>CM033398.1:38307981-39795333 GCA_019426215.1 Buddleja alternifolia
CATAAGTTGCGACCCTATTTTCAATCACATAATATAGTGGTACTTACAGATCAGCCATTGCGGCAAATCTTAGCTAAACTTGATATTTCAGGACGCCTCGTCAAATGGGCTGTTGAAGTCGGCAAATTTTCCATCGACTATAAGCCACGAACCGCCGTAAAAGCACAAGCACTGGCGGACTTTATCGTCGAAATGGCAATAAACCACGAACCTGAAAATGCTACTTCTGGCCCATGGATGCTCCATGTAGATAGTTCGTCAATGACCTAGAAGGGGGGCATAGGTGTATGGTTACGAGATCCGGAAGGTACAATTGTCATATTGTATAAAGAATATATACGACATATTGAAAAAATGCATAGCCTGTTGATATAATTGTACTTCATATTCACTACGAGGCCAAGGCTTTTGAAAACTGCTATTTGTTTAAAATAATCTGCAAAAATTAATGCAGGTAATGATCATGAATTTGCCATCAAGCTGAATTTTGATGTAACTAATAATGAAGCTGAATATGAAGAGCTTGTGGTGGGATTAGAGATGGCAAAGACCATGAACGTGAATATCTTGAATGCCTATACGGACTCTCAGCTCGTAGCAAACCAGATTGTGGGATCGTACGAGACGAAGGAGAGAAGCCTTGTTTTGTATTTGCAAAAGGTGAAGGAGTTGATGTGTGGATTTGAAAAAATAAATATATATTAGATTCCACAAGGAGAAAATGAACGAGCAAATGCTCTTTCAAAATTTACAAACTTGATTACTGGGGTGAAAAATAGAACAGTAACGCTGTTAGTGTTTGAAAAATCAAAGGTCTCGTCGAACGAAGCTACGGAGGTGATGGTCGCAGTTGACGAAACAAGTTGGAAGGACGAGATTAACATGTATTTGATGAAAGAAGAGTTGCCTGAGGATCGTAACATGACCTGTAGGATTGTGTATAGAGCTTCGAGGTTTACAGTAATTGATGAAGAGCTCTATAAACGATCCTCAGCTGGCCCACTGTTGCGTTGTCTCGCTTCTACCGAGGTAGAGTATGTTATGAGAGAGATTCACGAGGAAAGTTGTGGAAATCATTTAGGAGGTCGAGCTTTAGCCCAAAAGATATTAAGGCAAGGATATTATTGGTCGACGCTGGTGAAAGATGCCTTTGAATTTGCCAAAAAATGCAAGGAATGTCAGATGAACTCGAATCTGTTGCATCGCCCAGCCACTGAAATGGAACCAATTAAGATTGTATATCCATTTGACCAGTGGGGAATAGATATATTGGGTCCTTTTCCTCCTGTCACAGGGCAAAGTAAATTCATCATTGTGGCAGTGGAGTATTTTACGAAGTGGATTGAGGCAGTGGCTAAGATAACAGATCAGGAGGTGATGAAATTTTTGTGGAAAAATATTGCGTGTAGATTTGGGATCCTTCGTGTCTTAATTTTGGATAATGGGACGCAGTTCAATAGTAAAAATGTGGTAAAATGGTGTGAGGATTTGAAAATCTAACAGAACTTGACGGCAGTAGGCAATCCTCAAGCGAATGGGCAAACTAAAGTAACAAATAGGATAATTCTTCAACATCTGAAGGCTAAGATTGAAGGGAAGAGATGTAACTGGGCTGAAGAGTTGCCTAGAACGTTATGGGTATATCGTACGACACCGAGGACTTCGACAGGAGAATCCCCTTTCAGCCTCGTATATGGCTCGGAAGCAGTGATACTCGCGGAAATTAGAATGATGTCTCATTGAGTACAATTATATGATCCGGAGGAGAACGTGGGGGCAAGGGTGTACGAACTGGATGTTGTTGAAAAATTGAAGGATATAGCTTATGCCAAAATTCTGATGCAAAAGGAGACAATGGCAAAGGCTTATAACAAAAGGATAAAATCACGAAGCCTCTAAATCGGAGATCTTGTACTGAAAAAAGTAGAGGTGTCGAGGCATGTGGGAAAACTCGACCCAAACTGGGAAGGACCTTTTAAGGTCACCGAGTTGACAAAGAAAGGTACTTATAGGCTACAAGATCTGGACGGGAAAGATCTGCCTCGTCCTTGGAATATTCAGAACCTACGAAGGTTCTATACATAGAACTCACCAGAGTCTACCTTTTTTTTATATTGGGGGACTCGCCTTTTGTGTATATGTATTCATCTTTTGCTTCTAATGGCATATATATACATTTTGGCGTGATGGAATATTCATCTTTTGCTTCTATGTTTTGCTTCGTTAGATAATCATAAGAATACAAATCACAAATATAAAACTACAATAAAGATCAAATACTGTTCAAACGATATCAACATCGTTAATCCACAAGTTAAATGTATCATCTACAAATATGAACTTAAATTACAAACTGAATGATAAGTTTTCGCAAATACAAGTCAAATATTTTGTTCCGCTTCATTGGCATCTTCGTCGTCTGCAACCGGACCTAAAGACTTGAACTCAAGGAAAAGGACGGCTGGCTGGCTTGGTTCTGTGCAGGAATCTCGAGTGGCGAAGCCACAAACTTTTGGGCAAACTCCTCGTCATCGAAGTCTGCGGGATGCAGTTTCTCTTTCTTCAGTTAGTCCAATGCTTTTACGAACCCATCGAAGAGGAAGTCTGATTCTTTCTCTTCAGCCAACCTCTTAAAGGCCACGAAACTTTTGAAATCCATAGCTCCCTCAAAACGAGTCTGTCGGAGGATCTCCTGGTATTCCTCTGAAGCCATGAACTTTGATTTACCCTCAGCCACACCGGATTGAAACTCAACTTCTTTGGCTGATTGTAGATTAACCTGCAGCTTCTTAAGATTAACATAGATCTCATTCATCTTCTCTCTCAAGGAGTTAGCCTTATAGGTGCAATCATCTAACTCCTTCTCCATTTTAGCCTTCCCATTGTTGAGGAACTCAGTAGCCTCGGAAGCTACGATCCACCTCCTTTAACTCGCTTTCCAGTTTGAGCCGTTGTTCCCTGGATTCGGCATCGGCGTTTAGCTTCTCGTGACGCCAGTAGAAGAGACCAACAAAAAGTTGGTGTAAGCAGAGGGCAATCTAGTAAGATACGAAGACAATGTTAGAGAATAATCTGGTATGAAAGATTAGAAAAAGAATTGAACAAGAATGGATGAAATGGTTACCTTTGCAGTGTCCTCAAAGCCTTGCCCTTCTATGAGGGTATGGGGAAGGCTTGCGAAGGTGGCCTTGTCTCTTGGCAAGACAATGCCCTGTACCAATTCGGAGGTCGTCAGTGACCCCCCTGCTCCCAAGATGGATCTATCATCGTAGACCCGCAGGATGGAGCAAAGGCAGGTTTGAATTGATTCAGGAATGGGCGGTTACGACCCCCCGTGGCCTTGACTCTGTCCTTCAGCCAAACGCCCTCAAACTTCTCTACCAGGTGGGCGACAGATGTCTCATGAGGCTCACTGAATAGTGTGGAACCAGGCTCGAGGTTGTACCCAGAATGGTTAAACTTCCTCTTCTTACTCAGCTCGGTTGCTGCCGAACCCGCTAGAGAGGATAGGTTTGTACGCAAACCCTCAGATATCTCCACCACAGATTCCCAAATGGGCCCTGTCTCGTTCAGTAGAGGAACGTCATACACTGGCTCGTCGGGCAAGATGGGCTCGGGCGCACCTCCGGTAGCAACCTGAGCACGAGGCGGTGGCCTCGCAGCAGCGGTAGTAGCGGCGCCCCGCCTATTCCTCCTTGTAGCCCGCTTCGCTAAGTTCTTCTCCATACGAGCTACCTTTTCAGCCATACCTGAAAGATAAAACAAGATAAAGATAAGTATAACGAAAGAAAATACAGTTATAAGAGTACGAACCGGATTAAGTATGATGCTTACCCACTCTAGCAGATTCGATGAGAGCATGACTCATCCGACACCGAACGGTCCGAACCAATACTCCTTCGAGGAGGAGCAAGTCAGCATTATACAAATCCAAGAAGTGTTCCTTGATGAAATGTTGACCCCAAGTCACCTCGCCAACGTCCTCAGGACGAGGTAAATCTAACCTCCACTCACGAGGCACTCTCCACTTCTTTAACTTAGGTTGTGCTATATAAAAATATTTATCCTTCCACGCCCCATACTAGGAAGTATTCTTCTTAAAAATACGAACCTGGGGATTACGAGGTAAAATATAGAAAAAACCCTCATCCCTGGTGCCTGACCTACTGAAGTTAAATGTCTCTAAGAAGTGGGCTATTGAGGTCGCGGCACCCCAACGATGCATCAGGATAATAAAGGCATTAATGTGCCTATAGAAATTGGGCAACAGTTGGGTCGGGCACAACCCTAACCTAGACAACACACGAACTGTGGTCGGGTGAAAATGAGATCTTACTCCGGCTTGTAAGTGAGCAAGATGAAAGGTTCAATAGCCAGTAGGAGGACGATCTGTTAGGCTGGGAATTTTGATATCATATTCCTCAAATATATAATACTACCTCTGTCCCAAAAAGGATGTCCCCTTTGACTTTTGGTAGGAACTAAGAAAAGTCAATTATTTAAGCATCTCTTCCCAAATTACCCCCTATGCAAATAAATAAAATATTTATTGTTTATATATTACAATCAAGCTTTCCTAAATGTCATTTATACCTATTAACTACTCCTAAATTAAAGCACAATATACATGGAATATAGTGTAAATTGGGAAGGTATATATAATTAATTTAAGAAAAGATGGTCAAATTCATTTATGATTGGAAATGATTTTAAAAAACTAAAATATTTGCCATAATAGGATATGGCAATTTAGGACTTTTTTGTTCTATTGCCATAATAAAATTAATGAGTTTAATATAAAAAAGGAACCAAGACTAAACCATTAAATATAAATTCAAGGGCATAATAGACACTTAACTAATAAATACTTTCTTTTTAAAGTAAGGGAGCATCTTTTTGGGAAAGATAAAAGTGGAATAGTGGACATCCTTTTTGGGACGGAGGGAGTATCTCTCTCATATCTGTGGAATCATCCTAGGGGTTAGAGTTGATCTCATATCACTCTAAGAGTGATATACTTAGAGTGATATACTCGAGGCACTCTATTTGCCTCGGCACCCTCCGACTCTTCTCCACTGTCTTCCTCATGAGTTGGATCCTGCTCATGCTTAGACCCTGCGTCCTCACCTTCTCCCTCATCGGAATTTCTCACACCCGTCTGGGCCTCGTTATTATCATCAGCCTCGTACTCATCTATTTCTAAATCATCATCGTCTACCGTCCTAGACAACGAATCTAATTGATCTACTTCCTCTTCTCCCGCTAACGACCTAAGGGATTCATCAGACCTAGTTCTAGAGGTTGAGCGAACCATAATGCAAAAGACAAAAATCTATACGAAGCTAATAGAAATACGAAGCAGCAAAACAAAATCAACCACCATAAGATTCTATGGATGGGCATAGATAAATACGAAAAAGAGAAAATACCTAGAAGTGGGTTCTTGCGAGAAGGTTGGAGAATGTTAAAAGATGAAAAAAAAAGCCCTAATCAGCGTAAATCAAAACTGCGGCCTTTACACAACACTTCTTCTTCTTCTTTCTCTGAAATTCAAAAGTAGATCTCCTTCAAATCTTTCTGAAATCACTAAAGTAAAAGAACTCTTCAAAGATGTACTGATGCTTGTAAAAATCAAAGGGAAAGCTCTTTTCTTTTCTCTTCTTCTCTCGAAACTTCTCTGTTAAAAGGCAAAGGAGTGAAAAATAGAAAAGGTCTAATTATTATCCTATTTATAGGGTTCATTAGGCGGGTATTTTAATAGGTATAAGGCCAAATAATCGGATGATTGTGAGTGGAAGTTGATTTGAATTAAATGGCTCAGATCACTTGACTGTTCAAATCACCCCACTATCTTATAATTTATAATATTAAAATAAATACAGTTGCTAGCTTTAAATGCGCTTAATAACACGCACTGTGAAACTGACCTGCGCATGGTACCACTTGTCAAGAGAGTATAGGCCAAATATGGATCTTTGTTTGTGATAAATTTTCTATCGTTTACCTCGGAATATGGGCCGAGGGGATCACTACGAAATATTTATAACTTTGTATCTGATACCGCAGTCCATAGGCACGACGGCCACGCGTCGTGAGACTAAATGATGAGTATAAGTATTTATTTCTCTACTATTTAATCGTCAATGGTCAAAAGTTACGCCTTGATATTATCTTCTAATTTTATGGTAAATATCTTATGCAACCATGGGTTGGGTCATGACCCGACCCTTATCACCGATCCGACGACCCACATGTCAATGGTCCAATAGTCATTTAGCATGGACATACCCGACCCTTATCACCGATCCGACGACCCACATGTCAATGGTCCAATAGTCATTCAGCATGGACATACCCGACCCTTATCACCGATCCGACGACCCACATGTCAATGGTCCAGTAGTCATTCAGCATATGTCCAGGCCCAGCTGGCCCAAATGTCACATCATGAATAGTGGCCATTTTCTCTCCTATAAATACCTTTCCTATTCATATATGGAGGGGACCAGCAATAAATTCTCTCCCAAGACTTTACAAATTTACTTCGTTTATTACTTTTACAATCATATATTTAGAGAGTTTAGCCTCGTATAATACGAAGCAAACACGAATACTATAGCAGATCACTTTGAACTACGTCTAGACTTGTACGTAGGCAGCTTGACTTTGTCAAGTACAGTCTATAACTAGTTTTATAGTTGTTCTGATTCGACCCATTTGGGTCGTAGGATTTGGTTCGTCTTAGCCAACGATAAACGAGCTGAATCATAACTGAAAAAAATTAAAGTCATTAATTAGCAAAGAGATTGATGGCGCCCTGGCGGTTGAGTAAATGTTTTTGTACAAAATCTGTAAGTGACTTTTTGAGCTAAAAAATGTCAAAAAATTGAGCCGTATTTCTCTCTCTATTTTTTTTAATTCAAGACGAAGTCTCGACAAACCGGTTTGATAGTCATAATCCGGAGTAATAAAGACTCTATCTAGCTCCATAAATAGGAGAGAACCACAAGCTTTTTCTTTTAAGTTCTCTCTTCCTTTTCTTTTTGTCCTTTCATTTTGTGTATTATTTCATGGAAAAGGCTAGAAGTGATCAATGAGCCAAATCGATTTGAAACGTCTCGAGTCGAGTTTAATGAGTCATGCTTTTTTGACGAGCCAAGGTCGACCAAAAAAATACATGTTTGGAGGCTCGTGAGCCGAAATAAGAATTATATTTTAATTATTATTAAAACATATAAAATATAGTATTTATTCATTTATTAAATATACATAATATCTTATAATATTATATATGTATAAATAATAACATATTTAATATTTATCATGATTATATTTAGTAATATATATATATGTATAAAAAGTTTTTTTTTTTTTGAGTTTGGCTCAATTTGGTCTAGATCTGAGCTCGAACTCATTTTCTCAGGCTCATTGAGCTCAAATTCGAAAACTTGGCTCCTGGCCACCCCTATATAAGGTAACCAAACCAGATAAATGTGTTGAAGCTTGGTCCAATTATCATATCGATATATCTACATCGTTTGTAAAAGTGTAAATCTCATAATTTGTGAAATATATATGCCCTTCAAAGAATGATGAGCACCAACAATGTAACCAGCAGGTTTTTTATTTTCATTTCAAGTATAAAATATTAATTTAAAATATAAAAAATATGAAATTAAATTAAGTCAAAATCATGAAAAACCTAATAAGAAAAATAATTTGAACATCAACACAAGTAATATAATGATGATCAAAGAAATAATCCAACTCCCAAATCTTCCTTCATCCTGATCATATGGATCAGCACTCCAATTCAATGCCTCTTTCATGTACTTCTCTTCTCTTGGAGTTTTGGATGAACTTATTTCCTCTTCAGCTAACTTAATATGTTTTTGAATGTAAGGAAAAACCTTTTCATTTGACCTCTCTCCAATCAAAAGATCAGAGTGGCCAAAACCATCTATCACCACTCTTTCATGCCTATAACCAGGCTGGTGCAACTTCATGTATTTATTAGCAAGAAAAGAAGTCTCTGGAGTCACAAGGAGGGTTCGTCCCCCCGATATATAAAGCGTAGGGAGTGCCATTCTCTCGGGGTGGATCAGATATGCATTGTTACCCTCGTTGTCCACTATGAAACCGGCATTACAAATTCTTCTGAGGTGAGGAAATCCTGCCATTGGAAGCCTTGGCAGATTTTCCTTGTTCATCCAGTAATGCATGGTCTCGCTTACATTTTCATGCCAAAACGTGTTGCCAAATACGCCCGAGAAGACCTCACATTCGTCACACGTGCATCTCTCACAGCGTGGTATTAGACGTGCTATTGATTTCAGGAGGCCATGTCTGAAACTTGTGCTTGATGCTTGAAGCAGAGGCAATTTCCTGTACTTGCCCAATATAGCCATTGATATCTGCAGATTGACTTTGTATTTAGAAAGGAGAAAACTCAATTATCTTGAAAATAGAGGTTCGTTTCTAAAAAAAAGGTGCTTACCGGAACAAGGGGGAGCCACATTTTGACTAATGAAGAGGTGGTAAGCTTGAAAAACATTGATGAGTTGGTACAAGACAGAGAAGCTATATTCTTGGACAAGACGTAGCCTCCCATAATCGAGATATGAACCGCTAGACCTCCCACACAATGTGCAACTATGTGTACTTTTATGGGTTCCCCATAGAACTCGATGATCTTTTTGAATGCTGCAGAAAGTAAAGAAAATGTTAAGCTCTATCTAAACGAAAAAGGGGGGTAAATTACCATAATTTCATCCCTAAAAGCAGATTACAACAGGTGAAAGTGGCATATGTATATTTACAAGCTGCTATGTCTTTTCTGCCAATATCTTCAATGGAAAAGCAGTCTGAAGAATTCAACGGGTGCAATCTTGGACGCAGTAGCCATACGTCGTGAACGTCTTTTAGTAAAGTTCTCACAAGATCATTTGGCTCAGTTGGTAGGCAATAGCTTTCAGTTGAATAACCATTAATCAGCAAAACAGGATACAGTTTTCGCTCTCGTTCAAGTCCTGTTTTACTGTCGTTATACTGCCAGTGCTGGCAAAAGATAGTAAATCCATCCTCTGCAAATCACACAGTTGGTAATGATGATGAATTAATAATCACCCAAGAAAAACTTATGGAAGAGAAAAAAATATTTGGATAATCACCTGTTTTAATCTCATGAATCGTGCTATTTGGATAAAGTTCCTGAGCCAATTCCTTAGGGGCGAATTCGAGGTGACTGTCTCGAGGTACTTGCAGGATATAAGTCTCAAGAAGGGATTTCATCATAAGAAATATGAACTTACTCCTCGTTCTACCCTTAAGTGTAAACATGCTTTTCAGAAGCTCGAATGGCGAAATATGAAGCTTCCCTCTTAGCTTAATTGATTCATCTCCTCCAAGATTATCATTTACAATTTTTCTCAATGTCACATTCAACGTCGTGGATTCTCTCCATGCGTATGAAGCTAGTAGATAAGGATTCATTATTTTTCTTCCTTCAAGAATGTATCTGCATCAAAATAGTTTTTGTTAATCTGAATTGAAGAAATAAGTAGTACAAAAACACGAAAATTGTTAGGCCAAAATGATATCAGACCTTGAACCAGAAGAAGCTGCAAGGAGGAGACTATACTGCATATACTGTGTGTAAGGAGTTCTTCTATCCGTTTTGCATAAATCAACTTCTCCATGAATAATATACATCTTATCCATTTCTATAGCCCTGCATACGATATATCCACTCACTTCGCCTCGTAAAAGTGGATCAAATTCCATTTTATCAGAATTTCTCCGAGTATTGAATCTCAATTTAAGATAAGCCGTACACGGCATACCACCAATCCGCCCTCGCATGGTTTCTTTAGCCATAACTAGTGCGTTACATTCCTTCTTCACCTTACCATTGTATATCAAACCCGGTTTTCGATCAAATTTTCTACTCACAAAATTTCCAATACAATCCCGGACAAGGTGTCTGCTCACGTGCTCAGCAGCTGCAGCAATAGTGAGACAAGGGTTGATTCCAACAGAACAAGGTATAATGGAGGCATCACAAATGTACAATCCCTGGTGGACCCCACTTGGAGACGACGACGTAGGATCGAAAACTTGACCATCAGGATTACAGACGCCGGACGAAGCATCTGAGGATGCAATGCACCCTCCTAAGAGATGAACTGAAGTGCTCCTATATTGTGACATGAACAGAATTCCTCCTAGTTTCTTGGCGATTTTACGGAAAGCTTCGATCTTTCGTGGCAGTAAATGATCATTTGGAGGCTGGAAGAGGATTCTGTTTGTATCCTTTTCAAATGCGATTTTCCCGTTGCTGTCATCGTGTCCTATTGCATTCAGAACCATCTCTTGGCTACGTTTCAAGCCTAAAACATGCTTTAGCCGGTCTATTATGAATAAGAACCGGTAGCCAGATTGCCATCCATATGTTGTTATTCCTTTAAATAGGAAACTTGGATACGCAGTTGGAATTACTGCACTCTGCAAAAAGAGGAGAAAGGCTACTTAATATCACCTGTAAGAAAATTACGCTAGTTCAAAAATTCGAGATAATTTGAAACAACATAGGTGAGATTCTAACTATGAAAGATAACCCTGAGTTTCAAAAAATTACTTTAACTCATATGTCAGAAAACGTCTATAGAACTTCACCCCCTATTCAGTAAAAGCAGATTATAAATTTCACCCCTTTTTTTCGAGTTGCAGGTGCCTTGGTAATTTGCAAAATCTCAGATAGCTCATGGTACTTATCCCTAATTTGAAACAGAGTAAGGATTCTTGAGACTAATAATCAGTGTTTTGGACCTGAATGCTGAACCCCAACGACGAAGTATATGACGAAGAAATTGCTGGTCCCGGTCTTTGTTTGAAAGGTATATTAGAGAACTTCTTTCTATCTAATCCAGAAGCATTTAAAGGAGCGGAACTTCCAGCGAGGTAGGCCACGTTATTGCCGTTGCAACTCAATCCCGATCCTAGCTTCTGTGAGACTGGCAATCCTCTCAATTGTGATTGAAATAGTATTTTTGCTGTACCAAATACTCCAGCTGCAGCAGATTAGACAATATAACTTGATCAGTACTTTGCCAAATTAGATGATAAGTTAAGCACATAAGGATTTATGTACCTGAGAGTATAACTATATCTGAGGCTACATAATCGAATTCATTCAGAAATACAAGCCATCGACGTCTACTTCTCCTTCTGAAATTTCCTTCCTCTTTGCAGCTATCATCTTCGTTTTTTACCACATATTGAACTTCACATTCCGTTCTGATGGTACATCCAGCCTGTAACAGGAAAATCTACTTCAATTTCACTGACCTAAACTGTGAAGATTGTCAGGAATAAAAACAACAATAAAAGGAAGAACAACAGAAGGAATACAAGATAGACGTCGTC
The DNA here is from genome assembly GCA_019426215.1 of Buddleja alternifolia. Taxonomy (NCBI): domain Eukaryota; kingdom Viridiplantae; phylum Streptophyta; class Magnoliopsida; order Lamiales; family Scrophulariaceae; genus Buddleja; species Buddleja alternifolia. The sequence goes on from CM033398.1 coordinate 38,319,406, forward strand.
ACAGTGAATAATATTTTTCTATAAAATGGCCAAAAATACTCTTACAAATATTGGGTCGGGTACCTTTTACAGTATTTTCTTTTATCAGACTCCACGATTCCATAAAAGACACCTGACTCGGGGTTTAACTTAACCATAGTCCTTAGTGTTAAATTGGAACATTAAAAGATATTTCAAAATTAACATGAAATATTTTAATGCGAAAATACGACATACTTGGATAGCAGAGGCCAAATAAGTTTTATCTGTCGAGTTTTTAGCGTTGTAAGGACAGCCAGCAAGACAATTGCCACATGCCAGACAGCTTCCAGTATCTTGAGATCTTCTAGAATCAGAAACATGTTCTTCTACATCAAAATTCACGCTAAGTTTCATTGGATTATGAATGTTCTTATCATATTCTTCGCCTATCACTCCTTCCATGATGTTCGCATTCTGAAACTTTGTTGGAATACTTTGTATCCTTAACATGTCTGAAGCAGAAGCCTCACATATGTCCCAATCTTTTTCCCAAGTCTTAGGCCATTTGGGATTCCTTCGTGCACGAACCGTCGTGGGCAACATCACTCCTGCATTTATTAACGAACCGCCGCCTAAGCCACAGGCTGTTGCTGCTAAAGAATCATCTTGTATATATACCTGTAGCAATAAAATTTTGTACCTTTCATGAATTGATATTAAAGTTTTAAATACATATCTCCATGCACCGGAGATATTATGACAATTTCAAACCATGTCAACTAAAAACAGATTACAAATTCACCCCTATTTGTTCAGTTGTCAGGATTTGAACGGAGGTGTCTACGTAATTTGCGAAACCTCAGGGATTTTGAGGGAATTACCTAATAAATGAGGGGGGTACATGCATGTAATTTTTCCAAAAAATAACCTGAAACAAGGCATCTTTTGGACCAAAGCTGACTCCCAAGTTCTTATTTTCCAGTCTGACAGCAGACAACATCTTGAAACTGTCTGTTGGGAAATCCCGAGCTTCCCACTTACGCCCTTTCTCTAGTAAGCACACGTTAAAACCTGCCATTGACATCCGACAAGCAGCAACCGAACCTCCATAACCCGACCCGATAACAACAGCATCATAACCATCACCAGCCTCAAGAAATGAATCTGCTTTGGGTTTAACCATTGTTGCTCATAGCTTGTTTAAGAAGTTTATTGAATATATATATATATATTATATAAGAACAAGAAATGAATCTTGTTAAAAGAACAAGAAATGAATCTTGTTATTGTATTTTGAGATTCTGAGTCAAGGTTCAGTTGTCTAACTGTTATCCGGATTACCTGGCAGTCACAGAAATGGACAATAGTCACAACCGGCTAATTTTCTTGTCCAATATTTGATCTCTCTATAAAATAAATTTGTATTGTAGTGTTTTATTTTGGTTATGACATTATTTAAAAGATGACAAATTTGACTGAAAGGCTTAGTTATGTCCTCCATGACATTGATCAACCAAACAGTTCATTTCGAAGATCCTCAAAGTACTAAGTGTCGTGCTAATGTATGATCAACATTATAATAACAGTAAAAACTGCTGGAAATGTTTCGGAAGAAATTTTACAAGTTACAAGCCTACTAAATAGTAATAAATCAAATTCTTGCTATTTCAACACACTTTTTCAAAGCATCTAATAGGCTTCTCATGATTCTTGGTTCTCCGGGAGGAGGTTGATCTTTCGAGGGCCCGTTTCTTATGGCACGGAAAATTGGAGAAGAAGCATCCGTTGCTGGGAATACCAAGCAATCAATGTACGCAAGGGTCTCGGTTTTTCCATCTTCAACTGCAATGAAATTAAGCCTAGCTCCACCGGGGATTTTGTCAACCTGCTCAATGGCAATGAAATTAGTTTCGTTTTATTTTATTATTATTGGCCAATCCATATATATTCTTTTCGTTCATCTAGTATACCAAACCTTCAATGGCACTGGAAGTGGCAAATTAGCACCTTGACATAGACTGTTCCCCCACTGTAATTAAATTCATGTTACAAATTCTCAATCAGTAATTCCACGGTAAGGAACAGTATCATATGATAGAATAAAACAAAATTATCCATGAAGACAACAAAAAGACATGACTATTTTGTGCTAGCACCAAATGTTACGCACATAAACGGAATGTAAAAGACGAAGGTCATTTTCATTGTCTCATTTCTCCTTCATCTTTTTCTTCTTGTAATATTCCAGAAACAAGGATTCAGTGAGGCATAGTTGAAACTTCGAATTGATTAATTTTCATGAATATAGGAATCAAAGAGTACTTAAGCAACAACAAGCACTAAAAAACAGGACTAGAACCATGCATTGGGCCCTTGATATGTGTTTGCATATTTTTTATTCGGGAAAATTAGAGTATTGGCGATAGCTTGTTGTAATTTTAGCCTCACTGTTAGTTAACTTGCAAAGTTAGTCTCACGTCAAGTATTTTTTTTTTAAAGTCTAAATTGTTATAAAATGAACTGAAACCGTTAGTTTGATTGGTCATGTGATTGACCACGAATATCACTTAATTTGTGCAAAATTCACAATTATCTTAACACCGTATGCATGCTACCCTTGAAATGCTATTCGTTTTAATTGGACGAAAATTGCAAAGAAAACATATAGAACTATTTTTGCAACTTTAAAAACGGTGATACTAAAATTGCAATATATAACCGACATTGCAATTATCCCTTTTATTTTGTGAAGTTCATCTATGAGATACTAAATTGTCACGTCTGGCCAACGGAGATAGGGGAAGTGTTCCAAATGCACTGAATGCAATATAAACAACTCCAGCATTGTCACACAGTGGGCGGCTTCCACAAATGTGGCACTTTATAACCCCGTATATTACTACTTAGCTCTCCATATCCCGACTGACACTGGGCTCTAAATACCACTTGTTATTCCTAGACCCGATAAACGACTTAAAATCCATTTATTGCAATGAAATTGGACTATGAATATTACGCCTGAAAGAGATATTCAATTGTTATTCTAATGCCAAGCTTATTAGTAGTTCAATTTTTTTTCATTTTTTAGTCCAAGTGGACGGGACGGACATTATGATAATAATACAAAATCGACGTAGTTATTTAGACTATGAAAACTGCCCAACTCTGGAACATACGTAATCTTGTGTTCTGTCATTAACTTTAATTATCTCATCTCTAGTCCAACATATATAGCAGTATCTTATTATGACATTTCTAGAAAAGAAAAACAATGTTGTTCAATTACATGCTTTTGTCATGCACAACGATAACACTATACAGAAAATTAACAAATAGCCTTACACTAGTAGTCTATACCTGAAACAGCAAGGTTTCGAATCTAGCAATGTCGGTGTTCCCGGGCAGTTTCATGGTTCCTAAGGAAACTCCATCGTCATCATTATTAATATCAGCTGATGATGCCTTACAGATTGCAACTAGATTACGTTTGCTCGAAAATTCGGAAAGATTAAGGAAGTGAACAATGCTGTTGTTGGAGATGAATGAAGGTGACTTAGGATTAACAAAGGGAGTGGTGGGTGAAAATTTCACAACTGAGGAATGGATTATGTTAACTGCTTGTTTCATGGCCATGGAAGCCATGGTTTCTTTAGTGTTACCAGAAATTAAGATGTATGTATATGTTTGTAGTGTTAGTTTGAGTTCTTTGAGAATGTTAATGTGGTAATGATCAGATTGGAATAGGATATGATGGTTGTGGATAACATTTTCTTATGCAATATCTCTATTATTTGGTTGGTTTGGCCCACTTACATGTCATTTGGGCCAATTGCATATTACTGGCCCCAAATTAAGAGTGGATTTAAAAAAAAAAAAAATACCATGTAAGAATAACTTATTATATCACATATAAACCGTGTTTGGGAAAATTGAAAAAAAAATTGCTTTCAGGCTTTTTCTTGAACTTAAGCTATTTTTTGTTGTTTGATTTTTTTAATGAAAAAAAGCTAAAAGTAAAAGTATGTATATGACAACTTCTATCAGCTTCTTCCATTGTTTCTACTTTTTAGCAAATTTTGCAAAAAGACTCATCTTTAACTTTTCAGCCACTTATACAACTTTTTTTAAAATTCAGCACTTACTTGAAAACACAATTTTTAACAAACATGCTTATAATCTTCTTATAAAACTCGAAAAGAAGTGTACATTTTCCTACTTTTTTAACAAACAAATAATATTCTTTAACATTTTATAAGATCTTATAGGTTATGTGAAACATATGTTCTAAAAAGTTGATAAATTTGATCAAACACTCTCTCGTTCATGAAATTCTAGTTCGAAGTCGGTTTTTCGGAATCCAAATGCAATTCACTTGCTTTCTTACCAATGTCATGGCTAAGGGGAAAACTCTTAGGTGCCCCCAGTGTAGGACCCATTGGGTGCACCAACACACATCAAAAAATAATAAAAAAATTTGTTACTTATTATTAAATTGAATACATATTGTTTATTATTTTTTGGTGTGTGTTGGTACACCCAAATGGGTCCCACATCGGGTGCACTTAAGAATTTTCTTGGCTAAGGTAGTTTACTAAATGTGTTAATTATACTTGGGCTCAAAGACATGTCTAAATTAAAATTTTGCATTTTTTTTTTTTTTTTTGATAAGAAAAATTTTGCATAGTTCTTTTTACATTAAACAATACGTGATATTAATAAAACAAGATTCATACAATCATAAGACAGTTTGGCCGAGTGGTCTAAGGCGCCAGATTTAGGCTCTGGTCCGAAAGGGCGTGGGTTCAAATCCCACAGCTGTCATATTCTCCTTTTTCTTTTGTAAAATTCCAATTTCATATATTCTTTTTTGGTGCTTATATTCTTTCTCTTTTCGATTTTAGTCCTTTCGGACACCATCTAGCCGTACGACGCCGTTCCTTCCGTCCATCACAGCATCTCCCTACCACCAGAGTTGTGTAGCCATTAGCGAAGGAAAACATGTCGAAAGCTGTGACCACGAAACCCAGTGTAAGCTACCTCCTGAACCGGCTCCTCGCCGGTCCGACACCGGTCCTCCGCCACGCCCGTCGTCGATCCATTCAAACCATAGCGTTCGAGGAGATCAAATCATCGCCGGACAAACCCCACCAATTCACGGCTTTCATACTCCATGGCCTCCTCGGCTCCGCTAGAAACTGGCGTTCCTTCTCTCGCTCCCTCCTTTCCTCTCTCGCCCCCGCCGCCCGTACGTATTTGTGTTCCGATCATCTACCTTTATAATCATCCATCATCTGTATGTATTAATTTTCACTCGATACGGAATTACGTATAGTTGTTTTGTGTGGCGGTATTTGGAGTGCTAGACTGCTAGTTACCTGGTGCATTCAATTTCATGTGCTTATAAATTGTGGTGTGAACGTGCTGATTTTGTTTCAATGATGTTATGTCAAGTAATGTATTTGAGTATGTCGGTTTTCGAATTCGATTATCGTTTGAGATTCGGGGTTTGTAAAGTATATAATACTCATTCGTGGCGGATATCCAGTTCGCATTGTTATATTGAGTTCCATCCATATAGTGTTTGAAAGCAAAAAAGCATTTAGGATGTTCACCAAAGATGATGTGTTATATAGCTTATAAGTGTTGCCGAAAGAAATAAAACTAGCCGTAAGGTTTTTGGTAGGTGTTCAATTGTTAGTCCTTTTTCTTTTAAATTAGTTTGTAAGCTCCATAATGTGAATGCACACAAGTGGTGTTTCCACTTTTGTATTTGCAGCATTTGAGTTGTGCACGATATGACAATTATCACGAAAAGACATGTAAATTTGAGGACAGGTGGAAAGAGAGTGACGGAGGGGGAAATACCACATGCTCCCTCTCTCCTTGGTACTGATTTATGCACTTACTGAATGTGTATCTCTATGATACATGCAGAGTGGAGGATGGTTCTTGTGGATTTGAGGAACCATGGAAAGTCTGCTGAAATACAAGGGTTATTGCCCCCTCATGATCTGGAAAATGCAGCGAAAGATCTGGCTAATTTGGTTAAATCGGAAGGCTGGGATTGGCCTGATGTTGTTGTAGGGCACTCAATGGGTGGCAAGGTCGCTTTGCAGTTTGCACAAAGTTGTGCTAATGGACATTATGGAGATTCTGTTAGCTTGCCCAAACAGGTATTCTTCCTTCTATGTGTTAAGCTGCCACTCTCTTTCCTTGTTCTTCAAATAATTGTACTTTGATGATAAATTGTGGGAGAAAAAAACGTAAAATTCAGTTTGGTTTTTAGGACAAATTAGTTTGTCAAAGAGATGAAAATTTTGGCCATGTGGTTTTTTTATGCCTATCTTATTCTTTTTACCATTTTGTGCTATATGATATTGTATATTCCAAACTTGACTGCTTGGTTGCTTTTGGTGTAAAACTTTTGCAGAGCAGCTATGGGTGTTGGACTCCGTTCCTGGAAAAGTGATCCAAGAGAACAGTGATGGCGAAGTTGAGAAAGTTTTGCAGACCTTGCAGAGTCTACCTTCAACAATACCCTCTAGAAAGTAATTCCTCTTTCTTTGGATATTAATTTATGCAAAGACCATAATCATGTTTGCTGTGTTAGGTTCCAAGTATTAGTGCCAGAAGTTGAAGAACTGTGAATTTTGGAACATATCTGTTTGTCAATCAATCCTGTAACTGATAAGGATGCTTTGTTTATGTGCTTGCTATATTTAGTGATCAGTGCTCTGCATATTAGCCTGTTCCTAGAAAAATAGTAGCTGTTGCTGGCAATGTGGCGAACTCATAGTTGTTGCATGTATTTGTACTTTTGAAGCTATTCTCTATACAATGAACTCTCTATATACATGGCAGGTTTGAGCGATTCTCGTCAATTTTATATGTCATTTGTTTTGCAAGAAATAACGTGGTTTAAGTACTTAAAAGAATAAATTTGATAACTTGAAGAAATCATGGTTGTTTCATAGTCAATTTATCAGACCATTACAATTGGTGTTGTAAGGTGGCTGGTGGATCATATGATGAAGCTCGGGTTTTCAAAGTCTTTATCAGAATGGATAGGAAGCAACCTTAAAAAATCAGGAGAGCAAGAGACTTGGTCTTTTAATCTTGATGGGGCCGTGCAGATGTTTAATTCTTACAGGTAAATCAACTTACATTCTGTATAATTCTATCTTTGGTACTATATATCAGCTGTCTTGGGGAATATAAATGTTAGAGATAATTACACGCACACCCCCTCACTTGTTAGATTATTACCACAAGCTCCGTGAGGTTTTGCACATTACCAAGGCACTCCTAATATCCTGGCAACTAGAAAACAGTGGTGAAATTGTAATCTTCTTTTACTCGAGAGTAGTGAGAGTGTAATTTATGCTTCTATCGATAGCAAAATTATGGTAACTTCTCAAACCTCCGGGTATTTTTTGTAATTAGGGTCTCACGGGTAGTGCCTATGCAATTTATTCTGAATGTTATAATGTATGCGCATTTGATGTAAGGTCCTTCTGAACTTATCTTAGGGAGATGGAGTATTGGCCCCTATTGGAGCACACACCCAAAGGCATGGAAATATCCATTGTGCGTGCTGAGAAGAGCGACAGATGGGACCCAGAAGTTATACAGCAGCTTGAACACCTTGCCACTAAACGAGCCAATGAAACTGAAGGGAAGGTCTCAGTTCATGTCCTTCCCAATGCCGGGCACTGGGTTCATGCAGACAATCCTAAGGGACTTCTTGAGATTCTGGCTCCCAAAATTGCCTCTGTAGTTTAACCGATGTTGATCTGCAAGTTGCGTTAAGGGTTTAACATTTAAACTCAGTCTCACTGAAATACAATTGTTTGAAAGTATCATTACTTGTAAAATTAGCTGATTTGTGTATTATGGTATTTTTAGGCGGCTATCTTGATCTGTGTTAATGCTGAAACTGTAGCCGGGTACCTAAATTGTATCCGCTTCCAATAATACCATTGTATCTTTGACACTGAGCCGGGAAAACTGATCTGAAATTAAATGGTTGAAGATCATACCCATCATAACAGCCTTTGTTTCTAGTTTGGACCGAGTTTATGATTCCTTGAATTTTTCAGGTTGCAAATGATATCAGATACAATACTTCATGTTTTCAGGTTTGATGCTTCCGATTTTCGGTCTGGTCTGATGGAAACCCCGAAACATTTGGAAAAGTAACCTTTGTGCCGATCTCTTTCATGTAATTCGTTATATTCGAACCGACACACGTTGTGTCAGTGAGTTAGCCTCATAAAACATACTCTTGAACCTTTTTCTTTCCTGTACTTCATTGCAGAAAATACTATATAGCTAATAAAGGCATATATTTATAAGAAGTTATAGTTAAAAATAAAAAAAAAAGTTAAAAATAAACCTAAGGAGATGGTAACAAAACAATATGTGCAGCATACAACTTCCATGAACTTTATTTTAAGGATAGTTGTAATGGAACTATGGGAAATTCGATTATCAGATTAGGTTCCAAAATATTTTTTTTTGAGAAATTTGAGAATATATAGATGAAAACTACAAATAGTCGTTTTCAATTTATTTTTTTTCACAACGAGGGTTACCCTAGCGATCTAGTCCGATATCTTCCTAGTCTGATAGTCATAGCTGCCAGACATCTTTTACCTGCCACATCTTGATCATAGAAGTATTGCACACATGGTTCCACATCTTCCAAGAACCCGCTGCCTCGATTAATATCCTATTCGGCCAAACAATCGGCGACTTGATTTTCGAATTTTTGTATAGAACTATACTCCATAGTCCAGAAATCAAATTAATTTAATAACATATCAAGCCCAGTAATAAATGGGCCGAGAAAAGGGAAAGCTTCCGAGGCCCAACATATAATTTCGACTTAACGGGCCTATAATTCACTCTCTTTATCTACTTGGGCCTAAACCCTACTATAAATTTGACGCTTGCATTTTCCACTAGTCCTCATCAGCTCTCGCATTTAGGGTTCCGACACTCCAGAAGCAGCTAAGCACTTTTTTCTACCTCCCTCGCCGAAGCCATGGTATTTCCCTCAAAATCGTCTGTTCAATACATTGTAATATATATATATATATATATGTAATATGTATATATGTATGTATGTATGTATCTATGTACCAGTGGATATTTCGTGTTGTAATTAGTTTAGATTCATTCTGTAATTTTCGTTAGTTTAGCTGTTTTTTTATTATAATTTTCTTATTTCGATTTTTATGTGCCACAACTGCTTCGAATGGTTTTCCTCTAGAGATTCGTTGGATTTCTTTAGTTTTTTTTTTTGTTAAATTATACGCTGAGATATATTTTTCTAAATGTTTTATTGATGAGAAAATTAGGTTTCATATGTTTTCGTTTCTGGATTACTCTGAAGCTCATGTTATGGATTTAAATGATGTTTAACCTGGTATGAGTTTTGATTGTTATTCTTTTGGAAAAAGGATATCGAAATTCCTTGCAACATAGATTATTGCTTATTGTAATGTGTTTTCATTCACTAGTAACTACCAACAAAATAGTTTTCAGCTTGCAATTTTACTCTCTAAGAAGAATAAAAAATTCTTTCGATTTCGAGATTTTTTAGCTCGTGGCCTTTCAATTTAATCCTTCTCATGGTAGAAGGGAGTTATAAGGGTTTTTTAGTTTCTGTGAATTAAATCTGTACCAGGAGTTTCCTTTAACTAGCAGTAAGTGGGTGAGTAAATATTGTGGTGCCGTTGGTTTATAATAATTTTTGTTAAATCTTGTATTCAATTTTATTCTTTCGATTACATCTTACTCCTCTTTTTGGTTCTAATAGTCGAAGAGAAGGACCAGGGAGCCCAAGGAAGACAATGTCACCCTTGGACCAGCCACTAGAGATGGAGAAATAGTTTTTGGCGTGGCTCACATCTTCGCCTCATTTAATGACACATTCATTGTGAGTATTGCAGTGCTAAACTATGTAATATTGTGCTTACACCTATCTAGAGGAGAAAAAGATGTTTGTTTACTTGCTGCATTTTATTAACTCCATTGGCATTTTACTTGCAGCACGTGACCGACTTATCTGGAAGGGAAACGATGGTTCGTATTACAGGTATTGTTGCACTAATGTCTATTTTATTGTATCTTTGGGAGAGCCCATTATTTAATATTTTCATTTCTTCGAGAATGTATGGCTTGGGGTAGATTAATGCTCGACTCATTGGTAGCTTTTCATTATGACCTAATAAGTCCATGGTCATCTAAATATTCACCTAAAAAATTTGTTATCATAGTATAAGTTGGTGATTTGATTTACAATTCAACAATCAAGAAACATGGCGAATGATGAATCTCAGTGAAAATGGGTAATTTGCGTCTGAAATTTTTTTATTGATGCTACATCACCTTGGAGATCTGATGCCCTGTTCCATTTTACCTCATTGTTACATTTGATTTCACAAATGATAAATATTCTTGGTACCCATATTTTATTTATTAGCTATTTACTAAGATTTATCAATTTTTTTTTATGAAATTTGGATTATGACCTACGTTACTGGTATTTTAGGTGGCATGAAGGTGAAGGCTGACAGGGACGAATCCTCTCCATATGCCGCTATGCTTGCAGCACAAGATGTTTCTCAACGATGCAAGGTTTTTGAAGATTATTTTCTAAAAGCCATCTCAGTTTGTAGTGATAATTATGGTTGACTAATGTGTGGAGTTTGCAGGAGTTGGGGATTAATGCTCTTCACATCAAGCTCCGTGCTACTGGAGGCAATAAGACTAAGACCCCTGGTCCTGGTGCTCAGTCAGCGCTTAGAGCCCTTGCTCGTTCTGGCATGAAGATTGGTCGTATAGGTATTTTGTTATTCATATTAGATCTTCCTTTGCTTTTGTTTGAATAAATTTGCAGTTATGGGTAGTTTCTTCTGCTGTGGATTTGTTTGTGCATGACCAAGTACGTGTCAAATTGAACTGATTTTCCTGTGTTTATTTATATACAGAGGACGTGACTCCAATTCCAACTGACAGCACTAGGAGAAAGGGTGGTAGAAGGGGAAGGAGGCTGTAACTTGTCACTTGTCCAAGAGTACTTGCAGTTGCGGTTGGTTTTTTTTTTCCTATGAAGTTGCAAATTTTGCGATTTAGTATTTTGAACAATTTGCAGTTTTACCAAGAAGGTTTTGATGTTTGATCATCTGAAACGTCTCGAAATTGTATTATGGTGAATTTATTAGAACATACTTGAGTTTATCATCCATCCCTGTGTTTGTTTTACATGAATATTAAGTTATTGGTAATTGTTATTTTGTGCCCGGTCAAGTTCTTTTACCCCATTAAAAAATTATCTTCATTAATAAAAAAAATGAGTTGGATAAAATATGCTTTCTCGCTTTCATTTTGAGATTTATGTTACATGGTGTCAAGTTTATTTCTTTTGGGAATATTTGGTATGTGTTGTGTTGAAAAGAGACAAGAAATCGGTCTATAACATTTCTCACTTCTAGTTAATCATACACAAAAAAACATTCTACTCACAGTTTATGTAAAAATAAATGGCTTTAGTTAATTTCTTACTTGATTTAGTTCATATAGTGAGGACGTGTCTTTGTCGTAAGTCCATGCACCATCTCTATAGATGTTGACTTGTCAATTGAACATTTACGTCAGCCTGATATATTGTGCATTGTAGCTGATAACTGGGCGGTGCAATTTATTTTATAACTGATCGTGTAAGTTAGCGATGGGACAATATGTATGACATTGGGTGATATTTTCACAAACGAGTTCTATGGACCATAGAGTGTTTAAATCGGGTGATGCTTAGTAGCTTTCGGGAGTACCAAGTGATATCCTTTCCGCATTTTTTTTGGTTCAAACGTCCAACATATATAGATAGATAGATAGATAGATAGATAGATATTGAGGGGGGGGGGGGGGGTCGGTCTAACATCACATGTACTAGCGGTCGGTGCACGCTCGATGCGTGTGCAACGAATAAACCAATTTAAAGAATAAAAAAAATCAATTAAAAAACGAAACAAATACTAAACATCAAATAACTTAATTCTTCAAAATTAAAATTATTAACGAAACAAAATCATATAGAACACACTAATAAGCAAGAAATTAATTTTGTTTCATCCACCACTCCATTAATTACTTCTACGTACTGCCTGAATTAATGATGGCAAGGCTTCTTCAAATCTCTTTCTTTCTTTTGTGTTGCTACAACCAACACAAAAGAAAATGATGTATATCGTCTATACATAGTTCATATGATGCATATCATATGAAATATGTATAAATAAACAATACAAACTAATTTCCTATAACGAGTAGAACTCCATAAATAATTAGAATTAGATACAAAGTCGTGCAGACTTGACTTACTTTGGTAATGAACTCTACTTATGTTTCAATTTATTTCAATAAATAAAAAAATATATTTATTTTTCATCTTCCTGTAACTTGAGTAAACAGTATCCACAGTCAATCTTAAAAAAGAAAAAAAAAATGTAAGAAAGATAAACATTTTCTAAGATGGATAAGGAATATGAAAAATACTAAATAATAATTTATATACCTTTTTCAAGTGGACAACTCGATTGATAGAAAAATCGGCTAGAGGCTCGTTTTTCACTTCATTCTGCACTATATCAAATAAAAAAATAAGTTGGAAGTATAAGAAATTACCATGAGAAGTTTCCGTCATCTATTGCACAAAGAATAAATAAGACCATTAAACTTCAAAATTCCAAAGAGAAAAAGAAGTAAAAATCAAATTAAATTCCATCAAACGGCACATACTTTATTGGTATAAGTCATCATATGTCCTTACAGATGGAGAGAGATGATGCTTCAATCTTCTTCTTAATCACATTATCGGATCCTATACTTTGGTTTCATTTGTAAACAACAAAAGGGTATCAATGATGGCAGTATAACTTGCACTTCCCACGGTGTCCAGTATAACTTCTACGGTGTCCATCGTGGGCTGAAAGCAAAGAGTTTTGTTGAATTGATCTGGATAAGGAACCTATTTAGCAGTTTCTGGAGACGGTTTCTCATGAAGCAATTTACCACTTTATCATTTTAATTGCTATTAAACAAATAAGAATGAGGGTGATATACCAAAATATGGTATTTAGCCCAAGAGTGAAATGTTATAGCATGTGAGGCCCAACACAAACCCAGAAATCGGCCCATAATGGAAGATCCGCGTGTTTTTAAGTGATTCGGGTCGGGTCGTTCACCAGATACGAGTCAAGATCCTGACCGTTCATAGGCACCATGTGGCATCATCGGTGAGACTCATTTATCGCTGTCAGATCCGTACAACACTTGCATCTATAAATACCCCCTCATAACACTTATTGAGGGGGGCTGGAGAATACTCTCTCCAGTTTTAGCCTCGTATATTCACTAGTACGAGTCTATAGACTGAGAAGTACGTTCCTATATACATATAAATTTGGAAGTTAGAATCGTTCCTCGAGTACGACCCTGACAATTCACATTAATATAGAACTACGTTGACTTGATCTTAATTAGGTACGTAGGTAGCTTAATTATCATTGAGTGCAGTCTATAATCTTCATTAGCATACTCGTGGTAGGGTTCAAATCCTTCCAGACTGATAGATTTGAGTCCCCAGATTTGAGTTAGATCAGTTGGCGCCGTCTGTGGGAAGCTACTTTGAAGTTGCTGAGACTTGTTATTAGGAATGGAGGCTGGCAGTATGAAGACTCGTTCTGCCCCGCAAAAGAATGGGATCGTCAGACTCGTAATTACGAGCAGCCTAGCAAATGAAAGGGATTGTCAGACTCGTAATTACGAGCAGCCTAGCAAATGAGAGGGATTGTCAGACTCGTAATTACGAGCAGCCTAGCAAATGAGAGGGATGGTCAGACTCGTAATTACGAGCAGCCCATCAAATGAAAGGGATCGTCAGACTCGTAATTACGAGCAGCCCCGCAAAAGAAAGGGATTGTCAGACTCGTAATTACGAGCAACCCATCAAATGAAAGAGATTGTCAGACTTGTAATTACAAGCAACCTAGCAAAAACACCCAAAGAAAGCAATCGCCGTAAATTCGTATAGAAGATAGAATCAAATGAACGAGCTCAGACTAACCCTAGAGTCGTACGTGTAAACGACTCTAGAAAGATGATCTTAGAAAGATCACATTTTCAACTCCTTCGTCTAATTAGACTCTAACCCTGGAGTCGTACGTGTGAACGACTCTAGAAAGATGATCTTAGAAAGATCACATTTTCAACTCCTTCGTCTAATTAGACTCTAACCCTGGAGTCGTACGTGTGAACGACTCTAGAAAGATGATCTTAGAAAGATCACATTTTCAACTCCTTCGTCTAATTAGACTCTAACCCTGGAGTCGTACGTGTGAACGACTCTAGAAAGATGATCTTAGAAAGATCACATTTTCAACTCCTTCGTCTAATTAGACTCTAACCCTGGAGTCGTACGTGTGAACGACTCTAGAAAGATGATCTTAGAAAGATCACATTTTCAACTCCTTCGTCTAATTAGACTCTAAACCTCGAGTCGTACGTGTGAACGACTCTAGAAAGATGATCTTAGAAAGATCACATTTTCAACTCTTTAGTCTAATTAGACTCTAACCCTGGAGTCTAATCCGACTTTAAACTTTGATGTGAAACACAGATCATATTTGTAATATCGCTATTTAGTGAAAAATTCAGATTTACTTTTGACTTTTACTTCCTCAGTAGTAAATTTAAAGTCATAAATGTCTCCTCTTTAATACTGATGAAGTCGGGGACTTAATGATATACCAAAATATGGTATTTAGCCCAAGAGTGAAATGTTATAGCATGTGAGGCCCAACACAAACCCAGAAATCGGCCCATAATGGAAGATCCGCGTGTTTTTAAGTGATTCGGGTCGGGTCGTTCACCAGATACGAGTCAAGATCCTGACCGTTCATAGGCACCATGTGGCATCATCGGTGAGACCCATTTATCGCTGTCAGATCCGTACAACACTTGCATCTATAAATACCCCCTCATAACACTTATTGAGGGGGGCTGGAGAATACTCTCTCCAGTTTTAGCCTCGTATATTCACTAGTACGAGTCTATAGACTGAGAAGTACGTTCCTATATACATATAAATTTGGAAGTTAGAATCGTTCCTCGAGTACGACCCTGACAATTCACATTAATATAGAACTACGTTGACTTGATCCTAATTAGGTACGTAGGTAGCTTAATTATCATTGAGTGCAGTCTATAATCTTCATTAGCATACTCGTGGTAGGGTTCGAATCCTTCCAGACTGATAGATTTGAGTTCCCGGATTTGAGTTAGATCAGAGGGGTATATTAGGGAGTCCGCATTTGGTTTCCCAAGATGGTTACTCTAAGGGTCTCTCACTTAATAAATAGTATCAGCGTAAAAGGCACACTCAATACGTGTGCTTATAAATGATGCATGTTTAATTAAAAAAAATCTAAATTTAATAAAAATAGATGCAAGAATCAAGACTGAAATTTACAAATAATTAAATTGTACTTAAATATGTCAAGATGATATCCAAATATAACATACAAACAAAATTCTATATTTTTTCTAAAAAGCCTATACGTACAATTTACATTATTAAACAAAAGAACAAAAAATGAAATGACAAATAACACTTTTAACTTCTAGAAATTAATTAAGATATGACTTTCGATAACTACTGTCATCATCTCATGTGGCTTCAACATGAGATAATTACAACATTAACTCAACTCTGAATCTAAAAGTGCACCAAGTCAATTTCATAAATTCACATACATGTTCTTTGCATGCGAGTGAACTATACGCAGATTTGTAATTAGAAAAAAAATCGAAAATCAGGAATATGAGGGTCGTTCTATGCTAGGCCGAGACCAATGATCTCGGCCCAGCTCAGCCATTGGATCCCCAAGTGGGGAGGGGGGTCATTTAGCGATTTAACCTCCCCACCCCCCATTTGTGATCCAACGACCGAGGCTGGGCCGAGACCAATAATCTCGGCCCAGCATAGAATTTTCTAGAATATGACGTGATGAATCTTACAATATGCACACAACCAATAATTATATAGGAAGAGAAAAGGGAGATAGACTACCCGGGACAAAACGCAAAATTGAAACTTTATGAACTGTTTTTACTGCTCTGCAGCCTGCACTCTTGTTTGTCTATTTCTAATTTAGATAGTGAGAAATCTTTAGAAAGAAATGAATTGTGAGGAGAGTTGAAAATTCAATGAAAAATGGAAATTTCATGCAACCGAATGCAAAAAATTCAAATGAGAGGATCAAATGAATCAACTACTGAAAACTTCCTCTATGGCATGGGCACACTCGATGCGTGTACAAATAAGATGATTTAATAAAATTAAATAGCTAATTATAATGTGCAAGATAATATCAAGTTACATGTTAGTCAACAAAATGCGAGAATTTTAAAAAAATAATACAAAATTAAATCGAAATTAAGAAAATAATACACAAAAAAATAGTGCTCAGAAAATAGCACATTCCGCGCCACGTCAGCGCAGAATCTGCCGTATTCCGCTCCACGTAAGCGCGGAATAGAATTTTTTTTTTATATTAAAAGGCATTCCGCTCCACGTAAGCGCGGAATGGCAGTCTTTTTCTCTTTCCACCTTTTCTCTTTCCCCCTTTTTTTCGACTCATTTTTTTCCATTTTTCGTGCGTTTTCGGGTTTCGACTTGAACATAAAAAATGTAGACTTGAGCATAAACTACTTTTTGAAACAAGAATTGGGTCGTTTCGATACTCGAGTAAAGAAATATGGCAAGACGAAAAAAAATAATACCAGATTATTCATTAAAAAAAACTGGTATTATTTTTTTTCGTCTTGCCATATTTCTTTACTCGAGCATCGAAACGACCCAATTCTTGTTTCAAAAAGTATTTTATGCTCAAGTCTACATTTTTTATGTTCAAGTCGAAACCCAAAAACGCACGAAAAATGGAGAAAAATTAGTCGGAAAAAAATAAAAAGTCATTAAACATTAAAAAAAACTGGTATTTTTTTTTTCGTCTTGTCATATTTCTTTACTCGGGCATCGAAACAATCCAATTCTTGTTTCAAAAAGTATTTTATGCTCAAGTTTACATTTTTTATGTTCAAGTCGATACCCGAAAACGCACGAAAAATGGAGAAAAATGAGTCGGAAAAAATAAAAAGTCATTATTCATTAAAAAAAATTGGTATTATTTTTTTTCGTCTTGCCATATTTCTTTACTCGAGCATCGAAACGACCCAATTCTTGTTTCAAAAAGTAGTTTATGCTCAAGTATACATTTTTTATGTTCAAGTCGATACCCGAAAACGCACGAAAAATGGAGAAAAATGAGTCGGAAAAAAATAAAAAGTCATTATTCATTAAAAAAAACTGGTATTATTTTTTTCGTCTTGCCATATTTCTTTACTCGAGTATCGAAACGACCCAATTCTTGTTTCAAAAAGTAGTTTATGCTCAAGTTTACATTTTTTATGTTCAAGTCGAAACCCTAAAACACACGAAAAATGGAGAAAAATGAGTCGGAAAAAAATAAAAAGTCATTATTCATTAAAAAAAACTGGTATTATTTTTTTTCGTCTTACCATATTTCTTTACTCGAGCATCGAAACGACCCAACTCTTATTTCAAAAAGTATTTTATGCTCAAGTCTACATTTTTTATGTTTAAGTCGATACCCGAAAATGCACGAACAATGGAGAAAAATGAGTCGGAAAAAAATAAAAAGTCATTATTCATTAAAAAAAACTGGTATTATTTTTTTTCGTCTTTCCATATTTCTTTACTCGAGTATCAAAACGACTCAATTCTTATTTCAAAAAGTAGTTTATGCTCAAGTCTACATTTTTTATGTTCAAGTCGAAACCCGAAAACGCATGAAAAATGGAGAAAAATGAGTCGGAAAAAAAAGGGGGAAAGAGAAAAGGTGGAAAGAGAAAAAGACTGTCATTCCGCGCTTACGTGGAGCGGAATGCCTTTTAATATAAAAAAAAAAATCTATTCCGCGCTTATGTGGCGCGGAATCCGGCAGATTTCGCGCTGACGTGGCGCGGAATGTGCTATTTTTTGAGTACTATTTTTTTGTGTATTATTTTCTTAATTTCGATTTAATTTTGTATTATTTTTTTAAAATTCTCACAAAATGCCAAATTTTCTCCAATAAATTTATTACATAAAGGCATACTCATAAAATTCTCTTCAAAAATCACGAACACTTTGTTTAATGAAAGAAAATTCTTTGTTCAAATAATATGTGACTAAATATTGTATTTCTATTACAAGATATATTAAAATCAAAGGAAATTATGATCATACTTCACTTCTTTATTGAAATTAGCAACAAAAGAAAATGAAAAAAATATAATTCAAAATATTAAAATTGCCGGAACCTTCCTTTTCTTTATTTGGGTTTTCTTCCATCTGCATTCTTCACATGCTTTTTTCCCCTTTTCACTTTCTACTTTTTTACCATCCAATGCCAGCATCATTTCACTTCATATGAACATGTGCCATGAAAGTGGAAAATGGAGCTATCATATGAGAATTTTTTTTAGAGGATGCCGTGCAATTAATATGCAGGAATTGTTCTTTGAAAATCAATATGAAATTCAAAAATGAATTTTGGGAGTTAAATTGAGGTTAGTTTTGGACGTGTTCGATTAGTTTTACAAAGGGTAATTTTACCACATTAATCCTTGTTAATTCCCTATTAAATATTAAAAAAAGAGGGTTATTTTAGGAAGTATACTTTTGGTTTCCCAAGGTAGTTACTCTAGGGTGGTCAACTTTAATAAATAGTATAGACATGTATATGTAATGGTGGAGATCATCTCGAAATTCTATAGCTATCAGGAGTCCCCAAATGTGGCCTATTTAAACCATTCGGTGATGGTGAAATTGCACAAAACTGGATAAATTGGACAACGGGTAACGGAAACCAACTGGATTTTGAACGACGCCATTGATGAATAACGCGGCATATCTATACTATATATAAATGAAGAAGGTTTTAGAATAACTAACTAGATTTTTATGGAGGTTTCATGTTCTAAAATTTTGACAAGTGTTAAACCTGATTTCTTTCCTTATTTCATTATTTCGTCTGCATGTTTTTTCCTCTCTCCAGTCTCCTCTCTCTCTCTCTCTCTCTCAACTTTCCACAATTTTTAATCTACGTTTTTTCTCCCTTCTCTTACACTAATTTCTAATTATTTATGATAATTAACATAAATCATAAATAAAATCTATGCTTTCATAATTTCGAATAGCATATCTTTTTTTTTTTTAATTTAAGAGGTAGGGGGATACCCTACATATCTAGTCCGACAAACCCGGGTTGATATTATAATCTTGAGCCATAAAGACTCTATCTAGCTCCATAAAAGAGGGAAGAGTCACAACTTGTGGCAGTTTGGATTCAAACCCAGGATCTCTTACATAAAGTGGGAGGTGGATACCACTAGACCAATAGATTTTGGGTTCGAATAGCATATCTAATATCAAGAAATTCTCATATTATAAAGTAATAAATGAATTAATGTTTTTTTATAAGTTTTAAATTGTGAAATACTCATACAAGCGTGCCACCGCGATTAGTCTTAATAATTATTTTAAGCAATAAGCGCATGTATCGACTGTGCCCCACAACTAATACTCTTAATTATTGACTTGTCCATTGGGGTGGTCATTTCGGTTAATCGAAATTTCAGTTCGGAAAAATTCGGAACCGAAACCGAACCGAAATGTAACGGTTCAGTTCAGTTGTAACCGAATCTGTTTCGGTTATTTTTCGATTAACTGATCTGGGCCAAAAAATTTCAATAGCCTTTTTTTTAGCATTTGGGTCATGATAATTGTTCAATAACAACTTTTTTTTAGCATTTAGGTCATGATAACTATCCAATAATAGCTTTTTTTTAGTATTTGGCCATGATAATTGTCCAATAATATTACAATAACATTTAAATTCAACATACTAAATACATGCACAACCAATATACTAAATTCAAAATAATTAGCTGCAAAATTATTTCGAAATTCCACAACAGCCCCCACTATAAATAAAAATTATATATTATTTGTAAACTCATTCGGTTTTCGGTTCGGTTAACTGAGGCCTAAAACCGAAACCGAAACCGAAACTGAACCGAAAAGGCTCGGTTCGGCTTTTTGGTTCAGTTTCGGTTCCAACTGAAATTTTCGATTGCGGTTTGGTTCGGTCGGTTAACCAAACCGTGACCACCCCTACTAGTTCTCCAGTCCATTCAGGCAACGTGGATAACTAGGGTTCACTCGTTCAGCTTCGCTTGTTCGATTCGTCTTCTGGTTTAAGATATCTTATGGGAAAATGTTTTATATGATTTCTTATTTCCTGTATGTTTCCCCACATGTCTTGTTTTTTCACCACATTAGTTGCTGTAACGAATGAACGGAAATTGTTTGATATGTTAATAGTATTGATTCAGGGGATAAATTTATTTTTGGTCCCTTATTTATAAACCTAACCCAATTTCAGTGCTCCATCGTTCACCCTCATCAAATTGACCCTCAAACTATCATATTTTCATCACATTTGATCCCATAATTACTTTTTCTGTTCAATCGTTAACAGGGAGCCAATTTCCCCTCCAATTGAAACGTGTCTAACTGACGGGGAATAGGGTTACTGAGACCCAACGATCACAACCCAATTCCCAAATTCAACTCTTAGCCAAAAAAATATCCAAATTCTTCCACATAAAGAATCCCCCATATTAGTTCAATAGGACATTTATAATCAATATTAATACCCTAAACTCTTAACAAAGTTTGAAATATTATCCAAACCAATATTCCAAGTTCCCTCGATTTTTGAAGACGTTGGTTCTTTGATTTTACAAAAGCTCATGAAGTGAAATCCTAAATGTGTCAACACCACTTGTAATGGACTCAACTTGAAGAAGACTTGTACAAGACAGACCATATTTTAAATTCATAAGCATGTTTTCAAGGAGATGGTCAAGCTTCCATGGCGAGAAGATGTGAATTGTTAGGGTGTAATTTGATATAAATGATTGCTTTGCTGATTTCTATTTTCTTTTTCTCACCAAAATCAAGTCAATATTCTCTCCAATTGGGCCTCCAATAATGATTGCTCGGAAGATGATGAGACCAAATGTGATAAAAATATGAAAGTTTAGGGGTCAATTTGACGACGGGTGAACATAGAAAAATTTTAGAATAGACCAAGTCTAATGGAGTTGTCTATTCAGCACCATTGGATACAAGTGTTTTGAGTTGTTTTTACTATCGCGTCTCTGCATCTAATGATGTATGATGTACTGGTCCTGTTGGACCCGATGTGGCATAGAATCATCCGGTGAACATAGGGGATTGCAATTGAATTAGATGTATAAGTGGGATCAAAATTTAAACTATCCCTGATTCAATTAAGTTTCCAAAAATAAATCCGTTAACACTTAAAGGGCTCGCATCTAGTAACCTCTAGGTTTGTTAGCCTAGTGATATCAGCTTTCACTTTCATGTGGGAGGTCCTTGTTTCGATTCCAAACAGTCACAAGTTGTGACTTTTCTCTCATTATTTGGAGCCTTATAGGGTCTATGTTGCCCATGATTAAAAACTATCAACCCCGAGTTTGTCGAGTTAGATTACTCCCTTTCGTCTAGAATTAAAAAAGAACAAGCTGAAAAATAAAACGTAAACAACATGAGAAAGAGATGGAGGACAAATACAAAGGCCTTGTTAATTTGTTTATGTTTTCAAATTCCATTTTCAATATCCTAGATCACAAAATTCTAAAAATTCATAACACAAATCATTCTCATCTAAATTCTACTTTTTTCAACTTAACTTTTTCAAGCCCTCATATAACTACCTATCACTCACTATATCAATCATTTCACACATTTATCAATCAACATCATTTCCTCCGATCATTACCTTTTTATTCAATCTTCCACATTTTACTATATATTAATAATAAATTTCAAATTTCAAAATATATTAATAATAAATTAACTGTATATATCTATCTATCTTATTCTGTTATTTATTTATTCACATAATCATTACACAAATAACTAACTCAATTATTTAATTCATCATACATCAACCAATTATTATTGATTTGACACCTTTTACAAATTTCAACCATTTTTAAAACATAAACAAACACAACACACATCACATCAATTCTCATACGAATCCATGTAGTACGCATTTCCCAAAAATTTTGCAGGATTTTATCTCAAAAACATAAATAAACAAAGCCTAAAGATTGTAATGGGAGGAACGTCGAACGTGTATTGGAGATCACTTGCTTTGTTTTCTTACTACGGCCGCATGAGCCTCTAACCCTAAACGTTTTGCCGCACCATTAAAACTCAATTTCATTATTTGTAAGACGTTTTCAATTTAGATTTCTCCACTTTCATTCTTTTCTCCATCCCTTGTGTTGGAATATTTCAATTAATTGCTGAACTGTCAAAACAACACTATTATAAACAATTAATTCAGTTGCTAAAAATCGTCATATATACGTAATACATATACTTATATATACATAGAATATATATTTCAGTGGACATTTCTGACTGGTTGAAATTCAGTATCATATGCAAGTGGCGTACTAAAATCGTAATAGCTATAATTGCATGAGCTGCATTGATTCAAGTGGACGCATATTGCAAATATTTAGTTGCACTGATCGAATTGTATATAAAATTATAAATGTCACGTTAATGAATGAATACATTCCTGCATACATGCCGAGTTTTGGTGCCGACAAAGCAAATACAGCAATCAGGATATAACTCTCATGTAATCACTTTCAACTATAAGTCGACATTAGCTTCGTTATATGTGTAAAAGCTTCTGTTGTATGTATGTATATATTTCAGGGGACATTTTTGATTGATTGATTCAACTCTCATGTAATCACTTTCAACTATAAGTCGACATGTAATTTCAAGCTTCGTTATATATGTAAAGCTTCTGTTGTATGTATGTATATATTTCAGAGACATTTGATTGATTGATTCAACTGTCATGTAATCATTTTCAACTATAAGTCGACATGTAATTTCAAGCTTCGTTATATATGTACAGCTTCGGAAAATTCTATGCTGCCAGCCACGGCCGTTGGATCAAAGGGGGGCATAAAACGGCCCTACAGCTTCTGTTGTATGTATGTATATATTTCAGTGGACAACTCAGGTGGTTTGGAAAGGACTCCTCCTCCCTTAATCAATTGGCGAGGGTTCGATCATCGATCTTGAGTATGGAGAGCTATTGAAAACTCTAGGCCAAGTGTCCCACCCTTCGAGGTGCCTCCAATCAGCGAGGGGATTAGTCACTGCGGTTGGCGATGGAAACCCTGGTGAAAACCAAAAAAAATATATTTTAGTGGACATTTTAATTTTGATTGATTGAAATGAAATATCATATGCAAGTGGCATAATAAAATCGTAATAACTATAATTGCATGTGGTGCATTGATACAAGTCGACGCATATTGCAAGTATTTATTTGCACATGATCGAACTGTATATAGAATTATAAATGTTAATTAATAAATGCATTCCTGTATATATGCCGAGTTTTGGTGCCCACAGCAGGATATAACTCATTTCATCCCTTTTAACTATAAGTCGACGTTTAATTTCAAGCTTTGTCATATATATAAAGCTTGTGTTGTATGTATGTATATATGTGCGACTAAACTCTTGAAAGTTTGAATTTTCTTGGATTTATGCACTTCAATTAATTTAACGCGTTAAGAAAAAGAAATGTATTGTAAATTAGGACCGTGTAAGAAGCTCACAGTCAAGCTCTTGATACTCAAACCTCAATACATGGGTAGTTGATCCCCCAACATCTCAAATCTCAATCAATGAAGTAGGGTTAAATGGGTACATGATGGCTAGATGGGTTTTGGGGCGGGATATATATTTTACAAATCAATTTTGACCTGCTCAGGTTCGAGGTAGGCTAAGGGTTTAGTATAAACCCGGCCAAACAGTAAATTTTAGCCTAATTTAGGGTATATGGGATGACTAATTTATTTTCAACAGAAAAAGTCCCTTCTTCGTTTCTTCTAAAGCACGGTCAAATTTGCTCCCATTGGCTCAAAACTCAACATATTAGTTGTTGGATTATATGAATGTTAATTTTAATTGTTGTTTGTGTGAAATTTTAGAATGTTATTTGAGTTGATTTCAATAGTCATTGGCTTCGGGACGAGTTGGGGCGGAATTGGACACGGTCATCGGGAAAATTTCTGTACTCAACCGAATTCATCTGGTTTTTGTGGTTCGGGTCCGGATGGGGTGGGAAGTAGGGCGGGGAAGATTACGGGTTTTAAAAAATGTACTCGAGGTGAGTTGCGAGTTTTGCCAAACCTACTTCAAAAATCCGCCCATTTGTCTTCCCTTTTCATCTTCAACTCAAAATTTCTAACTGCCTCTCTTTTTTTGATCTAACTACTTTTGTAAGTGTGAAAACGAAGTTTCAACGGATCGGCATGAAAATTCCACCAGTCCAAAAAGATGGACTGGCACAGAAGTAGGAATTGCCAGACTAATTGTGACAAAAAAGTGAAAATCAATATAAAATTCATCAAAAGACAAGTGGCAAGCGTCAGATTTTGGCATGCATTTCCACTACATAGGTCTCAATCCCACGATGTTTCCACTACACTACATATGATCCTCATCAAAATTTTAGCATACTAATTGGAGACGTACTAGTTCTATGTGGTGCCAAATATTATCTTAGATCACATCTTTGATCCTCCACGCCTCCAATCTTTTGTTTTCCACTCAATAAATGTTCCCTTCTAGTATATGGACCAGAGAAGCAAAAAGTTACAGAAGGAAGACATCGACTAGATTTGATTGGATTTGATCAGACTCGAGTGTAATCTATAAATGTCACATTGATTATATGATAATCTAATGAAAATTCAAGCTATTGTTTTTCGTTATTTGTCTATATCGACAATTTTTTAGATGGCCTAATTGGTTTTATGTTCACCTAGTATTGCTAACCACTTCTATGGATTCAGAAATCAAAACTACATTGAAGTCCCGTAATTTAGAGGTCATGTGTTTGATCCCGCCAGACGTGCGGCCATTTTCTACTTATATATAGTAGTTCATTGTTTCTAATTTGTAATAGAAAATTGTCAATCGATAATAATTAATTTGATATTTGATGTAATGATGTAACTGTTTCACGAAAAAAAGACCAGAATTGCTTTTATCTATTTAATTTCGATTTTCATAATACATATAGCTTATTGTGATGGTAGATTCGCAGAACCACCAAAGTGTGCCAATTGACTTGACATTACTTTCCACAACTAAGTCAGTGTTTAAACATATTCAGTGGCGGATGAGTATCAATCAAATGAACACAATCATTCGTCTTTTAGACAGTAGCTACACGTAAAACTTTCCATAATAAATTAATAATAATGTACAATTTTCGTTTGTTGTATCCAATAAATAAATTGTTATATTATAACTATTCTTTGTTTTTTACATTTACCAAAAACAATGTTGATATAAGAATGAAAATGTTTTTTTTTTTTAAACTGTTCTTCAAGTTCTAGCGAAAGTAGGATATGATTAAATAAAAGATAAAATTCGGGTTAATCGTGCCTGCCTCATTGTTTGTTGGATTGGATTGAACTTGTATAAAGTTTTAATTGCAATGATGAAGGTATAATTGGAAAGTTCCAGTATATTTCTTGATAACGACGAATAAAAATGAATAAAATAACAATATTTGACTAAAAAAATTAAGTGGGACTTTCTAACTAGGGAATGAAACAACCCAAAATTGAAGAATGATGCGAAGAACAGTTAACGAGATTGACATCCGGATCTTCTTTTCCTACTACAATCACCAAATGAAAAGTTTATTTATTTAAGACACGAGCTCTTCAAAAAGTAAATTAAAAAAGCAACAACCCATAAAAATAGGGAAAATACCAAACCCACCCTATAAAATATTTTTATAGCCAAAAAAATTGTGAAAATAATTTTCAATTTAAAATACCTATTTTACCAAATTTTAAATTGAAAAAACCCAACTATTAAGATCAACAATTATTTTGAATTAAATTATATTTTGTTTCTTAAGTTTATATAATTGATCAGTGGATTCTTCTACCGAAACTTTTTTTGTTTTGGGTTTTTCAAATTGACAAATGATATAATATAAAATTCTACTTTATGGATGTTAATTATTTTAATATGCTTATATAACTTCTTTTTGAGTAAAATACGTTAGTTATGTTAATTAAACGTATTTTCTAGAAGATTAAAAAGAATTGAAAATTCTAGAATTAAAATATTAATTAATATCAATTATCCATTGAGAACTTTGCATAAGAGATTTCTATAAGAAAAATGCAATTAATAAATTTTTAATTAATAAGGTTGTGGGGCCATGGATTCCAAACATTTATTAACTCTTATTTGATTGACAAGTTGATGGAGTTGGATCTTTTGGACTTAATAAGAAATTTATTATAATAAAAATTTATTTTAATGGATTTACATTAATTTCCCCTTAAAGAAAATGAGAAAATAGAACATGAAAAAGGGCCACGCGTAAAGTATTAGGGGTCGTTCACTAGGGTTTCTTAGTTCTAACTAGATTTTTATTCGTATTCCAATTCATATGAACACAATATTTGTATAAATTTCAAGTTATGTGTATATTTAAGGAAAACTTTTAATATGAATAACATGCATATAAGAAGTAGAAAATGAATAAAAAATCAATTTAAAATAAAAGATTCAGAAGAAAATAA
The DNA here is from genome assembly GCA_019426215.1 of Buddleja alternifolia. NCBI lineage: Eukaryota > Viridiplantae > Streptophyta > Magnoliopsida > Lamiales > Scrophulariaceae > Buddleja > Buddleja alternifolia. Next base: position 38,346,247 of record CM033398.1, read on the forward strand.
ACATGAAAAATTCTAGTCTACTCCCTGCTTAACCACACCTAATGGTATTTCACAAAATGAACGACTTCAAAAAATCATATGGCAAGTGTAATATATTCCCCTTGTGAAATACATTTGGGTATAATAGACTCGGGAGCGGACCAGAATTTTTTAGTGAACACCTTGCCTACTTGCCACTCCAAATATTTAAGTTGAAGAACGGAGATTCCCCAATATACTTTGTGGAGTTCCCTTTCACCATTATGAGAATGATTTATTTCCTCTTCATAATAATATGGATTTCTTTTGTCCTCGAATGTTCTATCGTCGACTTTACTATCAATAGGAATTTGTATAGTGGAAATTAAAGTTTGTAGTCAACAATTTAAGGGTAGGCACTTGGGCTCCGTATAGTTATGTTTTCTGAGTTAAATTCTGAGTTTTTTTTTAAAAATATATATTATAAAAATTCGTGTGAAAATATTGACTTTTATTATTTGTTTGGATATGTTTTTAGAAAATAATTGGAAGTGGTGTTTAATGTGACATAAAATTGAATTTTATTGGGATTTGATATATGAAGTGATTGAATTAATTATGAATGTGTATATATATATATATATATGAATGATTTGATATAAAGTATGTGTGTATATAGAAAAAATAGTTTAAATTACCAAAGCGACTTAGTTTCACCTTTGAAAAATATTATACTAACTGCTATGATATATATTGAACAAGGCATATATAAGACTCGAATGATATATATTGAACAAGGCATAAAACCCGAGGAGGATTCACCTGCGTATGTAACATGTTATATAACTTAATTCAAATCAAAAGTAACCTATTTTCTAGATCTATGAATTATATCTCTTGTTCTACATCAATATGTAAAGGACACTTTCGCGGGCTGCGAATGAAGCATCTCGATTTAATAATTCAACACCCTCTGGTTAAATTCCTACACTAAATGTATTAGAAATATATATTTCATTTCATGTAATGAGAAGATAAGTACTATTTAGTAAAGAACATATCTAGCACGAATTAATTCTTGCATGCCAAAAGTATAACTTTGATCGGAGGACCCTTCTAATGTGTAAATGAATATTGTAAATACGGTCGAACCATATATAATGACATTATATGCAAAGATTAATGTGTATTCATGTTATAATAAAATATCAAAATAATAGGAAATTGTGGGTGTGAGCTGTTATTGTTTACTATTTTTTTTTTAATAATATAATGTTTATTAGCTAAAGTATAACGCTTACCAACCTAGAAAAAGAATAAAAGCAATAATCAAAAAGTTAAAAAGAACAAAAAGAAGAGGCAATGCGACTTTTCGTGAATCAACTAAAAAAGTAGCTCAAGTTTCCCAATTCGGAGGGTATGGGTGACAACGATATTTCAATATTATATTTCAGTTTGTATAATGATAAATGTATATATAACATATTTCTCAAAGTATAAATTTAACATAAATAATAGACATTTGTTGTGTGAATATCCTATAAAGTAGGAGATTAAACATTATTCTTGATACAGATAACTTTTGCATCCAAAATTCCTACTCGCTCCAAGTCTTGAACTACCTGAAATAATATGGAACGCTGGAGTTTTGCCCAGCGTGACAACTCCGATGCTTAAGTCAATCACCAAGTTTTCATAAGAGATAATATCTAAAAATGAAATAGAATCGCACCTCTCCCATTCAAAGGCACAAGATCTTTATACATCCTCACAATAAAATATAAAACGCCTTATCTATCATAAGTTTGTTGAATTGGGTCGTAGTTTGACACATCAAATACCATACTAATTTATCTATATCATAGATCCAAGAATTTAGCTCGGCCCACTGAATTTCATTAGTTAATAGTTAATTGATGAATTTCACAATGTAAAGTTGTAAACTGTTCGAGCAATTCTGCAAGTGTTTCTTTTCTGTCTGTTTGTTAGGAAAAATCTATGCTAAATCGAGTCAAATAGTCATAGTGCTTATATCTTTCTTATGATAAAATATATTTTGTGTGATTTTCACACACATCTTTATATATAAGAGATAGACACAAAATACTATTGAAATCGGTCTGATATAGCCTATTTGCTATTATAAGTAAAATATACACGATTAGATATTTCCTGGCCATCTCTACTATCATACTACCGTAATAGGAAGCTGACTTTTCCGAGCAAGTTGCATCATGGAGGACAATACGACAAATGAGCTACCTCAACTCAATTATTGTTTACTTTTGTCCACTTTTCTCGAAATCTTTTTTCTTTCAAGATGGTCGGTTAGCCCCCCCCCCCCCCCCCCCCCCCCCCCGAAAACCCAATTTCATGCATAATTCTTACTTTTTGATCCATCCATAGCAAATGAAGTCGGTGATGTATTACGAATTCACCCAATTTCATGCATAATTCTTACTTTTTGATCCATCCATAGCAAATGAAGTCGGTGATGTATTACGAATTCGCTTGGTTGTAAGATTGAAGCTCCAAAACTTAAAAAATAACATTCGTCTAGTATAAACGTATTAGTCTATTTGCACAAAAGATTGTCCGTATTATTTTAGTATTTGATTATTATTATTTTTGAATGAATAGATTACATGAATATAAAATTGCGATATATTTCAATCAGGAACGGATATAAGAATTGTACTTAGGCAGGCGAGATTATTGTGATATACATACGCTTCATTTGTTTGGTAGCTGAAGAATTGTGTGGGGGGTGCGGGGCTTGCCCCCGCAGTACGGTACGCTATATATATGTATGCAGAAAAAATTGGAGATTAGGTTTAGTAAGAACTTTTGACAGACTTTGTACTTTGTACCTCTTTTGTTAATAATGAAATTCTCATATCCTCTCTCGTGGACGTAGGCAATTGCCGAATCACATAGAATTAATATTTGATACATTTTTCATAACTAATCAAATAAAACATAGTTTTAAAACTAAAATGAAAAATGTTCCTATTATTAAATAAAACAAAACATAAAAAGCCTAAGAATTATGGTTTGACTAATATCAATTTTAACATATCAATCATCAATAATATCCAATTTCGTGAAAATTGACAATAAAAAGAAAAGGCAAAAATAAAAAGATATTTATCATATAGAAGAGACGAGAGGGTTGATGTGATTTGAATAAATCATGGGTGATGAGAAAATGTAAAATTAAAATAAGAATTCTAACTTAAAATTTTGATTATATAGCCTACTGAAATGTTCAATTGAGTCAATTGTCCTACTATGTGAGTTTAGGCTAGTTTGTAGGTTAGAAATGTGAATTAATTTTGCTTTTTGTTATCTTTGAGGGGGAGGGGGGCGAAAGTACAAATTTTTAAAAATTTATACTTGAAAATTAGAAAATGAAAAAATTGAGGGGGGCGGGGGCGATGGCACCCTCCAGCCCCCTGGCTCCGTCCCTGATTACAATCAACTAAAAACTATAACAATTACTTAACATTTATTATAAAAATAGAGAAAACACTACAAAAAAGTAAGTTATTGGTGACAAAATACAAATTGACAATATCAAAGTTGTCACTAATTGTAATTTTTTTGTGACAAGAATTTTTGTTTTGTCACAAGAATATGTTTTACATTTTTAATAGTGACAAGATTTGTATAGAAATTGTCACTCTTGATAATTAATGACAAGAAAATTGTTATTACTATTGACTATTAGTGACACACATATAGTGACAACGTAATGACAATAATTATAATTGTCATTTTATTTGTGTTGTCACTATACATGTGTCACTAATTCTCAACTTATTATGACAAAGCAAAAATTATTGTCACTTATTATATATATTTAGTGACAATTTAATATTTTCACTTCTAATTTGTTATTAATAGTAATTTTTGTTGTAGTGAAAGTTTACACACTTTTAGTGAAAGTAGAACCAAAAGTCTCTTATATTTTGAGGGCTTAGTTTCGTCAATGGAATTGGATTCATTGACCTTGCTATTTGATGTATTGTTATTGTTAAATAATATGATTTGTCACTTGTTTAGAAGATTAATTACCATCGAGGGTGGTGGTCAAGTGGTTCCAAACTTACTCCTAAGTGGTTTGGTATTGCCGAGGTCATGAGTTCGAATCTTGACTGGAGCAGCCGGCTTCTGGAATTATACTTGCCCTTGGTGGTGCTACTCTGACGGGGCCAGTGTTTGCGCTGGTTGTTCAGTTGATTTGATATGTTCGCTGGTGAATACGAGAGTTCGAACATTGAGTAGCGGGGGGTGCTTTGGTCACCATCACTAGCACCTTCTTTTTTTTTTTCATCAAGAAAAAAAAATAAAAAAATAAGTATTGATACTATAATTTCATCAGAACATTAAATTACGAGGATTTCTTTCAAAGTAACTGAATCGGATGGCCAAAGAAGTCAAAGTATATATATATTCCGAATAGGGGTGTACATAAACCCGTACAATTCGCCCGATCCGTTCAAACAGACCCGAATCGCCCGAAAACCGACTGTTTGAAATTATTAAAAAAATGTGGTGGGTTGAAAAATTACAACCCGCCACTTTCGGGTCGGATGGTGGGTTTAATAATTGTAACCCGCCACCCAACCGCTAATTGTATATGTCATAAGTGTGTGTGTATATATATATATTTAAAGATTAACCCTAAACTCTTAAAACTATACATGTATATTATAAACTCTAATAAGAGTAGTTTTATTCATATTTATGTAAAACATTTTATTTTTAATTTGAGTAAACAAGAACATTGTTTTTACTTGATTTGAACGAAGATGTAGATGTATATTATTATGATAAACTTATAAAATAATTTAATTTTATTAATATTTTAGAGTTTACAATTCATGATAAATATGATTTTTATTTAATAACACTACTTATTTTTGTATTTCTCACCAACTCAATTTTTTTAATTAAATGTATAAATATATTATTTAGTTTCTTACTTATTAGTTGAAACTAAAAGTAACATAATTATAATTCGATAACCCGCCAAACCGCCCGCTAAATACGTTAAACCCGACCGACCCGAACCGCTTGGTTTGAAAAAATAATTATGCGGTTTCGGTCTATTGTTTTGTCAACCCGCATATATCTGGTTGGGTTGAATTTTTTCCATAAAATCGTCCAAACCCGACCGGGTACACCCCTAATTCCGAATCCTTATTTTTCAATCACACCGATCTTTGACTTTAACAGTGTTCTAAGAAATATTAAATATTTTCTCTTATATCACTTTCTTAGCAATACACTTTTTGTGTTTAAATTCATGTTGACGTAGATTTTCGGATTGAAGTTTCTGGTTACCTTTTAACGTTCATACATATACTGTATACATGCGTTACACACTTGACTCTCATAAAAATGACGTCAATGTGACATCATCTCTACTACTAGATGAAAAATTCCTTCTTTTTTTTTCCCCTAACAATTGTACATAAATAAAATTTCAAATTATTATCATCAATCATTCTTTTGATAGCAATTTCATCATTTTCTTTTTATTAATTGGAATAAACATCCCTTGTTACTTTAATTTGACAAATTACAAGGATCCTTCATTTTATCTTTGAAATTATATACATTTCATTGTAACATTTTTCCTTAACCTCTTCGGTCAATCAACCTATCGAAATTTACTTATCTTATATTAAAAAAATTAATGAGTATAACCTAGGCCCCTTATTAAAAAGGGAGATACGTAATTTTATAAGTAAGATGATCAGAATCCTTGTAATTAGCTGTTATATCAAATTAATGAAATTAGTGTAATTATCAAGAATTTGGTACATTTACTTAAACAAAACGAACTCATAGTAATTAATTAATTACATTGATTAGTAAATATTGGATCAGATGTTCTATAACATTTTGATGTAACATTTTGTATTACACTTATACCCCGTAGACATATGTCTGTATATTATAATTTTTAATTCTCTTTTATGTATTGATGTAATACGAAATTGTTACACCAAAACGGTGTCAAACATCTGGTCAGAGTAAACCCATGTAATTATCACGCTCACCCTCACACGCGCAACTCCCAAAGAGGAAAAATAGGGGTAAAAGTTATGGTTCTGCGAAATAACCGCACGGTGAATCCAATCATTATCCAAAATTAATTATTTCAATCCGTTGACTTCTCGTATCCTTCAAACTTCAAATATATATTTCAATAAAATCCAATCCTTTTTATCCACCAATAGATCTAAAATCTCTCTCCTCTTCTCAAACACATTACGTCTCCTAATTTGCCTATAAATACCCTATACATCCTTCATCCATATTCATAACTGCACATATTATTAATCTTTTTCTTCTTATAATCTTTAATAAGATTGTGAGTTAGAAACTGTCAAAGCCCGATGGAGATATATAAAAGTAATTGTAATATTGTTTGGGCTTTGCCAGTTTTATTCTTACTTTCATTAACATTCTTCAACAATGGCGTTCAAGCTTCCCATAAGGTGTACATGCATTTACAATCCGTCCCTGCCGTTAATGTCAAGGAATTGCACAGAACTGGTTATCACTTCCAACCCAAAAAACATTGGATCAACGGTAATTAATTTATTACTCCTATATTCCTTTATATCTCATATATATATATGTGTGTGTGTGTGTGTATGTGTATGTATCATATGAAATATATATATATATATATATGATAAGTTATCACAAATCTGATTATCTATGGATTAGAAGTAAGTTAGTGATGCTATGTCAAATTTTCAATGTATATATATATATATATTATATATAATGGTTTTCAATTTGTGGGATTTGTGTGGCCCATCATATACTAGATGAAGTCAAAACTTTTGTGCTATATAAAAAGACAATTTTGGCTGTTTTTAGTTTTTTTTGGAAAATTATAATAAGGTTTGGATCTGGTCAATATGCTCCGTGTTCAATGTTGATGATATAAGGCCCGAGTTTTCGTGTATATATATTTTATATTGTCAGAAAAATAAAGAGACAAAAGACCAAAAAAAATTGAAAATTTGAACAGACAAAAGAGCAAAATTTAATATATAGTTCCGCCGACCTGCATCTCATGGCCTCCAAGAAAGACCCATGGGCAAAAAAATTTGATTTTTACGCTCATAACCTTAAAACACGTGTGTAATTAATTTTTGGAGGAAATCTGATACAAAGTCAATAATCAAATTATAGTAATTTCGTAAAAGCTGCATAATATATTAATTACTGGAGATTTTTCCTAATAAGTAGTCGTAGGGTTTGATGATATTTTGACATTAGTTGTGGCTTTAATTGGCAAAAATCACGAGAGTCTTCTCGATCTTTATTAGTGTGTGTGTGTATGTGTATATATATATATATATGTATAGACTATAGATGCATATGTAGGCGGGTTTTGCATGCATGCATTATTGAATTCAAACTTTCAAACTGTTCCATATACATATGGTCCCCTACAATTTGCTGAAATTTTCACTTTTTGCGTCATGATTTTAATCTTCCTTGTAAAATTTGATTTGATCTTATATTTTGTTTTAATCCTACACACAAACTCTATAAAATATTTTTAAGAATATAAAGATGACAATGAATTATATGCACTTAGCTTGCTAGATTTGTTATAGACAATTCGGATCCAGCCCGTGGAATGATTGAAAACGATACTTGATTATATCACCCGTGACGGAATTTGGTCTTACTACGACACTTAATTAGTCGTTAATTAGGTCTATTTAATTTCATTGATGAAAAATCTAGTTTGTAACCCTGAATTTTCTTTAGCGTGGTCCTATATTTAAATTCAAGCATGGGGATGCTTTTTTATATCTATTTATCTGGAGTTACTTGTCCATAGAATATTCCTCTCAATTATACCAAAATTATGTTGACAATTGGGGTGATTTCTGAATTCTGATTGGCTTGGATTAATATTATGCATTTATGAAAATAGATTCATTTCCTCCACTTCAATTTTTCGTCCAACAAAAGGGTGCGTTAATGTTTGACAAATTACATTGTTAATCTGCCATCTTAGCTTAATCTACCTACTTTGCTATCATCCACCACAGCCGGTCTAGTGAACCATAGATCGTCATATATATCCAACAGGAAATTCTATCTAAGACTGGTATAATATTCACAGCACAATAAGTTGTAGGTCATATGTGTAAAAGAAATAGACACGAAAAACACTATATAACATTGTACTCGATCTAGGATAAAATTATAAATTTATGCCCAACTCTATCATGGTAGGTAGTCTTATTTTTGTTAGGCATCAAACTATTTATTGTCTTTAAATTTGACTCTTCTTTATATTATGTCATTGACAACTTCATATGCTCTTTTTTCATGTGCCCCCTTGGTGGATGACATAATCAACCAACATCAGATCCAAATGGTGAGTACTCCTCTTCGCATCTTTCTTCTAATCTTAAAAAAAAACTTAATCGGAATCTAGTCTGATCGAAGCAAATATAATTCACAAAATGAGTGAATTATATTTGTCATGTGAGTAACTATAATATAAGTGAATTATTCTTAGATTCGATCAAACCAGATTCAAAGTAGAATTGTCGTTTTTTTTTTCACAATGTATGTCCTATTTATCATACTTTTAATTAATTATTTCACAACAGGGCCACTGTATTACAACGGAGTGTATCACCTGTTCTATCAATACAACCCCAAAGGTGCAGTATGGGGGAACATAGTATGGGCCCATTCAGTATCAACAGATTTAATTAACTGGAAAAGAGTAGAACACGCTATTTACCCATCAAGGCCCTTTGATCAATTCGGATGTTGGTCTGGATCAGCCACTGTTATACCCGGTAAAGGCCCAATCATCCTATACACTGGAATCATCGACAAGAACAACACACAGGTCCAAAACTACGCCGTTCCAGCCAACCTATCCGACCCGTATCTCCGCGAATGGGTCAAACCCGACAACAACCCGTTAATCGTGGCCGACCCGTTTGTCAACAAAACCGCATTCCGTGACCCGACAACTGCTTGGTTGGGTAAAGACGGGCATTGGAGGATCACAATAGGAGGCAGAAGAAAGCACAGAGGAATGTCATTTTTGTACAGAAGCAGAGATTTCATGCATTGGACTAAGGTCAAACATCCTTTGCATTCAACCGCTGGTACTGGCAACTGGGAGTGCCCTGATTTCTTCCCGGTTGCAGTTCATGGCAAAAATGGGCTTGATACTTCTGTTATGGGCCCTAACATTAAGCATGTGTTCAAGGTCAGCCTTGATGTCACCAGATATGAGTATTATACGTTGGGTACGTATTTGGCCGATAAGGATAGATACGTTCCTGATAAGGATATGGTTGATGGATGGAATGGTTTGAGGCTGGATTACGGCAACTTTTACGCGTCGAAATCGTTCTTTGATCCGAGCAAGAACAGAAGGATTGTTTGGGGTTGGGCTAATGAGTCTGATTCTACTGATGATGATGTGAAGAAGGGATGGGCTGGTATTCAGCTTATCCCACGTACGGTCACCCTTGATCCGAATGGCAAGCAATTGCTGCAATGGCCTGTTCAGGAACTGGAGAGTCTTAGAGGAAAAGCTGTTAAATTGGGGAAACAGAAGCTGGAGAAGGGAGCCAAGATTGAAATTAAAGGAATAACAGCTGCACAGGCTGACGTTGATGTGTGGTTCTCGTTCGATAGTTTGGACAAAGCTGAGCCGTTCGATCCGAGCTGGGATAGATATGATGCACAAAAGCTCTGCAGCCAAAAGGGCTCAACGGTTGAAGGCGGATTGGGACCGTTTGGTCTTTTGACATTAGCTTCACGAAAATTGGAAGAATACACCCCTGTATTTTTCAGAGTATTCAAGGCTCAAGACAAGCATGTTGTTCTCATGTGCTCTGATGCATCAAGGTTTGAATTTTTTATCTCTCGTTATATTTCGTATAATGTGTTTATAACTACTATATATATTGAAAACATGTCCTATTTTTCTCCAAAAACAGGTCGACCTTGAGTAACAATATCAAATCTTTCGTAAAGGACGGAAAGGATGCATACAGACCTTCATTTGCAGGATTTGTAGATGTGGACTTGACTGATAAGAAGCTTTCTCTAAGGAGTTTGGTAATCAATTAATGCATATTTCTTATATGTTGTTTATCTGATTTAGGTATTATATTATGTTATAATCCTAATGTTGTTATTTTGTTGTAGATTGATAATTCGGTCGTTGAGAGCTTCGGAGCAGGAGGGAAGACTTGCATAACATCAAGGGTTTATCCAATTCTAGCAACATATAACAATGCACATTTGTATGCATTCAACAATGGCTCTGAAACTATCACAATCAACAGTTTGAATGCATGGAGCATGAACAGGCCTCTGCTGATGAACCATTGAGAGACATGACTAATTTATTCCAACGGAGAAAGAGACGAATACTAGTTTTCGGTTTCTGTTTCCATTTTTTTTCTGCTTTCAGTTTTCTATTAAAGTTAAGAACTCTTCTTGTACAAATTTGTGAATAGGGAATGAAATTTGCATTTCCAAAGTTTCAGCTATTTTCAATCTATGAGGCAGCTTTGCATTTCTGAGAACTATTATACCAGTTGCTTGAAGCAGAAAAAAATAAAATAAAGCTTGAATAAATTATTACTTTTGCTCATCAAAGGATGTAACATATCAATCACTACTAAAAATGAGAAATAGACCTATTTGTGATTTGCAATCATAAATTTGATAAACGTATCCGAGATTGAAGTTCTTTTGTAAAAATATTATTAGTTTGGTACCTAATTTTGAACGGACTTCTAGGAAAATATCTATGTAGAAAATGTTTATTTTACAAATTGATTTATCACTTAAGGAGTGGATTCAATTGGATGATTTTGTAATTTTAAAGTATTAGTTTTTCGTATTTTCTTCAACCATTAATCATTAAATTCTAAATATAAGACAAAAACGACACAATTAGTTAAATGAGTTGTTAAAATATGTTATTAGCATTCCGGAATATGAAAAATGCTTGTCTAAACTGGGTGTCTAAAACTAAACGGTTTATATAATGTCTTGCCAGCATCGACTATTATGATGAAGTGAATGATTTGATCTGAATCATTTTACTTGAAAAAAATATATACAATTGAAGCACCTATTATTATGAATTCTATAGCATTAATATCAATTCTCTTTTTTTTTTTTTTCATTCCAAAGGGGGGATACCCAACAATTCAAAAAACTAACCCGACAAACTCGGGTTAATAGTCTCAAAACGAGGCCAAGTAGTGCCTGCTATATCATTGTCTAGAAGGTGATAGATTTGTGAGTGAGGTACATTCGTGTGGTGCATATGGGTGTGAATTCTCATCTTAGCTAAAACATCAGCTACTTGGTTTGCTTCCCACCAAACCACTTGAAATGAGACATCTCAGTCTCTACCTTGCACACTACGAATGCGAGAGATCACCTCAAAGTGGTGATGCTCAATGGAGGCTTCCACAATACTATTAAGTGCAGCTCGACAGTCCGATTCAACGATTAATTTCTTTGTCCCTGTGGCCCACGCCATCTCTAGTCTTAATAGAATGGCTCGCATCTCAACCTCCAACGACGAACACGGGTCAATGCGACCACTGAATCCCCTTAACCATGTTCCATGCTCGTCCCAATATCAATTCTCTTGAGCAGTTGATGTAGAATACTTGGTGTGGTAGAACATATAAAATTCATTGGCAATAACAGTTTTAAATTTTTTTCATAATAACTAAATAAAAAGTGAGATGCGAAAGATAAAACAGATGAATGAGAATTTAAACACAAACAGAATGTTAACAAAAGAATAGAAGGAAAATAAATGAGGAGGAGTTGATTGAGGATATTACATGAGAGGAAAAAGGAGATATACAATACCAAAACTTTGATTTGATGAAAATTCACCGTCTTCAATATTTTAATAGTATATAGGATAGATTAATTCGATTGATGGACAAAATAACAAAGTTTGGAAGAGTCCCAACTATTTTAGTCAATATACATATATCTTATGATGCACGGACACTCCGAAAAATCATCTTGTGCAGTGTCGGACACATACTATGTTCGTGTCTAACTATTAAGAGAAAAAAATATTCGTGTCTTAATCATGTCTGTATACTATTTTTTTAAAAATTTCAAGTCCTTGCATCATAGTATATATCATACTTGTTATTCATTTAAAAGAAATAAATAATAATAAATACATCTAAGCCGAAAAGAAGACTAAAATAACAATAATTGCAAGAAAGAAATACAAAATAAAAAGGAAAAAAAGAGACCCAAATAAATTCTCCATTTCTTCTTCTTTCCCCTATAGCAAGTGGCAATTCAGAAATTACACCGACAATGACGGGCAATATTGGAAGCCTCTGACAGTATATGGTTCCATTGTAGCAAACCGGCGAACACCAGGTCCAGGGGCTCCGTGGTCCGGAGTCAACAAACATCACTCTCGCCATACATAGCCCCCGAACCTCCATCTCCGCCTCCTACCGCAATCATATTTATACATATACGCGCTCATATATATATATATATATATCGTATACAACCGCACTGAAAGCACGCGCCGCCATGTGCTGTTGCTTGTGAAGCTGTACCGGAAAGCTTTGGAATCATTTGATCGTAAGCTCCTGAATAACTTGTTTCTTAGCGTATTTGCCCTATTTTTTAGTCTTCTGCTTTTCAATTTCTTACTCAATTAATTGCCGATTAATTTGGTTGAGTATGTTAATTGCCGAGTTACGACGCATTGCAGTTGCTTCCAAGAGGCAGAATGTTAGGTATTTTGCGAAGTTAGGGCCTAAGTTCAGTTTAATGACATTTCATGAATTTTTGTTATTGTTAGGGTGTTTTACTCTGCCTGTGACGTACTTGATGGATATTCGTTTGATGCCAATTGCTGATTAGAAGCACGTCCAAGTATTTAGTTAGTGTACTTGGTTACTGATGTATAGTGATAGTAACCGTGATCTAGTTTGAGATTAGGTACTTTTACTTTGTTTGTGTGCTGCTGAGAGGTAAGGAAGCAACTGTTGCTCAGTGCTGGTAATAAGCGCGTTGAGTAGAGATAGTTCACTTTCTGGCATTAGCATGATTTGAAGAGACAATTGGTTATTTTGAATGAAGATGGATTATTTTGTCATTAGGAAAAACTAGTTTTTAGTTTTTTTGTTTTGTTTTTACTGTTGATTATCTTGTTAGGTTCCGAGTCTGTGTGTCAATTTAGATGGCGTTGGCAGAAAAGGATGTTGACAATGAAAAAGTAAGGGATTCACTTGATGGTCATGTTTTTGTAAAAGAAGGGCAACCTTCTCCGGGCAGCAGAAGTCCTCTGGCCATTAGCCCTCTGAAGAAGAGTCTCGAAGGGAAGGATGCTTTATCATATGCAAATATTCTTCGTTCTAGGAATAAGTTTGTGGATGCACTTGCTGTCTATGAGAGTGTTCTGGAGAAGGATGATGAAAATATTGAAGCCCATATTGGCAAAGGGATTTGCCTGCAGATGCAGAACTCCGGGAGGCTTGCGTACGAGAGTTTCGCCGAAGCTGTGAGGTTGGAACCACAAAATGCATGTGCCCTTACACATTGTGGTATCTTATATAAAGATGAGGGTCGACTGGTGGAGGCTGCTGAGGTACGCTTGCTTACATTCAACCTAGGTGTTTCTCTCGCTTCTTCGCTTCATTTTTAGACTTGTTTAATCAGATTTTCCTGATTCTGTGAACACATACTCGTTTACTGCTTGAATGATATCTCTTACTTTCAAGAACCTTTTTATTAGAACCTTCCGTATTTTTCAACTTGTTGAAAGGTAATCTGATATAGCATGAGAATATGTGATGAGCTCATTAAGAACCGTAATTTGTAGCAAGATTTGAAGTCTGATAAGATACCTAGCCTTTCCATTTCTCTAGTCCTTTGAACTCTCTTCATCTTGTTTTGCATTATATGAGTTTTTATGGGAATCATGACTTCAATAATCATATCTTTTAATCCATGCCTTTCACTAAGTCTATACGGCTTGGACATCTTTTACATATTTCCGTTCTACAGTTTTGCTTTTAATTTGCCCAACGACTTTTCATCTTATGTTTTATATTCAGTTTTACATATTGAAACTTATGAAACAGTGTCTTTCACACTCTTCCAATCTAATGTAGATGAAGCAATGTGAGTATAGAAACTGCATGGTGCATGCAATGAGAAATTTTAAGTTTGTCCACTCCCGGTATATTCTATAAACATACAGTAATGGAACCCAGTATATGAATACATCCCATGCTGTAGAGTGAAAAAATTAGATTTTGACTCTTTATCTGAACTCTGGGTTTATGTGCATTTATTCTGTTTGCTTTGTAACTAGGGAAGGTCCTGAGTACTGGTATGATGCTAAGTTATCCGGTTGCTGGAGGGTTACCCAGAAAGTTTCATGTCATTGTGTTCGAATTTAGTTAGTTGGAGCGACAGAGGTCAAGTATTATGTGTGGCTCTCCATTTCTCATATTTATTAAGCTTGCTGTAGTGCAGATGTATCAGAAAGCTCTGAAGGCTGACCCTGCTTATAAGCTAGCGGCAGAATGCTTGGCAATTGTCTTAACAGATCTTGGAACCAGCTTAAAGCTTGCTGGCAACACTCAGGAGGGAATTCAGAAGTATTATGAAGCCATCAAAATCGACTCACATTATGCTGTAAGTCCATATTTCTCAGATTCCATAATTGTCTTTCCTGATTACATTGTTTATACTATCAGACACTTGAATTGTAATGTGTGTGTTTTCTACATGCAGCCTGCTTACTATAACCTTGGTGTTGTCTATTCGGAAATGATGCAATATGACACGGCCCTTAATTGCTACGAAAAAGCTGCAATGGAGAGACCCATGTATGCTGAAGCATATTGCAACATGGGTGTTATCTACAAAAACCGCGGGGATTTGGAGTCAGCAATCGCCTGTTATGAAAGGTGCTCAGTTAATCATTTGCCTATTTTTCTTTCAATATACTGACTTAGTAGACTTTCATCCATCTGATGCCAGTTTTGCTTGTTTCTTATTCTTATTCACAGGTGTCTAACTGTCTCGCCAAACTTTGAGATTGCCAAAAATAACATGGCAATTGCCTTAACTGATTTGGGAACCAAGGTTGGCTTCTACCTATCCTATTATATGTTTACAGAAACTCATGGTCTGTGGATTGTCAAATATGCACTTCTCGTGTATCAAGAAAAAGATGGATTATGGTCATTAAAAGTTTATTTACTGGAGTAATTGTACAAAGCATTGCTTTTATTCCATTATCTTTCAAATGTACCAAAGACATGGTGATCATTCATTCCATGAACGTATTAAATAAAAGTGCGACCTACAACCCTTTTGGCTCCACTGATTTGTCATGAAATATGAAAACACTTTTGACCTTGTCTCTGATGGAAATTATTTATTCCAGCATGTTACAAAATCAATTGGGAACTTTGAAGAGACTATGAAGCACTGTTTATAGATTGCATTTCACTTTCTAAAACCTTATCGTTATTGCTTTTATTATTGGCACAGTGTATTATAGAAAATTTATGAAAAAATCCGTACTGTCACATACATTGATATTTGCTCAAAATGCTTCTTTCCAGGTTAAATTGGAGGGTGACATCAACCAGGGTATTGCATATTATAAGAAAGCTCTGTATTATAATTGGCACTATGCTGATGCCATGTACAATCTTGGCGTTGCATATGGAGAAATGCTGAAGTTTGACATGGTATTGAAATGTTTGCCACGGACCACCGTGGTGCTTCTATTGTACATGGGCTAATTATAGAAGATAATTTGTTATAACGCATAGCTAGGAATTTTTTTGGTTCTGCCTTTGTTTCTTGTTTCATGTATCATTCATTTTTATCATTTTCTAATGGATATATTACTCTTTATGCAGGCAATTGTGTTTTATGAACTTGCGTTCCACTTCAACCCCCATTGTGCTGAGGCATGTAACAATTTAGGGGTGATATATAAGGATCGAGACAACCTTGACAAAGCAGTAGAGTGTTACCAGGTAAGTTTAAAGCTTGCAAATCTTTAATTATCAAAAACATCATGTCTCAGCTGTTCGCTTGTAATACTCGTACCTTTGCAGATGGCTTTATCAATCAAACCTAACTTTTCCCAGTCCTTGAACAATCTTGGAGTTGTTTATACAGTCCAGGTTCTGTATTTATAGTCCTTTATGTTTTTTTTTAATTGCTTGATGCTTGAGTGGTAAATTCATAGTTTTGTTTATGTGCACAGGGTAAAATGGATGCTGCTGCGAATATGATTGAGAAAGCTATTGTCGCAAATCCAACTTATGCGGAAGCCTATAATAATTTAGGTCCCTCCCATACTTCCTTAATTTCATATCAAAATAAAAAAAAAGGAGCTCTTTGATTTGGCTAATAGGTTTCTTAACTGTGTGAGAGTTTGACATGTGTATCTTATTTTAAGGAATGAATGATTCCAATACGTAATACTTCTTACGTCAGAATCCTTTGAACACAGATACAATTTCAGGCTGATACATCCAAACCTGTATGGTGGGTGGGGTGGGAGTGTGTGCATTGGGGTTGCAGGGCTGGGAAGGGAATGGTGGGAGGGAGAGAGGGATCTACAGAGAGACGCCTATAAATGTGTTGGAGATGTCTTTTTTCTTCTTCACTGGTCTTGGAGTTTGAAATGTGTATTGCTTACCTTTTGAAAGTTCCCTTTACACAGATCATATGGATAGTTATTAGTTCTCTTGGATATGTAGGGGTCCTATACAGAGATGCTGGGAATATATCTCTGGCAGTTGAAGCATATGAGCAGTGCCTTAAAATAGATCCAGACTCTCGCAACGCAGGCCAGGTACTGCTTCTTTTGACTTGTGAATATTGGGTTCAGGTCATCTTACGAACCTTTGAATGTGTCCTTTACGGATCTTCCACCTTTTTCCTGTAACCTCTGTCTTGCATTGGAATGCAACAGTGTTTGGTTTTATTTTGGGGGTTTTTTTTGGTGAAAATTTTGGTGAAAAGGTTTATTGAAAGTTGTGTATTTTGATGAAAATGTGTTTGGTTTTGTGTTTGATTTTATTTTCAGAAGAGACAAAAATTACTGTAGCAGTCAAATCATGTAAGTTTTTGTCTGAAAAGTTGTGTTTATAATTGAAAAATATAATATAATATAAGTTTTAAATGATTATATAGTAGTTGATGTAATTAGTAGGCACCCTAAAATAGAGACAAATAGGGAGACAATAGCTGACAATTTTTTTGACCAAAAAAATCATTTTTGGTCAAAAAAACATAAAGCAAACAAGTTTTGGCCAAAAAATGGTTTGAAAATAAAACCAAACACAGCCATATGTCTGGTTCACTGCATTTTTAAAACTGCTAGCGCACTTTGTCACTTGACAATTGTCCTTGTGTGGTATTATCAATGTTTTACTTCGCTTAGGCAAAGCCTGTTGGAATTTGGTTTAAGATATGATTACGACATTCTCTTTTGGGAAGCCTATTCTCGAATCTCTACAATTCATTAAGTAATAAATATACCTCCATGGTGTTAGCATTCTTGTTATTTTGTCTTAGAAAATCCATGTTATGTTTCTGGTTGATTGCCGAGGGTAGATATTCATTTGAGTGATTCTGGTCTTGTAACAGTTTCTCATAAAATTCTTCCATCTTATATTTTTTCTTTTCTTTTTATTTATAGTTGACAAAATCTCATTCTTCGTATTCGCATCTCTTTTTAAATGTGAATGTGTTGTAGATATCACAAAAAATAAGAATTATTTTTGCCCTTTCCATATGACACTGTCAAATTTCAAAGAATTGCACTTAACAAAGAGATCTTGACAACATTTCAGACAAGCTGTAGTAAGGCTGATAAATGATATAAAAAAGAGAGTCAGCAATGATTCAAACTTGTAGAAGGTGTTGAATATTTGCTCTATTTCCAAAAGGTTGAGATGTAATAAGTGGTCTGTCGTGCCAAAGGTGGCATGACATGATGAAGGAAAGGCCAAGTAACGTAACAATCACAAGATCATGTTTTCTTGGTTGGTGCTATGCAAGTCAATGGATCTGACCCTGCAAGAAAATTGGGGTCAATCTAGTATGTAGTTTCAGAAGACTTTGGTCAAGTATCTATCATCATGTCTATTGAAACTGAAGATATAGTTGTGTCATCTATTGATATTTTTCTTCTGAGCTTTTATGCTTCCATGACAGCAATGATATTTCATCTATACCTGTGCATATGCATGAGCATCACAATAGTTGAATCTCTAATTACTTGAGAACCGTTGGGTATAAAGGCATAGAGTCAAAGGTAAGCGGAAGGCGCACGTCTTGTTAGAACATAAGAAGCTAGTATTGGGTTCAAAACATACAAAATTACTAATTTACGTTCCAAAAGAAAAAAACTTCTTTACTGGATGATATGGTCATTACTGTTTGAAAGTCAGCTGTCATATTCCAGGGAACTTTGGTATACGTGAATATTTTTTGTAGTGACCACAGAATAGCTTAGGTAGACTATAATTTGATATATATGAACACAAAGTTAGTGTCGGTTTGTGTTTGATATTTTTGGTATCAGCACATTACTCTGGCGATCTGACAATTCCATGAGTTTCTTTAATCCTACACTTGCTCTCCACCCACCAAAGTAAGAGGAAGAGGAGAGAGGGGGGTGGGGGGTTCAAAAGAAAATAACGAACACATGCATACACCAACTGATTGCTTTATCTAGGGTGAAGGTCTAGGAGAAATGAGTTTTTTAAATAATTACATATATAGTTTCTTAAAGCTCGTATGATAAACGAAAGGTTGCTATTACAGAAAGAGGGGTTGCTTTACTGTGGTGGGCATGTTAAGGATTTTGCTATTTTAGTTTGAAGTTTTATGCTTGAGATTGGTCTATCATTTTTGTTGTGATTTCCAGATTTTCCAGTTTTCATTCAGGTGACTAGGTTGCATTTTTCCCATAACCTGGGACTGTCTAAATCAGTTTCTGCTTATTTCGTGGATTATCTAATAAATTTGGGCTCTATGTTTTATTGAATTGTTGGATCATATTTTGCAGAATCGGTTGCTTGCAATGAACTATATAAATGAGGGTAGTGATGATAAATTGTATGAGGCTCACAGGTATGATGTTTCAAGATATGTCCACAATTACCTTCTTTGAGTATGCTGGACATAAAACTGATGATGTGTTTTGAAAAACTTTTAAGTGTGTAAGATTATTGATTTTGTCATGCATATGCATGCATGTCTTTTTTGACCGTAATCTCACTCCTCTCTGTCTCTCGTCTGTCAACAAGCATGTATATGCATATATTTGTTTATAATGCTTCATGTGTATCATCTTAGATATGTTTGCCTTTCACATTTTCAAGAGTGAAGGTGTTATATCTAACCTAACCCCTATATAAATGTGTGAATAACTCAATTGTTCGTTCCATTGTGAAAAGACTTTCATACCCACCCTTACTATTAATAATTGAATTTATTATTAATTAAGTAAAAGAATCCATAGAGTAGTAGGAAACCATTTAGAAGTATGAGTCCAATTACATTAAGAGGAAAAATGCTTCTATAGACATATCTGTATATTATATTATATTATATACATAAATATAGTGGGAAACCATTTAGTAGTATTTCTTATATACATAAATATAGTCGGAAACAATTTAGTAATAGGACTCCAATTACATTAATAGGAATAAACACTAATGTGGACATATCTATATATTATATTATATACATAAACATAAAATCTTATATAAATATGTGTATAATTTTATGTGTTTGTTCCATTGTGAAAAGACTTTCATATCATTAAATTTAGAATCCTTTTAGTTGTTGGAAACTATTTAATTAATTATTGATGAAAAAAAATGAAATCTATTGGTAGTAAGACACTATTTAACATTAAAAAAGAATCAAATTTCTATTACTTTAGCAATATGACGTGCACAAACAATATACACTTTTCAGCCTAATCACCAAGCATGCCGCAAAGGTCGATTTTGCAAAAAAATAAATTAACATAGTTAATATTTCTATAAATTTGTTAATTGTGCAGTGAATAATATAATATTCTTAAAATTGTAATATAATATTCATTTCTTTTAGGCTGACTTTGAGGTATGAATCTATCCTTTATCCGATGATTGTGAAATTTTGTGTAAGAGTAACGAATTTTTTTCATTTCTATTGAAGATATAATGTAAGAAAGAAAAGCTTATTAATCATGGGACGTCATCTTGAAGCCTGATGTGCCTAAAATATTAAAGATGATTATAGAATCAGTTTTATGGAATCAATTAATATTCCTATACATCTTAAATAAACTACGGCTTGGCCATTCCCATAAAAAATATTAAACCCAACTCTTGCACCAAACCAATTTTATAAGAAAAATAAATAAATAATATATTTCAACTTAAACAACTAAAAAATTGTTATTAATTTTGATAATCTTAAATTGTTTAAGATCTTTTAGTATTTTACCCAAAGACTAGCACCACATTTTTCATCTATAAAGTTAAATAAGTAATTAGACTGAGAATATGATGCACATGTACATAATTCTCAAGAAATTCATATACACAAATATTCTTATATAATCTGATATCTACAATTTATATTCTCATGATAAAAAATAATATGAAAAGGTGATTTCATATTCACTATATTTGCGGAAAAAATGACCTATCTGTGTAGGTCACAAGGAAGAAAAGACGATGTTACAAATCAAGAAAAATATGTAGATTAAGGATCATGTGCATTAACATGCAAGAAAGTAATACTAATTTCTCTTTCAAAAAATTAATTTTACATTCAAATAAATCAAATTAAGGATGCATCGTGATGATATCGATGAATAAACAAATAAAACAAAATTTTATTAGATAAACAATAACAAATAACTAATTATTCCCTTTAAAAACTATTAGTAAACTAACAATTATATCTATTAGCCTATAAATTGAATGCATTAGAGATTTTGACATGCATAAGTTTCATAATTTTTCACTTCAGTTTAACTACTCATCGAAAAACCACGTGCGGCACATGATTTTTTCTAGTATATTGATATCTGAAATGTGTTGTGGGTTTTTAATATATGTCTCTCTTGCGTATCAACGAGCATATATATGCATATATTTCTTTATAACATTTCATTTGTATCATCTTAGATATGCTTGCCTTTCACATTTTTTAAGAGTGAAGATTGAAGTGTTATTTGCTGACAAATGAAATATGTTCTGGGTTTTTAATTGATGTTCCACAAAATACCCTTTTTCTCAAACATGTAGTTCTTGATTTTGGGAATAGATGTGTGGTGGAGAGCAATTACATTTGATTCTACTTACTTAGTGAGCAGCCACAAATGACGTGCAGTGCATGATTATAGGAAGAAACTCCACACCATCCCCTCAAAGACATACGATTTGAGTAAATTGATATGCATCTGATGTGTTTGGAAAAATAAGAGTGGTCAATCCTATCCGATTTCCCAAGAACTTCTCCTCTACTGAGTTTTTTATGTCTATGATCTTTTCCAAGACAGATTTTAAGAACTTTTCTTTCTTTTATTTTGCAGTAGCAATTTTATTGCTCAACATTCTTATAATTTATAGGGATAATTACACTCACACCCCCTCAATGACGGGGTAATTGCACAAACCTCCCCTCACTAATTAATAATTACAAACACACCCCCTTATGTTAAAGATTTCTTACAATTGCACCCCTTGTGTGTGTAACAATTCTTACAATTGCACCCCCTGTAAACCTTACAAATAGACCCCCTGAAGGGGTGTGTTTGTAATTGTTAATTAGTGAGGGGAGATTTGTGTAATTACCCCATCATCGAGGGGGTGTGAATGTAATTATCCCTAATTTATATACTCATACTCTATACATGCATGAATCAATGAATGAACTGAAGGAATACTGCCTGCATGTGACTAAATATTTAGGGATATATATTTGACATAGATTTACTCAACATTCGATGTGCCATAAATTTGGGTAGATCCATGACAAAATTTTATGGCAATGTACATATATGTATCTAATACTGATGTATGGTGCAAATTGTTTTTGTGTTTAACATGAATTCAATATGCAATATTAATTTGTGTGGTAGCCTGATTTGGATGTACATTGCAGGGATTGGGGCAGGCGCTTTATGAGGTTATTTCCACAGTATACTTCCTGGGACAACATTAAGGATCCGGAAAGGCCACTTGTTATTGGATATGTGTCTCCTGATTATTTTACTCATTCGGTGTCATATTTCATTGAAGCGCCACTTATTTATCATGACTATGCAAATTACAAGGTGGTTGTTTACTCAGCAGTCGTGAAGGTATAAACTATATTGCGACACTCTCCCTCGACCACTATCTTGAGTTCTGTCATTTTTAGGCCATTATATTTTGAGAATTAAGTTTTGTATCCAGATGCAAGTCTAGAACCTCGAACTAGATTTTTTTTAATCTTAATGATTTCGCTTTCACGCCGCAGGGAGATGCAAAAACTAACAGATTTAGAGACAGAGTCTTGAAGCATGGCGGAACATGGAGGGATATATATGGTATTGATGAGAAAAAAGTTGCTAGTATGGTTAGAGAAGATAAAATTGATATCTTGGTGGAACTTACTGGTCATACTGCAAACAACAAGTTGGGAATGATGGCTTGCCGTCCTGCGCCTGTTCAGGTACTTCTGAGTTTAGAAAACTCTCATATTTACGGAATCATTTAATTTTACACAAGTGCCGTCTTTTTCATCCACGCTTTTCTCATTTTGAGTGAAGGATATGTCCTGATAGTATTACTTGAAGTTGGAGGTTTAAAAGTTTATAGTCTGGATATATCATACAATCTGAAGAATCGGAACCATTTGATTATTTTATTTAATGTTTTTTTTTTTTTTTGATGAAGTACAATACCCTGGAAAAATGAACACAAAAGATTTTTTCCCTTGTCCTTTTGTTTACTTTTTTTGGGCAATATTCACGTATGTAGCAAATTTACAGTGAAAATATGTTCATAACGAGAATAAAAGTTGCATCTCTTGGAGTTCTTATGGTGAATCTATTGTAGCTCACTGCTATCAGCTCTTTCACTGTCTAATATTTAGTATCTTGGTACTGTAGGTAACATGGATTGGCTACCCTAATACAACTGGTTTGCCAACCATTGATTACAGGATATCTGATGCACTGGCTGACCCATCTGTTACAAAACAGAAGTAAATCTACTTGCAAAGTTTTTGTTGAATTTTTTTTCTATTCACATACTGAAAGTTGAATCCTATCTTTATCTCAACTTCAATATTTCTATTAATGGCAGGCATGTTGAAGAGTTAGTTCGATTACCCAATTCATTTTTATGTTACACTCCTTCCCCTGAAGCAGGGCCCTTGTGTCCAACTCCTGCTATGTCTAATGGCTTTGTCACATTTGGTAGCTTCAACAATCTTGCCAAGGTATTGACAACGGTGGAATAAGCATCTTACGTTTAGCATTAAGATTCTATTGTCCTCACTTTTAAAACATTGCAATCACATCAGATAACACCTAAAGTGCTGCAAGTCTGGGCAAGGATTCTATGCGCAGTTCCAAATTCTCGGCTTATTGTGAAGTGTAAGCCTTTTTGTTGTGAGAGTGTGAGACAGCAGTTTCTTTCAACACTGGAGAAGTTGGGATTGGAGTCACCGCGTGTTGATCTTCTCCCTCTAATTCTTCTCAACCATGATCATATGCAAGCGTATTCTTTAATGGACATCAGGTAACTTCTTTTATTATTTTTCATATGATAATTGGATGGATTAGTCCATCACCTTTAATTTCTGTTAGGAACTGTTGATAGACCACATCCTTATGCAGAGCTATAAGGTTCAAATATATCATCGAAACTTTGATCTGAAGAGATTTTAAAAAAGCTTTACCTTCTGTCGCTTGGTAGTAGCTGTCTTTTTAGTGCTCATGCTTTGTTTCAAGTGAGATTTGTCATAACTTGTAGCAAAGAAGAATAGTATCTTATAGGATGTAACCCAAAACAATAAGTTAACATACGTCTTACTCGAGATAGACGACAGATTTTCTATTAATGAATTCAAGATTATTATTTGCATGATGTGCTTCTTGAGATTAATGGAAAACTTTTTCTATTGTTAGCTTGGATACTTTTCCTTACGCGGGGACAACTACGACATGTGAGTCTCTGTACATGGGAGTTCCATGTGTCACTATGGAAGGTTCAGTACATGCTCATAATGTTGGTGTGAGTCTCCTCAAGACGGTTGGTATGTATCTTTTTCCTTTCCCATGCGCAATTACTAAATTCTGAAGACGCTTTAAAATTTTCCATATTTGTCAAATTTCTCGAGATTATTACCACATGCAAGTTGATGTTTTCTGTCCTATTCCTCTAAATTCATATTTGCTGAGAAAGTAGAAAAGTTTATGCATGCCTGAAATTAACTTCGAAATTTGTTGAAGCTTTAGCTGTGTGGCAATGCGAAAGTGAGATGTGAAAATATTTAACTATACAATCACATACGGAGGAACCAAGAAAATGTCAACAATGTTTTTTATTCACAAAAGGATGTGATTGCACAACTGTTCTGGGGTTCTCAAGGAACAAGGGATGCTCCGAAGACGATAGGATTTATATGGATTTATAAAGATTGTTCACCATATATTACTTTCAAGTGGAGTATATACTTTCTTTTGGTGTTCATAATTTGAAAAAAAAATATCCCTTGCCTGATTATTACCATGACATATGTGCTTATACTTCAGGCAACTTCTAAGATGTTACATGTTTGCTTTACAGGATTAAGCAATCTAGTCGCCAAGAATGAAGATGAGTATGTGGAGCTGGCTATACAATTGGCCTCTGATATTAGTGCCCTCTCAAACTTGAGAATGAAACTGCGGGATCTTATGCTTAAATCTCCTCTTTGTGATGGATCCAAATTCATCCAAGGCCTGGAGTCGACATACAGGAATATGTGGCGGCGTTACTGTAATGGTGACGTGCCATCTCTGAGGCGCATAGAAATGGCACAACTGCAACAGCAGCAGCAACAACAGCTCCATTCACAAGAGATTGTCCCAGAAGAACCAACTAAAGTTATTATTTCTAAAGACGGCCCGTCTTCACCAATTAAGGCCAATGGCTTCATCCTGGGACAAACTTCATCGCCAAATACTTCACATGTAGAAGAAAGCGGTTCACTATTGAAGCAGAATAGTAACTCAGGTAAATCAAGTTGAATATGGTTGATTGGACAGTTCTTTCAAACTAAGGGGCCTGGAAAATGATTAATGACTCCAGTGCGTTGGGTGGTTTGCATTAGCCAGTGGCAAGTCTGTATAATGCATGGTTGGAGCCCATTGTACCATGTATGTGAAATGAGGTTTTATATGCTAGACGATGATGAACGGCTATACTTTGTAGCAATTAGGGTGAAAGTGTTTGAAACGAAGTTACTGGAAGTAGTTTAGGAAGAACTCGGAGATGTACTTGGTTAATATATTTATAAAAATGTAGCGCAGAAGCATGAAGTGGTAGTGCACCGGGCTTGTATTAGGATTTAGTCAATTCACCCCTTGGAATGGGGTTTTTGCAAAATATATAGGATGCCATTATTGTGAAAATTAATTTATATAATGGCAAAGGAGTTGAAATCTTTGGCTTTCTGTATTCACTAATCTCGGATTTGTGGGCAATTGTATCTCGCTCCGAATCTTGTATTCTGCTTTGATGTTACATTTTGTATTTTGCGTTGCATATAAAGTGCTTTTTCGGCTTGCGTATATAAATTTAGAATACAAAACTAACATTAAATTGGACATCGAACCAGGGATTTCTAGCACACTTTCTGTGTCACTAGCTGCCATAATTGTGTGTGTGTTTTTTTGGTTCAAAAACGAATACAAAGGAAAAGCTACGCTGGACAATTCATATCCATAATAGCAAAAGACTCCAAATCACCTGGAGGAGCATCCCAAGTCGCCAGTCGCAACTTCAGTTGTAGATTCCTGCCCAAGCCTAGCAAGTGCATCAGCACATCTATGTTTCAACCTTAGCAGTTACCACACGATGAAGATCCACTTCCCACGGTTTCTTCAGTAATTGAAGGCAATCCATAACAATACCACCGAGAGGATGATGTTCCATGTCTCCTGTTAACAGTAATTGTGTGTTTACTGGATCTTCCATGGTAGACATCTCAGTATTTCCACTATGTCACATAACAACAGGAGGTGACAAAGCACTTCAATTTCATTTTCTTTTCTTTTTTTGGGAAAAGGGAGGACTTCAATTTCATCTCTAAAGTCAGTTCTCAGATTGGTTAACCTACAAGTCCGGACATTGTGAAACTGCCAAATGGGACTTCGGCTTGATAGCTTTGGGATTTGTTAAAGAGTTGCACTAGGTACTGTATAGCACATACGTTGGCTACCAAGAATGTTGAACTTCCGGGAACCACATTGCAGACAATTAATATTTCCTAATGAAGGTAGAGCTTGTGCATCTAATTAGTTTTGCCTTCAACTAAAAAGGCAATAAACGAATATGGTGCAAGGTGTTCACATTGTCTAATACATCAGCTAGAAAGACAATATCATAAAAAATATCCAAGAGATGAATACATATTTCTTGTCCGGCTTCAAAAGTCGACAGTTGGAGACCTGATATTTAGATCATTAATATAGGATTCCATGAATGATGCTCATGCTACAAGCTAGAATGGACGGGCTTCAATCTGTTACTAAGACTTGCCGTAGGAAACAAAATCATCGGTAAGCATAGTGGCAGCAGCTAACAATTCTAGTTGCATCTAATACAATTCCCAGAGCAGCATATGAACTAAAGAAAGCCTCTAGCATGACCATAGGATCATTAAAAACAACAAAAGTTCAGGGAAAAGTAATAAAATGGCCTGACAAGAAAATCAGGGACCTCAAAAGTACGTCTCAATGTAGCATAATATGTTTCTCTCTTCTGAAAATTAAATTTAGATAAAGATCCACGACTGTGTAAGTGATTTGAAAGCTTCTTCAGCAGCTAATATTTGGAACTCGATATGATAGAGAGCTAATCTTTAACTGTTGCCCGAAGTATCTTCACATCATGTATAGGCCTGCACTAACCAAGTATGAATTAATTACTATTTCCCACCCTCAGGGACATCATGCAAAGAGATGCTGGGAAATAATAGTTAAAACAACTGACAATGTAGA
Organism: Buddleja alternifolia; assembly: GCA_019426215.1. Classification (NCBI taxonomy): domain Eukaryota; kingdom Viridiplantae; phylum Streptophyta; class Magnoliopsida; order Lamiales; family Scrophulariaceae; genus Buddleja; species Buddleja alternifolia. The sequence continues at coordinate 38,373,557 of CM033398.1, forward strand.
ATTCATGAAGTGTTTATTAATTAGAAGAGCTCACTAAGAACGAGTAATCCATGCAAAATTTGCAGTGAAGGCTGCAGTATATCTTATTTCAAGGTCAATCCCTTGCAAGCAAGCAACTGAATTGCATTTTATCTCTGCTACATTTGCTCAATATAGTTCATTTATATGGTCAAGAAGATAGCAATAACCTACCGGTCGGTGTTATCAGTTTGAACAGTGCCAAGTCTCTTTACAATTTCCATTCCTTTACACACTCTTCCAAATATCGTATGTTTCCCTGAAAAAACAAAAAAATTCACACTTTTATGGATACTGTACTTGAAATGATGAAATTTAAAATAATGAAATTGCATCAAATGATAATAATACACAATAAGGTCAAAACAACAGATGACTTGTAATAGCAATGCCATAAAACTAGTTTTTGCGAAACAAGACACATTCAAACGGGTTAAACCTCCAAAGTTAACAATGTTTAACAGAGCACATATCAAGTATTTGCTTATACAAATTCACGTTGGATGCGCAGGCATGGTCTGATATAAGCTCCATACAAGTTCATGAAGACTTCAAAAAACTGATTTTAAATAATCGTATCAAAAGTAGAACCTAACTCGACAATATCAACTACGGCAGTCCTGAATCAGATGCATCAACACATTATACGCCAATTGTTAAATTCATCAATGTCAATGTGTAAAATTGACATCAATGTCACCGCCTCATAGATCAAAGGAGCCTGGTGATGCATTAATGAAACCTTTCGTGAGTGATATAATTACCATCAAGTGAGGGTGCAGGTGCCAAAGTTATGAAAAACTGGCTCCCATTTGTATTTGGACCAGCATTTGCCATAGATATGATCCCAGCTCCTGTATGCTTCAACTCCCTATGTATCTCATCATCAAAGTGCTTACTGCAATAAGGAAATTAGCGAACAAACGAAAGTCAAATGAAGTATCACGCCACCAAATCCAAAAACTAAGCAGGATTTTACCAGCACATCACTAACGACGTACTCAAAGGGAACGTATTGGGCAAATCTAGGATTAATTGAGTACACATAATATCCTTCAGTCCAAAACTAAGGTGCTGCACAATTTATGCTTTTATCTCACATGAAGAAAATGAAATTTGCACGAAAACAATCAACACAGAAAATACCCAAAAGAAAAAAGGAAACAACTAACCAAAATCCAAGAGAAAACACGAACCAACTCTTCAAGGTCCAATGACTTATAGAATCAATACTTTTAGTGTGTGTTTGGATGGAGGGATTTGGATTTGGAGGAAGAATTTCAAATGAGCACCAAAGGATTTGAAATCTATTACAACTTAAAATCATCGAAACAAACTCAATGGATTCGATGATGAATTTGAAATCCATGGCTTTCAAATCCCTCAATCAAAACACACCCATAGCGCATATAGATATAAAAAGTATTGCACTGGAAGAACAACAGTTAGAGAAATTAAAATGGCATACAACATTCTATTTCGTAAAAATAGTACTATAGTTAAACCCAGAACAAATTACATAATGAATTAACAAAAAGGGGAAAAACACAGACCCATAAATCGACTCTCCACCCCTTCCAGTTCCAGTAGGATCACCTCCTTGCACTATAAAATCCTGTAAAAACCCAAAAATATTACCAATTTTCAGTACAAAATTACAGAGTACAGAAACATTTCCAGTCAAATAATACTGCAGATAACCAATGAAGTTTGTTTGTACGTGAGAATCGATGGAGGAAGAAATGGAGAGACGAACCTTAATGATTCGGTGGAATTTGACGTTATTATAGTAGCCCTTGCGAGCGAGCTTAACGAAATTCTCGCACGTCCTGGGTGCGTGGAGGTAATACATCTCAACGGTAAAAGGGCCCATGGAAGTCTCGAGAGTGACCTCCGGCGGCCCTCCGTCTGCATTCGCCGTCATCTCTCTCCTTGCCATGGATTCTCGCTGCGTGTGCGCGTATACGGTAAGCGTATATATATATATATATTTTTTGAAATGTAATATAGTTCCTTTGTTCAGATGGGTCAAATTCAACCAAAGGGGTTGTGGTGAGCGATAGGGGCTCCTACATTTATCATCAAATGCAATGGTGGGTCTAGGATTGAAAGTTAGTGAGGGCATTAGTGATGGAACAAGAAATTTTACCGCGGGGCAAAGATGAAAGATTTAAGCCCCGGCGGTACGATAGGTATATTTATGGGGAAAAATATAATAAGAAATTAGGTTTAATTATAACTTTTAACATAATTTATACTCTTATATCTCTTTCATTATAACCAAAATTTTGGGTTTTAGGGGAACGAACTCAAAATAAAGGGAAAAAACGTGATATTTTTCAATCTTTAGGGGAGCGAAATTCAAATATAAAAAATTTTATAAGGTAAAAAAATGATTTTTCAAAATTTAGGGAGGGAGTGAGATGGAAATTGAAATTGAGGGGGGCATTTGAAAATTTGAGTGGGGGCATTATGTAATTTATAAATTAAAATAAAAAAAATGTATATATTAAAAAAAAAAATTGAGTGGGGGCACTACCCCTTTGGGCTCTACATAGATCCGTCTCTGACCAAACGTCAAGGGTTTGATTCTTGACTTTGGGAATGAAGCAAATTTTTTTTGCCAGCAATCCCACCTTTTGAGGTGTCTGCCATCTGCGAAAGGGAATAGTCATTGTGATTGGCAGTGGATACCCTTGGTATAACCAAAAAAAAAAAAGATGGGTCAAATTCGAGTCTAGCCAAATTCGCAAGTGTATTTTGTATGCGTCGTGTCGTGTCCAATTGCTTCTGTACTATGTCATATGTGATATATGTTTTGGCTCCGTCCCTGTTCAGGTTACAATATGTCTTCTCTAAAATATCAAAAGTCCTTTTACTAAGTCATATATATTGTATGTATAATCTTCAACTTTATCAATTTCGTGTTTGTCATATAGGTATTCGCTCCAACGATCTATCTTTAGTGGTTGTTATCATCACCTTATGACTATAATTTTGGGACATAACACATGGAGGGCATCATACATTGTCACTGGCATTGAGTAAATCGAATACTAGGTCGAACACATATGTGTATTCGACTTTAAGCGTTGCAGGGTCGAACACTACCCAGTAGCCTTAGTTGAACCTTTCGGTCTAATAAGGTAGGGTCAAACTTACGCCTTCTTACATTGCGCCTTGTAATCATGTAGTTTGAGTTATCAAAGTTCATTATTTTGTAGGTCTCGGTTAAGTTATTGGTACGAGTATTTTTCCCATATCACAAATATAACAAAATGTCATACGAATTGCTATTTTAGGTAGGATTGAAAGACGAACCAAGTTACTTGATACTTGTCTCAAGCTCGATTGCTAAAAACTCGTTTGAGCTTGGTTTATCAAAGTATCAAACCAAACTTGAACAACTTTTTGTGTTTGATAAGTTTTGGAGCTCGACTTGATTAGTAAACATTTATAAAAGCATGTACAAAAAAGTCAAATTACTCGAACTTGTTTGAGCTCGGCTCGATTAAAGCTCGTTTGAAGTCGGCTCGATTAACAATCAAACAAGCTCAACTACAAATTTTGAAGTTCGATTGTAATCAAACAAACTTGAACAACAACTCGTTTGGCTCAACTCATTTACACCCCTAAATTCTTAGGATCCCAACGATTGTTTGATTTGTGTAAAAGAGAGACGTTTAATTGGAGAATGATTTATAGAGCACTCTAAGTACTAAATTTTGATATGATTACGTAGGGGTGTCCATGTTTTTTGAAATCGTATCGTACCAAAGTTGTGATTCTTTTATATGAAAATTCAAGTTTTGGTATGACCCAATACCATACCAATTATTTTGGTATGATTTTGATTTTAAACTTTCTATATGAGTAAAAAATCATACCGCACCGTATGTTATATATTAAAGATTTATTATATTATTCATATTATATATAAGTGATTTTACAAAAGAAACATCGAGCACACGTAGAGAAAAAATATACTTTTTTTTAATTCAAGAGGGAGGAGGATAGCATACATATCTAGCCCGACAAACCCGGGTTGATAGTTATACTCTTGAGCCATAAAGACTCTATCTAGCTCCATAAAGTAGGGAAGAGCCACAACTTGTAGCGGCCTGGATTCGAACCCAGGACCTCTCACATAAAGTGGGAGGTGGATACCACTAGACCAACAAGTCTTGGATGTACAGAAAAATATACTAGGAATCAAATTTATTGCACAACTTATATTGGATGTGGAGAGTTTTAATAAAACTATGAATTTAAGAATTAGTTAATAGAATTTACCACTCTACTTTCTTATTGAATTTAATATTTTTGTGTTTATTCCAACTGTAACTATAAGAGTTCGATTCTTATTTGATTTTTATTTTCTGTGGCTATTATATTTTTATTGTTAATAACTTTATTCTTTTTTAGTGTATTGATGAAAAATTTTGCTCACTCAAATTTTTTTGAAGTCCATCAATATTAAATAAATTATATTTATTGAGATATTCATGTAGCTTATATCTATTTTTTTACATATATATTTTCTTTACTTTCTTTTTATTTCATATTATGTCATGTCTACTGGTCTCTTATGTTTCAAAGTCATAAATAAAGAATTTAAAATAAACTTTATGAAACTTTTGTGCATAAAAGATGGACATAATAATAGGTAGATAAGTCTATAAAAAAAATGTTGCAAAATTGTACCATAACGTATCGAAACCGCATAATACCGTATGCAATGGTATAGGTTCCAAAAAGCCTGGTTTTGGTTTTAATTATCTAAATACCGCAACTATTGGTATGGTATAAATTTAAAATAAAAACCGCACAAATCGAACCGTGTGCACCCCCAGATTATGTACAATTATTTGTGTTTGATGAATTTGCTATTGGAATTATTACTCTCTTTTGGGTATGAACTAGTTTTGTTCATTTATCAGTGGTAGGATAGAACCGCACTGAATGTTTTTCAAGGAAAAGCGTTATATGGTATCTCAAGTTTAAAACCTCAAGGAAACTTTCTACATATACATAAACTCGAATGGAATACTTTCACTTATATAATCAAAACTTTTCTCCACCCAAACCAACCTCTTTTATATGTATTATAATGTTTTATAATAAAAGAAAGAATAGTGACATATATTGCCCCTCGGTTAGTAGATTAGAGAAGGATTTTGTGTTAATTGACCAATCATGAGAACAATCTTTTTATGCAGTTATATAAATACTATGATTCACGTGCCAAATTAGAAAGACATCTACGCACAATGTTGAGGTTTAGGTGCATCCCCACACCCAAACATGCATAAAATTTGGGCACTTTAGATTTTTTATCTCCATCCATGAATCATATCACATACACAAATTAAATATTATACGTGTAGGGTCATTCTATGCTGGTCTCGTTCTAGTTTACACCATTGGATCCCCCTAACATGGGGTATTTACTTAAATGTCCCTTGATCCAATGGTGTACACTAGACCGAGACCAAATGTCTCGATCTAGCATAGAATTTACCATAAGTGTGCTAATGGCACATGAATCTATAATTTGAAATGCGAAATACTATATTTATATGAAGAATATAAACTGTAATTTGGGCGAAGTGCTATGGATATATTAATCCTATTATTCCAAAGTATAATCACTCAAGTGGTCTGATTTATTATTTCTTTGGATAATGTGCAGCTGAGCTAATTTCTTACTTCATTATCAAATTTCACGATTCATGGAAATGGAAAAAGAAAACCTAATCCTTTATTTAATTTCAATTACAACTCCGTTAAGATCATGCGTTTATCACTAGTGTATAAATTTTTGGAAATAAAAAAAAATCTTATTCTTTATTTAGTTTCAACTCTATTAGGATTAAGCGCACACCACTCAACTAAAAGCTATAACTGATAGCGGTGGCACGATTTTATTTACTTATATATTTGGTAGTGCAAAACATCGTCCTAGCCGATGGTCAACAGTGAAGTGGTTGCATCCCCAGAAGGCATAAGGTCATGAGTTGGGTTATTAGTCCTCATATCCGAATTAAAAGATAATATTGTCAATAAATACACAATTATAGTGATTAACAAAAGATGCACAAATTCAACTTATTGTCATTGAGTCGAGTAATTATCACAAATAAATAGAAGTAGTAGTCGGAGTTATAAAGTGGTCATTTGCTTAATTTACTAATCCACCATTAATATATCCAAAGTCCACCCATCTGCCCCAACATAATACTCCATCTCATAATTCAAAAAGGTGATCAAATTTTAATTCGTCAATAATAACAAATTTTTTATTGTTTTTTTGGTTTACCCACGGGATGTCCGGGTCAGCTTTACGCGCATCTCAACTAATCCCCGCTCGCAGTGCGTGGCTGCCGGTGGCTAAACATTATTTTGACAACTCCGGGAATCGATTTTGGGTGCTCCAACATCGACCCCAAGTTGTCCCGACAACCTTACACCACTGGGCCGAGAGGCTTGGTGATAATAACGAAATTTTAAATATTAGCAACAACTCCTCTTGCTCCATTATCTAATTCTATACATCAACTCAAAATCAAACCTCCAAAGCCAACTCTCCTACACAAGCACTATATAAACTTCTTCATCCCCCTCAATTATCATATCACAATCAAGAACAGAGCTAAACACAAATTAAGCACATCAATTTATTTGTTTCTTCTTGATCAACATTATATTCTCTAATCATGGAGAAAAATGAGGCCACAACAATTCAAATTTCAGAATCATGCAGAGAAAGGAAAGGAAAAGCACCTCTTCTTGCAGCAGTTGAGCATAGAAGATCAGGAGCATGATACAAAAGAGGCGTCGCCATTTTCGATCTCATCCTCCTTATACGCGCCGCCACCGTCACCATGGCAACCACCGAACAAACTCTTCCTTTCTTCACACAATTCTTCCAGTTCCAAGCTAGCTACGACGATCTACCCACATTCACGTGAGTCTCCTTCGTAAATCAGTAAAATTAAAATTAGGTCATGTCTTTTTAAATTTGTGTGATTCAATTTCGTTATTATATATATATATATATATATGCAGGTTCTTTGTAATAGCTATGTCGATCGTTACTGGTTACCTTGTTCTCTCCGTACCTTTCTCCATTGTTTGTGATAAAGTTCAAAATACGTAATGTTCACGAACTCATGTTTGTATTTCTTGAATAATATTACAATGATACAACCATATGTATAAATAGAAATGAAACGTAACCCTAATACATAGATGGGCCGGACTATAACTTATACATGGGCCGGACTGTAATTTATACACTAAAACCCCCGCAATCTGAGCAGTGGGACCAACACAAAGATTGGCCCGAAGTTGGGAAAACTTGGTCGGTGGTAAGGCTTTGGTGAAGATGTCAGCAACTTGTTCAGCGGTAGGAACATACTTGACCAAAACATCACCCATGGCAACTTTTTCCCTAACAAAATGGTAATCAATCTCAATATGCTTCGTACGAGCATGAAACACAGGATTAAGAACGAGATATATGGCACTAATATTATCACAGTAGACCCGAACTGGATGCGGAAGAAAGATGCCCAAGTCACGCAGAATAAAACGTAGCCAACAAGACTCAGCGACAGCATAGGTAAAAGAGCGGTACTCAGACTCTGTACTGGATCGGGAGACGGTAGCCTGTTTCTTGGCAGACCAGGAGATAAGATTATCACCAAGATAAACAGCATAGCCAGTGGTGGAACGACGGCTGTCTGGACAACCAGCCCAATCTGAGTCAGCATAAATAGTCAGGGAGTCCACAGTGGAAGAACGAAGGAGAAGGCCATAATCAAGAGTACCCCGAAGATAACGAAAAACGCGCTTGACCATCTGAAAGTGGCTATCCCGAAGTGAGTGCATGAACTGAATGACTAAAGCAACTGTATAAGCAATGTCAGGCCGAGTGTGAGTGAGATACTGAAGACAAAAGATGTAGATATAAGCGAGGGGACGGATGAAGTTGGTGAAATTGGGGTTTCATGGGAGGTAATTGGAAGAGGAGAAGGCATAGGGGGATTGTTTTGTAAATGAGAGTGAATATTGGTGCTATTTTGGAAATTAGTGATTTGGTGGGGGCTATTAGTGAGAGTAGGGTTGATATGGGGGCTGTTTTGAAAAGAATAAGGATTTTGAAGGCAGTTTTGTAAATTATGGGTGAGGTGGGGGTTGTTAAGGGAAGAATTAGGGCTTCAATTGTTAAATTGAAAGGAAGAAAATCGGGCAGCAAGATTTGGAGAGGGGGCTGCGCCGCTCATGGAAGGAAGAAGAAATCCGGCAGGTGGGCAGGCGCCGGCGACAGCGACTGCAGGCGAGACGGCACCAGCGAAGTGGGGATGATTTTCGGCGGCAACAGAGAGAGAGGAAGCTGACGGGATTTCAGCTGCCGAGGTAGAAGAAATGGGAACAACGGGGTTCGGGCCTCCGGCTGAAGAAAGGAGAGGAAGAGGTGGGAACAGAGGCGGCTGTGATGAGGAAGATGAAGGAGTTTGGCCGGAAAACGCAGGTAGAGCAGCGGCGGCGCTGAAATTGAGAACCGAGAATGATGGGGTGGTTGATAGGATATGGGCGAGGGAGGTGTCGGCCGTGAGGTGAGCCGGCAAGGGAACGCCGGCGATGGCAGCGGTCGGCAGCGGAAGAGAAGAGGAAGAGGGAGGCTGCTGCTGGGAGAGAAAGACGGAAGAAGCAGTTGCGTAAGATTCATATGGAGAAGAAGAAGAGGAATTGAGGGAAAGAGAGGAAAGAGCTGCGGTGGCAGAGGTGGCAGCGCTGGAGCCGGTGAAGGAGAAGAAAGCGGCGGCGGTTATGGGTGCCGTGAGGGCGGTAGGGGAAGCCACAAGCTCGATTGGTCCGGGGACTGATACCATGATAAAGTTCAAAGTACGTAATGTTCACGAACTCATGTTTGTATTTCTTGAATAATATTACAATGATACAACCATATGTATAAATAGAAATGAAACGTAAGCCTAATACATAGATGGGCCGGACTATAACCTATACATGGGCCGGACTGTAATCTATACACTAACCATTTGCATTGCTCGATCTCTAGTTGTAGGCGCAAGGCTTCAACTGATTATCTGCGACACAGTAAGCGAGCTTCGCAGTTTTAAATCAGGACCTTTAATCTGAACGGTTACATTGTGTGTGTGTGTGTGTACAGATAGATAGATAAATATATAAACAAATTTGTGATGTTTTTTTTCGATTGATGCAGTTTACGGTAACTTTGGCTAGCGGCGGCGATAGTGTACCTGGCTCACAAAGGAAATTCCGACGCGAATTAGCTGGCAATATGCCAACAGTTTAACGATTTCTGCCAGAGGATCAGCGGAGCGGTGGAGGCGTCGTTTGTGGAGGTGGCGCTGCTCATTTTCATGGTGGCGCTATCCGCCATTGCCCTAAGGAAGCATTGATGAAGGAGATGAGTTGTATTGGAGTGGTCGTTTATTTGTTTGATATTTTATAGTTTTTTCTTTCCCCTTAATGTCTGATAACACAAGTTTTTAATTTTGTTTATGTTGTGTCGTAATGTAAGTCGCAATTTTATGTGTTCAGATTTGCAATGTAAAAGCACTGTAATTTTCTGTTAATCGTTTTTATTAACTTTATGTTTGGTATTTGAATTATGGTTTGGAAGATGCGGGGACGGAATTAGGATTGTATATCCGGGGGTAAATAAAGGAAGGGGGGACTTGATTTTCCTTTTTTTTGAGGGGGTAAATATTAAAAAATCAAAAAAGTTATAGGCTAGAAAAAATAATTTTTCAAAACTTGAGCTTGAGGGACGTCTGCCCCTACCAGCCCCTGGCTCTGCCTCAAAAAGATGCGAGGATAAATATTTATGCTCGTATTAATTTATAATGCCTTATATTTTATTTTTTGATCATTAATAGTATAGGAGACTTTACAATCACTATTTTCTATTAGCGGTTACTCCTGTCTTGGTGTGGGATACTAATTATGTACAGATTAATAATAATAATAATAATAATATGCATCATTGATTCATTACATAATTATTATTTTTTGAGCATACATAATTTATTTATTTGTAATCTACATTATTAAAAGATTTGATTCAAGTTTGGCAATTACAATCGAATGTTGTTATAAACAAGCATTAAATCATAATAATTTAATTTTAAAGATATAGTGCATGATTGGTGAATTTAGTAAAATAATTTTTTAGAAATAAATAGTCGACAACAATAATTTGTTATTTGAATTTAAATTATGCTGGTGACTAACTTATTCTGAATTTTATAATTTAACTATTTTAAATTAAGTTAATAATTATATTTATTCATATTATAAAATAATTATATATGTAACATTATAAATCTTTTATTGAGAGTGCTATAATACCAAAAAATTGTTCATGTTTTAAAAAATAAAAAAGAATAATTATATTTATACTACCTTTCATTAAAATGAAATTCTTTACTCGTAAAATCATTATATATTCAAAGAGTGTTAGTTTACTGATACCATCTTCCTTTATGTGGAAGGTTCTTTTTTTTGGTTTACCCATAGTGTTCGGGTCAGCTTTCGCGTGTAACACCCGCCCCTTTTTGTTTTATATAATTAATTAATTAAGCTATTATTAAATAGAATATATATATACATATATATATACATATATATATATAGATAGATAGATATTACCAACTTATTTAAAATGATATATTAGAATCAACTAAAATCTAGGGATAAGATATATTAGAATCAACTAGAATCTAGGGATATAACTTGGCTACTACTCTACATCTAAGTTGTTGTTATCTAATCCTAACAACAATTTATCTCTAATAACTTGAAACTTATCCAAACTCTTTTAGTGCATTATCAATAATATTTATATATATATATATATATGTATCTTTCTAATTATTTTCTCAATTAAAGAGTGAATTTTCGGATGTATTAATTGACACATGATTTAGATGAGTAAAACACTTCAAATCAACTCTATCTACTAGATTTAGATATATCTAAACATACCTAACCATTTAGGACTTAGAAAACCACTAAAACTCTTCCTTTGGAGCCTTAGAATCTCCTATAAATACCCCCTAACCTCCACCTACGAATTTTGCACCTCTCTCTCTCTCTCTTTCACCTCCTAATTCCTCTTAATCGTTCATCTAGGCGTAGAGACTTCCGTAGAAGAAAAACCCGAGGGCATTTAGCTAAAGTCTGGCTTCAAGTAGTAAGTGGTTTTTACCCTTTTATTGTTTGTGAAATTTATTTCAAAACTACATGTTATGTTTTATAAAAACTATTTTGATATAAAAATAGGTCTTGAGCATGCTAGATTTAGCTTTCTTATATAAAATTTCTACCATGTGATCTGTGTTTTGAAAACTATCAATTTGCTTGTTTTAAAAGATTGCCTTTCAAATTGTGAATGATTCGTATGCTCTGAATTATTAGTATCTGTTAGTAAGGAATTAATTCCGGGCCTCCTGTAGGGCTTTAAATATACAGTGTTTGAACCTTTGAGCCTACTGCGGCGAATTAATAGCAGTTTTGAACCTTTGAGCCTACTGCGGCGAATTAATAGCAGTTTTGGCCTACCTAGCGGGATAAACAGCTAGGACTTGATCAAGTTTACTACTAGGTCCTAAGAAGTTCACGAGCATTAGAATAATTCTGTGATAGATTGATATATTTGAAATTATTTGATAAAGTGTTTCTAAATTTTTATTTGCCTACAAAGTCGATCACATGCTATATATGTAAGTTTTGTTGCAAACCCTTTTATAAAGTTCTTTGATTCTTTAGTAAAATAGTTCAATTTATGCTTTCACATGATTTTTACTATATATATATACTTAACATGCTCTAGACCGGTAGAAGGCGTTAGAACTATTTACTGGGCGACCTTTGTCGCTCATACCACGATTCTAACTTTTTGCAGAAAGTTTAGTCGAGTCAGAGGAGGATGAGGAACAATATTTGGGGTGGTGAAGATGGTGTTTTTGCTAGGATGCAACCTTTAGAATTTTCTGAATTCAATAAATGTTTTTTGGGATTTTTGTCGTTTTTACGAAAAACCTTATTTTATTGTGGAACTTTTGTTTATTTGAGCATTTGTGATAAAAGAGAATTTTAAGTCTTATTTTAGTTTTGCTTTGAACCTCTGGGTTTCGTGTCTTTAAGTCCTTTTGGGCTTGGGGACATGGCCATCACGCGGCCCCAATTTTGGGGGCGTGACAGAGTGGTATCAGAGCATAGGATCCGATTTGAATTAATAGGTTCAAGATAAGGTAAACGTGCCCTATAACCATAGGTATAAATAGTGGTTTAGATGAATTAGGTTTAGTGCTAGAAAGTTGAAAAAAAAAGAAAAGAATTTGGAACCATAGATTACGAAATAGGATAGGATACCCAATAGCTAGTCCCTTTTTAGTCTTTAGTACAATTAGTAATTCTCGCCCATGAATAAGAAACTGTTTAGAACACCATTGTAAATTAATTGGGAGGGGCCATGTTTTTTTTCTTTTCCAAGTTAATAGTTTGTGTGAGACGGAGAAAAGAAAAGTAGCAGAGCAAAGATTTTAGGAATTTTATATTGGATTAAAGTGGCTCTTTGCACGAACTTAAGAGAATAAATAAATCATATGCTTTGTTATTAGTTATTACTTGAAGAGAATTAAGGGAATCTAGGATACATTACGTGTACGGATCAGTTTTCGATTTGAATCTTATGATGGCAACATGAACTTAGGTCCGCTCATCTTTTAAAAAGAAGTTAGTTGTTATATCTTCAGCAATTAGGACCACAACTCATTGCCATTGTTTTCTTTTCTCGACCTTTTATCCCAAAAAAAAAAAAAAAAAACTTTTCGGTGACCTCTCTCCACTTTTAAGTAATTCTATTATTTATCCCACTATTACTCATGAATTTCAGTACTTTTGACCAAGTCCTGCAATTTTTTTTAAATGATTACATTCTGACATATTTCTCAGTTTATATAAAAAAATAAATTACTTTTGAAAGTTCACAAATATATTTTCAATCTTAACTAGATTGATCATTACTATCACATTTTCCAATGATAATTCAATGACTTTCATTTAAGATGCACTTTGCTTTTAAACCAGTAGCACTATTTTCTTAATCCATGCACTTAATTTGTATTTTTCTTTTCAACTTCTCTTTAGTTTCTAAAAGTCAAAGAATGAGAAACTAACATTTCAAATAAATAAATATTTCTTATTTTAGAAGGTTTCATGTTAGTTAAGTTTCAAAAATATACATGAAGTCTGTAACTCATAACGTTTAGTAGTCCAACTCCTTTATGTTAAGCAAAAAAAAAAAAAAACATTCTTTCTCCACCAAGGTTGAACTTTTTCCTTAAAAAAAAAAATGTTCCTTATAGAATATGGGTCCAAACCATAGACCATGAGTATCCACCCATAAAGACTTCCTTCAGCCCCCGTCGAGTCCACAACTCAACTATTAGAAGCATTTGATCATTGAAAGGAACTTACCAAACACTTAGTTAAACTCCAAAACCGCCCTGATCAAGTTCTAGCAAAGAATGAAGTACTAAACCTCTACTTTAGGATATAATTTGAAATCAGCTTAGTTTCATGATTAATTCATATTTCCAAGTCATCTCATAGGATATCTCTCGCTGACCTAAGAGAGTTAAAGATTTGAATTAAGAACTTATAGATAAAAAAAAAAAACATATCCATCCTAGTGTATCTCCATGGGGAGCCCTAATGCTATATGTGATGGAAAAAAAAATGAGAGATCGTGGTTATGCATTGATTATAGATATCTGAACAAGATCACTATAAAGAATAGATATACCTTATCAAGAATCGATGAGTTGTTCGACTAGGTAAAGGATACCAAAGTATTTTTTTTGAGATAAACTTAAGATCCGGATACCATTAGCTAAAGACTGATGTCGAGAACATACCTCAGACTATTTTTAGGATGAAGTATAGGCATTATGAAGTTTTGAAAATGCCTTTTGGATTGATGAATGCTCTAGTCACATTTACGGATTAGGATCGCAATATACAAAGCCCAAATTGATAAGTTTGTTGTGGTACTCATAGATGATATACTCAACAAGTGAAAAACACCATAAAGAGCACCTTAGGATCATATTGAGAACATTAAGAGGAAAAGAACTGTACTCAAAATTAGCAAGTATGAATTTTAGCTCAGGATAGAATAGCGATAGACCCTAAAAAGATCTAAGAAATTGTAAAATGGTCCAAGCCGACCAATGTCATCGATCTAAGAAGTTTCTTAGGGCTAGACCAATGTTAAAAGGATATTGTACAATGATCGTCAAATCTTTTCCCTGCCCTAACCAAGTTGACTCAAAAGAGAGCTAAAGTCAATTGGAACCCACGATACGATAAAAGTTTTGAGTAGTTAAAATAAATGCTTACATCTACACCTATATTGACTTTATAATAAAAAAATGCGGATTTGTCTTATATGGTGATGCATAAAATAAAATGGACTAGTGTGTGTTCTAATGCCAAACTAGAAAGTAATCGCTTAGTTATCAAGGCAGCTGAAACCTTACGTGCGTAATCTCTCACGACATGAATTAAAATTGGCTTTCTTAGTCTTTGCCCTAATTATATGGAGACATTAGCTTTATAAAGAAAAATATTAATATATATATGTATATATCGACCACCAAAAACCTCGAATATCTTGTTACTCAATTGAAATTAAATATGAGGCAAATGAGATAGTTACAGTTTTTAATGAAATGCGATTTAAACATTATAGACCACCCAGGGAAGGTGATCTGCATGGCAGATGCTCTGAGTAGGAATAAAAACAATAGTTTTACGGACATGAAGTAATAGAATTTACCGAGAATGTACTAGCTTCTTCAAAAAAAAAAAAAAAAAAAAAAACTACCAACCTAATATTGAAATGATTAAAATAACTTAAAATTTGACTTCTAATAGAGTAAAGTACAAGAAAAGATAAAAGGAGGATTGTTGCCTTATTTTCAAGTTAGAAGAGACGAGAGTTTTAGATGAGATGAAAATTGAGCATTCCTAGAGATGACAAGCTGAGAAAAGAAATTCTGACAAAAAACTCAAAATTCTCTATATACTTGGGAATACAAAGATGTATAGAGACTTGAAGGGGGGCTTCTTCTGGAAGACGTAGATGATTTCGTGGCTCGACCCCGAAGAATCGCTACATCTTCTGGAAATCTCAGAATGGAAATGAGACAATATTACTTTGGACATTGTAATAGCACCACCTAAAACTAGTCAAGGATAAGACATTGTTTGGGTGATTGTAGATAAACTGACCAAATAGGCATTCTTCTTACATGTGAGTGCAACCTTTACCTTGGATAAATTGGATTATATGGACAACATAGTATGATTACATAGCATTTCTTTAGCATCTTGTCAGACCGAGACCCTCGTATCACATGCGTTTTTGGAGAAGTTTCCAGCAAGTGATGGGCACCAAGATAGAATTAAGCACGAACTATCACCTGCTAACCGACAACCTATCCAAAAAGGACTATACAAACTATAGAGAATATGCTAAGGGCATATGCATAAGATTTCAAGGGATACTTGACTCCTATATCTTACAATAATAATTACCATAATAGCATAAGATATGGCCCCGTACGAGGTTTTGTATGGACGGAACTGTAAATCACCATCGTATTAGGATGAGATTGGTGAGACAAGGATCACGTTGCTGGAATTAGTACATATCGCTCTGGAAAATTTTTCTAAGATTTGAGAAAGATTGAAAATAGCTCAAGATAAGAAGAAAAGTTAGGCTGATAGTATTAGAAAATCGTCAAAGTTCTAAGAAGAGGAGAAGAAGTACCTAAAGAAATCCCCTATCTGAGGAGTTGTACACTTTGGGAAAATTGGAAAACCGAACCCACATTATATTGGACCTTTTGATATTCTCGAGAAAGTGGGAGAAGTAACCTATCGAATTTTCTTATCCTGACTTGATTTATCCATAACGTATTCCACGTATCACCACTAAGAAAATACGAGGGATGCGGCTGAAGCCACTACTAATCGAGGAGAATTTAAGTTATGAGGAATTTCCACTGCGCATTGTGGATCACAAAGACCAGGTCTTACGACGCAGAGCGATTTCGTATGTAAAATTCCAATGGTCTAAACAAACCGAGAGGGAAGCAACATGGGAGCTGGAAGAAAACATGCGTAACCGCTATCCACACCTCTTCTCGAACCAAGGTATCTAAATTTTCTTAAGTTTCGAGGACGAAACTTTTTATAAGGAGGGGAGGATGTAACACCCGCCCCTTTTTGTTTTATATAATTAATTAATTAAGCTATTATTAAATAGAATATATATATACATATATATATACATATATATATATAGATAGATAGATATTACCAACTTATTTAAAATGATATATTAGAATCAACTAAAATCTAGGGATAAGATATATTAGAATCAACTAGAATCTAGGGATATAACTTGGCTACTACTCTACATCTAAGTTGTTGTTATCTAATCCTAACAACAATTTATCTCTAATAACTTGAAACTTATCCAAACTCTTTTAGTGCATTATCAATAATATTTATATATATATATATATGTATCTTTCTAATTATTTTCTCAATTAAAGAGTGAATTTTCGGATGTATTAATTGACACATGATTTAGATGAGTAAAACACTTCAAATCAACTCTATCTACTAGATTTAGATATATCTAAACATACCTAACCATTTAGGACTTAGAAAACCACTAAAACTCTTCCTTTGGAGCCTTAGAATCTCCTATAAATACCCCCTAACCTCCACCTACGAATTTTGCACCTCTCTCTCTCTCTCTTTCACCTCCTAATTCCTCTTAATCGTTCATCTAGGCGTAGAGACTTCCGTAGAAGAAAAACCCGAGGGCATTTAGCTAAAGTCTGGCTTCAAGTAGTAAGTGGTTTTTACCCTTTTATTGTTTGTGAAATTTATTTCAAAACTACATGTTATGTTTTATAAAAACTATTTTGATATAAAAATAGGTCTTGAGCATGCTAGATTTAGCTTTCTTATATAAAATTTCTACCATGTGATCTGTGTTTTGAAAACTATCAATTTGCTTGTTTTAAAAGATTGCCTTTCAAATTGTGAATGATTCGTATGCTCTGAATTATTAGTATCTGTTAGTAAGGAATTAATTCCGGGCCTCCTGTAGGGCTTTAAATATACAGTGTTTGAACCTTTGAGCCTACTGCGGCGAATTAATAGCAGTTTTGAACCTTTGAGCCTACTGCGGCGAATTAATAGCAGTTTTGGCCTACCTAGCGGGATAAACAGCTAGGACTTGATCAAGTTTACTACTAGGTCCTAAGAAGTTCACGAGCATTAGAATAATTCTGTGATAGATTGATATATTTGAAATTATTTGATAAAGTGTTTCTAAATTTTATTTGCCTACAAAGTCGATCACATGCTATATATGTAAGTTTTGTTGCAAACCCTTTTATAAAGTTCTTGATTCTTTAGTAAAATAGTTCAATTTATGCTTTCACATGATTTTTACTATATATATATACTTAACATGCTCTAGACCGGTAGAAGGCGTTAGAACTATTTACTGGGCGACCTTTGTCGCTCATACCACGATTCTAACTTTTTGCAGAAAGTTTAGTCGAGTCAGAGGAGGATGAGGAACAATATTTGGGGTGGTGAAGATGGTGTTTTTGCTAGGATGCAACCTTTAGAATTTTCTGAATTCAATAAATGTTTTTTGGGATTTTTGTCGTTTTTACGAAAAACCTTATTTTATTGTGGAACTTTTGTTTATTTGAGCATTTGTGATAAAAGAGAATTTTAAGTCTTATTTTAGTTTTGCTTTGAACCTCTGGGTTTCGTGTCTTTAAGTCCTTTTGGGCTTGGGGACATGGCCATCACGCGGCCCCAATTTTGGGGGCGTGACATCGCGCACCTTAACTAATCCCCCCTCGCGATTTGTGGCTGCTGCTGGCCAAACATTATTTTGATAACGCTGAGAATCGATCCTAGAAGCATACGAACATTGACCCCAAGTTGTCCAGTAGCAGTCTTATACTATTGGACCAAAAGACTTAGTTATGTGGGAGGTTCTAATTTCAATTCCTGTCTCTCAAAAAAATTGTAATTTTTTGTCGGCCCTTTCGTCTAGAATTAAAATAAAATAAAAGTAAAAATTTCATTATATGCTCTTAGGCTTAAAAGACCCTAAAACAAGTTATTAGTCATTTTCCAAGAGTCTCTTCTCGTCTTCCTAATTCCACACAACAGAGGAAAGAAACAATGGCGGCCCTTAAAAATCTGTCAAACAACCTTTTGTTTTCTCGTCTCCCGAAACCCACCTCCAATCTTAGTATGTCGTCGCCGTCGTCGTCACTGTTTCCTGCACTTTTTATTTCTTGCAGAGGCATAGCTTCCAAGCTCTTCGTCGGAGGTAACTGCCACCAAACTTATATAGCAAATTGGACTTTCAATTATTTCTTATTCCATGTTCAAATGATTAAATTCAACAATTTTATTTGGAAAAGTTTTAGTATCTGTCAGAGGGGTTTATGGAGGGTTTATGATTGTTTCTTGAAAATCTATTGTTATATGATTCTGTTTAATTTTAATTGAGGATAGAGGGCTGTTCTATTGGCTTCTGCATTTGCTTTTTTGCTATCTACTATATGATCATCTAATGATTCACAAATGAGTTCAAATTAGTCACAAATGATTCACTTTCTATTTTGTCTTATCTTAATCAACATGATTGTCATGTGTTTTAACAGTCTTCAGTACCAAAAGTGTTTCTTGAGGAAATTCTAAGGAGAAACTAAGTGTGCAAATACGTGTTGCATATTACGCGGTTAAGTGTCGGGCGTGGATAGGGCAGGGTTCGGCTGGTCAAGCATAGGCTTGCGATCTTAACGATTCCCGCTAGCTTGAGCTCGAGCTCGAGATAAAATCATATATATCGAACCTGAGCTCGTGTTTCTATCGACCTCCTCATAAGTGAAAAGCGGAATATTTTTGAGTCTCACCCCCTGCAATATGATGGATTTTGGTTGTCCAAATAACTTCTTTCTATCGAGACCAATTATTAGTACATTGATTAGCTTATCAAGTTTCAGCTTTACCATTGTCCAAGTTGGTTTTCTGCTGTCTAGGACTCAACCACATGGTCTAATATTTCACTGGCTCCATTAGGAAGTGACTTAACACAATTTACATTTGATTATTTGGTAATGATATCCATAAATCCATTTGGATTAGAAGTGCTTGTCAACTATAGTTCTTATAATTATCTTTCGAGTTGTAGGAGCACCATTGTGCGCAAAGGTAAAACATATATACTGTATAAAACTATTAAATAACAAACTTAAAATTAAGGTGGTCTTGTGAGCTATTGAGTTTTGAGATTTGAATTCAGATACCTGTTTGGCCCAACTCGAAAAGGCTGTGAACTGGCTCATCGTTTGCAGCTCTACTATGTAGTCAAGTCTCCCCTCAACACACACACACACAACAAAAAAAAATGGCAGAAATATGAAATAATCTATTTTACCTTTCCCTTGTGTGTTTTGTATCGATGCTGAAAGATAGATTTAGAAACTGGACAACTCTAAACCAACTTTATACAAAGGATATACATATCTGCTATTGTAGTTGTGGTGCTATCGTTTTTTGACTCTGTATTCACGGAGTTTTAAGTTTCATCTGATATAGCACATTTTGGTTCAGTCACTTGGCATTCCTGGAAATTGTGAAATCTTATGAGTGAAAAGTTAAGGTTGGGCTAGCGGTGTACATTGTAATTTAAAGAATCGGCTTGTCGAGGGCCTTAAGTGTAGTTGAATCTAGAGGCGGGAAAACAAAGTTTGTCGTTTTCCTTTTTCCTTTCTGATTAGCTCCTGCCGAAGTTATTTAATTGAATGAGTTAACAATATTTATGTCTCAGCCTGAAGTCAAGCATTTAAATATGGATTTTTCCGAATCACATTTCTGAGATCATTCTTTCCGTTGCCATTGAGGCATGTGAACTAAGTTAATTGGAAAGTCTTTGATTTTTGTAATTTATGTTAATTCCGTTTTGCTTGTACAGTGTACCATATTTGCTGCATCGCATGTATTGTAATCTAATTATATGTTCCTCAAATAGTCACGTCTTTTCTTGAATTATACACTGTGCTGCCTCAATATTTTGCAATAAGCATTAGAACAATGACCATTTTACTACATAACTGTGAGGTGTATAATTTCCATACAAAATGAATTTTTTTGCAGGACTTTCATTTTACACTACAGAGCAGGGGTTGTCAGAAGCATTTTCTCAACATGGTCAAGTTATTGAAGGTGTTTTACCAAATCATACTTAGCCAGTTTCGGGACATCTTGACCGTCTAACATGTGGAGTCCGGTTGTGAACCCCACACTAGTAGTTGAGATGTGTCTAGACTATCCGAAAATCACTCATGTTTTGCCTATCATCATTACTTTTAACTTCTTTCATGAGCAAGTCAAATTGGACCCACTTGAGTTTGATTGCATTCGTTTTGGCAGCTCAAGTCGTGATGGACAGAGTATCAGACCGATCAAAAGGGTTTGGCTTTGTCACGTATGCATCTGAAGACGAAGCTGAGAAAGCAATTGCTGAAATGAATGGAAAGGTTCGTCATTTTCTTTTTCATTTCGACTTGGGTAATCTTAGTTTTAACACAGAGCATTGCTTGCTGCAGCCACTGAATGGCCGTGTTGTTTTTGTGGACTATGCAAAGCCAAGATCTGGTTCAAGTAGTGGCATGCCGATAGCTAGAGGACCACCTGAACCAACACCAGACAATTGACTAAATGTTTAATTCAGAATCGTAAAAATCAATAGAATCTACAATACAAGAATATTGGTTATTCATAGTTTTTTTTTTAGAACTTAGTATTAGTGTCTTTTTGGACCCATGTGATAAGAAAATGGAGCAAGCAATTTGTAATGTTACACTATTATTCTTGTTATAATTGAGGAAATGAGCAATTCTTGTTTGATATTTTTTATAACTTCTGTAATACCAAAATATGGATTTGTGAAAATTCAAAGGTCTAAGAATACTCGGGATATTGTTAGGAGCGATTGCAGGAATGCCTCCAAATTTATTTTTCCTGGATACACTAGGGTTTGAACTCGAATCTGTTATGATATCCCACATCGGTTCCACATGAAAGTGTGGAAGGGTATATAAGTAGAGAGTCAACCTTTTACCTTTGACCATGGTTTTGGGTTAAGTTAAAACTCCCTATCTTATATGCCTAACAATTTGGTTCGACCTGCTGGATTCGGGCGAGCTGCGGAAAGGGGCTACCCGTTGGTGGGCCCAGGGGTAGATGTGGGCCCAAGGGGGGTTGCCACCCGGGAAGCGGGCCTTGGTATGGGTTGCCACCCGGAGTGTGACGTCCGTGGACGTCCGGTTTGAAAGGGGGATGGATTATTATGATATTCCACATCGGTTCTACATGAAAGTGTGAAAGGATATATAAGTGGAGAGTCAACCTTTTACCTTTGATCGTAGTTTTAGGTTAAGTTAGGGCTCCCTATCTTATTTCCTAACAGAATCTCTTAAAAAGATGAAGACTTCCATGAAGTTGGTGTCAGTTTTGAGTGTGCAGAAAGATTTGGTCTTAAGGGCGGAATGGAACGTGAAAGATAAAGTAGTATTTCTTTCATGTCCACATTTTTCAGGTTTTATATCTATCAATTTTATTTTATTTTGGTAAATCATATCCATCAATTCACATTTCAATGTTTAAAGAGTATTATAATAATTCAACTTTCAATGTTTAAAGAGTATTATAATAATTCGTTGAATTATAACGTATCTGAAATCTTAGTACATTTCCAGCTTGCAATTCTTTTTAAGAGAAATAATCAAGTATTGGATTCCTAACCCAAATTACTTTTTAATAAATAGATATAAGCACGGGAAAAATGAGGCAAAAGGGATTATAATGCACAAAGGAAAGGTGCATAAGCTCCATCTCATTCCACTATTCAAACATATGCTTATGTGGGACCCTTTATCTTGTAAAAGTCCAAACTACCCTTACTAATGATAAGAAGCATATGGCTTGTCACAATACACCCATACTGTATAAATACTGGATATTGAAACTATCCAAGTCTTGCGTAATAGTCCCTATACTTTCAAAATTTGTTATCTTTAGTCCCCCAACTTTAAAAATGGTTTATTTTGGAAACATAACAATCCTTTTTTCTTCACAAGTGCGCAAATGAGGTACTTTTCCCTCAACTACCCCTCTACCATGTACCCCGTTTGTTAGCTTGCAAAATACTCCAATGTCGGGCCAAACGACACGTTTTCAGTTCAGGGTTCGGGCCCCCTTTCATCTCCAATTTGGGCCCGTAGTATCCCAACGGCGTAGAGGTGAGAGAAATGAGTATATAATGTTATTAAGAATTTAGTGTTTGATTAAAAGTTTGAGTGTTTGATTTTGTTGGAGATGCCTACATAATGAATTATGTAGGCAAGTTGTTCGACGAAATGTTTGATAGAGATTATCTCATTAATTTGTATTGAAAAGGTGGTTTTTAGGCTCTTAGCATGTGGTTTTGTGATTGTAATATTAATTGGATTGTGATTTGTGTGTTGAAAAAATTAATGGAGATGCCTACATAATGAATGAAGGCAATGTATTTGACGAAATGCTCGATAGAGATTCTCTCATGAAATTTAAAGTTTGGGTGTTTGTTTGAATTTGTATTTGATCCATTTGATCTACCTCTTTAAGTATATTTGATTTATGACTTCAATTTTTTATAACGATTTCATTAAATTTGAGATAATGGCTGACTTGAAAAAAGGGGAAAAAAATAATGGTGTATTATGTGTATGATATAACATAAATTACTATCATTTTGATGTCATTCATTACTATTGTATTTTGTAATAACTGTGTTTTTTTATTTTTGTAGGAAAATATCTGATTTTTTGATATACTATTTATACGATGGTGAGTGGAATGTGAAAGTGAGAGATTTTGGAGCACAACAATGTGGATGGTTGTCAAGGCCACAAAAGCCTGGAGCGATTCGGAAAGTACGATATCAATCTGGTGGAGAAAAAGGGAAAAATCACAAAAAACGTGTAAAAGATCCATCAACCTTCTGAACAATTATTTTGTATTGTGTGTTTTATATTTTTTGTATGATGATTCTTTCTCTAGAGACATTAGTAGCTCAGTGTATTGTATAAGCATTCATACCGGGATGAAATTATTGGAGGTGTTGATGGTTTGAGTAATTTTTTTCATGTGTCATCGTGTACATATACAACATACTTATCTAAAAGATATTGCTACATTAATGATTTTAGTATTTTGAATTTATGGATTGTGATGAACTATAACTACTGAAGTAATGTCCAATATAAAACCATCACATATGGTTCATTATGATGGAAAATAATAATATATTCATTTTCTATTCTAAACTATTAACACTAAACCCTAACCGTAAACCCTAAACGATTGAAGACTAATCCCTAAACCAATTAAGGCCATTTCTTGCAAAATACATACACATGTATATATATGTATACCATCAATTACAGACCTATGGTAGAATTGGTAATAAAAATGTATTAGGTGAAAGAATAAAAATATATACACATGTATATATATATAGACTATAACTAATAATAATACTGTACAACACTAATAATATTATGGGCCAAAGCTTTTCTAAGTGGCCCATTAAGACATAATTAACTTTTCTAATTGGCCCATTAAGACATAATTATAATATATCTAATATATATTATAACTTATAATATAGTATAAATAGTATATATTAAAAATAATAATATTAAATTATTATTTATATCGAGTCTTGCTAGCCTACGAACAAGATTTTTCGGCTCGAGGTTCGTTAAGCAATTTTGTGTTTTGTAAATAAATAGCTCAAAACCCTAAACTTACCCTAAACCCTGAAACCCATATAGAGGAGTTAGATTTACTTATATGTATGTATATTTTTAAGGGGTTGTCTAATTTAATTTGTTAATATAACCGAGAAGAAGCTAAATTTTTTAATCTTATCCGGAAATTAAATTATACTTTTATTAAAGATGAGGATAAAATTAAATAATAAAAACAAAACAAAATGAAAAATGTAAGCGCCTTGACTCGAATTCAAGATCTCTTGAATGCAAACTTTGTTAATGTAAATTCCCCTTGAGGATTGCATTAATAAACCAAGGTATATATAGAGTTTACAATAGAGTTGGAAAAGAAAAGGAAACTAATACATAAACCAATAAAGGTAAACCTAATCTAATAAGGAAACAAAAAAAGAACAATAAGAATAATACTAATTCTAACACTCCCCCGCAATCGAAACGGGAGAGGCTCGGACAGTGAGACTGGAACGAAAATCAGTAAACAGGGACAAGGGCAAACCCTTCGTAAAAATGTCGGCATACTGATGGGATGAAGGAACGTGAAGCACACGAACCTCACCTAAGGTAACCTTTTCACACACAAAGTGTAAATCTAATTCAACATGTTTAGTACGTTGATGCTGCACAGGATTGGAAGAAAGATACACAGAGCTGATATTATCACAATAAACAATAGAAGCCTTAGAGAGAGGACAATGAAGCTCAAGGAGAAGATTACGAAGCCAAGTAGTTTCAGCAACGTCATTGGCAACACCACGATACTCAACCTTGGCACTAGAACGAGAAACAACGGGTTGACGTTTGGAAGACCAAGAAATAAGATTGTCACCAAGGAAAACATAGTACCTAGAAGTCGAACGGCGAGTGTCAGGGCAGCCAGCCCAATCGGCATCTGAGTAAGAAATGAGCTGAGGGGGAGATGATCAAGTAAGACTAAGACCGTAAGCAAGAGTTCCACAAAGATAACGAAGAACACGTTTGAGGGCCAACATATGACTATCCCGGGGATCATGCATAAAGAGACAGAGTTGTTGAACAGCGAAGGAGAGATCGGGACGAGTAAAAGTGAGATATTGTAGAGCACCAGCAAGACTGCGATAAAGAGTAGGATCAGAAAAAGAGGGATCAGAAGCGGAGAGTTTGGCTTGAGAGTCGGTGGGAGTGGAGACAGGATTGCAAGAGGACATATTGGCACGATCAAGAATTTCACGAGCAAATTTCTCTTGGGAGAGGAAAAGACCAGAAGGAGTGTGAGTAATAGAGACACCGAGAAAGTAATGAAGAGGACCTAGATCAGTCATGGCAAACTCCCGAGAGAGAAGAGAGGTGAGATGAGTGAGAAGGGTAGACGAAGAAGCAGTGAGGACAATGTCATCAACATAAAGAAGAAGATAGGCAGTGGAGGAGCCTTGATGAAAAATGAAAAGAGAGGGATCCACACGACTACTGACAAAGCCGAGAGAAGAGAGATAAGAGGCAAAGCGATGATGCCAAGCACGAGGAGCTTGTTTGAGGCCATACAAGGCCTTTTTAAAAAGACAGACTTGATAAGGAAAACGAGGATCAGAAAAACCAGGGGGTTGTTTCATATAGACAGTTTCGTGCAGACGACCATGGAGAAAGGCATTCTTAACATCGAGTTGATGCAGAGGCCAAAAGAAGGAGAGAGCTAGACTAAGAACGGTACGAATAGTAGCGGGCTTGACTACGGGACTGAAAGTATC
Organism: Buddleja alternifolia; assembly: GCA_019426215.1. Classification (NCBI taxonomy): domain Eukaryota; kingdom Viridiplantae; phylum Streptophyta; class Magnoliopsida; order Lamiales; family Scrophulariaceae; genus Buddleja; species Buddleja alternifolia. The sequence continues at coordinate 38,399,310 of CM033398.1, forward strand.
TTCATAGTCGATGCTAGGTTGTTGAGTGAAACCTTGAGCAATGAGGTGAGCTTTATAGCGTTCAAGAGAGCCATCGGAATGAAATTTTTGACGAAAGATCCATTTGGAACCGACAACGTTGACATGAGGAGGACAAGGGACAAAATCCCACGTGTGATTGGAATGAAGCGCATTAAGTTCATCATTCATAGCAGAGGTCCAATGGGGATCGCGGAGAGCTTGAGTATAAGACCGGGGAATAGGGGATATAGAAGAGGAGGAGGCATTGATATTAAGAAGGTGGCGCGGTTTAGTAACACCGGTTTTAGATCGAGTGACCATAGGATGGGTAGAAATAGGGAGAGATGGAGGGAGGGGAGGGACCGAAACAGAAGGAGATGGAGGAGGGGAGGGCAGCGGCGTGGGAGGGTTCGGGCGAGAAGGAAAACCAGGTGGGGGACCGGGAGAAGCACGTGGCAGCGGGGCAACATTGAGATGGCGGAGGATGGAAGACGTGTCGTCATCAGAGGGCGGCGCCAAAAAATCATAAGAAGGGGAACGAGGAGATGAAGATTGAGAGGAGAATGGGAAAACAGATTCATCAAAAATAACATGACGAGAGATAAGGATTTTATTCGTGTCGAGCTCGAGACATCGATATCTTTTGTGATTAGAGGGGAAGCCGAGAAAAATGCAAGCAGAGGAGCGAGGTGCTAACTTATGCGGAGCAGTGGCAGAGAGATTGGGATAACAAAGACAGCCGAATACACGGAGATGATCATAGGAAGGAGAGATATTAAATAAGACTTCGAAGGGAGTGCGAAAAGAGAGAGTAGTAGTGGGTAAAATATTGAGAAGATGAGCGGCCATGTGAATGGCTTCCGCCCAAAATGATGGAGGAAGAGAAGCTTGAAAAAGAAGGGAGCGGACAATATTGTTGACGGTTTGGATGGTTCGTTCGGCTTTACCATTTTGTTGCGAAGTATGTGGACAAGAGAAACGAAATTGGACACCATTGGCGGCAAAAAATGATTTGAAAGAGTGATTGTCAAATTCACCACCATGGTCACATTGAAAAATTTTAATTTTGTATTTAAATTGAGTGTGGACATAATTAAAAAAATTAACAAAAGTTTTATAAGTGTCCAATTTGTGACGTAAAGGGAAAATCCATAAAAAATGCGAAAAATCATCAAGAAAGATTAAATAATAACGAAAACCACCCAAACTTGCAACAGGAGATTTCCAAATATCATAATGAATAATATCGAATAGATTTGTGTTAGAAGAAGAAAAACTAAAAAACGGGAGGCGTTTATGCTATCCTAAATGGCAAGCATGACAAAGAGAACGAGCATACGCCTTATTACAAGAAATAAATTTACGACTAGAAAGAAAATCTAAAATAGCAGCACCGGGGTGACCGAGACGACGATGCCAAGTTGAGGGGGATGGAGCCGGAGACAAGAAGAGAGCCGTAGAGGACGGAAGGAAGGGATAGAGATCGCTATCGTTGTTTTGCCAAAGAATAATCGAGCCAGAGTTAAGATCCTTGACAGAGAAACCAAACGGGTCAAATTTGATGGAGCAATTATCATCACGAGTAAAATTACGTACCGAAATAAGATTTTTAATTAACGAAGGAGAAATAAGAATATTATGGAGAGAAAGATAACGAGAATGAGTGGAAAGGGACGAATGACCAATAGACGTAACAGGAAGTGCAGCACCATTACCAACAATAATTGAATTAAAATTCGTACTAGGTGCAATATTATAAAAATTACCTTGGGGAGAGGACATGTGAGAGCTCGCTCCAGTATCCAAATACCAATTTGCATCAGGTTGATTTAAAGTCATTGTTTGATACAAGGCGGAGAGGTCGGTGGCGGCGTGAGAGGGCTGCGGGGACTGAGCTGGGCCGGGATTGCTGGAGTGCGGTGGAGGGCCCAACAGGCCGGCAGAGCTGGTGAAGGAAGGGGAGGGCAGTGGGCCTGTGTGAGAAGAAGGCCCATAGGATGGCTGCTGGAACCAAGGCGTCATAGTGGGCTGCTGGGAGTTGGCCCAATAGGCGAAGTTGCTTGTGGGACGGACTGGGGCGCTAGACCCGTTGAAGGTGGCATGTAGTGGGCCGAGAAGTTGGGGCCCATTTGGAGTGTGTTGAACCAATTGATAAGAGTAGTCGTGAGTTGGGCCAGCTGGGTTGAGGGAATGCGGACGAGGAGCAGAATTGTAGTATCCTGAACGACCACCACGGTTATTTTGACGACCACCTCGACCGCGATTATTTCCAAAATTTCGATTATTATTTCGATTGGGGTTGGTATTGGGGATTTGAGAGAAGAGAGCAGTGGCGGAGTCGGGGGGATGGGTATGGGAAGTAAATCGAGTTTCTCGTGTTTCGTGGATAAGGAGTAAATTGCGACATTCAGAGAATGAGGGGAGAGGGGGTTTAGCAGTGATGACAGTAACGAGAGGAAGGTACGACTCAGGAAGACCTTGTAAAATTTGTAGAATTAAGGCATCATCCGTAATGGGAGAGTCAAGATCGGCGAGATTGTCAGCCAAAAATTTCATTTCTTGACAATATTGAGAAATTGAGAGGTTGCCTTTGCGAAGATTATGAAAGCGCTCATTAAGTTGCATGGAGCGCGAAGGTTTATTATTTCGAAAATTAGACTCAATTGAAAACCAAATATCATGAGATGTAGCATATTCAAGATCAAGATGTTTTAGTAATTTGATATCGACAGAGGAGTAAAACCAACGTTTAATCGTGGAATCAAGGGAAAACCAAGATTTATCAGTATCAGAAAGCGGTTTTGATTTGCCAGTTAAGTGATCAAAAACGGAGTAGCTACGACAGAGATCCATAAACATGCCGCGCCATAATTTATAATTTGAATCGTTTTCTTGTAATTTAAAACCAAAAGAAGAATGAACATTACCGGCGGCTAGAGCCGGGTGTATAGAAGGGGGTTTAGGGGGGGATTTTGGCCATGAATTTGGGTTTCGGTGGCAGCGGATTCATCGGTTTGAGACATAAGGAAGGAGAAAATTGAAATAATTTAATCAAAATTAAGAGAAGTAAATCACGGAAGAGAGTAGAGACGAAAAAATACCGTGATAAATCACCGAAATAACACAAATTGAAGGACGCCGGCAATGGAGGATATATGAAGTGAACGATGTCGCGTTGAAGGGAGCAACGACTTATAGGGGAAGGAAGAATATAGAGAGAGACGATGAATAGTACTGTAGCGAGTAGAGAAAGAAAAAAAAGCCTAGGATTTTAGAGTTAGGCTGATACCATGTTAATGTAAATTCCCCTTGAGGATTGCATTAATAAACCAAGGTATATATAGAGTTAAGAGTTTACAATAGAGTTGGAAAAGAAAAGGAAACTAATGCATAAACCAATAAAGGTAAACCTAATCTAATAAAGAAACAAAAAAAGAACAATAAGAATAATACTAATTCTAACAAACTTAAGATGCTACCACTGCACCACAAGCAATGTTTAAATAATAGTTGCCAATGGAGTTAAAGATATTGTCTAAATTTTTAATATGTCCATGAGAAGAATAATTTAAATTTTTTAATTGGTCAAAAAATTAGTTTATATTTTTCATGATAAATATTATAAAATTATATATTATATATATATATGTTAATCAATAAACAAATAAAATATTTTTTTTATTCATGCTGGCGAGTCTTTGAATAAGCATTTTTTGGCTCGAGCTCGGCTCGATTGGAGCTCGAGTTTTTCGAGCTCGAGTCGAGCTATTTTTGAGCCGACTCGACTCATTGGTCAGTCCTACTTAAACTATCAGCAAACAATTAAACTAATAAACTATTAGTAAAAACTCAAAGAAAATAATAAGTTATTACTAATAAACTAATAGCATTTAAAATAATTAAACTAATAAAATAAAAGAAGTGTAGAAGCGGGAATTAATTTTCTTGCCAAGTGTAGAAGTGGGAATGAATTGAAGAAGCAAAAGAAAGCAATTTTCAAAAGATTTCAGCCATCAAAACACTTCCAAGTAAAACCCCCAAATAATTCTAGTTTTCCTCCTTCCAAATTCCTGACGTCAAACACCAGTTTGTTCTGAAAATTCGGCAGCCTAAACGACGCCGTCAAAGTGTTCGAACCCATCGAATCGAAGATTGACCCCCTTTATTTATCACACTATCCTCAAAGGCTATGCGCAGCAATCCAATTTTGACGTTGCCTTGAAGTTCTTTGTACGGGTGAAATACGAAGGCGTTTCGCAGGTAGTGTATAATTTTTCGTATTTATTGGAAGCTTGTGCTGATTGTAAGGACGTTAGGAGGGGTAAGGAGATTCATGTTCAGTTGATATTGAATGGGTTTGCGTCTAATTTGTTTGCCATGGCTAAATGTGATGAATTTGTATGCTAAGTGTAGGATGGTTCATGAGGCGTTTAAGATGTTTGATAGAATGCTTGACCGGTGGAATCGCCCTCTGAATGCTCATACCTCGATGAATCCTCACCGTCATTAATTTCAAACACCAGTTTTCACTCTCATTCGTAACCTCATTCCCAATATCACCATCAGTCACAACAAAATCTTCCGTTCTTCATAAAACTCAGCCCCCTACAGCTGGAATTAGTGACTTTTGCGTCCTCAAAGTAAGGTGAGCTTCAGATATTTTTATTAGCATTTGTTTCTGTATGTCATTTAAATTTAATTTTTTTTTTGGGTGAAATCTCAGGGTTTTAGCTACCATCCTCAGTTAGAATTTACTTTTTTGCTTGCTTTTTAATTATGTTTTCGGATTAGTTTTTGAAAAGAGTAATATTCACAGCAACATACTGTTTACTAATGAGGCTTTAAGATTAAGGCTTTAAACAAGTACATGCTGCTGCTGACAAGAAATGCACAAAACCAAAATTGTTCCCTTTCGCAAACCTCTCATCTCACCACTCTCAATTGTTTTACCTCCTTGCTTTCTATGTCTATTTAAGGCACACAAACTGTGGACACATTAGCAAGTCAATATTTTGAGAATACCGTAAAAGGGGAGGCAATTCATTTAAGATTATTAATCCTTTTTGCTGTTTGGATTTCTAATTCTGCTACTTTATCTTGGTGAAATCTCTCGGTATATCAGGTTTTGTCTCATTTTGGCTTTGTGGCGAATTTCATTTGCTTCGGTTATACTCCTAACATGCCATGTTTTTGTTTATCAGGTTCAATGAGTTCATCTAATTAGTTGCCTTCATTTTAAATTGGATGGAGGGTCTCTTCTGATATATACGAAAAAGCTATTAGAGCCACTTTTCATGAAAGATCTCTTTCCCCACTTAAACTTTGTGTATCCTAAATAATGATTTCACATAATAAGAACTGGATACATGTAAAGAGATCATTGCAGAGCTATACTTATAGCAATTAATATTGTGGTTTTGCCTTTTGTGGTAAGAGCATTTCTTCACCTGCATGCTTTGCTTAAAATGTTTAATTTTATAGTTTGTGTAAAATGTTTAATTTTGTGCAATGTTTTACTTTGTGTGTAATGTTTGATTGTGTGTTAATTGCTATAGTTCTAATTTGGGAGGTAATGTCACCATCACGGCAATATATTCAAATAAACGGTAATATTGTTTTGTATGATATAAAACATGTCATATATTCAACAAAATACGTACATGTCCATCGAAAGCCTTTAATTTTTTAGCACTTAAACATGCACTTGAATAATTCAGCTAGATAAATATTATTATGAGAGTGAAGAGGGTGGTGCTCATGTGAAAGGACCCATGACATCCAACTTTGCAAGAAAATCTACTAAATCGATACCAATCTCGAGCATAGCGTCATGATCCATGAATCGGGAGGGGTGACATGGTAATTCTTCAGTATTGAATACTTGGAAGTGGGATTCTTGATTTTAGGATATTTTATCACAATTGGGGTGCTACTATCGCTGGTGTCTTTTCAAGGAGTTGTTGGTTGAAGAAAGCGGGAGCGGTGTACGAGGAGGACTTCGTGTTGCAAGTGTTGGCCAAGTTGTTCGCGTGAACTTGAGAAGAATGCGAGGGGTTCCTTTTCGTTCGTTTCGAGGGATGATGCGAGAAGAATGAGAAGAATGCGAGGGATGATGATAGATAGATAAAAGGAAAAAAAATAAGGTAGGATACACGACACCATCATGGTGTTGAAAACTCGGCACCGTGGTGCCAATTTTTATTTTTTTTTCACAATTTTTATTTTTCATATTTTTCATACTGCGATACTGGACCCAGTATCGCAGTATTGGCTGATGGGATACTGTGCTGCGATACAGGGGTCCTGTATCGCAGTATTCGCTACCGAAATACCGGAATACTAAATCCCTGTGTCGTAGTATTACGTAAAAAACCCTAACCCTTGGGGGGTTAGGGTATATCGGGTGATACCGCGATACTTGACCTAGTATCGCGGTATTTCGATATTTGTGAAAACCCTCTCTTCCAATTTCATCGATACTGCAATACGGGACCCATGTATCACAGTATCTGTCATATGATACTGCGATACAGGACCCCTGTATCAGAGTACAAAATACCGCAATACCGGGTCAAGTATCCCAGTATTTTAAAAAAAAATTGGGGGTGATAAAAAAATGTGAAAAATAAAAAATATGAAAAATAAAAATTGTGAAAAATAATTTTTTTTTGGCACCATGGTAAAATGAAACAATCGAATTCTCGAAAAAACCCTCTTACTTGAGAATGATAAAATGTGAGTTTTAATTCATAATCTAAAAGGTGTACAGTAATCCTATTTAATTTCTGTATTTATTCTGTTAATTACTTTTAATTTATGTAATTACTTTTAATTAATGACATTTTTTATATATTCTGGACTAAATAAACCAAATTTAAAAATTAAAGGACTAAAGATGCTATTGTTAAAAAGTAGGGACTTGGTTTGCAAATTTTTAAGAAGACACTTATTCAAAAAGGATATTTTGGACAATATTACCTATTTAGCCGTCAAAAATAAATTGAAAAGAAATTACAAGCATAACAATCCTTTTTTCTTCGCAAGTGTGCAAATGAGGTACTTTTCCTCAACTACCCGCAAGCACATGTGTACCTCACTAATTAATGGAATTAATATCAATCATGCAAATATGTGGAATAATTATTGGGTGAAACAAAATCAGTGGATCCAGTCCAATGTAGACCGTGCAATTAGAGGATACGATGGTTAAAAAACACAACATTCACCATAAGTAATATATATTGGACTAACGTCCATTGGTCCCGATTCACCGTAAAATCACACATAACATGTGTGTGTTGAGAATCTCTCTAAATAGTTAAATCAACATAAAATCACACTAATACGTGTAAATTTGTTGGGATATGAACTTAGAGTTAAGACATCATAACTAGCCTTGTACCAATCTTTCTCACGGAAAATGTGGGGAATTGGGCGGTTGAATAAAATGCAAGTATGAAACTATGAAAGACGACTTCTATAATGCAATGACTTTATTTGCCTATAATTCATACTATCAAAATGGATAAATGGCCCAAAAAATATGCTCATTTTTTGTTGAATGCACCATATAATTCGCCTTTTATTGGACATTTCAAAATGTGTGAATGACACCCAATTCTATAACCAAAAAAGATTAAAAAAAAAGAAAAAGAATGACGCCCAATTCTTTACTTGCATCATTAGATGGACGACGAGATTAAATCAAATCTCAAAAGAGAAGTAAAGGATCAAAGAACAAATCCTCCATCACATATCTCATCAAAAGATTCATTAGACTTGGTTCATCACTCTATAAATTTCTACTCTTATATATCCAACCATCTTGACGTGACTCTAAATTTAGCTCGTCAAAATTAAGATTTGAAGAGAGAATATTGTGAATTAAAAAAAAATGAAAGATTCTCCATTCTTTATCTAATCTAAATATTTTTTTTTTGGTTACATTCTTTTAATCTAAATATTTATGTATACATTTATCACATCATATACAATTGTTACATAATTATGTAAAAAAGATTTGAACAAGATAAAAATACATTTCCCTTCTAAATTTTATATTAATTCATGTGAATTTTATACTTTTATTAAAAAATTATATATATATAATTGGAATTTTGAAATGAAACAGATGATTAATTAAACCGCAATAAATGTTGAATCTCATGCACATAAGAGATGGGAAATTCTAGCCCGCTCCCGGCTCGGCCAAACTCATGTGTATTTTTTGAAATAACTTACCAATTATATGGTAAGTATAATACACTCTCCTTGTTAAATACACTTGGGTGCGGCCAAGCCGGGTCTGGGCTAGAATTTTCCCATAAGAGATTAAGAAGAAAAAAACATTCCCTTCTTACACGGAGATTAAAAAGAAAAAAAACACCATTGGAAGTTGGAACTACCTGTTTTGTAGACGGATCATTCTTATGAACTCTCGAGTCCTCAAGTACCGAGTTGATCTTTACCGCATATATATATATATATATATATATATATGATTTTACCATATATATGAGACTTCGAGCAGTGATGTGTTTTAGTCAATTTTAACAGGTAAAGTTGGACTTCTGAAAACAAATATACAACAAAAACAGCAGATTAGTTGGTACGAAGATTTTTAATTTAAAAGCAAATGGAGACGGTGGGAAAAAAAACAAAAAAACATATCCTTGAATTAATAAGGTCTACAAAATTACATTATGCGTTCGATTATTGTTCAGTAAAGATCGATCCCTTCACCTAATTCTGAACTATCCCCGGAAATTCACTCAGGTAAAAGAATAATTCTATTGCTAATTTAATTTACATACTCTGATTATATATTCTTTCCTTTTCATTTCACCCCCTAAAAAACGTTTAATTTCCTTTTCTTCCCCTTTCATCTCATCATCTGCAACAAAGAAAACAGCATAAAGAAATGAAAATAGAAACCCCAAAAGCCAGGCAGAAAATATCCAATGCCCCTTCCCTCCTCAACTTTCTCTCTCTTCTCTCTCTCTTCATTTCCACGTACTCTTTGTACCTCCGCTGCCCTTCATGTACCCTGTTTTTCCCGGTTCCCTTTTTGCCCTCTAATGCACCATGCAGAATGACCAAACTGTCCTTCCCATTCAAGTGCATTCCATCCATGTCCTCCATTTGCAAGCTCACTTCCCTCACCTGCATCTCCCCACCCTCAGACCCACCGCACGTGACCTCCACCCCGCACTGCACGTGACCGTGTATTGAAGCATACCGCACGTGCACTTCCCCCGTCAACCAGTGGCGTTCCGCCGCGACGGGTTTAAAAGATGAGAGGTTCACTGCCCGCCGTCCGATCGGGTCGATCAAAATCCAGCTCAGCGTCATCTCGTTGATCATGTCCGTACACGTGTCGTCGCCTTCTGGGTGCTTGATGGACGTGGGGACCACGTCCTTGGGCTCCAGCAGGTCAATTCTAAGGGGCGAGCACCGGAACCAGCCGGTCACGGTTTCCGTTTCTTGAACTTTGGTGAATATTAGTTCCTTCTTGTAGTGTATATCGACGGCGGAGATTAATTCTGACGGTGGAGATGATGATGGGTGGCTGAGATTGCTGTCTGCTAACAGAGGGAAGGCTTGTGAGAAAAAGGCGCGAGGGCCACCGTCCAACTTGGAGATGACGTGGCTGAGTTGAGGAGATTTGGTTGACGGCCACGTGGAGTGGCATATGTTGGTCCAGAGGTTGTCGTCGGAGGAGAGGTAGCGGAGAGCGGCGCAGCAGCAGGCGGCGGAGCCGAGAGATGGCCCGTCCAACCGTGTAAGAACGTGGGACTGTATGATATCTGGATGCAAAATGGAAAATCCGGTGTCTCCGCCTTGCTCCGCCGCGGTCTCGGTGGCGGCAAGCATGTTTTCCACGCCTATATATATGTTATAGTGGGTTTATCCGTTTATATATATATATGTATGTGTGTGTGTATGTAATAAGTGGAGATTGGAACACTTTTGAAATTTTGATTAATGCCTGAATTTTTGTAGCAAAGATGCTTATATAGTTGTCCAGAGACGAGTGGATATATATACACATATATATATGGGAAATTGCATTTTTTGTCCCATATATTTGACCTTTTTTTATTTTGATCTCATTCGTTATGAAATTCTCACGTTATATCCTATAATTTTTAATTATTCTCACATTTGGTCTCATTAAAGGATTCGGTCCAATACTTAATGGTCAACTCCGTTAGTCAACATTTTGACAGGTTCTTTGAAGGAATTTTGCACGTGAGTGACACATGATATTGAATAAAAATATCGTGATATTGAATATAATCCATATGTGAGTGCATTCATGCACGAATTATGCCCTAAAAATTCGGTCAAAATGTTGACTAACAGAGTTGACCGTTAAATATTGGACGGAATCCTTCAATAAGACCAAATGTGAGAAAAATGAAAATTATGGGATATAATGTGAGAATTTCGTAATAAATAGGATCAAAATCAAAAAATGTTAAAGTTATGGGATCAAAAATGCAAATTTTATATATATATATATATATATATACAAGCTAACCTTTCATTATGTCCAATCACATCACAATTCACATCTAAAATAGGAAGTTAAATAATGGTTTAACTGAAGATTAATTTAGGGTTCAATTTCAACGAAAGGTAGCTTTCGCAATTCAAGCATTGCGTGCTACGTGGGATTCAGTTTTTTAATTAGATTTTAACGGACCCATATTGGAGTTATAGTTACCGGTTTTTCAATGCTAACAGCCTAACCTTTGTTTTATTAGGGAGTATTTAAATAATCAGTCACTCTCTAGAATTTGGAAATTTAGGCATGCACAATCTAGGTATGTAGCCAAGTGTATATGAGCCTCAAATGATATATGATGATTTGACACCATCAAATACAAATTTAATGGTTCACATACATAATTAGTTGGTATCAAATTAAGTGACATGAAATAAATCACAATGTGGAATGAGTTTACATCATCGTGTAGTCTACGTCTGTTTTAATTTTTGTAGGTGGTTTAATGTGATGTACTTTTTTTTTTTTTTTTTGGTAGTACCTTTTAAGGACTTCTAGTTTTCTATTTAATCAACTATATTTTGTAGGTAGTTAGGTACTATAGTAGTTAATGTGATGTACAGAGGTCTTAAATTTCGGTTTTAGTATAGATATTGGGTTAGTAAATTTATAGAAATTTTGGTGGAAATTTTAAGGATATTCGAAATTTCAGTTTTGATTTTAAAAAAATAATGAAAATTTATAGAAATATTTGAAAATTTTCAATCAAACTTTTGGTAAATTTGATTATATTACTTATGCATCTTTTACATTAATAATATGTATAATGGATTTTGTTAAATAATATGATCAAAACCTCTTACAAAAAATATGAAATAAATATAACTTGAAAGTAAAATAATAATCAAATCTCAAAAAAATTTCAGTAAACTAAAGTGTACCACAACTTTAGGAAAAATCATGTGTGTGGTTGGGGTGAATATTTGGTAGGTGTGGACCAACTTTAAATATTATTTTTAAATAATAAATTTTAGAATATTATTCAAAATTTAGGAAATTTCAGATTTCGGTGAAAATTTTGAGAAATTTCGGGTTGGGGGCTAAATTTCGATGGATATTTAACAAAATTATTTTAATATTATTTTTAAGTTTCGGCAAATTTTGGGTTTCGGCAAAAATTTCGGGAAATTTTGGGTTACTGTCAAAATTTCGAAAGATATTTTGCAAAATTAGATCGAAAGTGAGATTTCGCTTCAGGACCTCCGAAAACCCGAAATTTAGGTCGAAAATTTGAAGTTTCGAGGGAAATTTAAGACCGTTCACAGGGTTTTAAATTTCGCCCGAAACATCAAAATTTCAGTTGAAATTTCGGGTTTTTAGGGATTCCGAAGTGATCGAACTTTCGATCTAATTTTGCAGAATATCTTCCGAAATTTCGACTGAAATCCGAAATTTAAAATAATATTTGTTTAATATCCTTCGAAATTTTGATCGAAACCCGAAATTTTCAGAAATTTAAAATAATATTTATTTTTTTATTTTTTAAATATTTTTTAGTTAAAAGTTAGGGTCAAATGATCATTCATATTAAAGAAAAGATAATAAATGATCACTTATGTAAACCAATTAACAATAAATTTAAGTACGAATCTGAAAATGATATTAGGCAATAAGTTAATAAAAATTCGAATCTGAACACAAAAATTATTTAAATAAGATCTTATAAAAATCCTCTTAGAAACTTGATGTGGTTTTGAATAATAATTTTTACTAAAATTGTGATACACTTTATTTTAATAAAGTTCTTATAATATTTTATTATCATTTTATTACCGTAATTTCATATTTTTCACAGCAGGTTTTAGTCATTCTATTTAACAAGATTCATTATTTTAGACACTATAACCGGTTATTTGCATCCACCTTCCCTAAGGTATTGCGCTTTGACAATGACCTCCTCTCATGTATTAAATTTTAGCATCACCACCCTTGTGTGTAAAAAATTATATGTACTACCCTTTTTACCCTTATTTTTTCTTTTCTCTATTTTCTATTTTCCTTCCCTTTTATTATTTTTCTTATTAAATAGAACAAAAAAAATAAAAATTAATTTCATGAAAGTTTTTCATAAAAAACAATTCTAACGAATAGCTATTTTTATTTAAATATAGGTATAACAAATAATATAATAAACTTGCTGTAAATAAACTTAAATATGTATGTTTTCAACTTCCTTTGTGTGGTTCTCGAATTATATTTTTTAATGTCTCAAAGAAGTTTTTAATAAATTATTTGTTCTTTATTTTTTATAAACAATAAAAAATTTATATCTTTATAGATTTACATTTTTGCTTATGGTAATAAATAAAATCTGAAAATTGATAGAGTAATTTTGTTTGAATATCGAACTCCCATCCTGTTTTTTCATCTGCTTCTCTTTTTTTTATTCTTCTTTTTTGTTTTAAGCAGAGAAGACGAATATAAATAGAATAAATATTTAAAAAAACGTTCATTAGAGAAAAAATATTATGATTTAAAATATATAATATGATAGTAATCAAAATGAACAATGAGATCAAGTAATAAATAGGACCTCTTCAGTTTCTACGTTCCTTAAGCAAAGATATTGAAACAAAGTTACACTTTTGATTTTAAGATACTTATTTATTGCAATAGTCAATAATATTAATCTATAAAGATTTAAATTTTTTATACAAAATATAACACTATTAATTTATTAATACTTGCTTGAAATATTAAAAAATATAACTCAAGAATCAAAAGAAGAAACAAATTAAGAGATCAAATTGTTAAGTTTATTTAAAATAAGTTTAATATGTGAAAAATTACTAACAACTCATTAAAATAAACTTATATATTCAGAAAAATTTATAATAATATTTAATCCAAAAGTTGTTAATATTGACTTTTGTATTTTCTAATGAAAAGATTGTAAAATGGGTATTTTCATATGGAAACAATACTTTTATGATTCCTTTAATAATAAGATTTTTTTTTTGGGGGGGGGGGGGGGTGGGGGTTAGTAATTTCTCCTTTGGTATATAGTAATCATTAGAATTGTTTGTAACAAAAATCTTACATGAGCATAATTTTTATTCAGCTTTATGTCTTTTTAATAAATTTAAAAAGTAAGGAAGAAAGTGAAAAAAAAAAATAGAGAAAAAGAAATTAAGGGTAAAAAGGGTAGTATATAGAATTTTTATACACATGGATGGTGGATGCAAATAACCCACACTATCTATACTATTATATATTTGAAGGATGTGTTTGACCAATTTTGACTTCAATTGAGCTTAATTCTAATTTTCTAGAATTTTCAGTTTTTTTAATACCTATAAATTTTCTTATTGGTTGAATTTGAATTATACTATATTAATGAGTATTATTCCAATTGTCTCAATTCTTTCTTAACGAGATTAAACCTTGCCAAATATAGTTATCAACAAATGGTAACTTTTATGAAAGAAAATCAAAAAGTCGTGAATGGTGGTGTGGGGGGGGGGGGCGGGGGGCGGCAAAAATCAAATGCATTATGGGAAAATTCAATGTGTCTATAATTGGAATAGTTGTTTAACATATGGAGAGATAGCATCAAATTATGGTCATATTATTGAATTCCCTAATTGATTTAGTGATTTTACTCTCCAAATTAAAAGACGTTCCTAATTGTTGACATATAATATCATCAAGTTGCGACTTGGGAGCAACTCTTTTGAGTTCTTCCTTCTAACTACAAAACTAATTCTTTTTTTTTTTTTTGACATTCTCTTATCACTAAGCTATGTTCTCCTTTTCTTTCGTAGACATCTTTTAAATCTCCTTCTGTGTTGAATATATTACATATATGTATGTATTTATAATGTTCTCTTTCTTAAGTTGCATATTTTAACAATTTGGTAATAAATTGTTCTTTTTACGTTTTACGTATAATATTGTATTGTGTTTCTTGCAGGAGCATGGACTCAAATTTTTGATCTATACCAGTATTCAAGGAGAAAAGTAAACATGTATACTACATTATATTTATGTATTTATCCTATTTTTTTCAATTATTTTTTCCCATCTGTTCTATTTTATTGAACACAGCCACACACAATTTTTGTAAATTTTTTACAAGCTGGATAATACAGAAATTCTCTTAAAGTTAATATCTGTTGATAACGAAATTATATTACATGGAGTATATTCTCTTAGTTGTGTAAGTCTACGTACAAGTTCTAGATAGAGAGCAAATGTAAGATCTAATTGTAAAAGTTTTAGAATGTTTAATTATTCATCTCTTGACATTTGTTATTTAATGTTTTCACTGCGTGCCTCCTTTGGAAATTATAAATATAAAATACTAATTTCTTTTTGTCTCTACAATTTGTGGGATAGAGATTAAAAAGAGCATCCTTTATGTTCTAATGTTTTTCCTCTCTATATTCTTTTGTTTTACATGCACAATGTTCTTAGTTTTAACCTAGGCAACATGCTTGGGTAGAACCAAAGATAAGAGAATTTTGTTTTAATTGCTTTTGATTTTTAATAACTTGAAATTCGGACCGAGTTTTGTTTCTCCACCTAAACCTGTTAATTGTATTTTTGATTCTTTTCTTTTCATTTTACTTTTTTGATGGTTTTGGTTAGTTTTTAACTTTTTGTTGTCCTTCACCTTTTTCACTTTTTCTTCTTCTAAAGAATAGTGAAGATGACAAAATTTTCTTTATTAACCATATTTTTCATTTCGTTTCACATTTCACCCCTTTCAATTTCATACAATTTTCTGATTTCTTGAGAAAATATAATTTTTTATTGTTGGTATCCATAATATTATTTTATAATTTTTATAAATTTTCACATTTACTACACTCTTTTTCCTCATCGATACTATTTTATTTTTCATTGTAGTTTCTCTATATTATTATGTTTGGGTAATTTTTTTTGGTATATTGAGAAATCTTTTATTCACTTTATTGAGCATTCTGTTTTTATTCACAATTCATACAACATGTATTATTCTTAATAATTCATATTTTGTGGATTAATTCACCTAAATATTTTTGGAAAATGTTTTCAACTTTTTTGATTTTGGGATACATGAAATTTAAAACTTGGAGTTTTTCTTTTGCATGTATGTATTAATTTTCGTTCCAGAACAATGAACTTGATGATTTTTTTTTCTCAGTTTTAATTTGTTGCCCAATTTCTCTATCTGACTATCTTATTTCATTTGACATGCACCTATGGATATTTAAGAATTAATTTTTTTTACATAGTTATATATAGTTGGGGTAGCTTCAATTTTTATTATACATCAAGATTGAAAATATTGGTCATTTTTCATTTATCTCAAAATCTATTGAATTGGTGGTTTTATGATGCTTCATTTAATTCCTCCATCGTATTTTCTCAACCAATGTATTTTCACTTCGGGAGAATTGGTATTGGCATGTAAATAATGAAGTCCAATAATTTCAATTCCAAGCGTTTTCTATATAATTTATCTTGAAAAATCTCATTTTGTGTTCGACCAAATCTTTTTATTCTATACTTTACATAAATTTTATTATTTAATCAAATTAATTTGGATTTCACCACCTAATTTTTCTTTTTATCAACAATTGTTTAGCTTTTTACTCATCAGAAAATTTTCATTTTTATCCTTTTCCTAATAGATTCTTTTAATCTATTTAGTAGTCTCTACTCCAAAAAATTCTCTCCGTCTTCTTTAAATCTCTAAGATTTGTGTTTAATGTTTTCTTACTCTTATTTTTCACCGAGTTTATTGTATGCAATATATTCCAAAGCTCAAATTATTACAATCTATTTGAAATCATATCTATTAAAAATGACAAAGGAAGAATGTCAATAATATTTCCTAATTTCATTGATAACCTTATACTAATGGAGAGTACATCAATATTACATATTATTCCTTGAACCATAGCGTCAAATTGGAATTTGATGAAATAATTTTTGAGATTATAATATTGAAGTAGAATGTTGTTATTCAATTCTTCAGATAAGTAATAATAGTTTTAGTTTCAAAGATTCAAGCATATATTCTTTTGTGAGAAACTTTTATTGTTTTTAAGTTAGAATTTTCAACTTTTCCACTACATAATTTAAGCCTTGAGAAGTTAGAGATATAGTTAAACCACATAGCACATTATTAATTATCCACCTTTAATAAGCTTTTGCTATGAAGAAACAATTTTGTCATTTTGCGGGCAAAATTCAAGTTATAATTTTTCAAAATTACATTTGTTATTATTTTAACAAATTTGCTACTACATGTTATCCAAAATTACTAATATCTTAAAGCAATGAAGACAAATTTTAATGCCTATGACAAATTTTATCAGGGTATAATCACTTTTTTGTTGTAGAACAATGTAATAAGAAATGATACCTTTCCATATTTTTCAATTTTCATTGATTAATAATACATTCTTCTTTCGTGAACATGCTGTTGTAATTACATTATGGGTTTATTTGCTATTAAATTTGTACAATTGTAAAGCTCAAAAACATAAATATGTACCACAATAACAATATTGATATGAAATATTATTAATTATAAACTTCATTTCTGATTAAAAAATATTTCTGCAAATAAATATGTACCAGATTATTACTTTAAATTTGTTGAATGGTCATTTTAATTATTTCGTGCATAGCACGGGATTTATGCTAGTAACTATATAAAACATGGAATTTCTAATGGATGAAAATTTTGTCACAAAGAGCTAGAGGATGTACGGTCTTTTTGCACAGCTTTTGCTGTCTCTTTCTATTTCAAGAAACATCTAAACTAAAGGGACTTTCTATTTTTATGGATTAAAAGATGGGTTGGGGGGTTGCTACCTCAATAAAGGAAATTATTTAACACATAACATAATGTTCCTTTATTAAGCAAAAAAGGAGAGCATTAATAAATTAATCCAACATGAAACATCCAAGTTGATATAAAAAACATTTAAGAAATACAATAATTGGCCCTACAATTAAATTCAGGATTAAAAAATTCAAAAGATTAGGACATGCTGTTACGGATTTAAGTCAAACCGAGTAATTACTACTATTAATTGTCGGAGCCGATAAGTCAAACCCAACTAATTACTTTCCAAGTCAAAAAGGATCTCCGGTGGGACTAAATCATTTTTAGGTCCGTGAATCGGGGTGGTTTTCACATTTTTTTTCATGTATTTGTTCATATATGATGTACATGTATATACTTACATGTGTGGTGGTATTACTCCGGAATTTACGGCCCCAAAACCTCCCAAGTATAACCCACTGTCACTGCAATATTCTTACATTAGTTTTGTGTTCTATTAGCATGTCAATAGTTTTGACACGAGTTTCTTTTCTTTTTACAATAACATGATGCAAAATTCAGCAAATGCCAGTTCTTGGTGTATATTATTGTTATGTGAAAACTGAAAAGCAAGGATATGATTTGTGCTCGTGAAAAACATTCTTGAATATTTTCTTTAAAAGGGGAAATTCTAGACTAGAATTTTCCCTAGGGAAATATGGCACTCCCCCTCTCAAACTTCGCTGTTTTAAATACAATTACCCCACAAGTAACTTAAAAGCAATTTGTCCCCTTACTTTACATTTTTTTTATAGCAATGTACCCCCAAATGACATTTTTAGATCAAATTTTAATTAGAGAACTCTTTACCAGCAGTTGTGTTGTTTTGGGACTCTAAATTTCAATTGTCACATGAGCAGGGATAGAGCCAGAATAGGGGCCCAAATTATTGCGATATACATACGTTTTGTTTGCTTGGTAGCGGAAGGATTACATGGGGGTGCGGGGGGTTTGCCTTCCGCGGTACGGTACGATATATAATGTATGCGAAAAAATTGGGGATTAGGTTTAGTAAGATTTTTTGATATACTTTGTACTCTGTACCTCTTTTGTTAATAGTGAAATTCTCTTATTCTCTTCCGTGGACGTAGGCAATTGCTGAACCACATAGAAATAATATTTGATATATTTTTCATAACTAATCATATAAAATATAGTTT
The DNA here is from genome assembly GCA_019426215.1 of Buddleja alternifolia. NCBI lineage: Eukaryota > Viridiplantae > Streptophyta > Magnoliopsida > Lamiales > Scrophulariaceae > Buddleja > Buddleja alternifolia. Next base: position 38,417,863 of record CM033398.1, read on the forward strand.
TAAAATTAAAATGAAAAATGGTCCTAATATTAAATAAAACAAAACATAAAAAGTCTAAGAGGTATGATTTGACTAATATCAATCTTAACATTTCAAATTGAAAATGACAATCATCGTTATATTTTTTAACAATAACATCCAATTTCGTGAAAATCGACTATAAAAAGATAAAACAAAAATAAAAAGATACTTATCATATAGAAGAGACGAGAAACGGTTGATGGGCTTTGAACAAATCATAGGTGATTAGAAAATATAAAATTATGACAAGAATTCTAACTTAAAATTTTGATTATATATCCCAGTGGAATATTCAACTGAGTCAATTGTTCTACTATGTGGGTTTCAGCTAATTTGTGGGTTAATGTGAATTAATTTTGTTTTTTGTTATTTTTTAGGGGGGGGGGGGGAGGATTAGACCTGAAAATTAAAAAAATTAAAAATTTGAGGGGGGCGGTGGCACCCTCTACCCCCCCCCCCCCCGACTCCGTCCCTGCACATGAGGACATTGATACCGTGATCTTTATAATTGTAATCCTCAACTATTTAGTTCGTTTTACGTACTATGATCCGTGTTGTATGCAACAAAAATACCACAGTTTGGGCTTGTCTTCACCATTAGCATTAATATAAAAATATCACGAATCGTAGAACTAGAACCTTTATGCTTGGATTTTAGTGGGAAATATGGGAAAAGTTGCGAGCGATGATCGTTGAAGAGTATTTGTTAGGATCAAACGCTTACCAGCACTAGACTAAACACAAAGTATCAAATGGCTATGAGGCGTTTTAAAATTAAATTGAAGGGATAATATGCTCTAGCGAACTTTTGGGGGTCAAGTGCCATTTACCCAAATATGTGTTGGTGGGAGTCTAATCGGGAGCCACACTTTTAGAAGTCCACTCCACTAGCTTGAATTTTTGATATGGAATATATTACCTAACTACCAATAATGCTTCATTTCATGGAATGAACAGTGTTTACACTAAAACCTCCATATGAACACTGTGTATTGCTGTACAAGGTTGAAATAATGTTAAAGCTTTAGAGACTCCAAGCATATCTTCACTTGGTCAAACTAACATCTTTTTTTTTTTTTTTTTTTTAACAAATTGGTCAAACTTACATTAGCAATCAAATAAAGTTCACATTGGAGAAGACTTCCAAGAATGTTACTTTAAGGGCCCGATTGGATGGACGTTTATTTTCAATTTCTTATTTTTTATAGATAAAATAAGAGAAATTATTCTTAAGGAAATAGAGATATGAAAGAGGAAGTGTGTTTGGATGAGTTTTTTTGATAGAAAAAAGTGTAATGATTAAGTGTGATGTGATATGTTTTTTTTGTGGGAAATTGGTATGGATGAGTTTTGTTTTTGTAAGAATATTTAACATATGTAAGCTAAATTCATCGATTAAGGCATTCAAAAATATGCAAAGTGGATCTTATTTCGTAGCTTACATCATTTTAAATAAAAATATGTGATTATTTTGATGATTATATCAAGATATTGGCGGATAAAGTACTTTTAATTATTGGGTGAACTGTCTAATCATGAATAGTAAAATTCTGATTTTCTGAGAAAAATTTGAGAGAAATGTCCATTTTTCAAAGAAATTTGAGATTTTTTTTAGAGAAATTGTGTGTGGTATTTCTTTGGGATATTTTTGAGAGATGTCAAATATATGCATTTTTGATGAAAAAAATCTCTGAAAAATTGAGAAATGGGAAACAGCATCCCATCCAATCGGGGCCTAATGGTCTTCTTTATTTGTCTTAAACTCCTAAAAGTAAAGTAACTCACTAGCGCATTGTCTTGTCAATTAAGGGTTATCGTAGAAAATATTTTTTGAAACTCGGCCTGACTCGAACTGGATGAAATTTGAAATTGTAGTACTCCACCCAATTCTTAAAATAGTCCGTGTCAAACCTCAAAACAGAAATAATATCAAAGCCGTACTTATTAAGAACAAATAAAAAAACACAGGTGAACCAATCAACCCATTGCAGGCTCATGAGAACCGAACCGAACTATTATTAGACTTTATTCAAAATTATAACGCTCAAGATCCATACGATAATCCGAATACTTGATTTGACATTTTGGGTGATTATTGTAGAAAATTTGGTACACACGTGACTTTTAGGTGTGTGAAAGTAGACATGTTGACAATTATACGCCTCTCGTGAACTGAAAGCCGCAGCTTGTCAGTTGTCATACCAACACTTCACTATTTGAGCTGCCTACTGCCAATCATTTGCAGGTTTCGGCAATCCGACCCGTCTTGGGTAGTCGGGTATTCCAAGCCCATGTAAAGAAAATTCCCATAAAGATTTAGATTTTAGAACACATGTTCAAATGGGCTTCATAAAGGAAATTGTGTGCCCTGGGCCCCCAATAACCCAAAGCCCAGGTTCTATTCGGCCCAGTTTCATCATGTGATGAATTTAAAAAAAGAAAAAAATAAAAGAAATTAACTAACTAACATTCATTCATCTGATACTTGTTGGCCTAGTGATATTCACATTTACGAAAGTTTTGAATTCAAATTTAGGCTGTCACAAATTATGATTTTTTCCTCCTTTATAGAGTTAGATAGAGTTTTTATGACCCAATATTATGACTATTAACTCAAATTTATCGAGCATATTTAGGTATGCCCTCGCCATGAATTAAAAAAATAACATTAATTCAAGTATTGTTAACCTATTGCTATCAACTTCTGCCTAATACTATTAACTTCCAAATGGGGTCCTATGGCTATGATTAAAAATTATGGCTGATGTGCATTCAATTCACACCAACATTATTTATATTATTATATGGGATAATTGAGTACAATATATATGAGACAATGTATATTATACGTATTTTGATAGAGTGACAATGTAAAGCATCAAAATCTCTCTTTTATTCATCTTCCATGAGAGTATATATACAAATTCTGAAGGCTCTTTTCTAATTACAGCAGCTGACAAAATATTTACTATCTTCCTTATCTAATTATGGCAAAAATGGCCAATCAGGGTGCCTGAAAATCAAGAGGCGCGCCTAGCAGCAGATCAACAAGGATTGAACCCAAATTGCCTTGATTGAAGGAGGCCCAATATGGTAAGAACTTATTCTTGGGTCATGTCTTCCTCCTAATTAATCTTGATTGGATCTTGTCTTTTGGTCAAATCCTTTCCATATTTCAGCTCGAATCCAACAAGGTTGGGCGCCACCTGGGCCGCAGCACACTTAAATACAAAAAAGTAACTTTTTCTTATTGGTATTTGGGCTTCTCTTAGCTTGACCCATTTTATGTAATTTTCACTTACATCAATGACTATAATTAAAAATTATCGGTCCACGATTGCGAGTCGGCATCCTTGGTTATCTAGACTTAAAAAACAATAATAATTACCTAAATCTAGTGTCATCTATCTCATAAAAAATTCCCTCCGTCTTGAATTAAAAAAAATTAAAAAAATTAAATAACATTCTCTATTCTTCCTCAATTTTCCCACCAATCCTATTTTCTGCTCTCCTCAGTCATTATTTAACTGCGATATCTGTACGTACATAATTTCACTGCTAAATTCAATGTCATTCATGTCTATTCAGGCGAGCCACCGAAATCTCGTCTCATCCAGGTGATTTTTTTTTTCCGTTTGATTTTACACACACAGAATTCTACACCACTTTTTTTCCATTTTATGTACAATTTTTATGCATTATGCACTAGGTCATGATTTATATATGACATTAATTACGTAGTTAGTTTATGATTGTGCAGGATACTTCTTTTGTTAGTTATTCAAGCTTATATAATTATCTGGAATTATTTCCAATTGTTTATATTTAGAATGCTGTAAGTATACAGAAGTAATCGGATGTGCTTTATTTGTGCTGTAATTCTTTTTCCTTTTCAAGTTGTTTCCGTGTGGAGTAATTTTACTACTGTGAGTTCATCTTTTGTTTTAGTGCAAATGTGAGGAATGTTGGAGTAATGTATTTGTGGCGTAGGTTTCATGCTATCAAATGAGTTATTGCTATCAGCTAGAAGCTTTTGTTTAGTGGCGTGTTAATATGTGATTGCTAAATGTATGCCAGGAGTAGAAATCAACAAAAGACAATCGAAATGAGATGAGATATAATACTGGCACATCGATGACGTCTTTTGTAAATAAGTAATTTGCATCAACTGGGTGGTCAGTAATGGGAAATTGGGTTATAGTCTTATAGCTACATGATGACGAAGCAATTACTCAAGTGTTCTCAAAGATCATTTTTCAGTGTATTCCAACATTTAGTAGTTAACCTCAAGTTATGGAGAAATGGCCATATTTCGTTTGTAATCCTCAGTTTGTGATAATAAAACTGTCTCAGCAAAACACTCACAAGAAACGATGGAGAAAACTGTTTTGGTGGTGGACTCACTGCTTATGTTTAAAAAGAGAAAAGAAGAAAGCTGTTGTCGTACTTGTTTATTTTTCACTTTGAAATTCCATGGTGGCTAAAACAAACACAAGCAGGCTTTCGAGAATTCTTCTTGGAAATGAATTGTTGGATGCTCATCATTCTTTTTAGGAAATTTCCATTTCTACAGCTCTTGGGAACATGGCACCCATAACATTTCCTTGATCACAGTTCCTGACTTACTAGGGGAGCTGAAAGCCAATAGTAGATTATGAATGCCGGGCGAAGTGAAACATATGCCATATAGACTAAAAGCTTTTAAAATGTTGAGTTATAGTTTTTATCTGATTTTCCAATTTTGCGGTATTAGATTATGTTTATCTTAACTAATCCTGTTCAAGATAGCAGCTACAGACTCCTATATCAATTTGTTATTTTTGTGTTTGTGGCTAAGTTATGAGATTTTATATATACAACTTGTTCATTTTCTCTTTGGTTAGAAAATGACAAATGTTGTTCTGTGGGTGGGTTGTGAGAGAGTTGGACATGAATGAACTAGTATTATTATTATTATTATCTTTTTTGTCATATGGCAGAAGGAGGAATAGGCCTTCTGCCTGTCTTGTTCGGGCTATTTGGTTCCAAAATAAATGCTCGTGCCCTGTGGTGCTTGGAGTATATTATATGGGTGGTTCACTTCTTGGGATAAAAGTGTCAGAGCATCACCAAATGAGTGTGGATCTGGGTGAACAGAGGTAGATTCTTAGAATTTATCTCTCATGCATTTTATGCAAAGGCACCTTGGCATGGGTACAGAAACAAGCAATTATAGAGATGGACAAGTTTATATTAGGAAATGTTAAAGATGTTTCAGATAGTTTCCAATTGGACAAAAAGATCACTTTAGTGTCCTTTGGTGGAGGAATGCACCTTCTTACTCTTAAATTGTTGTGGGGGTTTAGTTCTTGGTACTTGTGTCATCTTCCTGATGACCTACACACTTCTTAATGGGGTCATTAGCAGAAAAAATAGATCTATTGTTCGAAGAGTAATAGCAGGAGACAGTCTTTTGAATCTGCCATCAGGTAAGATAAAGGATAAAAAGGATAACTGAATATATAAATCCCTGATGTTTATTTATTTAATTCTTTTGATTCTTAATGGATTAAAGGTGAAAAGGTGTGATAATGTAGCCGATTTTGAGATCTTGGGACTTATTTTATTATAGAGGTTCCTTGAATAAGCATCTTTTGCTCATTTGAGCTTGCGGCTCACAATTGTACTTCTCAGTTGCAGTTCTTCAAGTCTTCATGCCCCAGCTAAACCAATCAGACCCTATTTTTTTTAATGCAAAAATCGTTAGCTTGGATCACCTGATATACAATCATTGTTACACGAGGAAGAAAGGTCGTGTGCGTGTAAGGCTTTCTCACGTGGAGAACGGTAAATTGAATCTTAGCTGCAGGTTCTCAGATTTAAGAAAACAATCGATTGGCTTTCGCAAACCTAGAAGAATAGATCATCTCCTGCCTTTAGTTTCTGCTGATGATGGTGTGACAGTAAATGGAAGTCCCCAAGCAGAAACCGACAATGATGTCGAAGAATTGAGGTATAAACTAAATCATTCTTTACAGGATGAAGACTACAACACTGGCCTGGTTCAATTATTGTATGATGCTGCGAGGGTACTTGAACGGGCAATTAAGGAACAAAGCTCTTTATCAAAGAAATCCTGGTTCTCAACGGCTTGGTTTGGTGTGGACAGAAATGCTTGTGTTAAGGCAATATCTTATCAGGTTAGTAGTACAGTTAATAGCAACTTATTGAGCTGGCACCTGTTTTAGTGTAGGTTAGTTGTGTTCAAGCCATGTCTAAGTTCATCAATTCAAGTCTTCTGAAACCCGAAGCCAGTATATCTGGTACCATATAGAAGTTACTAATCATCTAAAAGGAAGGCCAAAAATAGACTTGCATATACTTTGAAATTTTCTTACTGCGTCAATTAGATGATAATATTTCTTTGTTTTTTGAATAAACCCAACTCTAACTAAATGGAGTTCCGAAAAGCTTCATGTTATATTGATCTTTTCCACTTGATAAATCCCTCAAGTTTTGAAGACTTCAGGTGGTTGCCATGCATTCTAGCTTGATTCATTTGAATAGAAGGAATTAGCTCCCCAAATGCAGAATTTCCTAAAAACTATTGTGGCTGCCAGTGTATTGTTTTTATGAAATTAATTCATTGTTAATTACATATTCAATTATTTTGTCCAAAAAGATTTCATTATTTATGTTTCAAGTTTTGATAAAGTTAATTCATTTTCCAGACATGTTCTACATTTTGAAGAAATTAATTAAGATCTGGGGAATGGACTGTCTACCTCTTCCTATGCTCTACTTCTGTATTTCTTGCTCCTGAGGATACATTTTGCTAAAATATAAATCAAATGCTTGCTGAACTAGTCATTATGTGGCATTTCTCAAGACATCTTTCTTTCAACCAAATGAAATTTTTTATTTTACCTTCTCTGTTTCTCATTCTCCTGATGACACATTTAGCTTTTATACTAAACCAGCGCTAGCTCAATTAATCATTAATTGGGCATTTCTTAGGAACTTTTCTTTCTACCTGCCAAATACAGATTTTATTTTACCTTATCTATTTCTTTTTCCCCGGACTATACAATAAATTGAAATACAAACTGAATGATACTTCATCTGCTGTGAATTTACCGAGAAATTTCCTTTGAATTAGAGAAGAAATAATCTCAAGAGTTTGCAGTTTGGATTAGAGTTCTTCTTCTTGGATACCACCTTGCAGATGCACTACCCTCAGGTGGTGACCTACTACTCAAGTTGCTAACCGCTATAACCGTCACCTGGTTATATTCTATATGGACGTCATTTTGATTCATGTTGTGTCAGCATTAATATATATCTAGACGCTGTTATTATTTGGCAAAAGTTAAGTTTGTTATTCATTATATGTGTTATTCCCTGTTTAGGTTGATTAAATATTAGTAAATTTCTGCAGGCATCTGTGTATTGTCTTCTGCAAGCAGCAAATGAGATTTCATCTCGAGGAGATGGAAAAGACAGAGATATCAATGTTTTTGTACAGAGGAGGTAAGTACCCACTTGACAAAAGAGACCAGTGGCATCACTAGAAGCTAGTAATGATTTGGTTGGAAGTACTGGAATTAAAAATCTTGTGCTTGCTTTTTGATGGCTGCCTTATGACTTGTGAGCACTCTATATTTCAAAGATATTTAACACATCTACTATTGCGTTAATGAAGCCTATCACGGCAATCTGCTCCCTTGGAGAGTGTAATTAGACATAAGTTGTAAGCCAAACAGCCTGAAGCTTATGACTGGTTTTATTCTGAGCAAATCCCAGCTGTGGTGACCACTTATGTTAATTATTTTGAGGAGCTGTGCTTTGCCCCAGCTACTGCAGTGTAAGTTCTAATCTTGCTTTAATGTGGCATAAAATATGTTTATATCCATAAATACCCTCATACATTCACCAGTGAGATCAGCTAGAATACTGAGTTTCTTCTTTTTCACGTACAGAGAAGGCTTCTTCTCAATTTCAGGCAATTCAAGTGCAAGACTGCTTGGAAAGAGACAGATGTAAAGTGTCCCCTTTCCTATTCTTTCTTAACGAACAACCGGGCTTGCTACTGAAGTCTATTCATATCCAGCTTCACCAGCTGATTGATTCGACATATCCCTTCTCATGCTTGGATTTAGTTGCATTGCAGCAATCACGAAGCTTGGCCAAACAAAAGTTTCTTGTGCTCAATTCTTTTCAATTATTCCTGATGTAACTGGTAGATTGATGGACATGTTGGTTGACTTTGTTCCTGTTCACCAATGTTACATTTTAATAGAGGAAATTGGCCTGCGTAGAGAGTTCCTTATCCATTTTGGTCCTCGATCTGCTTTATGTAGAATAGAAAATGTGTTAGCCACTGAAGAGATTATGTTTTGGGTGGGTTTAGTACAAAAGAGGCTGCAGTGAGCTGCAGACCAGGAGAGAATATGGTCCAGAGTCACTACCTCCGAAAGTATTGAGGTTAGTTTGGATGAGTTTGTATTAGTATTTTGATTGTTTATGAGATGAAAGCCACAATTAAGATACAGTTTTCTGCTAAAACAACAGTCACTTCTAAGGTTTAAGTACTATTTTGATCTATCAAGTAGCTGCCAGCATATTGTTGCATAATCAACAGTATTCAAGAATGAGCTACGTTTACTGCTGGGAAAATTATTAAACATTTGCATGCGTCGTACATCTCGTGCAACTGGATTTCATGGTTCCGCAATAGCTTTTTCCAATTCCCCGTCTCCCAACATTTGTATTAAGAGCCTGTGCATACTTCCAAAAGTTTTGAAATAGAGAATCTAATTATGACTTCTACCACATCTTGGTGTGCCTTGGCGGTTCGCGCCTTGAACTATACTTTTTGGAGTTAAACCATTCAGTACATTTCTTACAACCGGGCGATTAAGCCTGTTGGTGTAGTTTTCATACACTTGGTTCATTTTAGTGGGACTGCATGACATTATAATCGTAGAAGCAATTCCTTAGTTTAGATGATTTAGTCTCATAGAAGCAATTCCTTATTTTAGATGAATTAGTCGAAATATTTAGGTAGTTATTGGACTCGTATCTTGCTTTCTATTTTATATGCAAAATATGCAGCAAGAAGTTAGTGAATTCATTCATTGCCTTTGTTGCTCTGCTGAAACTTTTTATTGTCATGTTTTATGGAGGTACTGGAGAGAGATTTTGGCATATTTGGATTCTTCATTGCCTTGGAGAGAAGTACAAGGTCCTATCTCTTCGCTAATGGCTTTAAAACCATGGATGAACATATGGAAGGATTTTTACGGTGCAATCCCTAAGTTAGAGATACCCTCCTTTTCTTTTTATAGTTACCTTACATTTTTTCCGCAACTAAACATCTCTCCCAATTAGGTATCTAATAGGGGGCAGTGTGCTATATTATCCTCAATTGTCAGCAATAAGTTCTTATCAATTGTATGTGGAGGTTAGCATGGAAAACAAATTATCATAAGAATAATCTACACAGTAGAATAAACTACAAAAATCTTTTCATGTGACAGGTTGTGTGTGAAGAGCTAGAATGACCTCCTTTTTATCCAGGAATTAGCAATACCTCCAAAGCACCCTTGGGCACAAAGCATGAAGGTGGCCCCCCCAATAGAGAAGCTATTCCCCTGGTACTAGATCTGTGCTTACACTGGATTGAGAGCTTTATAAAGTACAGTAAATAGCTGGAAAATCCTTCTAATGCTAAAGCAGCTAGATTTCTTTCGAAAGGGTATTCAACTTTTGAACTTGCTTAGTCAATATACTGTGTTTCCAATCAGTAGTGACATTTAGAACCTTTTAAGTTGATATAAAGAAATTCAAAACAGTAAACAGTTTTGGGTTCATTTGTTTCAGGCACAACAAATTAAAAGCACGCATGGAAGACCTGGGAACACCGGAGTAAGTTGAAGGAGGGAAAATATATCTATATTCTTCCCTCCTGCATTCTCTCTTTCTCTGTTTGTGTGGGGTGCTTGTTCACTTGAAACAAGAGAACTTCCATTGATTTAATTTTTCTACTAGACTGTTGAAATGCATCCTTGAAGCATTCGTGGCTATGAAATATCACTAAACATGTTTAAATATCGAATTGATTATATAAAACGAAAAAATGGTGCCAATAGTTGCCTTTTTGTGATATATGTTTGTTGTGAGTTTGCTCATGGAAAACTGATAAACAGCAGATTATGAGGATGCTTTTGGGTAACATACATATGGCTACACACTGGGAGGATAAGTAGATTGTTGTAATGAATTAATAAGTTTGATTAACAAATACTTTCGTTGGAAAAGTCTGAAATGATTGTGCAGGATACTTCTTTTGTTAGTTATTCAAGCTTATATAATTATCTGGAATTATTTCCAATTGTTTATATTTAGAATGCTGTAAGTATACAGAAGTAATCGGATGTGCTTTATTTGTGCTGTAATTCTTTTTTCTTTTCAAGTTGTTTCCGTGTGGAGTAATTTTACTACTGTGAGTTCATCTTTTGTTTTAGTGCAAATGTGAGGAATGTTGGAGTAATGTATTTGTGGCGTAGATTTCATGCTATCAAATGAGTTATTGCTATCAGCTAGAAGCTTTTGTTTAGTGGCGTGTTAATATGTGATTGCTAAATGTATTCTTTATATGCCAGGAGTAGAAATCAACAAAAGACAATCGAAATGAGATGAGATATAATAGTGTTTATGATTTTACTGGCACATCGATGACGTCTTTTGTAAATAAGTAATTTGCATCAACTGGGTGGTCAGTAATGGGAAATTGGGTTATAATTTATAGCTACATGATGACGAAGCAATTACTCAAATGTTCTCAAAGCCCCAGCTAAACCAATCAGACCCTATTTTTTTTAATGCAAAAATCGTTAGCTTGGATCACCTGATATACAATCATTGTTACACGAGGAAGAAAGGTCGTGTGCGTGTAAGGCTTTCTCACGTGGAGAACGGTAAATTGAATCTTAGCTGCAGGTTCTCAGATTTAAGAAAACAATCGATTGGCTTTCGCAAACCTAGAAGAATAGATCATCTCCTGCCTTTAGTTTCTGCTGATGATGGTGTGACAGTAAATGGAAGTCCCCAAGCAGAAACCGACAATGATGTCGAAGAATTGAGGTATAAACTAAATCATTCTTTACAGGATGAAGACTACAACACTGGCCTGGTTCAATTATTGTATGATGCTGCGAGGGTACTTGAACGGGCAATTAAGGAACAAAGCTCTTTATCAAAGAAATCCTGGTTCTCAACGGCTTGGTTTGGTGTGGACAGAAATGCTTGTGTTAAGGCAATATCTTATCAGGTTAGTAGTACAGTTAATAGCAACTTATTGAGCTGGCACCTGTTTTAGTGTAGGTTAGTTGTGTTCAAGCCATGTCTAAGTTCATCAATTCAAGTCTTCTGAAACCCGAAGCCAGTATATCTGGTACCATATAGAAGTTACTAATCATCTAAAAGGAAGGCCAAAAATAGACTTGCATATACTTTGAAATTTTCTTACTGCGTCAATTAGATGATAATATTTCTTTGTTTTTTGAATAAACCCAACTCTAACTAAATGGAGTTCCGAAAAGCTTCATGTTATATTGATCTTTTCCACTTGATAAATCCCTCAAGTTTTGAAGACTTCAGGTGGTTGCCATGCATTCTAGCTTGATTCATTTGAATAGAAGGAATTAGCTCCCCAAATGCAGAATTTCCTAAAAACTATTGTGGCTGCCAGTGTATTGTTTTTATGAAATTAATTCATTGTTAATTACATATTCAATTATTTTGTCCAAAAAGATTTCATTATTTATGTTTCAAGTTTTGATAAAGTTAATTCATTTTCCAGACATGTTCTACATTTTGAAGAAATTAATTAAGATCTGGGGAATGGACTGTCTACCTCTTCCTATGCTCTACTTCTGTATTTCTTGCTCCTGAGGATACATTTTGCTAAAATATAAATCAAATGCTTGCTGAACTAGTCATTATGTGGCATTTCTCAAGACATCTTTCTTTCAACCAAATGAAATTTTTATTTTACCTTCTCTGTTTCTCATTCTCCTGATGACACATTTAGCTTTTATACTAAACCAGCGCTAGCTCAATTAATCATTAATTGGGCATTTCTTAGGAACTTTTCTTTCTACCTGCCAAATACAGATTTTATTTTACCTTATCTATTTCTTTTTCCCCGGACTATACAATAAATTGAAATACAAACTGAATGATACTTCATCTGCTGTGAATTTACCGAGAAATTTCCTTTGAATTAGAGAAGAAATAATCTCAAGAGTTTGCAGTTTGGATTAGAGTTCTTCTTCTTGGATACCACCTTGCAGATGCACTACCCTCAGGTGGTGACCTACTACTCAAGTTGCTAACCGCTATAACCGTCACCTGGTTATATTCTATATGGACGTCATTTTGATTCATGTTGTGTCAGCATTAATATATATCTAGACGCTGTTATTATTTGGCAAAAGTTAAGTTTGTTATTCATTATATGTGGTATTCCCTGTTTAGGTTGATTAAATATTAGTAAATTTCTGCAGGCATCTGTGTATTGTCTTCTGCAAGCAGCAAATGAGATTTCATCTCGAGGAGATGGAAAAGACAGAGATATCAATGTTTTTGTACAGAGGAGGTAAGTACCCACTTGACAAAAGAGACCAGTGGCATCACTAGAAGCTAGTAATGATTTGGTTGGAAGTACTGGAATTAAAAGTCTTGTGCTTGCTTTTTGATGGCTGCCTTATGACTTGTGAGCACTCTATATTTCAAAGATATTTAACACATCTGCTATTGCGTTAATGAAGCCTATCACGGCAATCTGCTCCCTTGGAGAGTGTAATTAGACATAAGTTGTAAGCCAAACAGCCTGAAGCTTATGACTGGTTTTATTCTGAGCAAATCCCAGCTGTGGTGACCACTTATGTTAATTATTTTGAGGAGCTGTGCTTTGCCCCAGCTACTGCAGTGTAAGTTCTAATCTTGCTTTAATGTGGCATAAAATATGTTTATATCCATAAATACCCTCATACATTCACCAGTGAGATCAGCTAGAATACTGAGTTTCTTCTTTTTCACGTACTGAGAAGGCTTCTCCTCAATTTCAGTCAATTCAAGTGACATATCCCTTCTCATGCTTGGATTTAGTTGCATTGCAGCAATCACGAAGCTTGGCCAAACAAAAGTTTCTTTTGCTCAATTCTTTTCAATTATTCCTGACGTAACTGGTAGATTGATGGACATGTTGGTTGAATTTGTTCCTGTTCACCAATGTTACATTTTAATAGAGGAAATTGGCCTGCGTAGAGAGTTCCTTATCCATTTTGGTCCTCGATCTGCTTTATGTAGAATAGAAAATGAGTTAGCCACTGAAGAGATTATGTTTTGGGTGGGTTTAGTACAAAAGAGGCTGCAGTGAGCTGCAGACCAGGAGAGAATATGGTCCAGAGTCACTACCTCCGAAAGTATTGAGGTTAGTTTGGATGAGTTTGTATTAGTATTTTGATTGTTTATGAGATGAAAGCCACAATTAAGATACAGTTTTCTGCTAAAACAACAGTCACTTCTAAGGTTTAAGTACTATTTTGATCTATCAAGTAGCTGCCAGCATATTGTTGCATAATCAACAGTATTCAAGAATGAGCTACGTTTACTGCTGGGAAAATTATTAAACATTTGCATGCGTCGTACATCTCGTGCAACTGGATTTCATGGTTCCGCAATAGCTTTTTCCAATTCCCCGTCTCCCAACATTTGTATTAAGAGCCTGTGCATACTTCCAAAAGTTTTGAAATAGAGAATCTAATTATGACTTCTACCACATCTTGGTGTGCCTTGGCGGTTCGCGCCTTGAACTATACTTTTTTGAGTTAAACCATTCAGTACATTTCTTACAACCGGGCGATTAAGCCTGTTGGTGTAGTTTTCATACACTTGGTTCATTTTAGTGGGATTGCATGACATTATAATCGTAGAAGCAATTCCTTAGTTTAGATGATTTAGTCTCATAGAAGCAATTCCTTATTTTAGATGAATTAGTCGAAATATTTAGGTAGTTATTGGACTCGTATCTTGCTTTCTATTTTATATGCAAAATATGCAGCAAGAAGTTGGTGAATTCATTCATTGCCTTTGTTGCTCTGCTGAAACTTTTTATTGTCATGTTTTATGGAGGTACTGGAGAGAGATTTTGGCATATTTGGATTCTTCATTGCCTTGGGGAGAAGTACAAGGTCCTATCTCTTCGCTAATGGCTTTAAAACCATGGATGAACATATGGAAGGATTTTTACGGTGCAATCCCTAAGTTAGAGATACCCTCCTTTTCTTTTTATAGTTGCCTTACATTTTTTCCGCAACTAAACATCTCTCCCAAATAGGTATCTAATAGGGGGCAGTGTGCTATATTATCCTCAATTGTCAGCAATAAGTTCTTATCAATTGTATGTGGAGGTTAGCATGGAAAACAAATTATCATAAGAATAATCTACACAGTAGAATAAACTACAAAAATCTTTTCATGTGACAGGTTGTGTGTGAAGAGCTAGAATGACTTCCTTTTTATCCAGGAATTAGCAATACCTCCAAAGCACCCTTGGGCACAAAGCATGAAGGTGGCCCCCCCAATAGAGAAGCTATTCCCCTGGTACTAGATCTGTGCTTACACTGGATTGAGAGCTTTATAAAGTACAGTAAATAGCTGGAAAATCCTTCTAATGCTAAAGCAGCTAGATTTCTTTCGAAAGGGTATTCAACTTTTGAACTTGCTTAGTCAATATACTGTGTTTCCAATCAGTAGTGACATTTAGAACCTTTTAAGTTGATATAAAGAAATTCAAAACAGTAAACAGTTTTGGGTTCATTTGTTTCAGGCACATCAAATTAAAAACACGCATGGAAGACCTGGGAACACCAGAGTAAGTTGAAGGAGGGAAAATATATTTATATTCCCTCCTGCATTCTCTCTTTCTCTGTTTGTGTGGGGTGCTTGTTCACTTGAAACAAGAGAACTTCCATTGATTTAATTTTTCTACTAGACTGTTGAAATGCATCCTTGAAGCATTCGTGGCTATGAAATATCACTAAACATGTTTAAATATCGAATTGATTATATAAAACGAAAAAATGGTGCCAATAGTTGCCTTTTTGTGATATATGTTTGTTGTGAGTTTGCTCATGGAAAACTGATAAACAGCAGATTATGAGGATGCTTTTGGGTAACATACATATGGCTACACACTGGGAGGATAAGTAGATTGTTGTAATGAATTAATAAGTTTGATTAACAAATACTTTCGTTGGAAAAGTCTGAAATGTTTCCAGTCAGCTCTTCCTTGTTCTCTTAGTGCCAGTTCCTGTAGATAGTTATATTGGTTTTGGCTCTTCTTGGCAGCTCAGCCTGCATTTCCCTAGTGAATCATATTAGTCATCATGTTGTCAAATTCCTTTTGGTCTTCATAGGTTATACTTTTTTATATCACTACAGTTGGGAGGGTTGTGTGGTGCTTTCTTCTATAAAAAGAGAACAGTGAAAATCCATGTTGGCTATATATGGGAATGGATATGACCTAGTTGAGTGTGTGCCACCTAACCTACTCTTGTGGTCCTGGAATGATAAGATTGAGATACTCTAGTGATCGGTTGAGTGGTTATGATTCCTGATCAGGTTATATTTCTCAAAACTGTTATGTTCAATGAATCAAAAGATTGTAGATTAAAATATTGATGTGAATTTTGGAGTTAATGCTCAGAAGTTTGTTGATAGGGATCATTCAGCAGTTGATAAGGAGTCAGAATCATTTGATAAGGTAAACTAGAATCTGTTTTGAGTAAACTCACTTAAATGGTTTGTCTTTTACTTTTTCACTGTTCTCTTTTTGAATCCTCTATGCCCTTGTTTGTGTTTCATATTGTCAGCATTTTATGGAATCTATATTTTTTTCCTTTTAAATGCCCTTTTCTTGGACCTAGTTGCTTCGTGGAAGTGTATGTCGTACTGATTCATTTAACTGGACCATTCCATATGAATTATCTTGTGGTAGAACTACGAGCAAGATTGTCGCAATGATTCACCAAATCATTATATTTTCTCTTAGGCATTGGAGAATGTTGAAGGAGCTCTTCTAAGGCTTGAAGAATTTCTTGAGGAGCTACATGTATCGAGCTCCATTTCTGGAAAGGAGCTTCTGAAAGCTGCCTGCTCAGACCTTGAAAGGATACGGAAACTGAAGAAAGAGGCTGAATTTTTTGAGGCAACTTTCAGAGTTAAGGCAGCTTCTCTTCAGCAGGTATATGTTAAAATTCTCCTGAAATGTATGGCTTCACCTATAAAACTTTGCTATTAATCTGTACCTTAAGTGATATTCACAATGTATTACGTGCAAGTATGATTGTACTTTCTGTTTACAAAACCCTTACATTTTCTCATGGGATTCTCTCTAGATAGAGATAAATAATTTACTCTTTTTTTAATTATCATAACATCTCTTTTTTTCTTGGGTGATATTCACAATGTATTACGTGTAAGCATGATTGTACTGTCTGTTTACAAAACCCTTACTTCATTTTCTCATGGGATTCTTTCTAAATAGAGATAAATAATTTACTCTTTTTTTAATTATCATAACATCTTTTTTTTTCTTGGGTATATCCTTGTTCTTGTTTATTGTTGTTTTTGTATGATCACATGAATCTTGAGATCATGGACTTCCTTTTAGGGACAGAATACATGAATCAGATGTGTTGGAAAGGAAAAATTTCTCGCTGAATAATGCATAGGATATGCGTGGACATTCTCTTACATTATTTTATTAGTTTTGATCTTTTGGACTTGCTGAGGGAATATATTTGACACATTGTATACATGTTTTGATATGTTAAGGACATCTTTGGGATCAGAATGTAATTCTAATACCCAAGAAATGGGTTTAAGTTTAATATGAGAACAGTAGTTGGTTAGTTCATATTGCTTTGTATCTAAATACTAGTTCTATACATAGATATTCCAGGGATTTTGACATAAACAAAAGAAGTAAAACAGGGAAAAAGTTCTGATAACTAGAAAGCAAAACACAACGTAGAAAAGTGATCATTAGTGGCTTAGTCTCTTTAATTTGTTTGCTCACTTAATATTCTTAATTGAATCAAATTCGCTATTGATTCTGATCTTGTTGAACAATCCACATGAATGACCACCATCCATCTGTTATTCCTTATCCTTTAACTTGTAATTGCACCCATCTTCAACTCTTGGCTTAAGTATTCATTTTAGTAGTACGATCTAATTCTAGATATATAATCAATTTAATTTGAGATGTGTGACTTGTGTCCTACTCTCTTTACTGTTCTTTCAGCATCTCAAAATTGAATTTAAAGTTTCTTCTGATATGGATTCTGGTTGGATTAACTAGGGAGATGTTGTCATTGGTTCTAGGGAAAAATTCACTTTTGGTCCCGTAGGAGTCGCCCCTAAACACTTTTAGTCCCGTAGGATTTTTTTTTACACTTGGTCCCATAGGATTGAAAAAGTGACTTTTGGTCCCATAGGAGTGCCGCGTGCAACACACGCACGCCCGGGTGTGTCATTTCGACTGTTCATCAAAAAAAGAAAATCAAAAAACAATTCAAAATTTAATTAAATAAATAAAAAACAAAAACAAAAAAAAAAGAAAAAATGAAGAAGATGAACAGTGTCGACTGTTCATCTTCTTCCCCAACACCACCCCACACCATCCCACCCCGCGGCCCGCCGCCACGCTGCCCCCCACCGCCGCCGCCAACTCCATCGCAGGCGAGTGTTTAGAAGTGGTGGGGGGGTCATGTTTTTTTTTGGGGGGGGGGGGGAGAGAAGACCCACCATCACCACCAACCCCCCCCGCTGCCCCACCGCCATGGCCGTCGGCGGTAGTGTTTATTGTTTTGGAAGGGGGGGCGGGTTTGGGGGGGGGGGGGGGGGGCGAAGAAGAAGATCTTCCTTTTTTTTATTATTAATATTTTTGAATTTCTTTTTTTTTAATGGCGAGTGAGATCCACTTGCCACTCCTACGAAACCAAAAGTGAGATTTGGGATCAAAAGTGTCACTTTTTCAATCCTATGGGACTAAAAGTGTAAAAAAAATTCTACGGGACTAAAAGTGTTTTGGGGCGACTCCTATGGGACCAAAAGTGAATTTTTCCCTTGGTTCTACAACTCCAGTTGGTGAGCAGCGAGAGTATTCCAGAGGACAAGGTAGCAAAAGTTCTGACATGAAACTGGATAGGAGGAGGAGGTACAAGAATTTTATGTTAACTTTATGCTATTATTTAATATTCAACTGCCCTTGTGTGCTGCTGAGTTGGTTGTTTTGTTTTGCTGATTAGAGACTTTTTTTGGTTTAGCACTTCAAGTGGGTTTTGGAGTTTCTTAATACGCCGTCCAGCCAGATTCTCGGACCTGAGCTCTTCAACTGCCAGAGATACCGTATGCCTTACATTGATTCAATAACTCATGCATACTCATTCTTGTTATGCTACACTTTGTTCCGTCTTTCGACAAACATTTAAGTTTTGAATTTCTGAAGATTGTTGTTGGTTTCCAGTGGATGTTTTATTTACTGATTCACACTTGGCAGCCTCAAAAAGCATGCCATTGCTAATAAATTCACACATTTATAATATCATTTGATTCTTTCAAATTTGGGATGATATAACTGTTACTTTATCAGTTGGAACATATTTCACATTGTATACTAGTCTGGTCATGCAGAATGATGAATGGTGACCAGCGCATGTAGTTTTGAGTTTTATTGGGTGACATCCTGCTTTATTCTGTATTTTGTCATGGTTGTCGCCTTTGGCAGAATGATGCGTTCTTTGAACAAGAAAATCCAAGCAAGGGAATAGCTGATTCAGAATCAAATGAAATTCAACGCTTTGAACTCTTAAGGAGTGAATTAATGGAGCTTGAGAAATGTGTTCAAAAAAGCACCAATCCATGTGAATATGAAGAGGTATGTCTCTAATTGAGCATCGTTTGATATGCATGCAGATATAGGTCTTTTTTCGCAAATTTTCTATTCCGATTTTGTGCTTCATCATGGCTTTTACAGTCTCAATCCTTAGCCCCTACTTTTTGCAATTGAAACTTACAGATTGAGTTCTCTTTGAGTTGAAATTGGGTCATATGATGAGAAATTGTGAAGATGGCTTTGCTTGCATAGAGAATAATGGATGGTTTGGATGCATTATTGTTCTGCTATGACAGTTCACTTTTAAATTCTAATGAGACTGCTATTTCACTTCATGTTTCCAGGATGTTCTTTTTACTCCAAACTCAATTATTTCATCACTATAAACCGTTTCTCTTTAGCTTTAATTTATTTTAAACCACCTGAGTTTTGAAGTCGCGTGACTGAGATGTTTGATGAACCCCTAATACTCTATTTACTCTGTAGTTTCTTTCTTGTCTGAGTGGCCTAAATCAAGGAATTTTTTTATATAACACACGTTTGTTATTGGCTTAGAGTGCATTACACGCATGCTTTTCAGTTCATCTCTACGTGTTTATAGTTGAATACTTCTCTGCCCATCCTTGACTTTTAGGTTGCTGAAAAATTTGATGGTACTAATCCAATGCTGTCGTGCAGGAGGACATTGTTCAAGTGAAAGCTGATGCATCCAGATATGGTAATGACTCTAAAAACACTGGATTGGTTCAGGTTCAGAAGAAAACCTGTATTCTTGCAAAATCACTGGATAAGCTTAAAGCAACAAGCACGGTATGATTATCTTACCCCCCATATTTGACTCCTAAACTTTTCATTTTTTTTGGTTGCGTTGTTTGCCTGTTATAGACTTATAGTTATGAGCTGAATCCAATTATAAATAAAATTGTTACTTCCCTATTTGAGTTTAATCAAAAAAATAAAAAAAACACATTAGGAATGTTAGGTCCAAGTTTATGTGGTGCGTCATCAACAACAAAATTCTACTTGCTGATGCGCATTGTTGTCCAAGTAAATATTGAAATTCTGGGTACCTTATATCTAGAGTTTGCAGCTATACCTTCGTTGCATGCTTCATTTCCTATTCTAAACTTGGCTCAAGATAAGAAAATTACGGTGACGGCAATTTTTAGATTCATGAACCAAAATGTTAACCAAAATAGTAGTAGGGATTTCATGATCCCAACCTCCTCTTTATTAATCCGCGGCAGGTTACTCCACATACTCTATACAATAGAGGAAGTCAATCATTAGCCAAATTGTTCTTTGCTCGATTCGTGCCAAGCATTTTCATCTGAAATTGCATTATAATAAAGCAACATCACATGGAACTGATCTTGGACTTTTTGTAAATCTTGCCATGGGATCCTGCCAGATACCGAAATAATTACATTAACACGTCTTGTAAATCTATATGAACCCTACATCTCATGCAACAATTGAAAACTTCAACTTTTTTTGTCTATGCACGAAAAAAAACAGATAAATCTGCTTACTGATTTGCAATGTCTCCAAAAATTTCAATGTTCACGAGCAGGATGTTTTGCAAGGGACTCAGCTTCTAGCAGTTGATGCTGCTGCTGCTCTAGGACTGCTTAGGAGGGTCCTGATACGAGATGAATTAACGAAAAAAGAAAAACAGGCTCTTCGAAGAACATTGACTGATTTGGCATCAGTAGTCCCCATTGGCTTTCTAATGCTCCTACCGGTAAGCAATAAGGATCTTTTTCTGAATCAAGTCCATGTGTATCTCAAATGAGCAATTATTAAGAGAAAGAAAGAAAAAAAAAAAGATGTTTGTGCATCTTGCAGGTTACTGCAGTTGGCCATGCTGCTATGTTGGCTGCAATTCAACGATACATGCCGGTATTGGTTTGTGTAACTGAATCTTGTTCTCATTCCTTTTATTTTTTATGGTATAAGATGAGAGCTCGTTTTATCCTTGGCAGATAACTTCTACATATGGAGCTGAAAGGTTAGATCTGTTGAGGCAGCTGGAGAAAGTTAAGGAAATGGAAGATGATGATAATGCTGAGGGAGATGAACCAGACATATTTTAGGTCTACCATCCCCGGAACATAGGAGAATAATTTGATCTTGGGATTCCTGGTTATGTGTGTATTTTCACGTCTCCTATGATTGTTATAATTTTGAGAAAATTACACAAACCACCCTTGTTATAATGTATTTCAAAAAAAAAAAAAAACTCCCTCTTATTTTTAAAATTACATTAAAAAAATCCCTACTGTAATGCACTTTTTACCGTCACTCTTATTGTATTAAAAAATTCTTACAATTTAATCCCTAAAAACCTTACAATTAGCTGGTGTTGTTAATTTTAGAAACATGAGGGCTTTTTTTTTTTTTTTGTAATTATACATTATAAGAGGAGGTATGGCCGTAAATCACCCTATAATTTTATCTATTTATTATGATGCCAAATTAATTATATATACTCTTGGCTGTAGAAAATAAGTTTCATATGTATCACAACGAATCTAAATGCTTGCTCATTCTCCCTACCTGCCTGCCTTTGATGATATGTTAACGAATCAAACAAACTTTTAGTAATCTTGAGTCGAATATTGAATAATTTGGTTTATTTTCTAGCATTTCCAATATGTCACCTCTCTCGTTTCTCTCTGCCATTTTCATCCTCGTTAGTCCTTTCATTTTGGGTAAATTTCATTTTATCCCCCGAACTTTGGACACTAGTCTTCACTTAAGTCTGTCTCTTGTATTTTGAATAACTCATTTTACTCTCTCTACTTTCCAAAATGTTTCATGCCGCGGAATTCCGTTAATTTTTTAAGTAAAAAATGTTGGAAAATCATTCATAAACATTAGAAAAAAACTCATTTATATTTCTTGTAAAAATATTGTGTATTAGAACAACTAATGCAAATAATTCAGTGAGAAAAAATATTTTTAATTGGTATCTCTTGCTTTGTTATAGATTTCATAATTCATTCATGGTTTTTTTTTTTTTTTGGGAAACTCAATATTGGTGCTTGGCTCCATAAAATTATTCGATTATTTCTATTTGTTGTTGTACTAAGCAATATATTGATTCAAAAAATTGAAAAGTATTTTTACAGTAAATTTTCTGTTACTTTTAATTAGGATTTAGGAGTTAATAGAAGACTGCAAAGTGGGATGTTCTGGGAAGTTAGGGATGTAGAATGATGAATTCGAAACTATAGGGAGTAAATTCTTACGGGTCTAGTGTTTCCAAAAACTCTTAGATATCATGTTTGAAACATTTGTGAAATGTCCAAAAATGAAAAGAAAAGAGAAAATTTTGGATATTGTATCCGATAGAGAATTTGAAGCATATAAGCCCTAAATACCAAGCAAAGTAAAGGAAAAAGATGTGTTTGTTAGGTTCGGTTCTTAGTTGGGTTGAGCGGGTTGGACCAGATTTTTAATATTATACATTATGCTAAATAGGAAAAGAGATAATATTTTTGGTAAAAATTGAAACTTAAAAGTTAAAAAAATAACAAAGAAATTTAAAGAAATAGACGACATTTTATTTATGTCAATAAATCTATTGAATTAAATTTATTTTTAAATATTATACATATATAAACATACACATATACTCAACAAGCTACATCTGAAAATTTTGAAATATCTTCATTTTGTATTCGTATCATACCGTGTTTGTATTCGTGTATATCAATTCATTAAGGGTGTTCACGGTTTGGATAACCGATCGAACCGAACCAAACCGAAATAGAGATTTTCGGTTCGAATCGAAATCGAATCAAGATTTTTTGTTCGGTTTTGATTTTTTGAGAATTTCGATTTTCGATTCGGTTTCGGTTTTTATATTCGATTAACCAAACCGAACCGAAAATCGAAATATTAACATATAAATATATAATATTATATATTATAGGGGTCATTATGACATTTCAATACAACTTATAGACCAAAATAATAATAAAAAAAATTATGTCATGTGAAATTCTCCCAAAGTCCCAATCCCCAACTCACGCAGGTCCATTTTTCTTCTGCAAGACTGCAACAGAAAAAGAAGCAAAGCTCCACCTCAAGCTCTCTCAAGGTCCACAGCCCACCCCCGTCGCACTCGCTGCCGCCGTCACACCCGCCGGAGGAGATCTCTCACACACCCCTCTACCCTCTTTATTCTTTAATTACTAAATTCCAATTTCCAAATCCTAGGTAAAAAGTTAAATTAAGTTATTTAATCTCTTTAATTTTATATTGCTGATTAAACTTCTAAATCTATATGATGATGTTATATGCAATTTTTTGATTTTCTTAACCGAATTTATTTTTGGGTTAATTTTTTTTTTTTTTGGGGTTAAAAACTTAAAATTCGATTAACCATTTGGTTAACCCAAAAAAAAATCGAAAAATGGTTTCGGATAAAACCGAACCGATCAGTTTGGGTTCCAGATTTTTCCGAACCAAAATTTTGGTTTCGTTCGGTTTAACCGAATGAACACCCCTTATTCATAGCAGCTAAACATAGTTGACGAGGTAAGGTGGAAGTTTAGCTCGATTGACTAAATTGATTAACCCACTTTCATCCGCAATGCCAATTTGGCTCTTTCTTTACTACTAAAATTCAGCCCAGAGTCTTTCAGCATATCTCTCTTCTTTATTTTTCATTTTCTCATATATTTTCTCTTTGTATTTTACTTCCAATTTTTCCATCATCTTCTCCAAACTTCACTTGATTAACACAGTACCTTCGCAACACTGTACGGTGGAGGTTGTTAATCGCCGGAATTCTTTGCGGCGGAAGCACCACTGCAGCGATCAATCGTCGCGGCCGATCCGCAGCCGATCCAATTGAAGTAGTAGCAGAAATTTCAGAAATCAGATCAGAATTGGATTTTGAAATAGAGACAGGATTGTGAGGTAATTTTGTAACACCATTTTTACACTAAGTGCTTGCTTTGTTATCCCCTAATTTGCATCTGGCTGCATTTTCCTTTTACTGTTCTAAGATGATTATTATTAAATAGTGTCATTGTCGGTGTATGGAATCGTGAACGGCTTATGTGTTTTCTTTTTATTCAGAATTTATCATTTTGGGCTTCTTTATGAAGTTTGGATCTATCGTGGATAGTCAGCGTAGAATTTGGTAGTTATGGTAACTATGTGCCGAATCTTAGTTTTGCTTGTATATATATGTAAGTATTTATTCATGCAGTCAAAAAAAATTCTGGTATTGAGTATAAATTGCCCTCCGTTTCTAGGTAACAATGTCCACCACTCCCAACCAAAACCGCCTTGGTACTGGTGGCATACCATGGAATCAGGATGCTGAGTCTCTGTTCCGCACAAAACCCATATCTGAAATCCGAGATGTGGAGGCAAACACCAGGAAACAGATCCAGGATAAGAGTGAGGAGCTTCGCCAACTGGTTGGGAACTGCTACCGTGATCTCATTGACTCTGCCGACTCCATTGTGCTCATGAAGTCATCATGTGAGTCCATCTCTGCTAACATCTCTGCTATCCACCATGCCGTTCTCTACTCCCTGTCTTCACCGGAGGACCCCCCCATGTCTCCTCATATCTCTTCTAACCCTGTGGGAGCCCGTGCCTATGGAATTGCCTGCCGGGTCAAGTACCTGGTTGACACGCCAGAAAACATTTGGGGCTGCCTTGACGAATCCATGTTTTTAGAGTCCTCTGCCCGTTACATTCGTGCGAAGCACGTTCATTCCAACTTGCTCAACTCCAAAGATAACAAGAATGTACTCTCCAATTTTCCTTTGTTGCAGCACCAGTGGCAAATAGTTGAAGGTTTCAAGGTTCAAATCTCGCAGAGGAGTCGTGAGAGATTGTTGGATCAAAACTATAATATTGGGATCAGTGCCTATGCAGATGCGCTAGCGGCTGTTTCCATCATAGACGAGCTTGAACCGAAGCAGGTTCTGACTCTGTTTATAGATTCGAGGAAATCAATCATGTCTCAAAAGCTAAGTGCCTGTTGTCGTGATGTCAATGCAGATAGTTCTGAAGTCATTTCAGTATTCTGTGATGTTCTGAAGATACTTCAAGTCACCATATGTCAAGTGGGTGAATTGTTCCTGCAAGTATTAAATGATATGCCTTTGTTCTATAAAACCGTTCTGGATGCGCCTCCGGCTTCACAGTTGTTTGGTGGCATACCAAACCCTGATGAGGAAGTGAAGCTGTGGAATTTGTTCAGGGACAAGTTAGAGTCTGATATGGTATTGCTAGATCGAGATTTTATTTCCATGACTTGTTCTGATTGGTTGAGGAATTGCGGGAAGGAGATTATGAGTAAGATTAGTGGGAGGTACTTGATTGATGTAGTTGGCAGTGGGTATGAGCTTTCTTTAGCTGAGAAGTTGATAAGGGAGACCATGGATAGTAAGCATGTTCTAGAAGGTAGTTTAGAGTGGCTAAAGAGTGTTTTTGGTTCTGAGGTTGAGTTGCCATGGAAAAGAACCCGCGAGCTTGTCTTAGGCGAAGACTCAGATATATGGGATGATATCTTTGAAGATGCTTTTGTTCAGAGGATGAAAACGGTGGTAGACACGAAATTTGAAGAATTGTGTGGAGTTGTTGATGTGGTGCACTCAGTTCGATCAATTGCTAAACCTCCTGGTGATCACAATGGTTTCGAAGATTACTTGAACAGATTTCAAAGTGGTGGTGGGGTTTGGTTCATGAAGCCGAATGGTAAAAAGCCAGGTTCTATTCTTGGCTCAAAATCAAACCAGCCCCAAGAGAATGATTTCTTGAGCTGTCTCATCACTTATTTTGGCCCTGAAGTCAGCCGGATTAAAGATGCTGTGGACAATTGCTGTCGGAATGTTCTTGAGGATCTCCTCAGTTTCCTGGAGTCTCCAAATGCCCCGCGTAGGTTAAGGGATTTGGCACCATATGTACAAAATAAGTGTTATGGAAGTTTGACAACCATATTAACACAGCTCAGGGATGAGCTTGACCACCTATACAGTGACATAAACAATGAAAATAAAGACGATACATCGACACTTCCTCCTGCGATACTTGTGGAAAGATCATTGTTTATTGGGAGACTTCTCTTTGCATTTCAGAAGTACGCTAGACATATTCCTCTGATACTTGGTTCACCTAGGGCATGGGTGAGTGAAGTTGTTAATGCAGTCACTACCCCATCCCCAACTGTACTGAAGCATACTAAGGTGGCTACTGAATCGCCTATGATCGATAGTCCTGGGAAAAGAATGCTTGATTCCAGTAGGAAACAAAGTTCTCTAGTGACTTCTGCTCTATTCGGAGTGGATGACAGGTCGAGCTCACAACTTGACGAATTAAGACAGACAACCCAAGATCTCTGTGTCAGAGCTTACAATCTGTGGATATCATGGATTTCTGATGAACTTTCAAATATTTTCTCGGTAAATCTCAAACGGGATGATGCCTTGTCATCAACTGCTCCGTTCAGAGTAAGTGATTGTTACTTGAAAACCTTTACAGTTTTGGTGTGTGTACCCTGCCATATATAGAAATGGGAGATTCTAGGTTATGTGCACTCTCATATTGAGGACAGCTAACTTGCGTATAGCTCCCTAATATGCCCAAGAGTAATTACATCCCTTATAGTTGCATTTTCCTTTGAAGAAGCAAAATTACACAATGATTTTTTTAATTTCTTCAAACTCAGAAAACCTAAGCTACTTCTTGCTATTCGACACATGAAAGATGTAATTTGTTTCTAATTGTTTCCAATTACTTGGCAGGGTTGGGAGGAGACTGTAGTCAAGCAGCAAGAACAACTGAGTCAAGACCAGCCAGAGATGAAGATATCTCTTCCTTCTATGCCTTCATTATATGTGACATCACTATTATTTTATGCATGTGAAGAGATTCATCGTGTTGGTGGGCACGTACTTGATAAACCCATTGTGCAGAATTTTGCATCTAGGCTATTCAATAAGGTACATGGTCACCCTTTTATTAAGTAACATTGTAAGTCATGATATGTCTTTAACTTGATAAGAAATGTGATGAACTCTGATAGGCCTGCTCTCTCTAAATTGCACTGCCATGGGCTATTGGTTAGACTACTTTATTTAGAAGGAATTGGATTTAGTTATTTAGAGTTGAGCTTATTTTCATTGCATAGGACATATGTTAACTGTTTGCTCTTCTCAGTGGAGACATTTTTTAATCACAATCTATTCAAGCATTAATTTTAATATTTTATCCTTTCTGCCTTTTAATGGACTGGTTCACCATCAGTAATCAGTACTACAAAACCTTTTGGGACTTGCCATAGATTGCTTTAGCTTGACTAACATGTTCTTGTGATTCTCTTTCCTTATTGATGTGTTATATTGTATTAAGAACTCGAGCACATCTTTGTTCTCCTTCACTGTAATTATCACTTTTTTTTCCTGATAAAATGTGTGAAAAAGAATGGACTAGAATATGTGCAGGAAGCATGATAATATGTTGTTCCAAATATGGAAGTCAAATAACAAATTAGAGGCCATTACGAACTCGGGCATGCCTTCTCGCCATGTGACCACAATGGCTTGTAACGTATTTCGTGTCTTTTGGAACAAAGCTCATATGCTGAGCTAATACTGAAGTGGTTTCCCGCAGTGCCGCATAAGTCTCCTTCCTATTTGATGGGTAGTTAGACTTGTTAGTAATTTTCCCTGATGTAAAAGGATCATGATTTCGATCTCCATTATGCTTGCACAGGTTATTGGAATTTATGGGGATCTCCTGTCAGCCGAAGAAGTTCATGGGTCCCAACTGTCAGAGAAAGGTGTTCTGCAAGTTCTATTTGATTTGAAATTTGCTGCTGATATTTTGTCTGGGGGCAACTTTCATGCAAATGAGGACTTATCTGAAATTTCAAAAGTGAAAGCTACTTTTAGAAGGAAACAGGCGGCACAAAAAACCAAGTCGGTGATAGGAGAACGTACTAAAGAGTTGGTAAATCGTCTTTCACAAAAACTGGATCCCATAGACTGGCTCACGTAAGTTGTTAAACTAAAATTTTGTTCTGTAGGGACTTTATTTCTTTAAGAACCAACTTTTATCCTGACTGATGATGAAGCTTTTGGATGAGAACTCTTAAATCTTTTGTGGACAATTGATTGAATTATTTGCTGTGCCCTAATTGTGATCTGTTAAAATAGTCATCTTGAAGACTAACATGATGAAATAATTTTTGGAAAGAACAATTTTCAAAAAGGTATAAGCAACCATTGGGACAATTACGGCAGAAGAATGTTATCCTCTTTAAGGGACAAAAGAAGAGCTGGCATCATAGTTTCATGCTCTTTCTAGGAATGCAATTTTAATATTGTCGAGTACTTTTACAAATAATTTTGATTTTTAGTTTGGCTCCTTTAAGAAGCGTGGGCTTAGATAGTCATAATTAATGGTGGAAGCTAGCATGTCCAGTTTCCATAAAAAACCCATATAACAAATTTTGGAAATTATAGGTATAATTCTAAGCAGGCAGTTTTGCAGGAAGATGGCGAAGAACTACAAATTCCTCTCCTGATCCAGGAGAATAAGCTTAATATTAGCGATTTGGAATTAGAATGTGTTAACTGAAATAGAGATGGATAATGAATGGAGAATATGTCTTTCTATAAATAGTGGTTTAAATTGCTAAAATGAAGAAGTTTCAAGTGTATAGTATTAGCATTCTCTTACTCGCCGTTGATAGTTTTGTAAAGCCCTCAACCGCATCAAGGGAGTAAATTGGAGAAAATAAGTGATTTTGATTACAACTACTTATATGTGCAATGTGCGGAGTGCTCATTGTAACCCATGATCTCTAGATTACTATTATGCATAAGCTGTTGAAATTGCTATATGAAGAAGCTAATTTATGCAATTATAGTATTTCTTAGTGCCTCTGAGTTATCATTGCTTAGTTTCTCCCCAAATTGAATATCTTATTTTTCTTAAGATATTGTGCTGGTTATATTCTTTTTTGTGTCGTCATCTTACTGATTTTTTTATTTTTTTTTCATGCATCTACTCTTAAGGTACGAGCCATATCTTTGGGAGAATGAGAGACAGGCATACCTCAGACATGCTGTTCTCTTTGGTTTCTTTGTCCAACTTAATAGGACACATATGGACACCGTGCAGAAGCTACCTGCCAATTCCGAGTCAAATATGATGCGCTGCTCTATTGTACCTCGTTTCAAGTATCTTCCCATCAGGTGCACCCTATTATCCTTTACGTGAAAACTAACTGATTCATGCCAGCTTTCACTTTTAAATGGCAAATTGATTTATCTTAGCATGGCATTCTCTTACTGCTTTCCAATTCTGCGAAAATAATTATGCTTTGCCAAGGTTTGTTAGTGAATGTTTTTAAGCTTTGTATTGTTGTCCAGTGCTCCAGCATTATCTGTGAGGAGTGCAGCCAGGGCATCTGTATCGACATCTATGGATGATGTTTACTCGAGAAATTCATGGAAAAGTTACACGAGTGATGAGATATCTCGAAACAGCGATGTTGATGAGAACTCGAGTTTAGGGGTGGCTGCGCCATTTTTGAAGTCTTTCATGCAGGTTTATACATTTTTTTCCTTTGTGGTTCTGCTCTTGGAATTTACTATTGGTTTTGTAAAATTTAGGTTCCCGAGTTTGCAGGATTAATGGCTTATTGTGCTAAGCACAGATTGTATGCTAATTTACTGTGCACAAACAAATTTGGGGCCTTTAACAATTCGTCATATAGAGTGCCTTAGATTTTGATGAGGGACAATGAATACGACAAAATTCTACCTATGCCTAGCCTTTTTATGTTCTTGGCTTATCTTTCACTAATTCAATTTGGAGTTCAAATATTTCCTTCATTAGATATTAAGCTATTTTGCCAAACTTTTTCAGGCTGGTAGTAGATTTGGGGAGAGCACACTAAGGCTGGGATCGATGCTAACAGATGGACAAGTTGGGAGATTTGGTGATATGTTACCTGCTCAAGCTGCTGGACTTCTTTCTTCCTTCACCACTGCCAGATCAGATTATTGAATATCGCCAGGCACTGCCCACTAAAACGTCGCATATGTCCTACTGCTCCTTCTCAAGGCAGAACAACATACCCTCGCCAGATTAAGGGTGGGGTTACAATCTGTGTGTTTCATTTTTTCTGGTAAATGATCAACTAAAAATCCTTTAAATGCAAGATAGTTTCATAAATTTTTAGATCCGTCTTATGTCTTTTATGGTTCTATTTGTTCAGTGTTCGGATTTTTTTGTACTCAACTTCGACTCTTTGTTCAGTTACTTATCAAAAAACCTGCTGTCTTTAGATTTCCTGCTGGATGCTTGTGCTAATTTGGTTTGCTAAAATCTAATCATATAGTAGGTTTGATGGTAAAATCTGTTGCTTAGAGAGGTCTTTTATTTTATTTTACTTTACTTTTCTATTATATGCATGCACGTATCAATCTCACTCCTTTTTTATGAGTATGGGAAGCTGTAGCATATATGTGATCCAATCTGATTATATCTTTCTATAGGATGTGTTAACGTCACTTTCAGTTTGATGGTGGCGGTGTGATTTTCAACCATGTAAAAAACTGGAATTTGTTGTATTATCAGGTTACGATTATTATCAGGTTATATGCAGAATTGCAAGCCTCAACAATGTCCTTTTGTGGAATTTAGTTGGTTCTTTCTATTTTCAATCAGTTTTTGGTTGAAGTCTTTGACGTTCTCAGACTATCTGACGCTGTCATTCTGAATATTACTATGTTATTTCTGTGTTTGCAGATTTGAAGATTTGCTTTTATCGGAGATGTCTACACCTGGGATTTGTCATTATAGTGAAGGAATAATATGTCCATTCAGTTATAGAGAGAGAGAGATCACATACATATATATATATATATGCTGGGAAAATCAAGCACATAAGAAATCAAAACCTGTTGCTGCTGCTGGGTATATCTTGTGCAGGAGATAAGAAGAGCTTGGGGATATAAAATATCAGTATTACCCTTGGACGCGCATGAACTAACATAGATACACTTTGTTTCCTGTATTATTGGTCATGTAAACAATACCTTCCCAAGACCTCAGCCATTGTTTGATTTTTCTTCTTCCTCCTATTGCTGTAAAATTTTGTTATATTTAATATAGATATGGTGACCATCAATAATGTGGATTGTTATAACATTTTCATGTTAAATACACTTTTCCTCCTGTATTATTGGTCATGTAAGCATTACCTTCCCAAGAACTCAACTATTGTTTGATTGTTCTTCTTCTTATAATATTTATCCAAATATGACGAAAATCAAGAATGTGGATTGTTATAATAAATTAATATATATAAAAAGTACCATGCCTGAGTAAATGCAATCTGAATTTTCTGTTACACTTCATGTTACACGCATAGACGCGTGACAAGTGTATACACGAGCGATTGGGATGTGGAGAGAGAAATTTCTAATTTTTATTCATATTACATAATTTTCTCTCTCCACATTTTAATCATCCATGTATACACTTGATTGGGATGTGGAGAGAGAAATTTCTAATTTTTATTCATATTACATAATTTTCTCTCTCCACATTTTAATCATCCATGTATACACTTGTCACACATCGTTACGTGTAACAAAAAGTGTAACACAAATATTGAAACAGAAGATTTCATTTGGAGTAAATGACTTCCTTTTCTTGTAGTTGTTCTCAAATGATTAGGGTATGTCTGGATACGTTTTGGGAGCATTTTGGCCTAAATATCTGAACAAATCATTTTTGGATTGTAGAATTCCTGGTCAGAGAAAATTGTAAAAATGGACACGTTTCTTGGCTTGAATTGACCCTTAAGTTCTCTCTGTTTTTTTTTTTTTCAATTCAAGATGAAGGAAATATCCTAAATATCTAACTCGACAAATTCGAGTTGATAATCATAATCTTGAACCATAAAGACTTTATTTAGTTCCATAAAGGAGGGGAAAACCACAACTTGAATTCGAATCCAGAACTTTTCAAAGTGGGAGATGAATACCATTAGAATCAACGCGTCTTTCTCACTCTCTCTCTCAAAATTTTTTTTCCTCCGGTCTCTCTCTATTTTTAATGGGCTCTATTTCTCCTTTCCCTTTTCTGCAACTTATTAGTACAGCTGAAAATGAAGCCCCTCCTCCTTCATTCCTTCCCTTCACCCTTTTCACAAATTATTTCTTTTTTGAAGGAAAAATCAGAATTTTAATTCTTAAAAAGTGCAAACCCATCTCTCCGCACCTCCTTGTTCCTTACCATAACCAACCAAGAACATCAAGAAAGAATAATATCATCAAACCATGTCCTTATTCACTCACTCAAAAGCAAAAAAAGAAAAAAAGAGACAAAAAGAAAACTCTTCACTGTTATCGCTTTCCCCAACTCCGATTCTTACTAATTAAGGCCACCCATGTTCTTCCTAACATGCATAATTTTTCCCAACATGTTATCTTAGGAAATAAGGAGTTGGAGGTAAGGGGAAGAGATAATGAATTAATGATATGCATAATTTGCAATAATCATGAGTAAGGATGCTCTTCAATATGTTGTTAGTTTGTCAAGGGAGTTAAAGGACACATTAAGTATGCAATGGAGTTGCAAGGAGCACAGAGATGGGTTTGCATTTTTTTTTTCTCTAATGAAAATTTTGTCATCAAAGAAAAAAATTGATATATTTATAAGTTAATATTTACAAACGGCATATAAATAAAAATGCATTATAAATTAATACATTAATAGTATATGTTAGATTAGAGAAAACCACGTAAGGAATTTGTATTACTGAGTAACATATATGTAGAGTTAAATAGATTTGGTAAACAAGTAAACCCTAAATTATAAACAAGGAAAGATAAATACAAGGAAATATATTTTAAGCTATAAAGATAAATACAAGAAAATACAAGATAAGAAAAGATTTTATGCTAATCTAGATTATATATTCTAACAGATGTGTGGTATATGTATATATGTATAATGTGTATTTATAAATTAATATATATATATACACACGAGGAATACATATATAACCGTATAAATATAGATACATATGTGCGTATATACCGTATATATTTATGTATATTTATAAACCAATAAAAAGACATATTAATAAAAATAATATATATATATATATCAACTATTATGCCACACACATACACACACACACACACACACACATATATATATATATATATACAAACTCAATATTATATTATAAATTTTAATTATTAGCATACAAAACCTTAAATGATTTGATTGATAAGTAACTTTTATTTCACCTGAAAACAAAACCAAACGCTGTCTCACCAAAAAATAATCGAAAAACCAACTTTCAAAATAAAATAAAATTTATAATTCATAGGAATAATGATTATCTTGTAAGTTATCATTGCCATCTGATAACTCACATCAATTCGATCAAAATAATAAGTAAATTATTATAGAAAAAAAAATTGA
The DNA here is from genome assembly GCA_019426215.1 of Buddleja alternifolia. Taxonomy (NCBI): domain Eukaryota; kingdom Viridiplantae; phylum Streptophyta; class Magnoliopsida; order Lamiales; family Scrophulariaceae; genus Buddleja; species Buddleja alternifolia. Next base: position 38,451,323 of record CM033398.1, read on the forward strand.
TATAGACCAGTCAATATTGAACTATTTTTCTTTCTTATTCATGTTATGTTGCGGCTCGAATTCTTCTTCTTCTCCTCCTCCTCCTCCTCCTCCTTTCGTACTGTTACGAAGCCATCTTCGGTTGAACTTACTGATTCTTCTTTGCGCTCTTCAACCTCTTCCAGCTTTACTTCTTCTTCTGCTACAGCATGTCCATGATTTCGAAAAATTGCATTGTTTGCCTACAGCAATTCATGCAAAATTAATTTATACAAAAACCCCATTCGCAATGATTAACTCATGAAAACATACATGCGCGCGCACACAGACACACACAGACAGAGAGATTAATTAATTATGATAAGTTGATCAATAATAGAACCATCTTTTTTACTAGACTATAATAAAAAGGAAGAGATTATGTACCGCGTCCGAGAAGAACGATCCTGATTCAAATTGCATGCGACCGTTCGAATCATAACAGCCGCCATGGTTGTTCACATCGGAGCAGTCAACACTCCAATTCCAGGGCGTAAGAAAGTCGTCATTGAATTCGAGAAAAGACGTCAATCTCTCTACATCGACCTTCTTCTTATTCTTCTCTATCTCTGCCAACGATTGCATGCTGTTGGTATGCGGTATTGGCTTACTATTCTTTATCTCTGCCAACGATTGCATGCTGAGATGGTGGTCGTTGTTATGCGGTATTGGCGGCGGTAGCATATGAGGAGGTGGATAGCCGTAGTTGTTGTACCACCACCACCATTCCGCCGCATCATTGGGGTACTCCATCAGACAATAGAGGGATCGGATTAAACCTTCTTCTCTTCTATTGCCCTGCTACTAATTTATAAGGTGAAAATAAACAGAATTTGATATGAATTTATAAGTTGAAAATAAACAGAGTTTGATATGAATTTATAAGTTGAAAATAAACAGAGTTTGATATGATTTATAAGTTGAAAATAAACAGAGTTTTGATATGAATGTGGTACTTAAACTATATAGAATTTATAAGTTGAATATAAACAGAGTTTGATATGAATATGATACTTAAACTATATAAAATACTGATGATATATATGTTCTAATTGATTTAAGATTGTATCTTTATCAAAACTGACCTACATACTTCAACTTACCATATTAACATTTACCAAAAGAGAAAAAAACTTTTCTTGATTAAAACTCATATTATATATATTCATCTTAATTCCAACTATAAATATATATATATATATATATATATATCAGCCAATGGGGAGAATTCATTATGTGATTTTAAAAATATCGACTAGTAGATAAAGTGATTAACATTTGATTTGTAAGAAGTTGTAAACCAGCTAGGGTTTGGGTTTACAAACAACTTGAGCTTTAATTCAAATTAAACTACAAAAGATGAATGCCCAAAAAACGCGACGATTTCTTCATAACTAAGTTGATTATTTACCTGGTTAATGATCGACCAACCTAATTATTTAGGAGAAATTAGGTCGCTGCGCATTGGCAATAGCATATTGAATCGCTGCTTGATGATACATATGTACGGTACGGGAGAGAAATTAAATCTTTCTTTCCAACCCAAATATCTTGCTACACAATCTTACCTGTAATATATCTTCTAACACGAATGCGAGTGTACAATTTCAAGTAGTTGGAAAAGATGAAAAAATTAAAGTCACTTGTTACTTTGGCAAAATTACATTTTCCGTCATCAAACTAGCTAGCTATGGGGTTCTAAATACATTCAGTCATATATGTAAGTAAGTGTAACTTTACTCACGTAATATTATGGCTATGTTTGGTTATGTTTTCAAGTCATATTTGGTCCAAAATTCCCGCCAAACAATGTTTATTTCACACAATATTTCATAAAAAATACATAACTTTTTTCATCTAAAAAAACATAATCATTATTTTTCATCTTTCTCTCACTTTTCCCCTATCTCATTCTCTCTCCTCTGTTTTTTATACAAATTTTTTCTCTCTCCTCTTAATATTCACTATCTCTCTCTCCTCTCTCTATCTCCCTCTCCTCTTTCTCTCTCTCTTCTCTCTCCTCACTCTGTCTTCTCTTTGACCGTGTCTGTTCTTTTTTTTTTTGTAATGTTTTGTCATATCTTTGACCGTGTACCATTAAATTTTAAAATAGAAAAAAGTTTGTTTGTTTGTAATTCTATCATAAGAAATAGTATTGATAAAACATAGATTAAAATTTGTGGAGTTTTCTAAAGTAAAACTTTCAATTTTGTTTTTCAAATTAGTTATAGTGAAAGTATGTGGATTTATATATATCTATATTTATATACATATATATGTTATTTGTACATATTATTTTAAAATTTTACTTATTTTTTATGTGTGTGGCTGTGTATAATTTATCTCATTGCTAAATTTGTGATTTGATTGTGTGTGTGGATCGAGAAATGCATGTGTGTTACCCATATTTTTATGTGTATGTTTTCTTAAAGTATATTATGTGGGGGGAAAAAAGGTCTTGGGACGGTCAAAGGCAATTTGACCATGGTCAACTTGGGTTTGACCGAGTCAACAACGTGGTAAACTCGGATTTGACCGCGTGAATAATGACTTGAAGCAAGGGTTTCTTATTTCGTGGTTTTGGTTTGGATTTGGTAATTGATTTGTAATAGGAGTAACCTAATTATCTAAGAATAGGATTGTATTTTAATAATTTTTAAAATAAATTACTTATTAATATTTTTTTTATAAATTAAATTAAAAAAAAGGAAAAAAAGAAAAAAGAAGAGGTGGGGGGACTGTTCATCGTCTTCCCCAATCTCCCCCAACCCCCCTCACACCCCTTTCCCACGCGTGCACACACACACATACACAGCGCTGAGCGCGCACACACACACACACACACTGTTACACGCACACACAATTACACACACAGAAACACACACACTCTATTACACGCACACACAAACACACAATTACACACGCACACTCACACACGCTGATACATATATATATATACTTTTCTTTTAATTATATATCAACTATTATTAACACTATTACTTATATATATGTGTGTGCATATATATATATATATATACTTTTCTTTTAATTTTATATAAACTACTATTACTACTATTACACATATATATATGTACACATATATATATATATATATACACACACTACTATTACTTACATATATACATATATATTTATCTATATAATAATATTTCAATCTCAATATTATATTATAATTTTTAATTATTGAAAGACAAAAACTTACATGATTTGACAGCTACAGTAATTTATGTTCCCTCTGAAAACAAAGCCAAACACTATCTCACCAAAAAATCACTCAAAAACCAATTCCCAAAACATAACCAAACATTATCCCATCAATATTGCATGTGTCCCCATAAAATTTTCACCAATAATTCTCACCAAAATATCATCCCAAAACATAACCAAACATAGCCTATATATCCCTCGTACATTTGTATATAGTCCGTATTTTATGCATCTTTCTAATCACATTAATTCATCACGTACACTGCAAAAAAATAAGAAACGAGTGATAAAATGTCTTGTAATGTCTAAGTTGGCACTTGGCACTAATTGTAAAATTTTAGTGGCAAAAATTTTAATTTTGGCACAAGATATGATTTTACATGTAATAATGACATGATTTGTATAGAAGTTGTTGCTTTTGATAATTAGTGATAAGAAAATTGTTGTCATTATTCACAATTAGTGATACACATGTAGTGATAGCTTAGTGACAACAATAATAGTTATCACTATACATGTATCACTAATTGTCAATAGTGACAACTTTAAATATTCTCTTGTCACTAACTCAATATTGTGACAAACAAAAATTATTATCACTAATTATGTATATCTAGTAACAATGTTGACATTGTCACTAATATTATTTTTAATGTAGTGACAGTATTCATGTGTTTTATGGGAATTATTAGTTTAAATGTTGGAAGAAATCTTGGTTGAAGTGTTCATGGACTAGCGATACGTTGAAGAATCCAGAATTTAGAATAGTATAATAATTCTCCAATGAGAAGAGCATATCTTACTCCTACTACTAGTTCATTGACAAGCTTTATAACTTAAGGATTAAGTAGGAAAAAAATTTGGTGCACAGGTACTATATATCAAGTGGTGTATATCATGCTATAAACACATGATATGTTGATTATGTAATGTGCTGACATGAGATAAACACACCACTTAGTCAACACCCGGTGTACCAAAAAAATTCGACTAAATGTATCAACACCTAAATTACATGACTGAAAATCTTATATTATTATTTTTCTATTTCCATATTACAATTATCCTACCACTCTACATTCTGCATCAACATCCGAATAAGATCTCCTTGTGAATAGAGGCATCGAACCAGATATGTCGATTTGTCCATAAACGTTTTGAACTGTTATTAGCAGTTCGCATCATTTGTTGTGAAATAATAATGTTTAATTAATCTCATATTCGGGAAATTCTAGAATAAATCGAGTCCAATGGAGCTGGTCTATTCAATAATATTGAATACAAGTGTTTTGAGTGATTTTTACTATCTTATCCTTGCATTCAACGGTGTATGATGTACTGCTCCTATTAGAACTGAGACATAGAATCACCCCTTATATTCTACTACACCTATGCATAAATTATGTATAAAAAGCCTTCAAAAATATAAAATTAACATAAATTATATACACTTCTCAATTCACATATTGTATATATAATGTGAAATTAATACAAGGCAATATACTATTTTGGAATAAGAAAACTTGTTATTACTTTCCAAATGAATCTAACATTTCTTTCTTGTAAATAAATACATAATACTCTGAATAAAACATAATAATATATATTTTGACATTTCCTTTACCAAAAAGAGAAAGAAAAAAAGCAATAGTTATATATATATATATATATATATATTGACTCTTCCATGAATGGAACTGAGTACAAGCTAGACATAATGTTAGCCCAGGAAGTGCCATTTGGTGCACAAATGACTAAAGTCACTATCATCCTATTTATTGCAATGCAGTGAATCACTACAGTACCAAAATACAACATGTTATTTTTTTGATTCTTCATTGCAACCACCCATATTCTTCCATGATCAGCTTGGGATACCATCATCTCACATGAGTCTCACCTCTACATACATACCTACATGTGTATATATTTCGTGGGACCCATTTCCATTTTCCATATATTCCCTCAAGTCTCTTTCCAAGTTAATTTTCCTACTTTTTTGGATTTTCTTCAAATCTGCCATTCTCGATTGACTGGTTGATTATCCAGTTAATTATTTTTTCACTGACCCGTAATTAAAATCTGGGAATTTTTTTCACCCTTTTTTCTCTTTTTTTTTTTGGGTGGAAATTTGTTGTCCATTTTGTAGAAGCTGAAATTAATAATAAAGCATGGTTGTTGATGAGGGACGACACATCTGATAGATCTTATCTTTGACGATGAAATCCATGATCTCCTCCAGCTCCACCTCCTGAGAAACTGATATGATCCTGCAGTTGTAACCATGTATATATATATATATATATATATATACACAAAATAATAATTATTAGATCTATACTAGCTGGCTTTGACATGATAGTATCAGATAAGCATGCATAAAACCTCACATTCATCGCCGTCCCTATTCACTGGACCATATTTATTGCTGATTGAGATTAGACTAATTTCATCAAATGTAAGTTATATTATAGGGTGTAATGCATAAAACTCCTGAGTGTTATATCAAAAAAGCAAGAAATTCCATGTGTTAACAAAATAGTTTAATTATCACTCCACCGTGTTCTTAAAAAATCTGTAAAAAAGTCAATTTTTTTAAAAAAATAGAAGAAAATATGTGTTTTTAGGGTGAAATAACACTATCTACTTTTTATATTGTATGGAGAGTGTATAAATTACAACTAAGAAAGTCAATAAAGATGAAAAACATGAAAAATACGTTAATTTTTTATTGGAATTTGATTTTCTAGCAAATTTTTTAATAATACAGAGGATAATTAGGTTATTTCGTTATTCAATATAATAGAGGCAATTAACCCTATATTATATATTGTTACAGCAATAGTAGTTGAACGATTAGTTGTGTTACATTCATTGAGATATTATTATTATAATGAAAGACACAAACACATATATATATATATAAGAAGATATAATAATAATTATCACTATTTTTGTGTGGACTAAAGATAAGGTGGAGGACAAGTGCGTGGAGTCTTGATTAATGCAATGTCAAACGTGTTGAACCTAAGCAATTAGCATTAAATTAATCTTATTTGGTCATAGCTAGACAGTTGCATGTCATGTCATTATCATTATCATTAGTAATTCGCTATATATTAGAATAATATTATTAGATAACCATATGATATAAAAAAAAATATTATAGGTAAATCATCGTTGAATACTATGAGTTAAGCGACAATTTTGCCAAAAACGATTATAAGTCCTGGAATTATCATATATAGATGTATGTGTGTGTATATATATATATTTATAATCCTGGAAACACAAAAAGTGATGAATTGGCCTTTTCTGATAATTGTACACTAAAATATATAATAGCAATTTGAAGCTTTAATTTTGATGAGCTATAGCCTGTAGTTTGATTTAAAGTTTCAAACAAATACATAAAGTTGACACAAAAGTGGCAATTTATTTATTGATCGAGCCCACTGGGGACCCAAATATTTAATGGTTTTTCTGAGTTCCTGAACCTAATTTCCACAATTTCTGCTGCTCGGGAACACAAATACTAAAGTCTAAACAGCTGGTACAATTATATATATAAATATATATATATAGGTCATTTTCTAAAGGAATTGATATGATATGATAATACCCACTTCCTAAACCCTTGCCCCAATTTAGCAACTCACGTATAAATGCATTCCCACAGGGTTTCCTTCTTTCACACGATTCCTAGATCTCATTATTACTTTTTTAAGTTTTTAAGTTTTGCTCAAAGGGCCCGATTAATGTGGGGGCCATCTATATAATATGTATATATATATATATAGCATGTTGCATAGTCCACTCTAATTAATGATAATATCTTTATTTTATTTTATTAGTTTATTATTGATTTTGAACAAAGCATCAATAGTGTTACATATATTATTATTTAATTATTAGATGTTTTAAAAGAAATTGAATAAATAGAATTTGCTTGCATAAGATTTTGATGATAAAAATTTGACAGATATATTAAATATTTCTGAAATAATCCAAACAAATATATCTTACCCTAAAGTAGCACATGTAAGTTGTGGTGATGTGTCTATTTGTTCCATAATTGAGCGTTACTTGTTCAACTTGACTACTAGCTAAATTGAGGGTAATGAACTGATCTACGTGTTAGGCATTGGATTGAGGCTTATCTAAATGTCAGTAAAATAATAATAACATGTTCAGAAATTTACTGTATATAGTTTTAATATTTATCTGTTTCATTGGAGGAAACAGCAAAATCAAACTGGGAAATTGTACCAGCTGTCACATATATAGTAAAATATTTGGCGTACCATGTGATTGTTGGAGTAATATTGATAATAAGGGTGCTGGTGGGCTTGACCCTGGCTCGACATGGGCGACCCATCTGGCGTGCACGGCTCGGACTCGTCTGCCTGACACTCCAAGTTAACTCCAAATAACCTCAGCCTCTTGGGATTCCCACTTGCACCTGATGTTTGGTTCTGTACTACTGATCCTGTATTAAAAACACGTACCCATATGGATATTAGAAAATTTGGGAAATTCTATGGTACACCTATACTTTAATGTGTGTTTGATGTGTCTCTATTTTTTTCACATAATTATACGTGAGTTCAGTCACAATATACCATATTGTGTCACACGATAAGTAATACTCATTGTCTACATTTGAGTTTAATTAAAATATCTAATGATGCTGGATTTAAGCTTTATGCATTTAAATCCAAGTTAATTAATGTTTAAAATTATTACAAATAATACACATAGATTTTTTACTGATTAAGTACATTAGGAAGTAAAGTAGTCTAGAAATATGCCAAATGTCGAATTAGAGATTTCTTGATTGAAAACAAAAAATAAAGAATTGGGGAAAGCAAAATTGTGAAACATGTTTATGGTTCAAGGGAAAGTGCACAACACGCTCCCATTCAGTGCGTGTAAAACACACACATATTCACACTGCAGACACATGTCTAATTCTATATTAGACCGAATAGAACTAGACCGAATTCAATAGTACCCGAACATGAATTTTATATAATAGACATTATAACTATTCAACTCAATTTTTTCCCGACAGATAGATAGGAAGAAATGTATGACAGCAAGCAACACAGAAATGCAATACAATAGTAAAAAAATCAACAAATAGAAGAAGAAATTAGGGTTTTGATTATGTACCTGCATTCACACAATTAGATTGGTATGGCAGAGCCGAAGCCACGGCTTGATGCTGGCTTGGATAAGAATAAAACATACGGCTCCAACCGCCACCGCCACCACCAGCAACGCCGCCGGTAGCTACGGCGGCAGACGGCTGAGCAACGCCGCTGTCTTGTTCGGAGTTTCTCCGCCTCCAACCAATGAAGAGGCGGGCGGCGTCCACACGGTGTCGTTTGAAGAGAACAATATCACCGGCGTCGAGCCGTTTCTCCTTCACGAATCGGCTCCAGCCTTTAGTCAACACGTAGCTTTGACTGCTGTTCCAATACGAGTACCGAAATCTCCATGATTTTCCGATTTCGTCCTCGAAGCCTAATAGCAAGCCTTTTTCACCTGAAACGCCGCCGTTTAGAGGGAAGTATTTCTCGGCGTGCTGCTTCGGTATGACGAGCCGGTTCAGCTTGCCGACGTCGCTCGGCGTCAATGGCTTCTCGAACAGGGGCTCTTTCGGTATTTCATGTTCTGATGATGTGATGTTGTTGCTAGTGTTATCTCTTTCGTCCGTTGTTTGTTGTTCGTCGATTAGTTCTTCTTCGTCTTCATTGTTGAGATTGAACATGGCGGCGGCGGCGGAGTTGTGGTGGTAGAAGGCGGCGGCGGTGGAGGTGGGGAAATTTGAAGTAGAAGAGGTTTTTGTATCCATCATATATTGTTGTTGTGGCCACCAGTGAGCTTCTGGAAGGTCTGAAGAGTAGTAGTGGTTTATTGACATTTTAGTGCGTGTTCTGTGTGTGTGTTTTTTTATATATATGTATGTATGTATATATGTCTTTGTAAGTATTTGTAATGATGCAGAAACAGGGGGGGGGGGGGGGGGGAATGAAAACTAAAGGCAGAGAGAGTGGGGGCGAGCCAGGCTCACAGGCGTGGTGTGATTTAACTTGCTTTGATGTGGAAAAGTGTGGGAACAACTATTTGAAGATATCGCAATCTAGAGAGAGAGAGAGAGAAGCGTAAGTATGTGTGTGTATATGTATGTATGTATAGGTTGGAGAGTGGTTTAAGGTTTTTGCGTGATATGAAAAATCAATCATTAAATTCAGTGCAAATCCACTGTGTAACTTTTCAAGGGTACACGGAAATTAGGTAATAAGGGCCTGCTGCACGGAAACATTATAAAATTAGGAAATACTCTATAAGCAAACTATTGAATTTGGCAGAAAAAATTTAAAATTGATGGATATTTGATTCTAAAGGTGAATTATTATTATTATTATTATTATTTATCTGATTACCTAACTATCATTATTTTCCATGTCTTTAGAGAAATACAAACACTTGCCATGTTAGTTATATACTGTCTTGGCTTGCATATCAAGTGGAAAATCTCGATCCTCTTCTTTTGTCAGGAATCGGGTTGAGTTTTTTTCTTTCTTTTTTTTCCTAATTTTTATTTTGTTCGAGTCCGGCACCCTAATATAATTTATTTTTGATAGGTAATATATTAGATTAGATGTTTTGTTTCTTTAGTTGTAGTATTTTTTCGATTTGTCCTGTATTAATGAAATTTAACTATCAAAAAAACAATAGTTGGTTGTCATTTAATTCCGACTTTGATAAGAATTTTTCTTCGTTCCGATCATTTTTAGGACCATTTTTTGGGACCCGAGTTCTTAGACTATTACAAACACATATATAAGTTTCTAAAATTTACTAAAAAAATAAACATCACTGGCTAGCCAACCACCCCTATGATGGTCCTGCAATTGACTTTTGGAGATTTTTAGTGATCTAACTTCTTTAAATTATGAGGACTGACCGAAAGTATTTATTTGTGTACTTATAAATCATTGTAGATTAGTGTTTCAAAAGTAAGTGTTTAATCATTATAGATTATAGCCAATTTTAAATCATTAAGCAACCATAATAGTATACATATAAGAGATTTTCTTTTGGAGAAAAGCACACTATCTTATATAACGCACGCGGGTCTGGTCGACTTCAGTTAATCACGTAACAAATTAATTTATCCATGTAATTTGTATATAATCCTTAGAAAGACAATATCTTTCATTACATTTTTTTTTTTATATTGCATACGTTTGTTGCATATTTTTTTTATGTAATACATATGAGATATTTATCAACAAACTAAAAGGGTCTCTTTTATCCTCCTCCCCTTGATAGTTAAATCACAATTCTAACTACTTAACATGAAATTAGTGTACTAATTGTTAAGTCGGTGATCTAAATGAATTTTAACCGCTCAACAACCTTATGGAAATAAAATTAATCGGAGAACTTGAATTAAGAGCTGAACCCCTTTAAAATGTTACGATTGGTGATGACCAAGAATTTAGTTTGTTCTCATATATATATATATATATATATATAATTGAAACGGTCATTTAATAACACGGAAAGAATATGTCATGCATGACAACAATATAACTAAAGTTCATTCTTCTTTCCTAGTATAAAATGGACAAATAAAATTAAATAATAATATCTAAAATAAATATATAATATTGAAAATAATTCCAGACATATCTTGCCTTTCCAATAAGCCATAAGATGATGAGATAAGCTTTTCTCCAATATAGATAATAATAGGGAGACCGCCCTTTGAATTTTTTGCTTTCGTGTTTGAATACTCTCCTCTCATTTATTTAATTCTTATTATTATTATTAGTCCCTCATATTTCCCTGTCGTATTTATTACACAAACACTCTGTCCCTATCTCTTCAATTCATAGTATTTTATTTTTATTTTTGTGATCTTATCATTTCTGTGTGAGTGTATATATATATATAGATATGTATATATATTTTGTGTTTGTTAGGAGATTCAGACAAAAAGCCCACCTCAAATTCCAGGTGGATTCAGACACTACTCTCAACCTCAACCATGCAAAGCCTGGATTTAGCTTCTTAAATTAATCCAGAAAAAGAAAAAGAGCAATTTAACATACAATAAAGGTTGTTGGGCCGAGTATGTTAGAAATGCATCCCTAATACAGACAATATGTTAGTGTCATCCCTCTCTCATAGATATATATATATATATATATATGTGTGTGTGTGTATTTGTTGTAAGTATATAATATTTATTATTTGTTGTAAATATATAATATTTATCACATGCACCATGCTATTCCTCACAATTATCGGTGGTTTAATTGTGAAAAGTCAGACAACATGCTTAGTCATTGAGGGTCCAAATCACGAGCAGATATTGACAATTAATTATAAAGGTTTGTAGCTAGAGTGGCAATTTATTTCAGATCTCATTATAAAATATCTTCACTAGTTGCTACTTGCTAGAGTACTCTAGCAAGATTATATATGAGCACTTCGACTATAAATACATATATATATTTAATTGTCTAACAACATTATAAGCACGTAGAACAAATCACAATTAATACCATTGATATAAATTAGGAGTGGTGCTGATTGTTTAATTTCTTGTACATTCTTACAAGAAAATCAAAGCCCTATTCCTAATAAATAAATATAATTGTCAAGTACGGAGCCAGAAATTAAGGTTCGGGGCCGAATACAACAAAAGAGGAGGCCAAACTTGACTTTTTTTAAACTTTGCGGGGACAAAATTTTGAATATAAAAAATTTATAGGGTAAAAAATAAATTTTCTCAAGGTTGATGGGATGCCCCCCTGACTCTGACCCTTATAGTTGTAACAATATGGTTATAATATGACTTTAATTTTTATGTTTAATAAAGTAACAAGTTGGTTCCCTTGAGTTGGTCGAAATGATAAAGTAGGTATTTCCTATCAAGTCATCAAGGGTTCAAACTTCTTTTGGGACATGAGGCCGTCGCACAGGGCCTGCCTAGTGCGGCTTAACCCCTCATGTGATTTGCGGGTTATTGCATGAAAGCCGAATTTACTCAGTGTGCACCTTCGAATAGTGACTGCAGGTTCCCTTGTCAAAAAAAAATAATAGTAACAGACTGAAATTTATGAGTAATTATTTTGATATTTATACAGGTAGAACTTATAATTTAACATGTGATTAGTGTCTAGAACATAACTTATGCTTTCATAATTAATCAAACTGATCAACAGTAGTAATCTAGTTTCTTTCTTTAGTAATTAATTACTAATCTACCTGAAATATATAAGAAAATTCAATTGCCGAGAAGGAAGCTGTGGTATTATTGGCACAAAGTTTGTGCAATTTAATATTGAAATTAGTGGCAGATGTTGGGGGAAAAGACAGCCAGATGAGATATTTGTAGAAAGTGATAGCTGTTGAAAAGTAATTATATATATATATATATATATATCAATAATATAATACCAGATCTAGAGTTCCCCAATTCCCAAATAAGACCCACCTGGATAATTATTAAGCCGTTCTCTCAAATAGGTATATATATAGTGATTTGATTGTCATATTCAATATGATGATTATAATTAATTACACTTTTATTTGACCATGGCGAGGCTATATATCTTTTGTTAGCAAATATTTAGTGTTATATATATATATACACACACACATATATATATATATATTAATTTTAATGATCATTTTGAGATGGTGATTCCGAGTGTTACAGTGCAATGTAACAAGTACTGGTTTCCAAAAATTGACCAAGACCATGAACAATGTATCACAATCCAAAGTTTGATACGAATCTCCATTTGTGTGGTGGAAAAGGGGGTTATGGAAATTATTATAGTAGTTAGATGAATAAATTAATAATACATAGTTAGAACAGAAGGCACATCAGAGTCCTAAGATCTATTAATTATATGATATAAGAATTGTTTATTAAGCCATGACTTGATGGAATAAATTAATTAATGATGTCAAAGAATCCTCACATTAAATAAAACATATCCTTATGTGTGGTTTTCATTCATGTTTCACCCCTTCAAGACAAACTTGTAAGTTTAAGGGACAAAGAAAACTATAAATAAAACAATAGTTAAATAACACTAATTTATGACCACGGATTTTCTAGATAACTTAAATTTTAATATCTTTATGCTCTAATACAGTAATTAAATGCTTATTTAGGTACCAATAATTGATCCATCTTTTTTTTATTTTATTTTTGTGTGTAATTGTGTATCCCTCATGCCGTCGAGGTTATGTATTATGAAATATTTTTATTATTTTGATAATATAAAGGTAGAGAAGTTGCGACCAGTCTAGTAATTTATTTGAATCCATAATGTGAGCTTGGAACGATTTTCTCTCCATTATGAATTATATTAGGGGAAATTCTAGCTCGCTCCCGGTCTGACCAAGTATATTTTTAAAAATAACTTTTCAATTATATGACAAATGTAAACTCTTCTTGTGAAATGCACTTGTCGTGGACTAGAATTTTCCTTATATTAGATTGAAAGCACCTCACACGTGTCGTGGACTATTACTTATATAATTAAGAGGATTTGAACATGTGACTTTTTTTAGAGGGTTGCGTCTTCTAATTAATTATGAATTAACCTTTCAAAAATTAAGAATAATTTTATTGTAAAATAAATAAATGCAAAAATGTGTGAAGATAACAAAGTGAACGTAGCCTATACCTCGGTCAACAATATAGTGACGTGAGACATGTGATGCCTAACATCAATCAACTAAGGAATTATGGGAAAATTCTATGCTGCGAGGGCCGTTGGATTCCCCCACATGGGGGTTAAATGGGAATTTGACCCTCCTTTGTTGGGGGGATCCAACATTGGTCTCGGCCCAGCATAGAACAACCCGGAATTATGCATGAAAAAGAATTAAGTATGGTTTAATTTTACGGTGTGTCTGCTAAATTTGAAACTAGCTGCCTAACTTTAAATTCCCTCAAATATTGTTAAGATCCCAAAAATGGCCAAATCATCAATTTCCCAAACAAACAACTCACCACCGGTCCAGATCTAAAGTAATTATAATGTTCTATGTATATATAGTATATAGATAGATAAATTATAAAAGAAAAGTATATAGATAGATAGATATTATTGTATATACACAGAATATTTCATTATTTTCGATTTATGGAGAGTTTGACTTAATTAACGGTTGAAAATTCAAAAATCTGCGTTTAGAGTGAACACTATTGTGATAAGTTTTTGACCCCCTAGGAAACATGTCGTCATTTTTGTGCCACTATTTTTTTCACTTCTCAATGATTTAAAAAGTATCGATATATAATCCATCATAGTGAATTAATAACAATATTTTCTTGCCAAAATTAGGAGAAAGCGAAAAACAACAAATAAGAACGGTGATATGTTGTTTCTGGATAAAAACAAATTGAATAGGGAAGAATCAATATGATTGATTCGAGCCCCGTGATAATTCTCCACTTAGAATTATCTCACAATCCCCGTGTTCGAATTCGATACGCTAGACGGTGGTTCAGACTTTAACACTTCGTCATGTTGTTTAAAATTGTTATTCGGACCGCAATTCTTAATTATTGATTTCGAGTATGAACAACAGTGAATCGAAAGACTTTCAAGTCTTAAATTAGAAGTTGATTATTATCTTCGAATGCAATAATAAAATGAAAGAAAAGATTCAAGTCAAGATAAAAAATTACCTCTCCGATATTTAAATCTGAATAAAAGATAATTTTATACCTCCATAAGAATCTCTCGATCGAATGTATTATTTTTCAACTCCTGCGTTCAAGTCGCATTAATTGAAGTTTTAGTTGTTCATTTCGAATATGAGAATGGCGAATGAAAAACTCAAGTTAAGATACAAATTACCTATCCGATACTTAAATCTGAATAAAAGATAATTTATATCTCCATGAAAGTCTTCAGTTCTGAAAAATTACAAGCAGGCGAATGCCGATACAAGCCTTGAAGGCAAATCCCATCGAGTCTAACACTAAATTACATTACAGCTACTCCAAATTTACGCTATGAGCTACTCCTACATTACGCTAGAAACTACTCCTAAGGCTAGAGTTAATTCTATGAAAATGTAGAAGTCTGATGATCTTGTGATGTCTCCTTTTTCTTTCTTTCTCTTCGCGCTTATATACTCCACTTTTTTTGTCGGTTTCTTCGCAACCTCCACGTTCTCCTCTACTTCGGGAACCGCCGTCAACTGCCTCTTCAAATTTCTCTGATTTTGGCGCCCAAGTTTAAGTTGATTTTTCTGGGTTCGGGCTTATCCTTTCTCTTATCCTTATTGGGCTACTCCATACTCTTTTTCGAATGTTCTATTTGTCTTTGTTCTTGATTTCTTTAAACCTAGGTCCATTCGACTTTACCCAAGTCATTCCTTTTTCAGGCTTTACTCGAACATAAGCCCAATTTGATTATTATTTTCCGATTACTTCTTTATTGGGCCTTTTTTAATTCGAAAAGCCCGTTTAATATTTTTAAGTGTAAACACATGTAACACTTGTTTGGAGTGTTTGCATTACAAAATCACGTTTGACAAAGTTAATAACTCAAGTTTTGTCATAATCAATTCTGCGAGAATCAATTATGCAACAATTGGACCAAATTCACCCTTAAGAAAATTGTCCGAAATTAATGTACAAGAGGCCACATCCCTTGTCCTCTTTAGGAAAAAAAGGATTGTAGTAGTGCCAATCTTGACGTCTCTACTATGTCGTGTTTGATATTTCAAGTTCATTTTTGTAAATACTAGGCAATCTGTCCCATGCTACGTCATACTCAAGTTCTCATTTTTATTTGCTAACATATCAAATAAACTGAACAACACCACCAGAAATCGAGTATAGTCCACGGAATTCAAGTTGAAATCTTTCAAGGACTAAAAATGTAATTATCCCCTATGATATCGGACTTGTCAACTTATTTAAAAGTAAGGTTGGTAAGCCACATCTCATGTGCTCTGGCTAAAGTTGGTCCTTAAAATTGGAATCCGATCTAAAAGTGTATCAGAAGCGTGGGTAGGACTCTTGGGAAGAAGGGCCCACTAGATCCACACCCAAACTCCTGCAGACTGCAGTTTCAGGCCCACTTCTTATATTACATCCCATACCTCAACATATAGGGTTGGGGCGTTTCTACGTCTTCCTTGCTCTCGTCCTACCATTTATGATTCTTTTATAATTAAAATGTACTTTTTAATCGAATATTTGTTAGTTTAGTGATATTAATTTTTACTTTCATATGAAAAATCTTGGGTCAATTACAGACTGTCACAAATTGTAACTTTGCTTTTCTTATTTGGAGTTTTATAGAATTTGTGTGACTCATGATTAAAACACTATCGGCCTAAGTTTGTCGAGTGAAAGTATCACACTTTATCTGGAATAAGAAAATATATTTTTTAAATCTTCTTAAGATTCACCAATATAATCGCGGAGTAAATTTCACCATTATATACATGCATATGTGTTGAATACGAAAGAATGATGATTATGCCACTTCAATACTGAAATATATCATGTAATGATATAGAATCAGGGTGGAGGCATGATTTTGGGTATGGAGGGCGAATATTAAGATAAGAATGCAAATATTGATACTTTAGATTTTTTTATTTTTTTTGGGGGGAGGGGGTAGGGGTGTAAATTGAGCCGAGACTCGCGAGTCGGCTCGAAACGAGCTCGAGCTTTTCGAACTCGAGCCGAGCTTCACGAGCTCGAGCTTTCATTCGAGCTCGAGCTCGAGCCCACTTTTCTCTGTTCGAAGCTCGCGAGCCGGCTCGCGAGCTTTTGTATTTTTAATATTTATATTTTTATATTATTAATTATATTAATAATATATTATATTTTAAAAAATATTTTATATTATTAATTATATTTATAAAAATAACAAAAAAACTCAAAATATAAACAAAATTAAGCCCAGGCTCGGCTCGAGCTCGAGCTCAAAAAAATCAGCGGGCTCGGCCCGAGAAATTTTGAAAATAAAAGATTTATAGGGTGAAAAAAAATCTCAAAATTGGGGATAGGTTCCACCACCACGTCTCCATTCCTGTATGGCTTGATCTACAATCTTTAGGTATCGTGTGACGTGTGCGCTTAAAGAGTTGGCCAATAAAAAAAATCATTTTCCGTTTTGGTTTTCGACATTGGCCATATATAAAAGATGTTGGGGAAAAGAAAAACACATGATTTCTCCCACTTGTTTAAAATTTAAATAATCATGAACTTTGAAATGACAATTGCCATATTATGACCACAAATTTGGACCCTTGTTCTTGTGTCGACCTTGAATAAATTGGGCGACCTGTCATATTCGTGGCCTAACTTTAAAAGAAACAGTGATACTTGAATTATCACAACTTTCTTGCTCCCACGGTCCACAAAACCTTCTTTTTCCTTTCTTTCTTTACATTTTCGAATTAATAATCCTTTTTATCCTCAAAATTTTGGTCAGAGTTTTCTCCCTTTTTCTTCTAGGGTTCTCCTTAATCAGATCAGATCGGGTTTAATCATGCTCAACTAATTGCAGGTGTTGTGACACTTGTATTTTGATCAGGTATACACTGATTACAGAATAAGTGCATACAGTTCATTTTGTTTGTGTAATTAGCTCAAATTCAACTAAAGAGGGTTGACGTTGGAATTTATCCATCTTACGTTATATTTGATTATTGAAGAAATTATTGATTGAATAAGCTTAATTAATTATGAAGCCAAAACTAGGTCCTCATAAGTTTTACAAATGGATTTTGGTGTGTGTAGTGTGTAGAATACTAATTAAGGAGAATCATCCAAAGTACGATAATATTGAGAGAGCCACTTTGATATGATATGGATTTCTCTTTTCCTCGCATGTTTAAGCCACTCTGGATCCTCACTTGTTGAGAATCTAAGGTCCACATGGTGCGCACCTGTCATACATCAATATCAAATATTTAGACTATGATAAACAACAACATTTTACTAAAGAAAAGCTAAAATTGTTTTTAATTCTAGACAATAGGGATATCTTAACTCGACAAATTCGGGCCGATAGTTTTTAATTATGGGCCACACAAACTCTATAGTTATAAGATTCCAAATAAGAAGAGAGAGTCAAAATTTGTGAAAGTATGAAATAAAACCCAAAATCCCCCACATGAAAATGAAAGCTGATACAAATAAGCTAACAGGTATTGGGTAGGTAAAATTGTTATTACATTTTTTATTACCAGAATATTCTTTTTGGGGTAAAAGGAAGCCCAAACTCAATGAACTAGGGTTATAATTTATATATGGGTTATTTAATTTGTTGGATCTCGTATAGTTGAGGCCCAAAAATAAATATAATAATGTGAAGCCTTATTGCAGACTAACCTTCTTTTGCAACAATGGCAACCACACTTTTAGATATATCTTTTAGCACCCTGCCATGAAAGATAGACAAAATCTAGAATAAGAATTAGGACTAAAAAATAACTAAGCTACACGATATTTGACTTGAAATCAAACGCTATAAATTTATTTGAACTCGTTTGCGAACAAGAAAAATCAAATTTGAACACATTTATTATTTTCGATAAAGTTGGAGGCTCGATTCGAGCTCAACCCGATTAGTGAAAAAAATAATAAAATATAAGTTAAAAAAACTAAGCTTCTTGAGCTCAATTCATGTTCAACTCGATTGAACGTGGTTGGAACTTAAAAATCGATAATAACTTACCCTCCGCCACTCCAAGGATCCCTAAGGCCATTAAAGAAGATTATATTGCTTCCAAATCTCTTCAGAACTCTGTGAATATGCTGTAAAAGGAAATAAACATTTTTTTTAATTCACTAAATATTATTAGTATTTATTTTAAATTGAATTAAGATACTTACATGGGCTCCAAACTCCATAGGAACCCAGCTGGGCCTGGGCTCAATATTGTACTTTTCTTTGCAAAATTCTAATCGATCATTGTAGCTATAATTAGAGGCTGGAAATATACTTTCCTCTGTGTTACCATCTGTTAGCAAAATCATCTCTGTACATGCCTGAAATTACATCCATTTAGCTTAAATTCCAATTAAATGTAATTTTTTTTTGTTATGTGATTATATATATCAAATTCCATAAAACTCAGTCCGAGTTAATAAAAAGAAAATCGGAATCTTTTAAAATATCTTAAAAATAATATTTTGAGACAAATTAATCCCTGAAAGTGAAAGTGTAAAATGTGGTACCTGCCATGTCCACCCACCGAGCCCGTGAGGGTCAGAATCGTCATTTAGGTCGAAACATTTGGCATCACCAGTGTAGTTGTAGTAAATGTTGGCCGCACCATATAATTTCTCCAAAGTATTGTTCCCTGTCTTTGGATCATCAATTGCTTTGCACATCTACATTAACATAATTGTGTCTTCAAATCATAGCTCCGTATATTCGATAAAGTCTAGTTCTACTAGTAAAATTGGAACTCCAAAATATTAGAAGTCCCAAGTTTTATTTACACAAATGACGTGTGGATTTTTTTCTACTAAACTAAGTGATTGTAAATTGTTTATATTTAATATTCATGACTTGTATCAAGTCATTGATTTATTCAAATAAATAAATAAATCAGTAACCATATACATTTAAAATAAATTTTAAAATTTGATCCTACGTGTAAAGAATAATTTATCTACTTTAATAGTTTCTTTTTCGAGAATTTTACAACTACAATTATTTTTAATAGTTTGTTTGGACTATGGAGATATTTTTTTTGAAAAGGGTGAAAATCCAAACATCACTTTCTATCTCAACATCACAATTGTTACAAAGTTATTGTATTTGCACACATGAAATGGAAAATCCAAATAGAAAAGTCAACAAAAAGGACCAAATAACTCACTTACTATAAATTGATAATACCATTGTCATAGGGACATTTTGTGTCTGCCAATAAACCACATTTTGCAAAAATAAAATAAAATAAACGCACAAATTTTTGTCTCAAAAGAAGTTTTAATCGAGCGGACTAATGAGCTAGATGGTCACTAATCATATTGTCAATGTTAGCAAAGTGAAAAAAATAGAAATAAAAAGATCAACTAATGATATATATATATATATATATAATTTTTCTAATTTCACGAAGATGTTATTTTGGGTATGTAATTTTAAAATAATTAAGTACCTGTTTGACAGGATAAGCAGGCAAGGGATTGAGGAAATTGGAAGGGGTTGGATAATCTGTCATGGCTGTATAAACATAAGCTGTTCCAAGCCAACTTTTAAGAGAACCTGCACTAATATAATTCCTGTGTATACAGTAAAAAGGGGCACAATTATTACACTTTAATCATCTCTCGCTCCTAAATAAACACATTTTTATATATAGAGACACTTTAATATATATATATATATATATATATGTCCTTACTTGCAAATTCTAAATGATTTTCTGAGAATCTCTAATCCACCAGGTTTTGCTGCTGTCTCATCAATTTCTTGCCATGATCTTTTGATCACTTTGTAACACTTCTCACTCTCACTCTATTTTTGACATAATCATAAGAATTTTAAATAAATTAATAAATAAAATTATTCATATTCCTGTTTAAAGATAAATATATATATATATATATATATATATATATATATATTCCTAACTTTAATTTAGTCATTTTCAGATAGCTCTAGACCTAATTTTTTAGGTGCCTAAGATTTCCATTTTTATTTTCCAATTGCATTGTGGACCAATAGTAACCTTATCATTAAACCTCATCTTGATTGCTTTCTAGTTTCTACCTTGAATAATAGGATATTTTCCATGTTAGGACAAGCACTACACAACATGTCTAAGATGCACATGGAGGGTTGTTTGTCTTAAACATGAATAAACATTAATTTAACTCCTCAATTCCCCCTATAATAGACTTCCATTGGTATATATGGTGTTCAATTCACCAATTAAGACAAAATTTATTTTTTATAATGTGAATATAAATAAAGGGAAATTGTTTCTAAAAGAGTAATGCGTAGACTACTATACGATTAAATAATTAGTCGAGTATTGAAAATTCTTGTTCAGACCTAATTTACTTAAACCTAACATATTACATGGAAGCGTAAAATTAATTTTACATTAAAATTAATTTTCCACAATAGTAATATAAAATAGTTATGGGAAATTTTAGCCCTGATCCAATCTGGTCGAATCTAAGTATATTTCAATTTATTTGTGACCAATTATATAACAAGTGTGATTCACTCTTCTGGTGAAATACAATTGGATTCGGCCAGACCGGATCTAGACTATAATTTTCCAATCGTTATAGGGAGAAAGAGGGTACGTACCCTAAAGTCTTGGGTGATAATATTGTTGAAACTAAATGGGGAAGTAATATTGTCAAAATTGAGAATTGGTGCAGAAGATGCCAAAGCTCCTACAGCTACATGGGGATATTTCAATCTAAACCATGCCGCCAGCACTGCAACCATAAAAGAAAAAAATAAGTATAAATTTCAACTTTGTATATGTTAAATATATTAAATATCTTTGTCTAGAAAAAAAATAATCCGAATTTTCTGTTCCATATATGTGTTATACTTCATGTTACACGCACGGATTCGTGATAAGTATACACATGGTTGGTTAGAATATGGAGACAATGTATATACTTGTCACGCATCTGTATCTGTAACAGAAAATGTAACACAGACGGTGTAACGTAAGAAGATTTGAATTGGAAAACAAGATAGCATAAACATAAAATTAATAAGAAACGCATACTTCCACCATAGGAACCTCCGAACACCACAACAGGAGAGTCAGTTGCTGTCAAATTCTTCTTCAGATCAACAATCAAAGTCGCGTAATCCGCTAATGCCTGTGTCGAACTCAAATAACCAAGTGTCGTTGAATTCGAATACGCGATTACCTTATTCCCCCCGTACGGCATCGATTTTCCATAAAACCTGTGCTGCATTTCATACACACACACATATATATATACATACATACATACAACTCCATCAATACATACATACATTTATAATATGAGTAATTAGTATTACCTCAATGAAGACTAGTAGAGCTTTGAAATGAGGAGCGGTCTCGAACATGAAACCAGTGTTTTGAGCAAACCATTCGATATCGCCTTCGTTTCCGGTGTAGACGAAGATCGGAGAATTGTTGTTAGCGCCACCCCAGTATTTGCTATTGATTAAGTACCTTTGCTGGAAGGTGTGATAACTCTGTGGATTGTAGTTGAAGTGATCAAGAATTTGTGTGTAGAATTTTTCTTTATAGAGCTTATTAGTTGTTTTGGTGGCTAGAGAGATCTTTAGTTGTTCTGGATGGATGATTGATGAAGGGAAAAGATGTGTGATCTTGGCTGTTGTGGTGGATGATGAGAGGAGTGGAGATAGTAAGAAAAGTAGTAGCAGCCAGATTGCCATTGTCTTCCTCTTTGTGGAGAGAGAGAGAGAGAGAGAGAGAGAGAGATTTTAAATTCTTAAAACTTAATCATAGTAGAGGTTGGGAATTTAGGATGTTAGCCAAAGTTGGATAACTTTAAGTTGGGACTAATATAAATAGAACCATGAAAGTCATTTTTTCTAGAAGATATTAAATCTTGGTAAACTGTGGTTAACTTGTACTAACTTCTTTTTGATCCTACATTGTAAAATTGTGTTTTATTATGTATTTTACTCTATTTATACACCATATGTTTATGAAAAGGGAAAATTACGTGCAGACCCCTTCACTTATCGAAAATTATTAACATACCCCTTCAAGTGATCTGTTTGTAAAGTTTAGAGGGGTATAATTATAAGAATTTTTTAATACACATGGAGTGTAATTATTGTAAGAAATACCATAATATGAGGGAGTGTATTGGTAATTTTCAATAAATGAGGGTTTTTTTGGTAATTATACAGTAAGGAGTTTGTGTGTAATTTTTTCCTATTAAATAATAATGTTAAGGTGGATTTTATACACTTTTCGTACAAAGACACAATGAAATTTTATACATTTTTCGTGTAAAGATAGAATGAAATGTAAAATAGAACATCGTATTATAATAAAAATCTGAAATGAGCTGGGCTTGGATGCTAAATAAACATAGAATTTTAGAACTTTAAGAATACTACGGTGTCCTTGAACACAAAGTTAAATGAGTTGTTACACTTGTTATTTTCCCAACCAACCAAATTATTGAGAAATTACGAGAGCTGTAAATTAATTAAATATATATATATAAGGAAGAATTGTGCTGTAAATTGGACTGTAATGAATTGTATTATTGTCCACAATTCCGATTCCAATTAGTGCTCTTCTTTATTTATTACAAAGTATGACAATAAAGAAAGTTATGAACGTTGTAACCGTCGATTGCATAGACATATAGTCAATAACATACAACGTTCGAATTCTTTTAGTACAATTAGTTAATCGACTCAAAATAATTAAGATATGTCTTATCTTGTGAAGTTCATTAAAAAATTATTCAAGCTTATTATCCCTATTTGGAATTAAATCCTATTTAATCATGCGTTACTACATATACAAATATATATAATAATTGTAAGTATATATTATGCTATATAATTATTTTTCACTTTTCAGGCATTCATTTAATTTGTCCGTTGCAATGGCATCTATTCCCAGGGCCAGCCAAATTAGGTCCTACATTGAACCTTATTTTTTTCCTCAATTTGACAATATTGTATAACTAGACAAATATATATCCTACAAAAGACAGCTGCAAAATTAAATTCAAGTATTGTGATAAAAAATAAATATAAAGGCAATATTCCATATTGAGTTTGTTGCCATATATAAGAGATGTGAGCAACTTCTTATTTTGGAATTTTGTGGGAAAAAATAAAATAAATCAGTCGCAGTTTTAATTTTTATATTAAATTATGTTATTAAAGGTAAGTCCGGTAAGCATGGCCTGATTTTGCAAACAATAATGTATCACTTGTAAATAATATAATAATAACAATACACAGAAATAAATTATTTCCCTACCATATATATTCTCGTCCCGCATTTATTCTGCATAATTTTTTGAGTCTTGATGGCATTTTTATCTAAAAATGTACGTATAATTTACTTCCAACCTCCAGGGCCCTATATTTTATTACCATTTATGAGCATGTTTCAACTTTCAATAGTCAAATACAAGTGGTGGGAACCAAACCTCTTGGCCCAGTGGTATAAGGATGTCACTGAGACAACTTGAGGTCGATGTTGTTGTGCTCCCAGAATTGATTCCCGACGTCGTCAAAATAATGTTTGGCCAGCGGTAGCCATGAACCGCAAGCGGGGATTAGTCGAGGTGCGCGAAAGTTGGCCCGGACACCACGTGGATAAACCAAAAAAATAAAATAAAAGTGGTAGGCCACTAGGAAAAAAGATTGTTATGGTAACAATTATGTTAAGCATTAATATCATTTTAAATTATCAGAATCTGATTCTCTTACAACTTAATTGGGATAAACATTTTTAAAAAAAGAATTATTAGTCAATATATTTCTTAAGAAAAAAGACTGATTCAGTATGCACAACTCTCATCATGGCATTATATGATAACTAGCGGTTATTAACTATTAAAAGAATCGCAATTATCTTCAGATCTAAGCATGATTTTTTCTACTGTTTAGGATCAGAGAACATGATCTAGAACGCCTCTCAATAATGTGTAGAAGACTTCAATTTCATGTGCAATAAAATTATTCAATCACTAGTACGCGATTAATATATTATTTCATGATAAATTGGATTGGACACTAGGGTCTTCATTTCAATTTGATTTTCCATTTTGTGTTGCAGTTTATATGTGATGAGTATGCAATTACGTCTCACGTCATGTCAGATGAAAACGAGAAATTTGAGAGGTTTATAAGCCCTAAACTCCCCTCTCCCTAATGAGATGTCTTTTAAGAATAAATTCGTGTGACTCTAGTCAAAGCAGACATAACTCGCGCAAGGGAGTCCATTGTGGGAAAAGGCAAGTGCATGCCACATTATTTTGGCACCGACTAGGGGAAACAACACGACCTAGACATTGAGTTTGTAGACTAGATCTCAAGTTTGCGGCGCTAGTGAGCCACCCCAGTAAACTAATCAGCATGCAGGAGAACAATCGCCGTCAGGGGAGAGTTTAATACTCTAATCTCTCTAAAAACCTTTGCTAATTACTATTATCAAGAGACAAGGGTATTTAGTTTGTCATTTCGTAGATCGGAGCTCGTTTCTCAAAATATTTTGGTCAGGGTTTGACTACCCTAATCCCTATACTCAGTTTTCATACTAAATATGCTACGTGTGTAAATTTTACGTTACATGTATATTTTAAAGAAAAATTATATGTATAAATGCATAAGAAGTGAAATAAAAGATAAATTCAAAATAGTAGGTCCCAATGGCAAACTGTGACATAATAGTCGGATATATTGTATATTAGTAAATTTTATGTTCCATGTTGGGGGCTAAGGTGAGTCGGGCCGGCTCGATTAAATCTCGGCTCATGCCCGAAATGTCTTGAGTTTGAGCTTATTCATGAGCCGAGCTCGAGCTTGCATTTGAGTGTTATAAGCTTGCGAGCCGGTTCACGAGCTTTTACTATTATTATATAATATAGGTATATTAATGTTTATATTCAAAATTTATGTAATCTTGTTCATATGCACATTATATTTGATCAAATTATTATGAATAAATATTTCACCTGTTAAATGCTAACTTTCGTATATATATGTATTAGTAATAATGATTGGGAAAATTGCACTTTTGGTCCCATAGTAGTCAGCCCAAAATAATTTTAGTCCCATAGGACTTTTTTTGACACTTTTAGTCCTAAAGGAGCGAAAAAGTGATACTTTTGGTCTCAATCGTTAAAAAATGGACGGAAATTAGTGATTGAGTAATACGCGCCGTTAATTTTAAAAATACAAAAAAAAAATTCAAATAAATTCAAAAATATTAATTAAATAATAAAAAAAGAAAAAAAAAGGAAAAGAAAAGGAAGAAAGACAACCAACAGGTCGTCTTCTCCACCCCCACCCACCCCAACCCCCCGCCCTGATCCACCGCCGCTACCACCTCCAAAAGCTCGACCCAAACCTCTCCAAAAATACTGCCACCTCCAACAGCTCGACCCCCAAATTCGACCCCCAAACCCCTAATCACCATCGCAACTGGAAAACCTCACAGACGACGACAGAGGCTATGGTGGTGGGGGAGACAACGGGATGATGGTGGTGGTGGGGGAGACGACGAGATGATGGTGTTGGGGTGGGTGGCTGTTGCGAAGAAGACGACCTGTTGGTCGTCTTTTTTTTTTCTTTTTTTAATTTTTTTTATTTAATTTATATTTTGAATTTATTTGAATTTCTTTTTTTTTGTCCTTAAAATTAACGGCGCGTGTGAATTCATCGCCATTTTCCGTCCATTTTTTAATGTTTGGGACCAAAAGTATCACTTTTTCACTCCTATGGGACTAAAAGTGTAAAAAAAAGTCATATGAGACCAAAAGTGTTTTGGGCCAACTCCTATGGGACCAAAATTGTAATTTTCCCAATAATGATTTTATTATCCATGTCTTACCTATATTAATAATAACAAATTATATGAATAATATTGTAATAATAATAACTAAGTATGTCACGCCTCGGGCTCACGAGCCCGTTGGACCAGAGAAATCCCATCAAACCCACTGAGCGTAACCTGTAGTTGGGCATTTGAACCACGGCCCAAAATGGATATCCATTGTTACACTTGAATCCTAGGGTTTTCTTAATGAATTATTCAATTCTCTCTTATTCCGTCGATGTGGGACGGGCTGTTACAATCACCCCTCTTTCGAGGAGCGACGTCCTCGTCGCGGCGTGACTCAGTCTAAGATCCGTCGTCAGGCGTCGGGACTCTCTAGGCTACCACCGGATTTGCCTCAGACTATTCTTCATAGCGGATCCGAGAACCTCGGGCTACTTCATAGCGGATCCGAGAACCTCGGGCTACTTCATAGCGGATCCGAGAACCTCGGGCTACTTCATAGCAGATATCGAGATTTCACGTTATAGCACCGAACTCCCAATTCCGGCTGACGAGCGGCTCTGATACCATTTCTCACGCCCCGGGCTCACGAGCCCGTTGGACCAGAGAAATCCCATCGAACCCACTAAGCGTAACCTGTAGTTGGACATTTGAACCACGACCCAAAATGGATATCCATTGTTACAATTGAATCCTAGGGTTCTCTTAATAAATTATTCAATTCTCTCTTATTCCCTTCGGGGATATCCGATAAAATTGGAACGATACAGAGAAGATTAGCATGGCCCCTGCGCAAGGATGACACACACAAATCGAGAAATGGTCCAAATTTTTTTTTGTCACGCTCCGGGCTCACGAGCCCGTTGGACCAGAGAAATCCCATCGAACCCACTGAGCGTAACCTGTAGTTGGGCATTTGAACCACGGCCCAAAATAGATATCCATTGTTACACTTGAATCCTAGGGTTCTCTTAATAAATTATTCAATTCTCTCTTATTCCGTCGATGAGGGACGGGCTGTTACAATCACCCCCCCTTCGAGGAGCGAAGTCCTCGTCGCGGCGTGACTTAGTCCAAGATCCGTCGTCAGGCGTCGGGACTCTCTAGGCTACCACCGGATGTGTCTCGGTCTATTCTTCATAGCAGATCCGAGAACCTCAGGCTACTTCATAGCGGATACCGAGATTTCACGTTATAGCACCGAACTCCCAATTCCGGCTGACGAATGGCTCTGATACCATTTGTCACACCCCGGGCTCACGAGCCCGTTGGACCAGAGAAATCTCATCGAACCCACTGAGCGTAACTTGTAGTTGGACATTTGAACCACAGCCCAAAATGGATATTCATTGTTACACTTGAATCCTAAGGTTCTCTTAATAAATTATTGAATTCTCTCTTATTTCGTCGATGTGGGACGGGCTGTTACAAAGTAACTATGAAATAATATATTTAAAAATATTATGAAAGTTCTTTTTAATCCAAAATTTTCATTCTTATAATTTTTCAGTCAGATGTTAATTTAAATACAATATATGAAAGTTCTTTGAAATATTACAATATATTACAAAGAACATAGGAACATAAATATATACTTTTTATAATTTAAATACAATATATATATATATATAATATATACAGTATACATATACATATAAAGGTAAATTTTTTGGGGTTTTGAGCGGAGGAGATTTATGGGTTTCGGCGAAGGAGCTGTTGGGGGCGGCAGAGGTGGGTGATTCACATGGACAGCGGGGTGTTAGATTAGAGAAAACCCCGTAGGAAACTTGTATTATTGAGTAACATATTTATAGAGATACATCTATTTGGTAAACAAGAAACTCTAACTATAAATAAGAAAAAGATAAATACAAGGAAACATAAAGAAACCTAAATTAACATAAATACTAGAAAGATATGGAAAGATATTATATTATCTAACACGGGGTTGTGGGCGGTGGGGATGACCAAATTTGCAGAGACGATGGAGCTGTTGGCGGCGGGGACGAGATGATTTGCAGACGGCATAGTTGTGGGCAGATTTGTCGTGGCCGGGTGATGGCGGTAGGCGGTGTTGCGATAGACTCTACGATGACCGTGGCAGCAGGGTTGGGTGGGTCAGCAGTGGCGGCGTGGTGGTGCCTGAATTAACAGGGAAAAAGAAAAAAGGGTTTGAGCTTGGCTTGGATCACCTAGATTTAATAATCCTACCCAAAGTCCCAAATACATCATATCCTACCCAATTTGAATTTTATTTATTTTTATATTAAAATTGGAGGGATAGGCATTTAACAAGTAAATTTAACAAAAAAAACTAACCCACTCTTAATCTTAACGAGTGTACAACACTCTCCGTTAGTTTCTAACAGAGAGAGGTTTTCGTGCAGAATTTACAAAATTACAAGATCATCTTAGACTACTTTTTTAACATAGAAAGAATATGTGTAAGTTTCGTGTTTCACAATGTGCAAAATATAATTTTTACTTAGTGATTATTATACTATAAACTAATTGAAAAAATGGGTTTAGGGGACCATTATGATAGCCGCCATAATGGACCTTCTCATCATTATATTCCCTTGCATGAAGAATCAATCTCATCAACTGTTTCACTATATAATTTGAAACCTAGCCCAACGGTTAACTGAATTTGCATACAAGGTCTCATATTAGAACCAATTATCATTAGCATTTTCAATCTTTGAGAAAATTTATATTCAATGTTTCATTATTTTTAGTTCTGCGTTGAAAGGCTTGAAGAATTTGTCTTTGTTATATATAGATATCTTGTCTCACACAACTTAGTGATGCTATTATCTCAAGATATATTTCGTTTTGAAAAAGTGAGGAAATGAAATTGGAATGAGGGTCGATTTACTCCAATATTACGCGGATGTAGAGCTGTAAACGAATCAGTCAAACAAGTTGTTGTTTAAGCTTGTTTGAAACATTATCGACTTGTGTTTGAGTTTGATTTGATTGTTAACCGATACGAGGTCAAACGAGCTCAAATAGTTTGACTTTTATACACATATTTTCTCATTTTTTACTAATCGAGTCGAGCTCAAACCTAACTTCAAACTTATCGAACATACAAAAGATTGTTCGAGCTTGATTTGATATGTTAATGAACCGAACTCAAATGAACTTTTAGTGAATAATTGCGAATCTAATTTCGAATGACTTGGTTCGTCTTTCAATCCTAGTCCTACGCATCATTTGAAATCCACAACACTCAGCAAAAAAACAATACAAAGTGTACAAAATTACACTTTCAAATACCATCAAATATAACAAACATGTGAATCTATCTTCAACTTTTACATCATATGTACAACAAACATTTCACTCAAAGTAGCACAACACAATCCTGAAAAACTGCTGTTTCTTTTAACTCAAAATTCCACTGAAAAAGCAGTAATACTAATAGCTCATAAAAATCACTTCGGAAGTTACAAAAGTAGGATCACAATTCACAAATCAACAAGATGTTAACTTCTTAATATCTCTCAATTAAGGTTACCAATCTCAAATTAAACTAATTACAAGATATAATACTTTGTGAAATAATTAACACACTAAAAACCTCCCCATTTAGATCTCCTGCTACTCTGCCCTTCTCCTCTCACATCACCACTTCTCGACTTCGCCTGAATCACACTACTTTTTTCCCTGGAAGGACTATGATAGTCCCCACCCGATGCTAACCTAGATCCCGATAACACATAATCCTTAACACCCTTAACAGATTTATACCTCTGCGTCTCATCAAAATAACTTCTTCTAGAACCTTCCTTCTCGAGTTCTTGAAATCCCTCCTTGTCTGAACCAACTACATCAGACACAGTCCTTTGGAGGGAAATGCCTCTCCTAGAAACTGGGCCGGAGATAGAATTCCTCGCTTTTATTTCATTATTAATTGGTAATAATAATTTCCGAGGGTTATAAGCCCTTTTATACCCTTTATTATTATTATCATCATCCATGTTTAATTCAATCGAATGAAGATCACTTTCTAACGACTCTTCTCTGCTGTCTACAGCATCTTCCTCAACTTCTCCATCATCATCTTCTTCATCAATCTGATGGGATTTAACATTATACTTATCTTTGTCTCGTTTCGGCCCAAGGAAAACTTCGAGCTGTCTCCTCAGCTTACTAATGGCAGAATTTTTCTCCTCAAATTGATGTTTAGCTTCAGATAATTTCATCTGAACTCTTTCCTCGCGCAACTTATCAGCTAATTCAAGCATTTCTCTTTCCTTTTCAACTTCCTCGTGAACTTTAGCAGATTCCCTCTTTAGCTTCTCCGCTTGGGCCCTATCTTCATCAATATTCCTTGCTAATTCTTCACACACCTGTTCTGTTATTTCTCTTGCCCTTTTTTCACTTTCTAATTCTTTAACCGCCTTAACAAACGATGATTTAGTTTCCGATAGCTCTTTCCCCAGTTTCTTATTCAAGCTCTCAAGTCGCCTTCTTAGCTTTCGTTCTACATCAAGTTCACCAGCAATGGACGCAATTGCAGATTCAACGGCTTGATGTTCTTTATTTTTCCATGATGCCTTTTCTTCAGCGAAACATTTCATGAGATAGTTAATCTCAGTTTTTTCTGAACGTTGGTCTTGGATTAGATGATTGACTTGTAGGCGGGCTCGTTCAAGCTCAGCATGAAGGGCTGAAACTAGAGACATGCTTGATGAAGGTTGATCAGCATGAGCCCAGATACGGTTGATAATTTTTAGCAGCTCTTTGGAGGTTGTCAAAGCATTACTTACATCCTTTAGGCGATTTTTACTACCGATTACTGATCCACTTGATGTCGGGGGGCGGGAATGGGATCGAGTCTCAACCTGCAATCCATCATTATATGACTTTCTGTGATATGTTTGAAGGGAATTTGAAAATTAGTACCAAAATCAATCTTAAGGAAGACAAAAATGATATTTAATTTTACCTCCATAAAACTAGCATTGCTAATAGAATCAATAACACCAACATTTTGGTTAGCAGACATGAGCCTCTGAGAAATAGATGGAGTCCTACGATGACGACTACCAGCTCCGGTTCCAGATCGATCCATTTTCTACAAAATCCAGAAACGAAATATAGTTCATGAATAACTAAAAACTAATCACCCCGAAAACCATCTAGGACAGATCTATTCTTCCTTCTTACAGCAAACAAAATCACATTTTTCACACAAAGAGAGCTGATTTTAGTGCCCCGTAAAATTGAAAACAACAAAAACCCAAAAATTAAAGAACATATAACATTTTCAAATTGAACGAATAATTGATCCCAACTCCAATAGTAATTAAGCAATGAATATAGGCATAATAAAACATCACCCCTTAACACTCCAATCCAATTATTCATTACAACTATGCTACAAAAATCACACATACATGCATATATATATATATATATATATATATATATATTGGTAATGAGATATAGCCAACCTCCGAAACGGTCGGGCTATGCGAAGGATCCGACAAATGTGGTGGTAAATAGCCCGAACCCAAGCCCGACGAGGACTGCATCTTCTCCTTCTTAAACACCATCATCCTACTCCCACTCTTCTTCTTCATCATCACCTCCAAATTACTCTCACTCATTTTCGGCGAAGGCATCTCGTTCATCTCCCACAATGTGGCCGCAAGCCTCCGGGCCGATACGGGCCGGGTCGATTTCCCACTTTGAGAATACTTGGGAGAGTCAATAACGCTCCTCAAAGGGGTCATTCTCCACGCTGGCACCGGGGTGCTGGATCTGGACCGTCCAAGTCCGATCCCAAGCCCGGCCCGATTCTTGCCCACCAAAATAGCCCGTTTATTCAACCTGTAATTGTTAATCCTTGATGATGACGATGAAGAGGATGAACACCCCCTTTTACGGATCTTGGTGGGCATTATCAATCCCTCCCTTATCATCTCTCTATGCCCTTGCCTTGGCATTTTAATTATTTCAACTTAAATTTTGTACCAATATTTGCACTTTATGACTTAAATTTCACTGATCTGTATGCAATTAAATACAGAAAATATAGAATCAAACAATATTTACCAAATTAAGCAAATCAAAAAGCAAAAATTGAAATGGGGTTTGAAGATCTTACAAATTTGTTGAAAGGGTGGATCTTCATATCTGCGTATAAAAAGGGTAGACATAGATTGAGATGGAATTAAATATGAATAGTCAGCAGCATAATAATATGAATGATTATTATTCAGTGGGTGTAACGTGGGTTTAAAAATGGAAATTACAAATCTTGTTCAAGTAATTGAAAATGGGGGAGGGGAAATAATGATGGGGGTTTTGTGATATGTTTTGATTTCAAATTGATATGCTGAAAAAGAGAATTAAAGGTAATAAAGCTAATCAAAGCTCCATTTTTTTCCCTGTACACTCTAACGTACTCCAGCTAGTGCATGCGGTACATGTAGACAAAGCGGGGAGGCATGTGAAGCTAAAAACGTGGTGGGTAATGATGAGTACTAGAATGTCTTTTTCGTATTTAACTTTGGCGGATTTGTGTATATCTGATCTGTCTGCCTGAAATTATATATTCTTTTCTTTACATTAATTATTTTAAATATTAAATTACGCCTCTTGGATTGGATTAGTTAATTTTTGGTCGGATTATACTGACTGACCACTTCAATTGCTGTCCAAATTCTAACCATTACCAGTTTACAAATGTTTTCCAACTTCCTCTATTTTATAATTTTTTTCCTTCCGTTTTGTTAGTATTTTAATAGTTTAGGAATGTATACATAAGCAAATAATATATGCTAGTTAATCATTGTGGACAGGTACGAATAGGGGTGTAAACGAGCTGAATTTTACCAAACGACATGTTGTTCAAATTTGTTTAAAATACAATCAAGCTTCAAAGTTCGTGTTTGAGCTTGTTTGATTATTAATCGAGTCGAGCCCAAACGAGCTTTAATCGAGCTGAACATGAGTCGAGCTCGAGTAGTTTGATTTTTTTGTACATGTTTTTATTACTTTTTACTAATCGAGTCGAGCTCGAGCCGAGCTTCAAAACTTATCAAACACAAAGAGTTGTTCAAGCTTGGTTTGATATGTTAACGAACCGAGCTCAAACGAGCTTTTAACGATCGAGCTCGAGTCAAGTATCGAGTAGTTTGGTTCGTTATTCAGCCCTAGGGACGAAGTTAGAAATTTTACTAAGGTGATGAAATTATTGCGATATAACTATATATTTT
Organism: Buddleja alternifolia; assembly: GCA_019426215.1. NCBI lineage: Eukaryota > Viridiplantae > Streptophyta > Magnoliopsida > Lamiales > Scrophulariaceae > Buddleja > Buddleja alternifolia. Next base: position 38,485,375 of record CM033398.1, read on the forward strand.
TTTTGGCTAGATAAACGAAAGATTTAAGAGAGGTGCCCCGCGATACGATACACTATATTTATGAAGGGAAATATAATAAAAAACTAAATTCAATTTTAACTTTTGACATATTTTATACTCTTATATCTCTTTCGTTATAGTCAGAATTTTGGGTTTGGGTGGGGCGAACTCAAAAAAAAGGGAGAAAGCGTAATATTTTTCGATTTGGGAGGGGGGAGAGGGGGACGAAATTCAAATATAAAAAATTTTGTAAGGTAAAAAATATAACTTTCAAAATTGAGGGGGGGCGAGCACACCCTCCCGCCTCCCCCCGGCTCCATCCCTGATTGTGGACTTCTTGTAATGGATGTGCCTATTTGTGCAATTAGTTGGTTAATGAAATGTTGTTATATGTTGATGAAGTCAATGATAGGTTCATTTTTCTATTGGTGAAAGTTTGTGAGCTCCCGTTCGTATAATAGAAGCAATATACGGATTCTTGACCCAGCTGGTCTCAACTGTACATTGAACCCGTTTCCAAAACAGCGCACCAACTGACTTCATTGCCCTTCGGTGATCAGACAAACTGCTCGATCAGGTGATCATCATAGGTTCCAACGTCATTGCATGTCTTGACAAAATGAGCAACATATTGCTTTGGATTACATTTGTGATCAAATTATTGGAATCCTTATGGCTAGAGCAAAGAATTGCTTTGGATCAAATTATGGTGAGCAACATATTCGGACCTGTCAATCCTCATGGCTTGACATAAGTCGAAGTTGATTTGGAGCTTTCATCGTACTTGTCTTTGACAAACTCTCGGAATCGCCCCCATCATGTGAAAATTGGAGTTCTTTCATAGAAGGTTTTACAATCTCACCGATGGTGCTTTGCAGAATACACTAGTTGTCTAATACATTTCGAAGCACATGCACTAACCATACTTTGATATGCTAATCGCAAATTGCAGTGATTGACCTAATTTGTCACGTCGTGTAGTAGGTCGGACTTGGTTTTTAAAAAAACCATAGCATTTTGGTCAAGATTAACAACTCTGACCTGACGTCTACTGGTACACCACATCATTAGCATAGTTCCTGGGAATAGTTTCTGTAAGTAGCTAAGTCTGGTAGAAATCATACCGGATTTTGATGCAGAAGGATCTCTTGGAGAAGTTGCGATCGAGACCGATTTATAGCAGCAAAATAGAGGAACAAATGATCCTCAAGAACTACAAGCTGTTGGACAAAACTCAGGCGATTTCTTCGAAGCTGCTTCAAAATCTCCTGAATCATATACCTGTCCATGCCCCTCTCCAATCCCGGGCGAATAGTATGCTTGTCGTCTTCAACCTCCCCGTGAAGGCGGGCCACCAGGGAACCAATTGTGTCAAGCTCTTTTTCAAGAACATAAACACCAATAGCTGCAGTGTTAAGATGGACCATTCCTTTCTTAGTCATGTCGAGGGGAAGAATAGTGGGGCATATGGGGCCCGCAACAATGGTGGCAAGAGCAGTAGTCACAGCTGATATAGCCACTCCAACAGAAGCTGCAATCGAACGCAAGGCAGATCCTGTTGACCTTGACTTTCTCAGAAGAGGGTCAAGCTGTAGTCTGAGCTGGGAGAAGCATCGACGAATGTCATTGAAGTTGTGTGAGTCGGGTAAAAGGAAGGGGTTTTCAAGGCTGTCAAATTGGAGAAATACATTAAAAGCCAATTTGCATTGGGAATGTGAGAGGAAATAGCCTTTAGAGTCAAAATCCAGGGAAAGATCATCGAGAAGATTATGAATAGGGGTATAGAGGACCCGAGCATGACGGACACGCTGGTAGATAAGGAAGCACAGACGGAAAGTACGCTCTGTATGTTCAAAAAATGTATATGTAAGAGAGTTAGGCCTAATAGGTGAAAGTGCCTCTTGGACACACTCACGGCTCGGTCTAAGAACCTGCTCCACTTCCAACAGCTGAGGTTCCTCAAAGACGTTGACACGCTCTACGTCAACATTTTGGTCTTTGTCAAATGTTCTTCGAATCTCACCAAAAGAATTAGATTGAACCGCAAGGGCGTATTCTTGAGAAAGATTAATGGTGGGAGAGAGTTGTGAACTTGACGACGTCGGTGTATTGTCTGCAGAATAACCTGAATTTTATGTTTTAAAGAAATAATCAAATATTACAATATGCCTAACTAATGAAGGAGTACAATGCAACAAAGACGAAAACAAACCGACTTTTATTTTATTTTGATTATCCTGATCACAAAAATCCTACTTCTTTCGTGTAACGTTCCTTATCGAGTCGAGACGGGATAGAACCATAAGATCTCTTGTACATTTCTGTTACTTATATTATTAAATTCTCAAAGCATTGACCAGAGGAAGGGTTTACCTTGGGAATAAGACTTCATACAAGACAGCATTGAGCCTTGTCCTTTGATGAGGGATATCCAGATTCCAGCCTATCAACAAACCAAATCACACTGGTATTAAATAGTTGAGCTGAAAATAAGTCAATTTTACTAAAAGTTTAGCTGAATGAAAGTGGAAACTGGAAAGTGATAAGAAGCACCAAAGGTCTCGTAATCGTGCCTAACAGTGCCTCGAAGGATTAGTCTTGGACCTTTTGGTTGGAGCACACATTGGGAAACAAAAAAAGTAAAAAAAGAACCAAATTTCGGGTGCTAAAGAAAATTACCAGCAAAAAGAAGAATTACTTAACGAAAATCCCAGCACAGGGACTAAATATTTGAAGTTTACCTAACCTGGCATTAAAGCAAAACTCATAAACAAGAAAACCAAGTAAAAGAATGCAAAATCCACAAATAAATGCAGCAAGGAATGAAACCAAGATTTCAGTTATGATAGAGAATTTAGTTAACTTACCTCTTTAAAAATTGGAGGGTTTGGAGATTTTGCAGTCGAAGAACATTCAAAATCGAAAAGGGTTTCGCGTTTTAGTACGTCTATATATATGTATGTATATGTATATATATTTGTGAAATGGATTCATAAGTACGAGTATGTTCAGTGGGCAAATAGTAACGGTTGATCTATCTTCGAAAAGTTTTCAGAGATGGGCTTTGAGGAAGTTTTTATGGGCCTGGATTCGGGCCTATTGAGGCTCGATGTTGGGTATTTATATATATTTGATTTTATTTTTTTTGGCTAAGTTGTTGGATATATATTCATTTCTACGTTAATGTAGTAGTACTAAGAATAAGTCGAAATCTATAATCTATAATCTATATCTATATCTATATCTATAATCTATAATAATAATAATAATAATAATAATATCTATTATAAAAGTATGAATGTTAGGAGATGATGATATACATTTCTTAACTTTTTTGTAGAAACTAAAATATCCTTATGTGAAAATATTATGATAGGAAAACGAGTGAGTTTCATTCGGTGAATAACTTAATGATAATAAATTTAAAATTAACTTAATCTAGACCTTATTAGAAGAAGAATTACCACTCTAATAAATGAGTTACTTTGTTCATTGATTCATAGTTAGTATCTAATTTACTGTTATTGGATATTTTATTTAGTATTTTTGTGATGATAAATAGTTTTTACCACGGTAATAAGTAACTTTCTAAATTAACACACATTTTTCCTACGATAAATAATTTCTATTTGTTTTAATTAGAAATATTAGTGAACTCTAAATGAATTATATGACATGTTTTAGATATTGATGCGAATTCCATAATATAAGAAAATTTAAAAAATAAAATTTGAAGAAGAAAAATATTGGATTGTTGGTCCACTTTGTTATGTTATTTTTGTTTAATTCATTGATTTTTAAATTCCATTAAAAATGTAGTTATCAAATGACGAATTTCATTAAGCGGTAGTGGAGATATATAAGAACATAAAAGAATAAATATTTCAATTAAAAGATATCTCAAAATTATGAGAGTTCACAACTAATATATAATTAAAATAGAGAAGAAAATATATGAAGAATTGTTTTTAGCTTCATATGTCTCTTGCGAAAAGAAACAAATGGGAATATCATCTTAATAATTATTTTCTTCATTATATATATTCATAAGTACTATGTATCTAACTTAGTTTTATTGGATATTTTATTTAATATTTTTATAAAAGTGATAAATATTTTTTACATGGTAGTAAGTAATTTCCTAATACCACATATTTTTTCTACAATAAATAATTTTTATTTATTTAATTATAAAATTAGATTCTTAAGTGAACTGAAAATGAACCATATAACATGATATAGATTTTGATGCAAATTCCATAACATAAGAAAATTTTAAAATAAAATTCGATGAAGAAAAATATTGGATTGTTGGTCCACTTTATTATTTTATTTTTAATTCATTGATTTTCAAATTTCCATTAGAAAATTTAGTAAGTAAACGGCGAAGTTCATTTAGTATATGACAGTAGAGATAAGACCATAAAATAATAAATATTTAAACTATTAGATATTTCAAAAGTATAAGTGTTCACAGTTAACACTTAATTAAAACAAAGAAGAAAGCATGAAGAGAAACAATTTAGATCCATATGTCTCTTGCAAAAATAAGTAATGAGGAATTTCAGTTAGAATAAAAGAAGAATTATCATTGTTCATTAGATATAGTACTCTAATAAGTGAGTTACTTTTTTCTTGTATATATTAATTAGTAATATGTATCTAAACTTCTTTGTTGGATATTTTATAGTATTTTCATAAAAATGATAAATATAGCTTTACATGGTAATAAGTACTTTTCTATGTTTCATTACACATTTTCAAGAAATAAATAAATTGTATTTGTTTAATTAGCAACATTAGACTCTTAAATGACTCCTAAATGAGTTATATGACATGTTATAGATTTTGATGTATATTCCACGGCAATTCCATAACATAAGAAAATATATAATTAAAATATAAAGAAAAATAGAGTGGATTGCAATCCGGGATATGCTTTTTTTTTTTTTCTTAGTTCATTGATTTCAGGTGTCAATTAAAAGATTTAGTTAGAAAATGACTAATTTCATTTGGTACATAACCACGGTAGTAAAGATAAAGTACAGTTTTAGAAAAATATTCCAAAACTATGAGAGTTCTACAAACACATGACTGTGAAAGTTGAAATGAATTATATAAAGAGAGAAATTTTCACACTGTATACCTCTTGTAAAATGAACATAAAGAAAATTTATTTAGAACTTCTCTGTTCATTTTTTTAGTGTAACGATAAGGGTTCATAAAATTAACATTTTCATTTACATTTTGGTTGTAAATTTAGCCCTTTTGAAACCCTCTGTAAATATAAAGAAATAAGATAGTGGTCAAGAAAATGAGACAAAATCTAAAAATTCACAATAATGCATAAGAATAAACTCTAAATGGTTTTGGGCGATGCCCCATGATCTTTCTTATAGCAATGTTCATAATCTATGAAATGTTAGCATAATGAGAATAAATGATAAATTACACGTATGAGCATTACATTTAATTAGTATACCGTCTTAACATTTTTGCAATAATAAAAATTACATTAACTACCACATATAGTAACACTTATTTGTCATATAGTATTATGAAAATTTAAATAACGAAAGATACCAAGCAATTTAATTCATATAGATCATTTGTGAAATTATAGACCACTAAATAAGTTTTTTCGGTTTTATTTTCTTCCTACCAAATTAAAAGCACCTATGGTACATATCCACATATATATAAAAAATATACATACAAGAAAACCCTATATAGGGTTACTTTTATATAGAGTATGAATAATTTATAATATTTTGCAGTTCTTAATATTTTTTGAAACTTAAACATCAATCTTATTCAAACTACAAGACAATAAGCAATTTGCTATCTTCCACCAAAAAATTTTCTTAAATAAGTAATTCATAAATGTTTAATTAGTAGCAGTAGACTCTTAATTTAGCTCTAAATAAAAGAATAAGTAGTTAACAACTTTGACATTTATTCCACTTGAATTTAATAAATATTTTTCCTACAAATTTTAGGACGTCGGAATCTCAAATTTGTGTTGCTATTCAGTTATTTTTTCATGCATGAATAGATTTGAATTGCGAAGTTTTAAATGTTCACATTGGGAGAACGAGTAATAGATGACACCGACAATGTCATTTTTTTATTTTTTATTTTACCTTCTGAATAAAAATAGTAACATTATCACTCATTTGTAGAATTAATATTGATGATGTTTAGTAATTTCATATTGTACAAGAACCAATGTATTATGAATTAAGCATCAATGGACTAAACAATCGATTTATGATATTTGCAGAACTATAGACGAATAGAAAAATTTGTTCACAAATTAGAAGGACCAAATACCTCATGTAGATATAAGAAAAATACATACTAAAGAAAAAAGTAAACCCCATAATTCTAAAATAGTATGTCATAATCCAATTTACAGAACAAGAGTTCTACCAAATATTAAAGCAATGAGGCAAAGAAAAAAAGAGTAGGGTAAGTGAGAAAAGGTAAAGCTTTCAAGGAGTCGATAATTTACTATTTCAACTGCAAAATTAACTAAAATATAATTAAATTCTTTACCTATATATTGGTATCCAACATAGTTTGCATAGCTTGGATGAAGATTTGACAAATGTGTTAGAAATAGAAGTTTTGACAAATGTGTTAGAAATAGAAGTTCAAGTAGTTGTTACAAGGATAAAAAAATTAAAAAATAATAGATGAAGGTAATTTTATCACATATAATTGTTTTCTTTTTCGCGGTTTGTCTTTTTATCACATATGATAAATAATTAGATTGACAATATTTGAAGCAAAATATTACCAGTTAAGAATTAATAGTTGTAGGTAATTGATTGAATTATATGATTTTGTCTAATCAAATGAGATATAGATATATATTATTAGTTACTCGATCTTAAGTTTGTATAATTTGATATTGTGTATCAAGTTAATTGTCTTGTAATAGTAAGATTAATATTAAACCTAAGTATCTATGTTATTAAATAGATTAAGTTAAAACAAAATAAAAATATTAACTAATAAAATTAATTTAAGAATGTAAATTAGAATATTGTCCGCTTAGCGTTTTATATTTTGTTATGGAGTACTATAAAATGAAACTCCATTAATAGAATAAATATATAAATCATAGTTTTTAACTTACTACTATCAAATTTATTACTTTTAGAATTATCTTTGTATTATAAAGACATTATACTAAAAATTACAATAAACATAGTGATTCATGCGCAACGCGCGTGCCCTTTACTACTTTGACTAAATTATCTCAAATAAATATGACTGAATTGCATGAAAACAAAATAAATGAGCAAACTAATATACATCTCTATCGCCAATGTATATGCAATTTTTAACCTAATGTTGTTCTTTAATTAAAAAATCTTTATTTTATGAGATTTCACAGAAAAATGCAGAATTCGCAAACATTATGGACGTGCCTTAGATCAGATTGCAGAGTGATTTAGCTCTGTTTGTCATATAATGCAGTAATATTAGAAAGTTCCAAGGTTTGAGTGTTTTGATTAAGGTACAACTCTAAATCAATTAGAACATATACATCATCAGTATTTTATATAGTTTAAGTACCACATTCATATCAAACTCTGTTTATTTTCAACTTATAAATTATATATATTTTAAGTACCACATTCATATCCAACTCTGTTTTTTTTCAACTTATAAATTAGTAGCAACAACAATAGGTGGAGAAGAAGTTTTAATCTGATTCCTCTATTGTCTGATGGACGACCCCAATGATGCGGCGCGATGGTGGTGGTACAACTACTACGGCTCTCCACCTCCTCCTATGCTATCGCCGCCAATACCGCATTACTACCATCGCAGCATGCAATTGTTGGCAGAGACAGAGAAGAATAAGAAGGCAGAGATGGAGAAGGAGAAGGCAGAGATGGAGAAGAAGGTCGATGTAAAGAGATTGACGTCTTTTCTCGAATTCAATGACGACTTTCTTACGCCCTGGAATTGGAGTGTTAACCGCTCCGGTGTGAACAACCATGGCGGCTGTTATGATTCGAACGGTCGCATGCAATTTGAATCAGGATCGTTCTTCTCGGACTCGGTACATAATCTCTTCCTTTTTATTATAGTCTAGTAAAAAAGATGGTTCTATTATTGATCAACTTATCATAATTAATTAATATCTCTGTCTGTGTGTGTCTGTGCGCGCGCGCGTGTATGTTTTCATGAGTTAATCATTGCGAATGGGGTTTTTGTATAAATTTTGCATGAATTGCTGTAGGCAAACAATGCAATTTTTCGAAATCATGGACATGCTGTAGCAGAAGAAGAAGTAAAGCTGGAAGAGGTTGAAGAGCGCAAAGAAGAATCAGCAAGTTCAACAGAAGATGGCTTCGTAACAGTACGAAAGGAGGAGGAGGAGAAGAAGAAAAATTCGAGCCGCAACATAACATGAATAAGAAAGAAAAATAGTTCAATATTGACTGATCTATAATTTTTTTTTCTATACTAATTTACTTATTATTTTGATCGAATTGATGTGAGTTATCAACAATGATAACTTACAAGACAATCATTATTCCTATGGATTATAAATTTGTCGAAAGTTCCGCTGCTGTGATCCCAAGCAAAAGACTCAATGACTAAGGCTATGTTTGTTATGTTTTGAGGTTGTATTTTGGTGAGGAATTTTTTGAGAAACGTGCATATTTGATAGGATTTTGTTTGCTTTTATTTTGAAAGATTGTTTTTAATGATTTTTTGGTGAGAATTTTTTTGAGAAACGTGCATATTTGATAGAATTTTGTTTGCTTTTATTTTGAAAGTTGGTTTTTGAATGATTTTTTGGTGAGATAATGTTTGGTTTTGTTTTCGTAAAATAAAATTTATTGTGAAATCATGTATGTTTTTATCTGTTAATAATTAAAATTTATAATATACTATTGAGTTATATATATATATATACACGTATGTGTGCGTGTCAAAAAAGTTGATATATATATATATATATATAATTCTTATTAATATATATATTTATTGGTTTATATATATACAAAAATATATGTGGTATATACGCACATATATATCTATATATATACGGTTATATATGTGATTTGGGTCTAAAATGAACTCGACCCTCCTCAGTGAAGCTCGGCTCGAACACGATCGCGAAGCTCCTGAACTGGAACTACCTGAAATCAAAAGACCCACGTTAAGGTCGAGCTGGGGTTGACCCCAGCGTAGACCCTCCGACGATCAAGTCAGTATAGACTAAAGGATCGAGGTCGCTATAGTAAATGTGGAGTAATGAAAGGCTTACCCCTTGAGTGAGAAACGGAGGGGGTATTTATAGGAGAGATCACCTTGTCCGGATAGGGATAGGACACGCGTCACGATCTCTAAGATCCACGTCTTACCAATCTACGGCTGAGGTTCCGGGTCTTTCGGATCGGACGGGTCGGGTCATACCGAACCCGAACTAAAACGCGCGGATCCTGGCCTGTTTGGGGAATAAAGCTAGCTTTGGGGGGTAATTTTGTCAAAGTGGGTTTTTACCCATATCATTAATCCCCCACGTCATTAGTTAATGTGGAGCACAATCACGAGGTGCAATCATGACTGATGAAGTAGATAGAAAAGTTTTTTGATCGAAGCTGTTCCTTTGTGCTTTTTAGAAAGCATCTTGGCTGTTGAATTTAGACAATTGAACCCTTGCACTATTGCCGAGCCAATCCAAGGTGATGAAGAAAAAGGGAATGCAAGGATGCCAGTGAAGATGGCGAGGCTTGATTGCGTAGTGAAGGTCGTCCTTTTAGTTGATCACTTTTACAGATTTAGGATCGACTTAGCATGTCGTCCTATTGAAATTACTCTCTTACAGGTCTAGGATCGACGTCATTCGTCGTCCTTTTGGTTGATTTCAGATATAGGATCGAATTTGCGTGTCGTCCTTTTAGATATAGGATCAATTTCGCATGTGAACCATCTGTATTAACAATTATACCATCCTTTTTAGAAATAGGTTCAACTTTTTGTGAACCTTATGACTTAACAATTTTACCATCTTTTTCAGAGATGGGGTCGAGTTCATTGTGAAGCTTCCGACTTAACAATTTTCCTTTTCAGAGGAAGAGTCGAGTTCATTGTGAACCTTCCGACTTAACAATTTTCCCTCTTTTTCAGAGGAAGAGTCGAGTTCATTGTGAACCTTCCGACTTAACAATTTTCCATCTTTTTCAGAGGAAGTGTTGAGTTCATTGTGAACCTTCTGACTTAACAATTTTACCATCTTTTTCAGAGATGGTGTCGAGTTCATTGTGAACCTTCCGACTTAACAATTTTCCATCTTTTTCAGAGGAAGAGTCGAGTTCATTGTGAACCTTCCGACTTAACAATTTTTTATCTTTTTCAGAGGAAGTGTCGAGTTCATTGTGAACCTTCTGACTTAACAATTTTACCATCTTTTTTAGAGGAGGGGTCGAGTTCATTGTGAACCTTCCGACTTAACAATTTTCCATCTTTTTCAGAGGAAGTGTCGAGTTCATTGTGAACCTTCCGACTTAACAATGTTCCATCTTTTTCAGAGGAAGGATCGACATCATGTGTCAATTTTTTAAATTTGGACTTGTACCATCTTTTTCAGAGGTAGGGTCGAGTTCACTAAGAACGTTCCGACTTATGTATTGATTTTTCCCCTTTTTCAGAGGTAAGGGTCATGTTCATTATGACCCTTCGGATTCGTTGGTTTTTCCCCTTTTTCAGAGGTAAGGTCGACTTCGCTATCTTTTTCAAATTTAGGATCGACTTTGTATGTCGTCCTTTTTGGTTGACTTCACTATCTTTTTCAAATTTAGGATCGTGATTCATGGTTCATGGTCCATTAGAAACCATTTCTATTTCTTTATTAAGAAAAATGTTCTTTTTCAGAATTTGGGTCTTAGTTCATAGTTCATGGTCCATGAGCAACCATTTCTATTTCTTTATTAAGAAAAATGTTTGCCAAGTTCTTTTTCAGAATTTGGGTCTTAGTTCATGGTTCATGGTCCATGAGCAACCATTTCTATTTCTTTATTAAGAAATATTTAAATGTTTGTCGTCTTGTTCAGAACTTGGGTCATGGTTCATGAGCAACCATTTCTGTTTATTAAGAAAAATGTTTGCCAAGTTCTTTTTCAGAATTTAGGTCATAGTTCATGGTTCATGGTCCATGAGCAACCATTTCTATTTCTTTATTAAGAAATATTTAAATGTTTGCCATGTCTTTTTCAGAACTTAGGTCATGGTTCATGAGCAACCATTTCTGTTTATTAAGAAAAATGTTTGCCAAGTTCTTTTTCAGAATTTGGGTCATAGTTCATGGTTCATGGTCCATGAGCAACCATTTCTATTTCTTTATTAAGAAATATTTAAATGTTTGCCATGTCTTTTTCAGAACTTAGGTCATGGTTCACGGGCAACCATTTCTGTTTATTAAGAAAAATGTTTGCCAAGTTCTTTTTCAGAATTTGCGTCATAGTTCATGGTTCATGGTCCATGAGCAACCATTTCTATTTCTTTATTAAGAAATATTTAAATGTTTGCCATGTCTTTTTCAGAACTTAGGTCATGGTTCACGGGCAACCATTTCTGTTTATTAAGAAAAATGTTTGCCAAGTTCTTTTTCAGAATTTGCGTCTTAGTTCATGGTCCATGAGCAACCATTTCGAGTTCTTTTTTTTTTATATATAAAGTGTAAACAACAATTATATTGATAGTTATGGAGACAAAAAATGTACCTTGTCATAAGCATGTAGCTTGAGTATCCTATGCTATTGATTAACTTCGGATTCATAAGTGCTGATCTTGAGTTGAATCCTTATTTCGCAGGGTCTCGCTTTTGCTTCATGGATCGAGATTTTGGTTGGAGTTCTTCATCAAAATTTTGTTGCCTCTCTTTTAGAAGCGTATTTCTTTGCTTCTTGGGTCGAACTTAGAGGATGAAGCTCATTGGTCGAGCTCTTATTTTTTTTTGGAAAAAGGTTTTGCAGGTAAATGACCTTGATCATTTCCACAAGTGTAGTCGGTTGATGGGTTAGGTTCGTTTGTACCTTTTATAGAGTTCGCTCTCCATAATGGTGAAGAGTTGCTTGATGTATGATCCTTTTTGCTATGACAATCCTCGGGTAGAGTTCCATCCAAATGTTTCTTTAAATCATCCATCCAGCTTGGTTCAACCTCTATTATTACCACTTCAGGTTGATCTTTTTCAGATCTGATTTTCGTGTTTAGAGACCATCACTGTAACTTGCTTGCTTTCACTACCTATGAATTTAACTAATTTTTTGCTTCTTCCAATTGAGAAATGAGATGTTGTACCTTGTTCAGGTATATCGTCATGTTTCTCTCCTTCAGTTCACAAAAACCATCAACCTAGTTTGCAATGAGCTGAGGGTCAGTATGTATGTCGACACTCTTTCCACTTAGCTGCTCATCGTAATGTAATTAGTGCTTCATATTTTGCCTCATTATTGGCGATTCCAAACTCGAGCTTGATTGCATACTTCAAAATGACCCTTATGGATCCTAAAGCCAAATTTCTATCCCTCCTCTTTGGGTCGTTGATGAACCATTTACATGAGGCATCCATGCTTGTCATTTTTTGCTCTTCTTGGATCGATGTGACCTTGATCATGAAGTTAGCAATGACTTGATTTTGATGAACCACGACTGTGATAGTCGACATGAAACACTTGTAGCTCGACTACCCACCTTACCAATTTATCCAAAACTCATGGTTTGGCTAGAACTTGATGTAGTGGTTGCGTGACGAGCATTATGATTCGACATGATTGGAAGTAAGGTTGGAGTTCTCGTAGAACTGTAACCATAGCTAACGCCCATTGTCCATTTTAGAATAACTATTCTCTGGTTTTTGTAGAATCTTGCTTGTACAATAGATCGGCCTATGGCCGGTCCCCATCTTTCAAGTTAGTATAGTATTGATAGCACCCTAAAATATGGCTAAGTGCAGAATTAAAAGTTCATTGAGGATCGACCTCTTGAGCTATGGTAGCGAAGTAAGATAACCTTTCAGCTCTTGGACAATTATTTTAAAGAAATGCAAACCTTCAAGGTTGGCCTTCCCGCTAGTGAGTCTTTGCACATCTTTCACAGATCGCGGTGGCTCCGCATCAAGCATCGCTTGAATCTTTTCTAGATTCTCTAGGGGCTCTGACAGCTTCATCCTTACCTTTTCTTTCTTTTGATGGGAGCTTCGAGCTCATTAAGAGCATTATTTTGCTCTGCTGATCCTCCTTGTGATCTGGATCAAGTTCATGTGTTATCTTCTCTCTTTTTCAGGGAAGAGGTACAACACTCTCACCATCTTTTGGTCACATCAGACCTCTCTTAAACCCTTCAATGGGGTACTGGACCTTTGAACAGAGAAGTTGGCTACATTCATAGTGATCATCACGGGATCATCCTGAGATCCTACCAAAACACCCAAATCGCCATCACAGAAATTGATCCTCCTGTGGCATTAACTGTTAGGATCGACCCTTTCTATTAACTGTTAGGTTTAGGATCATCTTGACCCTCAGGTAACCTTGCTTTATTAGCCTTTCTATTTCGTCCTTCAATTGTAAACCTTCTTCGGTATCACGATCCTTATCCTTGCTAAAATTGCAGTACTTGGAATTCATTGTATTTGACGTTACTCTCATTTTTCTAGACCATTATAGCATATCTCGATGCTCGATAGCCATCAATGCATGACTGACTTAAATTTAAAATGGTATACTTCTCGTACCTTTGGAGCCTTTGATGGGTCGTTCATGATCTTTTTCAGATCTCGATCCTCGTTCTCGATCATGGTGATCCTTGTCTTTTGACCTCTAGCTCTGTTGCTCTATCTTTTAGGGATTCATCTCTTCCTCTTGGATGTATTGCTCTACCATTATCATCAACTTGGGTAACTTATGTTGATGCCAATGGTCCCTTTTTTAGGCCATGTAGAAGTAACTGGATCAACATATCCATCGAGATGTTTGGCATCTCTAGAGCTTCGGTGTTGAACCTATCGATAAAGGTTCTCAATGAACCTTATTAAATTTTTTTATTTTTTTTTATTTACAGATTAGAGTTGCTGATCGCTCGACTTTTTTCTTGCCCACGAAATGGTAGTTGAACTCGACTCTTCGGAAAATGAAGAATATTCTGCCTTTACCGCCTTCGAAAATTCATAGATATTCGTAATACCTTTTATTGAGACCAAACGCTCTCTAGGATCGCCATCCCCGTCTAGTAACCCAAGATTTGGGCCCACCGCCACTGTTAAAGATCTCCTTACAGAAGAGAGAGATAACCTTCCTCATGACTTATATAGGCGGGCTCTTCTTTAATGCAAACTCAATCTTCTGAGGCACATCATTAATTTTTTCATACATCTTGAGATCTTCCTTAGATCTCACACCTTTCCATCTCTTTTGTAGGTCGATCTTTTTCAGATTCAATCTTTGAAGGAGCTTGAATTTGCACCTTTGCACTTCATCAAAATCACATACTTGCACCCAACACTTATCTGGGGTCTCACGGATCTCGACCCTCTTTGCAACTCTTCCCAAAATTAAGCTGTGCTGGGTAGGAGGTTGAGGGTGAACTGAAACGTTCGGTGTAGTCGGCGCTCTCTGGATGTGATCCTTCAATAGTTTTGCCTCCCCACTCTTGCATTCTCCAATTGAACTCCATTTTCACCATACACACTATTGGCCCAATAGTTGGAGCTTCAGGCATTACTGGAGACTCGGTTGCAGGTGGCGGGGATCGAGATGTTGAACCTTCAAAATCGGCTCTATTATCCTTCTTGTTTGCACCCTCCACCGATCCTTGAAATTTCCTTGATCTCTGGTAATGTTCCCACAGACGGCGCCAACTGATTTGGGTCTAAAATGAACTCGACCCTCCTCAGTGAAGCTCGGCTCGAACACGATCGCGAAGCTCCTGAACTGGAACTACCTGAAATCAAAAGACCCTCGTTAAGGTCGAGCTGGGGTTGACCCCAGCGTAGACCCTCCGACGATCAAGTCAGTATAGACTAAAGGATCGAGGTCGCTATAGTAAATGTGGAGTAATGAAAGGCTTACCCCTTGAGTGAGAAATGGAGGGGGTATTTATAGGAGAGATCACCTTGTCCGGATAGGGATAGGACACGCGTCACGATCTCTAAGATCCACGTCTTACCAATCTACGGCTGAGGTTCCGGGTCTTTCGGATCGGACGGGTCGGGTCATACCGAACCCGAACTAAAACGCGCGGATCCTGGCCTGTTTGGGGAATAAAGCTAGCTTTGGGGGGTAATTTTGTCAAAGTGGGTTTTTACCCATATCAATATGTATTCCTCATGTATGTATAGATATATTAATTTATAAATACACATTACGGGTCAGTGAAAAAATAATTAACTGGATAATCAACCAGTTAATCGAGAATGGCAGATTTGAAGAAAATCCAAAAAAGTAGGAAAATTAACTTGGAAAGAGACTTGAGGGAATATATGGAAAATGGAAATGGGTCCCACGAGATATATACACATGTAGGTATGTATGTAGAGGTGAGACTCATGTGAGATGATGGTATCCCAAGCTGATCATGGAAGAATATGGATGGTTGCAATGAAGAATCAAAAAAATAACATGTTGTATTTTGGTACTGTAGTGATTCACTGCATTGCAATAAATAGGATGATAGTGACTTTAGTCATATGTGCAACAAATGGCACTTCCTGGGCTAACATTATGTCTAGCTAGTACTCAGTTCCATTCATGGAAGAATCAATATATTGTTGACTAAGTGATCTGTTCATATCATGTCAGCACATTATATGATCAACACATTATGTGTTTGTGGCATGATATACACCACTTGATATACAGTACCGGTGCACCAATTTTTTTCCTACTTAGTCCTCAAATTATTAACTTGTCAATGAACTAATAGTCAGAGTAAGATATGCCCTTCAGTAGTCTCATTGGAGAATTATCGTACTATTCTAAACTCTGGATTGATCTTCAAGGTATCGTTAGTCCATGATCACTTCAAACAAAGATTTTTTTCCACATTTAAACTAATAACTCTAATAAAACACATGAATACTCTCACTACAACAAAAAATAATATTGGTGGCAAAATTTGAAGTGACATAGCATTGTCACTAGATATACATAGTTATTGACAATAATTAACAATGATTTTAGTGACAAGAGTATATTTAAAGTGGTCACTAAATTATCATTAAAAGAGTGTCATTAATTGTCAATAGTGACAACAATTTCCTTGTCACTAATAATCAAGAGTGACTGAGACAGATTTAAGGGGGGCACCCGAGACTTTAAAGTTTTCCTATATGGTAGACAGGAATTTACAATATGACTAATATAAACTTTCTGTTCTATTCAAAGGATAAACTTTCTTTTCTTTGTTTTAAAGGTTGTATAAATTATTTATAATTGAATGTATTAATTTATTGAGTAATTTTTGTAAGATAATATAATCATAATCTATAGTTGTTATTGTCAAGTATATCTTTATGTGCGGGTTAAAAACTAGTTAGAATACAATATAAATTTCGATAAATTTTTAGAAGAATTTCTTCATATTTTGAAACTACTGTAAGCTTATTGAAATTTAGTTTTGTTTTTCTTAACAAGATAATTGTTCTTTTATTTATCTTTTAAAACTAAAATAAGTTTAAATATATACTTATAGACATTGTTAAAAAAATGTACTTTAAGCTCCTCCCCCCCCTCCCTCCCCAAGAGATCAATCCTGGATCCGTCCCTGAAGATTGACAACTTTTATACAAATCATGTCACTGCTATACATGTAAAATCAATTGTTGTGGCAAAATTAAAAATTTTGCCACTAAAATTTTACAATTAGTACCAAGTGCCAACTTTGACATTGCCATTGTTTACACTAAAAAATAAAAATGGGTTGACGAATTAAAAGACCTCAAAAGGCCCAACAACAATTAATGGGCCCAGAAATAAAAGGTTAAGCCCATTATAACAATAACAAGGCAGGCCCAAAGAAGTCAGGTCCAATGCAGGGTCAAAGAGTCGGGAATTCCCTAAGAAAAATAACCCGCCAAGACGAAAGAATTTTGAAAGAGAAGTTAGAAGCAGTTCTCGACGGTTGAAAACGTGAGACCACGAAGTAGAGATAAAAAATGAAAAAAGGAAAGAAAAAGCATCATCAGAATCAACAACTTTTTTTCTCTTTTCCTAGGAGTAGGCGTAGGCGTAATTAGGAGTAGCTTGTAGTATAGATTAGCGATAGTTTACCAAGAATCGTTGGATCCGACTCTCGGAGTTTGTACCAATATTCAATCGTTTGTAACTTTCCCGAACTGAAGACTTTTATGGAGGTATAAATTATCTGTTTTCAAATTTCAGTATTTGATAGTGATTTGTATCTTGACCTAAGTTTTCCGTTCATCATTATCGTATTCAAAAGAAAGATTCTCACGTAGGTATAAGATTATCTTTTTGTCAGATTTAAGTATCTGAGAGATAATTGTTATCTGGACTTGAATCTTATCTTTCATTCCATTATTGCATTCGAAGACAATAATTAACACCCAAAATAATACATACGATTGAGAGATTTTCACGTAGGTATAAGATTATCTTTTGTCAGATTTAAGTATCTGAGAGATAATATTTATCTAAACTTGAATCTTTCCTTCACCGTATTATTGTTTCATTTGAAGACGATAAATATTTTCATCAATTGCGGTCCGAATAATTATTTTAAACAACACGCCGAAATGTTAAATTCGGGAGCTTTAGGCAAATAGCCTTAAGTTGGTTTTGTTTTTAAACACTAGCCCTCTTCTTCACCCATTTAAGGTGTATAGCCCTCCCCACTTATTGAATATATGAACTACCTAAAATGCCCTTATCATAATAAAAAAAATGATAAATTAAATATTTGTAAAAACAAATATTCTCCCCAACAAAAAAAATAAAAATAATAATTCACATCCCTTCCAAAATCCAAAAAAAAAAAAAAAAAAAACCTCAATTCATCAAACCCCATTCTATTTTCTTCCCTTGTCATTGATCATTAACAATCAAATTTCGACCAACATCCTTCATTGATGTGTATTGCACTTCTTCTAATGGACATGGAGAAGAAATATTGAAAAAGAGATACCCAAAAAAATTGAGAAATCAAGCTTCAAAATTGGTAATTTTATCACAAATCTTATACTTTTACATAAACTTTGTTGTTTAAAAACTAGATATTCATATTTAATAGTGTAATTTAAAATAATAATAAGATTTATGTTTTTTTGGCTTTCAAAATCTGAAAATCGGATTTTTTCACGAGGAAGACGATGAACAGTACTGGGCCGACCAATGACCAGTCTGTTCGGTCGGCCCAGTCGGCCCGATCAAAATTTTATTTTTGCCACTGGACTGACAGACTGGTCAGACCGGTATACCAATCTGCCCAGTCGGCCTACCGACCGGTCAGACCGGTATACCAATTTACTCAATCTGCCCGATCGACTGCCCCAATCTTCCCAATTAGCCAATTCTGTAAAAAAATTCTTATATATTTTTCTTTTAATTTTTGAATATAAATAACTTCATTTTTCTTATTTTTATAGGAAAATATCAGAGATTCCCTTATATTATCGATATGACGGTGAATGAAAGAAAAAAGAGGATGACTCATATGAATGGTTGTCAGGGAATGATTTTTGTAAAAAATTTGTATATTGATATGATTTTTGTATATTTATTATGCTTGTATTTGGAGCGCATCAATTATAAGTACTATTATAATTTTAAAAATGTTTTAAGTTGTTTAGCGTTTAACTACATATTGATCATTTTTTCAAAAATATGTGAGGCATTTTGGGGACCCAATTTGTATGATTTATGACTTTTGATTATGTTTTTGTGTATTGTGGATGAGATTTAGAGGAATGAGCTAACTGGGAAGTTGGGAGATGGAGAAGGGAAAAAAATTGAATTGGTTAATTGAAAAAACTGGGAAGATTGGGCCAATCAGTCTGGAATGATTGGGCAAAATGGTAGACCAGTCTGACCAGTCGGCCGGTCCAGGGACCAAAAGTTCATTGAATAAAGTTTCGACCGAGCAGACTGGAGAACCATTCTGACAAGTCGGCCGGTCCAGAGACCAAAAGCTCATACAATAAAATTCCTAACGGGAAGAATGGTATACATGACTGACTGGTCGGTCGGTAGGTCCAGAGATCAAAGATGATAAACTAAAGTTTCGTGCGGAAAAATTGATTGACTGGTCAATCCAAATACCAATCTTCCAAATGCTTAAAATTCGAATAGGCAAATTTGTGGATGGTTTGACGATCGATCACGAAAGATTGTTTGACCTAATTAGTATTATTTCATTAATTATATATATTTTAAAAAAAAACATACTCGTATAAAATTACATATGATACCATCAAAGTAATTACATATGTGGACAAAATCATATAAAATTAATATGATATCATACTCATATAAAAGATATTTTTAGTGATAATCATCAAAATTGAGTAAAATCTTTAAATGTTATAACTTATAAATAATTAAGTTATGTCATGGAACATATATTATTAATCTCTATATAATTACTAGTCGTGCCAACACACATGGTTACAACTGATTTATTATGATAAAGAACAAAAAAAGTTTCTTATAAAATACAAATAGTGAGGAATACAAATTAAATTAGAATACAAGGACTTCTTGAACAACATATAATCGATCTACTAACATTGGACCACCCAATTGATTCTTTCAATGTATAAGCCGGAATCTAGTCGAGTGTGAATAATCATCAATATTATTTTTATTTTAAATTATTCTGAACTCGAAACCCCAAACCCTAAACCCTAAAAAAATTACAACTTGAAAAATCATCAATTATAATTTATATCATTGCTTTATAAGAAACTTGATTTGTTATTTATCATAATAAATGTCATTAATAAAATAATATTAATTAACCATACTAATCTTTCTCGACCGATTGGGTCGACCGGTACACCAGTCTGCTCGGTGGGTTGAGATAGTATGGGATCATCTCACTTCTGTCTCAACTAACCGGGCGACCGGTGGATACAAGAACTTCTTGAACAACACATAATCGATCTATTGACATTGGATGACCCAATTGATTATTTCAATATATAAGCCCGACTCAAGCCGAGTGTGGATAATCATTAACATTATCATTATTTTAATTAAATTATTATGAACTCCAAACCCCAAACTCTAAACCTTAAACCCTAAAAAAAATCGCCACTTGAAAATTCATCAATCATATTGCTGCTTTATAAGAAACTTAATTTGTTATTTATCATAATAAACATCATTAATAAAATAATATTAATTAATCAAAATAATCTTTCTCGATAGACGGGGTAAATCGATGTGACAGTCGGCCCGGTCGTTCGAGACAGAAGTGTTCATCTTTCACTTCTGTCTTGTCATACCCTAAACCCTAAACCCCAAACCCTAAACCTTAAACCCTAAAAAAACCACAACTTGAAAATTCATCAATCATATCTTTGCTTTATAAGAAACTCAATTTGTTATTTATCATAATAAATATTATTAATAAAATAATGTTAATTAATCAAAATAATCTTTTTCGGCAGACTGGGCCGACCGGTACACCAGTTGGCCCGGTCGGTGGAGACAGAAATGAAAGATGAACACTTCTGTCTCAGCCGATTGGGCAGATCGGTAGACCAGTTGGCCCGGTCGGTCGAGACAGAAGTTCATCTTTCACTTCTGTCTCGGCCGACTGGGCAGACCGATAGACCAGTCGGCCCGGTCGGTCGAGACAGAAGTGTTCATCTCACTTCTGTCTCGACCGACTGGACAGATCGGTAGACCGATCGGTCGAGACAGAAGTGTTCATCCTTTTCTGTCTGAGTCGACTGGGCAGACCGGTAGACTAGTTGGCCCGGTCGGTCGAGATAGAAGTGTTCATCGTTCACTTCTGTCTGAGCCGACTGGGAAGATAGGTACACCAGTCGGCCCGTTCGGTGGAGACAAATTTGAAAATGTACATGAGCATTTAAGTAAATGCAAGACAACATTTCAAAGCATCAGTAAAAGCTTAAACAAAGTAGAATATTAGTTCATTCTTCCAAATTCAATCCATCCGACACAAAACTTAACCAAAGTCAATACTAGATTGAAAGCAGAGCCAACATTGAAAAACTTCCATTAAACTATAAAATAGAAAAACAATAAATTACAATTTTATCTTCCAGAGTCGAAATTACACAATAAAAATGTGCTCAAGTCTTACACAAATACGATAGAGAAATTACAGTTTAGAAGATCATATCAAAATAGGGGATTTAGAAGATTGTTGCTCGTTGAGCTTTTGTGCTTTTGCGTCTCTGGCGCTCTCCGACAGAAGGTAATCCTGCCTATTGAATCCTTCCACGTTTTTTGACAACATCAGGAGGTAACACCTTCGTGGCCAGTATGTCATCGGAGATGACCCATTCAGACTCACTTGGCACGGGGTATATGGTCCGGATATATGCTAATGCCCATATCTGTTTTAAGTAGTATGTCGAGCATAGATTATGCAAATTATTCGGGTCACCCGAAAATGCTACAAGTGCGTGCACGCATGGTATCTGATCAATATCATATACTTTGCAAGTGCAAGTTCATTACTTCCATTATTTTATTTGGCACAGGTGTGTCCATCTGACCTGGGTATTATTTTGCCAACATGTCGGTAACTAACAGTGAAGTAGCCTTTGGGTTTCTCTTATCCATAAAACTAGAAGAACATGTATGGATATTGGTATAAGTTTGCACGGAGAAACGGTCGGAGCCCAAAATACTTCCTGCACGCAAAGCCCACTTGCAATCCTCGACTTTACACTTCACCACAAATAGTTTCGCTGTTGACCTTACTATGTTAAAATCGAAACAAGATTTCAAGGAAGCATTAATTATCATATTTTTCACCTCCATCTTGTTTGTAAATTCTTGCCCGATCTCAATATCTAAGCCATCAACAAAACTGAAGGCTTTACAAGTATCATCAATAGCTAGTGGTTCACAATGATCAAAGGCAACATCTAAATCTAGGCGTGAAGTTTGTAGGTTTGGAGTTGGGGCGAATGTTATTGATATTGTATCTTGATGGAGAACATTTTCCACTGACATTGGCTCATTCAAAATATCACCCTCACGACCTTGTGCAGATGCAATATCATAAACCATTGGTTCTTCCATATTGATGTTGAAATATTCATCTTGACAGATTTCATCACTTCCATTCTCATATCTTTCATTATTCACAACATCAAAAACCCCCGTGTCATTTCCTGTCT
This sequence comes from Buddleja alternifolia, assembly GCA_019426215.1. Lineage (NCBI taxonomy): Eukaryota > Viridiplantae > Streptophyta > Magnoliopsida > Lamiales > Scrophulariaceae > Buddleja > Buddleja alternifolia. The sequence goes on from CM033398.1 coordinate 38,507,744, forward strand.
CAAGTTCATCCTTCTTGATCAGCTCAACATATAGAATGCTTCTACATTTCGATATATTACAACGATCCAAAAAATAACACTTGATATCAACATCATCCATGATATATTTGAGATTTAAAGCTTTATAAGACATATAAGACAAAGGAATATAACTCAATTTCATATCTATATTTATTCGATCCACATGAGTCCTTTCACATATACGGTCATGAAGCTCTGAAAGTTTTACCTTGTTTGGATCATCTAGTAATAATATATTCATCATTTCATCATTCCTTGACAACCATTCATATGAGTCATCCTCTTTTTTCTTCCATTTACCGTCATATCGATAATATAAGGGAATCTCTGACATTTTTTTATAAAAACAAGAAAAACGAAGTTATTTATATCGGCAGACTGGGCAGATTGGTATATCGGTCTGACCGGTCGGTCAGTCCAATGGCAAAAATAAAATTTTGATCGGGTCGACTGGGCAGACCGGTCACCGGTCGGCCCAGTACTGTTCATCGTCTTTCTTGTGAAAAAACCCAATTTTCAGATTTTAAAAGGAAAAAAAATATAAAGCTTATTATTATTTTAAATTACACTATTAAATATGAATATCTAGTCTTTAAACAACAAAGTTTATGTAAAAGTATAAGATTTGAGATAAAATTTTTGGGGATTTTGGTAAGGATGTGTATTACCCATTTTTTTTGGTTGGGTAATAACAACTCATACCTTTTTTGCCAAAGAAAGATGTTGATAGCAGCAGCGGCGGTGCGATGGCGGAGGTTATGTTATAGCAGGTGATTGGTTGGGATTTGGGGTTTGATGGATTTCCCCCTCTTTCTTTTCTTCTCCTGTGTTGTGTTTCACGTGAGTGAGGGGAAGAAAGAAAACAGAAGAAATAGGCTTGCTTGTTGATTTGTTAGTGGGGGTAATTTAGTCTTTGTAATTAAAAATTAATAAAAATAAAAAAAAAAGAAATATTTTTTTATAAGAGGGCTATTTGCCTAAAAGGGAACCATTTGGAGGTTATACACCCAATTAATTCGTTAAATTCTGAACCACCGTTTAGCGTATCGAACTCGAACGCGGGGGTTGAAAGATAATTCTAAGTGGAGAATTATCGCGTGGTTCGGAACGTGCAGTTGGATCCACCCTAATCGAGTTTGTTTTTTTTTTTAACGAAACTGCCATTTAAATATTTTATCACTAGTGTCTTATGTTTTTTGATGTGTACGTGATGAATTATTGTGATTAGAAAGTCGCCTAAAGTAATACTTACATATATGACTGAATGTATTAGAACCCCATAGCTAGTTTCATGATGGAAAATGTAATTTTGCCAAAGCAACCGAGTGACTTTAATTTTTTCATCTTTTCCAACTACTTGAAATTGTACACACTCGCATTCGTGTAAGAAGATATATTATGGGTAAGATTATGTAGCAAGATATTTGGGTTAAAAAGAAAGATTTAATTTCTCTTAAATAATTAGGTTGGTCGATCATTAACCAGGTAAACAATCAACCTATTTATGAAGAAATCGTCACGTTTTTTGGGTAGTTACGTTTAATTTGAAGCTCAAGTTGTTTTTAAACCCAAACCCTAGCTAGTGTACAACTTCTTACAAATCAATCTTTGTTTATTTTCAACATATAAATTAGTACGATTACCCCTATGATGCAGCGCAATGGTGGTGGTGCTACTACTACGACTATCCACCCTCTCATATGCTATCCCCGCCAATACCGCATTCCAGCGACTACCATCTTAGCATGCAATTGTTAGCAGAGATGGAGAAGAATAAGAAGAAGAAGGCTGTAGAGAGATTGACTTCTTTTCTTGAATTCGATGACCATTTTTTTTATGATTCGAACGGTCACATGCAATTTGAACCAGGATCGTTCTTCTCAGACGTTGTGCGTAATCTCCTCCTTTTTATTATAGTCTAGTAAAAAAACAGTTCTTTTATTGATCAACTTATCATAATGAACTAAGCTCTGTGCCTGTGTGTGCACGCTTGTATGTGTTCATGAGTTAATCATTGCGAATGCGGTTTTTGAATCAATTTTGCATGACTTGCTGTAGGGAAACAATTAATGCAATTTTCCGAAATCATGGACCTGCGTTAGAAGAAGAAGAAAAGCTGGAAGAGGTTGAAGAGTGCAAAGAAGAATCAGTAGGTTCAACGGAAGATGGCTTCGTAATAGTACGAAAGTAGGAGGAGGAGGAAGAATTCCAGCACTTTATGATACAATAGTAATTAGATTTAGATATCGCAACATAGGATGATGAAGAAGAAAAAAAAAATGTTCAATATTGACTGGTCTAGCAATTTTTTTCTGTAATTTACTTATTATTTTGATAGAATTGATGTGATTTATTAGATGGCAATGATAACTTACAAGACAATCATTATTCCTACGGATTATATATTTGTCGATTAATTCCGCTGCTTGATCCCAAGCAAAAGACTCAAAACTAATCATTCGAGAAGTTATTTGAAAGCCATGAATTTCATATTCATCAACAAATCTATTGAGCTTGTTTGGATGATTTCAAATCCGTTAGAACTCATTTTGAGCTATTTCTTAAATCATTACGTGGATGTTTGAAAATTTTCTCCAAATACAGATTCATCAATCCAAACACAAACTCAGATAATTCAGTCTTTTCTCTTTTTGTCTTTTCGATCAATAGATAATTCAGTCTTACTCCATTCCATCACTGATAGGGGGCGAAAATGTCCAAACACCTACTGAACCTCAGCATGACCGTCCAAGTAAGAAAGCGCGACTGCAGCATGTAGAGAAGCTCCAACTGGAAGAACATCTTCATCAATGACAAAGTGAGGAGAGTGCAAACCTTTGACTGATTTCATCGTTGTTTCGTTTCTTGCTCCAATCCAAAACAATGCTGCTGGCATCTTTTGTGCATAGAAGCTGAAGTCTTCAGCAGCCATGATCGTTGGGGAGTGTTTCACATTGTGGGTCCCGAGCAAGTTTTCCCCAACCCTTTTAGCATGTTCATACATCATAGGATCATTGATGGTTGCTGGATATGGTTTTAGATTACCCTCCATGAACGTAACCACAGCACTACACTGATGCACTGATGCTTGAATTTCTATCACCTGTACATGTGCAAATTTTAACAATATATCTCATGTACGACAGTTTAGACCTTATCTAGCAAATGGCTAAAAGGATGTCATAAAATGATGGGTTGGAAAGGTTGCTGAAATGTAATAATGTCGAAATGGTAAAAAAAATGTACCACTTCTTAAATTATACGCCATTTGTCCAAACTTCATTTTCCTATTTTATTTTTAGGACCAATGTGAACCGCTGATTCTGTACCGTTGCTTTTAAGGGTAATAGTGTATATATGCACAAAAATCTCTTTTTTTTTCAGTGTCTCATCTAAAACTCAATCCGGGTCTACCTAGCTTCACGAAAATGGGACGTTTTAAGTGTAGATAGTGAATCCTATGAAAACACTATGGTTCATAATTGTATGTGATCATTTTTGGTTTCTTATGACATTGCTTACTTCCTGCTAAGACGGAAGAATGGGGACTAAATTCTTTTAATTTCAAGCCTAAAACCTATCAATGTGCAATCAACATTTCTTTTACAGTTAATATCTCAAGAAACACTAAATATAATCTATAAATGTGATACATACCTCTTTAATCCTTTGCTGAAGGTAGGAAAAACTTTCGGAATTCATGAACCGGAAAGTCCCACCAAATTTGACCGTCTCAGGGATTACATTCAACGCTTCACCACCTTGTACGTATCCAATTGAGACTACCTAGAAACCATCATACATCAAAAAGAAAAAGAAAAAAAAAAGATTTTTGTATTTAACAAAGATCTAAGAGTCCATAAACAGCCATGGCATAACAATGTGCTTCAAACTACTCAAGAGGAAAAGGGAAAAAGGAAGAAAAGAAAATTTACCCTAGCCACTAGAGGATCAGTTTCTCTCGAAACAATATGTTGGAGTGCAATAATCGCCATAGAAAGAGCAAGAATTGGATCCCTAGTTTTATGTGGGCTCGCTGCATGGCCACCTTTTCCTTGAATAATTACAGAAAATCTGCAGGATCCAGCAAGCACTGGACCAGATTTAGAACCGATGGTACCAACAGGCATTGCTGGCTCAACGTGTAAGCCGAAAATGGATTCAACTCCATCTAGAGCTCCTTCTTTAATCATATAATAAGCACCAGCATAACCTTCTTCCCCAGGTTGGAAAACAAGTTTAACAGAGCCCTTGCAAATAAGAAAACGATATTACAAAATCGAATTACCTAAAATAGACACTGTAAGAATTTGACTTGGCTATCAAATTTTAAATTGCCTTTCCATCATTTTTCGTTACTGTATACCTTCAATTTATGACGGTTGTTTTGAAGCAATTTGGCTGCTCCAAGCAACATTGTGACATGAGCATCATGACCACAAGCATGCATTTTGCCATTGATTTTGCTCTTGTGCTCCCATTCCACTAATTCCTACAATTTACAAGTTTCACGTTGATGCTGCGCAATTACAACGTTATTCTCTGCTAGCGAAAGCAATAAGCTTGGAATCATTTGGAAAAGGAATAAAAAAAAAAACATGATAACTAACCAATAAAAACTCAGGGGTTGTTCTATGGAGTGGCAGGCATTTTCACAATCACAAGCATCTAGCACACTTTCAAAAAATGCTAAAGTTTAACTGGAATACTCAACATTTCCAAAGAGAGACGAAAATCGAAGCATAATTTGGGTAGATGATTTCAGAATTCAGACTACAATGTACAAAAACTAAAATCCTTAATAATTAAGTTTCCAAAATTAACAAGACAAAGCGATCAATAACCAAAAAAAAAAAAATCAAATAATAATAATGACATTTACTGTTGATTTAGTTCGAATTCCGTTGGATGAATTCGACCCTAATCTTTACGACCCGAAGGGGTCGAACAAAGACCTAGAAATTAAGATTATAGACTGGACTTCACCTCTTCTAGCATCCTACGAACCTAATTGAATCCAATGAAATTCGAGGTAAATCAACTGTCAATCAATCAATTGACATGAATATTTACATACATATATATATATATATATATATATATATATATATAAATGGTGAGAGACCTGAATAGGGAGGGCATCCATGTCAGCTCTGAGACCGAACCAGGGCTGAGCCCCGGACCCAACAGTGGCGACCACCCCTGTTTCAGCCACAGGCCACTCATACTCAATCCCCAGCGAGTCAAGCTCGTTTCTAATGAGTTGACTCGTTATCTTCTCTTCAAATGCCAATTCTGGGTACTCATGGATTCTCCTCCGAACCCTTTTCAACCACTCCAAGAACTCCAAATCCCTCGCCGATTCCAATAGGGACCGAGTCAGGGACTCAGTCTCTAGAGCCCGTACAATGTGATGGGGCGATGAGCAGGTTGAAAGAAGCGCTGACAGTGAGAAGAGAAGCAATGTGAGAAGCCGATTCATCTCCATAACAATTCCTTTTCTTATGAGTGGTTAGGTAGAGCGGGGTTTGCAACTTCCTCAAGAATAGATTCTCAGCTTCTGATTGGTTTTGGTTGATCATGACTTTGTTTCTTTCCACAGCAGTCGTATGCGTGGCGGCTTTATATTCATTCTCAATTTTTCGTCCAAATTTTACCCGTCAATTCAATTAGTCAATATTTTGACCCATGTTTTAGGAAGATTTTGAGTGTGAGTAACACGTAATATTAAATAAAAATAAAAATATCGTGATATTGAATAAATTTCGTATGTGAGGTATTCACGGACGAATTCTCCCCAAAACAACCGGTCAAAATATTAACTAATAGAATTGATCGATAAATTTTGAAAGAAAGATGTGATTGAGACCAAACGTGATAATGCTTATAAGTTACGAGACACAATATGATAATTTCATAGTAAATGAGACCAAAATTAAATACGACCAAACATGGAAGACCAAAAATACAATTTTCCCTCTAACAAAAGACAATAAGATAGAAAACAGAGGAAAAGAAAAGACATGAAAAGAAAAGGGAAAAATGCAAAAAAAAATTCTTTGAAATATTTTATTAGCTGAAAACCCCCTGTGAAAAAAAAAGCTAAAAACCCCCTGTGTAATTTTGAAATTGCACACTTTCCATTTCCGTCTATCCACTTTAACACTTTTATTTTTTAATTAATATGCCCGTTTTGCCCTTCATACTTTACCAAGTAAAAGTCAGATTTTTTTCATTTGTCTTCCTCCACAAACATCCAAGAGAGAGAGAAAGATATGAGAAGCTAGGGTTTTGCATATTTCTTCAAATTTTTAGCACAAAGAAGCAGATTAAAATAAATTTAGTGGGTAATATTCAAAATGGCGTCCAAATTTTCTCTATAATCATACAATCACGTTTTTTCTGCGGTTGAAAAAGACGACGGCGACAACAGGTTAGGGTTTTGTTCAAACTCTTGAAATTTTAGTTCTATTTGTAATTTCTGTGAAATCTTTGATTGAATTTTTACAATTTTGTGACCCATTTGTGTGATTAGGGTTGAAGAAAATAAACAAGACAATATTGAAGAATTACATAAAATAATTAAAGACGTATCTTTGAAATAAAAAATTAAAATGTTTGGTATAGCCAGAGTAACAATAAATCAAGCAAAAGAATTAATTGACGAAATAAAATAAAATCTTGACTAACTCACAAAAAAAAAAAGCATTTATATTCTCTTTTGAAAAGCATTTCTATTCTCTCGTACAGTGAATGTTTTGGAAAGGAAAGTAATGATAGACACCTGCTTAGTGGGATTCATATGGTTGTAGATGTATCATGTGGTGATAAGTCAATGTAGTTGATATTCTTTATTGTGATGTATATTTAAGTAGGCCATAATGTTTGTATTACATTTTTATATTTCTGCATGTCTTGCTAAAATATTGGATTTTTTTCTTTGTTGTAGATAATGGTTTTGGTAGATAATGAAGTGGCTAATGATAACTTAGGAGATAGAGAATGGGATAATGCAGTGTTTAATGAAATTTTGGGTAATAAAGGTGTTGAACCTCAAGATAATCTCACCTCTCATAGGCCTGAGAATGAATCAGAAGAATCTGATTCATCGTTTATATCAGATTGCCCCTCTTGGATGCTAGAAGATTTTGAGGGCCCTATGGATGATGACATCTTTGCAAATAAAGCTCCTGACCATGCTATAACTATTTTCAAAACTTTGAGGGCATTTATAAAAGAAAAAAAGAAAAGAAGAGCAGCAGAGAGACAACTTGAATTAATAATTAGGAGGGATGTAGATGGTGAGGGGTGGTTTAGTGATGCACCGGCAGAAGAAGAAGATGATATTGAGTCATTGAGGGGTAGTGATGATGAGAGGATTGTTCATCCAATCTGGACTGATGGGATGGAAAAAAGGGGGATAGGGCCATGTTTAGGAATGAAATTTGTTTCAAGAGAGAAATACAGGGAGGTGCTGAGGGATTGGGCAGTGAGAAATGGCTGGGATCTGAAATTCATAGCAAATGAAAAAAAGAAAATAACAGTTGTCTGTAAGCATGGATGCTCTTGGAGAATTCATGCTTCTCATAGACAAGGTAGCACTACTTACCAAGTGAAGACTCTAAGAGGTGTACACACTTGTTCATACAAAACTGAAAATGCTCAAGCAAACTACAAATATATTAGGAAGAGGATAGAAAATATGGTCAGAGATAATCCTAATGAGGGGCTTGAGTCATTGAAAAAAAAAAAAAGAGATGTGGGAATTGAGTGTAGTTTGCACAAGGTTTTCAGGGCTAAAAAATATGCTCTGGAATTGGTGAGGGGAGAGGTGGCCAAAGAGTATGAGAGGTTGTATGATTATTGTGAGACAGTTGTGAAGACTAACCAAAGAAGTACAATGATTTTGAAGGTTGACAGGTCACTAACTCCTCCAGTACTTCAAAGAGTATATTGTTGTCTGAGTGGATTGAGGGATGGGTTTTTGGATGGCTGCAGACCAATAATTGGTCTTGATGACTGCTTCTTGAAAGGATTTTTTAAGGGCCAATTGTTGACCGCAGTGGGTAGAGATGGGAATGATAATCTCTATCCAATTGCATATGCTTATGTTGAAATTGAGAAGTTTGATACATGGGAGTGGTTCCTAAGTATGTTTATTAGAGACATTAGGTCACATGATGAAAGGGGTTGGACATTCATCTCAGATAGACAGAAGGGGTTGATTCAGGCAGTGTCAAGTGTGGCTCCCAATGCTGAGCACAGATTCTGTTTGAGACATATGTACAACAATTTCAAGAAGTCTTTCAAAGGTGAGGAACTGAAAAGGTTGTTTTGGAGGGCAGCATCTACATATAATGTGAATAAACACTTAAGGGTGATGGCAGAGATTCAACGGGTGCACCCAAAAAAAGGGCATGATGAAACTCCATATGAATGACTATCTAAGATTCCTTCACACCAATGGGCCAGATGTTTCTTTCCAAATAGAACTAAGTGTGATGTGGTAGTGAACAATATTAGTGAATCCTTCAACAGTTACATATTGGAGGCATGAGAGTTGCCTGTTATTCAGATGTTTGAGTGGATGAGGAGAAAGATAATGGCAAGAATTCAGGTGAAGAGAGAAGGCATGGAAAGGTTTAAGGGAACTGTCTGTCCAAACATAATGAAAAAAATAGACACACAAACTGCTCTAAGCAGAAATTGTCATGCAATTTGGGGAAGTGGAGAAACATATGAGGTGATGCATGGGCTTGACAACCATGTTGTGGTGCTAGATGAACATCACTGTAGTTGTGGGATGTTTCAAATGGTTGGGTATCCTTGTTGTCATGCGATTGCAGCCATGGGCTTTCATAGAAAAGAAGTAGAAGATTATGTGAATTCATACTTGAAAAAGGATGTCTACTTGAGAGTCTACAGCCACAACATAAATCCAATTCCTGGCAATTGGCATGCATGATTTTGAAGAGTCTTCCTTGGGAAAAGTTTCAGCTCCAAAGGTTAAAATAGGGGTGGGAAGACCAAAGAAGAAAAGAATAAGGGACGGCAATGACATTGGTGGTACAAGTGGGCCAAGGAAGGGTCTTACTCATACATGTTCCATCTTTGGGGAACTGGGACACAATAAAGCTGGGCATAATAAATATAGAAGACAGAGTGAGGTATATTACTTAATATTTTTTTCATTAAGTTGTTGATTTAAAATTATTAATTTTTTGTTTTAATGTGTTTTGTGTGTTTGCAGGTACCTCTCCAGTTTGAAGATGAAGGTGTACCACCTAGTCCATCTATTTTGATTAGTTCTAGCAGCATTTGAGTGTGTACAATATAATTGAAATTATTACTACTCTTGTTAACAACACTCTTGATCTTATTGTAATTTTGCAAAGAAACTACTTTATTTAGTCATTTATTTTTATGATTGGTTCACTAATCTTGCTTCTCCTGGTGGATTTGGATAGGTTTTATCGTGGGAGATGTCCTATTATGAAATGTAAAAGTTCAAGAGGAGATGAATTTACCCCTTGAAGGATACTTGGAAGACTTGGAGATTTGTTAGTCTAATGGGACTTGAAAACTTGAACTTTTGTCATTTATTTTGTAATTGAAGTGAAATCTTAAATACTTTTATGCATATCAAGTGTGCTTGAATATTTGAACTTTTGTTAATTTATTTTGTTAGTGGTGTGAAAACTTGAATATTTCTAGGCATATTAAGTGTGCTCTTTATGTACAACATTTCACTTGGAGAGTTATTAATGTATGAATTTGAATTTTGATTGTGCAAATTATATACTTTCACCTCGGATCTCGAGGATTTTTGTACCTTAAATCAAGGTCTTGCTTCGATTTGTACGACATTTCTACCTAAAAAAAAAATCAAGATCAATGAATTTTACTTCATAAAATTTTTATTTAGAAAAAAAAAAGAAATGAGAGAAGAAATTTACATGTTGCTATATGAGTGAAAATAAAGCCAAAAGAAGCTAGACATAGAGGCTGTATTTTTACTACCAAAAAAAAAAAAAAAAAGAGGGGTATAAAAGTAAATGACATGGTCACTTTATGGTTTAAAAGCACCAAAAAACGCAAATGGGGGGAGTGGACATCACCTTCCATCAGTTTGTGACGGAGGGGGGGGTTTCGTGCAATTTCAAAATTACACAAGGGGTTTTTAGCTTATTTTTTTTTCACAAGGGGTTTTCAGCTAATAAAATATTTCACAGGATTTTTTTTTGCATTTTTCCCAAAAGAAAATAACAAAAGAAAATGGTATGTAATATTTTAAAGTTTAATTATCAATGGCATTTTAGACTTTTCCAAGTATATTCAAGCATAAACTTTTTTTATCGAAGCACTAACATCACAATTTTTCACAACTTTATCTAATAAATCAATAATCACATCTTTCACGGCTACTTACAAATTGCACTAAAAAAAAATCCCAAGCTCAGACAAAACATATTCATGGATCTCAAAATAGGAAAGTACATAAAAAAAAAAGAAAAACAGCAGATACATTCCCCCCCTCATTTTTATGCTATACCTATAGTGAGTAGAGTTGGCCAAATTTCAGATAACAGATGAGCAACCACTGTAAATAAAAGTTTATATCCACGTCGTCTTCATCGGCTTTAATTTCATTGAACTGCAATCATGCTGCAATTTTTTCAGCGTGATTATCCAAGTAAGAAAGCGCGACTGCAGCATGTAGAGAAGCTCCAACTGGAAGAACATCCTCATCAATGACAAAGTGAGGCGAGTGCAAGCCTTTGACAGATTTCATCGTTGTTTCGTTTCTTGCCCCGATCCAAAACAATGCTGCTGGCATCTTCTGTGCGTAGAAGCTGAAGTCTTCAGCTCCCATCGTCATTGGGGACTGTTTCACATTTTCGTCTCCGAGCAAGTTTTCTCCTACCCTTTTAGCGTGTTCATACATCATAGGATGATTGATGGTTGCCGGATATGGTCTTAGTTTATCCTCCATGAAGTCAACCACAGCATTACACTGCTGCACTGCTGCTTGAGTTTCTATCACCTGTAAATAGTGTCATAATTAACAATGATATTGGTCGTGTGGTATGCCCGTATGAAACTTACATCGAGCAAATGTCTAAAAGAATGAAATAAATTGATGGGTTGAAAGGTTGCTCAAATGTTATAATGCTGGCATAGTGTATATATATAAGGGTAAGTTACATAGACACCCCCTGCATGATCCTAACTATGAAAAACACCCCGAAATTTGAGAAAGTACCACAACTTCCCCAGTCAAGTGAAAGCATATTACAATTTCACCCCTCGTTTTATCTGGATTGTCTTGGTAATTTGCAAAACCTCAAAGGGTCGTGGTAATTACTCAATAAATAAAAAGGTGTGCATGTAATTATCCCTATATATCATCTAGCACTTTCTGGTGTTGCTTAAATTATACTCCATATATCCATCTATCCAAATCTCATTGCTCCCCATTTTGTTCCACGATGTTCCAAGATAATGCTCCAGTTCCTGAATCGGAACTTTTGCCCAAAAGTACCCTCACCTAAAAATAATGATAAAACACCAACTAAAACTCAACCACTAGCTTTAGGGATAATAGTGTAAAAACATACAAAACTTTTAATTTTACAAGTCTCATCTAAAACTCCATCGTACCAAACTAGACACATAAAAAGGGAACCGACTGCCGAGGGGGTTGAATCCTAGTGAAATACTATTAGAGAAATTATTGTTAAGGCATTGTGTTATCATTCTAATTACTTATGACAAATGTTTATTGCCTTTATCATCTACCTACAATAGAAGAATGCGAATAAACTTTTTCAATGCTCAATCAACCATTATGAGATCACTAGCATTAAATGACCAACAAATGTGATACTTACCTCTTTAATCCTTTGCTTAAGGTAGGAATAACTTTCGGAATCCATGAAGCGGAAAGTGCCTCCAAATTCGACAGTCTCTGGGATTACATTTAATGCTTCACCACCTCTTATATATCCAATTGACACTACCTATGCACCATCACACATGATGAAAAAAACAAAAACAAATTCTTCTTAACTTCTTTATTAAAGATATACAGCATAACAACGTGCTTAACATTGCACGAGAGGGAAAATAAAATAAAGTAAAACATACCCTGGATTCTAGAGGATCGGTTTCTCGTGAAACAATATGTTGGAGTGCAAGAATTACCATAGAAAGAGCAAGAATTGGATCTCTACTTCTATGTGGGCTTGCTGCATGCCCACCTTTCCCTTGAATGATTACAGAAAACCTGCCTGATCCAGCCAGCATTGGACCGGGTTTAGAACCGATAGTACCGATGGACATTGATGGATCAACATGTAAGCCAAAAATGGATCGAACTCCATCTAGGGATCCTTCTTTTATCATAAAATAGGCACCAGCATGACCCTCTTCCCCGGGTTGAAAAACAAGTTTAACGGTGCCCTTACAAATAAGAACAGAATATTAGAAATTCCAGTCACATTAAATTAGGAAAAATGTTTTCCCTCTCCATTATTTAGCGTTATTGTTTACCTTCAATTTATGACGGTTATTTTGCAGCAATTTGGCTGCTCCAATCAACATTGTGACATGAGCATCATGACCACAAGCATGCATTTTGCCATTAATTTTGCTCTTATGCTCCCATTCCACTAATTCCTACAAATTACAATTTTGATGTGTTAGATGCTGCACATTTACAAGTTTTGCATCATTTAGAAATATACAAAAATATTGGTAACTAACAAAAAAAAATCAACAAGTGCTCTAAGAAGTTTCCTAGTCATAGGGTAATCTATCACACACCTATTTCAGCAAATTAATTAGCCAAATTAAGGAGTATGTCGGCATAATCACGGATGATTCTAAGACAGACCGGGTCCATTCGAGCAGGACTATCCAACACCGGTGGATGCAGAGATAAACCAGTAAAATACACCAAAATCACCTCCATCCAATACCGGCTCCATTGGACCCGGTCCATCCTAGATTTTCCCCATAATCACAAGCATTGACCTCAATTTCATAAGCTTATATTGAAAACTAACACAAATTGTTGCAAACAAATTAAACTTCTCAAAATTCAAATTTCCCCTTTTCTCAGTCCAATTCAAGGTCCCAAACATAACATAATGGATTACAAAGTAAACAATACAACATATACATACATATATATATGACCTGAATAGGGAGGGCATCCATGTCAGCTCTAAGACCGAACCAGGGCTGTGCCCCGGACCCAACAGTGGCGACCACCCCCGTTTCAGCCACAGGCCACTCATACTCGATCCCAAGTGAGTCAAGCTCATTTCTAATGAGTTGACTCGTTAGCTTCTCTTCAAATGCCAATTCTGGGTGTTCATGGATTCTCCTCCGAACCCTTTTCAACCACTCCAAGAACTCGGCATCCCTCGCCGATTCCAATAGGAACCGAGTCAGGGACTCGGTTTCTGAGGCCCATACGCCGTCGTATTGCGATGAGCGGGTCGAGATGAGGGCTAACAGAGAGAAGGAAAATAATGTGAAGAATCGATTCATCTGGGAAACAACGGTGCAATTTGTTTCGTTTTCGTTGGCGTATTGTGAAATATATAATTGTAGTAATAGTAAATAAACAACAAAAGCCGACGATTAGAAATATTCAGAGGGTTGGAGTTGGAGACCTTTCTTGGACGATTTGAGGTTCCAAGGTGCATCGCATTTGCATATAATCTTTGATATGTTAGCATAGCAGGACTGAAATAAGTTAATGATACTCCGATCAATAAAAATTCGTTTGACCTTGGATCTTAAATTAAGGTTGAACAAATTTTTGTGCTTGGTGAGTTTGAAAGTTGGATTCGAGCTCTACCTGAATAGTGAACAATAATAAAATATTACTTACCAAGGATGTAAACGAATCAAACGAGTTGTTGTTCAAGTTTATTTGAATTATTATCGAACTTCAGAATTTGTGTTTTAATTTGATTTGATTGTTAATAAAACCTAGGGGTGTTCATAAAAATTGAAAAATTCGGCTAACCGACCGAACCGAGAATTCGGTTGCACCGAAACCGAACCAAAAAATTCGATTCGGTTTTCGTTTGTTTTTTTTTTTTACAAAAAATCGGTTTTCGGTTAAATTTTTTATAGTATAATATAAACTCAAAAATATAAAAAAATGTGTTTTCTCATGACAACTTATTGAAAAAAAAAAAAAGTGACCAATTTTTTCTATTTTTATTATTTTATTTTTATTTTTTTTGGAAATTCAGTTTAACCGAAAATCGAACCGAATCGAACCAAACCAAACTTTTTCGGAGAACCAAAATTTCGAGTCGAGTATTGAGTAGCTTGTTTCGTCTTTCAGTCTTATTCCCATGTACAAACACTCAAGCTACTCGAGCACGACTCGCGTTCGATTCAATTAAAGCTACTCGAGCTCGACTCGTGTTCGATTTAATTAAAACTCGTTTGAGCTCGACTCAATTAACAATCGAACTAAGTTCAAACACAAATATTAAAGCTCGATAATAATTCAAATAAATATAAATAATAACTTGTTCGGCTCAATTCGATTCGACTCGTTTCCAACACTGTTTACGTGAGGTGAATCGTTTCTGTCGAATGAAAAATGGATTTTATTGGAAAATTTGTAATCCAAATATTATTTCACCGGGAGTAAATACATCAGGGCTGGCCCAAATGGAAAATGAGAAAATTCTTGAACTAAGGATAGAACAGTCTACAAGCTGGAAAAATGGGCCAAATAGAATGTTTAAATGGGCTTTATCCCACTGTCGGGCCTAACCCCATAAATATTGTGACAGCTAGCCCACTTTCATTGATATGTCTCTAGACTCTAGAGTATAGACAAAGGAATTATGATTTTTTTTAATTCGACTTGGTCAAATTCAAATGTAAGTCATACGTTGAGTGCATTATATTTATTTTATAATTAGTTAAAAGATAAGTGAATTAGCATTTGAGTTGAGCACAAACCAGGTCTCAGCTATAATATCCAAAGAATTATCCACTTAGCCGGAAAAAAAAAAAAACAGAATTAATCAATATATGGATATAAGTAAAATGACTCCCATTTTGATAGTTTTTGCAAAATTAAAAGAAGAATATAAATGAAGTAAACATCATTAACCTAAAGTTAACACTAAAGTACAAATTAGTACGTAAAGAATAAAGATAATTATTATGTTTGCCGCTCATTCATATTATATTCAATATTGTAAGCAAATAAGTTGACATGCACTAAGTACAAAAACGAAATTTGTTTTCTATAAACTCAAAAGCATTACACTAAATAATTGTATTTAATTTAGTTGATGAATTTAATATATTAACAATTTTTAAATTGAGGAATTTAATATATATAATATTTTCTAAATTTTGTTGGTGATGGATGATCCGCTAGCACAAATTATTTCCTTTTTAAATATATTGGTTCAGAATACATAAAAGAAATTTCTTTTTACTTCAAATATTCAAATTATGTGTATAAAATGTTATTATAAATTAATATTACGAATACATAAAAGAAATTTCTTTTTACTTCAAATATTCAAATTCTGTGAATAAAATGTTATTATATATTAATATTGCGTATACAAAGAAAATAAAAGAAAAGCAAAAGTAGGTCAAATTTGGTGTAAATTAACTATCACGAAAAGTCTTGGATTCTTTCACAAGATGATAAGCTGACCTTTTATTCCAAATTTGTCTATATTTGAGAGTAAACCTTTCTAAAGTTATACAAAAAGATATTATATTTTATATGATTCATCATCAATAAAATATTAAAGCATTGTTCAAAAAAATAAATTTGTAACAACAGGATTATTATATCTCAAATGTCATTGAGAGTAATGTGAAATACAGGCAAATTCTAAAATGGACCAAGTTCATTAGAGCCGGTCCATCTAGCATCGTTGAATGCATGTGCTAAAGTGTTTTGTACTGTTTTGTCTCTACATCCAATGATGTTTAGTGTAGTAGCTCTGTTGGATCCGGTATGGCATAAAAGCACCCGTGAAATATATTCACCGTAACCCTGACTTTCTTAGATAATCCAATTATTCCACATTAAAGTATGGTTTTATTTAGTATTAATTTTTTTTATTATTATATTTGCCTGTTTTTACTTATAAAACTGTTGTAGTCCTCATAAGTGATAAGTCTTCTCCAACTCCAAGCAATACTTGTCTGTCTGGCTTTAACTTATTTCTTCCTATTTCACTGTAATGGCGAACCCTTCCCTTCTATCTGCAATCACTAGAAGGTACGTTAATAAAATTAAACCTGTCTTTTTTTATAATTTTTACTGCGCGTTCTTCAATTTATTAATTTTTAATAATAATGAAGTACTTTTTGTTTTTAGAAAAGTTAATAATGTTATTATATGTCTTAACATGCTGCCATATATACGAGTTGTATGGTTTGCAAATTTCCGTTCAAGAGAGATTTTTAATCTGATGGAAAACCATCAAGTTTTTATATATATATATAGGGTATGGATCAAATACATCCCTATACTTTAGGTAAGATATAAGACTCAATCTAGATCATTTAAACCATTTGATCCCAAGGTCCACAATTAAAGTCATTATTTCGGTTTTAATCTTTAATTTAATGATGGTAGGGGCATTTTCGTCAATGAGCGTAACAAACTTATGCAAATATCAGGCAGGATCAAAATCAAATCCCATTTATTGTGCCATAACAGATTCTTTTCTCCAATTCATTTTTTCTTTCCAATTAGAATTCATCCGTTCACAGATGGGAATTCTTCAAGGGTGGTTACCCCTCTCTGTAATACCCCATGAATGATTTCTTCTATCTATTTTTAAAACAAACAACCCTTCTTAATGAAGCAAGAAAAAGAAGCCATTGTACTGATCAATCATCACCTGTCTCTCCAATTCTAATTATTCCCACTTACAATGACTTTTTGATAGTCATTTGTGTTTGGAAATACTCCTGTAGACAAGCACCATGAAAGATTGAATAAGCAAGGCCACACACAACCATAATTATGGACTATGGCACATGCGCATCAGAAAAGATTCTTATGTGCCATAACGAAAAATTCTAAATGACCACAGATTATTCCCCAAATAGAATATAATTCAATTACATGACTCAAAAATCCTTCACTCTGAAAGTTGGATTGATGAAAACATAGCTAATAATTGACATTTATCTAAACTTAGCTAAGCTAAGAAGAGTCTGTGGTGATTGGGACATATTGGTTACTGTATAATGAAGTAATATTTCACTGTATACTGAAATGTTATTAACTGTATAATGAAGTGTTATTCAGTGTATAACAAAATGTCATATTGTCTACTGTACAATTGAGTGTTTTGTATTATATAGTTTAATGCTCTACTGCATAATGAAGTGTTATTCATTGTATAATGTAGTGTTATTTTATAATGTATAATGAATCTGTTATATGATCTGCTGCATACATTTACATTGTATAATGAAGTGTTATTCACTGTATAATGAAGCGTTAGTTACTGTATAACATTTGTTTTATGACAATAGCTAATAAACATATACAATAGCTAATTAATCCATTATACAATAGCTAATAAACAAATATACAATAAATACAATGGTAATATATAGTGTGTGATTAGTGACATACAATTAGCGATTTCAAACCATTATACAGTATCTTATAAACCACTATACAGTATATTATAACACATTACACAACATCTTATAACCGATTATACAGTGTGTGTGTATACATCATACAGTTACAATCTTATAAACCGTTATACAGTATCTTATAACACAGTATACAGTAGCATATAACTCATTATACAATGTGTGTTTATACATCATATAGTTACAATACACCAACTAATTTAAAAATATACAACATCTATTACACAAATATGCATACCAAATCAACAAAACCCAACATGTTTATTGAAAAAGACAAAAGAGATTTACACATTAAACTAAAAATAATGCTGTAAAAGATTAAACCCAAAATACTATTACAATCCAAAGCTAAGATTTAACACTAGATAAGAAAGATGATAGCACTATTAGTGTTGTAGCAACACCGGCGCTGAGATGGCGACGGAAAGACGAAAAATGAGAAAACTAGAATCTATTGAGAGGCGCTGAGAAAACGTAATGAGAGAGAACAAGAGCAAAACACACTTCAAATCTGGAGAAAGGAGAACCCCAATCAACAGCTAATCGACACAGTAAGTTGAGAGATTGTAGGGGAGATTTTGTTTGTTTCAATTTGAGAGATTTTAGGGAGATTCTGTGTCTTTTTTTTTGGTATGTAGATGCTGTATAATGACGTCATTTGACTATTATACCCCTGATCTAATTGAAATCAATTTTCCCACCTGTTTTTGCTTCCTTTTTGGACTGTTGGATTTAATGGATCCAATGGTATAGATTGGGTCTTATATCTTATCTAATATAGGGTATATATTAGATCTTGACCCTATATATATATATATATCCCTATATATATATTGAGTTTCTATTTGTTCTAAGATTCTTTTATAACCTTCCCATTGAGGGAAAAGTACATATATAGCAATTTACTAAGTTATTGAACTTACGAAATAATATGCATAAAAAAAAAAAAACTTTGGAAATAATATTGATTTCTTGCAACTACTCATAACAACTTTCCCTATATTTGGTCTTTTTTCTTTATTAAGACAATGAAATTCCGAGTCATTCTCAATCATTCTCTTTTTTTTTTTTTTATTTCAATATGATATATCATCTTGTACTGAACTTCACTTATCACGATGATATGTGCATAAAATTCATGTGAACCGTATATTTTATAAAAGTTAATTAAACTTATTATCCCTCTTATTTAGTGTTATGACAGTCTAATCCGATTCTTTTTGGCCCTAACAAACACCCCTCTCTTATAACAAAGTCTTTCATTGAACCCCCTCTCTGACTGATTGCCGTTAGTCAAGCGTGACGGAAAGTGTAAAATGTTAATTTTTACCCCTATATTATAAGAATAAATAATAATTAATAAAGGGTTAATTACATTAACACCCTGTTTATTTAGTGCAATTACAATTCAATCCATTTCATTGGATCATATAACAAACACCTCTTTTTATAATAAAACCTTACATTTAACCCCATACAAATAAATTCTATTAAATTTTTTTCCTTTTTATATATTTTTCCATGCAAAATATACTTTTTAAATTTTCTTTTATTATAACCTTATATATACATATATATATTTGTTTTCGATGACTTTATTTTAATTTGCTAATTGGTTTGATATTTTTTCTGATAACTCACTAATTTAAATCTATCTGTATTGAATTATAATATTGATCCTAAAATAAATTGAAACTCAGTATTTGTTTTCATTTTCTAAAAAATATTCAAATTGGCATAAATTTGAATTTGTACTTCATTATGAGGATGTAGCAAGTTTTTAACGAAATCATTTATTTAACCCTAAATTGAAGTTACAATTACATCAAAAATTATATTCACCTCCTTGAGGGCAAAATAGAAAATTTAGAAATATTTTTTTATGATGTCAACAAATTTCATTAGTTTTCTAATAGAAGAGGGTGGTTGTAAGGTTTTATTATAAGATGCATGGGAGTATTTGTTATGTGCTCAAATAAGCTATTGAAATATAATTACCCTAACTAAGAGGGGTAGTTAGTGTAATGATTCCATTTGAAAATTCTTCACACAACATGTCATGTTTAAGTAAAGTGAAATATGAGATGAACAACTTTTTTTTTAAAAAAAAGTCCAAATTAGTGGTCAATGACTCTAAAGACTCGCGAGTTTAGAAAGAGCACCAATATTGCCTATATCTCCGTTATTACATCCCTTGAGAATGAAATACTCATTATTAAGTTAACATTTACTATAATTATTGCCATGTGTTGCATTGCTACAGGCTAGAAGGAAAAGTGGGCCTAATAACTGGAGGAGCCAGTGGCATTGGTGAATGCACAGCCAAACTATTCTCCAAACATGGAGCCAAAGTTGTCATTGCTGATATCCAAGATGAAATTGGCCACTCGGTCATAAACTCCATTGGCCCCTCCAATTCAACATACATCCATTGTGATGTCACAAATGAAGATCATGTCCAAAATGCTGTTGACAAAACAGTGTCAACCTATGGAAAGCTTGATATCATGTTCACTAATGCAGGGATTTGTGATCCTCCCCAGGCCCGCATAGTCGACAACGAGAAAACAGATTTTGAGCGCGTCCTAAGTATTAATGTCACCGGCGTCTTCCTAGGCATGAAGCACGCCGCCCGAGTCATGGTCCCTGCCCGTAGTGGCACCATAATCTCAACTGCGAGCCTGGCCTCGGGGATCGGTGGGGTCGCCTCTCACGCCTATACATCCTCGAAACATGCCGTAGCAGGGTTGACGAGGAATTTAGCAGTCGAGCTCGGACAGTTTGGTATTAGGGTTAATTGTTTGTCACCATACGCGCTCGCCACGCCTTTGGCGACCAAATTTGTGGGGGTTGATGATGAAGGACTTGAGCAACTTATGAATTCTATGGCGAACCTCAAATGTGTTACTCTGAAGGCTGATGATGTTGCTAATGCAGCCCTGTTTCTGGCTAGTGATGAGGCTAAATATGTGAGTGGGCAAAATCTCTTCATAGATGGAGGCATGGGCATTGTTAATTCTGCATTTAAAATTTTCAACTATCCAGAGTCTTGATAGTTGCATGTTTTTATGATACTAGTAAACAATACGTGCGTCGCATGTGAATCATATGATCTCGTTGAAACAATTCAGCTATATAGATATTTATTCAAGTTGAAAATGTTTCTTATTCAAACTTTAATTAGTTAGTATTAATTTAAACAAATGAAGTTATTACTCAATAAACTACAAGTATTTAAAAATCTAAATATTGATTGTCATGATAAACTCAATCAATATGTAAAATAATTACATATAAAAATTAAAACCTTGATAACAATGTAATAAGTAAATTTTTATATGCATTTTTCTCCTTATAATGGACCAAACGTTCTTATTTTTTCTCTCCTTGAGATCGTTGTGTATGTGTAACCATCTCTTCATTATGACTTAAAAATTTGATATCATGTAATTTTCTAGTTTCCCTTTGATTTACATTTTTCTTATTTTTTTTTTATTTTCTAAAGCAACAGTAGCATGTTTCCTCTCGAGAACATTCAATGCGTCTGGCCCCATTACAACCTCAATTATATTTTTGACAAAATCATTATAGAGGGGGGACTCTTTAAGTTGAGAAATTAATTCGCAGCCAGCAACCGGTATTGAGCCCAATAAATTTCCCACTTTTGTGAAAATATTTTATATAGTATCTAATAAAATTGTTCATGTCTATTTTGAAACAAATTATGTATAGTAATCCTCAATTTTCTAGTAAAGGGACTTATATATTGGCCCATTCCCAGTCTGTACCCAAGTACGTACATAACATGGCCATCAAATGATTATGGGCTTTGAATGTGCCAGGCTGAACAGTAATGGATCTCTGATCCACGTATTCAAATCGTGTTCCAAAGAAGAATAGACTAAATCTATAAGAAAGCTTCCACGGAATTCTGCCTCAATTCCAGGTTGTCACAAATTGTAATTTTTCTTTTCTTATTCAAAATTTTACAGGGTCTGTATGGCTCATAATTAAAAATTATCAGCCCGATTTTGTCGGGTCAAGGACCCCCTTCGTCTAGAATTAATAATAATAATAAGGAAACGAATAATAAGTTGCCTGCGTAACCCAAATCTAATAATTCTAGTGTTATCAACTTCTTTTATTTGGGGAGGTCCTGAATTCAATTTCAAATTGTCACAATTTGTGACTTTTCTCTCCATATTTTAGAGTCTTATAGGGTCTGTGTGACCCATAATTAAAACCTATTGGCCCGGGTTTGTCGAATCAGAATATCCACTTCGTCTAAAATTTTTTTAAAAAATGAACGTACTAGCATAAAGCCCGTACTGTAAACGTACTAATAAAGAAGAAAGATATCTTTATAAATTCATAACTATAACTAAATATGACCATTATAAACTGCATAGTTAATAAAAGTAGGTCTATTTTCATATTCAATTAGTTAATTCTAGACGAAGGGTATACCCTAACTTGACAAATTCGGGCCAACTATAAGACTTTAATTAAGGATAGAAGAGTCACAACTTGTGATAGTCTGGAATTGAACACATACCTCCCACATGAAAGTGGAAGCTGATACTACTATGCTAACAAACTTTGACTTGTGTCTCGTATATTTTGTTTTCGTAGAACAGAGGTAATCTTGACGATGTAAAATGAAGCAAGGAACAATATAATAGTCATACATTATATTACCTAATGGACAAAACCAGGTGTAACATAAAATATATATACATGTTTTTGGCCTTTAGTTTATGAAACCTATATATTAGTTAATAATTAATTTATGAAAATTATACTTATCTACTAATTACGTCAAAACTTACATTAATGCGGAATGAGACAAATACCCATATGTTGGTTTGGTAGGACAAGATCCAAGCTGGTGGATAATTTGGGATGATGAGTGCTTAGTTAAGAACTTATGCCAAATCAGAGTTAAGAACTTATGCTAAGTGAAAAATTAAAATTGGCAAACATGTTTGTTAATAATTAAAAGTTACATATATTGTAAGCTTAATAGTACCTAAAGTTTGGATTTTCCTTCGATGCCTCGATTTTTTGGTTGAATATAGCATACAATTTCCTCTCATATTTCATATATATGTACATCACGTGTTTATATATTCAATTCATGCCAACAATATAGATAAGAATACATATATTTTTAAAGTTTCGCAATATATGTCAATTTCCAACCAATCAACTATAATAAATTGAATGCCATTGCCAATGTTAGCCACAATGAAGAAAACCGTTAAGATAACTCTTTATAAATTGCCTTTCAGAACTTGAAAATGATCTCCATTCACAGTTTAAAACCATTGCATTGATGAAATAAAATGGTTCTATCTAAGCGGCACGGCAATACATGACTTGTTATGTGATGATTTAGTTCGATCAAAATCAAACTTAGATTATAATTGTTTGAATAACGAGATTGAAAATATTAGATATATAATTAAATTAATTGTAATCTATGATGCACGAATACTCCTAAAAATCACATAATGCATATTTGGGGGACACGGCCCTGATACGTGTTGGACAGGCCACCTGGAGGGTCTGAAAACCAAACAAAAAGAAAAAGAATGGGACACGGTGCCGGACACGGCTAGGCAAGTCTCCGACACGTTCCAGGACATGGCGGAAAAGAAGGGACACGGTGTCGGACATGTCTAGGGAAGTGTCTGACACGTTTTAGGACACGGCGGGGTTGAATTTTATATTTTAGAAATTTAGGGGGCCTGAATTACTAATAGGAATAATCTAACTAAATCAAAAATCAGATCCACACCAAAGCAGCTTAGTGAAGCCCTCTTTTCCTTCCTACTACTTGTAGCTCTACAATCAAATCAAAAATGCAATTCAAGTTCTTGTTTCACCATTTTAAATTACCTTTTAGTTTGAGATAATCGTTTCAACTTCAAAATCATCTTTCATTCTTCTGTAATTCAATTCTAAGGGATTGGACTTGAAATTATTACTTTACTTCTAAAATTCTATCACGCTTTGGAGATTCGATTTTTGTTCTGGTTACTTCAATTTTTTTGTTACAAGAGCACCATATTAGGTAAATTTAAAGATTGTAAGAGTTCAATGTAGAAATTATGTCTGAAAGTCATAAAAATGCATCATAATTCCAGTGTTTGATAAAATGCCTAATAGTGAAATTATGTGTAAAATTATTAGTTCTAACTTGATTTTGTTTGTACATTATTAATGCATAAAAGTATATAAATATATATATATATATAAAAATAATATATATATATATATATATATATTGTATAGCCGTATCCCTATCGTGTCGTATCTTAATTTTTTTTTAAATCCGTATAGTCATGTCCATATCGTATCAGATCGTGTCCCCATATCCGTATCCGTGCAACTTGTAATTAATTGTGTTGGATCAAAATGAATTTAGACAAAGATCTATTATGTACTTTTTTTTTTTTTTTTAACAAGATCTATTATGTACTTGAAAGGGACAAAATTGAATTTGTGTCGGCGGATCTGCATTTGAATATGGGCCAATCTTATTGCAGACAAGTGATACAGAATTTCCAATCATGGACCTAATTGCCAACCCACAAGGCTATCTGATCAATATAAGAGGACAGGTATCCAAGACTTATTGGTTTAATGCTATTCATCTCTTACTTTATGAGAAATTTTGAGTTCTAATCCAAATTGCCATAAGTTGTAGCTCTCCCCTCCTTTATTGATTTAGATAGAGTTTTTATGACTTAGAATTATGACTATTATCCAGATTTATCGAGTTAAATATTTAGAATATCTCCTTCGTCTTGAAATTTTTTTTTAAAAATATATATATGTATATATATATACTGGGACAGGTTAGTTAATCAAGAGTCTTAATTTAAGACCATGATAAAAAGAAGTCCCCACATTCTACATTTTGTCTTGTTTTAAACATAATTTACGAAAATCAAATCAAATGCATTTATTGCATTCATTTCTTTCCAAAATCAAAATAAGTGGCAAAATGGGGAAGAATAACCGGTGGTATATAGCACCGCTCATATAATATAGGTATTTTGACCAATGATGCAATCGATCCAACAGAGCATTTCGGAATTTCATATATACTTGTCTTTTCAAGTCTAAATGTATAGGCTCTATTTGGATGTGTTTTTATTTCATTTTCAACCGTCATTTTCTAAAAATATATGGGGAAATGAGTTTTTTGATTTTTGTGTGAGAAAAGTGAAAAAAGTAGGTGTGTTTGGTTGTATTTTTAAAAATAATTGAAATTAGTGATTGTGATGTGTGGAATAATTGAAAAGTAACGATTAGATGAATAGTGTTGGATTTAAAAATTTAAAGGAAAGGAGAGAGAAAAGTTTAAAAATTGAAAGGAGATGAGAGAGAAATGTGATAAAAAGAAAGTGTGAGATGAGTGATGTGAAATGTAATTTTAAAGAAATGATTGAAATTTATTTAGAACGCAAAAATGAGAATGAAAATCAGAACATTTTCAATTAAAAATAGTATAAAGTGTGTATTTTCATTTTCAGATGAAAATGAAAAAAGTGATTTGAAAACACAAACAAATAGGGCAATAGCTATCTGGACAAGGTACGAGAAATGACTTTCGGGATTGGCATGATTTATTATAATCTTATATATATATTTTTTTCTTTAAACCTATTTTAATTTACTAATTGGCTTGATATTTTTTGACAACTTACTAATTTAAATTTCTACACATTAAATATGATATTGCTCCTAAAATAAATTAAAACTCATTATTTATTTTTATTTTCTAACAGATATTCAAATTGGCATAAATTTGAATTCACACTTCATTATGAGGATGTTAACAAGTTTTTAACAAAATTATTTATTTAAAACTAAATTGAAAATTACAAATACATATGTTTAATATGAAAAGTTACATTCGCCTGCAAAATAGAAAATTTTAAAAATATTTTTTGATAATTTCAGCAATTCCATTAGTTTTCTAACGGAAGGGATGATTGTAAGGTTTTATTATAAGCGGGGTATTTGTTATGTGCTCAAAATAAACGGACAATACTGTAATTACACTAAATAGGAGGGATAGTTAGTGTAATGATCCCTTTTGAAAATTCTTAGTACAACATGTCATGTATAGCTAAAGTGAAATATGAGATAAAAACAACCTTTAGAACAAAAAATCAAAATTAATTGCCAATAACTCTAAGACTCACGAGTTTCGAAAGAGCACCAATACCAATTCGGATCATTTATTGCAAATGGTATTGCATTTCCTATTGCATTGACTTTTATACATGACAAATGTACAAAATTCAAATAAATTATATATTTAAGAAAAATATTTATACACATGTTGTGCATAGAAGCAAATACAATTGGAGATGCTAGTCATTTTGTAATAGAAAATTGTGTGTGCACCAGTATTGCCTATATCTCCGTTATTACATCCCTTGAGAATGAAATACTCATTATTAATTTAACCTTTAATATAATTATTGCCATGTGTTGCATTGCTATAGGCTAGAAGGTAAAGTAGCCCTAATAATTGGAGGAGCCTGTGGCATTGGTGAATGCACAACCAAACTATTCTCCAAACATGGAGCCAAAGTTGTAATTGTTGATATCTAAGATGAAATTGGCCACTCGGTCATAAACTCCACTGGCCCCTCCAATTCAACTTACATCCATTGTGATGTCACAAATGAAGATCATGTCCAAAATGTTGTTGACAAAACAGTTTCAATCTATGGAAAGCTTGATATCATGTTCACTAATGCAGGGATTTGTGATCCTCCCCGGGCCCGCATAGTCAACAACGAGAAAACAAATTTTGAGCTGGTCCTAAGTATTAATGTCACCGGCATCTTCCTAGGCATGAAGCACGCCACCCGAGTCATGGTCCTGGCCCGTAGTGGCACCATAATCTCAACCGCGAGCCTGGCCTCGGGGATCGGTAGGGCCGTGTCTCACGCCTATACGTCATCGAAACATGCTGTAGCAGGGCTGACGAGGAATTTAGCAGTCGAGCTCGGACAGTTTGGTATTAGGGTTAATTGTTTGTCACCATACGCCCTCGCCACGCCTTTGGCGACGAAATTTGTAGGGGTTGATGATGAAGGACTTGAGCAATTTATGAATTCTATGGCGAACCTCAAAGGTGTTACCCTGAAGGCTGATGATGTTGCTAATGCAGCCCTGTTTCTGGCTAGTGATGAGGCTAGATATGTGAGTGGGCAAAATCTCTTCATAGATGGAGGCATGGACATTGTTAATTCTGCATTTAAAATTTTCAACTATCCAGAGTCTTGATAATTGCATGTTTTTATGGTACTAGTAAACAACACGTACGTCGCACGTGAATCATATGATATCGTTGAAACAATTCAGCTATATAGATATTTATTCAAGTTGAAAATGCTTCTTATTCAAACTTTAATTAGTTAATATTAATTTAAACAAGTGAAGTTATTACTCAATAAACTACAAGTATTTAAAAATCTAAATATTGATTGACATGAAAAACTCAATCAATACGTACAATAATTACATATAAAAATTGAAACCTTGATAACAATGTAATAAGTAAATTCTTATATTCATTTTTCTTCTTATAATGGACCAAACGTTCTTATTTTTTCTCTCCTTGAGTTCGTTGTGTTTGTGTAACCGTCTCTTCATTACGACTTAAAAATTTGATATCATGTAATTTTCTAGTTTTTCTTTTATTTACATTTTTCTTATTTTTTTTTATTTACTAAAGCATCAGTAGCATGTTTCCTCTCGAGAACATTCAATGTGTCTGGCCCCATTACAACCTCAATCATATTTTTGGCAAAATCACTATAGATTGACTTAGATATGCTTTCCATTTTGTTTGCTTCGCTACTACTGAATGTATCTCTTTAGTTTACAAAGTTATATTTTATTAATAAAAATGTAGAAGTAAAAGAATACATATGTTCCACATAAAAGCTAATGCGTAATAGAGAAAATAATAACAACATAATGAGGATTTGTTTTTTATTTTTTAACATGATTCTTGTTCTCAAAGCATTTTGGCTTCCTTTAGTCACATTTTTTCCCTAAACAATACCCTAACCATCTTTCAAATAGACATTATTCTACTACACTGATGATTTAGTGTCATAATTATATTCAATTAATAAAATAGAAAAAATTGTAAATTTAGTCCTATAACTTTAGTGGAATGCCAAAATTGGTTCTGTAACTTTCAAAAAGTCGCGATTTAAGGACATTTATCAATTGAGAACCCTAATTTCGTGGACATACCAATTAAAATTGGGGGTTTTGCAATTGCCAGTCAGATTTGCATGCGTGGAGTATGACAATTTTTTTTTTAACACATATGACGCCAAATAAAAAGAATTTTGAGTGAAAGAAAACAAATAATAAGATAAAACTAAGTTGGTAATGTCAAAAAGAGGCCCTGTCATACTCCACGAGTGCTAATCTGGCAGCAATTGCAAAACATCCAATTTTAATTGGTCACGTGCAGGAAATTAGGGTTCCTAATTGAAAATTATCCTTAGATCGCGATTTTTTGAAAGTTACGAAACCAATTTTGCCACTCTTCCAAAGTTATAGGACCAAATTTGTAATTTTTCAATAAAATATATAAGCTTTTTGAGGCAAAATTGTAATTGGTTGAATGAACATTTAAAATATTTGAAGGCAATAAAATGAGAAGACATCGATCATTCAAAAATTGAATCATAATTTAACTATATAAATTCTTACTCAATAAAGTATATTGGTTTAATCTTGTATAAATTCTTTATTTGACCTTTGATGATTCATGGTGTTTGATTCTAATTTTGTTTTTTTGTAAGATTATTTTCATTTTTCTTCTTAAATATTTAATTATTTATTCCTCTCTTTAAGTATATGATTGTTGGTGACATTTCTCTTCTTCTCTTTAATTCATAAATGTGAAATAAATATAATAATAGCAAACATTTTCTTAAATTAAATTACCTATTATCTAGATTTTATGTTATTTTTAGAAATAATGTAAAACTCATTGTTAAAGATTCATGAAGGTAAAAATTGTAATAAAAAAACTTACTTTTTCAATGAAGTCAATATATAGATATGCTATTATGAACCTTTTGAGTTTGTTTAATTTTTAATGTTGAATCGTTGTATTTAGGGGAAGTCTTGTTTGGTTTAGACCATTCTTTCTGAAAAGATTATTTAGAACAAATTTATCAAACATCAAATTAGATTAAAATATCTATAAATTATATTATGATATCAGTTGAAAATTAATTTTTCTTTGTAGGCCAAATTGAAAATATAAAAAAAGATAAAAAGAAAAATTGGAAACTCAACATTCTTTAACTTATGCAACTGCACTTAAAAAAAAATTGAAATTTTTATTTTCTATATTTGTAACATATAATTTTTTAAATAGTGAATTATCAAAAATATTTTTTATTATCCCTGTTGGACGACATAATCAAACAAATATCTTTAAAGAAGTAATGAAGTCAATATATATGATATTAAAAATGAACAAACCTAATAGACACAAAAAATAACTGTTCTTTTGAATATTAAATATTAGAAATAAAATTATTTCTATTGGTATAATTTTGTTTGATATTTTGATGTAAAAGGCCCACTTAGAGTGATAAAATAAATTTTTCCTTTGCTTTAAAGGGGTTCCCTTACTCAGTGTAATAAGATCCGTATAATATTGCTTTATAATAAGCTGCTCCATTTCTACTTCTATATGTACTTCTATTGTAGACTTCTAATGTAATTATACATTTTCTTGTTGTAGATATATACAACTTATTTATATTATTTATTATTTCACTCTTTTGCCATTTAAAAGTGAATTACATAAGGATATATACGTTAAAAGTTTCAAAAAATCACTCATACTTTTATAATAGAGTAGATATTCAAACTTTTATTTTTTCTATTTGGCTGTCCTATTTTAAATTGGACTGTATGTCAATGGATTAATGAAGATTTAATTTAGCAAAAAAGTTTTTATTTGGGTTGAACCCATAAATATAGTGTGTTTAGGGAAACCCAGTTTCTCATTATAGTTTTGAGATTAAATTTGAGTAAATAATATTAACGAAATGAAACAATATCTTAGTGCATTCACATGCATTATAGTCCAAAATCCATCATAATTGTACGGGAAGGGACCAAAAAAAATTAAAGCTGTGGTGGCTATTCTTTTATGAGTTAATCATGTTCGTAATATGGGCGGAAAAGCCCGATACAAAAACTACACTTAATTTAAAGAGGACAAATAATATCCTCGTATACTCCCCTCTTCATTGACCACATAAAGTAATCTTTATATTTGTTTTACTATAATTTTAATTCCAATAATAACAATAATGTGATATGCCATATAGCTTTGTAAATCATCACATTTTTTATTTTCTTTTATATCCTTATATAGTTTATGTGAATGGATCGAAAACGATTGAAAATTTGGTTCAAATTCAATATGTGATCCAACAATTGTCTTATCAAAACCAGAAATTTGGTACAAATTCAATACGTGATCAACAATTGTCTTATCAAAACCTAAAAATTGGTACAACCCCCTGCAAATGACCTAAACGCGATATTGAATTCATTATCCTGAACGAATTTTAACTGACTTTGATTTGTTGTATATATAATCAAATGATTGAGTTTTCTGTTTATCTCAACACAAATTTCCAAGTGAGCCAGTCAACCCTCAATAATTTCGTCCTATTTCACTGTAATGGCAAACGCTTCGCTTGTTTCTGCAATCACTAGAAGGTAATTATTCACGCAAGAACCTCTAGTGCAAAATGGTGTCGCATCTCCTATTGCATTTGGTTTTATGCATGACAAATGTATAAACATTTGTCACACCATTTTGTGCGTAAAGAACTTGTTATACAATTATTTAATTAAAAATCTGGACGGAGAAATTACTATTAAATGTGACTCTGTATATATCTTTGTAGCTTAAAACATACAAATAATGATAATTTTGATAAAGAAGTTAGTTCGCTCCCGAGTCGGCCGAACCCAAGTGCAAGTATATTTTACAAATCGAGTGAATTACACTTAGTCATGTGGTAAGTCACTCATTTTAATTTATATAATACACTTGGGATCGACCGAATTGGAAGCAGACTAGAATTTCCCTTATATCAACGATTTTTTCTCATATTTCAAAGATTTTACAACTATATATGGTCTTATTTGAATTGATATATAGGCTAGAAGGAAAAGTAGCCATGATAACTGGCGGAGCCAGTGGCATTGGAGAGTGCACAGCCAAACTATTCTCCAAACATGGAGCCAAAGTTGTCATTGCTGATATTCAAGATGAAATTGGCCACTCGGTTATAAACTCAATTGGTCCCACCAATTCAACTTACATCCATTGTGATGTCACTAATGAAAATCATGTCAAAAATGCTGTTGACAAAACAGTCTCAACCTATGGAAAGCTTGATATCATGTTCACCAATGCAGGAATTTGTGATCCTCCCCGGCCCCGACTCATCGACAACGAAAAAAATGATTTCGAGCATGTTTTAAGCATTAATGTCACCGGTGTTTTCCTAGGCATGAAACATGCGGCCCGTGTCATGGTCCCAGCCCGTAGTGGCTCCATGATCTCGACCGCGAGCATTGCCTCGGGGATCGGTGGTTCCTCCACACATGCCTATACAGCTTCAAAGCATGCGGTGGTAGGACTTGTGAAAAATTTGGCAGTCGAGCTCGGACAATTTGGTATCAGTGTCAATTGTTTGTCTCCCCATCTCCTTGCCACACCTTTGGCGGCAAAAGTTTGTGGCACTGATGATGAAGGGATTGAGCAACTTTTAAATTCTATGGCAATCCTTAAAGGTACTACTCTCAAGGCTCATGATATTGCTAATGCGGCCCTTTTTCTGGCTAGTGATGAGGCTGGATATGTAAGTGGACAAAATCTCTTCATAGATGGGGGCTTCGGCATTGTTAATTCTGCATTGAAATATCCAGAATCTCTAGCGTAATTATATCTTTTATTACGATTCTGTGATATTTTTTCTTTTTGTTTTTCGCGTACTATAAGAAAATTAAGTATTGGTAATAAAAATATATAAAATGTTTTGAAGCCGTGGGCTAAGCAGTCTAAACACATGACAAGTTTGGTCATGGTAAATGTTTCATATTGTCATGCTAACGTCAACCATGGTGTAAAAAGAATGATAACCATTTGATGTTTCAACAAACCGTGCTGGAAAAAATGTTAATATACCACTTTTTTACAATGACTAAAAAGCTAATGTCTTTGTAATGAACTAAACATTGACGATTGTTATAAACCATGAACAATGTTTTGGCTATGCTTTCAGATACAACGGCTAAAATCGAGGCAAAGTAGTGGTCAACTAATTTTGACCATGGCAAAGAGATTACTCACCATGATTGAGTGACATCACTACTAGAAAATGTCCAAATAGCAAGGAGGGAAATTCGAAGCTAAATGGTGATTTTCGATGCTGATTTATGTCAGCAACGACCTCAGCAACGCAAGGGACCACGATCCTATATCGCTCGTCAATAACCTCAGCAAGGAGCAATTTTGCGATGCTGATGGAGCATCGAAATATTGCAAGGCTATATTTCGATGCTGAGCAGCAGCGAAATTTGTTACCTTGCTAATGTCAGCAAGGGTGTTTGTCCTTGCTAAATGATCATCGAAATTCACTATCGAAATTATTACGTTGCAAAATTCGATGCTGATTTATTTCGAAATATTAAAATAATATTATTAAGCAAGAAATATATTCGATACTAATTTCGTTGCTAATATTTTAAATAGTTTTCTTGAGAAATTAAATTACATTTATTTCCAAATGTACCTAATTAACAAATTAATAATAATGCATATTAAACAAAATCACCAAAATAGAAATCTAACACGATTCCATTAATATAAAATATCGATCACAATATCCCAAATGTCATCATAAACTACATCAATGCATATCCAAATATAAAAATATCTATTGTCATAACATAATATAATAAAATGTCATAATGAAACCAAATAAAAGTCTCACATTCCGACTACTCTTGAGAATGACGCTGATCGGGAGAAGGAAGTTGGTCAGACTGTTGAGTAGGAACTGGAGGATGTTGACCAGGTGCTATATAATTACCAGGAACATGAAATTGAGTAGCTGGCGTCATAAAGTAGCCAGGAGGTGGAGTTGGATAGTAACCCGGAGTTGGAGGTGGGTACTGTCCAGAACCAGTAGCGGTGTACTGACTATGAGCTGGAGCTGGAGCTGGAGGTGTGTACTGTCCGGCAGGAGCTGAAGCCGAAGGTGGGTACTGACCCGGAGATGGGCCAGAGTACTGCGGAGAAGAGTACTGGCCAGGAGAAAAGTGATGGCCTGAAAGATTAGAATGATTGGCCCGAGTGATAGCAAGCAATTGATTAATTTTTTCATCCATCTCGAATTGCTTGTTCTTCATATTTTGAAGTTCTTCCTTCAGCTGCTCTATTTCTAAATTCGAGGTGTTGTTGCTTGGGATAGTACCAGAAAAGGTGAAACTTCCACTGTTTGATTTGCCAAACCCATATGAATTATGCCTATTTTTTATGCCACCGCATGCCTCAGCCCACGCTTCAGGAATAATGTAGATGACCCTTGTGGGGACAAAATTGTGTTACCACTACCCTGAGACCGAATCTCCTTTAATTTAGTGTAAGTTTCCTGCAAAGTAAGACATATTTAAAATCAAAATAGTAACTTTTTATTGTGATGTTTACTACTAATTAACCAAAAGACACTCACTGATGTTCGTTTTGACTTCTTATCAATAAAAGGTCCTTTTCCTTTATTCCTTTTATGAGTTCGATTAAAAACAGATTCTTTGGGCATGGGTTTCCACCATTTTTAGTAGCCTACAATTTACAACATATAATTGACGTCATATAATATACAATTTCAACTCAAAGTCAAGGCAAGAATGTCATTTTCTAGTGATATATTCTAGTCAAAGTGATATTATACTTAACAAGTCAAACACCCATCAATACTAATTCTTCAAAATGCATTATTCAATACATAATGAAAATTTCACTTACCATCCTATGAGCATGATGAGCAATAGAAATAGTACCCGAGCAACTCTTGACCACTCCATTACCATCTCGATCAGAAAGTCTATTTTTACGATTATTTTCTTGAAGTTTTTTAAATTGGGGATCTTCCCATGTATCCCAAAGGGCCTCCCAAATATCTGCCCTCATATAGTCCGGGGGGGGTGCAGACCTTGATTTCTTTACATTTCTGAGTCGCGTCATCTCTGAGGAAAAAGCACGACTACAATAGCTTTTGAAAATTGCATAAACTTGCTCATTTGTCCATGGAGCACGCCAACTAAATTTTTCCTACATAAATTTTGAAGTTCATGTACATAAGAATTATACTTTTCAAGAACTTAGAAAAGCAGTGTAATCACAAATTTATATAAATGTACTATTTTATTACAAAATCGAAACATAAATGTATTATTTATTACCTTGAACCTTTCAAAGAGGTACCCTTTTACATGTTCCGGAATTTTAGAAAAAGTTGGCCAAACATCAGTATACCAGCCACGCATGTCTCCTAGCATGCTTCGAGGCGCAGCAACACTAATGAAACTGCAAAAGAATGATGACAATGCAATAGAAATAATTCACCAACATTAGCAGCTAAGCCGTGTAAAATAACCTTTCTATACTCGTACTAAAAATTTAAAAAAACAAGAAAACTCCCTATATAGATATAAACAACTACATGGTCTCAATATAGCAATAAATGATCATAAATTGAAAAATTAAACTTTTAACAGAACAAAATTACTTTTTCCCCTCGATGATGAGTATCTCACGACCGAGTTCATCAAGCTCAATTTTGTCTTTGATTTCCAAGTTTGCTGGGTCATGTTGCTCGGATGTATGCTCATCATGTTGTTCCTCTATCCCCTCATCTATGTCCTCATCTACCTCTTTATCTACCTCCTCCTGTACCTCCTCCACCACCTCCTCATCTTTAACCTCATCAGGTTGCAAGTCTAATTCTAAGTCCCCTAGATTAGACACATTACCTGTCAACATACTCGTGAAACTTACACGACCTGCATCAGACATCAATCTTCTCTTGACCTTCCCTCTTGTTGCTGACATAATAACTGTAAGAAATAATTTAATAGTTAATGATTGCCAAATTATAATGCAAAATTAAGTAATGAATGAATGAAATGTAAGACAATTATATAACGAAATTGTAATACAACAATAATGGCAACATTTTCCACGATAAGTATCAACTGCAAATTTGTAAGATAATGTCTGCAAACCCCTTACATAAATAAGTAATATGAGTTCATGAAATAAGTAACTGTTGCAAAATATATCAATCTCCACTATCACTATCATCTGAAGTAAGGTCATTGTCATTCCCCGATTCTTCCTCTTCTAATTCTTCCTCATTTAAGTCCATTGATCCTATTTCTAGCTCATCAGACTCAAATTCTTCTTCAAGTTCCCTTCTTGATGGTTGTAATTCATTTGGATTGACTTCTTCTTCTTGGCGATTGGCATCAGTCAATATAGCAACATCATCAAGTTCATTATCTAATAATACATGCTGGATCAGAAGTTAACTCCTGGTAAACATCTCCTACTGATGCCTGTTCATTGTGCACAGTGGTATGACTTATCTCATATGTGCTTCTTGCCTTAACTTTAAAAACTGCCCACCAATTGCGATCAGTTGCTTTCTTTCTCCAAGGATATGGTGCATAATACACTTGATGACATTGAGAAGCAAGCACAAAAGGATTGTCTTCTGCTATTGTACGATTATAGTTAATATCCACAAGCTTGTATCTCGAATGAACCTTTGTTCCATATTTTCCCGTATCAACCATTTACACTTAAATAATATGACAGTGTTTCCAGAACCTAAGAAACTCAACTCAAGAATTTCCAACAATTCCCCATAATAGTCTGTACTGGAATCATCATAATACCCCCCATTTATACATACTCCACTATTCATTGTCGATCTTGTTTCCCCATACTCGAGTGTGTGGAATCTATACCCATTCACAAAACACCCATTCCAACGCTTAACAATGCTATTAAACCCGTGAAAATTGTTTGATGTCATTGTCTGTTATTTGGTTGGAAGGATTCTCAACCTATAAGCATAGGAATGAACAGTCATTTCAATATGAATCATATTTTCTGTATGAAATTCTACCATAAATAACAAAAAAGAACTCACATAATTGCAAAACCATGTGGCGACTCTCGTATCGCGCGCATCACTCCTAATGACTTATGAGTGAGATTTGGTATTTGAGCTTGTTTCTCAGCATCATATACCTATAAGTTTTATATCATTAAGATTTAATTAACATCTGAGACTAACCAACAAAACATGAACTAGAATATTTACTTACTCGACATATTCAGAGATCTCTGGACAATTCAAAGAATATAAATTGTGGATGCAACCTTCTCAGTTGGACTTAAAGTTCGATTGGGATCTTTTTGGGCTGACAGGGGCGACCAAATAACTTGAAACAGATAATACGAGCTGCTTATTCCATTGATTGACGTTATCATACGTCGCTGAGAGGGGGGAGGACTGATCCGAGAGCTTGTTTTCCACTCAGGAGCAAAGAAATGAGAGCCGAATGTCGCAGTTTCATCCTCGGTTAAATAATCTTCAATTAATTGATCCCCTTCCACTCGTTCCTTATTTTGAACTGTACGTTCAATGTTGTTCAAAAACCTATGGATGTCACAATAATTAAATTCAATTCAACGCAAATAACAAATAGAAAAAGAATGTTTCTTCCAAGATAGTTACCTCTCACAGGGATACATCCACCGATACTGCACAGGTCCACCACCCTTGCTTCGTATGCTCAAGTGTAGTGTGGCAAATGCTCCTGGAATGAAAAAACCAGGGAGAAATATCTTCTCAAGCTTGCACAATGTTACAACAATATATCCTACCCAAATTTTTCATATCAGGCCCTCCAGAAACATAGGTTTGAAACATAAACCTAACGTCAACCATGGTGTAAAAAGAATAATAACTATTTGATGTTTCAACAAACCGTGCTGGAAAAAATGTTAATATACCACTTTTTTACAATGACTAAAAAGCTAATGTCTTTGTAATGAACTAAACATTGACGATTGTTATAAACCATGAACAATGTTTTGGCTATGCTTTCAGATACAACGGCTAAAATCGAAGCAAAGTAGTGGTCAACTAATTTTGACCATGGCAAAGAGACTACTCACCATGATTGAGTGACATTGGCAAAATTCATCTATGTTTTAAATCTTAGTGGGATGAATGAAAAATTCACCAATAACGATTATATTTATGTAATCACATGTTGAAAAATTGAAATATACGTTTTAACAAATTGAAATATACTTTTTGACATGCATCTATAATATATACCAAATACAATGTAAAATAATTGAAATAAAGAAAAAAATAATGCAATATCAATTTCATAAGATAGAGTGTGTTGCAATTTTATTCCCCTTATTTATAAATTTGCAAAACCAGTCCTGTTGAATGCATTTTTTGCGATTTTAGTCTCGTCCGTTAAAAATTGGACAAAAACATTACACGCGCTGTTAATTTCATTACTAATCTCGTGATGTAAGAAAAGATGGTTTTCATCAAATTTCTAACGGATGTGGTCAAAATTGCAAAAGAATGCATCATACTGGACTAATTTTGCAAATTTATAAACAAAAAACACAACCAACCAGACTAATATTGTGATTTTCCCGGAAAGATCTAAAACTATTACCAAACTAAATCTACCACACACATTTTCATTATACATAGGTCTTGTCAATTATTTCAAGTAGGCAACATGAGTTTCTTCATTCAACAAAAATAGAGACATACAAAAAGAAGATCCAACCATATATATAAAATCAGATGGCTGTAAGAGACTTCATCAGAGTAGGGTTCACAACACTATAACTAATAAGTGCAAGGAAAGAAATAAAACCATGGGACTAATAAGTAATTAATTTGATTTGAAATACGTACCTTCTACTGCACTGCTGCTACTCCTCCTGGGTTCCTGATATATATCTGAAACCAACGGATTCCGATATGGATTTTGCAAGTAAAAGTTTTAGGATTCTTCTAGTTTATAGGCCCAGTTCCAACGGATAATTAGAACATTAATTTATTTTGCGTTCGTTGAGAAGTAGAGTTTATTTAAGCAAAAATTAGACCAAGTTTACATTAAGTAGGATGCGTCACGCAACTTGTACTCATGCATACATCATGAAAATATATGTCTACACTTGGAATAATATAAATAATATATATATATATATGTTTGCTAATTATAATATATATTTATTTTAACAATATAAAAACTGTCATAACATTCTCAAAAAGAATAAAGTTAATGTCAATTCATTTCATATTATCAATAATTACTGAAAAAATATGGCATTCGAAAGTAATGTAATCAATTGTATAACAATAAATATTGCTTAAAATTTAAATAATCCACTACCTTTTCTTAAGAAGGAAAAAAAGAATAGGAAAGATGAGAGGGCACGATTAGACACTTTATATGTAATTATACATACACACGTATATATTTTAGTGCTAGATCAGGAAATATAAAATAAGTTTGGGAGATTAGTGATTTTTATAAGCCAAATGATCCTGATATGAACATGCAACTAACAATATTCGTCTTTTAATTAATTAAATTACCTTTAATTGACAGTGCTGCTGCTCTAATCCTGATTTTTTTTAAGCCAACTGATCCTGATATGAAATTGCAAATAATATTTGGACTCTTGAAATAATAGTTATCATAAAAAATGAGTCAATTATTCGACCATTAATATATTATGTGTAGAACAATAGAGTTGAATTAAGGCAAAATTAAATCAAATTCAAATGAGGCAGATTCAACTTCCTCTGAATTTGTCAAACAATTTGTTGTCACCCATACCTCATTAAGTATATATAATGCTTATACATATGACTCACAAAATTAATGTTAGTGCATTTCAAGTTAGCAACAATTAGAAGAAATGTATTTCGACGGAACAATATCTTCATATTAAATTGAGAAATGAAATATAAGCCTTTTATTCCGATTATTCCTTTTGGAATTCAATACCGCGAGTATTTCCCGCCAACCATGTGAAATTGGTTATTTCATTGTCGTGATGAATATCGAAGTGATGAGAATGTAAAGGGAAATAAAACGAGATTGCGAATTTATTAATATACTAAATGCTCTATTTAGTTCCAAAAAGTTGACAGTGAAAAGAAAAGAAAATACAATAAAACCATTTACTTTAAGAAAATACAATAAAACCATTTGCTTTTCCCAATATTTTCCTTTAGTCAACCTTATAACAACATATAATGATTATATATATTATATATATGATGATAAATCGTTGACACAAAATTCGCAATATATGTCAATTTCCAACCAATCAACTATAATAAATTGAATGCCATTGCCAATGTTAGCCACAATGAAGAAAACCGTTAAGATAACTCTTTATAAATTGCCTTTCAGAACTTGAAAATGGTCTCCATTCACAGTTTAAAACCATTGCATTGATGAAATAAAATGGTTCTATCTAAGCGGCACGGCAATACATGACTTGTTATGTGATGATTTAGTTCGATCAAAATCAAACTTAGATTATAATTGTTTGAATAACGAGATTGAAAATATTAGATATATAATCAAATTAATTGTAATCTATGATGCACGAATACTCCTAAAAATCACATAATGCAGTGTTGGATACTTGGGGGACACAGCCCCGATACGTGTAGGACACGCCACCTGGAGGGTCTGAAAATCAAACAAAAAGAAAAAGAATGGGACACTGTGCCGGACACGGCTAGGCAAGTCTCCGACACGTTTCAGGACATGGCGGAAAAGAAGGGACACGGTGTCGGACACGTCTAGGGAAGTGTCCGACACGTTTTAGGACACGGCGGGGTTGAATTTTATATTTTAGAAATTTAGGGGGCCTGAATTACTAATAGGAATAATCTAACTAAATCAAAAATCAGATCCACACCAAAGCAGCTTAGTGAAGCCCTCTTTTCCTTCCTACTACTTCTAGCTCTACAATCAAATCAAAAGTTCAATTCAAGTTCTTGTTTCACCATTTTAAATTACCTTTTAGTTTGAGATAATAGTTTCAACTTCAAAATCATCTTTTATTCTTCTGTAATTCAATTATAAGGGATTGGACTTGAAATTATTACTTTACTTCTAAGATTCTATCACGCTTTGGAGATTCGATTTTTGTTCTGGTTACTTCAATTTTTTTGTTACAAGAGCACCATATTAGGTAAATTTAAAGATTGTAAGAGTTCAATGTAGAAATTATGTTTGAAAGTCATAAAAATGCATCATAATTCCAGTGTTTGATAAAATGCCTAATAGTGAAATTAGGTGTAAAATTACTAGTTCTTACTTGATTTTGTTTGTACATTATTATTGCATAAAAGTATATATATATATATATATATATATATATTGTATAGCCGTATCCCTGCTGTGTCGTATCTTAAATTTTTTGAAAATCCGTATAGCCATGTCCATATCGTATCGGATCGTGTCTCCGTATCCGTATCCGTGCAACTTGTAAATAATTGTGTTGGATCAAAATGAATTTAGACAAAGATCTATTATGTACCGTTTTTTTTTTTGAACAAGATCTATTATGTACTTGAAAGGGACAAAATTGAATTTGAGTCGGCGGTAGTGTTTTGAAACCCAACCCGGACCGGCCGGTCGGACCGGTAAAATTGGGAACCGGTTCATAAAACGGCTCGGGTGGGAAGCAAAAACCGTTCAGGCCAAAAAAACCGTGTTTTTTAGAAGAAAACCGGTCGACCCAGCGGTTCAACCGTCGAACCGGTAGAACCGGTGCTGGGTCGATTGAACCGGCCAGATCGTGAGCTATATAAAAAAGAAGGGTTGATCTCAGGATTTGCAAATCAGGGTTTGAGCCAATTAATTCCCCTCTTCTTCTCCTTCACGTCTACTGCTCCTGCGCCCGATTTGTTGCTGCTTCTTCAAATACAAGAGGCAGCTGTACATTTTTCTTCACATCCACCATTTCTGAAATTTCAATTTTTTGTGCAAGGTAGTGTGTAGAAGATATAGTAGATTGACAACAATTACTCAATTATTAGGCGCAACTCTTGATCTTTCTCTCGGCGCACGTTAGCCCAGCTAATGTGGACCGTGGCGATGGCTAGAAAGAAGAAGGGCGTTGGCGTCAAGGTGAGTACGGGACAAGTTTCTACTCCACAGGGACAATTTCCGGCTGGGCATTCGGAAGACACACAACAATGGGACGGTGGAAGTTCAGATCTACAGAGGGTGACCCCAACCCCACTTCCTAATCGGGGATTGGGAGTGGGATTAGGCGAGATTGAGCGGCTAATGACTCAAGCTCAGGCTGTGTTCGGGTTGAACGAGACTGAAGCGGTGATAGCACACGCGTTGACAGAGAGTCTTTGACGGCAACACAAAACCCTAAATCGGGAATCTGAGGTGGTTGAAGGCGTTACTGGGAGTGTCACTGAGATGAATACTAATGTCGGGAAGACGGGAACAGTGTGGGATAGCTTTGATGTATCCAAACTGCGCAATGCGGGATGCAAATTGCAATATGTAGCGCCTATGTCAAAATCAGAGCATCAGGTTGGCCAAATTGAGGCAGAGGATGTGCAACCTGAAATTGACTACTGGAATACAGCTTTGGTGTGCTACGTGTTAGGTGCGCACCCTCCGTTCCCAGTGATGAGTGGATACATTAAGCGCATTTGGGGTAGGTATGGTATCGATAAAATACTTTTGCTGTCAAATGGTGTGTTTCTTGTGAAATTTGCAACGGTAGAAGCTAGAGATGCTATAATAGAGATTGGGGTCTATCACTTTGATAGTAAACCCCTGATTGTCTCCCTGTGGAATGAAAACCATGACTATAGTAGTCAAAATGTAGAGAAGGTGCCTATTTGGATTAACTTGGAAGGATTACACCTCAAGTATTGGGGGGGGGGGGGAATGCTTTAAGTAAAATAGCAAGTCTTGTAGGGATCCCTATTATGGCGGATAAAATGACTGTGGCCAAGGAAAGAGTGCAGTATGCACGGGTGCTAGTGGAGGTTGAGGTTAATAAAATGCCTGATATTGTCTATTTCCAGAATGAGAAGGGTGTGGTGATTGAGCAGAAAGTGAAATATGAATGGAAGCCCACGAAATGTGCTCATTGTAATGGTTTTGGACATGAAGAGAAGGAATGTAGGAAAAAATTGGGGAAGAAAGTTTGGATACCCAAACAAGTTCGAACCGTCCAAAATCAGGAAGAGAATGGGACAGCAGATGAGCACCGCGGGCTTGTGCAAGAGGGGGCGCGGGGAAAAGAAAAACAGACTGATAATGGGGAAGAACAATGGCAACAAGTCAGAAGGCCAGGTAGGAAGTCTCTACAGTTTGGAGGGGCATCAGAGGGGGGAGGTATGTCTAATTCACAAGAGGAACACCGGTTAGTGATTGAGATTGGAGGTTATCCATTAGAAGGTAATTATAATGATGAACATAGCTGCTTGGAACGTGAAGGGGCTCAATAGTATCAGTAGCCATGACACGCTAATACTTAACGTGCTTTGATAGCAAGTGTACTAGTCGTGGTAGTAATAAAGTGGACTAAAAGTCCGGGTTGTCGAACCACGGAGACTTGAATTCTAGTTTATGATTTTAATGAAAGTAAAGACAATTAAAGTAAAGCAAGAGGAAAACAATTAAGTAAACGAAAGATCAAAGGAGGGAACAAGCTATGAATTAAACCTCACGAATTGGTTAAAAAGACTAAGGCACATGCTATGACCAAATCCATTCGTCGATATATATGAGCTACTCTTCGAATTATTAGACTCCTATTGCTTTGGTGGAAACTCCTAAATTAACTATTACCCGATGTCTCGGCTCATAATAATTCTATGATTAATTGACGGTTCTCTAAATATGTCTATCCGAGAATCTAATCAAAAATCACGCATTAACGTTCTAGAGCTTCCCCGAACGAATCCGGCTAACAACACCCGGGAATCTTTACCTATTTCTAGGGCAATCCCTCATTTGTTTCGGATGATGTGTTAATTCTCTTGCACCCTAATCTATTTTCTCTCGAACAACTAGATTAGGCAAGATAGCAAGCATATGGTGATCAAACACATGATTGGAATAAAAGCATAGAATTAACACACAAAGCAATAGGAGAATTAATACAAAGAGCAACTTCACATATATTGATTCATAAATTTGGCCTTCA
The DNA here is from genome assembly GCA_019426215.1 of Buddleja alternifolia. Classification (NCBI taxonomy): domain Eukaryota; kingdom Viridiplantae; phylum Streptophyta; class Magnoliopsida; order Lamiales; family Scrophulariaceae; genus Buddleja; species Buddleja alternifolia. The sequence goes on from CM033398.1 coordinate 38,550,882, forward strand.
CATGGCCTTAGTTCTACAAGATTAACTCATATTCAATAGCTCAAGAAAGTCTAAAACAATCATATACATAGTTATTGACATAAACATGTAAATGAAATGCAAAAGAAACTCCCTAAGTCTTGAATGATGATGAATCCTTGCTTGTAGCTTCAATCTCTAGCTCAATCCCCCTTCTTTGCAATCTTCAAAATGATGAAGAATGGTGATGAATGATGATGGGTCAAGAGTGAATGATGGACTCTCCTCTCTCTCCCCCCTCTCACCCTTCGGTCAAAAGTCCCCCTCCCCCAAAGTGAAGAAGATGCTCTCCTTTCTCTCCCCCCTCTCACCCTTCGGTCAAGAGTCCCCCCTCCCCCAAAGTGAAGAAGATGCTCTCCTTGAAGACAAGAAATGATGGGCTCTCTATTTTTTTACTCCACACCCCATCATGGTGTGCAATAAACAATCCATTTTCCCCTCAAGCATGTCCCCCAACACATGTGCTGACCTCTCCCTTTTAAATATTCCATTCCATCCTCAAATAATGAACTTTTGGATTAAAGGAAACAAAACCCGGGTGTGGGCGCGCCTAGGCGCGGGAATTATGGCGCCTAGGCGCCGTCAGCAGAATGTTGGGCATATTTGCCTCTGTCTTGCGCAGTAATTGTATTTATTTCATAACTCTCTCCACGAAACTCCGATTTGGATGATTCAAGTCCTCAATTGAAGCTAACACAAATTTCTACAACTTTGTAGAAGGGAACTTCATCCAATTCGGTCTCTAAATATAAGGAAATAGCGCTCAACCGTGGAAACTAAGGCAGATACGGCGCCCAGGCGTGGACAGCATGGCGCCTAGGCGCGGAAAGCAGAATGTTGATGTTATTTGCATCTTGTCAGGCGCCTGGGCGTGGTTGGAGGGGCGCTTGGGCGCGGAGGTGCGAAGCAACTTGGTCTAAACTTGTTTTATACGTCGATTTTCCGCCCATTCTTCGATTGTATCCATTTAAGGCCTGAAATCACTTAATGCACGAATTAAACGCACATGTGGCAACACTCAAGCGATAAATGAACCTAAAACATAGACGCAACGGGGCTTAAAAATACGTAAAAATGCCTCTTATCAAGCCAAAAGGAAGTTCAATCCCTTTGTAATAAATTTAGTGTAGGGATGATGGGGATTCTAGAACACAAAATAAGAACCATCAACTTTGATAAAGTTTGCAAGCATTTTGGACAGGGGTGGGATTTTAGGACTAATAATAACTATAATCCTAGAGGTCGAATATGGCAAATGTGGAGGACTGATACTTTTGACATCAAGCTGATCCAAATTACTGACCAGTTGATGCATAATGAGGTAGTTAACAAAATCACACAGCGTGTATGTTTTGTTACATTTGTGTATGCATGCAACTCAGCAAATGAAAGAAAGGCGTTATGGGAGGATTTAAAGATGTTAGCTCTTGAAACTCAGGGACCTTGGGTGATTTTAGGGGACTTTAACTGTGTACTTACTGAGCAAGATAGGATAGGGGGCCCCTATTACTGCGCATGAGATTTCTGATTTTAAGGATTATATTGAGTCTTGTGATATTGAGGAGATGAGGTGGACCGGGTGTACTTACACCTGGAACAATAGTCATGAAGAGGGTTAGAGAATTTATTCCAAAATCGATAGAGTGTTTATGAATCATACCTGGTGTGTGGATTTCCCTGAGGCTAAAGTCCAATTTTTACCAGAAGGACTATCTGACCATAGTCCTATGGTTATCCAAATGAATAGAAGGATGTAGGGCAGAAAGCATTCTTTTAAATTCTTCAATATGTGGTGTGATTCCTCCCAATTCTTGCCTGTTGTTGAGAAAATATGGAGGCAAGAGGTAAATGGGAATGCTATGTATCAGGTAGTTCAGAAAATGAAAAATTTGAAGTTGGAATTGAGGAAGTTAAATAAGGAAAAGTTTCATGATATTGAAAAACAAGCCCAAATTAGTCAGGTAGCCCTTTCAGATCTTCAACAGAGCCTAAACAGGGATCCTATGAATATTCAATTACAATTGGAAGTCAAACAGGCTCAGAAGGAGTGTAGAGAAAAAAATCGGGCTCAAGAAAAATATTTACATCAGAAAGCCAAAATCAATTGGATTAAATTGGGGGACCAAAATACTAAGTTCTTTCATAGAGTTATCCAGCAGAGGCAGTATAGAGCTTGAATCTTGAGTGTCACCGATGGGGATAAAGTGATTAATGAGTATTCAGAGGTGACAGATCACTTTGTGCAATTTTATCAGAGATTGCTTGGGACACAAAGTACAGTTAAAAAGACCGAAATGGAAGTCTTTACCCAGGGCCCTAGACTGACATGGGAGATGCAAATGGATCTTATTCGACCTTTCACCAGGGAAGAGGTTAAAAAAACAATGTTTAGTATATGTTCTACAAAAAGTCCAGGTCCGGATGGTTATGGTAGTGGGTTTTTTAAAGCTGCATGGGGATTGATTGGGTCCGAGGTTACAGATGCTATTCTCGATTTCTTCCACCATGGGAAGTTACTCCGACAGGTAAATTGTACCCTTCTGAGCTTAATTCCTAAGGTTGAAAACCCATCCTATGCAAGTGAGTTTAAACCGATTGCATGTTGCAATACATTGTATAAATGCTTGGCTAAGTTGCTTACGCAAAGACTTGCAGCAGTGTTTCCATTTTTGGTTGATGAAAATCAGAGTGCATTTACCCAAGGAAGATCAATTATTGATAATGTACTTATTAGCCAGGATCTAATTCGGCTCTATAATAGGAAGAATATTTCACCTCGCTGCTTGATGAAAATTGATATCAAGAAAGCTTATGATTCAGTAGAGTGACAGTTTCTGAGGGAATTGTTGGATGGGTTAAGGTTTCCCCCGAGGTTTAGTCGTTGGATAATGGAGTGTTTACTACCACATCTTATTCTGTGGTGTTAAATGGTGAAACACATGGTTTTTTCAAAGGAAAGAAGGGTTTGAGACAAGGGGACCCCATTTCTCCCCTGTTGTTTGTGTTGGTTATGGAGTACTTTACAAAGAGTTTCAGGGTTGCATCTCGACATAGTCAATTTAGATTCCATCCGGGATGTAAACACCTAAAGCTTACTAACATTTGCTTTGCAGATGACCTCATGTTATTCTGTAAAGCTTATTCTCCTGCAGTTGGAATTTTGTGGCGGGCCTTTCAGGAGTTTTCAGCTACTTCAGGGTTGGAGGCTAATCAGGCCAAATCTAGTTTGTTTGTGCGGGGTGTGTCGGAGAGTACTAAGCAGGAACTTCTGCACTTAGTAGGTTTCCCTGAAGGAGTTTTCCCCATGAGATACTTAGGGGTTCCACTATCCCCTACTAGATGGAATAAAACTGATTGTTATATATTGGTTGAGAAGATCACCAAAAGACTATCTTGTTGGGCTTCTAGACATTTATCTTATGCAGGGAAAGTTCAATTGATTAATTCCGTCTTACTGACTCTGCATGTCTACTGGTAGTCTATTTTCATCATATCTAAGGCTATTATGAAGCAGATCGAACGAAAATGTAGGGATTTTTTGTGGGGTACGTCTGAGCAGAGAAAGAAGATTATCCCGGTAAACTGGGAGCAAATTTGTAACAAAAGGAAGAACGGTGGGTTAAATTTCAAAAGCTGTCAAGTGTGGAACATAGCAGCTACTGGGAAACAAGTGTGGGCCCTTTCTCAAAAGAAGGATACTCTCTGGGTTAAATGGATCACAAGTATCTACCTCAAAGAGCAAGATTTTTGGGAGTACTCCCCACCACTAGATTGTAGCTGGGCATGGAAGAAAATTAATAGTGTGAAAAGGAAAATCCAAGCAGGGTTTGTGGCTAATAAATGGGCACATAATCCCTCAGGTATGTTTTCTATTCAAAGTTGTTATGAATGGTTAAAAAGAAACCCAACCCCTTTTAGAGTAGCTGGAGTTGTTTGGAATAGTTTGAATATCCCTAGACATTCGTTTACTATGTGGTTGGTGTTACATAAGAAGCTTATGACAAAAGAGAGAGAGTTAGAAGAATTATATCAAACATGGAATGTCATTGTGTTTTGTGTGATGAACCTTTGGAAACTGTCCAGCATTTATTCTTTGATTGTGCTTGGAGTAGATCAATTGTGGAAAGGGTGATCCAGTGGTTAAATGTCAGTAATTGGCCTTATCAATTTTCAAGATGAGTAAGTTGGATTAGACATGCTTTTACTGCATGGAAGTATAAGCAGCAGGTTATTATAGCAGGGGTGGCAGCCGTGATTAGTTGTATATGGCGTGAGAGAAACCTGCGAATCTTCGAACAAAAAGAAAAATAGGTTGAGATGGTGTTTCATGAACTTAAGGAGGAGCTTACTCTCAGATTTGCAGGGGAATGTGGAAAAAAAAGAAGCCAAAGAGTATCTCAGTCAGATTCTGAATGGAGTATCATCAGTTTTTTCAGGCATTGTTGGTTCTTGATTGTTTTTGTTATGATGTGTAATTGACACAAAGGCTAGATAGATATCTCCCTTGTGTGAGTTGTAAGAGCTACAATTTTGGCTGGTTGGGTATATGATAATTACTGTTACCTAAAAAAAAAAAAGATATAGTTGAAGGTGGCGGTTTGTAAGACGGCAAAGGAGATCAAAAAATTAATATACAAAAGATTAGGAGAAGATTTGGAATGAAAAAGAAAGAAAAACCTTAACAGGATCAAGAAGAGGTGTTGCGGCTATGTAAGGAAGAAGAAAGAGAGTTTGGGAATTAGGTCTTTTTGGCCTTTATATTTTATATTTTCTTTTCTTTTTTCTTTTTTAGTTTTATTTGGCTGATCAAATAATAGCTACATAGTCTTTGCTCTTAAGTCTTAACTTTCAACTCTTGAGTTGATTTATGATTATTCCATCTAATTTGATTTTATATTTTATATAGTTCAAAATATATGTTGGCATATGATAATATATATACACACACACACATATATATATATATATATATTTATAATATACTGTGAATATTATTTTATAATATTATTAATATAATACATATTATTTATTACATAATTATGACGTCATCGATCCGACCGCGGTTGACCCAACGGTCGAACCGGTGACCCTTAACCCGGTCGATTTTCCGGTTCGATGACCGGTCCGGGTTTCAGAACATTGGTCGGCGGATCTGCAATTGAATATGGGCCAATCTTATTGCAGACAAGTGATACTGAATTTCCAATCATGGACCTAATTGCCAACCCACAAGGCTGTCTGATCAATATAAGGGGACAGGTATCCAAGACTTATTGGTTTAATGCTATCCACCTCTCAATTTGTGAGAAATTTTGAGTTCTAATCCAAATTGTCATAAGTTGTAGCTCTCCCCTCCTTTATTGATCTAGATAGAATTTTTATGACTATCATCCAGATTTATCGAGTTAAATATTTAAAATATCTCCTTCCTCTTGAATTTTAAACAATATATATATATATATATATATATACTGGGTCAGGTTAGTTAATCAAGAGTCTTAACTTAAGACCATGATAAAAAGAAGTCCCCACATTCTACATTTTGTCTTCTTTAAACATAATTTACTAAAACCAAATCAAATGCATTTATTGCATTCATTTCTTTCCAAAATCAAAATAAGTGGCAAAATGGGGAAGAATAACCGGTGATATATAGCACCGCTCATATAATATAGGTATTTTGACCAATGATGCAATTGATCCAACAGAGCATTTCGGAATTTCATATATACTTGTCTTTTCAAGTCTAAATGTATAGGCTCTATTTGAATGTGTTTTCATTTAATTTTCAACTGTCATTTTCTAAAAACATATGGGGAAATGAGTTTTTTTATTTTTGCGTGAGAAAAGTGAAAAAAGTAGGTGTGTTTGGTTGTATTTTTAAAAATAATTGAAATTGGTGATTGTGATGTGTGGAATAATTGAAAAGTAATGATTAGATGAATAGTGTTGGATTTAAAAATTTAAAGGAAAGGAGAGAGAAAAGTTTAGGCTTTGTTTGTTTATGTTTTTGAGTTCAAATCTTGAAAATTTCTTGGGGAACGTGTACTATGGATATTCGTGTGAATTTGATGTGACATGTTGGTGTGTTTGTTTATATTTTTAGAATATGGTTGAAATTTGTAAAATGTGTCTAATTAATAATGATTAGCTGATGTGTGATGAGTTGATTGATTAAAAAGTATAAAAGAGAAGGAGCAAAGTAGTGTAAATTAAATGAATATTGATTGATGATTGTGTGAAATGATGGATGTGGTAATTGATAGGTAGTAATATTGGAGAATGAGAAAGTGAATTTGAAAGATGGTGAATTTGGTTGAGAATAGTTTGAAGTGTGAATTTTTAGAATTTTGTGATCCAGAATACTGAAAATGGAATTTGAAAACATAAACAAACAAGGCTTTAAAAATTGAAAGGAGATGAGAGAGAAATGTGATAAAAAGAAATTGTGAGATGAGTGATGTGAAATGTAATTTTAAAGAAATGATTGAAATTTATTGAGAACGCAAAAATGAGAATGAAAATGAGAATATTTTCAGTTAAAAACAGTATAAAGTGTGTATTTTCATTTTTAGATGAAAATGAAAAAAGTGATTTGAAAACACAAACAAGCAGGGCAATAGCTATCTGGAAAAGGTACGAGAAATGACTTTCGGGATTGGCATGATTTATTATAATCTTATATTTTTTTTTTCTTTAAACCTATTTTAATTTACTAATTGGTTTGATATTTTTTGACAACTTACTAATTTAAATTTCTACACATTAAATATGATATTGCTCCTAAAATAAATTAAAACTCATTATTTATTTTTATTTTCTAACAGATATTCAAATTGGCATAAATTTGAATTCATACTTCATTATGAGGATGTTAACAAGTTTTTAACAAAATTATTTATTTAAAACTAAATTGAAAGTTACAAATACATATGTTTAATATGAAAAGTTACATTCGCTTGCAAAATAGAAAATTTAAAAAATATTTTTTGATAATTTCAGCAACTTCCATTAGTTTTCTAACGGAAGGGATGATTGTAAGGTTTTATTATAAGCGGGGTATTTGTTATGTGCTCAAAATAAACGGACAATACTGTAATTACACTAAATAGGAGAGGTAGTTAGTGTAATGATCCCTTTTGAAAATTCTTAGTACAACATGTCATGTATAGCTAAAGTGAAATATGAGATAAAAACAACCTTTAGAACAAAAAATAAAAATTAATTGCCAATAACTCTAAGACTCACGAGTTTCGAAAGAGCACCAATACCAATTCGGACCATATATTGCAAATGGTATTGCATTTCTTATTGCATTGACTGTTATACATGACAAATGTACAAAAGTCAAATCAATTATATATTTAAGGAAAATATTTATACACACGTTGTCCATAGAAGCAAATACAATTGGAGATGCTAGTCATTTTGTAATAGAGAATTGTGTGTGCACCAGTATTGCCTATATCTCCGTAATTACATCCCTTGAGAATGAAATAGTCATTATTAATTTAACATTTACTATCATTATTGCCATGTGTTGCATTGCTATAGGCTAGAAGGTAAAGTAGCCCTAATAACTGGAGGAGCCAGTGGCATTGGTGAAAGCACAGCCAAACTATTCTCCAAACATGGAGCCAAAGTTGTAATTGCTGATATCCAAGATGAAATTGGCCACTCAGTCATAAACTCCATTGGCCCCTCCAGTTCAACTTACATCCATTGTGATGTCACAAATGAAGATCATGTCCAAAATGTTGTTGACAAAACAATTTCAACCTATGGAAAGCTTGATATCATGTTCACTAATGCAGGGATTTGTGATCCTCCCCGGGCCCGCATAGTCGACAACGAGAAAATAGATTTTGAGCTGGTCCTAAGTATTAATGTCACCGGCGTCTGAAGCACGCCACCCGAGTCATGGTCCCGGCCTGTAGTGGCACCATAATCTCAACCGCGAGCCTGGCCTCAGGGATCGGTGGGGCCGTGTCTCACGCCTATACGTCATCGAAACATGCCGTAGCATGGCTGATGAGGAATTTAGCAGTCGAGCTCGGACAGTTTGGTATTAGGGTTAATTGTTTGTCACCATACGCCCTCGCCACGCCTTTGGCGACGAAATTTGTAGGGGTTGATGATGAAGGACTTGAGCAATTTATGAATTCTATGGCGAACCTCAAAGGTGTTACCCTGAAGGCTGATGATGTTGCTAATGCAGCCCTGTTTTTGGCTAGTGATGAGGCTAGATATGTGAGCGGGCAAAATCTCTTCATAGATGGAGGCATGGACATTGTTAATTCTGCATTTAAAATTTTCAACTATCCAGAGTCTTGATAATTGCATGTTTTTATGGTACTAGTAAACAACACGTACGTCGCACGTGAATCATATGATATCGTTGAAACAATTCAGCTATATAGATATTTATTCAAGTTGAAAATGCTTCTTATTCAAACTTTAATTAGTTAATATTAATTTAAACAAGTGAAGTTATTACTCAATAAACTACAAGTATTTAAAAATCTAAATATTGATTGACATGAAAAACTCAATCAATACGTAAAATAATTACATATAAAAATTGAAACCTTGATAACAATGTAATAAGTAAATTCTTATATTCATTTTTCTTCTTATAATGGACCAAACGTTTTTTCTCTCCTTGAGTTCGTTGTGTTTGTGTAACCATCTCTTCATTACGACTTAAAAATTTGATATCATGTAATTTTCTAGTTTTTCTTTTATTTATATTTTTCTTATTTTTTTATTATTTTCTAAAGCAACAGTAGCATGTTTCCTCTCGAGAACATTCAATGTGTTTGGCCCCATTACAACCTCAATCATATTTTTGGCAAAATCACTATAGATTGACATAGATGTGCTTTCCATTTTGTTTGCTTCGCTACTACTGAATGTATCACTTTAGTTTACAAAGTTATATTTTATTAATAAAAATGTAGGAGAAGTAAAAGAATACATATGTTCCACATAAAAGCTAATGCGTAATAGAGAAAATAATAACAACATAATGAGGATTTGTTTTTTATTTTTTAACATGATTCTTGTTCTCAAAGCATTTTGGCTTCCATTAGTCACATTTTTCCCCTATACAATACCCTAACCATCTTTCAAATAGACATTATTCTACTACACTGATGATTTAGTGTCATAATTATATTCAATTAATAAAATAGAAAAAATTGTAAATTTAGTCCTATAACTTTAGTGGAATGCCAAAATTGGTTCTGTAACTTTCAAAAAGTCGCAATTTAAGGACATTTATCAATTGAGAACCCTAATTTCGGTGGAAATACCAATTAAAATTGAGGGTTTTGCAATTGTCAGTCAGATTTGCATGCGTGGAGTATGACAATTTTTTTTTTAACACATAAGACGCCAAATAAAAAAAAATTGAGTGAAAGAAAACAAATAATAAGATAAAACTAAGTTGGTAATGTCAAAAAAAGGCACTGTCATACTCCACGCGTGCTAATCTGGCAGCAATTGCAAAACATCCAATTTTAATTGGTCACGTGCAGGAAATTAGGGTTCCTAATTGAAAATTATCCTTAGATCGCGATTTTTTGAAAGTTACGAAACCAATTTTGCCACCCTTCTAAAGTTGCAGGACCAAATTTGTAATTTTTCAATAAAATATATAAGCTTTCTGAGGCAAAATTGTAATTGGTTGAATGAACATATTTAAAATATTTGAAGGCAATAAAATGAGAAGACATCGATCATTAAAAAATTTTGGATATTCAAAAATTAAATCATAATTTAACTATATAACTTCTTACTCAATAAAGTATATTGGTTTAATCTTGTATAAATTCTTTATTTGACCTTTGATGATTCATGGTGTTTGATTCTAATTTTTTTTTTTTGTAAGATTATTTTCATTTTTCTTCTTAAATATTCAATTATTTATTCCTCTCTTTAAGTATATGATTGTTGGTGACATTTCTCTTCTTCTCTTTAATTCATAAATGTGAAATAAAATCGCAAATATAATAATATCAAACAATTTCTTAAATTAAATTACCTATTATTTAGATTTTTTGTTATTTTTAGAAATAATGTAAAACTCATTGTTAAAGATTCATGAAGGTAAAAATTGAAATAAAAAAACTTACTTTTTCAATGAAGTCAATATATAGATATGCTATTATGAACCTTTTGAGTTTGTTTAATTTTTAATGTTGAATCGTTGTATTTAGGGGAAGTCTTGTTTGGTTTAATTAGACCATTCTTTCTGAAAAGATTATTTAGAACAAATTTATCTAACATCAAATTAGATTAAAATATCTATAAATTATATAATGATATCAGTTAAAAATTAATTTTTCTTTGTAGGCCAAATTGAAAATATAAAAAAAGATAAAAAGAAAAATTAGAAACTCAACATTCTTTAACTTATGCAACTGCAATTAAAAAAAAATTGAAATTTTTATTTTCTATATTTGTAACATATAATTTTTTAAATAGTGAAGTATCAAAAATATTTTTTATTATCCCTGTTGGACGACATAATCACACAAATATCTTTAAAGAAGTAATGAAGTCAATATATAAGATATTAAAAATGAACAAACCTAATAGACACTAAAAATAATTGTTCTTTTGAATATTAAATATTAGAAAGAAAATTATTTCTATTGGTGTAATTTTGTTTGATATTTTGATGTAAAGGGCCCGCTTAGAGTGATAGAATAAATTTTTCCTTTGCCTTAAAGGTGTTCCTTACTCAGTGTAATAAGATCCGTATAATATTGCTTTATAATAAGCTGCCCCATTTGTCTTTTAATTTAATAAATGAACAAAGATGAGTTACCTGATGTATTTCTACTTCTATGTGTATTTCTATTATAGACTTCTAATGTAATTATACATCTTCTTGTTGTAGATATATATAACTTATTTATATTATTTATTATTTTACTCTTTTGTCATTTAAAAGTGAATTACATAAGGATATATACGTCAAAAGTTTCAAAAAATCACTCATACTTTTATAATAGAGTAGATATTCAACCTTTTATTTTTTCTATTTGGCTGTCCAATTTTAAATTGGACTGTATGTCAATGGATTAATGAAGATTTAATTTAGCAAGAAAGTTTTTATTTGGGTTGAACCCATAAATATATTGTGTTTAGGGAAGCCCAGTTTCTCATTATAGTTTTGAGATTAAATTTGAGTAAATAATATTAACGAAATGAAACAATATCTTAGTGCATTCACATGCATTATAGCTGTGGTGGCTATTCTTTTATGAGTTAATAATGTTCGTAATATGGGCGATACAAAAACTACACTTAATTTAAAGAGGACAAATAATATCCTCGTATACTCCCCTCTTCATTGACCACATAAATTAATCTTTATATTTGTTTTACTATAATTTTAATTCCAATAATAACAATAATGTGATATGCCATATAGCTTTGTAAATCATCACATTTTTTATTTTCTTTTATATCCTTATATAATTTATGTGAATGGATCGAAAACGATTGAAAATTTGGCTCAAATTCAATATGTGATCCAACAATTGTCTTATCAAAACCAGAAATTTGGTACAAATTCAATACGTGATCAAAAATTGTCTTATCAAAACCTAAAAATTGGTACAACCCCCTGCAAATGACCTAAACGCGATATTGAATTCATTAACTGACTTTAATTTGTTGTATATATAATCAAATGATTGAGTCTTCTGTTTATCTCAAACACAAATTTCCAAGTGAGCCAGTCAACCCTCAATAATTTCGTCCTATTTCACTGTAATGGCAAACGCTTTGCTTGTTTCTGCAATCTCTAGAAGGTAATTATTCACACAAGAACCTCCAGTGCAAAATGTTGAATCTTCTATTGTATTTATTTTTATGCATAACAAATGTATAAACATATATCACACTTCTGTGTGCGTAAAGAACTTGTTATACAATTTTTTAATTAAAAATCATGACGGAGTAATTACTATTAGTTGTGACTCTGTATATTTCTTTGTCGCTTAAAATATACAAATAATGATAATTTTGATAAAAAAAAATTCGTTCGCTCCCGACTCGACCGAACCCAAGTGCAAGTGTATTTTACAAATTGAGTGAATTACACTTAGCCATATAATAGGTCACTCATTTTAATTTGTATAATACACTTGGGATCGACCGAATTAGGAGCAGATTAGAATTTCCCTTATATCAATCAATTTCTCTCATATTTCAAAGATTTTACAACTATATATGGTCTTATTTGAATTGATATATAGGCTAGAAGGAAAGGTAGCCATGATAACTGGAGGAGCCAGTGGCATTGGAGAGTGCACAGCCAAACTATTCTCCAAACATGGAGCCAAAGTTGTCATTGCTGATATTCAAGATGAAATTGGCCACTCGGTTATAAACTCAATTGGTCCCACCAATTCAACTTACATCCATTGTGATGTCACTAATGAAGATCATGTCAAAAATGCTGTTGACAAAACAGTCTCAATCTATGGAAAGCTTGATATCATGTTCACCAATGCAGGGATTTGTGATCCTCCCCGGCCCCGACTCATCGACAATGAGAAAAATGATTTCGAGCGCGTTTTAAGCATTAATGTCACCGGTGCTTTCCTAGGCATGAAACATGCAGCCCGTGTCATGGTCCCGGCCCGTAGTGGCTCCATGATCTCGACCGCGAGCATTGCCTCGGGGATTGGTGGTTCCTCCCCACATGCCTATACGGCTTCAAAGCATGCGGTAGTAGGACTTGTGAAAAATTTGGCAGTCGAGCTCGGACAGTTTGGTATCAGGGTCAATTGTTTGTCTCCCCATCTCCTTCCCACACCTTTGTCCGCAAAAGCTTTTGGCACTGATGATGAAGGGATTGAGCAACTTTCAAATTCTATGGCAATCCTTAAAGGTACTACTCTCAGGGCTCATGATGTTGCTAATGCGGCCCTTTTTCTGGCTAGTGATGAGGCTGGATATGTAAGTGGACAAAATCTCTTCATAGATGGGGGCTTCGGCATTGTTAATTCTGCGTTGAAGTATCCAGAAACTCGAGCGTAATCATATCTTTTATTACGATTCTGTAATATTTTTTCTTTTTGTTTTTCCCGTACTACAAGAAAATTAAGTATTGGTAATAAAATATATAAAATGTTTTGAAGCCGTGGGCTAAGCAGTCTAAACCCATGGCAAGTTTAGTCGTAGTAAATGTTTCATATTGTTACGCTAACGTCAGCCATGGTTAAAAAGGAATGATGACTATTTTAAGTTTCAACAAGTTATGCTAGAAAAAATGCTAATATATTACTTTTTTACGTAATCACATGTTGAAAAATTGAAATATACGTTTTAACAAATTGAAATATACTTTTTGACATGCATCTATAATATATACTAAATACAATGTAAAATGTGTCAATTGAAATAAAGAAAAAAAATGCAATATCAATTTCGGTGTGTTGCAATTTTATTCCCCTTATTTATAAACTTGCGAAATCAGTCCCGTTAAATGCATTCTTTTGCGATTTTGGTCTCATCCGATAAAAATTGAATGGAAACATTACACACTCTGTTAATTTTAATTTATTACTAATCCCGCGATGTAAGAAACGACGGTTTTCATCAAATTCCTAACGGATGTGATCAAAATTGCAAAAGAATGCATCATACTGGACTAATTTTGCAAATTTATGAACAAAAAGCCCAACCAACCAGACTAATATCGCGATTTTCCCGGAAAGATCTAAAACTATTACCAAACTAAATCTAACACACTCATTTTAATTATACATAAGTATTGTCAATTATATCAAGTAGGCAACATGAGTTTCTTCATTCAACAAAATAGAGACATACAAAAAGAAGATCCAAACATATAATTAATTAAATCAGATGGCTTTAAGAGACTTCATCAGAGTAGGGTTCACAACACTATAACCCCCATCCACCACAAAATTCATCCCACTCACATAACAAGCCTCATCACTAGCCAAGTAAACTGCAGCCTTTGCAATATCCTCAGCCTTCAAAACATTCCCTTTTAAATTCCCCACTGCACTCATCATTTTCTCAAAGTATTCTTCCTTTGTTTCATCAATATCAGATCCAGTCAGCACCCCAAAAGGTGATATGCAATTAACCCTAATCCCATGAAACCCTAATTCAGCTGCCAAATTCTTAGTCAACCCCACAATACCATACTTTGATGCTGCATATGAATGTGTTGAAATCCCACCAATTTAGTACAACAACTTGCTGTAAATAGTATGCAGCCCTTTTTGTTAGGGATCATAACCCTTGCGGCGTGTTTGGCTCCCATGAATGCACCAACTAAGTTGACGCTTAACATGCGCTCAATGTCTTTCTTTTCTGTGGTGACAATGCTGTTGAATACGCCGTTCATTACGCCGGCGTTGTTGTACATTATGTCGAGGTGACCGAATTTGGAAACGGTGTCGTTGACGAGGGTTCGGACTTGGTCTTCGTCTGAGACGTCGCAGTGGATGTAGCAAACGTTGTCGTTTAGCTTGTCGGAGAGGGCTTGGCCGAGGTTGTCTTGGATGTCGGCAATCACAACCTTTGCACCGTTGTCGTGGAAGAGTTGCACGGTGCTTGCTCCGATGCCGCTTGCTCCGCCGGTGACTATTGCCACCTTGCCCTCCAACCTGAGAATTTTGATACGTACGTACGATCGACAAATTATTATGTATGTAGAATGAAATATTGCAAAATTGCATTTTTGTCCCAACATTTCAAAAAAAATTATTCTTTAACAAATCATATGTGATGGAATTGCGGCGGATATTCCGCCTGAAAATACTAAATATATAAAATTTATCCAGAAAATACTATAAATATAAACTTTTATAAAAGTATGTGTAGTTCAAATAAGAAAGTGTAAAAGAAAATATATAAAAAATTATAAAAACTCAAAAAAATTGAATGATTTATTGTTTTAACCCTAAATTTTATTTAGAAGACTTTGATTATATAAGATGTGTAGTTGAAGCGGACTAGAACACAATTTACAAATGAAAGTTTAAGGGTATTCCATTAAATTCTACGGAATACAAAGTAAAGAATTAACTTTGCTTACAAAAATGAATAAGTTGCAATTTTTTTAAAAAAATATTCTGACTAAAATTAAAATAGCATAAAACGTGATACTAAAAGCAAAATAAATCTATTTTGTGGGACCAAAAAAAATGCGATTTTGACAATAAAATAACACAAAACAAAATAAATATTGCACCTGGGAATCAAGGCTAAAGATCAATTATTCTAATATGGTATCTTAACCTTTTCATAAATATTTGTACGAGGATACTTGAAATATAGTCTTCATGAATTAAAAATAAGTAAAGCTCAAATTTAGTTCAATAAACCTAAATAAATGAGGTGTGTATTACACTTCGGAGTTTGGCCCAACCAATTCAAATTCGGGCAAAATAAAAGAAATGAAGTACATTCAAGACATTAATTAATCTAGCGAATCTAATAAAAGATGAAAAGAATAGAAAAAAGAGCATGGGATGCTATAATTAAGTTACCTTTTATGGGGAGTACTACTACTACTCATCTTGATCTTTGATAACAAAAGTGATTCTTTCTAATATATATTGAGTTAGTTGCAAATATAATGTTGGATTATTATTATTATCTTGAAATGGTTTTATAGACCCGAATTGATCAACTTTGATCGATCTAATTCTAAATAAGTGGGCGTTGAAACTAAGGTAATGTTCTCTGTGTTCACGTAATTAAAAAGTGATGTTATTAGTGGTGCACTAAAAGGTACTATTGAGCGTATATTTATAAATAATCATTTGTGTTTTGTACTTAATTCGGTCAAAAATAGACAAAGTTTGATGCATCACACAGTTTGTATACACACATGCATATTTAGTGAAAAACTAGCTAGTATATATTGGTATTAAACTCAATAAAAGGAAAAGGAAAAAGAAAGAACAAGCAATTCATGGAAAAATGAAAATTACTTTTCTCAAGTGTAGTAATAAATAATAATTATGACATGGCAAGACAAATGCATCAATAACTAAATTTACTAATTATAAAAAAAAAAAAACTAAATTTACTGCTAAATTAGATTTAGTCTTTCAGACATTAACCAAGAAAAGAAGTACAATCATTTTACTGATCATTTACATTAGATTCAAAGTGATTGTGAGTGACAAATCATATGATATGTGTAATTCACTCACATTGTGAAGTATTATAAAATTGGATCTGAATTATAATTTTTTTAATGTGACAACATAATAACTAGAAAATCATGAAACAAACACATACGATAAACTAAAGAACAACGTAGTATTTTAAACATGATATTATATTCCGGTCAATATTTCTTATTGATGCAATGAACGTTTAATTACCAAAATTTTTTTTTTTAAAAAAAAGAGAGAATCATTCGGCCAATATATACCCATCAAAGTCCAGTTCTTAATGTACTAATTTCAACCTCAAAAATTTGATGTAGCATATTATTATCAATTTACAGCAACATTAATTGTTGTCTGACAACGTAGAGAACAGCTAGGACATTCGAAATATCGCCTCTATAAATTTTGTTGGATATTTACGTATATAAAAGTGTGTTGGACACGACTTTTGCATAAGAGATTCGAATACCGTAAGTATTCGGGATATGAAATATTATTGGATAATATTAATCTACGTTCCGAGTAGATGAGTTTAGCATTTCGAATTTCTCAAATCGGATTAAAAACGAATGAGAAATTAAGTGTTAAAGTTAGGTGTTTGAAGTGAGTTATCCCACATTGGATATGGATCAAAATTTGGAATGGTTTATAAACCATTGTCTTAAGACTAAGGGTTGGCCCTTTGGGTCATAAGATTTTTATGGGCTTTTGAGGAGGAAGGACCTAGCCATGGTCCGGTTCACCACACGCACGCCGCCATCCGTTCGTCCACCCGTGTCGTGGGTTTGGGCTTGCAAGATAATTAATTTTTTGGAGAAAATGAGAAAATTAATTCTACAAATAACCTCTTGATCCATCAATCAAAATTGGGTCTGAATAAAATTGTTGGCCACTTTTTTATTCAAATTCTGAATTATCCTTCTAGAAAACCCAACGATCGAACGTTACACCCCTAACGTTCGAACGTTGGTTCTGACCGTTGGTTTTTGCTATTACAAGCCAACGTTCGAACGTTGGCAGCAGAAACTGTTCTGCTGTTTCAAGTCAGAATTGAAGGTAATTCAATGCCCTTATTTAATTTTGGCTGATTTTGGAGGCTATATAAAGCCCCTTCCAGCTGAATGAAAAGACACACCAAGCATTTCATTGCTTATATCTTCTCTCATTCTCATATATTCTCTCTCAAGAGTTCTAGTTGCCTAAGTTCGGTTGTTCTAAAATTGAAGTGATTTCGATTTTAGAACGTATATCGTTGTATCTGGGGACGTTTGTTGCATAAATCCGTACCACCCAGGCGGGACAATTTAGCATTAAGGATAGAGAGTTCTCTCTCGCCTCGATATAATCCTTCTTTGATATTAGTTTTTTGATACAATTGTGAAGTTTTGATCCAACAAATTTTAATTAAATAAAAATGCAAGGAAAGAAATAAAAACATGGGACTAATAAGTAATTAATTTGATTTGAAGTACGTACCTTCTACCGACACTGCTGCTACTCATCCTGATATATATCTGATCAAACCAACGGATTCCGATATGGATTTTGCAAGTAAAAGTTTTAGGATTCTTCTAGTTTATAGGCCCAGTTCCAACGGATAATTAGAACATTAATTTATTTTGCGTTCGTTGAGAAGTAGAGTTTATTTAAGCAAAAATTAGACCAAGTTTAGATTAAGTAGGATGCGTCACGCAACTTGTACTCATGCATACATCATGAAAATATATGTCTACACTTGGAATAATATAAATAATATATATATATATATATATATATGTTTGCTAATTATAATATATATTTATTTTAACAATATAAAAACTGTCATAACATTCTCAAAAAGAATAAAGTTAATGTCAATTCATTTCATATTATCAATAATTACTGAAAAAATATGGCATTCGAAAGTAATGTAATCAATTGTATAACAATAAATATTGCGTAAAATTTAAATAATCCACTACCTTTTCTTAAGAAGGAAAAAAAGAATAGGAAAGATGAGAGGGCACGATTAGACACTTTATATGTAATTATACACACGTATATATTTTAGTGCTAGATCAGGAAATATTAAATAAGTTTGGGAAATTAGTGATTTTTATAAGCCAAATGATCCTGATATGAACATGCAACTAACAATCAATATTTGTCTTTTAATTAAGTAAATCACCTTTAATTGACAGCTGCTCTAATCCTGATTTCTTTTAAGCCAACTGATCCTGATATGAAATTGCAAATAATATTTGGATTCTCGAAATAAGCGTATAAAGGGTTGTTTAACTTCTCATACGCAATAGTTATCCATAAAAAATGAGTCAATTATTGGACCATTAATTTATTATGTGTAGAACAACAGAGTTGAATTAAGGCTAAATTAAATCAAATTCAATTGTGGTAGATTCTACCTCCTCTGAATTTGTCAAACAATTTGTAGTCGCCCATACCTCATTAAGTATATATAATACTTATATATATGACCACAAAATTAATGTTAGTGCATTCCAAGTTAGCAACAATTACTAGGAAAAATGTATTTCGACGGGACAATATCTTCGTATTAAATTGAGAAGATGAAATATAAGCCTTTTATTCCGATTATTCCTTTTGGAAGTCAATATCGGGCATTTCCCGCCAACCATGATTATATATTGGCCCATTCCCAGTCTGCACCCAAGTACGTACATAACATAGCCATCACATGATTATGGGCTTTGAATGGGCCGAACAGTAATGGATCTCCTATCACGTATTCAAATTCCTTTTCCAAAGAAGAATAGACTATATCTATAAGAAAGCTTCCACTTTCGTGTGGAGGTTCTGGTTCTTTTTGACTCAAGGAGGGAGGGGGAGACCCTAAAGACTATCCCGACAGACCCGGGATTATAGTCGTTCTACGGGGCCAAGTGGTGCCCAATCTATCCATCTCCAATAAGACTCTCGTTTCCTCATTCGGGTTATGAATAACCCCTATATCATGTTGAAGACCCAATCTGGCGAGATAGTCAGCCGCCCGATTCGCCTCTCTATACACATGTTGAATAGTTATCCGCCAAGATTTTCCAAGCATGTTCCTGATATCTTGGATGAGCTCAAAGTAGCGATGGCTACGGGTAGCTTCTCTTAGCTCATTAAGGGCCTCCCAACTGTCGGATTCCACGACTAAATCCCGATGGCCATAGTCCCAAGTATCTTTCAAACCCTGATGCATGGCATGCAACTCGGCATGCAAGATATTTTCGGCATGTATGCTTCAACAAAAACCGTGTAACCAAGATCCTTGAGAGTCTCGGATCAAGCCTCCAATCCCCGTCATCATGCTGTCAGTATTCCCCTCCTGCGACACGGCCGCGTCGACATTGAGTTTGACCTTGTCTTGATTAGGCTTCATCCAACCTACTTGGATGATGCTATCAGTGATGTCCCACTCCATATCATGCGTGCCATTGGCCTCCACAATCCGTCTTTTAAGTCCAGTAAAATCAATATGGAGGCTGCTGGCGTCCTCTCCATGGGTAAATTCGTTATGTACCTGCCATATTAAAGAAAGCGTCTCAGTGAACGTGTTTGCCCAATTGTTGCACCACTCATACCTGTGTATTTGATTTGTGAGGTTCCAGTCGACCCAATCCGACACATTGAGTGAGAAGAATTGTTGTTGATGGCGAGAATCAACCAGCGAGGTCCAGACGTGCTTCGCCCAAGGACAATCTCGGATAGCGTGGATAGTGGTTTCTTCGATACAATTACAGAACCTGCACTTTGCGTCACTAGAGATATGTCTTGCATAGAGTTGAGAGTTCGTTAGAAGTTTATTATGGCGGGTAAGCCATAACAAAAATTTACGCCGATATGTCCCCTTCAATTTCCAAATCCTCTTCCAGTTCTTTGCCTCTCTTGGGTTGTACGAGGCCCTAACTATCGTGTCGTAAGCACTTTTGCAAGAGTATTTGCCATTTTTAGCGTGCCTCCAAGTCAACAAATCCGGCCTTCCCGTCATATTATCGAGAGAGATAACACTTAATTCGTGCATCATCCTCTCAGGTAGCGGTGGTATCTCAGCCCAATTCCATCCTATATCATGTTTCCAGTAACTAGATATTGTTCTATTTAAAGAGTTCTCTTCTAAGTGAGCATCCACACACTGATCGAGAGGTGCCTCCCCAAGCCAGCAATCCTTCCAAAACTTGATCAGCTTGCCATCTCCCAACTTCCAGCGTAACTCATTTCTAAGCATCGGGAAGGCGGCTTGGATACTTTTCCAAACGTGTGACGTATTTCGTTGAGCCCGAGCACGCCTCCGTAATATATATTTGTGCCGAGTGATCTGAACCCACGGCTTCGAGTTGTCCTTGATGAGCTGCCACCCTAGTTTACCCAAAAATGCCATGTTCACATCACGGGTGCGACGAAGTCCCAGCCCGCCTTCATCTTTTTTGCAACAGAGAGTATCCCACGAAAGTACGTGCAATTTGCGACGAGTAGATGAACCTCCCTATATAAATTGTTTATTCACTCAATCCACTTCATCACAAATGCTAACCGGTAGTCGAGATGCTTGCATGTAATACGTCGGAATGGTAGAAGTCATGGCTTTGACTAGAGTCGTCCTTCCCGCCAAGGCCAGTTGATTTCTTTTCCATCCCGAGAGCCGTTTAGTCACACGGTCAACCAAGAATTGATAGTCTCTTTTGAGGGTACGCCAGTGGTGGAGGGGGGCTCCAAGATATTTTCCGAGGTTGTCGGTGATATTGAGGTGAGCACGGTAAGCAACCCTACGGGCTATCCAACTCGGAGTGTTTTTGGAAAAGAAAATATTAGACTTATGCTCATTAACTGCCTGCCCCGACATACGACAATAAGTATCCAGAATGTTACGGATGATATCAACTTGGTGGATGTCAGCTTCTCCAAGGATGAGCAAATCGTCCGCAAACATCAAGTGGGAAAGTCTAGGGCCATGTCTCGAGGTCGGGACAGGGCGCCAGATTTTCTTCTCCACTGCGTAGTTGATCATGGCTCCTAATTTCTCAATACAAAAAACAAATAAGTACGGAGATAAGGGATCCCCTTGTCTCAGACCCTGCTTCGGATTGAACCATTCAGTTTGTTCTCCATTCCACAAAAGGGAGAGCTTGGCTGAGTTGGTACAATTCAAAATTAGTCGGGTCCAATTCTCGGGGAACCCCATCTCAATAAGCACATTTTCTAGAAAAGACCAATTAACTCGATCGTATGCTTTCTCAAAATCTATTTTCGAAATAAAGAAACCTTTAGACCCTTTGATATACCTCAAACTGTGAATAGCTTCCTGGGTGACGCTGATATTATCAATCGTCTGTCTCCCTTTTATGAAACTACTCTAGGTTTGGGGTATCAATAGGTCCATCAGTGGGCGTAGTCGGTTAGACATCGTTTTAGTAATAATTTTGAGAATTACATTACACAAGCTAATTGGTCTAAACTTAGAAAGAGTCGAGGTATCTTTGTCTTTAGGTATGAGAATGATAAGAGACTCGTTGATACCTGAGGGAATACTACCTGTTTGGATGGCTTTTTGAACTAGCCCCATGTCCGAATCACCAACCGAATCCCAACATTTTTGGAAAAACATAGGTTGTAGACCGTCCGGGCCAGGAGATTTAGTAGGATGCATTTGCCAGACCGCTGCTTTGACCTCATCCTTGGAAACAGAAGCGTTTAATAATACACGATGTGAATTGGAAAGAGTGGGGAAATTCGGTGTGGACTGGTAAGGCAAGACCGCATCTCCCGAATCATAGATCTTCTTGTAAAAATTTACTCCCATAGTGCGAAGGGTGGAAGGACCCGTTACCCAATCCCCACTATCCGACTTAAGGGTAGTAATTTTGGCACGTTTCTGCTTCGCAGTGGCGATAGTGTGTAAGAAACGGGTATTCAAATCCCCCTCTTTTAACCATCGAATTCTCGACTTTTGCTTCCACATAAGCTCCTCCTGACGAAGCGTAGTTTGATATCGAATTGAAAGTTTATCTTCTAATTTTTGTAGGGATCGTCTAAAATGCGAAGCTTGAGCTCGTTGAATGCCATTGATTCTAGCCAAAAGTTGCCTTTTCTTTTTGAAGATGTTACCAAAAATATTGTGGTTCCACGTGTGCATGGCTTCTGTGAGTGTTTGTATCCGGTCATTAGGCCTGACATTGGTTGGGTCTGGCCCAGACCCAGACCCAAAATTTTGGGTCTAGGCCCAGACCCAGACCCAAAACTTTGGGTCTAAACTCAGGCCCAAAGTTTTGGGTCTAGACCCAGACCCAAAACTTTGGGTCTGTATGGGTCTTTGCCTAGACCCAATCTGTTTTGTCTACTTTCTTTTGTGGTTATATTTTTGTTTATATTTTTTTATTTGATATTTAATGATTTTATTTATATAAGTAAATATTAAAATGTATGTTGTAGAAATGTAATTTGAATATACACACATATAATATGTAAAAGACATTTATATATACATAATATTAAATCTGAAATCTTAAGATGCATATATTTAATATTAGAAAAAAATATGCAATAATTATTCTAAATATAAATACTTAGTATTCTAATAGAAATATGAAAAACTGTTAAATCTTTGAAAAAATTATACTAAATACAAATCTGTTAATAAAATTATACTTAGTATTATATAAGTTTGTTAAAAAAATTATATATACATTATATAAACATATATACATATTATATATATAACAGTTTTATAAATGAGTAGTATATATATAACAGATTTTTATATTTTGTATATTAAAATTCGAAGTCATATATATATATATATATATATATATATATATATATATTATATGATTAGTGTATATATATATATAGAGAGAACTTATAGGTCTAAAACTCAGTTCATATTTCTATTTCTATCTAATATGGAAGAACGGAGAGGTGTGAATGGCTATGGTGTACCTGCTACTGGTTCTATAAATATATATATTGTATGATTAGTGTATATATATATATATATATAATCTATTAAAAAGATTATATATTCATATTATTATAGATATATATAGTATATATAATATCATATATATAAATAAATCTGAAAATAAAAAAAAGGGAAGAGGGAAGGGCGGCGGCCGGCGGCGATAGGATGAGCGGCGCCGGTGGAAGGAGGAGCGGCGCCGGCCGGCGGCGGGAGGAAGCTAATGGAGGAGAAGTGAAGAAAGTGGATGTGGGTGTTTTGGTGACATTAGGGTTTGAGGAGGAAGAGAGTATATATATATAATGTAATAAGATTGGGCTTGGGCTTTGGAAATTTTGGGCTTATGTTTTGGGTAGGTCTGGGTCTGGGTCTGGGTTTAGGTATAGTATTGGGTTTGGGTCTGGGTCTAGACCCAAATAAATATTCAGGTCTGGGTCTGGGCCTAGACCCAAAGTTTTGGGTCTGGGTCTGGGCCAGACCCAACCAATGCCAGGCCTACCGGTCATGCATGTTCAAATGAGTAGTTAAGTTCCAGTTGTTATCAATCAGTTTCATAAAGTCAGGATGTGTGAACCAAGCAATTTGCATTCGGAACGACTTCTTTATGGTGTTATTGTTTCGAGTTGGACTGGTATTGAGCATAATAGGCGAGTGATCCGAGCCAATTCTAGGAAGATGCGTGACTTTGGCCTCCGGGTACTCCGTATTCCAATCCCCATTGCAAAGCACTCGATCGAGACGTTCCTGTAAAGTGGAGTCCCCTCATTTGGCCCAAGTAAAGCGAGATCCCGTGTACGCCATGTCCATAAAACCACAGTCAAGCATACATTTCATGAAGGATCTACCTCGATTGTAGTCGAAGGGGGCACCTCCTGATTTTTCGTTAGCATTTGTGATGACATTCATATCACCCGCGATGAGTTCTGGTTCAATTTCAAGTTGTTTGTGTGACCCATAATTAAAAACTATGAGCCCGAGTTTGTTGGATCAAGACACCCCCTTCGTCTAGAATTAAAAAATAATAATAAGAAGAAAATGAATAATAAACTGCCTTCTTAGATTAAGAATATATTAGCGTAACCCAAATCTATCAGCTTCTTCTTTAAGTTGGGGAGGTTTTGAGTTCAACTCCAAACTGTCACAATTTGTTACTTTTCTTTTCTTATTTTGGAGTCTTATAGGGTTTGTGTAACCCATAATTAAAAATTATTGACCCAAGTAGTCGGGTCATAGTATCCCCTTCGTTAATTTGAAAAAAAAAATGAACATATTAGCGTAAAGCCCGTATTGTAAATGCACTAATAAGGAAGAAAGATATCTTTATAAATTCATAATTATAACTTCTTCTTTTTTTGGTTGGCCACCCAATTGATCGGAACTTTGCCCCGACTACATCCGGATCCGACCCGGGTCGCACACCTGGCAGTGGTGGGTGAGTCTCCCAGCGGAGGTTTTCTGCATTCACAAGGTCTCGAACCCGAGACCTTGCTTAAGCGGAACCGAGCTGCTTACCACTCGGACCAACCCCGTTGGTAATTCATAATTATAACTGAATATGACCATTATAAACTGCATAATTAATAAAATTAGGTCTATTTTGATATTCAATTAGAAATATATTATATGCTAGTTAATAAATGATTAATTTTGAGAATTTTACATTATTATTCATAAAATTAGTAATTGAGAGTGAGTAATGTCATCGTCAAACTATTATTATTAATGAATAAAGCCTCTATATTGGAAAGGCACTAAAAAATACGAGCAATAAATTTGAAGAACTAATATGTATAATGACGAGCAATTACAGTGATGAAGCACTAATTTCATGTAAATAAGTAACAATGACAATGACTTCATTTAACATGGCAACGGATATGGCAGGATAACTCTTTTTTATTTAGATCCAATAAAAAAAAATACGGATGCAATTAATGGTATAGTACTCATGATATCCGGTTCAATACGGATGCAAGTTGTGCGTGTGCCAACCCAAAGAGCACATGGCTACTTGCTTCATTTTTGGTACTCATTATTTCCAGGGGATCTGCAACCCGTTTTGGTAGTTGGTAGGAGCAGTCCGATTAATGGGCTTTTAATTCTTTTCACTTTCAACCCTTTAATATTTTTTTTTTGTGTTTTAGGTCTTTCAATTCTTCCCATTTTACGCGGTATGGTGGTATGGACCCATTAGATGTCACATCGGGTTAAAAAAACTTGAGTTGTCTTAATTTTTTTGAATTCAAGAGAAATGGATACTCTACATATCTAGTCCCGATAAATCTGAGTTGATAGTTATAATTTTGAGTCATAATGACTCTATTTAGGTTCATAAAGGAGTGAAAAGCCACAAGTTGTGGCAGTTTGAATTCGAACTCAAGACCTCTTACATAAAGTGAGAGATGGATATCACTAGACCAATATGTCTTAGGTTGAGTTGTCTTAACTTAGGATGTGGGTCTCGTGTGTGTGTGTGTGTGTATATATATATATATATGTTTTTAATTTTAGACGAAGGGGATACCTTAACTTGACAAATTCGGACCGATAGTTTTTTAATCATGGGTCACACAGATCTTATAAGACTACAAATAATGATGGAAGAGTCACAATTTGTGACAGCCTGAAATTGAACCCAAGACCTCCCACATGAAAGTGGAAGCTGATACCACTACGCTAACAAATCTTGGATCGTTTCTCGTATATTATGTTTTCATAGAACATAGGTAATCTTGACGATGTAAAATGAAGCAAGGAACAATATAATAGTCATACATTATACTACCTAATGAACAAAACCAGGTGTAACATAAAATATACATGTTTTTGGTCTTTAGTTTATGAAACCTATATATTAGTTAATAATTAATTTATGAAAATTATACTTATCTACTAAATACGTCAAAACTTGCATTAATGCGGAATGAGACAAATACCCATATCTTGGTTTGGTAGGACTAGATCCAAACTGGTGGATAATTTGGGATGATGAGTGCTTAGTTAAGAACTTATGCTAAGTGAAAAAAAAATTTGGCAAACATGTTTGTTAATAATTAAAAATTACATATATTGTAAGCTTAATAGTACCTAAAGTTTGGATTTTCCATGGATGCCTCGAATTCTTTATTGAATATAGTATACTATTTCTTCTCATATTTCATATTATATATATATACCTCGAATTCTTTGTTGAATATAGCATACTATTTCCTCTCATATTTCATATTATATATACATCACGTGTTTATATATTCAATTAATGCCAACAATATAAATAAGAAAACATATATTTATACAATTACTTTAATTAGAGTCGATGATAAATTGTTGACACAAAATTCGCAAGATATGTCATTTTCCAACCAATCAACTATACTAAATTGGGAAAATTATAGTCCAGATTCTGTTTGGCTGCACTAAAGTGTATTTCACAAGGAGAATGTATTACACTTGACATATAATTGGTTAGTTATTTTATAAAATACACATGAATTTGGCCAAGCCGCGAGCGGTCTAGAATTTCCCAATAAATTGAATGTCATTGCCAATGCCAGCTCACAATGAAGAAAACCGTTAAGATAACTCTTTATAAATTGCCTTTCAGAACTTGAAAATGATCGTAGAATTATACTCCATTCACATTTCACAGTTTACATTTCTCTCCAAACCTGTCAATTATTAACAATGAAAAATTCCAGTGAAGCTCCCATTTTCAGAAGGTTAATATCGCTTATTAATTAACCATCAAAATATATATCTCACATTTTTTATGTACATATTTCTCACTAATTAATTTAATTCTATTTTTTTACAGATTGTATATATATGTCATTTTGTTATATGTAAATATTCCTTATACTAAATGCAGATTAGAAGGCAAGGTTGCCATCATCACCGGCGGCGCAAGCGGATTCGGCGAGAGCACGGCGCGGCTTTTCACGCGCCACGGCGCCAAAGTCGTGATCGCAGACGTCCAAGACGAAACGGGCCAATCCCTCTGCCGAGACCTTAATCTCCCCGAACAAATCTCGTACGTCCATTGCGACGTCACCAGCGACACGGACGTCAAAAACGCCGTAGATTATGCCGTCTCAAAGTACGGAAAACTCGACATCATGTTCAACAACGCCGGCATCCCCGGCAACCTAGACTTCACAATCGCCGACGCCGACAACGACAACTTCAAAAGGGTTTTCGAAGTAAACGTTTACGGTTCTTTTCTTGGAGCCAAACACGCCGCTAGGGTCATGATCCCGGCTAGGAAAGGAGTCATACTGTTCACTTCGAGTATCGCCTCGGTCGTATCCGGCGAGTCGCCGCATTCGTATACGGCGTCGAAGCACGCGGTGGTGGGGATGATGAAGAACTTGTGTGTTGAGCTGGGGCAGTACGGGATAAGGGTGAATGCGATATCGCCGTGCGCGGTGGCGACGCCGCTGCTGACGGCGTCGATGGGGGTGGATAAAGCGGTGGTGGATGATATTATATGTACATCGGCCACCTTGAAAGGGGTGGTGCCGACGTCGGAGGATGTGGCGGAGGCGGCGCTGTATTTGGGTAGTGATGAATCCAAGTTTGTTAGTGGGCTCAATCTTTTGGTGGATGGAGGTTATAGCACAACTAACCAGAGTTACACTAGGGTTATCAAGAGTGTGTTTTCTTCTTAATCAGGACGTTTAAGTGTGGCCGAATCGAACGCGGATTAGAATTTTATCACTTTGAATGGTATATTTCCTGAGGGGGCTGCCATTTTTATATTTCAATTTAATTTCATTTTTCATAGTCATACGCAGCCTAGAAATGGAATTTCATTTTTATATTTCAATTTAGTTTCACTTTTTTACATAAATTACATTACGTATTAATTAATTACTAATAATAGACATTTGTAGCAATGCAATACCTTTGCATGCATGCCAAATCAAATACATATATGCTAAATAAATTACCTTTAATGCGTTTCCTTAGCCAATAACAAATAGCATTATGTTAAATTGTTAATGGTGTCTCCTAAATATAAATTTAATGTCTAAATCTAAATCTAGAATTACCATATAACTCAACAGCTATAGCATTCATTGAGTTCGATTTATCTATTTGATGCGTCAAGTGAGTGAAATATTTCTTCCAATATGGTATGAATTATAGAATACGCGATGTACGTGTGAGATACAAAACACTACTAAAATAACGTTTAAAATAAATGACTATCTAAGCAGCATTCTAGCTACGCAATGCATGACAAGTTATGTGATATGATTGAGTTCGATTAAAATCAAACTTAGATTATAATCATACGACAAGATTGAAAATATTGAATGTATTATATTATGTTATCGAATGAGTTCCATCAAGTTGAATTCAGTCAAAAATCTATTCTTGTACTGGTATGGGACAAAATTGAATTTGTGTTGGCAGTTCTGTATTTGATCGATTATAGGCCAATCTTATTGCAGACAGACAAGTGAAGTGAGATACTGAATTTCCAATCATGGACTTAATTGCTAACCAACCAGCCAAAGCCAAATGCTACCCCAACAAGGCTGTTAGATCACAGTTCGGATCTTCTATGGCAAACGTTGTTGTAATCTCCTATTGCACTTCACATATGAATGACATTTGTATAAATTATTTTCTCAAATATAAATTTAATATGAATTATATACATTTATCGGGCAGACATGATATGCAACACCATTTTGCAATAGAAGATCTCGTGTGGTCTGATCAATAAGGCAGGTTAACTAATTAATATTTAATACCATGATAAAACATACCAAATCATTTGTTGCAAATGGTGTAGTTTTAATTCTGTTGAAGATATTACGTACGTGGGCCGATTGGTTCAGCCAAGTAGCAAGCTGTTGGGCCGAATGTTTTTGGCCCAATCCTTTCATATAGCCCAACTATGAAGGGTCAATATGAAATTGACCAACACTTCGGGGACTAAAGTGCAAATGTTCTGTATATCAAATGCAAGTCGCTCCAAGTCAGATTATACAAAATTCTGTTGTTCTTCTTCCTCTGAACATTCGGTTGATAGCATTGAGCAGATATAGCATACTGTATTCATTAGTGGCCGAGGCCTCTTAACCTAGGGGGTTGCAGAGGCTTGAATTCTATAATATTAGAAGAAGAAGACAGCGACAAAAATAAAAGGTGGCGGCGGACTTAAGAGGCAGCGGCTGCTGCTCCAAGTCCTCGTTTTTTAAGAGTGAGCGGCGGCAACTAACAAAACTAAAGGCGGCGGCTGAGCTAGGCAGCCCGCGACCAAAGAGAGAAGACGACGGCATAAAATAAAAAGGAGGCGGCTGTGTGAGGAGCCGTGTGGGAGGCCTAGGAAAAAAAAGAATTTTGGCTGATACCATGTTAAGGTATAATTTTCCTTTTTTTTTTTTGCAAAAAAGTATAATTTTCCTTAGGTATTGAATTATTCATCAAAAGTGAATTCTTATATTTCATTTAATTAATGACATTCGTTTGCTTGCTTCTTCCTTTCTTTTTTTCTCTTTCTCTTTTGTTCGAAAGGTGGGGGATTCCCCCGTTCATCTTTTAGCTCGTAGTGCAGTAGTTGATTGATATTTGTCCCTTTTCCACATATTGTTGATTATGTTATTTTTGATTTTCCGACTTAATATATTTCGTTGTTGTATGCTGAAAAAGAAAAACATTCCATACCTTCTCGGTCAATTGCAAATCACCCTCTATGAAAGTCCTAAAGAGGGGTTTAGAATGCTGCAGAATTTGTTTTATGTCCAGATAAATACTATATGTTTTTTGTTTTTGGTTCTTTTTATTTTTTTAAGACTGTTTAATCATACTTGATTATGTGTGTACACGATTTAAATTGTCATCCATATATAATTTAGGAAATTGATATATTTACACTTCTAAATTTGATAATAGCACTTCAATTTCTTTTTTATTTTGAGTGATCAACCAAAATGATCTTATCATTTTAGAACACAATTTGCATCAATTGTGAAACAAAATATACTCTTCATATACTATTCTTCCTTTTCAAACTCTATAATCCAATATTTTACTATATATGTTAGCACTTTTATTTTTTTATTTTTGTTGCATTTCTTCTACATATTTACTTAAGATTATACATACGTATTTAATTAATATATGTATATATATGAAGTAACCAAAGTTACATTATAATATAAGTTAACAATCACGACATTGAGTTGATAATAAATAGAAATAAAACAATAGACGGTAAGATTATTAAAATAAAGTAATTTGCATAATTGACAAATCATATTATTTTAGGGGATGGGCTCCGAGTCAAACCGGTTCATTAGAGCTTGATCGCAAATATTTCTATTTCTGCTTACATGCTCACAAATGAATAATTAAATAATAATAAAATATTTATTTATTAACCATTTAATAAATAAATATAATATTATTATTTGTTTACTCACTTGGCAAGCATGTGTGCATTTATATTTGGGCTCAAGCTCGACCCGTCAAAAAATTGCAATTCTATTGAGTCGACTCGGTTTGGTGCCCACCCCTAAGATAATATGCAGGGATAAATAAACATTAATCTTTTGCTTTATTCCAATTTGTTAAACTTATTTCTAAATATCTACTCTACGTCATGATTATCAACTTATTATCTTATAATATCATTTTGGTAATTACACCATAAATATATTAATTAATTAACTATGTATATATAATATTAAGTAAATTGGTGGTAATAATTCAACAAAAAGAAAGAATTAAAATTCTAACATAGTGAAATGTGAAATTCTAAGGTTAAAAAGAAAGAATTATATATGGAGAGTAAATTTTATTTCATAATTGATGTAAATTGTATTCTAAAATTGTAAGGACATTTTTGTCCATTATTCAACACAAAAAGAAGATCGGAGTGTCATTATCCAATTTAGGAGTGCAAATATCAATTTCCTATAATTTAACATAAAGTTAATTAGTTATAGATCCCACCTCTAACTATTTCAATTAAAATAAAATTATTATAATTTATTTTTTCTCTTAAAAATGATCTTATAAAATATATTTGAACTTCACATATATAGTTTATTGCATACACATTATATAATAACAACGTCATCATTATCCCTACCTATAAATTGCCAACAACTCATCATCCAAATTAAATATTCAAACATATTTTCATTTTGACACAAAATCTAAACAAACCCTATATAAATGAAAACATTGAAAAACAAATCAGAGAATGAAAATATATTCATTCTAGATCTTAAGTCTTAACATTTTATTAAATCTCCTTTCCTATTATATACTTACATAAATTATTTGTGAACTGAAAGAATGGGTGTGAGAATTCCAGTGGCCGTCAATGATGTCTAGCCTAGTTGGTTAAGGTCGAGGCCCCATAACCAAGAGGTTGTGGGTTCGACTCCCACTTATATATGTGGGTGTTCTCTCTACTTAGATAGTAGTTTGTTTGTAATAGTTTATAGTCTATGATTGTATTTGTTAATGATACTTACTTGTAATAGATTCTCTTGTAATTGATACAATATGATATTGTAATCGCTTTTATAAAAAAAAAAAAAAAGTTCCAGTGGCCAACAGAAGTGGATTTCTCCCTTACATATCAATTAAACTTTTAAAAGCGGGTTCTGCTTTTCCACTTTCCAGCAGAAAAGATACACCAATCATAGAATTCACCATTTTTGTGGAAATATGTTGCAGCATCTGGATCACTTGTGAAAAGTAGCAAACCTTGCGACTTGTTCGAAATGGATATTGGTCCAACCAAATTTTCATTATTAACACACCTAACAACAAATTAATGAGATACAAGCACGGCCAAATCTTATGTTATATAAGGCGGAACAAAGCCAGAATTTATAGCCATAGGGTTGAGACTTGAGATATGGGAAATTCTAGCTCACTCCCAGTTAGGCCAAATCCATGTGTATATTATAAAATAGCTTATCAATTATATTGTATGGCAAGTGTAATACACTCTCATTGTGAAATACACTTGAGTGCAGCCAAGTCGGGTCTGGGCTAGAATTTTCCCTTAACGTATATGTTTATTTAGCAACTTGAACGATTTAACAGTTTTGAACTTTTGCATATAAAATTTGTAATTATATCCACTTAAGGGGTTGGTAGGATTCTTTGGTGTCTATGCATAAGTGCTTATTAATACGTATCTGATAAGTCAAAAAGTTGTCTTTCTCAGTCAATAGTTAAAATATCCAACAGATCCGCGTCTATGGTATACGTAACCCGACCCAGTTCACCGACCCGACAACCCAAATACTAAAGGTCCAATAAACACCCAGCATGTGTCCAGACCCAACCAGCCCAAATGTCATATCAGGAATAGTGGTCGACTTTCCTACTATAAATACTCCCTTCAATTCATTTATGGGGGGACCAACAATAAATTCTCTCTCAATACTCTCTAGATTTACTTCGTTTTTTATATTCTCTTAAGCATATTCAATCTAATATTTGACCTCGTATTGTACGAAGCAAATACGTATCCATCAACACCCTTTTTTGAACTACGTATAGACTTGATCATATCCAATTAGGTACGTTGGCAGCTTGACTTCGTCAAGTTCAGTCTATAATCTCATTTGATAGTTATTTTGGTTCGACCCATTTGGGTCGTCAATTTGGTTCGAGTTAGCCCAACGAAATTTGAGCTAAATCAGTATCGAGATTTCAAGTTTTAGTATATATCATATATATATATATATATATATATATATATATATAAACACCCCTTCGTCTAGTTAATTATAATTATATAAACATCCATTATATAGACGTCTCAAAGCATCTATAATTGCACGTTCTAATTGTATACCTTTTTTCCCCCTTGCTATTAAAAGTTTACAGTCCTTTTAAACAATAGCTAAGATTCTCCATGTCTCCTCTGTCTCACTTGTGCATGGCATTATAATATATACTGCACCACTTAACTTTATGCGGGAATCAAAGTTAAGCCACCAACAACTTCATTAAACAAACTGGCCTCAAGAGAAACAGCATAATTGGTTATAAAAATGAAGAAAATACATTAAACCAATTGAAGAGATGCTAGTCTAATTTCGTTTGTCCTCCATACGGGGATTGATAATGTCTCTCTAATCCTACTTATTTATAATAAGGGATTGATAAAAATTATGTGTCCATCTAGTTTTAAAAAAATACCACACTCCCCGAATTTATAATAAGGTTGTTCGACTGTTTGCCCCGAATTGAAAACTGTAGCATTATGTACCTTTTGCCTGTCAGTACCAATTACCTTGTTTTGGCCCCCTCGACGTTGGCGGTTCTGAACTGTATTCCATGGGCCATACGTGGTGGGAGGTTTAGCTTTCTCCTCCTGTGCTTTTGGGGGTAATTTTTCCGGGTTTAATAAACCTGAGACCATACGACATGTTTCCTTCCGGTGTCCATACTCGCCACATGTGAAACAAATGAGCGATAGTCCTTCATACTCGACGACACGCACTTTCTTGTTAACTTTGATTACCGGCATAATCGGTTTCTCAAGGTCCATTTCCACGCATACTCTAGCATATCGACCCCTGATCGATTCTTTCGTATTGTTGTCTATACATCTCACCTTTCCAATTAAACTACCCATTCCTCGTAACGCATTATCATTGAACAAGTGAATAGGGAGTTCAGGGAATCGAATACATACCATAGTTTTAGTGATTTTCTCCATGTTGGGGTTGAAAGATGGTTCCCATTTACGTACTGTCAAGTAATGCCCCAAAATCATCCATGGCCCTTCATTCAACACTCTGTCATACTCTTCCTTAAATCGAAATCGGACAAGATAGAACTCGTTCCCGATATCAACCGGGTTTATATCGTAGGACAATTTCCATATAGCTTTCATTCGTTGGCGAAATATAGAGTATCCCACTTTCCGGCCAAGAATTTTCACAACTAGTGCCCGGCGATAGGGAGACACCATCTTTCGGATTTCCTCATCTGGGATTTTGTAGACCGGAACCGTGGCGTCGGTTTCGTCTTCACTTTCATCCCCCAAGTCATCATCATCTTCCTCGCCCTCACCCATGTAGAAAACAGGTGCAATCGGTTTCCTATGCCAATTTTGCCGGAGGTTATCACTGTGCCAAGCGTTTGGAGTGTTGTCACCCAGGTGATCTTTGACTGCCTCCGACGAGGTTCTCTCATCATTGTTGCGGGTAGCGTCACCGCCTGTTTGGTGCGCAGTTTCAGACTGCATGGTCTCGTCCCCTACATGTTCGCAAGGATTCGTGGGGAAATCCGACCCGATTAATCGGCGCTTGAGTTTATTGATCGTCTTATTTGGAGTTACCACCAGAGGAGGTGGTTGGATAGGGTCCGCCTCCTCCATGTACGGAGGAGCGCGACGGAGGAAAGGGCAAAGCCCTTTTTCTTTTTGCTTTCGGCCGAAAGACACGGCCTAGTGGAAGACCACTTTCTCCTAGTGGAAGACCACTTTCTCTCCAACGTTTGATAATGTCTCTCTAATCCTACTTATTTATATTAAGGGATTGATAAAAATTATGTGTCCATCTAGTTTTAAAAAAATACCACACTCCCCACCCCTTGTCCCCCCACCCCACCAACCACACACACACACACATATATGTATATATATGTCATCATCTTCACTTGTCAAGCTCATATTTTCACCAGAAGGAATCTTTCTTGGTGCATCAATGGCACAAAGGTTATAAGACAAATGCTATATACTCGTTAATTATTTTAATTCTTTTTTCAATATAAAAGAGTGTCTATTTGAAATATCAATTTTGCAGGCTAGAAGGTAAGGTGGCCATAATAACCGGTGGAGCTAGCGGCATCGGAGAACACACGGCGAAGCTGTTTGTTCAGCACGGCGCTAAGGTCATTATCGCCGACGTACAAGATGAATTAGGTCAAATTACGTGCCAAAACATAGAATCTTCAGAAGTCATTTCTTATGTACACTGCGATGTCACCATAGAAACCGACATCCAAAACGTAGTAGATATTGCTATTTCCAAATATGGCAAGCTCGATATAATGTTTTCCAACGCGGGTTACCCAGGTAACAATGATCCATCAATTCTGGCAACGGACCATGAAGACCTGAAACGTGTTTTCGATGTTAACGTTTTTGGAGCGTTTTGGTGCGCCAAACACGCCGCTAGGGTAATGATCCCTTGTAAGAAAGGTAGCATTATTTTTACATCAAGTGTTGCTTCCGTGACTTATGGAGATATCCCTCATGCTTATTTAGCGTCGAAGCACGCGGTCGTGGGCCTTATGAAGAATTTGTGCATAGAGTTGGGGCAATATGGAATTAGAGTAAACTGCGTTTCGCCTTTC
Source organism: Buddleja alternifolia (assembly GCA_019426215.1). Classification (NCBI taxonomy): domain Eukaryota; kingdom Viridiplantae; phylum Streptophyta; class Magnoliopsida; order Lamiales; family Scrophulariaceae; genus Buddleja; species Buddleja alternifolia. Next base: position 38,586,390 of record CM033398.1, read on the forward strand.
GGGGTGGCGACTCCGATGCTGGTGAAGACATTTGGAATTAGTGAGAAGACTAAGGCGGAGGAATTTGTTTCTGAGATTGCAAACTTGAAAGGGGAAACATTAGAGGTCGATGACGTGGCAGAGGCGGCGGTGTTTTTGGGCGGCGATGAATCGAAGTATATTAGTGGGCAGAATTTAGTGATTGATGGAGGTTATAGCCTTACTAATATTGCATTGCGTGAAGGCATTAAGAAACTGAGTATTTCTTGAGTTATATACAGTGTGCAATTATAAATAACAACGTTTGATTTATGTTATTACAGCCAAGGGACGGAGCTAGGAATGTGAATGAGGGGGGCGAGATTGTTATGATATGGATATACATTTTTTTTTGGCAAATAGTCGAATGAGTGAAAGGGGGGTGCGGGGGGCTTGCCCCACGCGGTACGGTACGCTATATTTGTGAAGAAAAATATAATAAGAAATTAGGTTCAATTACAACTTTTAACATACTTTATACTCTTATATCTCTTTCATTATAGCCAAGATTTTGGGTTTGGAGGGGGGCGAACTCAAAATAAAGGGAAAAAACATGATATTTTTCGATTTTGAGGGGGGGCAAAATACAAATATCAAAAATTTTGTAAGGTAAAAAAATGATTTTTCAAAATTGAGGGGGCCTCCAGCCCCCTGGCTCTGTCCCTGATTACAGCATTGCTGGATGTGTTCTTGTAATAAATCATGTTCGCTGATATTAACATGGCAAGTAATTGTTATAAGATATTTAGTATTATTAAGTTAGCATCATTATGTACCTAAATCCTAATGTCTTAAATAAGCACAAGTTGATGCCTGATCTAAGTTGACATTGCTGAAACGAGATTCCATTAAGTGCTATTGTGCTAACATCACAAAAGTAAAATTATATACATATATATGTATGTTATGAATAATTCATTAAGTGGATGTCCATATAACTTCAATACATAATTTAGTGGATTCACCTATAACTCCAATATCTCATTTAGTGGATTCACCTACAATTCCATTACCTCATTTTGTAATCAATATTTGATCTTGTTTTGTGCCTATAAATAGGCTTTGCCATTGTATTGAGAAATACATCAAAATCAAAGAAAGAATTCTCTTCTTAATTCTCTAGTCTTTCTACTTTAGAATATTTGTATATATTTCATAATATTTGGGGTTATTTCATAACACGTTATCAGCACGATCCGTCTCAAGGTGTTAATCATTTTGAAATTTGGCAAAAGATATACATGGGGTACTCAACATATGATGTAAATGTAGTGAGAAATTTTTATGAGTTATTATGAATTTGTAAAGAAAATTGATGGACAAGGTTTTCAAAACAAAGCAAGAAGAAAAGGTAAAGAAAAGGTATGTATATTTCAATATTTAACAAAAATAGAAATATGCAATAATTCTCTTGATATTTAGAAAGAAGACATATGTATATATATGTGCATATATTTGATTAATATTATTCTTTTGAATAATCCTATCATGTTGAAAATATTTTAAGAAGTTGAATGATTGTTATGTTATTCATCTTATACTTTGATAATAGTATTATATGATGAATCTTGAAAAAAAACTTGACTTTGTGACTCTTGATATTACGAGGAAAAATTATTTTTCTTGGGCGTTAGATATTGAAATTCATCTTGATGCAACTAACTATACTCCATTCCCTGAAGTGAATGTGTTGAGCAATATATAATTATTTTAATCATGAGTCTCGTCCAACTAGTTCTGCTACATTCCCTGAAGTGAAAGTAGCAGCACATAACTATTTTAATCATTAAAGAAATCATGGACGTGGACGTGGTCGTGGATATGGTCATAGAAATCGTGGTGGTTATTCAAAAAACACATCTTTCCACCAGAAGTGGAAAAATAATGAAGAGAAACATGAAAGTGGCCAAAATAGCAAATTTGTGAAAAATTTATGCTATCGTTGTGGTGGTAAAGGTCATTGGTCATGTACCTGTCGTACACCAAAGCATCTTGTTGACCTTTACCAAGAATCGCTAAAAAGTAAAAGAAAGAAAATAGAAACAAATTTTGCTTTTGAAAAAGGGGATTCTGATCATGGCCGATTTTGATGACACTCATTTAGATGTTGCTGATTTCTTTGATGATCCTAATGAAAAAATTGATCACTTGATTGGAGATGGAAGTGTTAAAAACAAATTTGTTAAGTTTTAATTCTAGTAATTTATAAATAAATATTTAAGTATGTTGTTTTAAAGTTCAATAAATGAATTTATTCATAAGATTATCGTTTCTTATATTAAATAATATTGTTTGATATTGATTTATTTCTTTTTATGTTTCAATAAAGAATGAGTATTTACTCGATCAGCAACAACATCAATAATGAAAATATATGTCTCGCTGATAGTACAACAACTCACACCATCCTCAAAAATAAAAAATATTTCTCTTATTTAATAATGCAAGAAGCCAATGTTAATACTATATCTGGTAGTGCAAAATTAATTGAAGGCTCCGGCAGAGTTAATATATTGTTACCCGGAGAAACACAATTTTATATTGATGAAGTTTTATATTCTACTAAGTCTCAAAGAAATTTACTAAGCTTCAAAGATATCCACCGAAATGGATATCATATTGAGACAACAAGTGATGGCAATATTGAGTATCTTTACATCACTAATACAATATCTGGTAACAAATGTATATTGGAAAAGTTGCCAGCATTGTCCTCTGGTTTGTACTACACGCATATATCTACTATTGAAACACATTTTATCGTAAACCAGAAGTTTACAAATCAAAATAAGTTTGTTGTTTGGCATGACCGGTTGGGCCACCCCGGATCAATTATGATGCGAAAAATAATTGAGAATTCATATGGTCATCCATTGAAGAGCCAGCAGATTCTTCAATCGAATGATTTCTCATGTGCTGCTTGTTTATAAGCAAAAATAGGAAGTGAATCTATTACGTTTTTGGAACGTATTCAAGGCAATATTTGTGGACCAATACACCCGTCGTGTGGACCATTTAGATATTTTATGGTTTTCATTGATGCATCAACAAGATGGTCACATGTATCTTTGTTATCAATTCGCAACCTGGCGTTTGCGAGATTGCTTGCTCAATTTATTAGAATACGAGCACATTTTCCTGATTATCCAATGAAGAAGATGCGCCTTGATAATGCAAGTGAATTTACTTCCAAAGCGTTCAATGACTATTGTATGTCTATTGGAATTGATGTTGATCATCCTGTAGCACATGTTCATACACAAAACGGTCTAGCAGAATCGTTTATTAAACGTCTGCAGTTAATTGCAAGACCTTTACTTATGAGATCAAAACTTCCTATTTCTTGTTGGGGACATGCTATTTTGCATGCAGCAGCACTTATTCGCATAAGGCCAACAAGTTATCATAAATTTTCCCCATTACACTTGGTTTTTGGTCAGGAACCAAATATTTCCCATCTAAAATTTTTTGGATGTGCGGTATATGTTCCAATTGCTCCACCACAACGCACTAAGATGGGTCCTCAAAGGAAATTGGGAATATATGTTGGATTCGAGTCTCCATCGATAATAAAGTATCTAGAGCCATGGACTGGAGATTTTTTTACGGCTCGATTTGCTGATTGTCATTTTGATGAATCAGATTTCCCAGCATTAGGGGGAGAAAATAAGCAGCTAGAAAAGAAAATTAGTTGGAATGAATTATCTTTATATCATCTTGATCCTCGAACAAAACAAAGTGAACTGGAAGTTCAAAAGATAATTCACTTGCAAGGTTTAGCTAACCAACTGCCAGACGCATTTACTGACCTAAAAAAAAAAGTGACTAAGTCACATGTACCAGCTGTTAATGCTCCAGTAAGAATTGTTGTCCCTGAAGGTCAAAGTAATGAGTCTACTGCACGCCTGAAGCGTGGTAGACCTATCGGTTCCAAAGATAGTCATCCTCGAAAAAGAAAAGGAGCTAAGAATCAAGATGGTCTAATCGAGGATAAAATAACTCCAGAAGAGTCCCCAGTCATAACTAATATTTCGGTTCCAGAAGAACCTCAGGTACCTGAAACTTGTGAAAATAATGAGATCTCAATAGATTATGTTATGAACGGGAAAAAATGGAATCGAAATGAAGTCAACGTTGACGATAAATTTGCATACATGTAGCGCTAAATATGATGAATGATAATGAGGATCAAGAACCAAGGTCTGTTAATGAATGTCGACAAAGAAATGATTGGCCAAAATGGAAAGACGCAATGAGGGCAGAGTTAAACTCGCTTGAACCAACGAAAAGTTTTTGGACCTGTAGTCCGTACACCTGAAGATGTAAAAGTTTTTGGACCTGTAGTCCGTACACCTGAAGATGTAAAAGTTTTGGACCTGTAGTCCGTACACCTGAAGATGTAAAGCCAGTAGGATACAAATGGGTATTTGTGCGAAAACGAAATGAGAAAAATGAAATTGTAAGATATAAGGCACGTCTTGTTGCCCAAGGGTTTTCGCAACGACCTGGCATAGATTGTGAGGAGACTTATTCTCCTGTGGTGGATGCAACTACTTTTCGTTATATAATAAGTCTGGCAGTGCATGAAAAACTTGATTTGCGTCTAATGGATGTTATATATATATATATGAAAATCCTTGAAGGATTTAATATGCCTGAAGCATATAATTCAAGTTCTCGAGAACATTATTCAATTAAATTAAAGCATGGATTGTTTGATGTGATCAAATTGTTTAAAGTGCTTAAATACATGAATACATTCATGTTTATAAAATATGATTCTAAATCATTGCGTTTAATATGTACTTGAGTATGCTTATTTGATGAAATCAAATTAAAACATTAGTATGTGTGATTGTATTCAACATGAGAAACTTGATGTGATCAAGTGTATTATTTAAATTATTTAAACATATGTTGAATTTATGATGTCAAATTGTTTTTGAAATGATAGTTGAGTGGGAGTATTTTCCAAGATAAGGAGAAACGTTTTGATGAGATCATATAATTCAAAGTGAATATTTGTTGAAGGAAGGATATAAGAATGATCCAATTTATCCTTGTATTTTCATGAAAAGATCTGGAAATGAGTTTGTTATAATTACAGTTTATGTTGACGATTTAAATATCATTGGAACTCCTGAAGAGATTTCAAAAACTGTTAATTGCTTAAAGAAAGAATTTGAGATGAAAGATCTTGGAAGAACAAAATTTTGCCTTGGGTTGCAAATTGAATATTTAAAGAACAAAATTTTTGTATATCAAAACGCTTATGTATCAAAGGTGCTAAAGCGGTTTTACATGGATAAATCACATCCATTGAGCACCCCTATGGTCGTAAGGTCACTAGATGTGAACAAAGATCCTTTTCGACCTCGAGAAAGTGATGAAGAACTAATTGGTCCGGAAGTACCATATCTAAGTACAATCGGTGCACTAATGTACCTTGTTTGTCATACTCGACCTAATATAAGCATTCGCTGTTAATCTATTAGCAAGATATAGTTCTTCTCCTACACGAAGGCATTGGAATGGGGTTAAACAGGTACTCCGCTACCTTAGAGGAACAATCGGTATGGGCTTATTTTATTCAAATGTACCCAAGTCCGAATTGGTTGGATATGCAGATGCTGGATATATGTCTGATCCTCATAATGGTCGTTCACAAACGGGTTATTTATTTACATGTGGTGGTACAACCATTTCATGGCGATCTATGAAACAAACTATATCGGCCACATCATCTAATCATGCAAAATTCTTGGCTATTCATGAGGCAAGTAGAGAATGTGTTTGGTTAAGATCCATGATTCAACACATTCGAGGGACTCGTGGTTTATCTTCTGGAAAAAGGATCCCGACGATCTTATATGAAGATAATTCCGCATGTATCGCACAATTGAAAAAAGGGTACATTAAAGGAGATAGAACAAAACATATTTCACCAAAATTCTTTTTCACTCACGATCTTCAGAAGAATGATGATATCAATGTTCAACAAATCCGTTCCAGAGATAATCTTGCTGATTTGTTCACCAAGGCACTTCCCACAGCAACATTTGAAAAACTAGTCTACAATATTGGTGTGCGTAGACTTAAAAGATCTTGACTGATATTGTCATGAGGGGGAGATAATACACGTTGCACTCTTTTTCCCTTAACCAAGGTTTTTCCCACTGGGTTTTCCTAATAAGGTTTTTAATGAGGCAGCATCTGATTGCGTATTGAAAGAATTATGTACTTTTTTTTCTTCACTAGGTTTTTATCCCACAGGGTTTTTCCTAATAAGGTTTTAACGAGGCATATTCTTATGTGATGGACATCCAAGGGGGAGTGTTATGAATAATTCATTAAGTGGATGTCCATATAACTCCAATACATAATTTAGTGGATTCACCTACAACTCCAATATCTCATTTAGTGGATTCACCTACAATTCCATTACCTCATTTTGTAATCAATATTTGATCTTGTTTTGTGCCTATAAATAGGCTTTGCCATTGTATTGAGAAATACACCAAAATCAAAGAAAGAATTCTCTTCTTAATTCTCTAGTCTTTCTACTTTAGAATATTTGTATATATTTCATAATATTGGGGTTATTTCATAACAATATATGTATATATACACACACACAATTGTTAAGTATCCATGAAATATTCAACTTAACAGTCCATAGAGGCGTCAGAGGTTAGATTCTAGGGTAACCGGTGATTTGTTCGAATCTGCAAAATAGATCTCCTCTCAGGTGTAGGTCATACGATGCTTAAGTTAGCAGTTTTGAATATGGTAGTTTTGAAAGTCATGAAAGATTGAAAAGATTATTATATGATCAGGAGTCGAGACCTGTTATCTATATGACGTTAGACCTCGATATTAATACTAAAACATTGACTCAAAAAGACTCCTTACGAGGTGGGATCCTTAGTCAAATTACAGTCAAAACATAAGACATTGCCAAATTAGAAGACATTAGACTTTAGTCACTTGACTTGATCATAACGGTGCACATGTGTCAAATTTTGATGATACCGTGTCTTTTATAATATTACAAAATTAATCATTTATTATGAAGAAAAAAATACTTCAATTCTTTAACTTTGTCAAAAATTTCAACCGTTAACCTGAACCTACGCAGAAAATCTTGAAGACCAAATCATCAATATCTCACTAGGAAAGAACCAACAAACATTTAAATAAAGAAGATGAAAACTACATACGACATAAAATATGATACTCATATTATCATGTTAATCATTTTTCTTTTCTAATTTCTTTGAGCTCTTCACGTAATTACAAAACAGATGTGCGCAACTTAGGCTCTGTTTGAATATGTTTTCATTTTATTTTCAACCGTCATTTTCTAAAATATATAAGGGAATGAGTTTTTTTTATTTTTGTGTGAGAAAAGTGAAAAAAACAGGGGTGTTTTGGTTGTGTTTTTAAAAATGGTTGAAATTAGTGATTGTAATGTGTGAAATGATTGAAAAGTAATAATTAGATGAATAGTGTGAATTAAAAATTTAAAGAGAAAGATTTAAAAAACTGAAAGGAGATGAAAGAGAAAAATGATAAAAAGAAATGATTGAAATTTATAGGAACGTAAAAACGAGAATTTAAATGAGAATATTTTCAGTTGAAAATAATGTAAATTGTGTATTTTCATTTTCAGATGAAATGAAAATAGAAAAAATAATTTGAAAAGGCAAACAAACAGGCCTTTAACTTTTCTGATAAGGACTCAATTAATATTTTAAGTATTTATATCACAACTATATAACACATTTATTATCTATTAAGTTGCTTAGTTTGAGTCGATACTTTAATTTTTTAGGGGCTCCAATTTCAAGTTCTACATCAATTTTTATTTGAATGAAGACAATATCTCCTTATTCCGTGATCACCTTGTAGTATACATAAACAGATTGTGTACAACAATGTTGATGATCATGTTGTTATTACACAATCATACAAAAGAATGTTGCAATCTGCACTTTAAAAAAAATTCTGGAAAATGCAAAGAACAAATGAAATAACAATCGAGGCGAGAGTTGGACTCTCTATCCTTAAAACTATATTGTCCCGCCTACGGTGGTACGGGTTCGTGCAACTAACTTCCCAAAATACAACGATTATGTGTTGTTATTGAAGCACTTCAAAAACAACACCCCACTAACAAATTAGCTCAAGAACTCTCAGAGAATGTGATGTATGCAGAAATGCAGAAGCTTTCAGTTTTTGGTGTGTCTTTTTCATTTTGCAGGGGAAGCCTTTTATAGGCGAAATTTTCAGACAGAAATTAATCACCATTAAGTCTGATTTAATTTCGAATTGTAACAGCAAACGTTTCAACCTAGTAAATCTTAAATCCCACATTGTCTGTTTAAATTCAAATTGAATCAGATTTAAGAAGGGGAAAAAACGTAAAAAACGAGGCCTTTCGTTTTTCCAGTTTTCAGATTCTGTTCAAATTTCTGCTGTAAAAAATTATTAACTGGAAGTTGGGCCTAATTAAATTAACTCTGGCCCAAAAAATAATTAACTGGGCCCAATTTAATTAAAATAAATTAATTCAAATTTGGCCCAAAAAGAATATCTTTAGAGTCCAAAGCCCAAGCCACGGCCCACGACCCGTGCTCGAGCTCGAGCCGAGCCGGTTGGACGGCAGTGGCGCGCGAGCGAAACAGACTATGGCTAAGTCCTACCCTTCCAACCCCACACAAAATTATCATGACCCAAGGGCCCAAACTATCATTATCCCACCATTGTATATAACACACTTAACTTGTATTTTATTTCCAATGTGGGATATGCATAATTAAACACCCAACTTTAGCAATTAATTTCTCATTCGTTTCAACTCTGAATCGAGAAATTCGAAATGCTAAACTTATCTACTCCCAATAGAAATATTATATAATAATATTTAGTATCCCCGATACTTATGGTGTTCGAATTTCGTGTGCAAAAGTGGCTAAACACATTTTTCACATTCCATTTTTCCAACAAGAAAAAGCAAAATAAGGTTGAGTATATAGGCACAAAACATCATTAAATAACAATAAATTAATCTACCGTTTCTCTTAAAAAAAATTACAATAAAATAACAATGTTTATACAGAAGATAAGAGAAAGAAAACTCTTAGTTTACAAGTGAGGACAAAAACTACTAATTAAACTAATCTCGTCGTCAATATCGCAAGCTTCACAACATAGCTTGATCTTCATCAATATCTGCCCAATTCTTTCTTCTCGTGGTCATCTCTCATGTTACAACATATTGGACGGTGTTCCAAAACTGGATTTTCTACCCAAATCATGTTCAATATAATCAGTTCATCTCGATACACTCTCAAGTCACATCTATACTTCTTACATTTCTTCATGGCTAACAAGCGATTCTACACCTCTTTCTTTCAACTCACTATTACCGCTGAAAATCAAAAGTATGCATCTAAGATAAAGAGCTCCAATGTGCCCTACTTGGATAGTTTTGTCAAGGCGCCTAATTATAAGTCCCGATTCAAGTTGTTTTCCACCAAAATAATCGACCTAAAAAAATAAATGAGATTATATATATATATAATATTAATTAGGACTAATTTAATTAACAGCATAGACACAAAAATTATTATTTGCTAAAATATGAACTTACCACTGCTTGTCTAAACACGAAATTTGGATTCTCACATTCCTCGCATTTAGTCAAGAAATCTTGTAGCATTTCACTGTGAGGGCTCCATGCTACTATTGGAAAGCTGTTCAATGCGACATGCTGATATATGTGTCTATCCTCCGCAACTTGATGAAAGCTTTTGCAGCTATATATAACAAGATTAATGAAATTGTGAGAATGCAATTATACAAGAATATATATATATATATAAACGTAAATAGATAATTAAAGGGAAAAGAATAACGTAATCTTAATTCATTCTCAAATTATTTTACAACTAATTAAATTATCAAGAAAAATAAAATAACAAGATATATATATATATATATATATGCATTGCAATTAACTTCATGAACAAAATATTTTTGAAGTACTCTATTTTGTAACTAATTAAGGAAATACGTACAGAAAATATATCCTTAATTTACGAAGGAAAGTGCACTTTGTAAAAATTAAATGAATTAGGATGTTTCTGATTGTCAACCATATTGATCAGACTCTTCAAAATCATAATGTGGAATTTGTTCTATTTATTTAACCACATATTTTGAATTCGATATTCAACTATCTTTTTGTTTTCTGAAATTCTTTTCGTTTAAATGTATGAACATGCCAATTTCACTATGTTTTTTTTATAATTATTTTAAAAAAAAAAATGATCGCGACCTGCATGCCTATACCATGACACCAAAGGAATACGTATATAACTATATAGGTGTTATATATGATCTAACTATATAGGCAGGAAAGCGTTCATAATTCCAAATCTGAAAATTCAAGAAATAACCTAAAATATCAAGAACAGATGATTATGTCACGCTAATGCAAATTTTATTAATGTCCTCTATCAATTCCCATGCGATCCATATGTTATATGCAAATAACGAAATCTAAACTTTCATCAAGACATTAAATATATAGATTCTAAAGAAATCAATATGTACCATTAAGAAAATAAATAAATCTTCATACAAACACACACACACACACACACACAATATATATATATATATAATATTATATGTGTTAATCAATATATATATATATATATATATATATATATATATGTATACCTCAATTTGGCACTAAAATCCGTGAATGAAGCTGATGCAACCCGAGCTAAGACTTCACTGATTAGATCTTCCGGATACTATCAATTGTGTCCCGGCCCGTTTCTTTATTTTCTTGGAAATTCTTCCATCATCGTTGTTGCTCGATTCATGTTTGTCGAATCGTTAATGATTCTTCCATTGATAAGTTTTCAAGAGCTCAAAAAGAACGAAAAGACAAAGAAATTAAAGAAGAAGGTATGCTCATGTTATAGGCTAATTAGTACGTAATTTATAATAAAAGGAAAGGTTAGTGCGTAGTATTTATAGATGTACTATCTTCTTAATTTAGATGGTTTGGGAGAGAGAATTCTTCCTAATATAAGTTAACTCAATATAAGTTTAACAGTTGTTATAAACTTCTGCCAAACCAAGAACGAACAATTTGAAAACGAAAAAGATTAATCGAGGAAAGAGAACACTCTCTTTCCTTAGCGCCAAAGTTGTCGCTACGGGTGGTACGGGGTTATGCAATAGATCCCAAAAACAACGATTAATTCTCTGAATTACGAACCACTGCTAAATTCAGGAAACCAAAATCGAATCAAGAACAGATATGAACTTCTAGAGAGAAGAATGTTAACAGATGAAATGCTTGATTCGGTGTGATTGTCTACAGTGATGCATATTCCAACCTTGAGAGGAGCTATTTATAGGTTGAAATTCAGCAAAAAAATTAAAATCCGAATAAATTGCATTTTAAAAATTTTATCTGTAACTCAAAAATTTAAAATCTGGCTAGTACAGATTTAAATCAAATGTTCCTTTGCACTAAATAAGCGCGTACCTGCTTATATAGTAGCTTGTTCGGTTTTTATGATCATATAGGGTTTAATGCAATAGACATTATTTAATGTTGCTTTTGAGCTCTAGGGTTAGCAAAATAGAATTTTTTATTATTTATTAAATAATAAAACTAGTTTTAGACATTTTTTTTTTGGTACAAAGCTTTAAACATTTAATTAATTCAGGTAAACAAACCTACTTACCCTAACATGTCATCAAAATGCTAAATAAACTTAGGTTATTGAATATTTCATGCGTTTAAAGACAAAAGTTTGGTATCAAATTGTTAGTATATAAATAATTTTTTTGATAAATAATTGTTTGTATTTAATATATATATTAATTAATTACATCATAAGTCAAAATAATACAATTGGCTAGTTAGACTCGCACCAATTTCTATAAATGATTTGAGAGTGTGTATAAAAAAATGTATTACTTTCTAAAAAGTTATTCATATTCGCCATTCTGGATAAGTATCTCTCTTATCTTATTTACATTGATAGGCAAAATAGAGAGGTAGACAAAATTGACTACATTCATGTTTTCGTCTTTCTTACTTTATAAAAAAAAAAGAACCCTCTTATTTTATTTTCTATGAACAAATAGGGAAAACTACTATTTTCATACGTCGAAAAAGAGTGCTCGTCGTTTTGGTACAATAAGGGATGTTTTGAATTTCGAAATATAAAATGTCAACTTTTGGCAATTTTGGTACAATCACGCCGGAAAACTTGAAACTCGCGAACATGCTATCTGGCGGGGAAATTGACTTGAATTTAGGGATTTTTGCATTTGGATGGAAAATTAACTTTTAATTTGGGATTTTACATATGGGGGAAAAATTAATCTTCTATTTGAAAATTTAACTCAAATACTTTCAATTTCTTTAAAATAACTTATTTTAAGTTTTTGGAAATTTTAATTTAGATAATTTCTTTGTTTATTATAAATAAAATTTCTATAACTAATATATATAAATTAAAAAATTATAATGTCATATTATATTTTACTAATATTTTTCTTAATTTTCTAATTCATCAAAATTTTTTTTATCTTATTTCTAATTTTGTTTTCTTTTGGTTTTTTTTCCTTCCAGTTTCTCACTTTTTTATGAATTTTTTAATTTTTCATTTTTCAATTTTTTTAACTTTTCAATTTTTTCTTATTTTATTATGATTTTACATAATTTTTGAGGAAAAAAAGTTGTTTTACTTTCTTAATTTATTTTTAATTTAATTTTTTTGAGTTTTTAATTAATTAGTTTGTCAATCGAGCGAAAAGTGACCATTAAAAATAGTATCTGAGAGTAAGATAGAATTTTTATTTTTTTTCTTATTTTTTGAATTTCTTTAATTTTTTAAATAATTTGAGTTTTTTTTTTTTTGAATTTTTTCTAACTGTATTCGCATTTATCAAAGTATTAAACTACTTTATTTTTATAAAAAATTAAACTAGAAATAAGTTTTTTTTTTTTTTAATTCAAGATGAACGGGGATACCCTAAATATCTAGCCTGACAAACCCGAGTTGATAGTTATAATCCTGAGTCGTAAAGACTCTATCTAACTCCATAAAGGAGATGAGAGTCATAACTTGTGGCAACCTGAATTCGAATTCAATACCTCTCACATAAGGAATATACAATTTTGGGTAACTAGAAATAAGTTGAAATATACAATTTCAATAGTTTTCTAATTTTTTTTTGCAATTTTATCTTCACATGGGAGTTGGAGGTAATTTTGACTTTTTCCCTCATTTCCCTCAAATTTTGGGTGCTAAAACAGGCAATTTTTCCTCCAAACACGAAAATCCCCAAATTTGTATGCCACATAGACATTTTCCGGCGGATTTCAAATTTTCCGGCTAATATGTACCAAAACTGCCAAAAATGATCATTAATGTACCAAAATTAAAAATGTCCCCTTTATTGTACCAAAACGACGAGCACTTCCCTTCGACGTATGAAAAATGCAATTTTCCCTAAAAATATACAATGTAGGCATATAGCGTCAGGTTGATGAACATCTCAGACTGGGAAATTTATATTTTTAGTCCCATAACTTTGCTCAAGTGCAATTTTGGTCCTATGATTTACAGATTCTCACATTTGGTCTTATAACTTTCAAAATATCTCAAATTTAGTCCTAACCAAAATTTCGATCCAAAATTTAACGGTCAACTCCGTTAGGCTACCTTTTGACCGAATTTTTTGGAGAGATTTTGTGCGTGAGTGACACATGATATTGAATAGAATAACGTGATATTGAATATATTTGTATGTGAATGCATTGATGCACCTCCCAAAACAAATCAGTCAAAAAGTTTAGTAACGGAGTTGACTTACATTTTGGATGGAAACTTCAGTTAGGACTAAATTAAGGCAAGACAATTTAAAAGTTATAGGATTAAATATGAAAAATTTATAACGAATGAGACCAAAATTGAACTTAAGCAAAGTTATAAGACGAAAAATACAATTTTCCTCTCAGACTACTAGCCCTGTAGAGTGTAGACTCTGCACAACCATCTAACAATAAGGCATGGTAATAATGCCCCAATAGTCACAATTCAAAATGAAGTATTTATAGTAACAGTACTAATGAGAAAATTGATTGTCATAGCGTATATTTGTGTTATCGTATTATTAGTTGTTAATAGTGATAAATGAGAAATAATTTTATCAAAATGTTAAGTGACAAAATCATCACTATATGAAAATAAGATATTAGTGACAAAATGTTAAGTGACACTGTATAGTGACACGATTTTTGTTTGATCACATAAATAAGTTTTCCATTTATCTTTTTTTGCTAATTAAGTTTTACATGTTTAATAGTAACACATCTTTAGTGACAATAAATATAGTTGTCACTCTATTTGTGTTTTCACACTAACTTGTCGCTAAACATGTCATTAGTTATCAATAGTGACAAATCTTTATAGTGACATGTCAAAAATTATTGTCATTCATTATATATATCTAGTAAAAAAATTAATATTGTCATTTCAAATTTTGTCACTAATATTACTTTTTGTTGTAGAAATTGCCAGCTATATTTTCTTAATTTCTTGTAATATAAAAGAGTCGATTAATTTATCTGCGTACTTGGTACTTGGGCAAATACCAATATTTTTCTTCCTTTGAGTTGGCAATCTTGATTAATTAGACTGATCAAGGATGCTACATAGTAGGTTCTACAATCAACCAAGTGGTTCAAATTCAACTCCAAATTGAGCTATTACAGTGATCTTCCTTTACATCAATATTTTACTTGTTATGTTCGATCAGATCCCTTCCCAAAACAATTGGATGCACCAAATTCAAGAATACATAGTAGTAAATTATTATTATTATTATTATTATTATTATTATTATTATTATTATTATTGTTGTTGTTGTTGAATTGTGGTGAAGAAATGGCTCATTTCCCTTTGATAATGAAAGAGCAATTTGTCCCACATAGGAAGAATTTTGTAAAGGGTCATCCATTTTCCTATAAAAAGGGATCCACCCTTTAGTTGTTTGATATCCTTTAGCCTCTCATCTTTGGCTATTCTTCTTTTCTCCTTTATAGTTTTGTATATTTCACTTTTGGTCCTTTCTTTTGTGTAGTGAAATATTTTGGTGGGGTTCGAGGACGTAGGCTAAATTAGCCGAACCTCGTTATATTTGGTGTTCTTTATTTTGTGATATTCTTTAAGTAGCCATTGTTAGTTATAGTTGTAGTGTTATATTGTGCTATTAAATACGTCTAGTTAATTCTGTCGAGGAGATTGGGTTTTAAGCGCGACCGTTGTGACGCCTCCAATCTTTCCTGGGAATTAAATCTAGTGTGATTTTCTAGTACAATATTTCCCTCGCTATTTCTATATTTGGTGGAATATGACTCTGAGTTCCACAACAAGTGGTATCAGAGCTCGGGTATTCTGAGTATGCTCTGTGGTCGCAGTTTAATCTGATCTTCCACATCAGAAAAATTTTCTGGGACTATTTGTCTTTCGCATTTGGAGGGCTATTGAAGAATAATTTGTAACCAAAAATGGAAGTTACCTCAAAAGCATCGTCGTCATCCATTTGGGCGAAAACCACTGTGGTGAATACACGATTGGCAGTGGAGTCTTTTGATGGCACAAGCCATTTTGGTATGTGGCAAAGCGAAGTTGTAGACACACTCTTTCAACAAGGTCTATACTTAGCTATTGAAGAAAAGAAACCAAATGATATAGAGGAAAAAGAACGGAAATTTGGATGAGAAGGATTTGGCTCTGATGTTGCTGGGATCCCTTCCTGAGGAGTTTGAGTTTCTTGAAACCACTCTACTTCACGGGAAGGCTGCTGCTGTATCTCTTAGCGAAGTTTGTGCTGCCCTATACAGTTATGAACTGAGAAGGACAAGCAAGTTTGTTCAGGCGGAGATGCAGAAGTTTTGTTCATCAGAGGTCATTCACAAAACAAAAGGAGTGAAATACTCCAAATTGGAGTTTTGTGAACTTTGTGTTCGTGGGAAACAGACAAGGGTTAAATTTGGAACAACAATCCATAATTTATGAGGGTATCTTGGATTATGTTCATTCGGATGTATGGGGTCCCTCAAAAACGAGTTCTTTGGGAGGGAAGCACTATTTTGTAACCTTTGTTGATGATTTTTCCCGGAAAGTTTGGGTGTATACGATGAAGACAAAGGATGAAGTGTTTGAGGTATTCCTCAAATGGAAAAAGATGGTGGAAACTCAGACTGATAAAAAGGTCAATCGTCTCCGTACAGACAATGGTGGAGAATTTAGGAGTGGTCTATTTCAGAAATTTTGTGAGGATGAAGGCATTGTCAGACACTTCACTGTCAGACATACACCACAACAGAACGGAGTGGCAAAACGCATGAATCGGACTTTGCTGGAGAAAGTTCGATGTTTGTTATCCAATGCTGGGTTGGGTAAAGAATTTTAGGCTGAGGCTGTGACGTATGCGTGTCATCTCGTTAATCGTCTACCATCTACTGCTATTGATGGAAAAACACCATTGGAGAAATGGTTTGGAAAGCCTGCTGTTGATTATGATTCCTTACATGTATTTGGTTCCGCTGCATATTATCATGTTAAGGAATCAAAGTTGGATCCTAGAGCAAAGAAAGCAGTGTTCATGGGGATCACCTCTGGTATAAAAGGTTATCGCCTTTAGTGTCCAGAAATAAAGAAAATAATCTTTAGCAGGGATGTCACTTTTGATGAATCTACCGTGTTGGAAAAGGTGAATGCAGAACAGCAGGATGGTACTCCCAAACAGGTGGAGTTTGAAAAATTTGTTGTCCCAGCAGATCAAGAAACTCTTGATCATTCTCCTACGGTAGAAGAAGATTTTGAAGAAGAGAAAATTCAACCCCAAGAACTTCCACAGCAACTTGAATCAATTGCAACTAGCAAGCCAAAGAGGACAATCAGAAAGCCTGCTCGCTTTGATGATATGGTGGCTTGTGCATCTACAATTGCCGCTGATGATGTTTTTACCACTTATATTGAAGCAGTCAAAGGACCAGAGAAAGATAAGTGGAGGATTGCATTGAGTGAAGAAATGCAGTCCCTTCATAAGAATCAAACATGGGAACTGGCCAGTCTCCCGAAGGGAAAGAAGGCAATTGGATGTAAATGGGTATTTGCAAAGAAAGATGGATTTCCTAGCCAAGGTGATGTTCGCTACAAAGCCAGATTGGTGGCCAAAAGTTACGCTCAGAAGGAGGGCATTGATTATAATGAGGTGTTTTCTCCAGTTGTAAAACACTCCTCCATTAGAATTTTGTTGGCTTTGGTAGCTCAGTTGGATTTTGAACTAGTTCAGTTGGATGTAAAAACTGCATTTTTACATGGAGACTTGGAAGAGGAAATCTATATGACTCAGCCAGAGGGATTCAAAGTTGCTGAAAATGAAAATTTGGTTTGTAAACTTCAAAAATTGTTGTACGGATTGAAGCAATCTCCGAGGCAGTAGTACAAGCGATTTGACAAGTTTATGATGGGAATTGGGTACACAAGAAGCAAATACAATCATTGTGTGTATTTGCACAAGCTACAAGATGGATCCTTCATATATCTTCTTCTGTATGTTGATGATATGTTGACTGCCTCCCCGAGTCTAATAGGAATTGAGAAGTTGAAGACTCATTTGAAAAGGGAGTTCGAGATGAAGGATCTAGGTGAGGCGAAGAAGATTCTTGGCATGGAAATTTTCAGAGATAGAAAATTGAGGAGGCTTTGTTTGACTCAGAAACAATATCTGAGTAGGATGTTGAGGCGTTTTGGCATTGATGAAAAGTCAAAACTAGTTAGTACTCCGCTTGCTCCTCATTTTAAGCTTAGCGCTGCTTTGTCACCGAAATCTGATGCAGAACGGGAATACATGTCAAAAGTACCGTATGCAAATGCTGTTGGTAGCTTGATGTATGCTATGGTGTGTACGAGGCCTGATATTTCCCAAGCAGTGGGGGTTGTGAGCAGGTATATGCATGATCCTGGAAAGGAACATTGGAAAATTTGAAGATTGGTTTTTTGTGACCCCGTTTGACAAGGAGATTGAAGATTTTGGAAATTCGCCAAGGTGGAGATTTGTTGAATTGTGGTGAAGAAATGACTCATTTCCCTTTGATAATGAAAGAGCAATTTGTCCCACATAGGAAGAATTTTGTAAAGGGTCATCCCTTTTCCTATAAAAAGGGATCCACCCTTTAGTTGTTTGATATCCCTTAGCCTCTCATCTTTGGCTATTCTTCTTTTCTCCTCTATAGTTTTGTATATTTCACTTTTGGTCCTTTCTTTTGTGTAGTGAAATATTTTGGTGGAGTCCGAGGACGTAGGCTAAATTAGCCGAACCTCGTTATATTTGGTGTTCTTTATTTTGTGATATTCTTCAAGTAGCCATTGTTAGTTATAGTTGTAGTTTTATTTTGTGCTATTAAATACGTCTAGTTAATTCTGTCGAGGAGATTGAGTTTTAAGCGCGACCGTTGTGACGCCTCCAATCTTTCCTGAGAATTAAATCTAGTGTGGTTTTCTAATACAATATTTCCCTCGCTATTTCTATATTTGGTGGAATATGACTCTGAGTTCCACAACAATTATTATTATTGTTATTATTATTATTATTATAATAATAAAAATAATAATAAGAAGAAGAACAACAACAACAATGCTGTGAGGTTGAAAATTGAACAAGAACTACCATTTAATTTGCAATATTCTTTACCAAAAGTTTATTATTACTTCTAGAATACTCAAATTGTTTCAATTTATGCAGTCACTCATGGAAGCTGAAGGTTACTTTGAGAATTCCTCCCAAGTGCTATAGCATGCATAGGTCGAACCAGTTACTATCACTAACCAAAAGTATATATCACAACATTTTTGAAGTGAGCCTTTAATTTATTCTCCTTTTTTCCAGATAAGTCTCCTCTCATAAACTGCAAGTTGAAAATCAAACCAAATTAAATGCTGAGGAAAACTATATTTTCTCTGTCCCCATGAGATTAATTTATAAAGGGACAATTCTAATTTATTGTGTAATTGTCAAATCTCCCCTCATTTATTGGAAATTATCAACTCTCCCTTAAGGGGTCTGTGTGTAAGCTTTACATAGGTACAAATGTAAAAAAATATAAAGGCACAAGGGGTGTAAGTGTAAGAAATTCTTAACACGAGGGGTTGTGTTGGAATTGGGGGGATTTTTGATAATTACACACTAAGTGAGGAGGTCTGTGCATAATTTTGTAATTTATAAAATGTCAACTTAGCTACAGTACAATGTTAAGTTTTCTAGTATTAATTATTGAACGTTATAATATTGTAACACTTTTTATATCTTAAAAAAAAATTAAAACATCACCCAAATTGTTTGATAATATTCACAAGATAATCAATGTGACTGGCCAACAACACTGGCCGATATTCAAATGAAGCAGCATTAATACAATTTTAAGCCCCAAAGGAATACATATTATCAGTGGGATTTCTCTAACTTTGTACATTCTCTAATTTGTATATGCTTGCGCCGACGTCGTCGCACCCACACGAGATCCTCTATTACAAAATGGTGTTGTGTTTCCTATTGCATTCATTTTATATGCATGACAAATATATAAATTTTTTCCTTAAATATATAATTAATTTGAATTTTGTACACTTGTCATATATAGAGGTGAATGCAATAGGAGATGCAACACCATTTGCAATAGAGGATCCGGATTGCGTCGCACCTTGACTAAAAATTCACACATGTAACAACCAAGTATTTCAATTCTTAGTTGTGTGACCACCAAAATTTCTCCTGGTCCAAATTTTATAGACGAGAACCCTTCAAAATGCATTAAATCTCACGATGAGCCTGTTGTGCTAGCTTGTCTATATAAATAAGTTGCAAATCCACCACCAAAAATTGTATACATCTTTAGGATTTTCTTTTAAGCATATGGTGGAACATAGATTTATTCCAATTTAAATCTCAATCCATGGAGACACATAATCAAGAGAACAGAGTAGGAATGGTAGCATGTAAATGGGATTGTGGCAAGGACAAGGTGATTGAGATCGCCAGTAAGGCGAAGAAAATTGGAAAGGATGATCCGAGAAAAGTTGTACACTCCATGAAAGTTGGATCAGCTCTCACATTAGTGTCTTTGTTATACTACTTCACACCTCTCTATGATGGCTTTGGAGAGGCAGGAATGTGGGCGATCTTAACTGTTGTCGTCGTCTTTGAATTTACTGTTGGTGAGTCCATAAATCGGAAAATTCTTCTATACACCGGTGTTGAAAACATCAAAGGGTCCAGATTATGCCACATCATCGCAAAGTGCATGACACTGCATATGTGGCTTAATTCAGACCCTATATGTGGCTTATACGAGTCTATGAAAGAATTTTCCCCATAAGTCCTAGCTATTATATTGCATTTGGACTTTGGTTTAGGTGACCAAACGCGTCAAATTTTAAAGATATATTAATTAAACATAATTCATGTGCACATCAATAATATTAATTTAAATCAAATAAATGTTTCCATCTATTATCTTTTTCCTTTTTATCTGCTTGCCGTTTTATTTTATTCCCTTTAACTGTAGGAGGAACTCTATCAAAAAGCTTAAACAGAGGGTTTGCAACATTAGTAGCTGCTGCTTTAGGAGTTGGAGCCGAGTACTTGGCTGGCCTCAGTGGGGAAAAAGGAGAGCCTATTCTTCGTGCAATTTTTGTGTTTGTTATAGGTAAATAAATACACATAAAACTTGCTTGAGAAACCAAAATTAGTCTACATTGATGAGGTTTTTTGTATAATTATATGGACAGCTATTTGGTTAATAGAAGAAATTAAGGAGAAAATACTTCATCTGATCTTGAACACAATATACAAAAACTAAATTACACATATCGTACGTACGTACAGCAAAATTCATTTGAACCACATGCATGACACAAATGTATTCCTGAAAATCTTGCAGCAACGGCAGCTACGTTTATACGATTTTTTCCAAATGTGAAGAGCAGATACGATTATGGAGTGTTGATATTCATACTCACTTTCAGTCTTGTGGCTGTTTCGGGTTTCCGGGTTACCCTAATCATCCAACTGGCTCATCAGAGGCTGGCAACCATTCTCATCGGCGGGGCAGCATGCATGCTAATATCCATATTCGTTTGCCCGGTTTGGGCGGGTCAGGATTTGCATAATCTTGTTGCTGGAAATATAGCAAATCTTGCTGCCTTCTTAGATGGTACGTCCATGAATTTCTGCTCATTGTTGGAAAAATTCTAATAAAAAAGAAAAATCTTATATATTCCAAATAATGCTTTTTGTTTTATCATCGATCATTGATATCGATTTGTTATGATAAACATAAATTACAAAAATCCAATCAGCAATGACCTAAGAACTAATTACTAGGAAGATTAATAAATTACAGGTTTTGGAGGAGAGTTTTTCAGCTTTCCGGGGAATGAAGGTACTGAATTTGGCTCACATGATCAAGAAGACAAGTCGTTTCTCATAGCTTATAAAAGTGTGCTTAATTCAAAGGCGACCGAGGAATCATTGGTAGGTACATAAACTTCTCCAACCATATTAATTTAATTAGTTCTATATGAAGATTAATACTAGTAATCGTGTTAAATAGTTTTGAGTTTTGAAACATTCATGTATTTATGTGATGAGTATATCATGAATATACCAAAATTAACTTGCATTATCGACAACTTGTATGAGAAAGTCGGGAAAATTTTATGAACTCTTGAAACTTGTTGAAGATGGCTTCATTTCAAGAAGCTAAATTATCCCACATTGGAAAATGGTTGTAAAGGGTGGTCCCTTTATCCTATAAAAGGAGACCACCTATTTACATTTAGAAATATCTCAAATTGCCTAAGTCTTTTAGCAATTTCTTCTTTCTTCCTCTATAGTTTGTAATATTTTCACTTTGGTCCTTAGTGAAATATTTTTGGTGGGGTCCGATGACGTAGGCTAAATTAGCCGAACCTCGTTATATTTTGGTGTTCTTTATTTTGTGTTATTCTTCAAGTAGCCATTGTTAGTTATAGTTGTAGTGTTATATTGTGCTATTAAATACGTCTAGTTAATTCTGTCGAGGAGGTTGGGTTTTAAGCGCGACCCTTGTGACGCCTCCAATCTTTCCTGGGAATTAAATCTAGTGTGGTTTTCTAGTACAATATTTCTCTCGCTATTTCTATATTTGGTGGAATATGACTCTGAGTTCCACAACAAGTGGTATCAGAGCTCGGGTATTCTGAGTATGCTCTGTGGTCGCAGTTTAATCTGATCTTCCACATCAGAAAAGTTTTCCCGGGTTATTTCGCTTTCGCATTTGGAGGGCTATTGAAGAATAATTTGTAACCAAAAATGGAAGTTACCTCAAAAGCATCGTCGTCGTCCATTTGGGCGAGAACCACTGTGGAAAAAAAGGGAATACGCGATTGGCAGTGGAGTCTTTTGATGGCACAGGCCATTTTGGTATGTGGCAAAGCGAAGTTGTAGACGCACTCTTTCAACAAGGTCTATACTTAGCTATTGAAGAAAAGAAACCAAATGATATGGAGGAAAAAGAATGGAGTATGATGAATCGGTTGGCATGTGGAACAATTCGTTCGTGTCTATCCAGAGAGCAGAGATATGCGTTTTTGAAAGAAAACTCGGCATATAAATTGTGGATGGCACTGGAGGAGAAGTTTCTGAAGAAAAGTTGTCAGAATAAGCTCCATTTGAAGAAGCGGCTCTTTCGCTTCACATTTGTTTCGGGTTCCACTATGAATAGTCACATTACCAGTTTTAATCAACTGGTTACCGATTTGATAAATTTGGATGAGACTTTTAAAGACGAGGATTTGGCTCTGATGTTGCTAGGATCCCTTCCTGAGGAGTTTGAGTTTCTTGAAACCACTCTACTTCACGGGAAGGCTGCTGTATCTCTTAGCGAAGTTTGTGCTGCCCTGTACAGTTATGAACTGAGAAAGAAGGACAAGCAAGTTAATTCAGGCGGAGATGCAGAGGTTTTTGTTCGTCAGAGGTCGTTCACAAAATAAAAACAAAGGAAAGAAAGGGAGATCCAAGTCCAGGCATAAACTAAGCAAAGACGAGTGTGCCTATTGTCGAGAAACAGGACACTGGAAGAGAGATTGCCCAAAGCTGACAACTAAGGGCAATTCTAAAGCCGTGGCGTAATCAAATGTAACCGCGTGTGATGATGCCGAATCGGACTTCTCATTGGCGACATCATCCAGCGGTGCTTCTGAAGTATGGATGCTGGATTCAGCATGTAGTCATCATATGACACCACATTTGGATTGGTTCTTTGATTTCAAAGAACAAAATGACGTTGTCTTCACAGCAAATGAAGCTCCTCTTACTACACTTAGGATTGGTTCAGTTCGCTTGAAGAATCATGATGGATCAATCATAACCCTAAAGGGTGTTCAGTATGCACCAGAAGTGAGGAAAAACCTTATTTCCGTTGGAACTTTAGAATCGAAAGGTTTTGAAGTAAAAGCTAAGGATGGGGTGATGAAGATCATCTCTGGTGCACTCGTGATAATGAAGGGAATTCGGAAGAACAACAATACGTATCACTACATGGGTGGTACAGTTGTGGGTGCAGTAGCAACAGTTACTGTTGATGATCGAAATTCAGAAGCAGTTAGGCTATGGCATATGCGCTTGGGAAATGCAGGTGGAAAATCCTTGAATCTCCTCATAAATCAAGGATTGTTGAAAGGAGTGAAATACTCCAAATTGGAGTT
Organism: Buddleja alternifolia; assembly: GCA_019426215.1. Taxonomy (NCBI): domain Eukaryota; kingdom Viridiplantae; phylum Streptophyta; class Magnoliopsida; order Lamiales; family Scrophulariaceae; genus Buddleja; species Buddleja alternifolia. Next base: position 38,610,266 of record CM033398.1, read on the forward strand.
TTGTGAACATTGTGTTCATGGGAAACAGACAAGGGTTAAATTTGGAACAGCAATCCATAATACTGAGGGTATTTTGGATTATGTTCATTCGGATGTATGGGGTTCCTCAAAAACGAGTTCTTTGGGAGGGAAGCACTATTTTGTAACCTTTGTTGATGATTTTTCCCGGAGAGTTTGGGTGTATACGATGAAGACAAAGGATGAAGTGTTTGAGGTATTCCTCAATTGGAAAAAGATGGTGGAAACTCAGACTAATAAAAAGGTCAAACGTCTCCGTACAGACAATGGTGGAGAATTTAGGAGTGGTCCATTTCAGAAATTTTGTGAGGATGAAGGCATTGTCAGACACTTCACTGTCAGACATACACCACAACAGAACGGAGTGGCAGAACGCATGAATCGGACTTTGCTGGAGAAAGTTCGGTGTTTGTTATCCAATGCTGGGTTGGGTAAAGAATTTTGGGCTGAGGCTGTGACATATGCGTGTCATCTCGTTAATCGTCTACCATCTACTTCTATTGATGGAAAAACACCATTTGAAAAATGGTTTGGAAAGCCTCCTGCTGATTATGATTCCTTACATGTGTTTGGTTCCGCTGCATATTATCATGTTAAGGAATCAAAGTTGGATCCTAGAGCAAAGAAAGCTGTGTTCATGGGGATCACCTCTGGTATAAAAGGCTATCGCCTTTGGTGTCCAAAAACAAAGAAAATAATCTTTAGCAGGGATGTCACCTTTGATGAATCTACCGTGTTGGAAAAGGTGAATACAGAACAGCAGGATGGTACTCCCAAACAGGTGGAGTTTGAAAAGTTTGTTGTCCCAGCAGATCAAGAAACTCTTGATCATTCTCCTACGGTAGAAGGAGATTTTGAAGAAGAGGAAGTTCAACCCCAAGAACTTCCACAGCAACTTGAATCAATTGCAACTAGCAAGCCAAAGAGGACAATCAGAAAGCCTGCTCGCTTTGATGATATGGTGGCTTGTGCATCTGCAATTGCCGCTAATGATGTTCCTACCACTTATATTGAAGCAGTCAAAGGACCAGAGAAAGATAAGTGGAGGATTGCCATGAGTGAAGAAATGCAGTCCCTTCATAAGAATCAAACATGGGAACTGGCCAGTCTCCCGAAGGGAAAGAAGGCAATTGGATGCAAATGGGTATTTGCAAAGAAAGATGGATTTCCTAACCAAGGTGATGTTCGCTACAAAGCTAGATTGGTGGCCAAAGGTTACGCTCAGAAGGAGGGCATTGATTATAATGAGGTGTTTTCTCCAGTTGTAAAACACTCCTCCATTAGAATTTTGTTGGCTTTGGTAGCTCAGTTGGATTTTGAACTAGTTCAGTTGGATGTAAAAATTGCATTTTTACATGGAGACTTGGAAAAGGAAATCTATATGACTCAGCCAGAGAGATTCAAAGTTGCTGAAAATGAAAATTTGGTTTGTAAACTTCAAAAATTGTTGTACGGATTGAAGCAATCTCCGAGGCAGTGGTACAAGCGATTTGACAAGTTTATGATGGGAATTGGGTACACAAGAAGCAAATACGATCATTGTGTGTATTTGCACAAGCTACAAGATGGATCCTTCATATATCTTCTTCTGTATGTTGATGATATGTTGATTGTCTCCCCGAGTCTAATAGAAATTGAGAAGTTGAAGACTCATTTGAAAAGGGAGTTCGAGATGAAGGATCTAGGTGAGGCGAAGAAGATTCTCGGCATGGAGATTTTCAGAGATAGAAAATTAAGGAGGCTTTGTTTGACTCAGAAACAATATCTGAGTAGGATGTTGAGGCATTTTGGCATTGATGAAAAGTCAAAACCAGTTAGTACTCCGCTTGCTCCTCATTTTAAGCTTAGCGCCGCTTTGTCACCGAAATCTGATGCAGAACGGGAATACATGTCAAAAGTACCGTATGCAAATGCTGTTGGTAGCTTGATGTATGCTATGGTGTGTACGAGGCCTGATATTTCCCAAGCAGTGGGGGTTGTGAGCAGGTATATGCATGATCCTGGAAAGGAACATTGGCAAGCTGTGAAATGGATTTTGCGATACATCCATGACACAGCTGATGTTGGTTTGATATTTGAGCGGGAACATAGTCAATATGTAGTCGGATATTGCGATTCAGACTATGCTGGTGATTTAGATAAGCGTAGATCAACTACAGGCTACGTATTTACTCTTGCTAAAGCACCAGTCAGTTGGAAGTCTACCTTACAGTCAACGGTTGCTCTGTCTACTACGGAAGCAGAGTATATGGCAATTTCAGAGGCTGTAAAGGAAGCAATTTGGCTTCAAGGGTTGCTTGGTGAACTGGGAATTGGACAAAAGTATGTGAAAATACATTGTGATAGTCAAAGTGCTATCCATTTAGCAAAGAACCAAGTTTATCATGCAAGGACGAAGCACATTGATGTTCGGTATCACTTCATAAGAGAGATACTCGAAGAAGGTGGAGTCAGAATCGAGAAGATCTATACTACTGAGAATCCTGCTGATATGTTGACAAAAGTTGTGACTGCAATCAAGTTCAAATTTTGTTTGGACTTGATCAACATTGTCAAAGTTTGAAGATTGGTTTTGGTGACCCCGTTTGACGAGGAGATTGAAGATTTTGAAATTCGCCAAGGTGGAGATTTGTTGAAGATGGCTTCATTTCAAGAAGCTAAATTATCCCACATTGGAAAATGGTTGTAAAGGGTGGTCCCTTTATCCTATAAAAGGAGACCACCTATTTACATTTAGAAATATCCCAAATTGCCTAAGTCTTTTAGCAATTTCTTCTTTCTTCCTCTATAGTTTGTAATATTTTCACTTTGGTCCTTAGTGAAATATTTTTGGTGGGGTCCGAGGACGTAGGCTAAATTAGCCGAACCTCGTTATATTTTGGTGTTCTTTATTTTGTGTTATTCTTCAAGTAGCCATTGTTAGTTATAGTTGTAGTGTTATATTGTGCTATTAAATACGTCTAGTTAATTCTGTCGAGGAGGTTGGATTTTAAGCGCTACCGTTGTGACGCCTCCAATCTTTCATGGGAATTAAATCTAGTGTGGTTTTCTAGTACAATATTTCTCTCGCTATTTCTATATTTGGTGGAATATGACTCTGAGTTCCACAACAAAACTCTCAGTTAATGATGTCAAATGGGTCGTACTGAGCAGGTCTGATCAGGCTCATGTCAGATCGGCCCACTAAATTTGGCCCGTGGGTGCCCAATCTGTATATTGATCTGGGTTGGATTCGGGCCGGGCTAAATCGGGTTGGTCCGTCGAGCTGGAGGTCCAGCTTCGTTGACATCTTGACTTTCAATCATGGAAAATTATAGATATTCATGTGATATTAAATATATTAAATTCGATGTACATGAATGATTGTGATTATAAAGTAAATAAAATCTTGAAAATGAATTTAACGATTGGCAAATATTTTTCAGGCAAATTTTGCATGGTGGGAGCCTGGGCATGGCCGATTTAGGTTTCGTCAACCATGGAAACAATACTTGAAAATTGGTGTTCTTGCAAGGGAATGTGCAGGCCAAATTGACGCACTTAGTAGATGCATAAAAAATTCAAAACCTAAGGTACTGTATAGTATAAATATTGCTCCGGTTGACAGGATACTAAATTAGTTAATAACCAATAAATGAAAAAGAAAAATACGGAAATTGATTAGTTCTTATAAGTATCGCATCCTCTCATTTCATTATTATTTTTTTAATTAAGCTCTGCTTTATGCTGCTTAATTATATATATACAAAAAGAGATATACAAATAATCATATAATAGGTATTTCGGTTTAGTCTGTTTAGTTAATTGAACTAATACTTATTTTATATATACAATTTTGACTCACAATTAGATTAAAAATTCCTAAGAATTGACCCCCCCTCCCCCTAAAAAAAAAAAATCCTCACCCTCTTTGATTAAATATATTGCTATATTTGAACTGGTTTACACATTTACTTTGACAACATTTTTTTGTAAATTGAGTGGAGTGAATTGATTAACCCCTCACAAAGTATTTCTCATATATGCATACCTTTTTTTATTTTCCGTTATCCTTAAGTTAGGTACTTTTGTTGTAATTTTACATGTCTAGAGACTAGATATTACATTTTCGATTTTTGAACATTAAAAATCCATTATATTTTCCCCCTAAGTTGCTAAAATTCCATTTCCAGGTGGCATCAGAAATTCACAAGAAAATCCAAAAACCATGCACAACAATGAGCATAGAATTAGGCAAGGGTCTGAAAGAATTATCCTGTGCTATAAAAGATATGAAATTTCCATCATCAGCCGTTGAAACTTTCATACAGAACTCCAAAGCCGCATCTGATGACCTCAAAAACATACTCGAAGTTTGTTTACAATCCAAACATGACCTGCAGGAAATCATGCAATTACTAATGGTTGCATCGGCACTTACGGACATCTTCAAATCTGTCGAGAAACTTTTATTGCCTGTTCATCAACTTGCTCAAAAGGCGCGTTTCGAAAAGGCGAAATCACCAGATAAACAACAACAGTTGATTCATGCTGGAATTGTCAACCCGAATGATGAAGGTGGTGATCGCGTCGTGATTGATATTTACAGCGTGGCTAATGACTCGTCGGAGAAGAAATCATCATCCAATGCAGAGATATAGCAAAGCGCGATTATTAAAAATTAAAAATGACTAGATACTTTTTTTTTGTAATTTTTAAATGAGAAATTAATTAGCTTGGGATTTTGATCAGTGAAAATAAAAGTGATCCGATCAAAAATGTATCCCTAGGAACGAATTAAATTAAATGAAAAGAAATTATCAATTGGCCACCCCTAGTTCTATCTATATATCTCTTGACAATTATTTTGACAGTATTGAAGGGAAAGGAATTTTTGAGTTGTTTTTCCACTTCTACTCTCAGGCAAGTGGGGCGGAATAAATATACTACGTACTATAAATATTCTTTATTCAATTTCCACCAAGAGTATGAAAATCCTTTGGAAACTCACACGAAATCCTCTATTGCAAAATGATGTTGCATCTCGTGTTGCATATTTTGTATGTCCGACAAGTGTATATAATCCATATTAAATTTATATTCAAGAAAATATTTTATACACGTCATTCATATGTGAAGTGCAATAGGAGATTGTAACATCGTTTGTAATAGAAGATCCGAACTGTTGTAAATTTACTTTAAGTTCTAGTCCTGTAATAATTTAAGTTATGAATATATAGGTTTACGGTGCTGTAATTATGAACTTAATTTTTCCGTTTAGTAATACTCCTATTTTATTAGACTATATACTTTTAAGAATCCCAGAGACAAAATCTGTCTGAAGTGTAAAACAATTATTACCTCAAATATGGATCTGAATATTCATCATTACTTTTTGAAAAGAATATTTCACTCTTTTCACGATAAATAAATAATTTTACGACCATCAACTTGCCATATTTTTTTCATGAGCTGATTCATCATGGTTAGATTTTATAATAATACTATGTCGATCCCTCTTGAATAGGAATATTACAGGACAGTACAAATTGACCTCAAAAAGCTTTCATTACGGAATAATAAAATGATAGTTGGTATGGATCCCACAATAGACAAAAGATCGAACATTCTTTAATTTTTGTCATTGTTAGTTCGAATGAAAATAAATAAATACAAAATGTGACACATTGAAACCCAATTATACTAAAATAATCACGAGATCTCTCAAGTACTTACTATTTAATTAATCAAATTTTACAAGAAACAACAGTACATACTGCAGCAGCATAATAAGAACATATTTGTTCCTTTAAATGTCTGTTTAAAACTGTAGTTGTAATCAGCGCAGGAATGTGGGGATAAATATGCTTAGAATTCCACATGATTATAAGTTTGTAAGAACAATTAGTGTCTGCACGGCACATGAGATGCTCACTTCAGACAGGTTCACTTGAGTGCGATTGATTGCCATCAGCTGACTCCTTTTGCTCCATTTTAGTTTGTTTGCTTCTTCATTGTCTTTTGGTTTTTGCACTTAGCATCAATGCACGTAGGGGGTATTGTTGTGTCCTTATCTTTCACGTCAAATCATATTGTTTTGGTACTTTTCTTTTTCATTTTCCTCGTCGAAGCCCCAAATTCAAATATAGTCTTATTCCTGTGTCATTGATTGGATTGTTGCGGCCTTGAAGGATTGGTAATATATTAAAAATCATGATAAAAATTAGATTCGTAAAATTTCAAATACGGAGTCAACTTACAACTCATAAATCTAACTCCTATATAAATGTGTGAATAACTCAATTGTTTGTTCCATTGTGAAAAGACTTTCATACACACCCTTACTATTGATAATTAATTAAATAATAATTAATAATTGAATTTATTAAGTAAAAGAATCCATTGAAAGTAGGAAACTATTTAGTAGTATTTGAAATTATTTTAATAGTTAGAAACTCTTTTAATTAGTGATAAAAAAAATGAAATATGTTAGTAGTAGGATACTATTTAACATAAAAAGAACAAATAGATTCCTACTTTCTCTAAAATACTAACCAATAAATAAAATATATTTTTACCAACAACCACCAACAAAGAAAAAAAAAATTTATACTCACAACCAATATTCCAACTTAAATAAAAAGTTGGTTATTAACTTTGATAATCTTAAATTCTATAAATATTTTTTTTGTATTTGGTAATTAGTAGTTTGTTATAGTGTCGGATCACTACTTTGAGTGAGTTGATTTAAAGATTAAAAAGATGACATTAAGAAAAAAAGTAATAAATGTGAGACACAGACGCATATTCTGGAATATAGATGATCATTTTCTTATATTAAAAAATTTATTAATTTTTCATTGCTATGGGATATAACGTGTTTGTACAATATAATTATCAACATATATCTGAAAGTTTGTACGTATTTAAAGTTATTAGAATAATAAAAAATATAAAAAAACATATTTAAAAATAAAATCATATAAATACTTTTAGTGCGGAAATATAATATATATTTTTGTTAATTCAAAAGAACTCACAAATGGACAATAATATCACTCCACTTACTTTTTAATTTATTGAAATGGACAATAATATCCCTCCATGTAAATTCGAAAATATACATAGACTAATTATATATTCATAAACATGCTAAAAAATAATGTTAATTTTATTTTATCAAAAGTTATATTTTTTTAAATAGAATTAATTGAAGACACGTGGTGGTGATATATGATTACAAAACACATTAATAAAAAGTATAGGCTAAATACCACTAATAGTCTCTGAACTTTATCATTTGTCTCACTTTAGTCTCTCGTCTCTCAAATGCACTCAAATAGTTCCTCAAGTATATTATTTGTCCCACTTTGATCCCTCATCTCTCAAATGCGCTCTACTAGTCCCTCAAGTCCCTAAATTTATTTTTTTTTTTTTTTCACTTTTGCAAAACAAATTCCTCCAAAACTACCCACCAACCATTTGCAACAATTAAAAATGGGTAACAAGGCAGCAATGGCGAGATGAGATGAACAACAAGATTTGTCTTCATCGAATCACCACGTGCAAAGCATGTGATACATTCTAGTGAATTAAAACGGATAATTGAAACGCAAAATCTAGTACATTCAAGCAACATGGCATCGATTTGAATAATACTTTAGTTTTTTACTTCATCTGCATATACATTTCAGGCATTAGATTGAGATAATCCAAGATCTAAATCAATCAGATCCAAAATCTCTCCCAAATAGTGTGGATAAGAACTACGATGCAATCGAAAAAGCTTATGCGCCCTATAGTTCCTTCATCAAACACAGTCGTAATATACAACTATTCTTTATATAGTAGACAATCGAAAGCCACGAAAAATCATAGAAACTAGGCAACTTCACAAGTTTGAAGCTATATTTACATTCAAGACATGCTATAGTTAGACATCCAGATACAATATACTCTTTCATAACTACAAACCAAAATTGAAGCCAAAATCTAAACAAAAATAATTATATCCTAAACACATCATGTTGTTAAATAGGAAAGATATTGTATATATTCCTTTGTATATCTTTAGTTATCTTGTATATCTTTCCATGTTTATCTAGTTAGGGTTTTCTTGTATCTCTTGTACTTATTTATATGCATAGTTGCAATACAAGTTTCCCTATGAGGTTTTTACCACTCTAACATGGTATAAGCCCAAACAGAAAATAAAATTTTATACGGTGTTCTTTTCCTTCACCTTCGATCTGTACCTCGACTTTTGAAACCCCCCCTTCCCCCCCAATGCTTCATCTCTTACTACATAGCCTCCTCCACTGGCGCCCATCCTCTGGTATGTAATCTTAGTCATTCTTCTTCTGCTGCTTCTTTGTTCTTTGTTAAATTGTTGTTATCAAGGCAAATCCCCAAGCAAATCCAATAACGGCCGACTCCTCTAGTTCCTCTCATCCAATTTCTCACCCCGCATATTCTGTTAACACTAATTTCTATCTCTTTAATTTCAAATTATGTGAAGAAGGTCGCTAATTCAAACTTTGGAAAACAATCTTCTTTAATATATGTCATAATTACTTCTCAGTCATATCAATGGGTCCTCTTTACCTAAAGATGAAACGATAAAGATTGGTTTTCCCTCAATTCCAAAATTAAAACCTTAATGTATAATTTTGTCGATGCCAATCTCTTAGACAATGTTAGTGATGATGGTTTTACTGCCAAACGTATTTGGGATCATCTCGAGTCTTTTTTTAATAATAACAAACCATCTCGTTCTCTACAATTACAAGATCATTTTTGCAATTACAAAAAAGGTGTCTTATCTATCTCTGATTTTTGTCATGATATGAAACGACTCTCTCACAATCTTAAAGACGTCGATTCGCCCATATCCAACCAAGAACTGGTTCTCCAAATCTTAAGTAATCTCCAGATTCCTATAATAGCATAATCAATGTAATCACCAATAAAAGTCTTTTTCCATCTTTTTCCCAAGCTCGTAATATACTAATTTTACATGAATCTCGTACATCTCAACTATCGCCTAATTGCTCCTTCTCCTGACTCCCAAATTATTCTTTACTCCTGAACAACAACTTGTAGTGATAACGGCAAAAGCAAAGGCAGGGGGCGAGGAAAGAATTTCGGCTAAGGCTACGGCAGGGGTGGATCCGGTCCACGTCCCTTACAATATAATTCACAATTTCAAAAGAATTCAGCCCCTATTGGTTCTTGGGCTAATTCTTCAAATTGTTACACAAACCGTGTTAATGGATCTTTTGCAAATAACCCTCCCTCCCCCTTATTTTATTGCAGGCCCAATCAGTTCATAAAATCAAATTTCAGGTAATTATGGCGGCCCAAATCAGCATCAAGCATATTATGCTGGACCCCAAGGATGGGCTCACACAGTGCCCCATCAGCAGCCCACTCCCAGCTTTCTTGGGCCGCCTCCATTTCTCTCGGCCCAGGCGTTCCAGCAGACTCCCATTAATCCTCATTTTCATCAAGGTGGGCCTTTCTACCACCAAGCCCCACAGCCCATGCCTAACTATCCAGCCCAGGTCCACGCCTCCAGCACACAGTCATCCACTCCCCAACACCAGCGGCCCATGGACCTGGAATCTCTTTTTTCCACCATGACTGTTCAACATCCCAATGACGATTGGTATATTGATTCTAGTGCTTCTGCACACATAACATCTCACAAAGATAATCTTAGTTCTTTTGTACCTTGTGATTTATCAAAATTTATTGTGGTTGGTAATGGTGCTATTATGCCTATTTCTCATATTGGTAATTCTTCTGTGTCAACTTCCTCCACTCCTCTTTACATAAATGATATTCTTGTATCCTTTAATATTTTAAAAAAACTTATTTTCGTTCGTCAATTTACTCATGATAATCACTGTTCAATTGAATTTGACCCCTAAGGTTTTTATGTAAAAGATTTTAATTCCGATACTTAAATTCATCGCAGTGACAGTCAAGGTAACCTTTATCCTTTTTATTCTTTTGGCGTTACTTTTCCATCCTCTGCTGTTAGTCTCGCTGCTGTTTCTCTAGTCGTCTAGCATCGTCGCCTCGGTCATCCCGGCAAATCTATCTTTCAATTTTAGCTTCTAAGAATTTCATTAAGTCTCAGGGTCATGTATTGTGTCATTCTTGTCAATTAGGCAAGCATCATCGTTTTTCTTTTAGTAATTCTATCAATAAGACTTGAAGCAATTTTCATATTATTCATTTCGATTTGTGGACTTCCTCTATTGTAAGTTCAAAAGGATATCGTTATTATATTTTATTTTTGGATGATTTTTTGCACTTTTTATTGGTTTTTCTCCTTCGCAATAAATATGAAGCTTTTAATATATTTGTTAATTTTAGTACTTATGTTCAAAACCAATTTAAACATCAATTAAAGCTTTTTAGTGCGATCACAGCCGCGAATTTGACAATGCAAACTTTCATAATTTTTTTAACTCTCACGACAAGTTTTAGATTTTCTTGCCCCTATATTTCTCAACAAAATGGAAAAGTTGAACACATTATTTAATCTGTAAATAATATTGTTTGATCTCTTCTTTTTCAAGCTCAATTATCCTCCTCTCTTTGGGTTGATGCTTTAGACATGGTTGTTCACCTAATCAATCTTCTTCCTACAACTACTATCTCTTACCGCACACCATTCCAATTACTCTGTAATGTGTTCCCCACTTAAGACCATTTATGTGTTTTTGGTTTCCTTTGTTACACTGCACCCCATAAGCTTGCTCCCCGGTCAACTCCTTATGTCATCTTAGTTTATCCCTCTCACCATCGTAGTTTTCGTTGTCTCGACCTTAACACCAATAAAATTATTTTATATCATCATATCACTTTTGATGAAAATGTGTTTCATTTTTCCTCGTTCCATCCTTCTAACCCGCCTGAAGACTTTAGTTTTCTCACTCTTGATGATGACCCACCGCCTCTCATGCATCAGTCTATTCCCCTCGAACAATTGTCACCACCCGCCAAACCTCAAACCGCATCAGTCATCTACCTCCCTCGGTCTGCTTTTCTTCCCACTCTTGTTCCCTTAGTTGACCATCTTAAGACCACCAGATCCAAAGATAGCATCTTTCGCCCTCGTCAACTTCTCAATCTATCTGTTTTATCTGAGTCATCTCCTATTCCTTGATCCTATACTCAAGCCATTCGTGACCCCTTCTGGAAAAAAGTCATGGATGTTGAGCTCTCTGCTCTGCACTCATGGAATTTGGGGCCATGTTCCTCATCCTCCCAACGAGTTTCGCTCTGATGGCAGTCTCGAGCGCTACAAAGCTTGTCTAGTAGCTTAGAGTTTTACTCAGTAGCCCGGCTTAGATTATAATGAGACATTTAGTCTTGTCATCAAACCTGCCACTATTTTTATTGTTCTTAGTCTTACTTTTTTTTCGATCTTGGCCTTTCCATCAGTTAGATGTCAAAAATGCATTTCTGCATAGCCATCTATCTGAGGTCATTTTTATGAAGCGCCACCAGGGTTTGTCTATCCACAGCGTCCTGATCACGTCTGTCGCCTCAAAACAGTTTTTTACCGCCTCAAACAAGCACCTCATGCTTGGTACCAATGCTTTGCCACTTTTATCTCATCTTTAGGCTTCATAGGCAGTACGGTCGATACCTCTCTCTTCATTCTTCATCAAGGCGCTGACATCGTCTTTCTTCTCCCACGTTGATGGCATTGTTCTCATTGCGTCCTCCTCAATTCTATTATCTACCATCACTTGTCTTTTATCTTTCAAATTTGCTATGACAGATCTCGATCCTCTGCACAAGTTCCTATGCATCTCTGTCACTCGTCCATCCTCTGATCTTTTTCTTTCTCGAGAAAAGTTTGCTCGTGAAATACTTGAACGAGCCACTATAACCACGGGTAATCCTTGCTCTACTTCAGTTGACACCAAAACTAAGCTTCCTTCTTCTGTCATCTGGTCTCTGATCCTACTCTCTATCACTCTCTTGCTGGTGCTTTACAAGACCTCACCATTACTCATCCCAATATAGCCTATGTTGTCCAGCAAGTCTGTCAATATATGCATGATCCTCGTGAGCCTCATTTCAATGCCCTAAAATATGTCCTTTGTTATATTAAGGGTACTTTATCAGAGAGTCTTCTCCTCCGTCCCTCTTCTATTGATCGTCTTATAGCTTATTCCAACACTAATTGGGCTTGTTGTCCCAATACTCATCGTTCCACCTTGGGATACTATGTGTGTTTCTCAGTGATAATCTCATTTCTTGGTCTTCTAAGCGTCAGCATGTTGTCTCTCTGGCCAGTGTTGAGTCTGAGTAATGTGGTGTCGCCAATGCTGTTGCTGAAGCATCCTGGCTCCGTAATTTTCTTTTTGAGTTACAGTGTCCTTTGTCTACAACTACTATCGTATATTGTGATAATATTAGTTCTGTTTATCTTGCTTCTAACCCTATACAACACCAACGTACCAAACACATAGAAATTGATATTCATTTTGCACGGGAACGGGTTTCTTTGGGTGATGATCATGTATTGCATGTTCCCTCTGCTCATCAATTTGCAAATATCTTCACAAAAGGCTTGCCTTCATCGCTGTTCTTCGACTTTCGGTCCAGTCTGAGCATTCTCAAACGTCCAGCTCTGACTGGGGGGTGTTAAATAGGAAAGGTATTGTATATATCCTTTTGTGTATCTTTCCATGTTTATCTAGTTAGGGTTTTCTTGCATCTCTTGTGCTTATTTATACACATAGTTGCAATACAAGTTTCGGTATAGGGTTTTTACCACTCTTTTTCGCTCTATAAGGATAGTGGCGTATAACACAATTCTTCTTGGAGGAGTATTTTGCCCGGGTGTGACTAACACATGTAACATCCCTATAATACATGACGTAAATAATGATTTACAATATGGTAATAACTAATATGTATCCATCTACCAGCTATATATAGGGTTCTCTACTTGTGGAGGCAACAGATTGAGATCTTCACAATGTTGCTTATCATAATCCCTTGTTCCCGGAAATGCCCCTGTACACAACCTAAGGAAATTGTTTCTAGTAAGACAATAATGTGCAAATGCCAATCCTCCATCAACCATTTCATTCAAATTGGGCATCGAGATCGATTTCGTCACAGTACCTTTATTATTCCTACTCCTACCCAAATATCTGCTACCTGGATTAGCTAAAACCTTGTCGAGATCAGAATACTCCATGAATCTCTATGTGGCTGTTTCCCATTGCTCAAGAGTAAGAGGCTGAGACTCGTTCGCCATAGCTTCTGTTATTTTTGTAACATAGTCTTTGGATTCTTGTAAGTTAAACAATTGGGAAATTCCCTGAAGAAATCATTTGATGGGTGATCGGCACAAACATCAAATTTTTTTCCACAATATATGCGAGGGGCCTCAGCTGTGGCATGCAAAGCACATCACTATTCACTAACGCGTGCATTAATAAAGAATTTGTACTGCAAGCAAACACAATATTGTGTTTAACAAAAGATAAATTAAAATATTGGAGTTCCTTATCTACGGATTAGGGGTTTTTTTATAGAGTAATATAAAAAAAATAAAAAAATCCAAAATAAATAAATTGAAAAAAAAAGAAAAAAAATATATATGTATATAGACAAGACGGCATTACCCTGTTCGTCTTCCAACAATTTTATTTTTTTAATTGAAGGAAAATGAAACGACATGAATGATTCCTTTTCTTTTTTTAGGTTATGGATACTCGTTTTTTTCTTGTTTTCAGCTCATTTTTCTTTCTTCTCTTCCTTTTTCGTGCATTTTTAGGTTTCGCCTTAAAATATAACTTGTAGATTTATATATAAACATTGTACCTCACAAGAATAGGACCATTTCGATGTCCGATGAAGAAATACGACAAAGCAAAAAAACAACATTTGGCTTGACACACTAAATACCTACGTGCTTGAATAGCAGTGTACTAGTCTGTTAGTAATCACAGTGGACAAAAAGTCCGTGTTTCACCATTTCGAAACGGTTAATATCGAATAAAAGAGTAGGGATGGAATACCAAACATGTGGACAAATATTTGATAAAAGACCAATCGGCTGCCTCCACAATGCTGCATCCCTTGATAACTTTCCTAACATGAAAATTATATCCTCAGAAAGAAAACTGAGTCCATTATTAGAATTGTACCTCGTTCCATGGTGGTTTATATGAACTATCCCCTGTTTATACTCTGTTTCTACTCGTGCAGATGATCCCCTATCTCCTCTGTTTATATCTCCCCTTTTTCGTGGTAGATGATATTCACAAATATCCCCTGTTTATCTCGAAAGAAAATTCTTTGTAGGGTTTGGTGGAGGAAGAGATTGTTCTTTGTAAGGCATATTTAGCTTTATCCTAGCTTGAAATTACCCTTTAACTTTAACCTTTAATAATTCTTTACTTTAATAATTAACCTTTAACTTAATTAATTCTTTGTAAGGCATATTTAGCTTATTAGTAAAAAATAGTGATAAAAGAGAAAAACAATGCAATGAAACGATGGACCCAATTGACAACTTTAATAACCTTTATCGAGGATATAATTTCAAGATCTGCTCAAGATCTTTCATCGAGATAAGTAAACAACTTTAGGGGTACAAAGAATATATTAAACATAAGCACATTAAAGGACACGACGACTGATTACAAAATATCTCTTGACATTAAAGCGAGCACAGTCACATGACTTTTGAAATTAAAGGAAACGACGTCTGAGTAAAAAATGTCTGCTGAGTAAAACCAGAAATGTCTTCTCTTCCATATGTATATAGATATAGCGTAACTTTATGCTTTAAAATGGTTGAATGCGAAATGTATGGATTTCAAAATTTAAATGTCAAAGTTATTTGATGTACAAATAATTTGTTAGGTATCTTAGAATTTCTACATTTATTTTTTTAAATTATAATTGAATATTTTTTATATAATAGCAACAACTTGCATTAAAATTTATTTTCTATGTTTAAAAAAATTAACTATTGTATCTTTTTCTTATATTTCTCTTTTTCACTCTTAGATTATTGGTAAGGGCATATTTAGCTTATTAGGCAAAAAATAGTGATAAAGAGAAAAATAATGCAATGAAATGATGGACCCAATTGACAGGTGGTTGATTTCTTTATATTCTCGTAAAGACGCCACAGCCAGCCGAGAAGCTCCAAAAAAGTTAACAGCAGGGGGGGGGGGTTTCGTGCAATTTTCAGAATTACACAGGGGGTTTCAGCCACTTATTTTTTTCACAGGGGTTTTCAGCCAATAAATATTTGACAGGGGTTTTTTTGCATTTTAAAATTAACGGTGTTAAAGTTTGTGACGGAGGGGGGGTTTCGTGCAATTTTCAAATAATACAGGGGGTTTTTAGCTTATTTTTTTTCACAGGGGTTTTTCAGCTAATTTAGATTTCACAGGGTTTTTTTTTTGCAGTTTTCCCTTTATAATATAGGCAACTAGTGTTAATGCAATTATTAAATAGTTATACTTTAAGAAAAATAATTTATTGTTTTTTAATTTATCATACATATATTTAGCAACGTCACTTTTCGTTGCTATGATTGATCATTTTTTTCGATTTACATTTTGCAAGGAAACGTTTTTGCTGCTATAATAAAGTATTCTTATGGAAATATTCAGCAAGGAATGCAGCAACGAAGTTTTTGGAGGGAAAACTCCCTCCAAAAGTTACATTTTCGATATAAGCCAGCATCGAATTACAGCAAGGAAAAGAATTCGCTCCTGAACTCAGCAACGACAATTCGCGTTGCTGCTCTTAATTTTCGAAATTGGATCCCACGAAATTCGTATTCCTTGCTAAAAGCGATACTAATCAGCAGCGAAATAATTGTCCATGCTAAATTACGATGCTATTTGGGGTGTTTTCTTGTAGTGATTGGCAAAATTCATCTATGTTTTAAATCTTAGTGGGATGAATGAAAAATTCACCAATAACGATTATATTTATGTAATCACATGTTGAAAAATTGAAATATACGTTTTAACAAATTGAAATATACTTTTTGACATGCATCTATAATATATACCAAATACAATGTAAAATAATTGAAATAAAGAAAAAAATAATGCAATATCAATTTCATAAGATAGAGTGTGTTGCAATTTTATTCCCCTTATTTATAAATTTGCAAAACCAGTCCTGTTGAATGCATTTTTTGCGATTTTAGTCTCGTCCGTCAAAAATTGGACAAAAACATTACACGCGCTGTTAATTTCATTACTAATCTCGTGATGTAAGAAACGATGGTTTTCATCAAATTTCTAACGGATGTGGTCAAAATTGCAAAAGAATGCATCATACTGGACTAATTTTGCAAATTTATAAACAAAAAACACAACCAACCAGACTAATATTGTGATTTTCCCGGAAAGATCTAAAACTATTACCAAACTAAATCTACCACACACATTTTAATTATACATAGGTCTTGTCAATTATTTCAAGTAGGCAACATGAGTTTCTTCATTCAACAAAAATAGAGACATAAAAAAAGAAGATCCAACCATATATATAAACAGATGGCTGTAAGAGACTTCATCAGAGTAGGGTTCACAACACTATAACTAATAAGTGCAAGGAAAGAAATAAAACCATGACATAATAGTAATTAATTTGATTTGAAATACGTACCTTCTACTGCACTGCTGCTACTCCTCCTGGGTTCCTGATATATATCTGAAACCAACGGATTCCGATATGGATTTTGCAAGAAAAGTTTTAGGATTCTTCTAGTTTATAGGCCCAGTTCCAACGGATAATTAGAACATTAATTTATTTTGCGTTCGTTGAGAAGTAGAGTTTATTTAAGCAAAAATTAGACCAAGTTTAGATTAAGTAGGATGCGTCACGCAACTTGTACTCATGCATACATCATGAAAATATATGTCTACACTTGGAATAATATAAATAATATATATATAATATATATATATGTTGCTAATTATAATATATATTATTTTAACAATAAAAACTGTCATAACATTCTCAAAAAGAATAAAGTTAATGTCAATTCATTTCATATTAACAATAATTACTCAAAAAATATGGCATTCGAAAGTAATGTAATCAATTGTATAACAATAAATATTGCTTAAAATTTAAATAATCCACTACCTTTTCTTAAGAAGGAAAAAAAGAATAGGAAAGATGAGAGGGCACGATTAGACACTTTATATGTAATTATACATACACACGTATATATTTTAGTGCTAGATCAGGAAATATAAAATAAGTTTGGGAGATTAGTGATTTTTATAAGCCAAATGATCCTGATATGAACATGCAACTAACAATATTCGTCTTTTAATTAATTAAATTACCTTTAATTGACAGTGCTGCTGCTCTAATCCTGATTTCTTTTAAGCCAACTGATCCTGATATGAAATTGCAAATAATATTTGGACTCTTGAAATAATAGTTATCATAAAAAATGAGTCAATTATTCGACCATTAATATATTATGTGTAGAACAATAGAGTTGAATTAAGGCAAAATTAAATCAAATTCAAATGAGGCAGATTCTACTTCCTCTGAATTTGTCAAACAATTTGTTGTCACCCATACCTCATTAAGTATATATAATGCTTATACATATGACTTACAAAATTAATGTTAGTGCATTTCAAGTTAGCAACAATTAGAAGAAATGTATTTCGACGGAACAATATCTTCATATTAAATTGACAAATGAAATATAAGCCTTTTATTCCGATTATTCCTTTTGGAATTCAATACCGCGAGTATTTCCCGCCAACCATGTGAAATTGGTTATTTCATTGTCGTGATGAATATCGAAGTGATGAGAATGCAAAGGGAAATAAAACGAGATTGCGAATTTATTAATATACTAAATGCTCTATTTAATTCCAAAAAGTTGACAGTGAAAAGAAAAGAAAATACAATAAAACCATTTGCTTTAAGAAAATACAATAAAACCATTTGCTTTTTCCAACATTTTCCTTTAGTCAACCTTATAACAACATATAATGATTATATATATGATGATAAATCGTTGACACAAAATTCGCAATATATATATGTCAATTTCCAACCAATCAACTATAATAAATTGAATGCCATTGCCAATGTTAGCCACAATGAAGAAAACCGTTAAGATAACTCTTTATAAATTGCCTTTCAGAACTTGAAAATGATCTCCATTCACAGTTTAAAACCATTGCATTGATGAAATAAAATGGTTCTATCTAAGCGGCACGGCAATACATGACTTGTTATGTGATGATTTAGTTCGATCAAAATCAAACTTAGATTATAATTGTTTGAATAACGAGATTGAAAATATTAGATATATAATCAAATTAATTGTAATCTATGATGTACGAATATACTTAAAAACCACATAATGCAGTGTCGGATACTTGGAGGACACGGCCCCGATACGTGTCGGACACGCCACCTGGAGTGTCTGAAAACCAAATAAAAAGAAAAAAAATGGGACACGGTGCCAGACACGGCTAGGCAAGTCTCCGACACATTTTAGGACATGGCGGAAAAGAAGGGACACGATGTCGGACACGGCTAGGGAAGTGTCCGACACGTTTTAGGACACGGCGTGGTTGAATTTTATATTTTAGAAATTTAGGGGGCCTGAATTACTAATAGGAATAATCTAACTAAATCAAAAATCAGATCCACACCAAAGCAGCTTAGTGAAGCCCTCTTTTCCTTCCTACTACTTCTAGCTCTACAGTCAAATCAAAAGTGCAATTCAAGTTTGTTTCACCATTTTAAATTACCTTTTAGTTTGAGATAATAGTTTCAACTTCCAAATCATCTTTTATTCTTCTGTAATTCAATTCTAAGGGGTTGGACTTGGAATTATTACTTCTAAAATTCTATCACACTTTGGAGATTCGATTTTTGTTCTGGTTACTTCAATTTTTTTGTTACAAGAGCACCATATTAGGTAAATTTAAAGATTTTAATGTAGAAATTATGTGTGAAAGTCATAAAAATGCATCATAATTCCAGTGTTTGATAAAATGCCTAATAGTGAAAATATGTGTAAAATTACTAGTTCTTACTTGATTTTGTTTGTACATTATTAATGCACAAAAGTATATAAATATATATATAAAAATAATACATATATATATATTGTATAGCCGTATCCCTGCTGTGTCGTATCTTAAATTTTTTGAAAATCCGTATAGCCATGTCCATATCGTATCGGATCGTGTCTCCGTATCCGTATCCGTATCCGTATCCGTGCAACTTGTAAATAATTGTGTTGGATCAAAATGAATTTAGACAAAGATCTATTATGTACTTTTTTTTTTTGAACAAGATCTATTATGTACTTGAAAGGGACAAAATTGAATTTGAGTCGGCGGCAGTGTTTTGAAACCCAACCCGGACCGGCCGGTTAGACAGGTAAAACTGGGAACCGGTTCATAAAACGGCTCGGGTGGGAAGCAAAAACCGTTCAGGCCAAAAAACCGTGTTTTTTAGAAGAAAATCGGTCGACCCAGCGGTTCAACCGTCGAACCGGTAGAACCGGTGCTGGGTCGATTGAACCGACCAGATCGTGAGCTATATAAAAAAGAAGGGTTGATCTCAGGATTTGCAAATCAGGGTTTGAGCCAATTAATTCCCCTCTTCTTCTCCTTCACGTCTACTGCTCCTGCGCCCGATTTGTTGCTGCTTCTTCAAATACAAGAGGCAGCTGTACATTTTTCTTCACATCCACCATTTCTGAAATTTCAATTTTTTGTGCAAGGTAGTGTGTAGAAGATATAGTTGAAGGTGGCGGTTTGTAAGACGGCAAAGGAGATCAAAAAATTAATATACAAAAGATTAGGAGAAGATTTGGAATGAAAAAGAAAGAAAAACCTTAACAAGATCAAGAAGAGGTGTTGCGGCTGTGTAAGGAAGAAGAAAGAGAGTTTGGGAATTAGGTCTTTTTGGCCTTTATATTTTATATTTTCTTTTTTTTTTTTTTAGTTTTATTTGGCTGATCAAATAATAGCTACATAGTCTTTGCTCTTAAGTCTTAACTTGCAACTCTTGAGTTGATTTATGATTATTCCATCTAATTTGATTTTATATTTTATATAGTTCAAAATATATGTTGGCATATGATAATATATATATATACACACACATATATATATATTTATAATATACTGTGAATATTATTTTATAATATTATTAATATAATACATATTATTTATTACATAATTATGACGTCATCGGTCCGACCGCGGTTGACCCAACGGTCGAACCGGTCACCCTTAACCCGGTCGATTTTCCGGTTCGATGACCGGTCCGGGTTTCAGAACATTGGTCGGCGGATCTGCAATTGAATATGGGCCAATCTTATTGCAGACAAGTGATACTGAATTTCCAATCATGGACCTAATTGCCAACCCACAAGGCTGTCTGATCAATATAAGGGGACAGGTATCCAAGACTTATTGGTTTAATGCTATCCACCTCTCAATTTGTGAGAAATTTTGAGTTCTAATCCAAATTGTTATAAGTTGTAGCTCTCCCCTCCTTTATTGATCTAGATAGAATTTTTATGACTTAGTATTATGACTATCATCCAGATTTATTGAGTTAAATATTTAAAATATCTCCTTCATCTTGAATTTTAAACAATATATATATATATATATATATATATATATATATTGGGACAGGTTAGTTAATCAAGAGTCTTAACTTAAGACCATGATAAAAAGAAGTCCCCACATTCTACATTTTGTCTTGTTTTAAACATAATTTACGAAAACCAAATCAAATGCATTTATTGCATTCATTTCTTTCCCAAATCAAAATAAGTGGCAAAATGGGGAAGAATAACCGGTGGTATATAGCACCGCTCATATAATATAGGTATTTTGACCAATGATGCAATTGATCCAACAGAGCATTTCGGAATTTCATATATACTTGTCTTTTCAAGTCTAAATGTATAGGCTCTGTTTGAATGTGTTTTCATTTCATTTTCAACTGTCATTTTCTAAAAACATATGGGGAAATGAGTTTTTTTATTTTTGCGTGAGAAAAGTGAAAAAAGTAGGTGTGTTTGGTTGTATTTTTAAAAATAATTGAAATTGGTGATTGTGATGTGTGGAATAATTGAAAAGTAATGATTAGATGAATAGTGTTGGATTTAAAAATTTAAAGGAAAGGTGAGAATGAAATAGTCATTATTAATTTAACATTTACTATAATTATTGCCATGTGTTGCATTGCTATAAGCTAGAAGGTAAAGTAGCCTTAATAACTGGAGGAGCCAGTGGCATTGGTGAAAGCACAGCCAAACTATTCTCCAAACATGGAGCCAAAGTTGTAATTGCTGATATCCAAGATGAAATTGGCCACTCGGTCATAAACTCCATTGGCCCCTCCAGTTCAACTTACATCCATTGTGATGTCACAAATGAAGATCATGTCCAAAATGCTGCTGACAAAACAGTTTCAACCTATGGAAAGCTTGATATCATGTTCACTAATGCAGGGATTTGTGATCCTCCCCGGGCCTGCATAGTCGACAACGAGAAAACAGATTTTGAGCTGGTCCTAAGTATTAATGTCACCGGCATCTTCCTAGGCATGAAGCACGCCACCCGAGTCATGGTCCCGGCCTGTAGTGGCACCATAATCTCAACCGCGAGCCTAGTCTCAGGGATCGGTGGGGCCGTGTCTCACGCCTATACGTCATCGAAACATGTCGTAGCATGGCTGACGAGGAATTTAGCAGTCGAGCTCGGACAGTTTGGTATTAGGGTTAATTGTTTGTCACCATACGCCCTCGCCACGCCTTTGGCGACGAAATTTGTAGGGGTTGATGATGAAGGACTTGAGCAATTTATGAATTCTATGGCGAACCTCAAAGGTGTTACCCTGAAGGCTGATGATGTTGCTAATGCAGCCCTGTTTCTGGCTAGTGATGAGGCTAGATATGTGAGTGGGCAAAATCTCTTCATAGATGGAGGCATGGACATTGTTAATTCTGCATTTAAAATTTTCAACTATCCAGAGTCTTGATAATTGCATGTTTTTATGGTACTAGTAAACAACACGTACGTCGCACGTGAATCATATGATATCGTTGAAACAATTCAGCTATATAGATATTTATTCAAGTTGAAAATGCTTCTTATTCAAACTTTAATTAGTTAGTATTAACTTAAACAAGTGAAGTTATTACTCAATAAACCAGAAGTATTTAAAAATCTAAATATTGATTAACATGAAAAACTCAATCAATACGTAAAATAATTACATATAAAAATTGAAACCTTGATAACAATGTAATAAGTAAATTCTTATATTCATTTTTCTTCTTATAATGGACCAAACGTTTTTTCTCTCCTTGAGTTTGTTGTGTTTGTGTAACCATCTCTTCATTACGACTTAAAAATTTGATATCATGTAATTTTCTAGTTTTTCTTTTATTTACATTTTTCTTATTTTTTTTTATTTTCTAAAGCATCAGTAGCATGTTTCCTCTCGAGAACATTCAATGTGTCTGGCCCCATTACAACCTCAATCATATTTTTGGCAAAATCACTATAGATTGACATAGATATGCTTTCCAAGTTGTTTGCTTCGCTACTACTGAATGTATCTCTTTAGTTTACAAAGTTATATTTTATAAATAAAAATGTAGAAGTAAAAGAATACATATGTTCCACATAAAAGCTAATGCGTAATAGAGAAAATAATAACAACATAATGAGGATTTGTTTTTTATTTTTTAACATGATTCTTGTTCTCAAAGCATTTTGGCTTCCTTTAGTCACATTTTTTCCCTAAACAATACCCTAACCATCTTTCAAATAGACATTATTCTACTACACTGATGATTTAGTGTCATAATTATATTCAATTAATAAAATAGAAAAAATTGTAAATTTAGTCCTATAACTTTAGTGGAATGCCAAAATTGGTTCTGTAACTTTCAAAAAGTCGCGATTTAAGGACATTTATCAATTGAGAACCCTAATTTCGGTGGAAATACCAATTAAAATTGGGGGTTTTGCAATTGCCAGTCAGATTTGCATGCGTGGAGTATGACAATTTTTTTTTTAACACATAAGACGCCAAATAAAAAAAAATTGAGTGAAAGAAAACAAATAATAAGATAAAACTAAGTTGGTAATGTCAAAAAAAGGCACTGTCATACTCCACGCGTGCTAATCTGGCAGCAATTGCAAAACATCCAATTTTAATTGGTCACGTGCAGGAAATTAGGGTTCCTAATTGAAAACTATCCTTAGATCGCGATTTTTTGAAAGTTACGAAACCAATTTTGCCACCCTTCTAAAGTTATAGGACCAAATTTGTAATTTTTCAATAAAATATATAAGCTTTCTGAGGCAAAATTGTAATTGGTTGAATGAACATTTAAAATATTTGAAGGCAATAAAATGAGAAGACATCGATCATTCAATTTTTTTGGATATTCAAAAATTAAATCATAATTTAACTATATAAATTCTTACTCAATAAAGTATATTGGTTTAATCTTGTATAAATTCTTTATTTGACCTTTGATGATTCATGGTGTTTGATTCTAATTTTTTTTTTGTAAGATTATTTTCATTTTTCTTCTTAAATATTCAATTATTTATTCCTCTCTTTAAGTATATGATTGTTGGTGACATTTCTCTTCTTCTCTTTAATTCATAAATGTGAAATAAAATCGCAAATATAATAATATCAAACATTTTCTTAAATTAAATTACCTATTATTTAGATTTTATGTTATTTTTAGAAATAATGTAAAACTCATTGTTAAAGATTCATGAAGGTAAAATTGAAATAAAAAAACTTACTTTTTCAATGAAGTCAATATATAGATATGCTATTATGAACCTTTTGAGTTTGTTTAATTTTTAATGTTGAATCGTTGTATTTAGGGGAAGTCTTGTTTGGTTTAATTAGACCATTCTTTCTGAAAAGATTATTTAGAACAAATTTATCAAGCATCAAATTAGATTAAAATATCTATAAATTATATAATGATATCAGTTGAAAATTAATTTTTCTTTGTAGGCCAAATTGAAAATATAAAAAAAGATAAAAAGAAAAATTAGAAACTCAACATTCTTTAACTTATGCAACTGCAATTAAAAAAAAAATTGAAATTTTTATTTTCTATATTTGTAACATATAATTTTTTAAATAGTGAAGTATCAAAAATATTTTTTATTATCCCTGTTGGACGACATAATCACACAAATATCTTTAAAGAAGTAATGAAGTCAATATAATTGTTCTTTTGAATATTAAATATTAGAAAGAAAATTATTTATATTGGTGTAATTTTGTTTGATATTTTGATGTAAAGGGTCCGCTTAGAGTGATAGAATAAATTTTTCCTTTGCCTTAAAGGTGTTCCTTACTCAGTGTAATAAGATCCGTATAATATTGCTTTATAATAAGCTGCCCCATTTGTCTTTTAATTTAATAAATGAACAAAGATGAGTTACCTGATGTATTTCTACTTCTATGTGTATTTCTATTATAGACTTCTAATGTAATTATACATCTTCTTGTTGTAGATATATACAACTTATTTATATTATTTATTATTTCACTCTTTTGTCATTTAAAAGTGAATTACATAAGGATATATACGTCAAAAGTTTCAAAAAATCACTCATACTTTTATAATAGAGTAGATATTCAAACTTTTATTTTTTCTATTTGGCTGTCCAATTTTAAATTGGACTGTATGTCAATGGATTAATGAAGATTTAATTTAGTAAGAAAGTTTTGATTTGGGTTGAACCCATAAATATATTGTGTTTAGGGAGGCCCAGTTTCTCATTATAGTTTTGAGATTAAATTTGATTATGTTATAAAATAACCCCAAATATTATGAAATATACACAAATATTTTAAAGTAGAGAGACTAGAGAATTAAGAAGAGAATTCTTTCTTTGATTTTGGTGTGTCTTAACAATACAACTTCATGTCCTATTTAAAGGCACAAAATAGTAGGTACAATTATTTCAAGAGTTGAGTACATAATGGAAAAGATGAATTTACAAGTAGTGGAAGAGCAATGATCATCCACTATAACATAAAGAGGAGGAGAAATGATTATCCATTATATCATGTAGTGGAGGATACATGGACATCCATATAATTATTCATAACACTCCCCCTTGGATGTCCATCACTTAAGAATATGCCTCGTTAAAACCTTACTAGGAAAAACCCTGTGGGATAAAAACCTAGTGAAGGAAAAAGAGTACATAATTATTTCAATACGCAATCAGATGCTGCCTCATTAAAAACCTTACCAGGAAAATCCAGTGGGAAAAAAACCTTGGTTAAGGGAAAAAGAGTGCAGCGCGTATTATCTCCCCCTCATGACAATATCAGTCAAGATCTTTAAGTTTACGCACGCCAATATTGTAAACTAGTTTTTCAAATGTTGCTGTAGGAAGTGCCTTGGTGAACAAATCAGCAAGATTATCTCTGGAACGGATTTGTTGAACATTGATATCACCATTCTTCTGAAGATCGTGAGTAAAAAAGAACTTTGGTGAAATATGCTTTGTTCTATCTCCTTTAATGTACCCTTCTTTCAATTGTGCGATACATGCGAAATTATCTTCATATAAGATCGTCGGGATCATTTTTCCAGAAGATAAACCACAAGTCCCTCGAATATGTTGAATTATAGATCTTAACCAAACACATTCTCGACTCGCCTCGTGAATAACTAAGATTTCTGCATGATTAGATGATGTGGCCGATATAGTTTGTTTCATAGATCGCCATGAAATGGCTGTGCCACCACATGTAAATAAATAGCCCGTTTGTGAACGACCACTATGAGGATCAGACATATATCCAGCATCTGCATATCCAATCAGTTCGGATTTGGGTACATTTGAATAAAACAAGCCCATATCCATTGTTCCTCTAAGATAGCGAAGTACCTGCTTTACCCCATTCCAATGCCTTCGCGTAGGAGAAGAACTATATCTTGCTAATAGATTAACAGCAAATGCTATATCAGGTCGAGTATGACAAGCAAGATACATTAGTGCACCTATTGCACTTAGATATGGTACTTCAGGACCAAGTAATTCTTCATCATTTTCTCGAGGTCGAAAAGGATCTTTGTTCACATCTAGTGACCTTACGACCATCGGGGTGTTCAATGGATGTGATTTATCCATGTAGAATCGCTTTAACACCTTTGATATATAAGCATCTTGATATACAAAAATTCCGTTCTTTAAATATTCAATTTGCAACCCAAGGCAAAATTTTGTTCTTCCAAGATCTTTCATTTCAAATTCTTTCTTTAAGCAATTAACAGTTTTTGAAATCTCTTCAGGAGTTCCAACGATATTTAAATCGTCAACATAAACTGTAATTATAACAAACTCATTTCCAGATCTTTTCATGAAAATACAAGGACAAATTTGATCATTCTTATATCCTTCCTTCAACAAATATTCACTGAGACGATTATACCACATTCGTCCAGATTGTTTCAGTCCATACAATGACTTACTTAATTTAATTGAATAATGTTCTCGAGAACTTGAATTATATGCTTCAGGCATATTAAATCCTTCAGGGATTTTCATATATATATCATTATCAAGCGAGCCATACAAATAGGCTGTAACAACATCCATTAGACGCAAATCAAGTTTTTCATGCACTGCCAGACTTATTATATAACGAAAAGTAGTTGCATCCACCACAGGAGAATAGTCTCCTCATAATCTATGCCAGGTCGTTGCGAAAACCCTTGGGCAACAAGACGTGCCTTATATCTTACAATTTCACTTTTCTCATTTCGTTTTCGCACAAATACCCATTTGTATCCTACTGGCTTTACATCTTCAGGTGTACGGACTACAGGTCCAAAAACTTTTCGTTTTTCAAGCGAGTTTAACTCTGCCCCCATTGCGTCTTTCCATTTTGGCCAATCATTTCTTTGTCGACATTCATTAACAGACTTTGGTTCTTGATCCTCATTATCATTCATCATATTTAGCGCTACATTATATGCAAATTTATCATCAACGTTGACTTCATTTCGATTCCATCGTTTCCCGTTCATAACATAATCGATTGAGATCTCATTATTTTCACAATTTTCAGGTACCTGAGGTTCTTCTGGAACCGAAATATTAGTTATGACTGGGGACTCTTCTGGAGTTATTTTATCCTCGATTAGACCATCTTGATTCTTAGCTCCTTTTCTTTTTCGAGGATGACTATCTTTGGAACTGATAGGTCTACCACGCTTCAAGCGTGCAGTAGACTCATTACTTTGACCTTCAGGGACAACAATTCTTACTGGAGCATTAACAGCTAGTACATGTGACTTAGCCACTTTTTTTAGGTCAGTAAATGCGTCTGGCAGTTGGTTAGCTAAACCTTGCAAGTGAATTATCTTTTGAACTTCCAGTTCACTTTGTTTTGTTCGAGGATCAAGATGAGATAAAGATAATTCATTCCAACTAATTTTCTTTTCCAGCTGCTTATTTTCTCCCCCTAATGTTGGGAAATCTGATTCATCAAAATGACAATCAGCAAATCGAGCCGTAAATAAATCTCCAGTTAATGGCTCTAGATACTTTATTATCGATGGAGAATCGAATCCAACATATATTCCCAATTTCCTTTGAGGACCCATCTTAGTGCGTTGTGGTGGAGCAATTGGAACATATACCGCACATCCAAAAATTCTTAGATGGGAAATATTTGGTTCCTGACCAAAAACCAAGTGTAATGGGGAGAACTTATGATAACTTGTTGGCCTTATGCGAATAAGTGCTGCTGCATGCAAAATAGCATGTCCCCAACAAGAAATAGGAAGTTTTGATCTCATAAGTAAAGGTCTTGCAATTAACTGCAGACGCTTAATAAACGATTCTGCTAGACCGTTTTGTGTATGAACATGTGCTACAGGATGTTCAACATCAATTCCAATAGACATACAATAGTCATTGAACGTTTTTGGAAGTAAATTCACCCGCATTATCAAGGCGTATCTTCTTAATTGGATAATTAGGAAAATGTGCTTGTATTCTAATCAATTGAGCAAGCAATCTCGCAAACGCCAGGTTGCGAGTTGATAACAAAGATACATGTGACCATCTTGTTGATGCATCAATTAAAACCATAAAATATCTAAATGGTCCACACGACGGGTGTATTGGTCCACAAATATCACCTTGAATACGTTCCAAAAACGTAAGAGATTCACTTCCTACTTTTGTTGTTGATGGTTGAATAATCAATTTTCCTTGTGAACAAGCAGCACATGAGAAATCATTCTATTGAAGAATCTGTTGGCTCTTCAATGGATGACCACATGAATTCTCAATTATCTTTCGCATCATAATTGATCCGGGATGGCCCAACCGGTCATGCCAAATAACAAACTTATTTTGATTCGCAAACTTCTGGTTTACGATAACATGTGTTTCAATAGTAGATATATGCGTGTAGTACAAACCGGAGAAAAATGCAGGCAATTTTTCCAATATACATTTGTTACCAGATATTGTATTAGTGATGTAAAGATACTCAATATTGCCATCACTTGTTGTCTCAATATGATATCCATTTCGGCAGATATCTTTGAAGCTTAGTAAATTTCTTTGAGATTTGGTAGAATATAATGCTTCATCAATATAAAATTGCGTTCCTCCGGGTAACAATATATTAGCTTTGCCGGAGCCTTCAATTAACTTTGTACTACCCGATATAGTACTAACATTGGCTTCTTGCATTACTAAATAAGAGAAGTATTTTTTTATTTATGAGGATGGTGTGAGTTGTTGTACTATCAGCGACACATATATTTCATTATTGATGTTGTTGCTGATCGAGTAAATACTCATTCTTTATTGAAACATAAAAAGAAATAAATCAATATCAAACAATATTATTTAATATAAGAAATGATAATCTTATGAATAAATTCATTCTTAAAAAGAAAACAACATGCTTAAATATTTATTTATAAAGTACTAGAATTAAAATTTAACAAATTTATTTTTGAACACTTCAATCTCCAATCAAGTGATCAATTTTTTCATTAGGATCATAAAAGATATCAACAACATCTAAATGAATGTCATCAAAATCGGCCATGATCAGAATCGCTTTCTTCAAAAGCAAAATTTGTTTCTATTTTCTTTCTTTTACTTTTTAGCGATTCTTGGTAAAGGTCAACAAGATGTTTTGGTGTACGACAGGTACATGACCAATGACCTTTACTACCACAACGATAGCATAAATTTTTCACAAATTTGCTATTTTGCCCACTTTCATGTTTCTCTTCATTATTTTCCCACTTCTGGTGGAAAGATGTATTCTTTGAATAACCACCACGATTTCCATAACCATATTCACGACCACGTCCACGTCCATGATTTCTTTAATGATTAAAATAGTTATGTGCTGCTACTTTCACTTCAGGGAATGTAGCAGAACTAGTTGGACGGGACTGATGATTAAAATAATTATATATTGCTCAACACATTCACTTCAGGGAATGGAGTATAGTTATTTGCATATATGAATTTATATATTGCTGAGCACATTCACTTCAGGGAATGAAGTATAGTTATTTGCATCAAGAAGGATTTCAACATCTAACGCCCAAGAAAAATAATTTTTCCTCGTAATATCAAGAGTCACAAAGTCAAGTTTTTTCAAGATTCATCAATATAATACTATTATCAAAGTATAAAATGAATAACATAACAATCATTCAACTTCTTAAAATATTTTCAACATGATAGGATTATTCAAAAGAATAATACTAATCAAATATATGCACATATACATATGTCTTCTTTCCAAACATCAAGAAAATTATTGCATATTTCTATTTTTGTTAAATATTGAAATATACATACCTTTTCTTTACCTTTTCCTCTTGCTTTGTTTTAAAAATCTTGTCCATCAATTTTCTTTACAAACTCATAATAACTCACGAAAATCTCTCAATGGATTTTACATCATACGTTGAGTACCCCATGTATATCTTTAGCCAAATTTCAAAATGATTAACACCTTGAGACGAATCGTGCTGATAACGTGTTATAAAATAACCCAAAATATTATGAAATATACACAAATATTTTAAAGTAGAGAGACTAGAGAATTAAGAAGAGAATTCTTTCTTTGATTTTGGTGTGTCTTAACAATACAACTTCATGTCCTATTTATAGGCACAAAATAGTAGGTACAATTATTTCAAGAGTTGAGTACATAATGGAAAAGATGAATTTACAAGTAGTGGAAGAGCAATGATCATCCACTATAACATAAAGAGGAGGAGAAATGATTATCCATCATATCATGTAGTGGAGGATACATGGACATTCATATAATTATTCATAACAGAGTAAAT
This sequence comes from Buddleja alternifolia, assembly GCA_019426215.1. Classification (NCBI taxonomy): domain Eukaryota; kingdom Viridiplantae; phylum Streptophyta; class Magnoliopsida; order Lamiales; family Scrophulariaceae; genus Buddleja; species Buddleja alternifolia. Next base: position 38,640,702 of record CM033398.1, read on the forward strand.
AATATTAACGAAATGAAACAATATCTTAGTGCATTCACATGCATTATAGCTGTGGTGGCTATTCTTTTATGAGTTAATAATGTTCGTAATATGGGCGTAAAAGCCCGATACAAAAACTACACTTAATTTAAAGAGGACAAATAATATCCTCGTATACTCCCCTCTTCATTGACCACATAAATTAATCTTTATATTTGTTTTACTATAATTTTAATTCCAATAATAACAACAATGTGATATGCCATATAGCTTTGTAAATCATCACATTTTTTATTTTCTTTTATATCCTTGTATAGTTTATGTGAATGGATCGAAAACGATTGAAAATTTGGTTCAAATTCAATATGTGATCCAACAATTGTCTTATCAAAACCAGAAATTTGGTACAAATTCAATACGTGATCAACAATTGTCTTATCAAAACCTAAAAATTGGTACAACCCCCTGCAAATGACCTAAACGCGATATTGAATTCATTATCCTGAACGAATTTTAACTGACTTTGATTTGTTGTATATATAATCAAATGATTGAGTCTTCTGTTTATCTCAAACACAAATTTCCAAGTGAGCCAGTCAACCCTCAATAATTTCGTCCTATTTCACTGTAATGGCAAACGCTTTGTTTGTTTCTGCAATCTCTAGAAGGTAATTATTCACACAAGAACCTCCAGTGCAAAATGTTGCATCTCCTATTGTATTTATTTCTATGCATGACAAATGTATAAACATTTATCACACTTTTGTGTGCGTAAAGAACTTGTTATACAATTGTTTAATTAAAAATCATGACGGAGAAATTACTATTAGTTGTGACTCTGTATATATCTTTGTCGCTTAAAATATACAAATAATGATAATTTTGATAAAAAAAATTAGTTCGCTCCCGACTCGACCGAACCCAAGTGCAAGTGTATTTTACAAATTGAGTGAATTACACTTAGCCATGTAATAGGTCACTCATTTTAATTTATATAATACACTTGGGATCGACCAAATTAGGAGCAGATTAGAATTTCCCTTATATCAATGAATTTCTCTCATATTTCAAAGATTTTACAACTATATATGGTCTTATTTGAATTGATATATAGGCTAGAAGGAAAAGTAGCCATGATAACTGGAGGAGCCAGTGGCATTGGACAGTGCACAGCCAAACTATTCTCCAAACATGGAGCCAAAGTTGTCATTGCTGATATTCAAGATGAAATGGGCCACTCGGTTATAAACTCAATTGGTCCCACCAATTCAACTTACATCCATTGTGATGTCACTAATGAAGATCATGTCAAAAATGCTGTTGACAAAACAGTCTCAACCTATGGAAAGCTTGATATCATGTTCACCAATGCAGGGATTTGTGATCCTCCCCGGCCCCGACTCATCGACAATGAGAAAAATGATTTCGAGCGCGTTTTAAGCATTAATGTCACCGGTGCTTTCCTAGGCATGAAACATGCAGCCCGTGTCATGGTCCCGGCCCGTAGTGGCTCCATGATCTCGACCGCGAGCATTGCCTCGGGGATTGGTGGTTCCTCCCCACATGCCTATACAGCTTCAAAGCATGCGGTAGTAGGACTTGTGAAAAATTTAGCAGTCGAGCTCGGACAGTTTGGTATCAGGGTCAATTGTTTGTCTCCCCATCTCCTTCCCACACCTTTGGCCGCAAAAGCTTTTGGCACTGATGATGAAGGGATTGAGCAACTTTCAAATTCTATGGCAATCCTTAAAGGTACTACTCTCAAGGCTCATGATGTTGCTAATGCGGCCCTTTTTCTGGCTAGTGATGAGGGTGGATATGTAAGTGGACAAAATCTCTTCATAGATGGGGGCTTCGGCATTGTTAATTCTGCGTTGAAGTATCCAGAAACTCGAGCGTAATCATATCTTTTATTACGATTCTGTAATATTTTTTCCTTTTGTTTTTCCCGTACTACAAGAAAATTAAGTATTGGTAATAAAATATATAAAATGTTTTGAAGCCGTGGGCTAAGCAGTCTAAACCCATGGCAAGTTTAGTCGTAGTAAATGTTTCATATTGTCATGCTAGCGTCAGCCATGGTTAAAAAGGAATGATAACTATTTTAAGTTTCAACAAGTTGTGCTAGAAAAAATGCTAATATATTACTTTTTTACAATGACTGAAAAGTTAAGGTCTGTAATGAACTAAACATTGACAATTGTTATAAACTATGAACAATGTTTTGGTCAAGCTTCCAAATACCATGGCCAAAAATGAGGCAAAGTAGTGGTCAATTAATTTTGACCATGGTAAAGAGACTATTCACCATGATTAAGCTGACATTGGCAAAATTCATTTTTTTTAAGTGGTAGTCTATGTTTTGAATCTTAGTGGGATGAATGAAAAATTCACCAATAACGATTATATTTACGTAATCACATGTTGAAAAATTGAAATATACGTTTTAACAAATTGAAATATACTTTTTGACATGCATCTATAATATATACTAAATACAATGTACAATGTGTCAATTGAAATAAAGAAAAAAAATGCAATATCAATTTCATAAGATAGGGTGTGTTGCAATTTTATTCCCCTTATTTATAAACTTGCGAAATCAGTCCCGTTAAATGCATTTTTTTGCGATTTTGGTCTCATCCGTTAAAAATTGGACGGAAACATTACACGCGCTGTTAATTTTAATTTATTACTAATCCCGCGATGTAAGAAATGACGGTTTTCATCAAATTCCTAACGGATGTGATCAAAATTAGGGATGGCAACGGGACGGGAATGAGACGGGTTGGGCAGGACTCATTTCCCATCCCGTTAAAAAAAATTTGGACCCGGACCCGTCCCGGACCCGGTCATTTCCCGGTCCCGTCCGGACCGTCCCGGACCCGGTCATTTCCCGATGGGTCCGGGTCCTTCCCATTGGACCCGACTAATTCTTTTTTTTTTTTGACATTCTTCTTGTTCTCCTTCTTCTTCTTCCTGTTTTTTTCTTCTTCTTCCACACACACACACACCCCCGACCGCCCCTTCTTCTTCCTTTTTTTTTCTTCTTCTTCTTCTTCTCCTCCTCCTTCTTCTTCCCTTTTTTTTTCTTCTCCCCCGGGCTCCTCCTTCTTCTTCCCTTTTTTTTATTCTTCTTGTCCCCCCAACATATAGAGGTGGACACTTTTGTCTCCCACTATACAAAAGTGTCCACCACTACATATATAATAATATATATACACTAACAACATATATATATATATATATAATTTACTACATATATAATAATATATATACACTAACAACATATATATATATATATAATTTAAAAATATTATAATTATTTTGACCGGGATCGGGACCGGGTCCGGGTCCGGGACGGGTATCGACTGGACTCGTTTCCCGTCCCGGACCCGGCCGGGTCTTGATTTTTGATACCCGGACCCGGACCCGGACCCAGTCCCCTTTTTTTGGACTCATTCCCGTCCCATTAGGGACGGGTCCGGGACGGGTACTCGTTAGACCCGGTCCCATTGCCATCCCTAATCAAAATTGCAAAAGAATACATCATACTGGACTAACTTTGCAAATTTATGAACAAAAAGCACAACCAACTAGACTAATGTCGCGATTTTTCCGGAAAGATCTAAAACTATTACCAAACTAAATCTAACACACTCACTTTAATTATACATAAGTATTGTCAATTATATCAAGTAGGCAACATGAGTTTCTTCATTCAACAAAATAGAGACATACAAAAAGAAGATCCAAACATATAATTAATTAAATCAGATGGCTTTAAGAGACTTCATCAGAGTAGGGTTCACAACACTATAACCCCCATCCACCACAAAATTCATCCCACTCACATAACAAGCCTCATCACTAGCCAAGTAAACTGCAGCCTTTGCAATATCCTCAGCCTTCAAAACATTCCCTTTTAAATTCCCCACTGCACTCATCATTTTCTCAAAGTATTCTTCCTTTGTTTCATCAATATCAGATCCAGTCAGCACCCCAAAAGGTGATATGCAATTAACCCTAATCCCATGAAACCCTAATTCAGCTGCCAAATTCTTAGTCAACCCCACAATACCATACTTTGATGCTGCATATGAATGTGTTGAAATCCCACCAATTTTAGTACAACAACTTGCTGTAAATAGTATACAGCCCTTTTTGTTAGGGATCATAACCCTTGCGGCGTGTTTGGCTCCCATGAATGCACCAACTAAGTTGACGCTTAACATGCGCTCAATGTCTTTCTTTTCTGTGGTGACAATGCTGTTGAATACGCCGTTCATTACGCCGGCGTTGTTGTACATTATGTCGAGGTGACCGAATTTGGAAACGGTGTCGTTGACGAGGGTTCGGACTTGGTCTTCGTCTGAGACGTCGCAGTGGATGTAGCAAACGTTGTCGTTTAGCTTGTCGGAGAGGGCTTGGCCGAGGTTGTCTTGGATGTCGGCAATCACAACCTTTGCACCGTTGTCGTGGAAGAGTTGCACGGTGCTTGCTCCGATGCCGCTTGCTCCGCCGGTGACTATTGCCACCTTGCCCTCTAACCTGAGAATTTTGATACGTACGTACGATCGACAAATTATTATGTATGTAGAATGAAATATTGCAAAATTGCATTTTTGTCCCAACATTTCAAAAAAAATTATTCTTTAACAAATCGTATGTGATGGAATTGCGGCGGATATTCCGCTGGAAAATACTAAATTTATAAAATTTATCCGGAAAATACTAAATATAAACTTTTATAAAAGTATGTGTAGTTCAAATAAGAAAATGTAAAAGAAAATATATAAAAAATTATAAAAACTCAAAAAATTTGAATGATTTATTGTTTTAACCCTAAATTTTATTTAGAAGACTTTGATTATATAAGATGTGTAAAGCGGACTAGAACACAATTTACAAATGAAAGTTTAAGGGTATTCCATTAAATTCTACGGAATACAAAGTAAAGAATTAACTTTGCTTACAAAAATGAATAAGTTGCAATTTTTTTAAAAAAATATTCTGACTAAAATTAAAATAGCATAAAATCGTGATACTAAAAGTAAAATAAATCTATTTTGTGGGACCAAAAAAAATGCGATTTTGACAATAAAATAACACAAAACAAAATAAATATTGCACCTGGGAATCAAGGCTAAAGATCAATTATTCTAATATGGTATCTTAACCTTTTCATAAATATTTGTACGAGGATACTTGAAATATAGTCTTCATGAATTAAAAATAAGTAAAGCTCAAATTTAGTTCAATAAACCTAAATAAATGAGGTGTGTATTACACTTCGGAGTTTGTCCCAACCAATTCAAATTCGGGCAAAATAAAAGAAATGAAGTACATTCAAGACATTAATTAATCTAGCGAATCTAATAAAAGATGAAAAGAATAGAAAAAAGAGCATGGGATGCTATAATTAAGTTACCTTTTATGGGGAGTACTACTACTACTCATCTTGATCTTTGATAACAAAAGTGATTCTTTCTAATATATATTGAGTTAGTTGCAAATATAATGTTGGATTATTATTATTATTATCTTGAAATGGTTTTATAGACCCGAATTGATCAACTTTGATCGATCTAATTCTAGATAGGTGGGCGTTGAAATTAAGGTAATGTTCTCTGTGTTCACGTAATTAAAAAATGATGTTATTAGTGGTGCACTAAAAGGTACTATTGAGCGTATATTTATAAATAGTCATTTGTGTTTTGTACTTAATTCGGTCAAAAATAGACAAAGTTTGATGCATCACACAGTTTGTATACACACATGCATATTTAGTGAAAAACTTGTTAGGTATTTTCCACAACAATTAATAATAAATAATTATAAGATTGATGTCATGCATGACCTATCCATAGGTCATGCATGACATATATGGACATCAAAGTTGAATTGCTCAACCAATGAGAAACAAGCTTGGACGGTGACAATTAGCTATAAATAGGCATTGTTCTTGCCATTTGAACACATCCCATCCGAGAGCAAAAACATAGAGAGAGCAAAGTGTGTGTAGTGTAGTATATACTAGGAAAAGTGTAGTGTATACTAGGGAAAACAATTTGTGGTAGATACAAATTGTACTACACGGGAAAACACTTGTGGGGTTTTTCTTTCGGGCCAATACAAAGGGGGGTTGAGAGTAGTGTTCTATATAACTTTGAGAGTGGTTGTACAAGAGTGATTTTCTTGAGTTTGTCTATAAACTCAAGTGTGTATTTTTTTGTACCGGTAAATTTCTCTCATAGTGGAAGAACGGAAACTCTCGTGGACGTAGGCGGATTTTGCCGAACCACGTAAATCTTGTGTGCATTATAGTTATATTTTTCGGGGTATTATTTTGTCATCAACTTGTTGGTGGGACTTGCCGAATCTTAATAAGTTAAATCTCGGGTCCAAAACTTCCGTTGCGCCCAACAAGTGGTATCAGAGCCATTTGGTTAAGGGTTGATAAATCGAGATTTATTTATTAAGATGGAGGGCACGTCGAGGCCAAATACATTTTCGGTGCAACAATTTGATGGCAAAGGGAATTTCACTCTTTGGCAAAGAAGGGTGAAAGACCTCCTAATTCAACATGGCTTGGCATTGGTGTTGAAGGGAGAGGAGGCGAAACCGAAGGATATGGAAAGTGCACGGTGGAAAGATTTGGAATTGCGCTGTGTTAGCACAATTCGACTTTGTATTGCGGACAACATTATCAATAATGTTGTGGATGATGATTCTGAAGATTCGGCACCAAAGTTGTGGGCAAAGTTAGAACTTGTATCTCGGGAAGTCTTTGTCTACAAAATTGCATCTGAAGCGGCAACTCTATAGGCTGAAGATGCTGGAGGGTGATAGTCTGATGGATCACATGAACCAGTTTAACGGACTGGTGGACCAACTTCGTAAAGTTGGGGTTAAAGTCGAGGAAGAAGATAAAGCCCTTTTACTTCTTACCTCGCTCCGGATTCATATGATAGTCTAGTGACGACGTTGCTATACGGGAAAGATACACTAGACTTGGAGTATGTGAGTGCGTCACTTTTGTCTCACGAAAAACAAAGGAAGGCAAACCAAGAGGTGGGACATGAGTCAGCGCTGGTTACTCGGGGCATGAATCGGTACGGGAGGATATCGGTGGTGAATCTGCGAGTAGCAGGTCAGATTCAAAGGCCAGGGGGAAGGGCAGAAGGTGCTACCATTGCCACGAGGAAGGCCATTATAAAAGGAATTGTCCTAATAGAGCAAGGGACAATGTTAGTCATAATGGTGGTGGTGGTGATGCTGTAGTGGCATACGATGGAGATGTCTTCACAGTCTCTACTCGTATGGATACTTCATCTCGGGATGGATGGATTCTAGATTCTGGATGTGTAATGCATGTATGCTCCAGGAAGGATTATTTTGATTCGCTCCAAGAAAAGAGGGCAGGTACTTTGTCCTTGGGTGATGGTTCTACTTGTAGAGTCATGGGTACGGGAGTGGTGAAAATCAAAATGTTTGATGGAGTAGATCGTACTTTGGGTGGTGTGGCATATGTCTCGAAGATGCGAAGGAATCTAATTTCCATGAGCCAATTGGACTCCGAGGGCTATGAGTATTCAGCTGGAGGTGGAGTTCTGAAAATCACACTTGGCGGAAAGGTCCTAATGAAAGGAGAGAAGTATGAAAACTTGTATCGTCTGGTGACCTCAAAAGATGACTGGAAGTGGAGCGCGCCGGAAAACTTCCAGGGTACAGACGGGTGTGAAGGAAATCCTGCTGGGCGAGAGGATGGGTCGAGGTCGTCCCTCTCGGCAGTCAACTAGTGGTGTTGACTGGGCTGCATGTGTGTGTTGGCCGATTTTGAATCAGGTGGAGTTAGGACCTTACTGATTCGGCATGTGCAGCAAGACTGTTTGAAGGCCAATGGAATTCCGTAATATGGTTTGCGGGAAATTATTGTGGAGGTGGAGATTGTTAGGTATTTTCCACAACAATTAATAATAAATAATTATAAGATTGATGTCATGCATGACCTATCCATAGGTCATGCATGACATATATGGACATCAAAGTTGAATTGCTCAACCAATGAGAAACAAGCTTGGACGGTGACAATTAGCTATAAATAGGCATTGTTCTTGCCATTTGAACACATCCCATCCGAGAGCAAAAACATAGAGAGAGCAAAGTGTGTGTAGTGTAGTATATACTAGGAAAAGTGTAGTGTATACTAGGGAAAACAATTTGTGGTAGATACAAATTGTACTACACGGGAAAACACTTGTGGGGTTTTTCTTTCGGGCCAATACAAAGGGGGGTTGAGAGTAGTGTTCTATATAACTTTGAGAGTGGTTGTACAAGAGTGATTTTCTTGAGTTTGTCTATAAACTCAAGTGTGTATTTTTTTGTACCGGTAAATTTCTCTCATAGTGGAAGAACGGAAACTCTCGTGGACGTAGGCGGATTTTGCCGAACCACGTAAATCTTGTGTGCATTATAGTTATATTTTTCGGGGTATTATTTTGTCATCAACTTGTTGGTGGGACTTGCCGAATCTTAATAAGTTAAATCTCGGGTCCAAAACTTCCGTTGCGCCCAACAAAACTAGCTAGTATCTATTGGTATTAAACTCAATAAAAGGAAAAGGAAAAACGAAAGAACAAGCAATTCATGGAAAAATGAAAATTGCTTTTCTCAAGTGTAGTAATAAATAATAATTATGACATGGCAAGACAAATGCATCAATAACTAAATTTACTAATTATAAAAAAAAATAACAACTAAATTTACTGCTAAATTAGATTTAGTCTTACAGACATTAACCAAGAAAAGAAGTACAATCATTTTACTGATCATTTACATTAGATTCAAAGTGATTGTGAGTGACAAATCATATGATATGTGTCAATCACTCACATTGTGAAGTATTATAAAATTGGATCTGAATTATAATTTTTTTAATGTGACAACATAATAACTAGAAAATCATGAAACAAACACATACGATAAACTAAAGAACAACGTAGTATTTTAAACATGATATTATATTCCGGTCAATATTTCTTATTGATGCAATGAACGTTTAATTACCAAAAAATTTAAAAAAAAAAAAAAGAGAGAATCATTCGGCCAATATATACCCATCAAAGTCCAGTTCTTAATGTACTAATTTCAACCTCAAAAATTTGATGTAGCATATTATTATCAATTTACAGCAACATTAATTGTTGTCTGACAACGTAGAGAACAGCTAGGACATTCGAAATATCGCCTCTATAAATTTTGTTGGATATTTATGTATATAAAAGTGTGTTGGACACGACTTTTACATAAGAAATTCGAATACCGTAAGTATTCGGGATACGAAATATTATTGGATAATATTAATCTACGTTCCGAGTAGATGAGTTTAGCATTTCGAATTTCTCAAATCGGATTAAAAACGAAGGAGAAATTAAGTGCTAAAGTTAGGTGTTTGGAACACTACAAAAAAATATGACATTAGTGACAAAAATGCGAAGTGACAATGTCAAAGTTGTCACTAATTATCAATTTTTAGTGACAAAAACTTTTGTCTTGTCACTAAAATATGTTCCACATGTTTAATAGTGACAAAATTTGTATAAAAGTTGTCACTCTTGATAATTAATGACAAGGAAATTGTTGTCACTATAAACAATTAGTGACACACCTTTTGTGACAACTTAGTGACAACAATTATAATTGTCACTCTATTTGTATTGTCACTAAGTTGTCACTATATATGTGTCACTAATTGTCAAAAGTGACAACTTTAAATAAACTCTTGTTACTAAAAATTCTTATTGTGACAAAACAAAAATTATTGTCACTCATTATGCACATCTAGTGACAATTTTAACATTGTCACTTCAAATATTGTCACAAATATTACTTTTTTGTTGTAGTGTGAGTTATCCCACATTGGATATGGATCAAAATTTGGAATGGTTTATAAACCATTGACTTAAGACTAAGGGTTGGCCCTTTGGGTCATAAGATTTTTATGGGCTTTTGAGGAAGAAGGACCTAGCCATGGTCTGGTTCACCACACGCACGCCACCACCGCCGCCATCCGTCCGTCCACCCGTGTCGTGGGCTTGGGCTTGCAAGATAATTAATTTTTTGGAGAAAATTAATTCTACAAATAACCTCTTGATCCATCAATCAAAATTGGGTCTGAATAAAATTGTTGGCCACTTTTTTATTCAAATTCTGAATTATCCTTCTAGAAGACCCAACGATCGAACGTTACACCCCTAACGTTCGAACGTTGGTTCTGACCGTTGGTTTTTGCTGTTACAAGAACATTCGAACGTTGACAGCAGAAACTGTTCTGCTGTTTCAAGTCAGAATTGAAGGTAATTCAATGCCCCTATTTAATTTTGGCTGATTTTGGAGGCTATATAAAGCCCCTTCCAGCTGAATGAAAAGACACACCAAGCATTTCATTGCTTATATCTTCTCTCATTCTCATATATTCTCTCTGAAGAGTTCTAGTTGCCTAAGTTCGGTTGTTCTAAAATTGAAGTGGTTTCGATTTTAGAACGTATATCGTTGTATCTTGGGACGTTTGTTGCATAAATCCGTACCACCCAGGCGGGGCAATTTAGCATTAAGGATAGAGAGTTCTCTCTCGCCTCGATATAATCCTTCTTTGATATTAGTTTTTTGATACAATTATGAAGTTTTGATCCAACAAATTTTAATTAAATAAAAATGCAAGGAAAGAAATAAAAACATGGGACTAATAAGTAATTAATTTGATTTGAAGTACGTACCTTCTACCGACACTGCTGCTACTCATCCTGATATATATCTGATCAAACCAACGGATTCCGATATGGATTTTGCAAGTAAAAGTTTTAGGATTCTTCTAGTTTATAGGCCCAGTTCCAACGGATAATTAGAACATTAATTTATTTTGCGTTCGTTGAGAAGTAGAGTTTATTTAAGCAAAAATTAGACCAAGTTTAGATTAAGTAGGATGCGTCACGCAACTTGTACTCATGCATACATCATGAAAATATATGTCTACACTTGGAATAATATAAATAATATATATATATATATATATGTTTGCTAATTATAATATATATTTATTTTAACAATATAAAACTGTCATAACATTCTCAAAAAGAATAAAGTTAATGTCAATTCATTTCATATTATCAATAATTACTGAAAAAATATGGCATTCGAAAGTAATGTAATCAATTGTATAACAATAAATATTGCGTAAAATTTAAATAATCCACTACCTTTTCTTAAGAAGGAAAAAAGAATAGGAAAGATGAGAGGGCACGATTAGACACTTTATATGTATTATACACACGTATATATTTTAGTGCTAGATCAGGAAATATTAAATAAGTTTGGGAAATTAGTGATTTTTATAAGCCAAATGATCCTGATATGAACATGCAACTAACAATCAATATTTGTCTTTTAATTAAGTAAATCACCTTTAATTGACAGCTGCTCTAATCCTGATTTCTTTTAAGCCAACTGATCCTGATATGAAATTGCAAATAATATTTGGATCTCGAAATAAGCGTATAAAGGGTTGTTTAACTTCTCATACGCAATAGTTATCCATAAAAAATGAGTCAATTATTGGACCATTAATTTATTATGTGTAGAACAACAGAGTTGAATTAAGGCTAAATTAAATCAAATTCAAATGTGGTAGATTCTACCTCCTCTGAATTTGTCAAACAATTTGTAGTCGCCCATGTTAGGAATCAACACGCATGAACGAACTTTAAAGTAAGAATCAAAGCAAGAAAACGAGACAACAGATTTACGTGGTTCGGCAATTTGCCTACGTCCACCAGAGTTTCCGTTTTTCCACTAAGAGAGAATTTTACCGGTACAAAATACACACTTGAGTTTATAGACAAACTCAAGAAAACTACTTTTGTACAACCACTCTCTAAGTTATATAGGACACTCTCCCAACCCCTTTGTATTTCCCCAAAAGAAAAAACCCACAAGTGTTTCCCGTAGCCCACAATTTATCACTCACAATAAATTGCTCTCTAGCTCACAACACTATGCTATTCTTTTTCTTTTGCTCTCTCTCTCTCTCGGTTGGTGTACAATGAGCATGAAGTGTTTGCCTATTTATAGGCAAAACTCATGGTCATAAGAATGAATCTTAGCCATTCATGCAATGGGTGCAATCTAGACCCCTCAAATTGCCCATTAACTCGATCCACTAGACAAAGTGACCACTTTGAAAGGCTATTATCATTCCTTTTCCTTTGATTTGTACCTCCACTCAAAACCCATCAATCTCCCACTTGGAGAACAAACTCAAAGTTGAAGGCACAATCTCTTTGTGAACTTTGTTCCCCTTCTTTGAACCTTCGCCACTACCCTATTCTTTTGGTGATCAACCAACTCCTGAATACTGTGACTTATCCATCTCGGTCCAACTGACACTTGGATATAGGTTACTCCCAAGATCCGGAACATGTCTCACAACCCCGCAACTTTCGTTGCCATCCTCCTCACTAGAGGACAACCACCTTGGTCAACCCGTCTCACGACATCCTTACACCAAAGACTTTTCTGCTTTGGTCAACCTGTCTCACGACATCCTTACACCAAAGACTTTCCCGTTGACTATCTTGGATCTTCCCACATATCTGCTCCCTGCCAACTGCATGAGCTATGTCTTGATCCATCCGCCAACACTTTTGGTTTTTCAATGGCAACTCGGATCCCCCACATATCTGCATAATGCTCCCACTGCACTAGCTATGTTTGATCTATCTGCCAACAAAACCCCGGCTCCGCGTTCTGCCCCGGCTCCGTGTTCTGCCCCGGCTCCCCGAATCTGCCTACCCGGCTTCGCATCCTGCCCCCATGACTTCCGGCTCCACAGTCAACCCCTCTCGGCCCCATTTTCTGCCTTCATGGTTTATCCACGTGGTCATGCCTCCGTAACTCTGCCTCCCCCTGGTCCCTGGCTTGCTCGTTCTTCCACCCTCTTGGCAACACGAGTCTGCCCACTTGACCTCGGACTATACGGATCTGCCCCCAGCAATGCAACTGCTCCCACTGGCTTCATGTCTACCCAACCCGGCAACATAAACCTGCCTTCGCTGCTGCGACTCTGCCCCTGCATTTTGCACCACGATTTTCCTCGTAGTATACAAAGTCCCCAACTTCTTACCACAAGCCACCACCAGATTTTCTTTAGTGATCTGCCATGCACCACTACCAAACACTGTGGTAAAACCATCACTATCAATTTGACCCATCGAGATCAAATTCTTCCTCAACCCAGGAACATGCCTGACGTTCTCCAGTTTCAACTGTATTCCCTGTGTCGTCGTTATCATGACATCACCCTTTCCCTCAATTTCCAAGGGTACGTCATCTGCAAGAAATATCTTTCCAAATTTTCCAGAAGTATAATTTGTTAGAGAATTCTTACACGAAGTAGCATGGAACGACGCACCTGAATCCAGTACCCATTGGTCAACTGGACTATCAACACAACAAACCAGCGCGTCTCCGACATCGTCTGCAGCTGCGTTTGCTTGATGTTCCCGGTTATGACTGTGACCCGCCTTTTCTGGACAGTCCCTCTTGTAATGGCCTTCCTTACCGCAGCCCCAGCATTCAGCATCCTTGCCCGGTTTTGATTTCCCTTGCCCCTTTGATTTGGATCGACCACTGCCATTCTGAGCACCTTGTTGAAAACCTCTCCATTTGCTTTCCGCACTCAATGCAGCAGATGTGAGTTCTCCTGATTCCCTCCGACGAATATCCTCGCTAAGAATCAGATCCCGAATCTCCTGAAGTTTCAACTTCCTCTGGCCAGACGAACTGCTCACAGCAGTTACCGTCGCACTCTAACTTTCCGGCAATGAAGACAATAAAATCAAGGCCTTTCCCTCATCCTCAAAGTTGATATCAACCGAGCTCAACTGAGTGATGACCACGTTGAACTCGTTGATATGATTGGCCACCGATCCTCCCTCCGTCATCCTTAAATTGAATAAACGTCTCATCAAGTAGACTTTATTCGACGCGGATGGCTTCTCATACATGTTGGACAACGCCTTCATCAAACCCGCCGTGGTTTTCTCTTCCAGGATGTTAAACGCTACGTTTCTCGCCAACGTCAACCGAATAACCCCAAGAGCTTGCCTATCCAACAACCCCCAGTCTGCCTCCGTCATCTTTTCAGGTTTTTCCCCCGACAACGGTTCATGGAGTTTCTTCTGGTACAGATAGTCCTCTATCTGCATCCGCCAGAATCCGAAATCCTTTCCATCGAACTTGTCTATCCTTACTTTACCATCTTCAGACGCCATTGATTCGTACACGGATCGCTGTAACCCGTGCTCTGATACCAGTTGTTAGGAATCAACACGCATGAACGAACTTTAAAGTACGAATCGAATCAAGAAAACGAGACAATAGATTTACGTGGTTCGGCAATTTGCCTACGTCCACCAGAGTTTCCGTTTTTCCACTAAGAGAGAATTTTACCGGTACAAAATACACACTTGAGTTTATAGACAAACTCAAGAAAACTACTTTTGTACAACCACTCTCTAAGTTATATAGGACACTCTCCCAACCCCTTTGTATTTCCCCAAAAGAAAAAACCCACAAGTGTTTCCCGTAGCCCACAATTTATCACTCACAATAAATTGCTCTCTAGCTCACAACACTATGCTATTCTCTTTCTTTTGCTCTCTCTCTCTCTCGGTTGGTGTACAATGAGCATGAAGTGTTTGCCTATTTATAGGCAAAACTCATGGTCATAAGAATGAATCTTAGCCATTCATGCAATGGGTGCAATCTAGACCCCCCAAATTGCCCATTAACACGTTGAATCTTCTCATTAAGTATATATAATACTTATATATATGACCACAAAATTAATGTTAGTGCATTCCAAGTTAGCAACAATTACTAGGAAAAATGTATTTCGACGGGACAATATCTTCGTATTAAATTGAGAAGATGAAATATAAGCCTTTTATTCCGATTATTCCTTTTGGAAGTCAATATCGGGCATTTCCCGCCAACCATGATTATATATTGGCCCATTCCCAGCCTGCACCCAAGTACGTACATAACATAGCCATCACATGATTATGGGCTTTGAATGGGCCGAACAGTAATGGATCTCCTATCACGTATTCAAATTCCTTTTCCAAAGAAGAATAGACTATATCTATAAGAAAGCTTCCACTTTCGTGTGGAGGTTCTGGTTCTTTTTGACTCAAGGAGGGAGGGGGAGACCCTAAAGACTGTCCCGACAGACCCGGGATTATAGTTGTTCTACGGGGCCAAGTGGTGCCCAATCTATCCATCTCCAATAAGACTCTTGTTTCCTCATTCGGGTTATGAATAACCCCTATATCATGTTGAAGACCCAATCTGGCGAGATAGTCAGCCGCCCGATTCGCCTCTCTATACACATGTTGAATAGTTATCCGCCAAGATTTTCCAAGCATGTTCCTGATATCTTGGATGAGCTCAAAGTAGCGATGGCTACGGGTAGCTTCTCTTAGCTCATTAAGGGCCTCCCAACTGTCGGATTCCACGACTAAATCCCGATGGCCATAGTCCCAAGTATCTTTCAAACCCTGATGCATGGCATGCAACTCGGCATGCAAGATATTTTCGGCATGTATGCTTCCACAAAAACCGTGTAACCAAGATCTTTGAGAGTCTCGGATCACGCCTCCAATCCCCGTCATCATGCTGTCAGTATTCCCCTCCTGCGACACGGCCGCGTCGACATTGAGTTTGGCCTTGTCTTGATTAGGCTTCGTCCAACCTACTTGGATGATGCTATCAGTGATGTCCCATTCTATATCATGCGTGCCATTGGCCTCCACAATCCGTCTTTTAAGTCCAATAAAATCAATATGGGGGCTGCTGGCGTCCTCTCCATGGGTAAATTCGTTATGTACCTGCCATATTAAAGAAAGCGTCTCAGTGAACGTGTTTGCCCAATTGTTGCACCACTCATACCTGTGTATTTGATTTGTGAGGTTCCATTCGACCCAATCCGACACATTGAGTGAGAAGAATTGTTGTTGATGGCGAGAATCAACCAGCGAGGTCCAGACGTGCTTCGCCCAAAGACAATCTCGGATAGCGTGGATAGTGGTTTCTTCGATACAATTACAGAACCTGCACTTTGCGTCACTAGAGATATGTCTTGCATAGAGTTGAGAGTTCGTCAGAAGTTTATTATGGCGGGTAAGCCATAACAAAAATTTACGCCGATATGTCCCCTTCAATTTCCAAATCCTCTTCCAGTTCTTCGCCTCTCTTAGGTTGTACGAGGCCCTAACTGTCGTGTCGTAAGCACTTTTGCAAGAGTATTTGCCATTTTTAGCGTGGCTCCAAGTCAACAAATCCGGCCTTTCCGTCATATTATCGAGAGAGATAACACTTAATTCGTGCATCATCCTCTCAGGTAGCGGCGGTATCTCAGCCCAATTCCATCCTATATCATGTTTCCAGTAACTAGATATTGTTCTATTTAAAGAGTTCTCTTCTAAGTGAGCATCCACACACTGATCGAGAGGTGCCTCCCCAAGCCAGCAATCCTTCCAAAACTTGATCAGCTTGCCATCTCCCAACTTCCAGCGTAACTCATTTCTAAGCATCGGGAAGGCGGCTTGGATACTTTTCCAAACGTGTGACGTATTTCGTTGAGCCCGAGCACGCCTCCGTAATATATATTTGTACCGAGTGATCTGAACCCACAGCTTCGAGTTGTCCTTGATGAGCTGCCACCCTAGTTTACCCAAAAATGCCATGTTCACATCACGGGTGCGACGAAGTCCCAGCCCGCCTTCATCTTTTTTGCAACAGAGAGTATCCCACGAAAGTACGTGCAATTTGCGACGAGTAGATGAACCTCCCTATATAAATTGTTTATTCACTCGATCCACTTCATCACAAATGCTAATCGGTAGTCGAGATGCTTGCATGTAATACGTCGGAATGGTAGAGGTCACGGCTTTGACTAGAGTCGCCCTTCCCGCTAAGGCCAGCTGATTTATTTTCCATCCCGAGAGCCGTTTAGTCACACGGTCAACCAAGAATTGATAGTCTCTTTTGAGGGTACGCCAGTGGTGGAGGGGGGCTCCAAGATATTTTCCGAGGTTGTCGGTGATATTGAGGTGAGCACGGTAAGCAACCCTGCGGGCTATCCAACTCGGAGTGTTTTTGGAAAAGAAAATATTAGACTTATGCTCATTAACTGCCTGCCCCGACATACGACAATAAGTATCCAGAATGTTACGGATGATATCAACTTGGTGGATGTCAGCTTTTCCAAGGATGAGCAAATCGTCCGCAAACATCAAGTGGGAAAGTCTAGGGCCACGTCTCGAGGTCGGGACAAGGCGCCAGATTTTCTTCTCCACTGCGTAGTTGATCATGGCTCCTAATTTCTCAATACAAAAAACAAATAAGTACGGAGATAAGGGATCCCCTTGTCTCAGACCCCGCTTCGGATTGAACCATTCAGTTTGTTCTCCATTCCACAAAAGGGAGAGCTTGGCTGAGTTGGTACAATTCAAAATTAGTCGGGTCCAATTCTCGGGGAACCCCATCTCAATAAGCACATTTTCTAGAAAAGACCAATTAACTCAATCGTATGCTTTCTCAAAATCTATTTTCGAAATAAAGAAACCTTTAGACCCTTTGATATACCTCAAACTGTGAATAGCTTCCTGGGTGACGCTGATATTATCAATCGTCTGTCTCCCTTTTATGAAACTACTCTGGGTTTGGGGTATCAATAGGTCCATCAGTGGGCGTAGTCGGTTAGCCATCGTTTTAGTAATAATTTTGAGAATTACATTACACAAGCTAATTGGTCTAAACTTAGAAAGAGTCGAGGTATCTTTGTCTTTAGGTATGAGAATGATAAGAGACTCGTTGATACCTGAGGGAATACTACCTGTTTGGATGGCTTTTTGAACTAGCCCCGTGTCCAAATCACCAACCGAATCCCAACATTTTTGGAAAAACATAGGTTGTAGACCGTCCGGGCCAGGAGATTTAGTAGGATGCATTTGCCAGACCGCTGCTTTGACCTCATCCTTGGAAACAGAAGCGTTTAATAATACACGATGTGAATTGGAAAGAGTGGGGAAATTCGGTGTGGACTGGTAAGGCAAGACCGCATCTCCCGAATCATAGATCTTCTTGTAAAAATTTACTCCCATAGTGCGAAGGGTGGAAGGATCCGTTACCCAATCCCCACTATCCGACTTAAGGGTAGTAATTTTGGCACGTTTCTGCTTCGCAGTGGCGATAGTGTGAAAGAAACGGGTATTCAAATCCCCTTCTTTTAACCATCGAATTCTCGACTTTTGCTTCCACATAAGCTCCTCCTGACGAAGCGTAGTTTGATATTGAATTGAAAGTTTATCTTCTAATTTTTGTAGGGATCGTCTAAAATGCAAAGCTTGAGCTCGTTGAATGCCATTGATTCTAGCCAAAAGTTGCCTTTTCTTTTTGAAGATGTTACCAAAAATATTGTGGTTCCACGTGTGCATGGCTTCTGTGAGTGTTTGTATCCGGTCATTAAGCCTGGCATTGGTCGGGTCTGGCCTAGACCCAGACCCAGACCCAAAACTTTGGGTCTAAACTCAGGCCCAAAGTTTTGGGTCTAGACCCAGACCCAAAACTTTGGGTCTAAACTCAGGCCCAAAGTTTTGGGTCTAGACCCAGACCCAAAACTTTGGGTCTAAACTCAGGCCCAAAGTTTTGGGTCTAGACCCAGACCAAAAACTTTGGGTCTGTATGGGTCTTTACCTAGACCCAATCTGTTTTGTCTACTTTCTTTTGTGGTTATATTTTTGTTTATATTTTTTTATTTAATATTTAATGATTTTATTTATATAAGTAAATATTAAAATGTATGTTGTAGAAATGTAATTTGAATATACACACATATAATATGTAAAAGACATTTATATATACATAATATTAAATCTGAAATCTTAAGATGAATATATTTAATATTAGAAAAAAATATGCAATAATTATTCTAAATATAAATACTTAGTATTCTAATAGAAATATGAAAAACTGTTAAATCTTTGAAAAAAATTATACTAAATACAAATCTGTTAATAAAATTATACTTAGTATTATATAAATTTGTTAAAAAAATTATATATACATTATATAAACATATATACAGATTATATATATAACAGTTTTATAAATGAGTAGTATATATATAACAGATTTTTATATTTTGTATATTAAAATTCGAAGTTATATATATATATATATATATATATATTATATGATTAGTATATATATATAGAGAGAGAGAACTTATAGGTCTAAAACTCAGTTCATATTTCTATTTCTCTCTAATATGGAAGAACGGAGAGGTGTGAATGGCTATGGTGTACCTGCTACTGGTTCTATAAATATATATATATTGTATGATTAGTGTATATATATATATATAATCTATTAAAAAGATTATATATACATATTATTATAGATATATATAGTATATATAATATTATATATATAAATAAATCTGAAAATAAAAAAAAGGGAAGAGGGAAGGGCGGCGGCCGGCGGCGATAGGATGAGCGGCGGCCGGCGGCGATAGGATGAGCGGCGTTTGCGGAAGGAGGAGTTGCGTCGGCGGAAGGAGGAGCGGCGGCGGCCGGCGGCGGGAGGAAGCTAGTGGAGGAGAAGTGAAGAAAGTGGATGTGGGTGTTTTGGTGACATTAGGGTTTGAGGAGGAAGAGAGTATATATATATAATGTAATAAGATTGGGCTTGGGCTTTGGAAATTTTGGGCTTATGTTTTGGGTAGGTCTGGGTCTGGGTTTAGGTATAGTATTGGGTTTGGGTCTGGGTCTAGACCCAAATAAATATTCAAGTCTGGGTCTGGGCCTAGACCCAAAGTTTTTGGTCTGGGTCTGGGCTAGACCCTACCAATGCCAGGCCTACCGGTCATGCATGTTCAAATGAGTAGTTAAGTTCCAATTGTGATCAATCAGTTTCATAAAGTCAGGATGTGTGAACCAAGCAATCTGCATTCGGAATGGCTTCTTTATGGTGTTATTGTTTCGAGTTGGACTGGTATTGAGCATAATAGGCGAGTGATCCGAGCCAATTCTAGGAAGATGCGTGACTTTGGCCTCCGGGTACTCCGTATTCCAATCCCCATTGCAAAGCACTCGATCGAGACGTTCCTGTAAAGTGGAGTCCCCTCCTTTGGCCCAAGTAAAGCGAGATCCCGTGTACGCCATGTCCATAAAACCACAGTCAAGCATACATTTCACGAAGGATCTACCTCGATTGTAGTCGAAGGGGGCACCTCCTGATTTTTCGTTAGCATTTGTGATGACGTTCATATCAGCCGCGATGAGTTCTGGTTCAATTTCAAGTTGTTTGTGTGACCCATAATTAAAAACTATGAGTCCGAGTTTGTTGGATCAAGACACCCCCTTCGTCTAGAATTAAAAATAATAAGAAGAAGAAAATGAATAATAAGCTGCCTTCTTAGATTAAGAATATATTAGCGTAACCCAAATCTATCAGCTTCTTCTTTAAGTTGGGGAGGTTTTGAGTTCAACTCCAAACTGTCACAATTTGTTACTTTTCTTTTCTTATTTTGGAGTCTTATAGGGTTTGTGTAACCCATAATTAAAAATTATTAACCCAAGTAGTCGGGTCATAGTATCCCCTTCGTTAATTTGAAAAAAAAAATGAACATATTAGCGTAAAGCCCGTCTTGTAAATGCACTAATAAGGAAGAAAGATATTTTTATAAATTCATAATTATAACTTTTTTTTTGGTTGGCCACCCGATTGACCGGAACTTTGCCCCGACTACATCCGGATCCGACCCGGGTCGCACACCTGGCAGTGGTGGGTGAGTCTCCCAGCGGAGGTTTTCTGCATTCACAAGGTCTCGAACCCGAGACCTTGCTTAAGCGGAACCGAGCTGCTTACCTCTCGGACCAACCCCGTTGGTAATTCATAATTATAACTAAATATGACCATTATAAACTGCATAATTAATAAAATTAGGTCTATTTTGATGTTCAATTAGAAATATATTATATGCTAGTTAATAAATGATTAATTTTGAGAATTTTACATTATTATTCATAAAATTAGTAATTGAGAGTGAGTAATGTCATCGTCAAACTAGTATTATTAATGAATAAAGCCTCTATATTGGAAAGGCACTAAAAAATACGAGCAATAAATTTGAAGAACTAATATGTATAATGACGAGCAATTACAGTGATGAAGCACTAATTTCATGTAAATAAGTAACAATGACAATGACTTCATTTAACATGGCAACGGATATGGCAGGATAACTCTTTTTTATTTAGATCCAATAAAAAAAAATACGGATGCAATTAATGGTATAGTACTCATGATATCCGGTTCAATACGGATGCAAGTTGTGCGTGTGCCAACCCAAAGAGCACATGGCTACTTGCTTCATTTTTGGTACTCATTATTTCCAGGGGATCTGCAACCCGTTTTGGTAGTTGGTAGGAGCAGTCCGATTAATGGGCTTTTAATTCTTTTCACTTTCAACCCTTTAATATTTTTTTTTGTGTTTTAGGTCTTTCAATTCTTCCCATTTTACGCGGTATGGTGGTATGGACCCATTAGATGTCACATCGGGTTAAAAAAACTTGAGCTGTCTTAATTTTTTTGAATTTAAGAGAAAGGGATACTCTACATATCTAGTCTCGATAAATCTGAGTTGATAGTTATAATTTTGAGTCATAATGACTCTATTTAGGTTCATAAAGGAGTGAAAAGCCACAAGTTGTGGCAGTTTGGATTCGAACTCAAGACCTCTTACATAAAGTGAGAGATGGATATCACTAGACCAATATGTCTTAGGTTGAGTTGTCTTAACTTAGGATGTGGGTCTCGTGTGTGTGTGTGTATATATATATATATATGTTTTTAATTTTAGACGAAGGGGATACCTTAACTTGACAAATTCGGACCGATAGTTTTTTAATCATGGGTCACACAGATCTTATAAGACTACAAATAATGATGGAAGAGTCACAACTTGTGACAGCCTGAAATTGAACCCAAGACCTCCCACATGAAAGTGGAAGCTGATACCACTACGCTAACAAATCTTGGATCGTTTCTCGTATATTATGTTTTCATAGAACATAGGTAATCTTGACGATGTAAAATGAAGCAAGGAACAATATAATAGTCATACATTATACTACCTAATGAACAAAACCAGGTGTAACATAAAATATACACATGAAACCTTTTTGTTAAAATTAATTTATGTCTACTTAGTTTATGCGGAAGACATATATATTAGTTAATAATTAATTTATGAAAATTATACTTATCTACTAAATACGTCAAAACTTGCATTAATGCGGAATGAGACAAATACCCATATGTTGGTTTGGTAGGACTAGATCCAAGCTGGTGGATAATTTGGGATGATGAGTGCTTAGTTAAGAACTTATGCTAAGTGAAAAAAAAATTTGGCAAACATGTTTGTTAATAATTAAAAATTACATATATTGTAAGCTTAATAGTACCTAAAGTTTGGATTTTCCATGGATGCCTCGAATTCTTTATTGAATATAGTATACTATTTCCTCTCATATTTCATATTATATATATACCTCGAATTCTTTGTTGAATATAGCATACTATTTCCTCTCATATTTCATATTATATATACATCACGTGTTTATATATTCAATTAATGCCAACAATATAGATAAGAAAACATATATTTATACAATTACTTTAATTAGAGTCGATGATAAATTGTTGACACAAAATTCGCAAGATATGTCATTTTCCAACCAATCAACTATACTAAATTGGGAAAATTATAGTCCAGATTCTGTTTGGCTGCACTAAAGTGTATTTCACAAGGAGAATGTATTACACTTGACATATAATTGGTTAGTTATTTTATAAAATACACATGGATTTGGCCAAGCCGCGAGCGGTCTAGAATTTCCCAATAAATTGAATGTCATTGCCAATGCCAGCTCACAATGAAGAAAACCGTTAAGATAACTCTTTATAAATTGCCTTTCAGAACTTGAAAATGATCGTAGAATTATACTCCATTCACATTTCACAGTTTACATTTCTCTCCAAACCTGTCAATTATTAACAATGAAAAATTCCAGTGAAGCTCCCATTTTCAGAAGGTTAATATCGCTTATTAATTAACCATCAAAATATATATCTCACATTTTTTATGTACATATTTCTCACTAATTAATTTAATTCTATTTTTTACAGATTGTATATATATGTCATTTTGTTATATGTAAATATTCCTTATACTAAATGCAGATTAGAAGGCAAGGTTGCCATCATCACCGGCGGCGCAAGCGGATTCGGCGAGAGCACGGCGCGGCTTTTCACGCGCCACGGCGCCAAAGTCGTGATCGCAGACGTCCAAGACGAAACGGGCCAATCCCTCTGCCGAGACCTTAATCTCCCCGAACAAATCTCGTACGTCCATTGCGACGTCACCAGCGACACGGACGTCAAAAACGCCGTAGATTATGCCGTCTCAAAGTACGGAAAACTCGACATCATGTTCAACAACGCCGGCATCCCCGGCAACCTAGACTTCACAATCGCCGACGCCGACAACGACAACTTCAAAAGGGTTTTCGAAGTAAACGTTTACGGTTCTTTTCTTGGAGCCAAACACGCCGCTAGGGTCATGATCCCGGCTAGGAAAGGAGTCATACTGTTCACTTCGAGTATCGCCTCGGTCGTATCCGGCGAGTCGCCGCATTCGTATACGGCGTCGAAGCACGCGGTGGTGGGGATGATGAAGAACTTGTGTGTTGAGCTGGGGCAGTACGGGATAAGGGTGAATGCGATATCGCCGTGCGCGGTGGCGACGCCGCTGCTGACGGCGTCGATGGGGGTGGATAAAGCGGTGGTGGATGATATTATATGTACATCGGCCACCTTGAAAGGGGTGGTGCCGACGTCGGAGGATGTGGCGGAGGCGGCGCTGTATTTGGGTAGTGATGAATCCAAGTTTGTTAGTGGGCTCAATCTTTTGGTGGATGGAGGTTATAGCACAACTAACCAGAGTTACACTAGGGTTATCAAGAGTGTGTTTTCTTCTTAATCAGGACGTTTAAGTGTGGCCGAATCGAACGCGGATTAGAATTTTATCACTTTGAATGGTATATTTCCTGAGGGGGCTGCCATTTTTATATTTCAATTTAATTTCATTTTTCATAGTCATACGCAGCCTAGAAATGGAATTTCATTTTTATATTTCAATTTAGTTTCACTTTTTTACATAAATTACATTACGTATTAATTAATTACTAATAATAGACATTTGTAGCAATGCAATACCTTTGCATGCATGCCAAATCAAATACATATATGCTAAATAAATTACCTTTAATGCGTTTCCTTAGCCAATAACAAATAGCATTATGTTAAATTGTTAATGGTGTCTCCTAAATATAAATTTAATGTCTAAATCTAAATCTAGAATTACCATATAACTCAACAGCTATAGCATTCATTGAGTTCGATTTATCTATTTGATGCGTCAAGTGAGTGAAATATTTCTTCCAATATGGTATGAATTATAGAATACGCGATGTACGTGTGAGATACAAAACACTACTAAAATAACGTTTAAAATAAATGACTATCTAAGCAGCATTCTAGCTACGCAATGCATGACAAGTTATGTGATATGATTGAGTTCGATTAAAATCAAACTTAGATTATAATCATACGACAAGATTGAAAATATTGAATGTATTATATTATGTTATCGAATGAGTTCCATCAAGTTGAATTCAGTCAAAAATCTATTCTTGTACTGGTATGGGACAAAATTGAATTTGTGTTGGCAGTTCTGTATTTGATCGATTATAGGCCAATCTTATTGCAGACAGACAAGTGAAGTGAGATACTGAATTTCCAATCATGGACTTAATTGCTAACCAACCAGCCAAAGCCAAATGCTACCCCAACAAGGCTGTTAGATCACAGTTCGGATCTTCTATGGCAAACGTTGTTGTAATCTCCTATTGCACTTCACATATGAATGACATTTGTATAAATTATTTTCTCAAATATAAATTTAATATGAATTATATACATTTATCGGGCAGACATGATATGCAACACCATTTTGCAATAGAAGATCTCGTGTGGTCTGATCAATAAGGCAGGTTAACTAATTAATATTTAATACCATGATAAAACATACCAAATCATTTGTTGCAAATGGTGTAGTTTTAATTCTGTTGAAGATATTACGTACGTGGGCCGATTGGTTCAGCCAAGTAGCAAGCTGTTGGGCCGAATGTTTTTGGCCCAATCCTTTCATATAGCCCAACTATGAAGGGTCAATATGAAATTGACCAACACTTCGGGGACTAAAGTGCAAATGTTCTGTATATCAAATGCAAGTCGCTCCAAGTCAGATTATACAAAATTCTGTTGTTCTTCTTCCTCTGAACATTCGGTTGATAGCATTGAGCAGATATAGCATACTGTATTCATTAGTGGCCGAGGCCTCTTAACCTAGGGGGTTGCAGAGGCTTGAATTCTATAATATTAGAAGAAGAAGACAGCGACAAAAATAAAAGGTGGCGGCGGACTTAAGAGGCAGCGGCTGCTGCTCCAAGTCCTCGTTTTTTAAGAGTGAGCGGCGGCAACTAACAAAACTAAAGGCGGCGGCTGAGCTCGGCAGCCCGCGGCCAAAGAGAGAAGACGGCGGCATAAAATAAAAAGGAGGCGGCTGTGTGAGGAGCCGTGTGGGAGGCCTAGGAAAAAAGAATTTTGGCTGATACCATGTTAAGGTATAATTTTCCTTTTTTTTTTGCAAAAAAGTATAATTTTCCTTAGGTATTGAATTATTCATCAAAAGTGAATTCTTATAAGTCATTTAATTAATGACATTCGTTTGCTTGCTTCTTCCTTTCTTTTTTTCTCTTTCTCTTTTGTTCGAAAGATGGGGGATTCCCCCGTTCATCTTTTAGCTCGTAGTGCAGTAGTTGATTGATATTTGTCCCTTTTCCACATATTGTTGATTATGTTATTTTTGATTTTCCGACTTAATATATTTCGTTGTTGTATGCTGAAAAAGAAAAACATTCCATACCTTCTCGGTCAATTGCAAATCACCCTCTATGAAAGTCCTAAAGAGGGGTTTAGAATGCTGCAGAATTTGTTTTATGTCCAGATAAATACTATATGTTTTTTGTTTTTGGTTCTTTTTATTTTTTTAAGACTGTTTAATCATACTTGATTATGTGTGTACACGATTTAAATTGTCATCCATATATAATTTAGGAAATTGATATATTTACACTTCTAAATTTGATAATAGCACTTCAATTTCTTTTTTATTTTGAGTGATCGACCAAAATGATCTTATCATTTTAGAACACAATTTGCATCAATTGTGAAACAAAATATACTCTTCATATACTATTCTTCCTTTTCAAACTCTATAATCCAATATTTTACTATGTTAGCACTTTTATTTTTTTATTTTTGTTGCATTTCTTCTACATATTTACTTAAGATTATACATACGTATTTAATTAATATATGTATATATATGAAGTAACCAAAGTTACATTATAATATAAGTTAACAATCACGACATTGAGTTGATAATAAATAGAAATAAAACAATAGACGGTAAGATTATTAAAATAAAGTAATTTGCATAATTGACAATCATATTATTTTAGGGGATGGGCTCCGAGTCAAACCGGTTCATTAGAGCTTGATCGCAAATATTTCTATTTCTTCTTACATGCTCACAAATGAATAATTAAATAATAATAAAATATTTATTTATTAACCATTTAATAAATAAATATAATATTATTATTTGTTTACTCACTTGGCAAGCATGTGTGCATTTATATTTGGGCTCAAGCTCGACCCGTCAAAAAATTGCAATTCTATTGAGTCGATTCGGTTTGGTGCCCACCCCTAAGATAATATGCAAGGATAAATAAACATTAATCTTTTGCTTTATTCCAATTTGTTAAACTTATTTCTAAATATCTACTCTACGTCATGATTATCAACTTATTATCTTATAATATCATTTTGGTAATTACACCATAAATATATTAATTAATTAACTATGTATATATAATATTAAGTAAATTGGTGGTAATAATTCAACAAAAAGAAAGAATTAAAATTCTAACATAGTGAAATATGAAATTCTAAGGTTAAAAAGAAAGAATTATATATGGAGAGTAAATTTTATTTCATAATTGATGTAAATTGTATTCTAAAATTGTAAGGACATTTTTGTCCATTATTCAACACAAAAAGAAGATCGGATTGTCATTATCCAATTTAGGAGTGCAAATATCAATTTCCTATAATTTAACATAAAGTTAATTAGTTATAGATCCCACCTCTAACTATTTCAATTAAAATAAAATTATTATAATTTATTTTTTCTCTTAAAAATGATCTTATAAAATATATTTGAACTTCACATATATAGTTTATTGCATACACATTATATAATAACAACGTCATCATTATCCCTACCTATAAATTGCCAACAACTCATCATCCAAATTAAATATTCAAACATATTTTCATTTTGACACAAAATCTAAACAAACCCTATATAAATGAAAACATTGAAAAACAAATCAGAGAATGAAAATATATTCATTCTAGATCTTAAGTCTTAACATTTATTAAATCTCCTTTCCTATTATATACTTACATAAATTATTTGTGAACTGAAAGAATGGGTGTGAGAATTCCAGTGGCCGCCAATGATGTCTAGCCTAGTTGGTTAAGGTCGAGGCCCCATAACCAAGAGGTTGTGGGTTCGACTCCCACTTATATATGTGGGTGTTCTCTCTACTTAGATAGTAGTTTGTTTGTAATAGTTTATAGTCTATGATTGTATTTGTTAATGATGCTTACTTGTAATAGATTCTCTTGTAATTGATACAATATGATACTGTAATCGCTTTTATAAAAAAAAAAAAAAAAATTCCAGTGGCCAACAGAAGTGGATTTCTCCCTTACATATCAATTAAACTTTTAAAAGCGGGTTCTGCTTTTCCACTTTCCAGCAGAAAAGATACACCAATCATAGAATTCACCATTTTTGTGGAAATATGTTGCAGCATCTGGATCACTTGTGAAAAGTAGCAAACCTTGCGACTTGTTCGAAATGGATATTGGTCCAACCAAATTTTCATTATTAACACACCTAACAACAAATTAATGAGATACAAGCACGGCCAAATCTTATGTTATATAAGGCGGAACAAAGCCAGAATTTATAGCCATAGGGTTGAGACTTGAGATATGGGAAATTCTAGCCCACTCCCAGTTAGGCCAAATCCATGTGTATATTATAAAATAGCTTATCAATTATATTGTATGGCAAGTGTAATACACTCTCATTGTGAAATACACTTGAGTGCAGCCAAGTCGGGTCTGGGCTAGAATTTTCCCTTAACGTATATGTTTATTTAGCAACTTGAACGATTTAACAGTTTTGAACTTTTGCATATAAAATTTGTAATTATATCCACTTAAGGGGTTGGTAGGATTCTTTGGTGTCTATGCATAAGTGCTTATTAATACGTGTCTGATAAGTCAAAAAGTTGCCTTTCTCAGTCAATAGTTAAAATATCCAACAGATCCGCGTCTCTGGTATACGTAACCCGACCCAGTTCACCGACCCGACAACCCAAATACTAGCATGTGTCCAGACCCAACCAGCCCAAATGTCATATCAGGAATAGTGGTCGACTTTCCTACTATAAATACTCCCTTCAATTCATTTATGGGGGGACCAACAATAAATTCTCTCTCAATACTCTCTAGATTTACTTCGTTTTTTATATTCTCTTAAGCATATTCAATCTAATATTTGACCTCGTATTGTACGAAGCAAATACATATCCATCAACACCCTTTTTTGAACTACGTATAGACTTGATCATATCCAATTAGGTACGTTGGCAGCTTGACTTCGTCAAGTTCAGTCTATAATCTCATTTGATAGTTATTTTGGTTCGACCCATTTGGGTCGTCAATTTGGTTCGAGTTAGCCCAACGAAATTTGAGCTAAATCAATATCGAGATTTCAAGTTTTAGTATATATCATATATATATAAACACCCCTTCGTCTAGTTAATTATAATTATATAAACATCCATTATATAGACGTCTCAAAGCATCTATAATTGCACGTTCTAATTGTATACCTTTTTTCCCCCTTGCTATTAAAAGTTTACAGTCCTTTTAAACAATAGCTAAGATTCTCCATGTCTCCTCTGTCTCACTTGTGCATGGCATTATAATATATACTGCACCACTTAACTTTATGCGGGAATCAAAGTTAAGCCACCAACAACTTCATTAAACAAACTGGCCTCAAGAGAAACAGCATAATTGGTTATAAAAATGAAGAAAATACATTAAACCAATTGAAGAGATGCTAGTCTAATTTCGTTTGTCCTCCATACGGGATTGATAATGTCTCTCTAATCCTACTTATTTATAATAAGGGATTGATAAAAATTATGTGTCCATCTAGTTTTAAAAAAATACCACACTCCCCGAATTTATAATAAGGTTGTTCGAGTGTTTGCCCTGAATTGAAAACTGTAGCATTATGTACCTTTTGCCTGTCAGTACCAATTACCTTGTTTTGGCCCCCTCGACGTTGGCGGTTCTGAACTGTATTCCATGGGCCATACGTGGTGGGAGGTTTAGCTTTCTCCTCCTGTGCTTTTGGGGGTAATTTTTCCGGGTTTAATAAACCTGAGACCATACGACATGTTTCCTTCCGGTGTCCATACTCGCCACATGTGAAACAAATGAGCGATAGTCCTTCATACTCGACGACACGCACTTTCTTGTTAACTTTGATTACCGGCACAATCGGTTTCTCAAGGTACATTTCCACGCATACTCTAGCATATCGACCCCTGATCGATTCTTTCGTATTGTTGTCTATACATCTCACCTTTCCAATTAAACTACCCATTCCTCGTAACGCATTATCATTGAACAAGTGAATAGGGAGTTCAGGGAATCGAATACATACCATAGTTTTAGTGATTTTCTCCATGTTGGGGTTGAAAGATGGTTCCCATTTACGTACTGTCAAGTAATGCCCCAAAATCATCCATGGCCCTTCATTCAACACTCTGTCATACTCTTCCTTAAATCGAAATCGGACAAGATAGAACTCGTTCCCGATATCAACCGGGTTTATATCGTAGGACAATTTCCATATAGCTTTCATTCGTTGGCGAAGTATCGAGTATCCCACTTTCCGGCCAAGAATTTTCACAACTAGTGCCCGGCGATAGGGAGACACCATCTTTCGGATTTCCTCATCTGGGATTTTGTAGACCGGAACCGTGGCGTCGGTTTCGTCTTCACTTTCATCCCCCAAGTCATCATCATCTTCCTCGCCCTCACCCATGTAGAAAACAGGTGCAATCGGTTTCCTATGCCAATTTTGCCGGAGGTTATCACTGTGCCAAGCGTTTGGAGTGTTGTCACCCAGGTGATCTTTGACTGCCTCCGACGAGGTTCTCTCATCATTGTTGCGGGTAGCGTCACCGCCTGTTTGGTGCGCAGTTTCAGACTGCATGGTCTCGTCCCCTACATGTTCGCAAGGATTCGTGGGGAAATCCGACCCGATTAATCGGCGCTTGAGTTTATTGATCGTCTTATTTGGAGTTACCACCAGAGGAGGTGGTTGGATAGGGTCCGCCTCCTCCATGTACGGAGGAGCGCGACGGAGGAAAGGGCAGAGCCCTTTTTCTTTTTGCTTTCGGCCGAAAGACACGGCCTAGTGGAAGACTACTTTCTCCTAGTGGAAGACCACTTTCTCCACTTTCTCTCCAACGTTTGATAATGTCTCTCTAATCCTACTTATTTATATTAAGGGATTGATAAAAATTATGTGTCCATCTAGTTTTAAAAAAATACCACACTCCCCACCCCTTGTCCCCATGGTTCAAAGTATCGGCCGATATTCGATGATATCAGCCGATACATAACCGGATCGGACCACTCCGATCCGAAAATATCCGACGATATGCTTTGCTCTCGGGTGTTAATGGTATCGGCGATATTATCATGGTATCGGCGATAATATCGGCGATACCATGATAATATCGCCGATGGACGGAAAATATAGGCGATGCCAACAAGATTCAATGTTGGCATGGTAGCTTGCGTTTTTCCGGCGACTGTGCTGGCTTTATATTTGCGCATGGTAGCTGGCGTTTTCTTCAAGAACACAAAAGGTAGGTGGAGAGTTTTCTTTTGATTTTATATTGAATTTTGTTCAAAAAAACATAAGGTGGGACCGTGAGTGGATGGCTTGGCAGTAAGTTTTGTTTTCGTGTTATGAGCAGTAAGCTTTTTTCTTTAAATGGGTTACTCATGTGTATTTTGTTTTCTTTTTTTTCATGTTTATGTAGGTTATTATTGTTTTAATTTAATTTTAATATATTAATAATTATTTATGATGTAATTAAGACATCACCGTCCAATCAACGTTGAACCACAGTCAGAGACCAGTGACCCTTAAACCGGTCAATTTTTCTGTTCGATGACCGAGCCGGTTTTTAAAACATTGGGAGCGGCGGCCATATATCCTTACAGAATGGCTGGAGAAGGCAAAAAATAGAAAAAGGAAAAAAAGAAAAGAAGAAAAATAACTGTAGGTGTATTTATTTATTAAGTATGTTGCCTTTTTCTATAAGTGTGAATTATGGAAATATGCTTAAGTTTTGGATTAAAAATAGACCAAAGAAATTATAGTTAATTAAGGCTGATTTTTGCCAAATTTAAAGTTAATACAATTCAATTTGACAAATAACACAAAACAAAAAAAAATGATATATTTAGCTTCATTGATAATTGATGTAGCAAATATTTTTAATATTTATTAAAAAGTAGCAATTTGTGTTATTTATATTTGTCTCTTATTTTACTAATTTTTTTAGAATTTTTGGAGCATTTTATAATGCTTTTGTATCGTATCGCCCGATAATATCCCGATACGCCGCGACCGATATGGAACAGCACCCCCCGATATTATCCCCGATACCGCGACTTTGAACCATGCTTGTCCCCCCACCCCACCAACCACACACACACACACATATATGTATATGTCATCATCTTCACTTGTCAAGCTCATATTTTCACCAGAAGGAATCTTTCTTGGTGCATCAATGGCACAAAGGTTATAAGACAAATGCTATATACTCGTTAATTATTTTAATTCTTTTTTCAATATAAAAGAGTGTCTATTTGAAATATCAATTTTGCAGGCTAGAAGGTAAGGTGGCCATAATAACCGGTGGAGCTAGCGGCATCGGAGAACACACGGCGAAGCTGTTTGTTCAGCACGGCGCTAAGGTCATTATCGCCGACGTACAAGATGAATTAGGTCAAATTACGTGCCAAAACATAGGATCTTCAGAAGTCATTTCTTATGTACACTGCGATGTCACCATAGAAACCGACATCCAAAACGTAGTAGATATTGCTATTTCCAAATATGGCAAGCTCGATATAATGTTTTCCAACGCGGGTTACCCAGGTAACAATGATCCATCAATTCTGGCAACGGACCATGAAGACCTGAAACGTGTTTTCGATGTTAACGTTTTTGGAGCGTTTTGGTGCGCCAAACACGCCGCTAGGGTAATGATCCCTTGTAAGAAAGGTAGCATTATTTTTACATCAAGTGTTGCTTCCGTGACTTATGGAGATATCCCTCATGCTTATTTAGCGTCGAAGCACGCGGTCGTGGGCCTTATGAAGAATTTGTGCATAGAGTTGGGGCAATATGGAATTAGAGTAAACTGCGTTTCGCCTTTCGGGGTGGCGACTCCGATGCTGGTGAAGACATTTGGAATTAGTGAGAAGACTAAGGCGGAGGAATTTGTTTCTGAGATTGCAAACTTGAAAGGGGAAACATTAGAGGTCGATGACGTGGCAGAGGCGGCGGTGTTTTTGGCCGGCGATGAATCGAAGTATATTAGTGGGCAGAATTTAGTGATTGATGGAGGTTATAGCCTTACTAATATTGCATTGCGTGAAGGCATTAAGAAACTGAGTATTTCTTGAGTTATATACAGTGTGCGATTATAAATAACAACGTTTGATTTATGTTATTACAGCCAAGGGACGGAGCTAGGAATGTGAATGAGGGGGGGCGAGATTGTTATGATATGGATATACATTTTTTTTTGGCAAATAGTTGAAGGAGTGAAAGGGGGGTGCGGGGGGCTTGCCCCACGCGGTACGGTACGCTATATTTGTGAAGAAAAATATAATAAGAAACTAGGTTCAATTATAACTTTTAACATACTTTATACTCTTATATCTCTTTCATTATAGCCAAGATTTTGGGTTTGGAGGGGGGCGAACTCAAAATAAAGGGAAAAAACATGATATTTTTCGATTTTGAGGGGGGGCAAAATACAAATATCAAAAATTTTGTAAGGTAAAAAAATGATTTTTCAAAATTGAGGAGGAGCGACCGCACCCTCCACCCCCCTGGCTCCGTCCCTGATTACAGCATTGCTGGATGTGTTCTTGTAATAAATCATGTTCGCTGATATTAACATGGCAAGTAATTGTTATAAGATATATAGTATTATTAAGTTAGCATCATTATGTACCTAAATCCTAATGTCTTAAATAAGCACAAGTTGATGCCTGATCTAAGTTGACATGCTGAAACGAGATTCCATTAAGTGCTATTGTGCTAACATCACAAAAGTAAAATTATATACATATATATGTATGTTATGAATAATTCATTAAGTGGATGTCCATATAACTTCAATACATAATTTAATGGATTCACCTACAACTCCAATATCTCATTTAGTGGATTCACCTACAATTCCATTACCTCATTTTGTAATCAATATTTGATCTTGTTTTGTGCCTATAAATAGGCTTTGCCATTGTATTGAGAAATACACCAAAATCAAAGAAAGAATTCTCTTCTTAATTCTCTAGTCTTTCTACTTTAGAATATTTGTATATATTTCATAATATTTGGGGTTATTTCATAACACGTTATCAGCACGATCCGTCTCAAGGTGTTAATCATTTTGAAATTTGGCAAAAGATATACATGGGGTACTCAACATATGATGTAAATGTAGTGAGAAATTTTTATGAGTTATTATGAATTTGTAAAGAAAATTGATGGACAAGGTTTTCAAAACAAAGCAAGAAGAAAAGGTAAAGAAAAGGTATGTATATTTCAATATTTAACAAAAATAAAATATGCAATAATTCTCTTGATATTTAGAAAGAAGACATATGTATATATATGTGCATATATTTGATTAATATTATTCTTTTGAATAATCCTATCATGTTGAAAATATTTTAAGAAGTTGAATGATTGTTATGTTATTCATCTTATACTTTGATAATAGTATTATATGATGAATCTTGAAAAAAAACTTGACTTTGTGACTCTTGATATTACGAGGAAAAATTATTTTTCTTGGGCGTTAGATATTGAAATTCATCTTGATGCAACTAACTATACTCCATTCCCTGAAGTGAATGTGTTGAGCAATATATAATTATTTTAATCATGAGTCTCGTCCAACTAGTTCTGCTACATTCCCTGAAGTGAAAGTAGCAGCACATAACTATTTTAATCATTAAAGAAATCATGGACGTGGACGTGGTCGTGGATATGGTCATAGAAATCGTGGTGGTTATTCAAAAAACACATCTTTCCACCAGAAGTGGAAAAATAATGAAGAGAAACATGAAAGTGGCCAAAATAGCAAATTTGTGAAAAATTTATGCTATCGTTGTGGTGGTAAAGGTCATTGGTCATGTACCTGTCGTACACCAAAGCATCTTGTTGACCTTTACCAAGAATCGCTAAAAAGTAAAAGAAAGAAAATAGAAACAAATTTTGCTTTTGAAAAAGGGGATTCTGATCATGGCCGATTTTGATGACACTCATTTAGATGTTGTTGATTTCTTTGATGATCTTAATGAAAAAATTGATCACTTGATTGGAGATGGAAGTGTTCAAAAACAAATTTGTTAAGTTTTAATTCTAGTAATTTATAAATAAATATTTAAGTATGTTGTTTTAAAGTTCAATAAATGAATTTATTCATAAGATTATCGTTTCTTATATTAAATAATATTGTTTGATATTGATTTATTTCTTTTTATGTTTCAATAAAGAATGAGTATTTACTCGATCAGCAACAACATCAATAATGAAAATATATGTCTCGCTGATAGTACAACAACTCACACCATCCTCAAAAATAAAAAATATTTCTCTTATTTAATAATGCAAGAAGCCAATGTTAATACTATATCTGGTAGTGCAAAATTAATTGAAGGTTCCGGCAGAGTTAATATATTGTTACCCGGAGGAACACAATTTTATATTGATGAAGTTTTATATTCTACTAAGTCTCAAAGAAATTTACTAAGCTTCAAAGATATCCACCGAAATGGATATCATATTGAGACAACAAGTGATGGCAATATTGAGTATCTTTACATCACTAATACAATATCTGGTAACAAATGTATATTGGAAAAGTTGCCAGCATTGTCCTCTGGTTTGTACTACACGCATATATCTACTATTGAAACACATTTTATCGTAAACCAGAAGTTTACAAATCAAAATAAGTTTGTTGTTTGGCATGACCGGTTGGGCCACCCCGGATCAATTATGATGCGAAAGATAATTGAGAATTCATATGGTCATCCATTGAAGAGCCAGCAGATTCTTCAATCGAATGATTTCTCATGTGCTGCTTGTTTATAAGCAAAAATAGGAAGTGAATCTATTACGTTTTTGGAACGTATTCAAGGCAATATTTGTGGACCAATACACCCGTCGTGTGGACCATTTAGATATTTTATGGTTTTCATTGATGCATCAACAAGATGGTCACATGTATCTTTGTTATCAATTCGCAACCTGGCGTTTGCGAGATTGCTTGCTCAATTGATTAGAATACGAGCACATTTTCCTGATTATCCAATGAAGAAGATGCGCCTTGATAATGCAAGTGAATTTACTTCCAAAGCGTTCAATGACTATTGTATGTCTATTGGAATTGATGTTGATCATCCTGTAGCACATGTTCATACACAAAACGGTCTAGCAGAATCGTTTATTAAACGTCTGCAGTTAATTGCAAGACCTTTACTTATGAGATCAAAACTTCCTATTTCTTGTTGGGGACATGCTATTTTGCATGCAGCAGCACTTATTCGCATAAGGCCAACAAGTTATCATAAATTTTCCCCATTACACTTGGTTTTTGGTCAGGAACCAAATATTTCCCATCTAAAATTTTTTGGATGTGCGGTATATGTTCCAATTGCTCCACCACAACGCACTAAGATGGGTCCTCAAAGGAAATTGGGAATATATGTTGGATTCGAGTCTCCATCGATAATAAAGTATCTAGAGCCATGGACTGGAGATTTTTTTACGGCTCGATTTGCTGATTGTCATTTTGATGAATCAGATTTCCCAGCATTAGGGGGAGAAAATAAGCAGCTGGAAAAGAAAATTAGTTGGAATGAATTATCTTTATATCATCTTGATCCTCGAACAAAACAAAGTGAACTGGAAGTTCAAAAGATAATTCACTTGCAAGGTTTAGCTAACCAACTGCCAGACGCATTTACTGACCTAAAAAAAAAAAGTGACTAAGTCACATGTACCAGCTGTTAATGCTCCAGTAAGAATTGTTGTCCCTGAAGGTCAAAGTAATGAGTCTACTGCACGCCTGAAGCGTGGTAGACCTATCGGTTCCAAAGATAGTCAT
This sequence comes from Buddleja alternifolia, assembly GCA_019426215.1. Classification (NCBI taxonomy): domain Eukaryota; kingdom Viridiplantae; phylum Streptophyta; class Magnoliopsida; order Lamiales; family Scrophulariaceae; genus Buddleja; species Buddleja alternifolia. The sequence continues at coordinate 38,677,589 of CM033398.1, forward strand.
CCTCGAAAAAGAAAAGGAGCTAAGAATCAAGATGGTCTAATCGAGGATAAAATAACTCCAGAAGAGTCCCCAGTCATAACTAATATTTCGGTTCCAGAAGAACCTCAGGTACCTGAAACTTGTGAAAATAATGAGATCTCAATAGATTATGTTATGAACGGGAAAAAATGGAATCGAAATGAAGTCAACGTTGACGATAAATTTGCATACATGTAGCGCTAAATATGATGAATGATAATGAGGATCAAGAACCAAGGTCTGTTAATGAATGTCGACAAAGAAATGATTGGCCAAAATGGAAAGACGCAATGAGGGCAGAGTTAAACTCGCTTGAACCAACGAAAAGTTTTTGGACCTGTAGTCCGTACACCTGAAGATGTAAAAGTTTTTGGACCTGTAGTCCGTACACCTGAAGATGTAAAAGTTTTGGACCTGTAGTCCGTACACCTGAAGATGTAAAGCCAGTAGGATACAAATGGGTATTTGTGCGAAAACGAAATGAGAAAAATGAAATTGTAAGATATAAGGCACGTCTTGTTGCCCAAGGGTTTTCGCAACGACCTGGCATAGATTGTGAGGAGACTTATTCTCCTGTGGTGGATGCAACTACTTTTCGTTATATAATAAGTCTGGCAGTGCATGAAAAACTTGATTTGCGTCTAATGGATGTTATATATATATATATATATGAAAATCCTTGAAGGATTTAATATGCCTGAAGCATATAATTCAAGTTCTCGAGAACATTATTCAATTAAATTAAAGCATGGATTGTTTGATGTGATCAAATTGTTTAAAGTGCTTAAATACATGAATACATTCATGTTTATAAAATATGATTCTAAATCATTGCGTTTAATATGTACTTGAGTATGCTTATTTGATGAAATCAAATTAAAACATTAGTATGTGTGATTGTATTCAACATGAGAAACTTGATGTGATCAAGTGTATTATTTAAATTATTTAAACATATGTTGAATATATGATGTCAAATTGTTTTTGAAATGATAGTTGAGTGGGAGTATTTTCCAAGATAAGGAGAAACGTTTTGATGAGATCATATAATTCAAAGTGAATATTTGTTGAAGGAAGGATATAAGAATGATCCAATTTATCCTTGTATTTTCATGAAAAGATCTGGAAATGAGTTTGTTATAATTACAGTTTATGTTGACGATTTAAATATCATTGGAACTCCTGAAGAGATTTCAAAAACTGTTAATTGCTTAAAGAAAGAATTTGAGATGAAAGATCTTGGAAGAACAAAATTTTGCCTTGGGTTGCAAATTGAATATTTAAAGAACAAAATTTTTGTATATCAAAACGCTTATGTATCAAAGGTGCTAAAGCGGTTTTACATGGATAAATCACATCCATTGAGCACCCCTATGGTCGTAAGGTCACTAGATGTGAACAAAGATCCTTTTCGACCTCGAGAAAGTGATGAAGAACTAATTGGTCCGGAAGTACCATATCTAAGTACAATCGGTGCACTAATGTACCTTGTTTGTCATACTCGACCTAATATAAGCATTCGCTGTTAATCTATTAGCAAGATATAGTTCTTCTCCTACACGAAGGCATTGGAATGGGGTTAAACAGGTACTCCGCTACCTTAGAGGAACAATCGGTATGGGCTTATTTTATTCAAATGTACCCAAGTCCGAATTGGTTGGATATGCAGATGCTGGATATATGTCTGATCCTCATAATGGTCGTTCACAAACGGGTTATTTATTTACATGTGGTGGTACAACCATTTCATGGCGATCTATGAAACAAACTATATCGGCCACATCATCTAATCATGCAAAATTCTTGGCTATTCATGAGGCAAGTAGAGAATGTGTTTGGTTAAGATCCATGATTCAACACATTCGAGGGACTCGTGGTTTATCTTTTGGAAAAAGGATCCCGACGATCTTATATGAAGATAATTCCGCATGTATCGCACAATTGAAAGAAGGGTACATTAAAGGAGATAGAACAAAACATATTTCACCAAAGTTCTTTTTCACTCACGATCTTCAGAAGAATGGTGATATCAATGTTCAACAAATCCGTTCCAGAGATAATCTTGCTGATTTGTTCACCAAGGCACTTCCCACAGCAACATTTGAAAAACTAGTCTACAATATTGGTGTGCGTAGACTTAAAAGATCTTGACTGATATTGTCATGAGGGGGAGATAATACACGCTGCACTCTTTTTCCCTTAACCAAGGTTTTTCCCACTGGGTTTTCCTAATAAGGTTTTTAATGAGGCAGCATCTGATTGCGTATTGAAAGAATTATGTACTCTTTTTCCTTCACTAGGTTTTTATCCCACAGGGTTTTTCCTAATAAGGTTTTAACGAGGCATATTCTTATGTGATGGACATCCAAGGGGGAGTGTTATGAATAATTCATTAAGTGGATGTCCATATAACTCCAATACATAATTTAGTGGATTCACCTACAACTCCAATATCTCATTTAGTGGATTCACCTACAATTCCATTACCTCATTTTGTAATCAATATTTGATCTTGTTTTGTGCCTATAAATAGGCTTTGCCATTGTATTGAGAAATACACCAAAATCAAAGAAAGAATTCTCTTCTTAATTCTCTAGTCTTTCTACTTTAGAATATTTGTATATATTTCATAATATTTGGGGTTATTTCATAACAATATATGTATATATACACACACACAATTGTTAAGTATCCATGAAATATTCAACTTAACAGTCCATAGAGGCGTCAGAGGTTAGATTCTAGGGTAACCGGTGATTTGTTCGAATCTGCAAAATAGATCTCCTCCTCAGGTGTAGGTCATACGATGCTTAAGTTAGCAGTTTTGAATATGGTAGTTTTGAAAGTCATGAAAGATTGAAAAGATTATTATATGATCAGGAGTCGAGACCTGTTATCTATATGACGTTAGACCTCGATATTAATACTAAAACATTGACTCAAAAAGACTCCTTACGAGGTGGGATCCTTAGTCAAATTACAGTCAAAACATAAGACATTGCCAAATTAGAAGACATTAGACTTTAGTCACTTGACTTGATCATAACGGTGCACATGTGTCAAATTTTGATGATACCGTGTCTTTTTATAATATTACAAAATTAATCATTTATTATGAAGAAAAAAATACTTCAATTCTTTAACTTTGTCAAAAATTTCAACCGTTAACCTTAACCTACGCAGAAAATCTTGAAGACCAAATCATCAATATCTCACTAGGAAAGAACCAACAAACATTTAAATAAAGAAGATGAAAACTACATACGACATAAAATATGATACTCATATTATCATGTTAATCATTTTTCTTTTCTAATTTCTTTGAGCTCTTCACGTAATTACAAAACAGATGTGCGCAACTTAGGCTCTGTTTGAATATGTTTTCATTTTATTTTCAACCGTCATTTTCTAAAATATATAAGGGAATGAGTTTTTTTATTTTTGTGTGAGAAAAGTGAAAAAAACAGGGGTGTTTGGTTGTGTTTTTAAAAATGGTTGAAATTAGTGATTGTAATGTGTGAAATGATTGAAAAGTAATAATTAGATGAATAGTGTTGAATTTAAAATTTTAAAGAGAAAGATTTAAAAAACTGAAAGGAGATGAAAGAGAAAAATGATAAAAAGAAATGATTGAAATTTATTAGGAACGTAAAAACGAGAATTTAAATGAGAATATTTTCAGTTGAAAATAATGTAAATTGTGTATTTTCATTTTCAGATGAAATGAAAATAGAAAAAATAATTTGAAAAGGCAAACAAACAGGCCTTTAACTTTTCTGATAAGGACTCAATTATTATATTTTAAGTATTTATATCACAACTATATAACACATTTATTATCTATTAAGTTGCTTAGTTTGAGTCGATACTTTAATTTTTTAGGGGCTCCAATTTCAAGTTCTACATCAATTTTTATTTGAATGAAGACAATATCTCCTTATTCCGTGATCACCTTGTAGTATACATAAACAGATTGTGTACAACAATGTTGATGATCATGTTGTTATTACACAATCATACAAAAGAAATGTTGCAATATCTGCACTTTAAAAGAAAGAATTCTGGAAAATGCAAAGAACAAATGAAATAACAATCGAGGCGAGAGTTGGACTCTCTATCCTTAAAACTATATTGTCCCGCCTACGGTGGTACGGGTTCGTGCAACTAACTTCCCAAAATACAACGATTATGTGTTGTTATTGAAGCACTTCAAAAACAACACCCCACTAACAAATTAGCTCAAGAACTCTCAGAGAATGTGATGTATGCAGAAATGCAGAAGCTTTCAGTTTTTGGTGTGTCTTTTTCATTTTGCAGGGGAAGCCTTTTATAGGCGAAATTTTCAGACAGAAATTAATCACCATTAAGTCTGATTTAATTTCGAATTGTAACAGCAAACGTTTCAACCTAGTAAATCTTAAATCCCACATTTGTCTGTTTAAATTCAAATTGAATCAGATTTAAAGAAGGGGAAAAAACGTAAAAAACGAGGCCTTTCGTTTTTCCAGTTTTCAGATTTTCTGTTCAAATTTCTGCTGTAAAAAATTATTAACTGGAAGTTGGGCCTAATTAAATTAACTCTGGCCCAAAAAAAATAATTAACTGGGCCCAATTTAATTAAAATAAATTAATTCAAATTTGGCCCAAAAAGAATATCTTTAGAGTCCAAAGCCCAAGCCACGGCCCACGACCCGTGCTCGAGCTCGAGCCGAGCCGGTTGGACGGCAGTGGCGCGCGAGCGAAACAGACTATGGCTAAGTCCTTACCCTTCCAACCCCACACAAAATTATCATGACCCAAGGGCCCAAACTATCATTATCCCACCATTGTATATAAACACACTTAACTTGTATTTTATTTCCAATGTGGGATAATGCATAATTAAACACCCAACTTTAGCAATTAATTTCTCATTCGTTTCAACTCTGAATCGAGAAATTCGAAATGCTAAACTTATCTACTCCCGAAATAGAATAATATTATATAATAATATTTAGTATCCCCGATACTTATGGTGTTCGAATTTCGTGTGCAAAAGTGGCTAAACACATTTTTCACATTCCATTTTTTCCAACAAGAAAAAGCAAAATAAGGTTGAGTATATAGGCACAAAACATCATTAATAATAACAATAAATTAATCTACCGTTTCTCTTAAAAAAAATTAACAATAAAATAACAATGTTTTATACAGAAGATAAGAGAAAGAAAACTCTTAGTTTACAAGTGAGGACAAAAACTACTAATTAAACTAATCTCGTCGTCAATATCGCAAGCTTCACAACATAGCTTGATCTTCATCAATATCTGCCCAAATTCTTTTCTTCTCGTGGTCATCTCTCATGTTACAACATATTGGACGGTGTTCCAAAACTGGATTTTCTACCCAAATCATGTTCAATATAATCAGTTCATCTCGATACACTCTCAAGTCACATCTATACTTCTTACATTTCTTCATGGCTAACAAGCGATTCTACACCTCTTTCTTTCAACTCACTATTACCGCTGAAAATCAAAAGTATGCATCTAAGATAAAGAGCTCCAATGTGCCCTACTTGGATAGTTTTGTCAAGGCGCCTAATTATAAGTCCCGATTCAAGTTGTTTTCCACCAAAATAATCGACCTAAAAAAATAAATGAGATTATATATATATATAATATTAATTAGGACTAATTTAATTAACAGCATAGACACAAAAATTATTATTTGCTAAAATATATGAACTTACCACTGCTTGTCTAAACACGAAATTTGGATTCTCACATTCCTCGCATTTAGTCAAGAAATCTTGTAGCATTTCACTGTGAGGGCTCCATGCTACTATTGGAAAGCTGTTCAATGCGACATGCTGATATATGTGTCTATCCTCCGCAACTTGATGAAAGCTTTTGCAGCTATATATAACAAGATTAATGAAATTGTGAGAATGCAATTATACAAGAATATATATATATATATATAAACGTAAATAGATAATTAAAGGGAAAAGAATAACGTAATCTTAATTCATTCTCAAATTATTTTACAACTAATTAAATTATCAAGAAAAATAAAAATAACAAGATATATATATATATATATATATGCATTGCAATTAACTTCATGAACAAAATATTTTTTGAAGTACTCTATTTTGTAACTAATTAAGGAAATACGTACAGAAAATATATCCTTAATTTACGAAGGAAAGTGCACTTTGTAAAAATTAAATGAATGTAGGATGTTTCTGATTGTCAACCATATTGATCAGACTCTTCAAAATCATAATGTGGAATTTGTTCTATTTATTTAACCACATATTTTGAATTCGATATTCAACTATCTTTTTGTTTTCTGAAATTCTTTTCGTTTAAATGTATGAACATGCCAATTTCACTATGTTTTTTTTATAATTATTTTAAAAAAAAAAACTGATCGCGACCTGCATGCCTATACCATGACACCAAAGGAATACGTATATAACTATATAGGTGTTATATATGATCTAACTATATAGGCAGGAAAGCGTTCATAATTCCAAATCTGAAAATTCAAGAAATTAACCTAAAATATCAAGAACAGATGATTATGTCACGCTAATGCAAATTTTATTAATGTCCTCTATCAATTCCCATGCGATCCATATGTTAATATGCAAATAACGAAATCTAAACTTTCATCAAGACATTAAATATATAGATTCTAAAGAAATCAATATGTACCCATTAAGAAAATAAATAAATCTTCATACAAACACACACACACACACACACACACATATATATATATATATATATATTATATGTGTTAATCAATATATATATATATATATATATATATATATATATGTATACCTCAATTTGGCACTAAAATCCGTGAATGAAGCTGATGCAACCCGAGCTAAGACTTCACTGATTAGATCTTCCGGAATACTATCAATTGTTGTCCCGGCCCGTTTCTTTATTTTCTTGGAAATTCTTCCCATCATCGTTGTTGCTCGATTCATGTTTGTCGAATCGTTAATGATTCTTCTCATTGATAAGTTTTCAAGAGCTCAAAAAGAACGAAAAGACAAAAGAAATTAAAGAAGAAGGTATGCTCAAGTGTTATAGGCTAATTAGTACGTAATTTATAATAAAAGGAAAGGTTAGTGCGTAGTATTTATAGATGTACTATCTTCTTAATTTAGATGGTTTTGGGAGAGAGAATTCTTTCCTAATATAAGTTTAACTCAAATATAAGTTTAACAGTTGTTATAAACTTCTGCCAAACCAAGAACGAACAATTTGAAAAAACGAAAAGATTAATCGAGGCAAGAGAACACTCTCTTTCCTTAGCGCAAAGTTGTCCTGCTACGGGTGGTACGGGTTTATGCAATAGCATCCCAAAATACAACGATTAATTTCTGAATTACGAACCACTTCTAATTCAGAAAACAAACGAACTCAAGAACAGCTATGAACTTTTAGAGAGAAGAATGTAAGAGATGAAATGCTTGATTTCGGTGTGAATATTCAACCTATGGAGGAGCCTATTTATAGGCTTGAAATTCAGACAAAAAAATTAAAAACGAATTAAATCTGCAGTTAAAATTTTATCTGTAACATCAAAATTTAATCTGGCTATTACAGATTGGTGACTGTTTGAATACAGAATTCAAACAGTCCTTCTAGAAGCAGATTCGAAACTGAAAGAAAAGGTGGCCATCTTTTTCTTCAAAAACGTTTTTAAGATTTCAGCAATTTCAGTAGTTGGATTTTTGTTAGGGGAAATAATTTGGAGCCCAAATTAAATAAAATAAATTTGGCCCAAAAAGATAATACATTTGAGCCACAAACCCAAACCACACAACCCACAAGCCCAAGCCCAGGCCCACGACCCTCGGACCACGGACTCGGACCCAGTCCCGGTCTGGGTTTCTGTCTGGGTCCCGGTCCGGTCCGGGCGGGCGGAAGGACGACAGCTGCGGCGGCGCGCGAGCGCGTGTGTGGTGAACCGAACCATGGCTAGGTCCTTCCCCCTCACAAAGCTCACAAAAATCTTATGACACAAAGGGCCAACCTTTAACCTTAAAGCAATTGTATATAAACCCACTCAATTTATAGTTTATATCCAATGTGGGATATCCACATTCAAACACTTCATTTTAACACTTAATTTCTCATTCGTTACTACTCCGAATCGAGGAATTCGAAATGCTAAAATTATCTACTCACGAAGTAGATTAATATTGTCCAATAATATTTTGTATCCCGGATATGTATGGTGTTCGAATTTTGTACGCAAAAATTGTGTTCATACACACAATATCCAACAATCCCCCACACGAATGAAATTAATGCAATGCATGATTCTTTAAAAGTTCGGTCGAAAGTTTATCACATCAGAAGAGGTGGCTTTTGGCTTTGAATCTTTCTTGGTGAAATATCATCGGATTTACTAGGCTACCCAATGAACGTGATGTCTTGAATTGGTTAGCCATCCTTGTAAACCCAGAAAATGATACTCATATGATAAACTCTCTAAGCTATCTTAGTTCTCACTGTTGGGTCCATTTTGGCCGTCGTACCCCATCTTGGATTCATGAGTGTTTACATTTTACTCAATGTTAAGGCGGCCTACACCTCACACTTATATAGGTGACTTCCTAATTAAGAGTATCCTGCCATACTCTACTTTATTTTGACAGTATAGGAATTATTAAAAGCCCGACTTAACCTTTGCTACAGTTTGCAGGTTGCACTTCTTTATCCTAGGCAATGGGTTTAGAGTTTATTCAACTCTTAAGTGGCACACTGAATTTTCACAACTTAGTTTTTCCATTGAACCATGATCTTAGGATCTCCAGTCAACATGGTTGGGTTTCTGCTGTGTCCAATATTCTTAAGTTGTAGTCTTTAATCTCATTCCTCTTTATAGGCAGTATATTTGATATCTAGGCAATCCTTTCGTCAAAGGATCTGCAATATTCTCCTTTGATTTCACATAATCAATGGAAATAATCCCGTTAGAGATCAACTGCTTAATGGTATTATGCCTACGACGAATATGTCTAGACTTACCATTATACATACTACTCTGTGCCCTACCAATTGCCGACATACTGTAGCAATTAATTAAAATAAGAGGCACAGATTTTTCCCAACAGGAAATATCTTCTAAGAAATTTCATTGTCATTCAGCTTCTTCACCAGCTTTATCTAAAGCTATGAATTTTGATTCCACTGTGGAACGGCTATGCAAGTTTGCTTAGAAAACTTCCACGACACCGCTCCTCCACCGACGGTAAATACATACCCACTAGTGGACTTAGAGTTGTTAGTGTCTGATAACTAATTTATGTCGTTGTATCCCTCTATTACAGTTGGATATCTTGAGTAGTGTAATCCATATTCTTTAGTATACTTTAAATACTTAAGAATTCTAGTTAAAACATTTCAATGCTCTATACTAGAATTACTTGTGAACCTACTCAACTTGCTCATAGAATAAGCTAGATCAGGGTGAGTACAGTTCATGATATACATCAGACTCCCAATGACCTTAGCATATTCTAACTGCGATACGGGTTCGCCATGGTTCTTGCGTAGATGAACGCTCAAGTCCACTGGCGTCTTGACTGGTGCACTATCGCTCGGAAGGAACTTTTCCAAAACTGTCTCAATGTAATGAGATTGCGATAAGACTAGTCCTTCAGAGGTCCTCAGGATTTTAATCCCTAAGATGACGCCTGCAAGTTCCATATCATTCATGTCAAAGTTATTCTTTAACATTCCTTTAGTATTCATGATAATTTCATGATTACTACCCATTATCAACATGTCGTCTACATATAGACACACTATGACGTATGCATTATGTGTTTGTCTAACATACACGCATTTATCACACTTGTTGATCTTGAAACCATTTGATAACATCGTGCTATCAACTTTTTCATGCCACTGCTTTGGCGCTTGTTTAAGTCCGTATAACGACTTTACACGTTTACAAAATTTCTTCTCTTGTCCAGGAGCAACATACCCCTCGGGTTGTTCCATGTATATTTCTTCATCTAATTCGCAGTTTAAAAACGCAGTCTTAACATCCATTTGATGTATCTCAAGGTTACGCAGCGCGGAAATAGCGATGAGTAATCTTATGGATGTTATTCTCGTTACCAGAGAATAAGTATCAAAGAAATCAAGATCTTCCGTTTGTCAGTATCCTTTGACTAACAAACGAGCCTTGTACTTATCAATAGTTCCATAAGTCTTATACTTTCTTTTGAGAATTCATTTACAGCCAAAAGGCTTACTTTCCTTTGGAAGATCAATCAACTCCTAGGTATGATTGTGTATAATAGACTCGATTTCACTATTGATAGCGTCTTTCCAGAGTTGAGCATCTGGACAGAACATAGCTTCCTTAATCGTTCTTGGTTCCCCTTTTAATGTGTATAACACAAAATCGGGACCAAATGATTTTGGAACTTTTATCCTTTTGCTACGACGTGGTTCTTCATCCCCGGGATTAGAACTACTCGTAGATGCATCATGCGTTCTTTTAAGAGGACATTGTTCATTTCTTTCCTTACTTAGAAAGATATCCTCAAAAAACGAAGCATTTCTAGAATCCATGATGGTACCTTCATGAATCTCCGAGATTTCTGACTTATGTACCAAAAATCGATAGGCGCTACTGTTAAGTGCATAACCAATGAATATGCAATCAACAGTTTTAGGCCCTATTTTCACTTGTTTGGGTTTGGGTACTTCTACTATAGCCAAACACCCCCACACTTTGAGGTACTTGTATGAAGGCTTGTAACCTTTCCAAAATTCGTACGGAGTCTCACTCCTACTTTTGTATAATTGGTGGAGAGTATTGCCTCCCCCCACAAATTCTGAGGTAACCCAGAATTTATTAGCAACGCATTCATCATCTCCTTAAGAGTACGATTCTTGCGCTCCGCTATTCCGTTTGACTATGGTGAATATGGGGCCGTTGTTTGATGTATAATGCCTGAATTTTCACAAAATTCATCAAACGGTACTCCTTATTTGCCACCTCTATCACTACGGATAGCCTTTATCCTTTCCCAAGTTGATTTGCAACTTCTGTTTTGTAATGTGTAAAAGCCTCAAGAGTTTCGTCTTTACTCTTAAGTAAATACACATAACAATACTTTGTGCAATCATCTATGGATGTAATGAAATATTTTTTCCCACCTCTAGTTTGCACAAACTTCAAATCACAGATATCACTGTGAATAAGTTCTAGAGGTGCGAAGTTTCTTTCCACAGAAGGAAACAGTTGTTTGACTAGTTTAGCTTCAACACATATTTCACATTTGTGTTCATTTTCAACTTTAAAAGTTGGTAATAAGTTTAAGTTAACTAATCTTCGAATAGTATTATAATTTACATGTCCTAGTCTAACATGCCACAAATGAGAATACTCAAGCAAATAAACAGAATTTTCAATACTTTTATGGCCATCGGTTTCAATTACAAGTGAACGAATTACATTCATTAGATTCATTTTGAAAAGGCCCTGCTCTAGGTAACCTTTTCCTACATAAAATCCTCTCTCAGTTAAAGAAAACCTATCAGCTTCGAAGATTATCTTGAACCCATTCTTGGCCAAAGCTGAACCAGAAACCAGATTCTTGCGAATTTTCGAAACATGAAGAACTTCGGTCAACGTCAGCTCTTTACCTGAAGTCATCTTCAGAACAACTTTCCCCATTCCAACCACCGGAGATGTGGTCGAGTTGCCCATAAACAGTCTTCGTCCTTCAGTTGGGGTAGAGGACGAGAACGTAGCCCTATCTAAACAGATATGGCAAGTAGCTCCGGTGTCAATGAACCATTCCCTCGGGTTGTCCACCAAGTTGGCTTCGATCACGATGGCGGTGAGATCAAGATCAGTCAGATCGATTGGCACCTGGTTATTCGATAGGTCGTCGATCATATCATTGATGCCCTGGACATCTTCAACAGTTAGGTGCACCTCATTTTGCACCGGGTTCTTGCCTTTGTTCTGGTTATCGCCAAAACCTTGCCCATGAGACTTGTTTTTCTTGGGCTCTTTGCAGTCTCTAGCCCAATGACTCGGTTTGTCACAGTTATGATAGCGGTCTCCAACCCTTGACTGGTCTTTCCCAGTAGCCTTCTTCTTCTGGGAATTTTCTCGGGCTTTCCCTTGGAATTTTCATTTCCGGTTAGAGCTCTCCGAAACTTCTGCAATATTTGCCATTGCCTGAATGGGGAGCTTCTTGTCCCATTCCCGATTGTCTTCCTCAATTCTGAGTCTGACAACCAAGTCTTCTAAACTCATCTCCTTTCGTTTGTGCTTCAAGTAATTCTTGAAGTCCCTCTATAAAGGCGGAAACTTCTCTATGATAGAAGCTACTTGGAAGGACTCACTCAGAGCCATGTTCTCAGCATGAACCTCATGTATTATTTGAAGCTCTTGAACTTGGCTTGTCACGGACTTAGAGTCCGCCATTTTGAAGTCTAAGAATTTTGCGACCACGAACTTCTTCAGTCCGGCATCCTCAGTTCTATACTTCCTGTCCAGTGCCTCCCAGAGGTCTTTGGCAGTCTTTACTGATAGATATACGTTGTAAAATGAATCACTCAATCCAACGAGTAAGTAATTCCTGCAAAGGAAATCACCATTGATCCAGGCATCATATGTCATCCTTAGTTGACTATTAGTTGACTCATCCGGGACATAGGGAGCATCTTCCCTTAAGTACCTTGCTAGGCACAAAGTCGTGAGGTAAAATAGCATCTTTTGCTGGCATCTCTTAAAGTTAGCCCAGTTGACCTTCGCCGGCTTTTCAGCCTGAACCGGTATAACAGGATTAACTGGTGGAATATATGAACCAGAACCGGAACCAGGACTAGATGCTGGACCAGAACCAAAACCTGGACCAGAGGCTGGACCAAAACCGGAACCATGACCAAAATCGGTACCTGAACCTGAACCAGCTCCATAACCACCGGAACCTGCTCCAATACCCAAACCAAGACCTGCAGCCGGACCAAGTCCAAAGTCAAGAGTAGTGGCAGCACCATCATGAGAAACATCACCAACGTTCGCCATTTCAGAATTTCGAATTGACAAAAATGAACAAAAATTTTGAGGTAAGTTTGTTGTTATAAACTTCTGCCAAATCAAGAACGAACAATCTAGAAAAACGAAAAGATTAATCGAGGCAAGAGAACACTCTCTTTCCTTAATGCAAAATTGTCCCGCTACAGATCGTACGGGTTTATGCAATAGCGTCCCAAGATACAGCGATTAATTTCTGAATTACGAACCACTTCTAATTCAGAAAAAAAATGAACTCAAGAACAACTATGAACTTTTAGAGAGAAGAGTGTAAGAGATGAAATGCTTGATTTCGGTGTGAATATTCAGCCTATGGAGGAGCCTATTTATAGGTTTGAAATTCAGACAAAAAAATTAAAAACGAATTACATCTACAATTAAAATTTTATTTGTAACAGCAAAATTTAATCTAGTTGTTACAGATTGGTGAGTGTTTGAATACATAATTCAAACAGTCCTTTTAGAACTGAAAGAAAAAGTGACTAGCTTTTTCTTCAGAAACGTTTGTAAGATTTCAGCAATTTCAGTAGTTGAATTTTTGTTAGGGGAAATAATTTGGTGCCCAAATTAAATCAAATAAATTTGGCCCAAAAAGATAATACATTTGAGCCCACAAGCCCATGCACAGGCCCAAGGCCCACGACTCGGTCCCAGACACGGTCCTGGCGGACGGACAGCCGCGCGAGTGTGCATATGTGGTAAACCGGACCATGGCTAGGTCCTTCCTCCTCACAAAGCCTACAAAAATCTTATGACCCAAAGGGCCAACCCTTAACCTTAAGGCAATTGTATATTAGCCCATTCAATTTATGGTTTATATCCAATGTAGGATATTCACATTTAAATACCTCACTTTAACACTTAATTTCTCATTTGTTACTACTCTGAATCGAGAAATTCGAAATGCTAAACTTATCTACTCACGGACTAGATTAATATTATCCAATAATATTTTCTATCCCGGATACGTATGGTGTTCAAATTTTGTACGCAAAAGTGATATTCACACACTTTTCATACACACAATATCCAACAATAACTCCTAAGTACGAAAAGACTATATGAAAAATATTGTGTTATTAATTCAGAAGGTTCTAAAACTTGAGGGAGTGTTTATCAAAAGGGTAAAATTTACTTTGCCCTCCTAACCATATCCTGTACCAATTACTTCCTTTGAACTACACAAAAATACATTTACCCCCGTTATTTGCATGAAATTGTCTTTAATACCCTTAACTACTATTTATCCTTTTATTTTCATTTTCTCCACCATTTTTATCTTTTTCACAAATTTTATTTTCTTACATACATTAGTTAAAATCTATTCAATACATTATGATTAATTAATTAAAATAACAATTTACAATATTTTTAGCAATAATGTTGAATTAGTTTGATGACAACATATTATATTAATGAATGATAAAATTCTACTAATACGTCATTACAAAATTAAATTAATCATAAAATATTTTAATATTTTTTATGTATATTTTCTTACTACATATATGTGTACTTTTAATACCTCAATTCACTAGAATATATATGTGAACGTAATGCAAACAAATTATATTTTACCCCCTAATTTAGAATACACACACATATTTAAAATCTATTTACATAAAACATATTTAAAATCTATTTGAATTTTTCAATTTTGTCACAATTTATTAGTTGATTTTTTGAAAACATTAATATAATGTGTTGTCATCAAATTAATTTAACGTTTGGGCGACAAAATGCCGTCAATTATTATTTTAATTAATTAATTTTTGATATATTGGGTAAATTTTAACTAATGTAAATGAGAAATTAGAAATGATAAAAAAAATGGCAAAGAAAATTAAAAAAGAAAAAAAATAATGGTTAAGGGTAATTGAGATAAATTCATGCAACTGAAGAGGGTAAGTGTGTATTGTGTAATTCAGGGGAATATTTGTCACGAAGGGTATAACTGGGGGGGGGAGGAACTGCATTTTGCCCATATCTATATATAATAAAATACAACATTTGAAGTCATCCAAGTAAGCGCACATGTGGATGGCCTAATTGAAATCAATTTTGCTACATAAATAATTTAATGTATATTTATTTTATTTGATTTGGATAAATATAGTTATTAATCTTTATCTAAAACATTCAAAATAAGGTAGTTACCAATATAATTTAAATTCAAATAAATAATTGACTTCCCTATATTTATTTTTATTATTAATGATATTTATCAATCATTTTATTTATTTAATATTCGTTTTATTCAGTTTACTGATCATCTATTGTTATTTCTTAAACTAAAATATATGATTTAATACCCAAATAAATAAAAATTTCAAAGATAGTCGTCAAATTTGAATTGAACATTTTAATTTTGTATACTATATATAATGTGTATATATATATAAATTATATAATGAAACACACACTCTTGCACACACACACACATATATATATATATATATATATTTGATTATTTTTATTAATATAGTTAGTATCCCGTGTCTTGGCACAGGGTTTCACTAGTAAAAAAATAAATTGTGGAGTGTTGTTTGAATCCAATCAATCTGCAACGTGTATATATTAGACCCTAATTAGGACTGGTTTGGTATCGTGGACGGGAAATGGGTGGATAGCCCATCCCTGGTGATAAAACAATGTTGAGTGTTGACACTCAAAATGTAATTAAAAATCTAGATGTTTGGTTTAAGTGATCAATTTATCATCTATTAGTGAATTTTTCGTTTGGAACCACTGATAAATGGGTGATAGTAGTAAAATATCAACTATGCCCCTCCATCTTAAAAATGCTATTTTTTGGGGGTAAGTCGTGCAACGCACTTCTTTTTGAGGCAGCACTGATCAAAAACCCCACTAGTAAACAATCATTTCACTTTTGCAAAAAACCCTAATCACTCTAGACCTTTTCTCCCGTTTCCCTTCGTCGATTACGCCGTTCATATTTTTTCCTTGGAATTGAGCATACAGCCACGCTGAAATGTAAGGAAGATCTTGTTATCTGCATCGCATATCTCCAATGAGAACTTAATGGCACCGTACTGATCTCCATCAGAGTACGATAAAACATTCAAAATGTTCAAATCATATATACATAAATGATAATCGCAGGAACTACAAACAATTAACACTCATATAATTTATGAAAATTACACATAAAGACTCAAATTGTAAGAAATAATTTATCTCAATATATATGCAATTTTATCCAACAAATATAAGGGCTTGTATGGTTTTGTTTTCAAAACTCAAATCCCAATTCTCAATTTTTTTGAGACCCAAAACATGTTTGGCCAAAGTTATTTTCCCATAATCTTGATTCTTAAACTTGAAATTTTTTTAGAATCCAAGCCCAAAAAGTTGAAACCAAATCCCTCCCTCACCTGCAGCAGTTTTCGAAGTGTCCTTTTTTGCTTAAAAGAAGGAATTCTCATTTTTCAAATCAAATCTACAATCTGCAACAATATTCTTTTCACGTAAATAGGGAGAATCCCCACTTAAACCTCTAATTTTCAGTTACTTTCCTCTTTCCTATTTTTTTTCTCCTTTTTCCTTTGTTCGTCTTCACCCAATTTTTTTTCCTTGTTCCACCTCGGCTCCTCTTTTTCTCTTGGACCGATTGTCATCTACTGCTTTATACCTCCACAATTTCATTCATATTGATAGCAAAACGAGTATATCCCTTTTCCCTTTTTTTCTCAATTTTTTTTTTACATCGAAGATTCATTCATCTGCGGCTAATTGAGTTCATTCAATAATGACAGCAAAACGAGTACATTTGTTGCATAGAAGATTCACTCATAGTCTTTTATAAGTTGTTTTATGAGGTTGCCATCTTCTTGACTTTCGGCTCCCATAATTTTTTTTAAATTCAGGGCCTTGTAATTTTATTTTGTGGGTCATGTTTAATCTGCTAATTTGATGTAAAGTAATTGACTATAGTATATACAGTTATTGGGTTTTGCCTTAAACCCCACCATAATGGTAGTTTTTGGGAGAAAATAATATTGATACAACTAAACTAATCATGATAAATGTGAATAAAAATTATTTGTATAAAAATTATTCATATATATGTGTATGTAGTATAAAACGATTGAGTAGTATAAGTATTATTTGGTTACTTTATACAAAGTAGAAGATATATCTATTAATATAAATAACTACATCAACTACAAATCATGTTTGTTTTATGTCAAATCCAAATTACCATTTTTTTATTACATTTATATCTCAAGAAAACATTCATCCAAACATATTTTCATTCTCATCACGTCTTTTCGTATAAAAACTCATACAAAATTACATTCATCCAAACATATTTTCATTTCCAACTCATAAATTAACAACTCAAAACAACTCATCCAAACAAATTTTCATTTCTAACACAAAAATCAATAAAAAATTGAAAACTCATTTTGCTTCATTTTTGAATTTGAAAATGAGAATTGGAAATGAAAACAATACCATACAAGTCCTAACTTTTTCATGAACAAACTACAAACTGCACACAAATTAGATGCGTACATGTTTAAGCAAAAAATATTGTTAAATTTTAAACTAATTTTATTCACAAATTAGGAAAAAAATTTGTTGATAATACGCCTAACACCCAAACCAAGCAGCACTATTGGACATATATTATAATTTGCTCCTAATTATAAATTTATAATATACCTATCGCATAAATTGATTGGCACAAACCTTCACGTAACGTTAAGAACTTTGTAAGAATTCACCCTCGAACTATTCCGTATAATAGTGCTAAATACAATCACTCTATACTTGAGCATTACCAGCTAGAATTGAAGTGGGTGTTTACTAATTTTGATGGGCGTAATTTATAGACAAATTTTAGAGCTGGTTCATAAATGCTTCTGGGGAGCTTTGGGGGATTTGCAAATCTTCCATGTCGGAATGCTTTGAAAGCTAAATTAAATGGGACCTTGTAATTTCAAGGAATCAAAAGGGTAAATTGGTACCAAACTTGTCTATTATAAGGGCAGAAGAGTCAATTAAGGTGAAGCCATAAATGGCTGAAACAAGGGATAAAATAATAACACCACCCTGGGTGGGATTAATTATCAGCTATTTGAGGGATAAAAATCCGGGCTGATTATCAATACTGGGCTTTTGACACAAATACCAAACAAAGGAAATTAAGTGATTAAATTGCCTATCACTCTCATTCACCCATACCAAATCAGTCCTTAAATTCCAACATATGTTAATCTTGGCCCAAAATAAGAGAATTGAAATTGGGCCACTTAGTTCCAATCATATAGGCCCATTTCAACGAAGTCCAACACCGTCGATGTACTTACTAAGTCTTAAATTATATCTTGATCTCAATGAAACTTGTTGCACCTAGGCTCCATCATAAATTATTCTCTCTTGATGCCAAGACTTGGATGGACTGGAACCTCACTACTCCTGCCCACAGGTATGAATGGAACCGAGGTTGGGATAATACCTTTGCTGAGACTTTGTACTTTCTTTGGCAGGTGCGTAATGAGACAATCCATAATGGTGTGAATGGCGAGCCCCGTGCTGACTTTATGAGTCTTCGACACCGGATTGAGGAATCGCAGGGTGCTTCTACGCTTAATCTTGGCATGGATGAACAGCTTGTCCATGTTCGGTGGCCCAAACCGGAGAGCAATTACATCAAATGTAATGTGGATGCGGCTTCCTATTTGGATGAAATCACTGACCGTAGGGTTACTGGAATTGGAGGGTTGATCCGGGACTTTAATGGTGACTTGCTGCAGGGGTTTTTGTGGGAATATGGACGCTGACTCGTCTCTTCATGGTGAGCTCCTTGCTATTCAAAAGGGCCTGGAAGTCACTTGGAACTTGAGACATCAGAGAATTACGGTTGAAACAGATTGTTGGGAAGCTACTAACGAGATTAATCAGGCCACTCCTGCTCACGCCTATTTTGAGACTATCAACAACATTCGGGAGCTGCTTAGTCGCCCTTGGCAGGCGGGCATAAACTGGAGCTGGCGTGAAGCTAATCGCCCGGCGGATTATTTAGCCAAAATGGGTCTCCATCGCGAAAACTGTACTACCATTGCCACAGATGATTTCCCAGAAGACTTGCATATTCTCTTAGAGATCAATAAATTGGGCGTTTCTGTGCCCCATGTTACGACTATTGCCCCGGGTTTGTCGGGCTAGTCGCTTTGGGTATCCCCCCTCCCCAGAATAAAAAAAAAAAAATATATATATATATATATATATATACTAGTTGCACAACAAAAATATAAAAAATTAAACTAGTAAATGTACTTATTTAATACTTTATTTTTTTCAATGGAGAGGAAAATAGGATTCAAATAAAGAAAGATAGTAGAAAATACACTAAAATTGATCACACTAGTAATTCAATAATTCATCTTTATTTACATAAAAGAGCATAGAATTTCATCTTTCAAGAATTAACTCATCTATTAGCTCCAAAAACAAAGTAAGTAAAGAAAGAAAAAACTACAACAGAGGGACCTGGGTAGGGGTGTAAGTTGAGCCGAATCGGCTCGACTCGAGCTCGAGCCTATTATTTCTTGAAAAAGCTCACGAGCTTCTTCATAATTTTTATATATATTTATTTTTATATTATAAATGTTAATTATATATATTAAATATTTATAATATTTAATATATAAATATTTAATATTTAGGCTCAAGCTCGCAATCTTGGGCTCGACTCGAGCTCTTGAGCCCGAGCTCCTCAGGCTGAGCTCGACGAGCTCGAGCCCCGCTCGTTTACACCCGTAGACCTGGGGTCCGAAATGATATGCATTAGTCCCCCGTGTATATGCTCATAGGGGGGTTAAGTGTTTATTCACACAAAAATGTGTAGATCTCTAAAATTCCAACATCACGAGAGTTATCAAATATCACCATATAACCACCACTTAAAACGAGAATCCCCCAAAAATACAAAAAAAACTCGTAAAAAGAAAATGGCCCATTTCAACATAGTTAGAAACTCAAGGGTAGTTTCTGATATTAAGAAACCTTAGGAATACCATAGAGCAAATATCCACCCTAGATTTATAAACTCACATCACTACCCCCTCACACTTCACCCCCAAACCCTAGCCAACTCTTTCGCCTCTTCCACTCCCTCTCATACCCCTCCGCCGCCGCATCGGAGAACCGCCACCGCAGAATGGGTCGCGTCCGCACAAAGACGGTGAAGAAGTCCTCGCGCCAGGTAATCGAGCGTTACTACTCGAAGATGACTCTGGATTTCCACACCAACAAGAAGATTCTCGAAGAGGTCGCAATCATCCCCTCGAAGCGCCTCCGCAACAAAATCGCTGGATTTTCAACACATTTGATGAAGCGCATCCAGAAAGGACCTGTTCGCGGCATCTCACTGAAGCTGCAGGAGGAGGAGCGCGAGCGCCGTATGGATTTCGTGCCTGATGAGTCGGCAATCAAGGTTGATCGCATCGAGGTTGATCAGGAGACTATCGATTTGTTGGAGTCTCTCGGCATGAAGGAGATGCCAGGCGTCGTCCTCAGAGAAGATCAAGGTCCTATCACTTCTGCACCGCCAATGAACTTTGGCCGCGGCGGCGGCAGGAGATACTGAGATATGATATGAGGTTGTGTTTTTGGTTAATGTGTTATGTTTGATAATGAATTATTGTTAGGCTCAGTGAAATATATATTTTACCAAACTTTTAAGTTTAAGCATTTTGATGAATCTATGACTACAATTAATGTGTTAAAAGTTTTCGCAATGATCTTAGCTCTTAGTAATCATAAGTAGGTTGGTTGCAAATCATGTGATTGTTCGATTACGAACTTGTGATTCTTCTTCTTCAGATGCCAACATTGTTAGTTACCTGCTTGTCATTGGTGTTATGTTTTTGATTTGCTTGCTTGTGATCTTGTGTAGCTTGTGATCCTGTGTTTCTAGGATACTTGTTTGTTACTTGTAATCTGAACTGGTGCACTAGTGCTGTCCTTAATAGGATCATTTTAGTGCTATTTTTAGTGTTAAAAGCCTAAATGCTAATTAGGGGCTTAGTTGAACTTGACTTACAGTAGTTTGCAAAGTAAATGTGTTTAGCCTTGTGTTTGGGGTATGCAAGATTAGGGGCTCCACCAAACCTTACTTGCGGTAGTTTGCAATATAAATGTGTTTAACCTTTGGCATTGCTCTATATTGAACCATCACTTTTTTTTTTTCTTTTGCTATCTAGAGCTGCAAGACCAGGGCTTTGTCTGTAGAGAGGAATGTTGGTCTATTCAAACCCGATTAGACTGTAGAGAAGAACCATAATTAGACTTTAGAGAAGAACCACAACTACGCTGCAAAGTTGAGTTGTCCAACGGTTTATGTTTTTGGCTTTATTGGTTGAATTATTTCACTCCACACCTTCAGCAACTCTTCTGTTTGTATATATAGTGTAAAGTTCATCTGTTAGCTATGTCCATGCGTGTTCTCATATTAGTACTCCGCACACAATTATGTTTCTTAGATGGCCATTTCCTTCTTTTCTTTGATTTGCTCTATTTTACTTCGAACCTTTAGTTTGTTGTTTGCTTATTCAATCATACCATTCGACTTAGAGTTATGGTTCATCGTCAATTGATTTGTGAACTTTGCTTCTACTCTTAGCATTCGCTGAACTCCATTGTCATGGAGGTTCAAAGTAATGATTCAAATTCTGTAAATAGATGCAATATATGAAGAGGTTTAGATATGTCAGGGTCACCTGTTCTAAATTGGAAGCCTGGCCGTGTTAAAGTGTGTAGCACTTCATGTCGTATGCATAGGTGTACGAGATGTGTACATATGAAGGAAAAATTGAATTTTTCTTCTCTCACATCCTAAGACCTAAGCGACCGTTTCTTTTCCTTGTGTCTTAAACATTTATGTATATTTGTACATTTGTAGGTATAACAAGAAGTGTTAGTGAAGATATGACATGGGAAGTACTATTTGGTATAAAACTAGGGTGCTCAACAAGCCAATTCGGCTCGCGAGCTAAGCGAGTCGGCTCGGAAAAAAGCTCGACTCAAGTTCAAGTTTTTTCGAGGTCAAGCTTGTTTGTATGTGTTCGGGAGCTTGCGACTCGAGCATGCTAAAATCTAGGGATGGCAACTGGACGGGTAGGGCAGGACTCATTTCTCGCCTCGTTAAAAAAAATTTGGACCCGGTCATTTCCCGGTCCCGCTCGGACCCATCTCGGACCCGGTCATTTCTCGGCGGGTCCGGGTCCTTCCCGTTCGACCCGACTGATTTTGTTTTTTTGATTTTTTTTTTAATCTTATTCTAACGAACGCATTTAGAACATATAAAATAAGAAAATTAAATCGAATTGATGATTCAACGTAAACAAATCCACTACAAGTTATTCGATTCTTAAATACAAAAAAAAAATACAAAATGAGTTCAAAAAATAAAGTCAACTCCATACTTGGGTTTACATCATAAAACAAATTCACTAAATCACTAATCACTTATACATTAAATAAACAATCAAATAAATATAAAATAATATTTATTATACTGACCGGGTCCGGGACCATATCATATCTCAGTATCTCCGCTTGTGTACACCCATGCGTTGAACACCTACAGATAATTGGTTTTGCCCGATTGGCCCCTCAAAATCAAGGTCCTATTCCAACATTGTTTGTTAAATAAAGGCCCAAACAAGAGAATTGAAATTGGCCCGCTTAGTTCCGAATTTAGTTGCCCATTTCCACACACTCGAGCACGCTCAATTACTTGCTAGTTGCTACTCTATTAAAGGACATCTTGATCTCAAATAATTATCAATATATAGTATATTTTCTTAGAGAAATATACCTTATTTTTATATTATTCGATCCAAGATTTTTTGTTGCTTTGTTAGTTTGTTTTAGTTCATGATAAATTAAGGGTAAAATGTATTTTTGACCCAAACTTGTGTCAGTTGGAGCACTTTAATATCTAATCTAATAATTTTTATACTCCAGTATCCAACCTTTGTAAATTGTGACACTTAAGTCCAACGGGAGAATAATTTGGAATATTTCCTCCAAAAAGTCGGTCACGTGCCTTAGATATGCCTTAGACAGACTTAAATTGTATACCAAAGTGTACATATCATGCAATATATAGGTAGTTAGGTGCACAACATGTCATAGGATAGAGTGCAAAGTGCACATATCATGCAATTTATAGGGAGTCGAATGCACAATCTAAATCAAATTATTCCTCTGGTGGACTTAATTGTCATAATTTGTAAAGGTTGGGTACTTGAGTATAAAAAATAATAGATTAAGTACCAAAGTGCTCCGTCCGACATAAATTGTGGTCGAAAATGCATTCTACACATAAATTAATAAGTACTCACAGTTGAATAATTCTTTGGTTGAATAATCATATTTTAAGTAATTTAGGATAATATGAGTGAGTGACCTTTGTTAGTTAAAACTCGTATTATACCCGTATAGTATATATATATACGTATAATTGAAAAATATTTCTGTTTCCCGTATGCATTCCGAACATAACGAATAATACTCATACTTTTAAATTAAAACGTTTAGTACATGTACTTTACGCATCTCGTATTAAACTTGATGAATAATACTTTAATTTTGGCAAAAAAAAAATATTTGTTAATTTAAAACTTGAATTATTTTTATAAGTACTAATTGGGTATTACACAATTACGTACATATGAACGTCGATAATTTATCAAAATATAACTAGAAACTCATATAAACTATTATTTATATTAAATAAAAGCAGGTACAAGCAACATACTACTCAAATTTATATGAAAATAAGACGTATTTTTACTCCCAAATAATTTATTTGTATCCGCATTATACTCGTACGTCTACAAATTCGTTTATTTCCCGTTCTCTTTTTAGCCGATTTTTTCAACGTAACTTTCAAGAAAATCTCATATTATATTCGTACGTATTAAATGACAATTTTTTTTCGGTCCCATATTTAACTAACTAATGAGAGAAATATATTATTGGAATAAAAAGAGATAATAGAAAAATAAATGTTAATTTGGGTAGATATTATTTAAGAGATTATAAACTTTTTGAAAGAAGGATTTTAGGCTTCAAATTTTCCAAATTCAACTCATTAATGGGTTTTGAGAAAAAAAAATCGTTCACTTATATAACAATTGACAACCTTTCAAAAACGAACAAAAGAGAACAATTGACAACCTTTCAATAACGAACAAAAGAAAACAGGCCAAATGAGACATGCACTTATAAATCTCCGTTAGTTAAAACTTGTATTATATACATATAGTACGTGTACGTACGTATAATTAAAAAATATTTTCATTTCTCGTATGCATTTTGAACATAATGAATAATTCTCGTACTTTTGAGTTAAACCATTTAATACAAGTACTTTACGTATCCCGTATTAAAATTGACGAATGATACTTTAATTTTGGCAAAAAAATATTATTTTTTAATTTAAAACTTGAAAATTATAATTATTTTTTAGAAGTTGAGTATTACATAATTAAAAACCTACGAACGTCGATAATTTATCAAAATATTAGTTATTATCAAACTAGAGACTCATATAAATTATTATTTTTATTAAATAAAAGAGAGTACAAGCAAAATACTACTCAAATTTATATGAAAATAAGACATATTTTTACTCCCGAATAATTTATTTTTATTCATATTATACTCGTACATCTACGAAGCCATTTATTTCCCGTTCTCGTATTTTTTAGCCAATTTTTTCAACATAACTTTTAAAAAAATCTCGTAATATGCTCATACATATTAAATAACGATTTTTTTTCTGTCTCGTATTTAACTAAAACTCATGGCCACTTTTGATACTACCAAACCTTTTGGGATACCCCAAAGCAATTACCACTCCAGCTTTATAAACTCTCAACCCCATCCCGAAATTACCAATCCAAAACCCTAGCCAGCATTTTAGCCTCTTAAGCTTCTTCCCAACCCTTCGCGCCGCCGCCGCCGCCGCCGCATCGGAAAACCGCCACCGCAGAATGGGTCGCGTCCGCACAAAGACAGTCAAGAAATCCTCGCGCCAGGTAATCGAGCGCTACTACTCGAAAATGACTCTGGATTTCCACACCAACAAGAAGATTCTCGAAGAGGTCGCAATCATCCCCTCGAAGCGCCTCCGCAACAAAATCGCCGGATTTTCAACGCATTTGATGAAGCGCATCCAAAAAGGACCTGTTCGCGGCATCTCACTGAAGCTGCAGGAGGAGGAGCGTGAGCGCCGCATGGATTTCGTGCCTGATGAGTCCGCCATTAAGGTTGATCGCATCGAGGTTGATCAGGAGACTATCGATTTGTTGGAGTCTCTCGGCATGAAGGAGATGCCAGGTGTCGTGCTCCGAGAAGATCAAGGTCTTATTACTGCTGCACCGCCTATGAACTACGGCCGTGGCGGCGGCGGCGGCGGCAGGAGATACTGAAAGATGAGGTTGATTTGTTTTTAAATTATCTTTTTACTGTAGATTGAGCATTTTGATGAATTTGAGACTATGATTAATGAATTCGAGTTTTTGCCATGATTTCGGTTTTCTTTAGATATTGCTGTAGGATGAGATTTTACTAAGCATATATTTGCTTTTGCTTCAGTATTTGTTGATGAACTTGTGATTGATTTTGTTGCTATGCCAATATTGTTATTCACTTGCTTGAGATTTGTGTTATGTAAGTTTTCGATTGCTCGTGTTTTGCTTGTTATAATGTGTCATGTCGATTTTCCATTGGAAACTGATCTGATTAGCGTACTTGTCTAGGATATTTACTTGTAATCTGAACTATTGGACTAGTGCTCTGCTTAATAGGATCATGTTAATGCTGTTGTCCGCCTTGTCGGTTGAATCGTTTATCTTAAGAGCTTCTACGGTAACTATCTTCGGGATGTTTATTTGGTGTAATGTTAATCTGTTAGCTAAGTCTGTGTTTGTTCTCATATTAGCACTCAACATACAGTTGTTTTATGTACCCTTATTTAATCTGCAGTTTGCACTGTGCAATTTGCTTCTTCTTTTATCACCTTGAACCTTCACTCTGTTCTTCTTTGCTTAAGGATTCTGTATAGACTTATGGTTCCCGTTCAGTTGATTAAAATTCCATAGTAATTGGTTTAAGTATGTGGAATTTTGAATTCATGGAAAAATACTCAATAATTTTTGTGTTGAAACTTTATATATAGTATTATACATACTTCATATTGTAGTTGACGAATAATACCCTATTTTTAAAAGTAATCTACTATTTTGTTTAGTACTTGGCTTTCTATGTTGCATGGACACGGCAAAAAATCCGCCCGTACAGTGTCCGACACACAGAAAGATTCACGAAAGAAATCGTGAATACTAATTTTTATTTTTATTTTTGCAACTATTATTCTTCTCTCTGTTTCAATTTTTTTCGTTCTTGGTGGCTACAAATAATCTTCATACTGAAACTGATTTGATTAAGCATATTTCCCAATTATGATTTTATTACAGCTATTTTGGCTTTGTTTGAATCCCAGTAAAATTAAAGTTGCGTTGCACTTCATTCTTTGAGTTTACACTGTGATCTGGAATACTTGGAAAAATATTAAAAATAAATCATGTTCGATCCTATTCCAGATTGGTTTTATTTTGACATAAGTGAGCTGGGTATCCTTAGCAACATGATGCGTATTGATAAAATAATTACCAATTCCACAATTTATTCTGTTGGTCATCAGCATCTCTTTATCCTATATGAAGAAGTAAAGGAGCCCGTAAATTATATTAAGCTTATTATAAGTTCAATAAAGACAAAAAACAATTTAAAAATAGAAATCTTAATAATTTATTAAAATACTATTTATTTTCAAATATTTGTATTTATAAATTTTCAAGTACTGATCTTATAATTCGTCATATTTTAGGAAAGGATTAGTTACTTGATTCTGTGTTTAACTAAGTAGGCTTATTAGAGGATTATATAAAGCCTTTTTGCAAAAACCGAAGTGTTAAATTTTAAAAGAAATTTGAAGGCAAGTTAAAGTTGAATTTGTTTTCAAAACTTGTTTAAAGGTAGAAAAAATAGAATTGGCTAATAGAAGTTTCCATATTCATGCTTTTAGCCTTTTAGTAGCTTCTTTCCGAAAAAGCAATTTTTTAGCAAAAAATCCAAAAACACATTTTTTAAGTTTTCCCAAACAGGGCTATATATTTACGCGAAGGTGTATGTAACGTCAGGGGTGGAATTCACAGAGATCTCACTTTATGTACATTAGACACGGACATTTTGCTATTTTTGCATCTGAATATCAACAAGAAAATTGTGTGTGTAGTTCCAAAGGCAAAAGAACACATAAATCCACTATATCAACATAAGCAATATATTTCTTGTTTGAATCAGGCAAGATAATAACACTCCGATATAAAATATTACTAAGAAGGTGAACACAGATAGGTGAAACTGCAGTTTATGACTCATTCGAGCAACCGTCGGTGTTTACACCAGGCAATTGCAACCACATAGAGGAAAGCAGTGCCCGCTGAACCTCCTCCAACAGTCCAAAGAAATCTCTTCATCCCGACTGTTTGTTCATCAGGTGTGTCGCCATTAAAAATGTCAACATGGATGTTCATACCAAAAATCCCCGCCACGACCACAAAAGCACTCACCACAAGGGTTGCTGTTGTTAACATCACCCCCATTTGCAGCAGATGATTCTGCTTGTCATCCAACATTATGTTGATGTAATCTTCAGTGTCATCTACATACTCCCTCAGCTTCATCAACAAAATAAAAAATCATAATAATAAACGAGAGGTAGAATGTTGGTACATTATCATTAGAATAAATTACATACACATCCCTGCATAAGACCCTAATTACAAAAAACACTCTTAAGATTTAAGAAATTACCATAACTTCTCCCGTTTTTTCAAGTTGTCAGAATCTGACAAAGGGAGTCTTGGTAATTTGTAAAAGGTGCACTCATGGTAATTACTCAATAAGTGAGGAAGTGTGCATATAATTATCCCTTATTTTTATGCAACTTGAAGCTAAAAGAGACGAGTTCGATAATGGTTTCTTTTGTATCTTGTTAACATTTATAATTGGCACTAATGCTCAACATTAGGAAAATCAAATAGGAGAAGAATCAACCTGTACTGGTCAGGACAGAGTAAATGCAATATTTAGTTTAAGGAGAAAGATAAGTTACATACAGTAGATAACTTGTTCAGTGTACCGTCAATCTGAACGAAGTATGCTTCCAAGAGCATTTCGAGCTCCTCCACATCAAGATGCCGGCTTATAGCACTGTGTGTACTTGCACTCGTCCCGTGACTGTCTCTGCTGAGAGCATTAAGACCACCAAACAATTGTTCCCCATCGTCATCACCATCAGAAACTTTGTATCTCTCGTTTCGTTCAATCAATATGTCAGCATGAGTCCTGAAATGCTATGGATTTAAACTTTAATTGAAAATGAAATAACATTTTTAACAAAAAAATTCCAAATATATATTGTCAAAGCAACAAATTGGCTTTTCCATGCCTATCATCCTTGTCAGAGCGAACAACTTCATCCTCCTCGCCTTCTTGCCCATTTATGGAAGAAACAGAAGAATTTTCAAGCTGCTCTCGCAATTTGTCTGTTAAATACATCTCGGCCATGTCATCGTCATCATCAAGCAAATGCTCTAACTCATCCCTTACCTGATAAATCATGTCAGAATCACTAAAAGTAAGAGAGGCAAAGCATTATATTTCAAATTCAGTTTGTTCCTTAAGAAGTAGGACTGAAACATGGGACATGTAAAGGCAGATAACTCCTTGCCAAACAATTAAACAAAAACAAGTACAAAGGAAATTTGTAATATTGCGTAGATCGGCAGCTACTCTATACACGTTGAAGAAACAAGAAACATTCTTACGGAAGACAAAAAAGGTAAGTGATATGATACATTGAAATATAAAGAACAATAAGAAACGATCTATATTATCTAGCATAAACTGCGTGAATTTCCTGTAAAACTATATCTCTAACAACACATTTGATCTTGATTGCCCTGTGTAGGGATCCACACGCAGTGAAAGTTTGCTATTCCCAGAATTTTGAAATATACAAAAATCATTTTCTATGATAGAGATCTATAGTTCAATCAAGATACATATTACAATCATGTCAGAATCACTAAATAGAAGAGAAGCAAAGCATTATATCACAAATTCAGTTTGTTCCTTAATAAGTACGATTAAAACATGAGAGACATATAAAGGCAAGATAAGACGATGGATCCAAACAATTAAACATGAGCAAGTGCAAAACAAATTTGAAAAATTGTGTCGACCAGCAACTGCTCCTTAAATGTTAAAAATACAAGACACGTTCTTAGGGAAACAAAAAAAGGAAAAAGAAAGGTGTGATATGATACACTGAAATTATAAAGAATCATAAAAAACCCTCCATATTATCTAGCATAAACTGCACAAATTTCTCGTCAAACTATATCTCTAACCACAAATTTCTATTCTTGGTTGCCCTGGGGAGAGATCCATACACTTTGAAGTTTTGCTATTCCAGAATTTTGAAATAGACGAATATCATGTTATATGATAGAGATCTACAGTTCAATCAAGATACATATTAGGACATTTCCGATGCTTCCTCAGTTTCAGTCATATATTTCACTCTATCACCCATGAAAAAGTGAAGGAATTATTCACTTTGCATATTCAAAGATCTGCTAAGCACAAAATAGTCATGAATACACCAAAGCCTAGTTTAGACTACTTAGATGTTTACACAGATAAGTCAGTTAATCACAGTTCCACAATATGCACAAATTATAGTTAAATTGAGGGCACTGCAGAATAGAATTATAGAAAATTAATCCACTAGACCTTCTGAACACGTCCAGTTATCGCAACCAAGCGGCTCTTAATTTGTCGGACGCGTTCCAAAT
Source organism: Buddleja alternifolia (assembly GCA_019426215.1). Taxonomy (NCBI): domain Eukaryota; kingdom Viridiplantae; phylum Streptophyta; class Magnoliopsida; order Lamiales; family Scrophulariaceae; genus Buddleja; species Buddleja alternifolia. The sequence continues at coordinate 38,707,663 of CM033398.1, forward strand.
TGAGAGTACTGATTTTTGAAGTTAATTTATCCAATGCTGGATGAGCTTCTTTCTCCAATGTCCTTGCCTAGCATTAAAACATGAGAAAAAAACATTGGTAACGAATTATAGGAGCCACAACGACAAAATTGCATTTTCAGGAGAAAAAAAACCAGCAGTATTATAAAAGTTATATACTTCATTGTCCAAGCAACTGCAAGCAGCCTCGAGGCAAGCCTCCAATGCAACAAACTCAAACGGGAGCAACTTTGGACCATCTTGATTCTCCAATGATTGTTCTTTCCCATCTGCCTCCTCTCCCTCTTCCTTGCTCGGGAAGTTCGAAGAATAATTCGGACTTACTGGCCTCGATTGTGGCCCTTCCAAGTCGTATAAATTCGTCCAATCCGCCTTCTGGCCTTCTCCAGATTCCTTAATCACCATCAACCCATCATAAATATGAACAAACAGACATACATACATACATATATATATATGTATGTATAAGAAGTGATATAACATGAGCACAAATTACAAACTTTTCCAAGAAGTGATATAACATAAGTAACTGGAAAGCTATAAAATGCCATATATATATATATATATATATATATATATATATATATATATATTATCTGAAATTTTAAAATAGTTACCATAGTCTTGGTGACCTGATGATGGCGCAAAAGTCTTCTTTGAAGCTCATCAATGAAAGGCTTAACTGAGGGGTCTCTCGAATTGAGCAACAAAACTTCTTGGGCTGTAATGATCGCCTTTATATGCTCAAGATTGATAACAATGGCCCGCTCACGGCCCAAAACGGTTGACGGGTACGACAATAGCGGGTCCAGTATCCGGAGATCTCGGGCCGGGAGTCCAGTCCGCCTCATGATGGCGTGCTTTCCGACCTCCACCACCTGGACCCCGCCCGTCGCGTCCAGCAGCAGCCACGGCCTCACTCCGGCGGCCTTTTTTCGAAGCACGCCGCCAGGGGCGGGGCGGAGAGGCTCCCCGGTGCCGTCGTCCTCCACCTGCGGCGGCGTCACAGCCTGTTTCAGTGGCGGAGGATGCATCATTTACTCGCCGATGATCGTGGGTTTCGCCTTTTGATTAATTATTTGTACTAATTTATGGGTTTATTATTGATTTATTAATGGGGTCCGTGGGATTCACGCTAAGCAAACTGCAAACGTCCTGCGAGTCGTAATTGAAGGGCAGTTTGAGGGGAAATCACGTATTTCGTCCCATTACTTTGTCCAATTTCAATTTTGCTCCTATTCATTATAAATTTTTCACATATATTTGTGATAACTTTTTTTTTTCTTTTTTTTAGTTACGGGTCATAAATTTTCAAAATGTCTCACATTTAATTTCAATCGAATTGTTCGTCCAAAATTTAATGATTAACTCCGTTGATCAATATTTTGAATGTCTTCTCTAGAAAATTTTGTGGGTGGGTGACACGTAAAATTGAATAGAAATATCAAGATATTGAATATAATTCGTGTATGATAACATTCATGTATAATTTTTTTCAAAAAATGGGTTAAAATGTTGACTGATTGAGTTGACCATTAAATTTTGTATGAAAAATTCGGTGGGATATTTGCAAAGTTATAAGACGAAATGTGAGAAAGTGGAGCAAAGTTATGGTTAAAAAAAATGCAATTTTTCCGGCAATTTGATAACTTCAACTATATAATAAGGGTAAATGACACTTCACTCCTTTCTTAGTTTTTTTTATAGTGTGATCGAAACAATTTGTAGCAAAAATACTAGAGTTTGACTTGTCTTTACCATTAGTAGTAGGGATGTTTATGGTTTTTCAAAATGATACCATACCGATCGTACCACACTGAGCCGTACTGAAGTTGCGATTTTTTTGTATAAAAATTTGGGTTTTGGTACGCTCCGAGGCAGTACCGATTATTTTGGTATGATTTTGATTTTAGAAAATCTAAATCGGTAAAAAACCGTACCGGACCATATATTACATATAATAATTAATTACATTATTCATGTTATATATAAGTGACTACTAAAGAAACTTCTAGAAAGTATTGGGACAAATACACTAAAACTCAAATTTATTACACAATTTATGTAGGATTTGGAGGATTTAAAAAAAAAATATGAATCTAGAAATTAGTTAATAGAATTTATCACCCAACTTTTTTTAATTGATTCCTATTTATTTTATATTTTTAACTTAGTATTTTTGTGTTGGTTTCAACTATAATTATTGGAGTTCGATTCGTACTTGACTCTTATTTTTATTTTAATCCCAATAATTTTCTTATCTTTTAGTATATCATATAAAATTTTACTAACTCAAATCTTTTTAAAGTCCGTCAATATTAAATAACACTATTTACTAAGATATTCATGTGACTTATAGTTATAACTATTTTTTTTGTATATACTTTTTTTTCTTATATTTCTTTGATAAGATGTCAATCTAAGGATCTCTTATGTGATATAGTCGTGTTAATGAGTACAAGATAAATTTCACTAGACTGCATAAAACATGGACATAATACTATGTGGATAAATATACAAAAAATACCGCAAAATCGTATTATACCGTACCGGAACCACTTGATACCGGATGCCATGGTACAAGTTTCAAAATGTCCTGTTTCGGTTTTAACTATCTAATACCGTAATTATTGGTATGGTAAAAATTTAGTGAAGAAATCACAAAAATCGAATCGTGTGCACCCCTAACCATTAACCTAAGAATAAGAAAAAACGACGTGGACGACAATTGATGAATGAAAGAGCGTCTCAAATAAAAGTTGATCTAAAAATATTATTAGGGGGACATGATGATACAATGAATTAAACTGAGGGATAAAATGCTTCTAGAATTACTTTTAGAGGGTGATGTACAAAAATATTGGGGGTGAATGAAATTAACCCCAATAAATTTATCATCTTTTTCCAAATTTACAAAATCAAAATTCAACTTAACAGTGTATGGGCCGGGTTAGACATTGTCCATTAATCTATGGACTCGAGTCGGAATCTAAGCTCTACCCGATCTGAGTTTGACAGTGTAAATATTTGTTCCAAGCCCAATCTGAAGGGTTTAACAATTGTCCAGGTCATAAGAAACATGGGCCAAACTGAATGGGCCTAAAAGATATGGAGCCCGGATCGCATTTTATTTAGTCAACAGTAATCTAATGTGCAAGCAAAGATTAAAATTTCGTTTCAATGATAAGTTTCGAGTTTTTATATATAAGAAACATATAGGAAACGTTTCGGAAACATCATGAAAAACTTAAAAAATGCTAGAAATAAGGTAAAAACCGCAAAAAAAGAAGTAAAGAAAGGTTGCTTCCTCTTTTCACTAGCAAAAAATAATAGTTGTGTAAAATATTTATACATCTACATCAATAATCGATCAAATTACACTAATAAATAAAGTGATAATGTTTGATTCAAGTTTAACATTCATAGAACATATAACCGATAAAATTTTTGTAACTTAAGTTATGAAATAAAAAATCTAAAAGTGTTGTAGTGAAAAAAATGAAAAGTGGTAATGTTTGATTCAAGTTTAGCATTAACATAGCATATAATTGATAAAATTTTAGTAACTTAAATTGTGAAATAAAAAATTCTAAAAGTGTTGTCATGAAAAAAAAAAAAATTAATATGGATGATACCCAAGGATTAAAATTTCGTTTCAATGATAAGTTTCGAATTCTTAAATATAAGAAACGTTTCGAAAACATCATGAAAAACTTGAAAAATGCTAGAAACAAGGTAAAAATCGCGAAAAAAGAAGTAAAGAAGGGTTGCTTCCTTTTTTCACTAGCAAAAAATAATAGTTGTGTAAAATATTTATATATTTACATCAATAATAGATCAAATTACACTAATAAATAAAGTGGTAACGTTTGATTCAAGTTTAACATTCATAGATCAAATTACACTAATAAATAAAGTGGTAACGTTTGATTCAAGTTTAACATTCATAGAACAAATTACACTAATAAATAAAGTGGTAACGTTTGATTCAAGTTTAACATTCATAGAACATATAACCGATAAAATTTTTGTAACTTAAATTATGAAATAAAAAATTCTAAAAGTGTTGTAGTGAAAAATGAAAAGTGGTAATGTTTGATTCAAGTTTAGCATTCACAGAGCATATAATTGATAAAATTTTAGTAACTTAAATTGTAAAATAAAAAATTCTAAAAGTATTGTCGTGAAAAAAATAAAAAATTAATATAGATGATACCATGGTTTCAAACTCATCTACAAATTATATGAAAAAATTACTTTAATCAATAATACAATAATTTTTAACTTGAGTCGCATGATAAAAAGTCACTTCTCGGTGAAATAAATATTTGTTTGATTGTTAGATTTATTTCTTTTCATTTCTTCTTCTTCTTCTTTTTTTTCTTTTTTTTTTTACTTTTTCCCTGCATTGAGAGATTTGAGAGCTTTGTTATATTTGCGATAGAGCAAATCTTTTTGAAAAGAAATTATCAAACTTTCAATGTTTTCCACTCTCAATGTGGCGACGATAGAGAACATGGAAAAGAACATGGAAACATTGAGAGTTTCCATGGAAATATTGGAAACATCAAGAGTTTCCTAGGAAACAATGTAATTTCAAAACTACATGGTGATTTCTTTTCCGTAAGTAGAAAAACAAAAATCTTTCGGACGTTTCGGTGGAAAAAAAAAAACTTTGAACCATAATCTCAATGTTTCCGTGGTTTCCATGTTCCATGGAAAAGAACATGTAAACCATGGAAATATTGAAACATCAAGAGTTTCCTAAAAAACAATGTAATTTCGAAACTGTATGGTGATTTCTTTTCCTTAAGTAGAAAAACAGAAACTTTTCGGACGTTTTGGTGGAAAAGAAAAGAAACTTTGAACCATGTGTGCAAGTAGTGCCGTAAATGAGTTGAATCAAATTGAACATCTTGTTGTTCAAACTTGTTTGAATTATTATCGAGCTGAGTTAGATAGTTAACTGATCCGAGCTCAAACGAATTTTAATCGAGTTGAGCTCGAGTAATTTGACTTTTTTTCACATATTTTATCATTTTTCACTAATCAAGTCAACCTCGAGTCAAGTTTCAAACTTATCGAACATACAAAAGCTTGTTCAACCTTAGTTTGATATATTAACGAACCATATTAAATTGAGCATCGAATAATTTGGTTCGTCTCTCAATTCGCAAGTAGTATAAATCAGAGCCATCTGGCAAGTTATATATACATTAAATAAATCTTGCGCTGTTTATATATAACTTTAATTAATGGGGCAATAAAAGCCCTCATAGGAAAATGAAACAAGAAATTAATTACGGATGGGATCGCTTTAAAAACCATCATTTAATTTGATCACCTTCATTTTTCAGAAAATTTAATAGACATCACATAAAATAAAATGGAAACTTGAATGTTCTTCAATTCAATTTTCTCATATCAAATTTAAAAAGTAGCTAATATTAAAGTTGACTTACAGAGTTACTGTGTTCGAGTTACATTAAAAGTGTGTATATTTATCTAATTCGATATATTAATTCGTTAAATTGATCATATTTCAAAGACTCGTTAAATAGTTCAGATAATTCAGATCGTATCAAATATGAAAACATATAAACTATATTAAAATACGAAATATATTTGATATATCAAATACGTACGTAAGGGGACTTGAATGAAAAAAAAATATCAAAGACTTGTTAATGTTCCTCCAGGCTCCATCCTTGTTTAGAGGATAATTAATTAATTATGTAGGGTACATCAGTTAAATGTTGCTCAGCTGCTGTGCAATGACTTCAATGAGGAGAGGTTGAGAGTCTTAACTCAACCTTCATAAATTTGATATACCACTTGATGACAAATCTTCTCTCCAAAATATATAATATTTTGGTTATTGCAAAATATTCTTCAAGCAGCCAAGGCAACAATGAAAATTACCGAAAAGTAGTAATAATCCAATTTTTATTACTTGGTTTTTTTTTTTTTGAAAAAAAAAATGGATCTTATATATCATTCAATCGAAAATTTACAACGCCTGGAACAGTACAATTCATATCGACTCAAACGATCTAGTAAGAACATCTGAAACACCAACTATCGAGTTTCTTGAAGATAACAAATCTTAAAAACTCACAAACGAATACAAGAAAATTCTTGTACAACTCCTATTTAAGGAGAGACGAAACTCTCATTCGAGAGAGAAAACAAACTCTCATACGAGAGAGAAAATAAAGACTAAACAAAATATCTAAAACACTATATAAAAACTTATATATCACTCGTCTTCATCTAGTTAGATCTGTCTCTGTCTCGTTAGATCCATATATGTCTCGTCAGATTTGAAGATGTAATGTACAACTTGAAGAAGAGTGTTTCAACGTAACCCGCCCACGATTGTAGTGGTAACATTGGTGAAGAAGACGATTGCTTCACCAAGTCATTGCCAGCGAAGGTAAATAGAGAAAAAAGGATAGTGTTAATTATTTTTTGTCATTTTATTTATTTATTTCGAGTACTTGATTGATCATCTTTATTGAAAGTCTAAATCAACAGTGAATTTAAACTAATCATGTATTAAGGGAGAATTTCATTTCTGATCCCATAGTATTTCGCCCATTTCAGATTTTACCTTATTACAATTTCAATTGCACTTTTTTGTCCTGCTAGACACAAAAAGTTGCACTTTCGGTACCATCTGACAAAAAATAGACGAAAAAAGGTGGGTGTTATACATACACCATTATCTCAAGTGAATTGTTTGACAATGCATATATGACACTTGCCTTTTTTCATCCATCGAGACCAAAAGTGATTTTTCAGCCATATAGGACCAAAATTGCAATTAAAAGTCCAATTGAACTAAATTTGAAATGGATCAAATCTTATGGGATCAAAAGTTAAAATGTCCCCACCTGTTAAGTATGAATGATTGTCCCATACGCTTGTTATTATCCTCTCAATTGAAAAGATTATGACCAAAGTAGATTTAAAAGGGAAAAGGAAAAAGGAATCCTCTCAATTGAAAAGATTATCATTAATACACTGATCATATTTGGGAGGTTTTGGGACCCTTCATCCCGGACCCTAAATGTGTATAAATACATGTGGAGTAGAATCACCTGAAACCTCAACTCTCGAAAACTCAAGTCTGAGAATCTCCCAAGTATGACCTCACTAAGCTTAAGCGTAACTTAATGGAGTTTTCTATAGTGGATCGGGAGTATTATTTCTTGTGTCTATCTATTTCACACATTGAGTTGTACTGTGTGTGGACTACACATACAATTGTGTGAAAGAGATAGACACAATGGTACAACTTGAAGTAACACTCCGAATGTACCATAGAATTATCCGTAACTTAACTCAGTAATTTGCACACTACTGATTAGCTATGTTGCTTTTGAATGCATCCAATATCCAATCAAACATAACTATCATTCTAAATCCCCAACAATTTTGAGTCATTTCGGTACTTAGATTAAAGAGGCAAATAGGCCCACTTAATTAATTAATTAATCATAATGCCATAATTATGATTTTAACTGCTGGTGTCCGTTTTCATGCAAGCAGCTAAAAACAAGTACCTCTTGAATGTCTCATCGAAAAAAAAAAGTACCTCTTGAATGTTTTCCTCATTTTGTTTCATTAAATCAAAATATTTTTTTAATGACAATATCAAATACAATCCCAAATTAATCACAAGGCGCATGATTAAATCAATTTTGATATAAAAAATTAAGCCTCCATTAGCATCGATTGAACCCACACCACAAGTTCATATAGTTATATGTTAGGTAGTTTTATACCAGATCGAGTTCAATAGCTCGGGTATAAAATTTGTGTCTATTTCTGTCACACAAATATATGTGAGGACCGCACACAATACATCTTACTGTGTGAGAGATATAAACACTAGAACATTGAACTCGGCTAGCATAGATTTTTTCGTTATATGTTTCTATTTTTTTGTTGTTGTTATATTTATAACATGCTGATGTGCCTACTTGCATGCTGGTGCATCAGTGAACAAAGAGTTCAAACTAATTGTTACTTCATGACCAAGAAGAAATAGCTAAGACATATATCTCTTTCTTTATACATACATATATATATATATATACACATATGTATATATGTGTGTGGACTTTTCTAATTGAGATAATTAAAGTCTTTTCAAAGTAATGCATAATCAAGTTAATATTTTCTGTCAAAGTCTTAGTTAATGATAATCTTTTTGCTACTAAGAAGTCTAGACAGTCAAATACATACAGTAACATATATCTTATATATTTACAAAATTAATTAATTAATTAAATTTTCTTACATAACGTGAGGTCCTACAGATCTTACAGAAGGTGTACAAATTATTTTGCGTGACGTTATTCTCCCATAATCATTTTCGAAAGAATGTGCTCTTTTAAAATCAATCATTCCAAAGCTACTGCAATTCTTGAATAATACAAAAATTATTTTTCTTTCAAAGAAAAAGTAATTAATGATGGTTTATCTTTTTCACCAGAACTTTTGTACATCATTTATGCTCATGCTTTTATTACAATTCCAAAACTGAGCATATAATGAGTTAATGACCAATAACTTCACAAAAGATAAATGAAATTGATCCAATCATATTAATTATGTGGGCCTGCATATTTAAATACTCCTAAAGTATTTTCTAGGAATATAGAAAATTAATTTTATAAAAAATTATCGGAACATAAATTGTGAAAATGTTAATTTACAATTGATGAAAACATTAATTAGCATGCCAAATGAGGCAATTATGAAGTGTGTAGTACTTAGCAAAATGAAAGAGACATCAATAATGTATGAAGTCGATGATAAATTTTTTTTTGAGAAAAACATTAATTAATTTGTAGAAATTGGTCCATTGTGTATAAACTAAAATCAACTATAACTGAAAATAAGCTTAATTTCCACACTAAACTGCGTGAACTCCACAATTCAGTAGTTATACATGTTCATCATATTTGAAGAGGATGAAAAATTTAACTACGCTACTAATTAATCTATTTATCTTTATATTTTATGTAGATTTATCGTAATTCTCATTTATCTAATTATATTCTGAAACATGGTTAACCTAAGTTGCTAGAGATCCATTGCATTAATTGAAAAAGCATTTCAATTTTTTTCCCCATATATCGGTACAGCTGGATATGATAGATAAAACCCGAAAATATTAATGGGAAAATAAATTAAGAAAAAGAAAAAAATTCACAGTCTGGAAAATAAAACGCATTTTACAATTTACGAAGAAGAAGAAGAAGATTTGAAATGGTCCACAATTTACATATATTAATTCATACTGTGGTTGATTGTACATGAAATTCAATTCTCATGGTTTAAATACGCAATGAAATTCTAACTTTTGCTGTTTGATGCCCATATTTAATTATCATTTGATATTGGATCGCAATTCGCAACAAAGGGGCCAAATACGTACGTACCAAACCTCAGCTGGCCGATGGTCCTGTGTAATTGTTTTAAAAGAAAATGACTCACAGACAACACCCCCCCCCCCCCCCCCTCTCCCCTCTCCCCCCTCCCCAATTTATATTGTAATTACTAAAATGTCCTCTCATTTATTGAAAATTACCAATACACTCCCTCAATGAATCTATTTGTAAAGTTTACATGAGATAAAACTGTAAGAATTTTTTAATACACAAAGGTGTAATTGTAAGAAATGCCTTAACATGATGCCTGTATCGGTAATTTCCAACAAGTAAGGGGAAGTTTTGATACTCGGTAAATGAGGGGGTTTGTGTGTGATTTTTTCTTATTTTAATTTGGTTCGGTCATTGTTTTTGCATTAACCTATGTATATATATAGGTTAATGCAAAAACAATGACCGAACCAATATATATATAACACTGAGGGATGGCAAATTCTTTTACAGAATGAAAAAAAAAGAACAATTTAATTAAGTTAATTTATTATTATGGTTGAAAGAAATAAAGTTAAAGAAAATGGTGCCGCGTCCTCTCTATTTAATTAACTTAATTTATTATTATCATTCTTAACAAACATAGTGTTGGTGGAGTGGTAAACATCTTCCACTCCCATAAAAAGGAGAACATAAATTTGAATCCACAAAAAGTGTATTTGTTGGGAGGGGATCAACCTTTAATACTCCGATTATCTAGATTAGCTTTGAGCCTCAAATGAGGTCTGAGTTTACTTTGGGTAAATCAAAAAAAAAAAAGGATTATCGTTCTTTTTTCCCGTATCTTCTTACTTCGACCAAACAAGACAAAGGGAAAATAGAAAATCTTATAACAATTTTGATGTTTTATATCTTCCATGCATGTTACTGTACATTCCACATCACCATTATATTTAAAAAGTGATTTATATGATAGAACAGTTACCGACCAAACAAGACAAAGGGCAAAAAGAAAATCTTATAACAATTTTGATGTTTTATATCTTCTACACAAGTTACTTTACATTCCACATCACCATTATATTTAAAAAAGGGATAATAGCAGACACCCCTCAGTTATGGGGTGATGTGCATTTTGCCCCCTCACTTATCATAAAATGTGCACTTTACCTCCTCGGGCAGCTCGAGCAGGGGCAAATTGCTACAAAACACATAAGTGAGGGGGTAAAATGCTACAAAACACATAAGTGAGGGGGTAAAATGTTACAAAAACACATAAGTCAGGGGGTAAAGTGCTACAAAGACACATAAGTCACGGGGCAAAAGTCCAATTTTTATGATAAGTGTGGTGCCCGAATCTGTCCGAACTGCCCGAGGGGTGAAGTGCACATTTTATGATAAGTGAGGGGGCAAAGTGCACATTTCAATAAGTTAGGGGACAAAGTGTACATCACTCCATAATTGAGGGTAGTGTTTGCTATTATCCCTTTAAAAAAATGATTTATATGATAGAACAATTATAGGGACCCATGGAGTAGAGGGGCCAATGGCCGGCCCCACTCCCCCTCCCATGAAAACAAATATATATATATTGTATAATAGATGTATATTACAAAGTGTGTGAATTACACTTGTTTTGTGATTGATCACTCATTTTGTATAATACACTTGAGATCGACCAAATTGAGAGTGGACTAAAATTTTCCCTACATATATATGTGTACATATATATAACTATATATCACGTACAATATATATGTCTCACTACAAGAAAATTGAGTATTAGCAATGAAAATATATGTCATGACTTAAAATCGTGTTCTTTAGCGGTCTAAACTCACGGCTAACTTGGCCGTGTTAGATGTTTCATATAGCCACACTAAAATTAGCCGTGGTGAAAAAGAGTGCTAGCTATTTTAAGCTCTAACTAGTCGTGGTGGAAGAAATATTAACCTAACACTTTTTTACTATGACTAAAAGTCATGTTATTTACAATGAACAAAACATTAATCATGGTTATAAGTCATGGTAAATATTTTGGCCATTCTTGCAAATACCACGACCAAGCGGTAGCAAAGCTGTGGTCAATTAGTTTTAACCATGACAAAGAGACTTTTCGCTATGACATATTAATATGGACAATAATCATTTTTCCTGTAGTGATATAAAATAGCTACTTACGAGACTCATTTTATTGATTGAGTCTCGCTTGCGCACCCCACCTCATGAGCTTAGGGCGAGGGGACGCGAGACAATATCACAATATAGTACACCATCCAAACATGGCTCTAGTTTCAAACATTTATTCCACGGATTCACGGAGGTATTTTTCATATGAAACCGATAATTTTATGTACTGTTAAGTTTAAATTGAGGGACCATTTTATATGAATTTGTTTGATTTTATAAGGATTTTTGAGTCCCTACACATGATTAAAGAAGAATTACTATGTTTAAAACGATGGTCCACAACTTCACGCGTGGTTGATGCAATAATGAAACTTAAGGTGCATATTATAAATGATCTGGAAGAATTGAAATTTATTTCCTCCTTTTGTCATATGTTCTAGGTTAAATTTTTTGTCGAAAATAGATTAAGAAGCTTCGATTAGATGGTAACGATAATGGAAATATATATATATTTTTTTTCGGTTGCCTACCACAGTATTTCGGGCATTGCCGGACTAATCTGTTGATCGACACGGGTCGCACACCTGGCCTGGTGGGTGAGTCTCCCAACGGGGGTAACTGTGTACACAAAGAATCGAACCCGAGATCTTACTTAAGCGGAACCAAACTACTTACCACTTGGATCAACCCCGTTGGTATAATGGAAATATATATGTATATATATATACACACATGTGTACCTTATGGTAACCAAATGGGTTGGCGTAGTGGTTCAGCGCTTCGTCCCTTAAGCAAGTGGTTGGGAGTTCGAATCCCAACTCTTGTGAATGGAAAATACTCCTTGGCCAGCCTCCTACCGCTTAGTGCGCTGACAGTAAGCGCTGACAGTGGGGCGAGGGGATTAGTCACTGCGATCAACGGTGGAAACCCTGGTGTAAACCAAAAAAAAAAGAATGTGTACCTTATGGGCATTATCTTGGTATTATACACACAAAAGACTAACATACCCTTCTAGATAAATGGATGTATCAAAACAATCTCAAAATTTCACATATTTTTGCGTGAACTTAGTCGACCTGATCTCAACCTGGACTTGAGATAGTAGATTGTGATATGTGGATCACTATAATCTTGACATGTGTTCGAACACGTGACTCATTCATGTAACCAAAAGCTATGTTTGCTTTTATTTTGTTTTTTTTTTTTAAAAAAATATTTTTTGTGAAAAAGTTTATTGGGAGTTATGTATTTTGATGAAAATGTGTTTGTTTTTATATTTGATTTTATTTTCAGAAAAGACAAAAGTTACTGTAGCAGTCAAATAATGCAAGTTTTTGTCTGAAAAATTGTGTTTATAATTAGTTAATGATTGAAAAATATAATATAATATAAGTTTTAAATGATTATAATATTATGTTTATATATATATATATATATATATTGTAGTTGATTTAATTAGTAAGTACATTAAAGTAAACACAAATAGGAAGACAATAGTTGACAAATTTTTTGACAAAAAAAGTCATTTTTGGTCAAAAAAACATAAAGCAAGCAAGTTTTGACCAAAATTTCTTGTATTTGAAATCAAAAGCAAACACAGCCTATAAATCTCTCGAAAAAAGTGGTATTTCATTATTATATATGTTATTCTCAACATTTACTATTATATATATTATACTCAACATTTACTACTTACCGTCACCTTAATCTATACTTATTGACTTAATTAACCGTTTGAGTTCAAGTGATGGCCTAACTATATGGCCTCAACCTAAAAGATATAGACTAAACCATTGGAGGGTCGTCGCTAGGACCAATTACCTTAATATGATTGTTATTATTTCAGAGACGGATACATCACAATGACTTTGATATGGTTGTTCATATTTAAATTATTACCGTTTCTATCTATTAGAAAATTCCCATGAAAAAAGAGTAAAAAACTAAATGAAACACACCGTCTTAGACCTCCCAATATAATTTGATCTCAAGTAACACTATATTGTCACAAGACTCTCAACTAACAAATACATAGTGACAAAATTAATTTCAATCGAAAGAAATTATTATTTAATAATGAAAAGATGAGTCAAGTGTTATAAAATGAGCAAGTTGTGACTATATCAAACTCTGCGTATGCACATAAATTAACCTAAGTTGTGATGTGACATATTAATGTAGTATCGATTATAAATTTATAATTGCTCCGTAGGGATTTGATCAGACAAACAATTTATTGGCCATCAACACTAAGATTAATGGTCTGATGCGATTGAATGACATTACACATTCAATTCATATAAATATATATATATCATAAATCGTACTTTATTTCTCATAAATTGTTGCAAGACATGTAGTTGGCAGAACCCAAATCAAGAAATACTGAAAAGGAGAGGACTAGCCCATGAGTAGAATGTATACATACGTATACATGTGTGTGTGTATATATATATATATATTAACATCTCTTACATATTATTAAGTTAAAGAGATTGATGTGCAGTGATATTAATCAATTCTCAGTATCAGAGGGTTTAAATTAATATACGATATTAAATTTTACACTTCTCAAGTGTCAGGTGATGAAGTACGAGTCTGAAGTAATATATATATATATATATATATATATATACACACACATACATATTGATCAAATATTTTTTAAATCTTAAGAGTTATTTTTCCATCTTTTACTAGTTTTTTTAATACGAAAATAGCTTCTGATTGGTGTTACCGGAACATAATTATCAATAATCATATACAATATGACAACTTAAGTCTCCAAGTTTCAGCTTACATAAAATGGACTTGAATTCTTTTAGACAAAAAACAATATACATTCTTCCTTTTCTCTACCAGCATTACGTTATTATTACAATCGACAATAATCTTTTTGAGACGAGTTAAACAAATTAACAAATAGAGTTACACGTTACAAAAAAGCATAAAAAAATGCTACTTAATTTTCCTTGAAATATTTTTGCAACCTGATAAATAAAAATTTAAAACCTTGTTTGCATTCCAAATCTTCCAATTAATTTGCGAAGTTCATTGATTGGATACACATTGATCCAATTTATAATGCTAGAAACGTTGATCATGACCATGTGGTCTTTGAACATGTTGTTAGGAATGGTAGGTGAGCACGAAGAAAAAATTAAAACAAGGAATATCAAGAAATATAAAAAACAATGACATAAGGAGATTTACGTGGTTCGGCATAACTTGCCTACATTTACGGCAAACTCTAGACTATATCTTTTATTTTCGAGTCTAACTAGAGAATTACATCAATTACAATGATACAAGTCCTATTTATAAGTGAAAGACTTGATACACAAGAAAAAAAAAACCTAATCTAAATAGGAAACACATTCCTATTCTTAGATAATTAGGAAAACACTCCTAATACAAGTCATCTGCCAAATCACAAGCCAAAACCAATAAGGAAACCAATCCTACTGATTTTCAGCCTAAAAAATGCGTCTTTGACTAACTACCGCGAACGCCTAGGCGTTTGGCAAGAACGCAGCGGCGTTCGACCTGCCGCCACTGGAACGCCGCGACTTTTGTCCTTTCAACTCCGTGGCGGTGCCCCCTCTGCCGCCCACTGCCGCGACGTTCTTGTCTTGAACGCCGCAGGGTTCACTTGGTCAACGTCGCTTTTCCCTTTTCCCGACTCCGTTTTGAGTTCTCTCTTGGCTCCTCGACTTTTCTCGATTCCAACGTATCAATCAGTCTCCACAATCCCAACAATCTCCCACTTGGAGACTGATTCCAAGGACTTTTCCAATGGCTATCTCGGGTCACAGACATCTCTGTTCGATGCTCCCATTACACAAGCTATGACACATTCCTCTGCCAACACCTTTGGTTTTTCAATGGCAACTCGGATCCCCTACATATCTGCTTAATGTTCCCACTGCACAAGTTATGTTCGATCCATCTGCCAACAAACCCCCTCGGCTCTGCGAATCTGCCTACCGGGCTTCACATCCTACCACCATGACTTCCGGCTCCACAGTCAACCCTTCCTGGCACCGTTTCCTTCCTTCGTGGTTTCTCTCTACGTGGTCATGCCTCCACAGTACTGCCACCATGACTTCCGGCTCCATAGTCAACCCCTCCCAGCACCATTTCCTGCCTTCATGGTTTCTCTCTACGTGGTCATGCCTCTA
This sequence comes from Buddleja alternifolia, assembly GCA_019426215.1. Lineage (NCBI taxonomy): Eukaryota > Viridiplantae > Streptophyta > Magnoliopsida > Lamiales > Scrophulariaceae > Buddleja > Buddleja alternifolia. Next base: position 38,723,387 of record CM033398.1, read on the forward strand.
TAGTCCTGCCACCCTGGCTTATCGGCTTATGCATCTTCTGTCATCTCGCCTCTGGCTCTGTGGATCTTTCTTTCTTGGCATCGTAACACTGCCCTCTCGGTCTCTGGCTAACAAGTTCTTCCGCCCTCTTAGCAACGTGAATCTGTCCACTTGATCTCTAGCTTTACGAATCTGCCACCCGGTACTGCAACTGCTCACACTGGATTCATATTTACCCACCCGGCATTACAAATCTGCCTCTGCTAGTGCAGATCTACCTATTTTACTTGCACCACAATTTTTAATGTTTTCTCATAAATGTTCAACGGAATGACCTATTCTTTCCTTTTTTTTTGTGTTACCGATCTAACTGATCCACCCTCCTTTGTCATCTTCTTCGACTTCACCCCGACTTCAATTTGTGCTATCTGCAACAAAAAAAATGTCGATCCTCGTTTTCTTTTCTTCAACTCCTACCATCGTTCCCACGAGAAAATCTCACGCTAAAACCAAGCGCTCTCCCCATAGATCTAGATCTAACACAAAGATTTACAAACCTATAGCTCTGATACCAGTTGTTAGGAATGGTAGGTGAGCACGAAGAAAAAATTAAAACAAGGAATATCAAGAAGTATAAAAAACAACGACACAAGGAGATTTACGTGGTTCTACATAACTTGCCTACATCCACGACAAACTCTAGACTACATCTTTTATTTTCGAGTCTAACTAGAGAATCATATCAATTACAATGATACAAGTCCTATTTATAAGTGAAAGACTTGATACACAAGAAAAAAAAACCCTAATCTAAATAGGAAACACATTCCTACTCTTAGGTAATTAGGAAAACACTCCTAATACAAGTCATCTGCCAAATCACAAGCTAAAACCAATAAGGAAACCAAACCTACGGATTTTCAGGCTAAAAAATGCATCTTTGACTGACTGCCGCGAACGCCTCGGCGTTTGCCTAGAATGCCGCAGCGTTCAACCTGCCGCCACCGGAACGCCGCGGCGTTCGTCCTTTCAACGCAGCGGCGTTGCCCCCTCTGCCAGGGTGTTCTGGCTTGAATGCTGCGGCATTGACATGGTCAACTCCGCTTTTCCCTTTTTCTGGCTTCGTTTTGACTTCTCTTGGCTCCTCGACTTTCCTTGATTCCAACGTATCAATCGGTCTCCACAATCCCAACACATATATCAAGACATGCGAATTCTCTAAATTGGTACGTTTTAGTAAACTCCATAACTACTTCAAATGAAGCTCTAATTAAGTCCGTTTGGAATAAGTCTACTCATTGTAATCTAATAAACCTATTAATCTTTGTGGAATTCACCATTGCAGGCCGGGCTCTTTTTTTTTTTTTTGGGGGGGTTCAACCCCGAACTTTTTTTTTTTTTGTTTTTGGGTAGTTTTTTTTTTTTTTTTGAGGTCTCGATTTTCAGGCGAATCAAGAGTCCAAATTTACTACTTAAAGTCTACCCAAAAAATACCGACGAAATATATAAAAGTGGGGAAATTCTCTTTTGGTATCACAAGTGATCGCCTACATGTTTTTATGGGAGAATTTGCAAAGTGGTCGAACGAATTAGGGATTTGGGTGTGATTGGCTTTTTCTTTTCTTTATGTCTAAGTATTAACCTTCAGAAACGTGCACGCACGTGCTAGGTTAACAACCACGTGGATAGAACGTGATCTTTTCAGTCATCTAGTTAACGCCAATATCAAAAGTTGCATAAATGGGCAAAATTTGTACCGAAGAGTGAGATTTCAAAAATGTTTAGTATCAAAAGTGTACAAGCAGTCATTTATATATATTACCCAAAATGAAATTTCCCTAATAAAACTGATAGAATATATTCACGCATATGTTTGAGTATTCAAAAACTTAATACATGTACAGATTACGGGTACTTCTATGACAGACCGAGTTCAATGGTCTGAGTATGAATTCTGTTTCTATCTCTTTCTCACCCCACACAATATCATTTACTTTGTGAGAGATATAAATGCAAGGATTATTGAACTTGACCTAACATATATTTTTCCCAAATGCATTGCCTTTGGAACATTGATGGAAATGCCCTTGGAACATTGATGAAAATGACTGGACATTTATTTCATCAAAGAAAAATTCACTCCTAGTAGTGTGAAAATTAAGTGATAAACCATCCAAAAGAATCAGACTTAAAAAATATGATATGTTTTCACAGATTTATTTTTTCGTAATCGATAAATTCTCTTTAGCTAAATAATTTATTTGCCACTAGGAGAATGAGATTAACATGATTTTTCACAAGAAGAAGCAAGAAAACATGTTCGTTATTCGATAGACGCAAATCGACAAATTTTGTGCATAATATTGTTCCCCATCCACTCCCCTGTTATATATGCTTACATGGATTTAATTTCTACAATTCTTATTGGAAAAAAAGTGGCTTGATTATGCTTCAAAGGGGTGCAAAGCACACTAGTAGCGTGCTTTAAAATAGAGAGAATAAAAAGTCAAATCTGAAGAGTGTTAAATATTATTATTGCTCTCCTAATTAGATTAGTATTATTATTACTTTGCTAGTTAGACTAATATTCTTATTACTTTATTTATCTTTTACCTTCTTTATAGTTTAGAGTTTTCTTGTATTCTATCTCTTGTAACTCTATATATATGTTACTCAATAATACAAGTTTCCTACGGGGTTTTCTCTAATCTAACATGGTATCAGAGTCATGGTTTCGAGCCATGGTATCTCTATCTCTCGCTTCCGCCATCCTTAAGTCGTCGACCCCGTCCGGCGCACCTTATCTAGTTTAGTTTAGTTTAGGGTAGTTTTTTTTTCTTTTTTTTTGTTTATGTTGTCGCCGCTCACCCTTGGAAAAACAAGGACTTGGAGTCGCCGCCTTATTTAATAGTTTTCAGATGAAACTGCTCCACATTGAGAAGCGTCTTCGTCGAACCGCCGTCTTATTTAATGATTTCCAGACGAAACTGCTCCACCTTGAGAAACGTATTCGTCAAAATCTCTCTACTAAGCATTCTTTATGTCCGGACAGTCGTAACATCTTTTCTCGATTTTTAGTTCAGTCTCAATGTTTAAAACTTTCACGTTGCGACTGCGGGGGAGTGTTAGATATTATTATTGCTCTCCTAATTAGATTAGTATTATTATTGCTTTCCTAGTTAGACTAGTATTCTTATTACCTTATTTATCTTTTACCTTCTTTATAGTTTAGGGTTTTCTTATATTCTCTCTCTTGTAACTCTATAAATATGTTACTCAATAATACAAGTTCCCTACGGGGTTTTCTCTAATCTAACACTAATAGCGTGCTTTAAAATAGAGAGCATAAAAAAGTCAAATCTGAAGAGTTCAAGCAATTAAAAAATATAATTTTATATTATATTATGTGAAAGATGTTACAAGAGTACAAAGAACTAAAATATATATAGTTTATATGAGCCCTAACTATATAAGATTGGATTGAACTATATCTATCAAAAATATATTGTGTATATTTCCGATAGATATAATTCGGCCCATCTTGTATAGTTAGGGTTCATATACATTGTATATATGTTTAGGGTTCTCTGTACTTTTGTAACATAATTCACATAATACAATACATAGTTCTATTCTTTATGTGTTTGAACTCTATTATGAATATCAATCATCGGGCAAAACGAAACGAACCTATACTTCATCTACTACCCTCATAGCACCTATAGCTTCCACCATGGCCGCCTCCCTGTCCAGCGTCTTTTACCTCCGCCGCGGTTCAATATCAAAATTCAAAATGTAGCTTTAAATTTATAGGAACCTTGAAAAGTTTAATCGATTTTTGGGTAATTATATCATCGTTTTGGCAGTCATAATGCTTGAAAGTGATTTAATGCTCTAAGAAAACCAACCCCTTATACACATGACATGATCATTTATCATGTTCAAAGTCAATGAAATCATTTTAAATATGTTGCTTTAAATCGGCATCATTAATTTAAGGAAATTTAACAATCTCCATCTGTCTAACATTGACTTGATTCGGATTTCGGATCAATTTTATTGTTTCGCTAGAAGAGAGCCACACCCAGTGATCCGAATATATATATATATATATATATATATATATATATATCTCGTGAAAACTCTCAAAATTTGTAAGATGTTTCATAGTTACTTTCAAGTTTTAGTCAATGACCCTTTTGATAATTAACTTGCAAAATTGCATGTTTATAGGAAGTCATGTGCATGAAAAAAACCCTATACACTGGAAATTAAGAATAGTCGTATTAATCGTCGCCAATCTCTTCCCATGATCTCTTTGAAGCAAGTTGAGATCGATCGATGGAAATATTGCAATAAAAAAATGTGAATCACCTCATTTAATAACTTAAATTATAGTTTGACTAATAAATTAGGCCGCTGAACACATAATTACTTTGACAAATAAGTTTTGCACAAGGGTCTGACGTGGTCCTTATATGATAGTATTTAATTTAATTATGGGAGTTAAGAATTCCAAATAGTAATTTGAACAAGAACAGTATCTTGAAGCGGGCATGTTCAATGTATGCTGGATTTCTTTGATATTAATAGCGATTATTTTATGTGTCGAAAGTCAAGAAGAGTTTGCATACACAAGTATGCAGGGACAGAGCCCGGGGGCTGGAGGATGCGCTCGCCTCTTCAATTTTGAAAAATTATTTTTTTACGTTACAAAATTTTTGATATTTGAATTTCGCCACCCTCAAAATTGAAAAATATCACGCTTTCTCCATTTTCTTTGAGTTCGCCCTCCCCTAAACCCAAAATCCTGACTATAACGAAAAAAGTATAAAAATATAAAGTATGTAAAAAGTTGTAATTGAACCTAATTTCTTATTATATTTTCCACCATAAATATAGCGTACTGTACCGCGAGGGCCCCCCTTGAATCCTTTGTCTATCTGACAAAAAAAAATTGGATAACTATATCACAACAATCTCTTCTCCTCCCTCAGTGAAATTCCTGCCTCCGTCCCAGCAAGTATCATTGTGATTTTAGATACCTAAAGGTCTTCAAAAATACTTCGAAATCACTTATTTCGTTGATTTAAAAGTCAAAAGGCCTCAATTATGTACTCCATTTATTAATGCTTGATAAGACGAAAAGTTAAGATTGTGTTTGGTTTTATTTTCAAATTAATTTTGGCCAAAAATTTTGGTCAAAACTTGTTTGTTTTGTGTTTTTTTTACCAAAAAGAATTTTTTTGGTCAAAAAAATTGTCAGTTATTGTCTCCCTATTTGTCTCTACTTTAGGGTGCCTACTAATTACATCAACTACAATATAATCATTTAAAATTTATATTATATTATATTTTTTAATCATTAACTAATTATAAACACAACTTTTCAGACAAAAACTTACATGATTTGACTGCTACAGTAACTTTTGTCTTTTTTGAAAATAAAATCAAACACAAAGCCAAACACATTTTCATCAAAATACACAATTTCCAATAAACTCTTTCACCAAAAAAACCTAGTTATCAAAATGAGTTTGCGTAAGATTTGAACGCGGATATGAACATCCGTGATTGCCCGTCCGCGCCATAACTACACCTTTGTTACTTGATTAGTTACTAATTATACTTGACTTCGGCTCCTACTTGGCACTAGACTAAAACTTTATTATCTAATAATTTTGGGATAATTGCAAAAAATCTCCATGTGTTAATGCAAAATTGCAAAAAAATATTTATGTTAATGAAATAGGCTAAACATCATCACCATGTGTTATTCAAAAGTCTGCAAAAAGTTACTTTTTTGAAAAAAAACGAGCGTATTTTTTATGTTGTTCATTTTTAATGACATGCTTCTTTGTCATTTATACACTCTCCAAACAAAATAAAAATTAAAATAGTGTTATTTCACCCAAAGTTCACCCAAAAAAGTGACTTTTTGCAGACTTTTGAATAACACATGGTGGTATTTAGCGTTTTTCGTTAACATAGGTGTTTTTTTGCAATTTCGCATTAACACAGGGGGATTTTTTGCAATTATCCCAATAATTTTAAACATGAATATAATTATACATATTCCATATGTTCCATTAGCACGAGCTGTCTCTAGAAATTGACGTATAATAAAAATCATATAACTTAGAAGATCCTAGCTAAGGAGCTAACTAGCATCACTATGAAGAAGATTGATGGTTATTAAAAGATTTTCTATCCTTTTTCCTTTTTTTCTTCTTCTTAAATTCTTGTTTTGTTTTTTCTTCTTGTCATAGACGCATGCACGTTCTTTCAATTATTCTAAGTGAAGAACAATTAAGTCAAAACTGGTGAAATCTGGAGTATATACAGCACTTTAGTAAAATATTGCAGTAAATAGTATTATATTCATCTTTTGTTGCATATAGTAATTGTTGTCTTATAATTATATAATGCTTTTCAACGGCCAAACGACTTATATCATTCAAACTTGTTGATGTGTTTCATGAACCACACTTCATATTCTTCGTCAATCTTATATGTTCATATAATTTGAGAAAGATAGGGATTAAATATTCACGAACAAGTATAGTTTAACATTATTTTCCCGACACTATAAACTGCAAGAATGTTAGTGATGTTGTTGATACTTATTGTACGTATTAAGTTTACTTTATCAAGATAATAATTTTCACTAGTTCAATAGTGAAATTAATCAGTAATACAATTTTTTTATGTAATATTACTACTATTGACGACAAGTGACTTGAGTGAGAACTCAATTATATATGTCGAAAATTGATTGTAACATCATTAGATTGTCGATATTCACATGTCAAAACTACCGTCGGTAACAATTTGGACTATCTCTCTGTGTGTGTGTGTGTAGTGTATAAGAGAATCACTATCTTTGTACCCAGAGCTGAAAATGCAGTTTGCTCATGCAAACATGTAGAAAGTAGCATATAATGTTGAGCATGATATATGGCTTATTATAAGCTCAAAAGGTTGTTGAGTAGGTAAACATTTTGACATCATTGTTAGTAGTCCATTTAATGAAGGCTTAGGAAAGTTGAACTTTCTCTCCTACGTATAACATTTGTTTTGGACTCTTAATTTCATTCATTATTTTCAAACATTGCATCAATATTATTGGGGGAATTAAATGCTTTTACTAATTTTATTTTCTTAGTTGATATATACATCGTACGTACACACTAGAAAATGAGAAGATATTAGTTTCGGCTAATTGATAAGAACACATTTATTTCTTGGTATCCAAAGTTGACAAGCTAAGGGATGGTTTACCAAATAATTTCAACTATAACACTAATTTCAACACTAAAAATTCACACGCAAACGAGACTTTTATGAAAATTGAATGATTTGGTATTAAATTTAGAGAAAATGACTAGAGAAATACTCGTAGTAGTCTAATTTTGTTGATTAAATAATATATTATAAATTTTCAATTGTTTCAATTTGATTCTTAATCTTTTGTTTCCCTACCTTTATACCCTTTTAATTCCATGCTACAAGAAGAGAAAAAAAGTAATTGCCACTAATAGCCCATAAAGTTTCATCTATGTATCAGTTTGGTCCTTAAAATACTAAATGTTATGTTATGATCTCTAAAATTCAATTTGTGTTTCAATTTCGTCCTCTAAGCCAATTTTTGGTAGATTTTGATCAGATTGGAGAGTATTTGCATCTCATGTCCCACCTTATAGGCAAACATGAGGTCCATATATATGTTGTTATTGTCACACATGTGAGGTGTTTATGATGTTCGATCCATCCAAAATCCATGAGAAAATGGTCAAAAAGACGAAAGTGAAACATAAACTAAACTTCAGGAATGGTAGCGTAACATTGGTACTTTATTAAGGACCAAATTGATACAAATTTAAAACTACAGGGACTATTAGTAATATTTCCCAAAAAAATACCATTAGTGAGAAACTGTTAAGTGACGAGAACTTTTAGTATAATATTTTTCACAAGTTTAGTAGTGACAATCATCCCTATTTGATAACTAGTCAAAAACCTATATAAAAATTGTCACTATTAATATTTAGTAATAACTCAATAACAACAAAAATTACAAACTTACAAAAATTTCATGACAAAATTTGTATTTTCAAACGCAATATTATTAATAGTGCAACAATGATGTTGTTACTAATATCATTTAATTGATGCACATTTTATGGACATTTAATTGATGCAACCATCACATTATAGAGCAATATATGTTGTATATAATATGAAGTTGATATTATGCATCCACTAGGCCCATAACTTAAAGATGGCTACTTAATAGAGATTTAAGAGCGAAAGAGATAACAGATCATCCTCCTTAAATTACCCGAATTAAATTATAACCTCCTACTCATAAGAGGCTTATTAATCATTTTTTGAAACTAAACATTTCAAAATTCAACTTATATATCAAATAACAATAAATGATATATATTTAAATAAACATTGAATATTGCATTGGGCCGATTGAAGCTGCTAACACCATCACTTCGGCGGCGAGAAATTTATATATATAATTACTTACATACAAAATCCATGAATGAAGAGAGTCAATGATATTACGCATGCAATCTGGAAAAAAAAAAATTTAATGAGTTTCAATAGTAAATAAAATCTTCCACCCTCAAAAATTCAAACGCATAGATGTATATATAAATATTAATACACCATAATTATCAACATGGCCATCTTGCGCTTGCATATGCAAGAATTTAAGAGAATTAATACTTGTGTAGTTGGATTTGTTAGAAAAATTTAGTTTTGCTTTAATAGCTGCTGAGCTTTGTTTCCCTGTGTGTATGCGTATGTGTGTATATCTGTATCTATCTATTATCCCGAAATCACACAGAAATTTCACACACACACACACACACACACACCGACTCCTCTAGGCAATGAATGACGGCCTTCCTCCTGCAGTTTTAGTGTAATTGCAATATTTACTACAAATTTCCCTTTTCTGCAACCATCTTGGGATTTTTTCCAACAATTAATACATTTCCTGTCCCTCAATTTACACTCTCTCGTCTTCTACCATTTCTCTCCAATTCAATTCAACTCAATTCATTTCACTCTCTCTCTCTCTTTCTCTTCTCTCTCTCTACACCCTCCACCTCTCACCATAATTTAATTAAGCTTTAAAGCGCTCTCTCTCTCTCTCTCTCCTCTTCAATCCTAGTCCTCTTTATATATGTATATATAATGGCCCTAAATGTTCAAAACCAACCTCCTCAGCCACTTCAACCACCCCTTCGAGCCGTTGCCGCTGCCCCGGTAACCCTCAATCTCCTCCACCACCACCACCACCACCATATACAATTAGAAGAGCCTTCTCCTCTCCCCTTAGGCTGCCAAAAAATTCTCAATCTCCAGGTCAATATATATATATATATATGTATGTAACATACATGATCACATATTTATATCATTTTTCTCTCTCTATTTCTTATATATAATCCTTTTGTTTCCTTTTATAATCTAGACAGGTGAAATATACTACTCAAAATCAACGATGAGTCGAAGGAACGGACCGAAGCTTGATCTGAAGCTGAATTTGTCACCACCAAGGGTGAACCACCCCCGAGTCGATTCACCAACCCGGTCGTTGACCGTGTCACCCACATCGCCTCCTAGCTCATGCGTATCATCCGAGCTGAACCAGGACGGGTACTCTACGAGCCCCGAGGCAACGTCGATGATGCTGGTGGGTTGCCCTAGGTGCCTCATGTATGTCATGCTATCTGAGGAGGATCCAAGATGCCCTAAATGCAAGAGCACTGTTTTACTTGATGTTATCCATGATAACACCACCACCAGGAAGACGAAGAAGAGTTAAACACTTCAACCCCGATTGCGTAACCGTAATATCATGAATTATCTGCTATTAGTAGCTAGCAACAAAAAAAGAGAGATTTCTAGAGTTAATTTGCAAGTATAGCACTATTGATGCTCCATTGCTATAATCTAGTATGTTAAGAAAGAAAGAAAAAACAGAGTGGAGCGTTAATAGTGCTAGCTTCTTGTCTTTCTTTTATTGTTACTTTGTTTTTTCACCTTTTCAAGCAAGTTAATTAATAGGAAATGGATCTGTGATTTAGGATGCAGATTTTGTGTCATCTTTAGCAGAAAACTACGTCCATGTTCTTACCAGAGTGTTGGGATTTTTCCTGCCTGCAATTTTCACTGACTTTTTTTTTTTTGAATTAGACTCAAGTTCTACTTCCAACCACAGCATGCCACATCACCTAATTAGACCAGTCACTAATTTATTTTTATCCTTTTCTTTTAGCTGCATGAGTAAAGGAAAAAAAGCCGTAGTTTACTACGAGCGATTCTAAGATGGACCGGGTTCAATGGAGTCTGTCTACCAAACTTTGTAGAATGCAGGTGATTTAGGTACTTTGTATCATAATATTCCTGCATCCAACGGTAATAAGTGGACCTGCTCCATTGGACACAATCCACCTTAAAATTCCCCATTTACTATAATATTGGGCCTTTGGGGTTCCTGTGACTTGGAATCTCCAAAAAAATGTAATATTCAAGTGATGGTTCATCACGAATGTTTATAATTATATTCTAATCCTGAAATTTCATAAGAGTAACTCTTATTTTATAATAGTAACTAAATATCAGAAAGTTGGTCTGTCTGGACACATAATACCACATATGTACTTGGTAGCGTAGGTTTGTTTTCTGGACCCACAAAAGTGCAAATTGGGCCTTCCCACTCTCACTCATAAACATTAGCGGCCAAATTTATTTATTTTTGGACGACGAGGGAAATCCGCAATCGCTATTTTTAGGGTGCGCACTGAATAAACCACACTTTTACGTAATAGCTTGCAAACCACACAAAAGAGATAAGTCAGCCTAAATTGTCCATAACTGACAGGCTCACAGCAGAGGAGGTCAATGGACATTCTCTCAAGAAGAATTGAACCCTTAAGGCACAAGGCTCAACCGCCTGACCAACTCCAACGGGGTTCCAAGTTCATAGGCCAAAACCAATTTTTTCGTCAATAATTGGGGAAAATCTATAAAATAATTTAATACAAAGTAAAAATAGCAAGAAAAAAAAATAAGAACCCAATTGGTAAGCCTCGATATCATCGATAAAACGTGAAGCAACAAATATAAGCTAATTTTATCGGCATCATTAAGAAATAAATGCTATTCCAAGTAGTTCAACGTCAATATTACAATTAAGCAAAAGAAATTAATGAAACGATGCCACACAACGCACTAGGCATGTGAAGTTATTATGAGGTCAAAGGTGTTAGCTACAAATAAGGGAAGGGTAATTAAGTAAGATCACAATAAGTATGGGTTGGAATAAGGTTGGGGGTAGTTCGAGCATTGAAAAAATAAGGGGAGCTATATTAGATTGAAAGACCATTAAAACCAAATAAATGCAAGAGTAATTGAGACAGTTGAGAATAATGAGGCTATTACGTCATTATGATAAATATAAATTGAATTCACAAGCCAAAGCAACTTTTTCCCTTAGTTTTTAATTACCCTTTGGGAAAATTCTAATTCAGATCTGGTCTCACCGAATCCAAGTTTGATTCACTCATTTTTCCTTATTCCCAAAGCTCGAACTTGACTTGGCTCCTGTAACCCCCAACCCAGAAAAAAAAATCACATAACTTTTCCCTGGTCGAATCTTAAAACTCTATAGCAGTTTATGTAACTTGTATGTCGAAATGTGACAAGTGCATGTTAAAAATGTAAATCACTATTTATATAATATCGAAAAAATGCGGTAAATTCTTGGTTGGGCCGAGACCATTCACAGCCATCGAATCAGCCAAAGGTGGGGTGAAATTGCTAAATGACCCCCCCTGTTGAGAGATCCGGCGGCTGTGACTGGGCCGAGACCCCAGCATAAAATTGCCCAAAAAATGCGGTGATAAGAGGGAAGTGTGGCTGGGACGGTGGGACCCTCATGCTATTAAGAATAATAAAGGTCTTATAAATGTTTTTGCATGTTGCTGAAAGATGCCTAATACCAAAAAAAAAAAATTATTCGGACCCCAGTGAAATGGATATATTCGTGAGTAACACCGATTTGATTAGACTAATCAATAAAACTAAAACTGGTACGTTTGCCAACAATACCAACTTTGATTAGACCAATCAATGTCAATAAACCATTCATGTAATAAAATGTGAAAAATGACAACCATAGTTATAGTCCTATAGAGCTCAATGCTCATATCATCTAAAGAATGCGACCAACTACCTTAGTAACCTTGTAAATTCGCAAAATTTACAGGTGAAAGCTCGAAAATTAAAAAATTTATGCAAGCTTACTTTAATTTGACATGAAATTTAAACTAAATGTGAACACGTTATAAGTTTACAACGACATAAAACTAATGTATTTCTCAGTAACATACGGCCAAAATCCAGCCAAACAGCCCTCACCTCACCCATTTCTCTTTAAATTGCACAAAAACAAAAGCAAACTAAACCCGGTATCAGTTACACCATTATAACACATGACGAGCCACATTGAATTAGCCAATGTAAAAACAAAACTCAAATACTATATAGTGAAGTCCTACATTATCTCAGCATATCCACTTAAATCAGATAGGCCAAAAGAAAATGGACAGATGACCATATGATACGATTCTGAGCAGTAAATGTCCACAGTAGTGCCTGTATGAGTGTATAGTTGCTAAGAAACATGAGACAAGGCCTTTCACAATTGAAAAAGGAAAAAAGAAACCAAGCTTTGTTTATTCCTTATATCATGCAAATTGTTAAAGTTTATCGAACAATTTCGGTGTTTTTCCAGGTCAAGTGATCATAGAGTGCTTACTATCTGTAAAAATGTTTATACTGCTGAAAGTCAACAAGAAGCTGTGAATTACAGTTTGTTAAAGCTGTAAGAATATGCATTTCAATAACTTGGTATATTTTCATGGAACGAGTTATAAGTGGTAAGCTTGTTAGATTTTCAGAATTAAATCACCAAGAAACTGGAAAATTACTTAGCATGATAATATTGATATTAGTTGTTTCAAAATTTAATATTATGCAAAGAGATATTAAATTCTTCCTCCAAAGAGGGGAAATTGTGGATTATATTGCAAAACTGAAGTGGCCTAGTTCATATCTGAGTTAACATTACAAACTTAGTAATATTAAGGTCAACAAGCTAGGATGAAATTACTATAAGTGAACTCGAAAAATCAGAAATGCTAGAACTAGAAATACCAGAAACACAAAATGATAAAGTTTTCAACAAAAGGTCAAGTGCTTATAAGTTAGGCAACTGAGTTGTTTTCTCATGAATACAACACCTTCACTAAAATTCGACATTGCAGCACAAAATTTCACTATATCCACATCTAATAAATTTCCTCACTAATTGCCAACCAAATAAAAGAAGGAAGAAAAAAGCTAAATCCCACTAAATGGATTTTCTCATAGGTGATACATTAGCACTTACAAGCAAGACAAACTTAGAAGACTTGAGTATCATGTTATATCCTCCGACAGCATCAACACATTCTTAAGAAGCTATAAATTTAAGCAGAGCTTTAACTGGATTCAGAAATACTCTAAAGAAATTATAAGGAACTATAAATTGCAGGTACCTGATAAAAGCTTTGGTACTAGAACTTCAAGCATTTCCCACACATTCGGCATGATAAAAATATGACACCAAAAAAGTGAGAAACAAGATGCACTCATCAATGAAGAACCATCTCAAGGATTGCCCTCGTTCAGGTCTCCCCATCCACTACTGCTTCTGATATATTTATCAACAATACCGAACTCTTTATTCTGAGCAATCCTCCGTGCATAGTTCTCAGCCAATATGGGCCCCTTTTTCAATCTCCTATAATATATTATCTCCCAAGGCCATGAGCGGGCAGAACCAAAATAAATCTCTACAGGCAAGTCCTTTTCAGTTTCCTCGGGGTACTGCAGGCCATAGTGTTTAAGAACCATACATATTTCCTCTGAGGACATTGTTGCTGGATTGGAAGCATTGGACCTTAAAGAGACATCAGATTCTGGATCTAACATATGTTCTTCGAGAAGATTCACACTTTGAGAATCCCTCATCTCTTTCACGCTTTGGTGAAACAATGTATCAGCATTATGATAACCATCATCCGACTGAGGCACATTTGACTTTAAAACATCGCCTGAACCTCTGGAGACAGAATGACAGTGCTCATCATCCTTCTCAGAGAGATCCTTCTTCGTTCCTTCTTCTTCCAATATACTGAGTCTTGCTTCACATTCATTTTCCATTACAGCAGTGACATTTTCAGATATGGCGGGACCTGTACCACTTCTTACCATTGTTTCCCCTTCGAATAGATCCTGAGATTGGGCAAGGCCAGTGCCAGCAGCATTTACCATAGAAACCTTGGAATCAGTCTGTCCTTTTTGTGGAGAGGGAGAAAAGGTAGGAGACATTAACCTCAATTCAGATATTGACTTAAAGGGTTTATGTCCCGAATGGCGTGAAGTTGAAGATCTCGACAAAGATGGGGATTTTTTCTTCAAATGCAATGACTTGGAATGTGATGGAGACTGAGACAAAGATTCTAATGATTTGGAAGGTGATTGCGATCTGGATAAAGTATAATCAGAATGGAATGACGGTCCGGCCTTTGCTCTCTTTGTGTGATTTTGATCCTCATCTTTGTAGTCCCTCCTATTTCTTTTCTTCTCTTTGAACTCTTTTCTCTTACCTCTAGGTGTAATCTGCAGAGGGGAAGAATCCCCACGTCTCGGCAATCTCCCATGATTTTGTGAAGTCAATGGCTCCCTATCACTTACTTGACCCATCATTGAAGCATCTGTGCCCGCACCCAGCCTCCCTCGAGACCTAGACACGTGCCTCTTTGAACGTAACGGACACATGTGTCTCTTGTGACCCACTTCTCCACATGCATAGCAAGTGTTTAGGGATTTTTGATTGTCTCGATAATCTGGTTTTTCCAACTGATCATCCTGCCCAGTTCTTCTTCTCTCCTGGGACTTCCATGTAGCGGGTGAACCAGCCAAAGGAGATCTGCTATTGAGTTCATCTGACTCCTTTTTATCGTCACTGCGGTATGGTTCATATCGGTCAAACTCCAAGTTTTCACTTGATGGATTCACAACCTGCTCTCCCCACCTATCATCTTCCAAATGATTCTTCCCGTCACCTCCTCGACCATTTGCAGCAGTATGATCCTTTCCCTCAACATAAGCTTTTGAATCATCAAGGTGGTAGCTAGTTGATTCATCAATCAGGTCAGATGAACCAAGTTTTCTACCTTCACCATCTGGTTGCTTGAAATCCATCTCAAAATCTCGTTGATTATTTGAGCCCAATCTTCGATCAACATGTTCTTTCATGGGCTGCTTTCTGCTTGGCTGCTCATATACTTTTCCACCTCTAGCAAATCCATGTGGAGCTCGAGGCTGCATTTTAGACCATGATAGAGTAATCGCCTCTCCACATATCCTCTTGCCTCGGAGTGTTTTCAGAGCTTTTTCAGCACTTGCAGGGTAATCATAAACTACAAAACCATATTTGTCCTTCACCTGTATAGTACACCTGCCAAACCTCCGAAACACTCGTTCAAGATCATCTCTACGAATGTGAGATGATAGGTTCCCTAGATGCAAAGACATCTGTAACACAAAACATCAAAAGTTGCCTCATTAAAAGAAAATCTTGAAGGCTAGATCACATGTATAAATACATTTGACATATAGATACACATTCATACTCGAGGAAATATGGACTTAGACCTCAAAAAGTATGTATATAAGGAGCAAGGATCAGTATGAGGCATTCACTCTATATCGAAATCAGAGAAATTCAATAATGCTCTATGCATTAGAATCAACAGCTAATTCACTTGCAACGAAAAAGGGAGGAAAAGGAACAGGCAAACCTGGTGTTCCATTTTTTATTTCTTAATCCAATTAAATAAACCGGCACATAAGAATAAATAAACTGTCACCAATCATCCTAAAAACCAAAATCACAGAAAAATGTTCACAAATAACAAAAGCAAAAATTCCATTTGACAGTCACTAATCGAATTGTGCTTCTTCTCATTCTACGATAACTGAAACGAAGTTCGTCATTCCAGCCCCCAAAAACCCACTCATACCATTCACGCTTTTATTTTTGGTGTAACATTAGGTGACTGATATTAAATGAATACTAATATGCAAGATTGGACGTTTGCATAGACGATAATCAGATTAAACAGACAACCAATTCTAAGGGTAAATAAAATTAAAACTATCTAAAATCTTATCAGATAGCTGATATAATAATACTTTGAAACTTCTACCACTTCTCGTGCTCATTTACCTTACTTTATTTAACCTTCGAAATTTCAAGGTAAACAAATACGTACAACACATATAAATGTTTAAATTAAGAAAAATGACCGAAAACATAAAATCAAGTGATAAATAAACTCGAGCAACATTCAAGATACATACAGTTTAAGCAAAGATTCGTCAAAAAAAAAAACTAAAATAATGTAAAACGAGAAATCATGAATAATAAGATTAATCTTGGACAAAAATGGCATAATAAAAGCAACGATTAGTTATGAAATGGCTACGAAAAGTAACTCTTACTGCTGATTATGAAATCCGTCGCGGTGAAGTGTTGCCGGCGTATCGCAGTCACACTCCGGAGAAGAAAATACAAGAGCACTGCTTTTTTTGCTTTAACTATGGCTTTGGCTTTCATTTTTTGTCTCTCACTTGTTTTGACCTTTTAGGCAATTTTTTGCGAGTCCTCGACTCTTGTCTAATTGCACTTGACCCCCCAGGCTTTTTTATACCTATATGAAAGCTTTTTTTTATTATTATTATTTTCTTCCTATATAACCTACCTCAAGGTAATACTATCAAATTAATAGGTTAAAATTTGAAATAATGATTTACACACAATTTTAGTTATTAGAATCCACTCTTTGTAAAGACATAAATTAACTTTTATAATTAAAAGTGAAATTGGAGGTTAATAAATTGTTCTTCTAAATCTATATATAATAAAACACACAAATCTTGACATTATGCAAGTAAATGTATATGCAGACAGTCTAATTGAACTCAATTGTACCACGTAAATAATAAAATTTGAATAAATATAGTTATCTATTTTAATCCAAATAGCAAAAAGTCTTCAAGATAATATAGTAACCAATATAAGTCAATTTCAAATAAAAACCTAGCTTCCTATAACTATTGATAATTATAATTATCATTCGTTTATTTTTAATATTTATTTTATTAAATTTACCAACTTGTATCATTATTTTTTAAACTAAATTAATATGATATATAATATTCGTATACAATACTTTTTCGATAATATTCATCAAAAGTACTGAACAAAAACTCTAATTTGATTAAACTTTTAATCATGTAATTATATATATATATATATAATCTTGTAGCTCACCTTCCTCCTCTTTTCATAATTTTACCTTATATAATGAATTTAATCTTGTTGATAGGTATAATCACATTATTATTAGGAGCTACTTTAGCTCTTGCTCAAAAAGATATTAAGAGGAGTTTAGCCTATTCGACAATGTCTGAATTGGGTTATATGATATATTTATATATGATTTTTTTTACATAATCATTGTTCGTGCCTTGGCATGGGGTTGCGACCTTAGTCACATGAGTCGATTCGAGAGCTGGAACGCGAGAGCAGCAATTTTCAAAAATTTTTTAGAACGGAAGTGTCTATTGAAATTAAACAAATAGTATCTATCGTTGGCCTCTATGGTAGAATCAGTCGGGGGGCATGAGAGGCGGTGTTTAAAAGTACTATAAGCCATTAATCAACTTAAAGAAATTGCTTAACCCACAAGTTTCTTCTACTTTATTTTTTATGGGGGAAAATTGCACTTTTGGTCCCGTAAGAGTCGGCTCAAAACACTTTTAGTCCCGTAGAATTTTTTTTAACACTTTTAGTCCTATAGGAGTGAAAAAGTGACACTTTTGGTCCCAAACATTAAAAAATTAACGGAAATGGCGAGTGAATCTCACTCGCCATTAAAAAAAATCAAAATATTAATTAAATAATAAAAAATAAAAAGAAAAAGGAAGAAGATGGACAGTGATTAGATCAGTGTTCATCTTCTTCTGTTTTCCCCCCACCCACCCCCCTCCCCCCAACACACCCTCCAGCCCCATCTCCAGTTGCCGCCCCCACCGCCAGCGATGGAGGTGGTGGTGGCGGTGGTGCAGCGGGGCACAAGGGTGGTGATGGTGGGTTCATCTTCTTCCCCCCCCCCCCCAAAACATGACCCCCCAACACTCGCCGACGATGGAGTTGGGGGCAGTGGTGGGGCAGCGTGGCGGCGGGGGGTGGTGTGGACCAGTTGGGGAAGAATCACTGTTCATCTTCTTCCTTTTTTTCAATTATTTAATTAATTTTTGAATTGATTTTTGATTTTTTGGCGTGCATGTGTTACACGCGTCACTCCTATGGGACCAAAAATGTCACCTTTTCAATTCTATAGGATTAAAAGTGTCAAAAAAAGTTATACAACACTAAAAGTGTTTTGGGACAACTCCAATGAATTGCAATTTTCCCTTTTTTATGGTTATTAAATTAGGAAAGTAGTGGAGCTAGGAACATGCCAATGTAAGAAAGTAAATAAGTTGAGGAAAATGTCCAACTCATTCACGTACTAAAAACCCTAGTAATTCACGTATGGTCATCTATCGCTATCAAGCTCTCCTTTTTCATTTTTTGGCTTATCATTTTCCTTCAAATCCTTCCTTATTTTTTTATATTTTTTCATTTTAACTACATCCTCTCTTCTTGTATATGGGTTGTTACCTCCAACGACCGTCTCTACACTACCTCGCCGGTCGTCTCTATCCCTCTCTGTCGTCGCCATCTGTCAAATCATGTTAGAAATAGGATAGCGACTTAGGAAAATTTGATGCATGAATTAAAAATTTGTAAATCGTCTTAAGGTGGCAACCCGCCCTGAAGTCACCGGAGCGCCGGCGGATTATGTGACCTAGGATTTGACTTTTCAATTTTTTATTAGTTTTACAAAAAAGAAGGTTGTTTTTTTGTGAGCTTGTGTGTTTTTGGACTTTTGGGATGCATTTGTTGCGAGAATGTATAAAAATGTGACCCATTTCCGATTAAGACGCGACTTTGCGAGATGTAATAAGCGATTTTCTATAATATAAGTCCCGATTTTGTAAATTTAAGAGTGCGACTTATGAATCGCTGGTGCGCAAACTAAAATTCTTTAGTCTTCTTAAAGTGGCACACCCGCCTCCAATTTACTAATTCACACCCCGAGCACAAGAACAACACTGTAGACAATCAAATTATGTGATTTAGGTTGTGACTAGTTATTTTATAGTTTTCCAATAAATAATTAGCTAATTTTGTGGTTGACAAAATTAACTTTACGAACGGTAGAAGTCAATAAATATCTATATTTTTGATAATTGAAGAGGGGATTGTAGAAATCGTTTCATATCAAGCAGTTTTAATGAAGCATCATCTGATATACTTTGATGAAGTAATTTAATAATTAATAACAATCGCATGATCTATAAAACCTAATATACGGGGAAAAAATATTCTCAAATTTTTCTTTATTCTTTTTGGTCATGTAAAATGTTATTTCTGTTGTAACTTTTTGGTCACTTCATGTATAGCCTTTTATTTAATTGCAACTAATTTCAATTTAAAACTCTTCTAATCAAAATTTCCTTTTTCACATGCATTGAATGTGCGTTATCGATCAAGTTTTTAAACGAAATCAAATGGGTAAGATTCTAATTCCTAAATTTGACCTCAAATAATGTGCAAATTCAAAAGAAACACATGAAAACAGTCATTATTCATGAAATTAAAACATAAAAAAAGTCATTATTCATAAAATAGCGCCTAATTATTTATTACATTGTAGTAAACATTTCTTCACTTTTTAACCTTTTGAATGAATAATAATAGTAAATAATTTTTGGAGTGTTGCCCTCGACTCCAATTCTTTTATTCCCACTCCCACTTTATTCCCATTTCTCCTCAACCTCAATTGCGTTGTTTTGACTCCGTCTTCTTCCAAACAATCATCAAATCGATCTCTACTCAACTCAGGCAATCACCCCCAATTCACATATTATTTACACCATGACTCTTGGCTCAGGCGGATCCAGTGTCGTGGGTAACTTTTTTTTTTCCCAATTTTAAAGATTTTCGTTTTTCAATTTTATTGAATTTTTCTCTCGATTTTCGTGATTTTATTTGTTTGAAAAGCGATTGTTTTAAGAATTAAATGTCGGATCTTAACTCAGGATTGTTCTTGGTGAGTTTTATTATCTGCTTGATGTTTGGGGTTTGGTTTTTCCTGTAATGGATTCGTGAGGAAACTATCTGCTGTTGGTGTGAACTGATTTATTAAAAGAACTTATTTCATAGTTGTTTTGCTTGTTTTGTGGATTGAGTTAATAGACAAGAGTGAACTTAGTTTTGTTTGTGGATTGAGTTATGTATGATGTTGTGAATGTTTTAGCAATGCAAGGCAATCATAAGATTAAGCAATATGCTAGCTACTTTTAGTCTCGATTCCGTTTGTTGTTCGCCTCACGGAGTAAAGGAAATCTACTAATTTGATTGTGTATCCGTAACGACCTAAGTGAAATTATACCAATTTCGTTGAATTAAGTTTACGAATTGGTAGAGCTGATCATTCAAGCTCAATCTCTCAATAATGCTAGTATTTTCTACACTTTTGATGTTCTACTTACATAACATTGGCCATGGATGAATTGATGAACAATGAAACTCGTACCTTGTATTCTCTGTGCCTTTTCACCTGTTATGATAGATGGAATGCTTGATTACTTGATAAAACATTCAAGCCTTGTATATTTTTGCAGTCCCTCGAAATTTCAGGTTGTTGGAGGAACTTGAACGTGGAGAAAAGGGAATCGGGGATGGTACTGTGAGCTATGGCATGGATGATGGAGATGATATTTACATGAGGTCCTGGACGGGCACCATCATAGGTCCTCACAATGTGAGCGTCTCCTCTGTTTATATTATCTTGTTCTGATATGTGATAGATTGGTTTTCCTCTTTTTGATGCATTATGTATTTATACTTGAAGACGAGGCTTTGAATCCATATACATGCTTATGAATTTCTTTTTCATCTGTGTATGGAATGAGGATGGAGCATTTCTGCAAATTTTTCACTTGAATTCGTGTGGCTAAGAGTTATATTAATTTAGTAATTCTAGAAGCCATTGCTTAAACTTTTGCCTTTTTGTTGTTATTGACCTTTATCTGTTACCATGTATTAATGCAACTCAAGTTAACCGTTCTTTCTTCTTACTTGCAGTCTGTACATGAAGGGCGTATATATCAGTTGAAGCTATTCTGTGACAAAGATTACCCGGAGAAGCCTCCCAGTGTTCGTTTCCATTCTCGAGTTAACATGACTTGCGTAAACCATGAAACTGGGGCGGTATGAACACGATTATCTCACATCTAAATTGATATTGTAGCTTTTATTAAATGCATTTTCAGATGTTGAATGCTCAAAGCAAATCTGATGTTTTATTTCATCATTTCATAGATTTTGACTCATCATTAGCAATGTACAGAATAATACTTATAAAATCGAAACTAACTAAGATAAATCAGCTGCACTCTCTCTCTCTCATATAAACATCTTAAAGTCGGAATTATCTGAAATTAAATGATTGGTTATGATGTTGGTCTAGGTTGAACCAAAGAAGTTTGCGCTTCTAGCAAATTGGCAGAGAGAGTACACAATGGAAGACATACTGACACAGCTGAAGAAAGAGATGGCGGCTCCACACAACCGCAAGCTGGTCCAGCCTCCGGAGGGAACCTATTTCTAGTGTATATATAGGTCTTATTGACCATATGCTCATTTTTATAGTTTATATCGCGTTTTAGTAATCCGGCGTTAAGATGTAAAGGGGAAATGCCCCCCCGAAAAGCTATCTCCTATCAACTTTGTTGGATTCTTGATATCTTTATTCTGCTTTACTCTCTTGTGAACTATGTTGTGTGGGATGTTTGGTTGATGGGATTTGTTGTACGACTGTCGTTAAACATATCGTGGCTTCGTAATCATTTTTATGTCGATTTTTACAATTATTTTTCTCCGCACAAAGGTAAAACTTAGAAAGAATTTGATACCCCCTGATATTGTAGCTCGGGGAAATGTTGGTTTAATTTGGTGTAAATCAATATTTCCAATAGGAATGATGTTCTTTTTCTGTTTTTGTTTGGATTATTTCAATTGTTTTAATTCAATTTTATATATAGTCAATAAATCTTTTGAGTTATTTTTGAATCATTTTTAAATTTCAGATTCAGTCTATTGAAGTCATTTGACATTTCTAGCTCTCATAAATGTTCATTTTAACTTGCTCAAATCCAAAAACTATTATATATCAAAAAAAAGTATCGTCCATAGTATGCGATAACATACAATTATTTTTTGGAATGAAAAAGTTATGCGATAACATGGGATCCCACTAAAGCAGAAGACATAAATCAAAAGACTTTAAAACTTTAATCATCCAAGGCAACATAAAAGATGTGAATTAGACATATATTACTCATTTTTTCTATAATATGCTCAGACTTTTTTGATTTTCATGAATCATCACGATAGATCATAAATATAAGAGGATAAAATGTTGTAATAGGTAATCATTGACGTAATATCTTAATATTATATTCTGAGAATCTTTATATATATAATAGATATTAATTAAATATATTTATAATTTATAGGTAGATGTGCAGTAATGGGAAGAAACCGTCTTTAATTTCGATATTTTACTCAATGCAAGACGGTTTCAAATGTATTACTTATATATATATATATATATATATATATATTTTAATCCGAATAATTTTATTTTAAAATACTTTCTTATTATCAATTATCCCTTTACGAAAATCTATTTTTTTAAGGGTAAAATACAATTTACTACCCTGAACTATGTTATTTGTATCAAACACGCCCCCCTAAACTAAATGTTGTACCATTTAACCCCCCCCCCCCCCTCCCTCCAAAAAAAACTCCAACTATGCAAAGTAACATTTACCCCCTTTCTTATCATGCAATTGTCGTTATTACCCTTAAACCATTTTTATTTTGTATTCTCTTTTCTACTTTTTTCTTTTTCTTTATTCAACTTTTTATATATAGATAATTTTTTGGTACCTAAAGAGCTTAATTAAAATAAATTTCTTCTAAGAGATCCTGGATATGCACCGGGGGCTATTTCCATATGACAATTTTTTCCACTTTGTGTGCTAATGCGTCTGCACATTTGTTTCCATCCCGTTTCCTATGATGTATGTGGTTGTCCCAAGAATTACGGAGAAGAGTCTGATAGTCCTGAATAAGCACATCGAGAAAGTGTGAATCTGTGTTGCCTTTTGTAGCCATATTCAGTACCACCTCGGAAAACTTTATATATATATATATATATAGATCAATTTTCTTTATTTCACAACAAGGTTTCTTTATTATTTTATTCCTGTGTGTTTTAATTTAGATTTTAATGAAGAAATACTAAGAAAAATACTTTCTATCATTTACATGATATAGTATTAAATTTGTGGTCCATTTTTTTGTTTTGATTTTAATTTTCTTTTTATTAATTCTTTATTAAAAATCTACATATGTTTAAACATAATACATATTGCACTATATAGTTTCATAATATTAAAATCATTGAAGAATAAAATTAGTAACCCAAACCCTCAAACTGGTTAAAGAATAAAAGAAAAATACAATTTGTGAAAACTTGAAGGAAAAAAAAGAAAAAACTAGAGAAATAGAAAAGATAATAAAAATAAAAATAGGGTTAAGGGTAATAAAGACAATTTCATGATAAAGAAAGGAAGTGTTTGCTATGAATGAAATAGTTTAGGGTAGTAAAATGTATTTTTTCCTTTTTTTATTGATAATATCAAAATATATCTATATTGGCATCTATGATGCACAGGCATAGGCACAGACATGGGACACGAACACTGATATGAGACACGTTATTTCTTAAAAAATTAGTACACAGATACAGTTCAGACGAGATTAATCATGTGTATTTTTTTCTTTCTTTAATAGCTGGACATGGACACGGCACATGTCCGGGACGAAATGAATAATATTTATGACTTGAAGGGTGTTAATAATGACTAAAAGATGAAACAAGTAAATACGAGGGTCCAAAATGTAATTTACCCAAACTACTATATATCCCACTACCACTAGCCCTAGCTTTCCCCCCAAATTAAACCATCACTATCACAAAATCGACTTCCGATCTGGATCTTCCGCCATGGCCACCGCCACCGCTATACCTTCCGACGAGCCACCCTTACGATCACCCTCGCCACCCTTACCCCTATCACCGCCGCCGCGCACCCCGCCTCTTCCTCTAAGGCCGTTGGAAGTCGAGCTCAACAACTCCAAAAAGCCAATCTTGATCCGCTCAGTGTGGTCGAACAATCTGGAGTACGAATTCTCCCTCATCAACCTCCTCATCGATCGCTACTCCTTCGTTTCGATGGATACGGAGTTTCCAGGCATTGTTATTCGCCACCAGAAACCCTACTCCGATCCACTCGATCACTACCAAACCCTAAAATCCAATGTCGACGCGCTCAAGCTCATTCAGGTGGGGATCACGCTCTCCGACTCGTTCGGGAACTTCCCCGACCTCGGATTTCCTGATCGCCGTTTCATATGGGAGTTCAATTTTCGCGATTTCGACGTATCGCATGATAAGCATGCGCCTAATTCGATTGACCTCCTCCGCCACCAGGGGATCAATTTTGAGTCCACTCGCCAGTTTGGCGTTTCGACCTCACGTTTCGCGGAGCTCATGATGTCCTCTGGCTTAGTGTGCAACAATAACGTGACTTACATCACATTTCACAGCGGGTATGACTTTGGCTATCTCATCAAGGCGATTACCGGGCAAGTCCTCCCCGGGACACTCTCGGAGTTTCTGAATTTGCTGAGGATCATTTTTGGTGACAGCGTTTATGATGTGAAACACTTGATGAAATTCTGTCAAGGGCTTCATGGTGGGTTGAATAGGGTGGCGCAGTCGCTCGGTCTGGAGCGTGCTGCTGGAAAGTCCCACCAGGCCGGGTCTGATAGCCTGCTGACTTGGCATGCGTTTGAGAAGATCAGAGCGGTCTACTTCGACAATGGTGAGAGGGAGGGTCTGCCAGACAAGTATGCTGGCGTTCTCTTTGGGTTAGAGACATAATTAACTTCTCTAATCTAGATATTGAAGGTGTTCTTAAGAGTATTTGGTTCTATTGGCTTTATTTCCCAGCTCATGTTCATCTGTACAATCCTTTAACATAATGGTAAAAGCCAAGCCCCGTTTCGGGTTAAAATTTTGGTCTTCTATTTATGGATTGCTTGTGCTTTCCCTAGATGTATTACATGTTCATATAAACATATTAGTATCTGGTAATCAAGTGTGAGTCAATGTGCAGGTTATTGTTAATGTCAAACAGCAATGTGAATGCTTAGGAATCGAGACATACACAAATTGTGCGAATTTTTTTACATAATTTTGAAGTTAACGTGCCAAGTTGGTAATTAAAGTAAATTGTGTTATTTGGGAGATGGGCTTCTGCCAAAGTGGTTTTTACGTTAAAATGTGGATTCTATTAGTTTCTATTTTGTAATGTTTGGAAATACATTGTTCATTGTGCATAACTAGATTCAGGATACTATACTTGGAATTCTGTATAGAGGTTGGTCTGGGTGGCAATTGTGGAGGTGGTGTCTTATTGTTGTTCTCTCTTATTTTCTAAGCATTGTGTCAGTTAGGTGGTTCAGTTCGTGTTTGTTAACCACATTTGACATTGTTTTGAAAGGACTGGGACTCTAAGTTGACTTTGTGGTAGAAGTTTGAGTGGTGAACCTTGATTTTTTCTATCTACTTTATGTGACATTATCTTTAGAGATTATTTGAAAGCCATCACATGAAAGCTTAGCTGTCAATGGCGCTTAGGAGTTAGTGACTGCAAATGCACCCTCATCCATAATTAGATGAAGGGCGCTTGCAGGTTCCTAAGCTATACACCTAGAGGAATTAGGAAGGTTGAGAGATGTGAAGGTTGTGGAGTTCTCCATGGATTAGGCAAATGTTTGAAGATGTAAAAAGTGTTTTAGATTATCTTGTACTGTAGTAGGGTTTTGAGTAATTAAAACAGTAGGAAGCCTTTGAGTCTCTATGAGCAGTGAAAAGTGGAGCATGGGAGGGTAACTGTGCAAAGTTTAAGGTGAGACGAGGTTGACAGCCTAAGTAATCTTGCAACTAAAGCAGAATTTGTCTGGAAACGGACTTCTTAAACTTCTTTCACTTCAACTAGGATCAAAGCACCTTAAATTTATCCTTAAAAAGAATTATTTAAGATTCCCACTAAAATATGTAAATACAGATTGGTGTTTGAGGATATGTATATATATAAATGTGTGTATGTGTAATGTATATATATGTATATAGTTGGTACGCCGACTATATTATTTCGATAATATTTTTTGTTGTCTTAACTTGCAAAGTCTTTGCTTGTGCTGTGTCCATGTCGTTTTTCATCTTCTTGTATATCTTTAAAGTTATTGGTAAAAATTTCATTTGTGTGTTGAGCGTTTGTTTATGTTACAGAAAGGATTCCTTCAAACAAATGGGACTTTTAGGTGTAAGTACCCTATTATGGCGGTTATGTTATTCTTGCTTCCTTTATGGGTTGGAGTGAACCAAAACGAATAGATTGGTTTCTTCTTGTCTGTTAGAGATGTTTTGTTTAGTGTGGTTTACCAAAGTACGGAATATGGTTCAAGTTCAAAACTCACATAGGTCGCTGGAGTACCCCCATCTTCCAGTGCTGGATTTGTGCTCTGGTGACTTTGAAATGGGAACGGCTCCTTAAACCACTATAAACCTCACTAAATCGCGCATTTATAGACCTTGGATTAGTGATTCTTGTATTTGGAAGCAGAAATGGTGTTTAGATTTCAGAACGTGGAGAAAGGAGTGGGCCTTGAGGGAGGAGATATTGTTATTAAAAATGGCAGAGGCGGGCAGACGATTTTTGGACCATACAATACTTGCTTAATGAAGAGGGGATGTTCACATGATAGAGGAGGAATGCCACATAGAACTTGGAAATTTTGGCGAAAGAAGAAACAGAGGAGTTAAACAGAGTGGTGCTGTTCAATGAATGATGTTAACTTACATTTTATTCTACTAAGGTTTGACCCTTTTTTACATTATAATATTACTTCTTTTTTTTATATATGTTTTTGACCTTTTTGTGATAAGATCATAAAAGCTGAATCGTTTGAGCTAAAATTGGAACATGGTTGCAACTTCGAGAAAGAGTGATATAACCATCAAAGACTACGGATCATGAAAAATTGGCAGGATAAAAATTCAAACTTATGTTCAAATTTACACTTTTAAGGCATTCCCGCTCTCCAAATATTTTAGTTTTGCCGCCCCCATGCTCCCGCTTTATGTGACGTAGGTCCCAGCTAATCATTGACTGATAGTGCCTGCATATTTTTTAATTTCTTCTGCTTGGTGTGGATATTTTCCAATATACAAGTTCTGACCTCTGATTCACTGAAGTGTGCATCTTGCTATGTGCTTATCAGCTTATGTCATTGGAGCCCATGGGCGCATATACAGATGGATGGATGGGTTGGGGGATGGTGAACAATGAACTCGGTGGTAGTTAATATTTGCTCATTTCCATAGTTAGAACTTTTTATCCTAACTAGTTTCTACTCATTTGGAAACTATTAAGTACCAACATTATGGAGGTGCACAATTTGGTATGAGAAATGAAGTTGGATCTGCACACAAGATATTTGGTAATGGCCTTTTCCCCCTCTCATTAGCTCTGATACTAGACTCTCATATCGTGATAAATTACTTAACAAACTAATATGTTACATCTTGTTTGTTAATATTGCACGCGACAAATATGATGACTACATTCATACAGTTTTCTAGTGTATATAAGGTGATGAATTTTCATCATTGTACTTTTAATCATCTTGACAACTTTAGAGTTATTATGTATATTCGTTAACTGAACTTTTATAGCAAAAGTATCATCAATGATCAAACGAGCTGAATATTATGTGAATATTTTCTTATGCTTGGCTTCTCTGAAGGCATTTTATGGAAGTGGTAAATGCTATTACGAAATACACTGCTATCATAGCCATTCAAGAATCTATTTTTAGGGTTTGCCTTAAACAACCAAATTTGTGCCATGTTATTGCCATCATGTGTCAAACCTAGGGATAATTTCAGTGGTCTAGGGCATTACTGTATTACTGTATTTCCCGGGGAACTCTAATTTTCATGTTTGGAGCTTTTTTCTGTTTTGTACATACTTCACAGAATCGGAAGTGCATTTATAGACCACACTGGAGACTTGAAAGCCAGTACAACAGGAATGCCATGTAAGTAACACTATCTTAGGGGTGTTCACGAATTGACCGAAAACCGAAATTTCGGTCCGAATCGAAAACTGAACTGAAAAATTCGGTTCGGTTTATTTTATTTGTTTGCCAAAATTCAGTTTTTGGTTCGGTTTTCGGTTTTGAGGTTCGGTCGGTTCGGTTAACTAAAAAAACCGAAATTTTTAATTTTTAATTTTTAATTTTTTTATATAGTATAATATAGACCAAAAACTATAAAAAGTGTGTTTCCTAGTGACAAGTTATAGGAAAATAAAGAAAATGAATTAAAATTAGTCATAATTAAATTTGAATTCTTTATTTATATATATATATATTTTTTTTTTAATTTTCAAAATTTCGGTTCGACCGAAAAACCGAACCGAACCGAAAACCAACCGTTGAACACCCCTACTATCTACCAAGGTTTTTCTGGTCATCAACTACTATATTGCTGTTTGATGGGACTATGCATTCATGATCATATTCCAAATCTTTCGTTGTGAATATTCTTGTGCAATGATCGATTGTGAAGCAAGCATTCACAGAATTAAAGCAGTAGATTAATCTACAAAGGTCTTTCTTTATATCTGATATCATATATGCTTGGTATTGAATGTGTGTCTTGAACATGTTAGGAGCAAAAATCTAGGTGCTACTCGTCTTTTGCAAACAAGGTATCTTCGTACTTGTCTAATTATTATTAGTGTTATTTTTTTTTTACTTAAGGCCTGGTTATTCCTCTTTGCATGAAATTTTGAAATAAGATTGTTCGCATTGGTCTTCTCAAACTACTAAGTTCATTTCTATTTAGAGTTCAAGGAGAAGAATCGCCTAATTCTAAACCCTTTTTCTTCTGCTATTTCTTGGTGAAATGAGCTGTGTGAACTGATGATGGGGACAATGGAGGTGATGGGTGTGTTGGAGCTTGAGATGTGAGAAAATAACTTATCTTTTCTCTTGTTTTCTTCACCTTGTGAGAAATATGAATTTTCCCAAACAAACAAAATTGTTTACAGGCATTTTATTTTATTTTTCTTACCAAAATTGGTGTAAAGCTTTTTGCTTGCTCAGCCTTCATGTGTTCCCTCTACATTTTCTGTGGTTGTTTAAGAGTGTGTCTCAATTTGAAAATTTATTTGATCAAGTTGACTGTTTCAATTTTGTGGTTATTTTCTTCTGACATGCTTCACTTTATCTGAAGCTCTGTTTTTGGGGAACAGCCGTTGGAGGAAACAATATATTATTATTCTACGAAACTACGGCTTTGTATAAACTCCGGTAAGTCAGATTGTGGCTAACCTAAGGCAGCTTATTTTGTGTTTACGTGATTTTAACAGCTTATCTTCCTCAAGAATTTTAACTTTGTTTAAATTATGTCAATTTATAGAGTGAATCGCAGTCTCTATCATATTCAATGTGGATATTTGATGGGGTTTAGAGGATTATTGATTTCCTGCTGGCTGGATATAATACACGCAGCAAGTGTAGGCATTTTAGTTGGATAGAAAAGGACCATCCTGGGCAATGTCTGGTGTAGCATGGTCCATTGTTTTTAAGGTATTACGAAGACAACAATTTTGTATCTTTCATATCCTATACATGATGTATATCTGGGGGTGTAATGGACCCTACCCATTAACACATTCACAGTTTTGATCCACAAAAAGAAAACTTAAGACAAAATTTACATCTGCAGAAGTTTCAAGGTGTGTGTGTACATGTTATCGAGAGAAATTTGATTGTTCATGATGGGAAATTCTATGGTAGACCGGGTGTCTGCTCTCGTCCACCATATATCGTTGGATGCAGGGTGTCCCCGTCACATATATTGGATGGATGTAGAGGGTATTATAGTTATATATATATATATGGTATGGATCAAATACATACCTTGACATTAGGTAAGATTTAAGACTCAATCTAGGCCTTTGATTCAATTTGATCCCAAGGTGTGTGTTTATCTTATTTTCCAGATTATTTAAATTGTTTTAATGATGAGAGGGGCATTTTAGGCAGTAAAACATAACAAACTAAATCTTCCTATAACAGATTCCTGATTTTTCTCCATAACTGATTTTGCTTCCCAATTTATTTTTATTTCTAATTATAATTCGATCTATTTACAGAAATTATCAATTTCATTACCAGAATCTGAAATTTTTTCATCATTCATCAATTCTGCTTCCAAATTCGTTTTTTCTTTCGAATCATAAATTGTAAATTCTGCATTTTTTTTCTGCATATTATACAGTACATTAATCATCATTATACAGATATTATATTCCATTATACAGTCCATATAACGCGATTATACAGTGGTATTAAATGCAAAGAAAGTCAGTTTAATTCACAAACAAATTCTTCAAAAACAGAATTCACAAAAACAGAATTTTCAAAAATAAAAAATCAAAGCAAATAACAATGATATAAGCGAAATCATGGGAAAAAAATTCACTATGTCGGAATGATACAAAAATTGCACAGTTATAGCGAAACGGCGTGTTGAACAAGACGCACTGCTTTGCAGTGCGGTCTTGTGATTTTAGCCATCTGAGATCGTTTAGGGCTTCAAAATTGCGTTTTGTTAGTTTTTAAGACTTGTAAATAATAATTACATATCATATAAATCATTATACAACATCTTATACAGTGTGATACTAGTGACAAACACAATTAGTGATTTTTAAAACATTATACAGTAGCTTATACATTATACAATTAGTGTGTGTTTATAACTATACAATTACAATCTTACAAACCATTATACGGTATCTTATAGCACATTATACAATATCATATTAATCAATATACAGTATTATATAAGTCATTATACAATGAATACAATAGCTAATTAATTCATTATACAATAGTTAATAAACAAATATACAGTAAATACAAACAAGGTAAAGTTTGGAAATAATGGAAATAAATAAAAATAAAAATAAAAATTCGACTGAAAACATAAAAACGCGAAAAAACCTATTAAAACGATGGAATTTGGGCCCGAGAGGGTGGTGCTCAGCATACATGCTGAGTTGTTTTTAAAACGACGTTTCCTTCGAGATTGATGTAGAGCTTAGGGCCAAATTCCAAAAACAGTTTTTGCCTTTCGAAAATTTAAAACATATATATATTTTTTATTTTTTAAAGCAAAATACAGTACATGAGTGGTGATATACAGTGTGGTATTTTAGTGACACCACAATTAGTGATTTTTAAACTATTATACAGTAGGTTATAAATCATTATACAGTAGCGTATAAACCATTATACAGTAAATACAATGGTGATATACAGTGAGCGATTACTGATATACAATTAGTGATTTTCAAACCATTATACAGTATGTTATAACATATTATACAGTATCATACACCCCATTATACAGTGTGTGTTTATACATTATACAATTACAATCTTATAAATCATTATACAGTATCTTATAACACAATATACAGTTAAATATAAGCCAATATACAGAATCATATAACCCGTTATACAGTGAATACAACAGCTAATAAACATTATACAATAGCTAATACACAAATATACAGTAGGAGAAGATTGATATTTCACGATCGAATTTTCAATTCGCGAAATTCATGGCTATTTTCCGGTCGCCTTCCCCATCTAATTTTCGATCGTCTTCCCCAGCTAATTTCCGGTCGTCTTCGAGCAGCAATTCACGCAAATTCCAGAAGTTTAATATTTCAGATTTTGGTTTTTTCAATCTCGATTTTTCAGAAATTTCAGAATTTCAGAAATTTTTTTGTGATAATTGACCGAAATATGAGGTTAATACGATTCTATAAATTGATTGCGTTAATCTTGGCCTGGGATTGAGAGATTTTCGTGGGTATCAGATTTGGAGAGATTGTAGGAGATTTTTCTGTTATATTTTGGGTAACTGAATGTTGTATAATCTTGCCATTTTGTCTATTATACTCCTAATCTTTATTTTTCAATTTCTACAGCCTGTTTATTCCTTATTTTTTGGACTGTTGGATTTAATTGATCCAATGGTGTATATTGGATTTTAGATCTTATCTAAGAGAAGGTATGTACTCGATCTTGACCCTATATATATCACCTTAAATCAATGGCGTATTATGGATTGAGACCATTAATCTTGATTCATGAT
Source organism: Buddleja alternifolia (assembly GCA_019426215.1). Lineage (NCBI taxonomy): Eukaryota > Viridiplantae > Streptophyta > Magnoliopsida > Lamiales > Scrophulariaceae > Buddleja > Buddleja alternifolia. The sequence continues at coordinate 38,756,062 of CM033398.1, forward strand.
AGAATTACCCGTTCATGACCCTATTAGATATTTTAGATAAATAGGGAATGGAATCTTATTACTTACTAAATTAAAAGGCAATATATATATATATATATATATATATATATATATATATATTTATGTATATTGAATAGGGGGTTATCCTTAGGTCTCAATCTCCGCATATGGGTGCACCACGTGATTGAAGCTTTGGGTGATAAAAACTTCACATGATTTTTGGTGTCTTTTCCCCTCCCTTTCTATAATTCCAAGTCCTCATTGACTGCTCTAAATCTTTAAACGAAGTAAGAAGAATCTAAGCTTATGTTTAAGATCTTAAGAAATTCTCTTGTTATTCTTAACATCTTATTAAGGTTATAGATTACATATTATTGTTTTTATTCAGACACTTCAATAACTTTTTTGAAATCAAAATGTACATCTTGTAAAATATATTGGGAGTTGATGAAGACACTCTACATTTTATTAAAGACATTCCATATTTTTTTTAAATTAACTAAATTGACTATAATGCCCCTCAATATATCATATAGAATTCTTATTAATATTAAAATGTGAATTGAATAATCCTTCTAAATAAACTTTGAAGAGTATTTTTTAATTCTTTTTTATGAAAATAATATCAAATAAAATTGCGTATTTTCTTAAGCATCTTTTTGGAAATTAAAAAATATACTTTCATCAGTGCAATAAGACTAATTATCTTGCCATGAATATTCAATCCTGATATCATTTTATCGAACTCGTTAAATGATATGAGTTGTTTATTTGCTCCATAGTGAATATCATAATTGTTTTTTTGAATATTGAAAATTAATATAACATCAAAGGCCTAAAACTACCAAAAAAAGTAAAAATAATCGTTAGATCATAATAGACTGAGTTAATATTGGTGAACTCAACATGTCCACCTCGAATAATAGCTAATTTTTTTTTTGTTAAATTTAATGAGAAAATAATTGTCAATTTTATCCAAAATAAATTACATTTATCCTAATTTGGTTCTAAATAAATAAGTAAAAGTTTTAGTCATATTTACAAACTTTTTTTTACTTATTATTTACAGTAGTTATCCGTCACTTTAAAATTTTAAAATTATAAACTATCAAATTTTGAATACTTATTCTACATTTAGAAAGTGTTTTTTTTTTAAATTATGAACTATCAAATTTAAAAGGTGTTTGACTAAACTTATAAGCTACTCTAAACATCTTATAAGATGTTTTAGAGCTTATAAGCTTTATAAATTTGTTTGGTAATTTTTATTTAAAAACAGCTTATAAGGGTCTTATAAGCTGTTTTAAAAAAAATAACCCAATACCATTTTTTTAAAACATCTTATAAGATGTTACATCTTATACGATCTAGAAGCTTATAAGATACTTTGGATAAATTTAGCCAAACACCCTCTTAGTTAGAAAAGTGGTTTAATTATATAACTAGTTTGTCAAAGAAAATGATAAGAATTACTTTAACAGATTAAGGGCATTTTTGTCTATGTAGTAACATTCAAATAAAAGTGGAGTGCCTTTATCAATTCCTAATACAGTATGTCATAATTAAGTAAACCAAAATAAATATCCTTGAGCTCCTGTTATCCAAATTAATTGACTGAATTAAATATTCACAAAAAGATTGTATTACATTTGTCATATAATTAATAAGTTATTTTAAAAAATACATAAAAATTTGGTCGAATCGAATCTAGGCTAAAATTTCTCCATCAATCAAATGTCCATAGCACAAAATCCGCAAAACCTCATTAGTCGCATTTAATTCAAAGCCTGTGTGAGTGTACATATGAAATAAAAGATCTCAACGACCTCTTATTTAATTTTTACTTGCTCCTTTTTTCTTAGACGTCAGAATCTACATTTGAAACATAGGTTGCAGTACATAAAGTCATAAATAGTTATAATTATCAAAAAGAAAGAAAAGTCATAAATAGATATTGAATGTGTTTGGTCCACTTTTTAATTAATAAATCCATGTATATGATGGATTTTTCAAGATTAACATTCCAGAGAAAGGCTTTAAGAAATGTAGAGTATTTGGTAAAATTACATTTAAATGGCTTCTTATTAAAGTGCTGGACGAAAAAGTCCTAAAGTCACTAAAAAGAACAAAGATATCACGATATATAGTTAAGGTCTTAGATCTTAGGTAATCTATGTTAGACACAGTCTGTTGGTTCGAGTACGTATTTTTTGTCTATTTTGTTCATAGAAGTATGTATGGAGATCGCATACAATACACTTTATTGTGTGACAAATATAGACACTAAAACCAATAAACACAATATATAATAGATTTTTCCTAATGATATTCCATTTAGACACTTTAAGAGCTTACTTCTAGATACCCTATAACATTAGCAGTTCTAGCCATCAGCTCAGATTGAATCTTTTGTTTAATTAGTATTTTTACCTCATATTTCAATTCACATACAAATGTCACATGTATAATATTGTTATAATTATACAAGCAACATGTTATACATGATAAATCCCCGACAATACAACAATTTTTAGATACATCGGACTTTGAAGCTATTTCAAAAAGTATTCCATCTTTTGCTCAAGTGTTTAATGTTCCTGATTTCTTAGACTTGGTTAATCGGGTGGAAGAATCTGAAAATTCAAAGAAAACACAGCAATTGACGAATATGGAGGACAAGGAATAAGACTTCAATTCGCCACCCATTAATACAAGGTTTGCAAACGTAGTTTCATCTCTAATTTTATATAAAAATCATTCCAAAGGTGATATTTGCCCTACAGGATTAAAGCCGATGGTAAAGGCTCAAACATACTCATTGTAAAAGGAAGATATCACGTCAGAAATACCAAGTTTGGCCGGAAAAGTGGTTGTTTCGGCTGGTGGAGACGCACAAGTTGAGCAGACGACGTTCTTGTTAGAGATAGTAGCATCAGAGCACGAAAAATAAACAAGAAACGATAAATTTAAGCCTAAATATGAAGATAAAAAATATGAGAATTTTAACGTGGTTCGACATAATTGCCTACATTCACGAGCTAACTTAGACTACATCTTTATTTCTCAATGAGTGAATCAACCAAATACAATGGTTATAAGCCTCTATTTATAAGTGAAGAGTCTTGACACACAAGGAAATTAAAAACCTAATCTAAATAGGAAACACAATCCTATTACTAGATAATTAGGAAAACACTCTTAATACAAGTCAATTACCAAATCCAAGCCAAAACCACTTAGGAAATAACAATTCCTTGCTCCAAGTCACTATTCACGCCGTCAAACCGGCGTTGGCCACGCAGTTGACTAGGTCAAACCCGCATTGACCACGGTCAAACTACCTTTGACCACCCGAGACCCCTTTTTTGGCTTATTTCTTTACTTTATTGATTTTTCACAATCCTTTGTATCAATCAGTCTCCACAAACCCATCAGTCTCCCACTTGGAGACTGATCTTCAAACTCTCGAACTCAACTTGAACCACCACTTCACTTTCCTAAGTGAACCTTCGTCTAGTCAACCCATCCCCAAACCCAATGGAGATCAAATCCCGAGACTTCTCCCTGTCTCGTCAATTCATTCGTCCTTTAGTGTCATCCACTTGACGAACTCTCTCTCTGTGAACATCGTTCCCTCTTTTTGAACCCTCGCCACTACCCTATTCTTTTGGTGATCAGCCAACTCCTGAATATCGTGTATATCCATCTTGGTCCATCTGACCCTTGGATATAAGTTACTCCAAAACGCAGAACATGTCACAACCCAAACCGCCTCGGTCAACCCGTCCACTGACATCTTTCCACCAAGGACTTTTTTCAACGGCAATCTCGGATCTCTCACATTTCTGCTCTATGCCCCTGCATGAGCTATGTCTGAACCATACGTCTACTTGGTTTTTCAATGGTCAACTCGGGTCACTGACACATCTGCTTGAACTCCTACTCCACGAGCTATGTTATATCCCTCTGCCAAAAAACCCATTGCTCTGCGAAACCTACCCGGTTTCACATCCTGCCTCTATGACTTCTGACTCCACGATCAACCTATCCTAGCGCCGCTTCCTGCCTTCATGGTTTCTCTCTACGTGGTCATGCCCACGATCTTAAATATCCTCCGATACCTCGAAATTTCCACCTAAATTTTGGATTTCCGGGAGTCTCGAAACGAAATCTCACCTTCAATCCAATTTTGCAGAATATCTATCGAAATTTCCCGATATTTTCGATATTTCCCGATATTTACCGATATTTCCTATATTTCTCGAAATCTTGAATTCTTAATAAAAAATACTTTGTCAAATATCCACCAAAGTTTTTCGAAATTCCCGAAATATCGACCATACTCAAAAAAATTCAAAATTTTGTATTCTTGCCCCTACTACATGTACTATACATTCATTTTGGAAAGTGTGATCTTTATATCAATTCTTGTGTATTCACTAATTCACATTAGATTTTTTTCAAAAAATATATTTATGGGATGAATATTGTCGAATATGTTGTGCCCGTTGTGGTTCAGCAGAATACAACATTAGAAGGATTTTACCATCATTATATGCAGTACCACGAACATTCAATGTCATGAGATGAATACTGTCAACATTTGACCAATAATTTATACATGCAGTACGAAAGTGGAGGGAGAAGAGAGACTAATGATAGTGATTTCGATCCTCCAAGAAACTCAATGTGGTTTTAAATGATGATTTGTATTAAAATTGTGGTTTTTTGTTTTAATGAAGTTCCTAGGAGATTTGATTATTACTTTACTCTCAAATCATATTTATTTTATATTTTTCGCCACAGATTTTAATCATACTACTTAACAAAATTCACTATACATATATTATATATACAATATTATTTATGTAAAAGATGCATAATTATGATAATTAAAGTTACACAAAGTTTCGTTGCAAATTTCCAAATATTTCTATAAATATCCATGATTTCTTTAAAATCGATTTCGAATTTTTGAATATCCCCGAAATTTTCATCGAAATTTCCGTAAATTTACTACCCCGATATCGATACCGATACCGAAATTTAATACCTTGATCATGCCTCCACAACCCTGCCCTCTGGTCTTTCGACTACACGGCTTTGCCCTATCGGCCACCGATTCTGTCACTCTGACCTCTGGCTCAGTGGATTTGCTTTCTTGGCACCGTAACTCTATCCCCCAGTCTCTAGCAACTCGTTTGCTCCCTCTTGACAACACAGATTTGCTCTCTGACATCTGGCTCTGCGGATCTATCTTTGGCTCCACAACTGCTCCCACTGGCTTCGTGTCTACCCACCTGGTAACACAAATCTACCTCTGCTACTGCGGATCTGCCTATCTGCTGGCACCACGATTTTCCAACGTTTTCTCGTTAATGTTCAACTGGATTACTCTTCTTTGGTTGGCGATCTACCAGATCCAATTCTCCTCTGTCATCTTCTCCGGCTTCACCACGACCTCGATTTGTGCTCTTTGCAACGAAATTGCCGAGCTTGATTACCTTTCCATCTCCTACCATCATTCCCACGATGAAATCCGCGTTTAACCAAAAATGCTTCCCCATAGATCTAGATCTAATACGTCTCCTAAATCTACAACCTATGGCTCTGATATTAATTGTTAGGGATGGTAGCATCAGAGCACGAAGAATAAATAAGAAACAATAAATCTAAGCCTAAATATGTAGATGAAAAACACGAGAATTTTAACGTGGTTCGGCATAATTGCCTACATCCACAAGCCAACCTAAACTGCATCTTTATTTCCCAATGAGTGAATCAACCAAATACAATGATTACAAGCCCTTATTTATAAGTGAAGAGTCTTGACACATAAGAAAATTAAAAACCTAATCTACATAGGAAACACAATCCTATTACTAGGTAATTAAAAAAACACTCCTTATACAAGTCAATTACCAAATCCAAGCCAAAACGACTTAGGAAATAACAATTCCTTGCTCCAAGTCACTATTCACGCGGTCAAACCCGCGTTGACCACGCAGTTGACTCGGTCAAACCCGCATTGACAACGGTCAAACTACCTTTGACCACCCCGATACCCCTTTTTTGGCTTATTTATTTACTTTATTGACTTTTCACAATCTTTTGTATCAATCAGTCTCCACAAACCCATCAGTTCTAACGTCAATTGGCGGCTCGCAGGAAAACCCTAATTTTCACTCAACGTTTGAATGTCAAGAAAATAACTTTCGAACGTTGTGTCCAGAATCAAAATCTCCAAAAGTTGACTCAACATTCGAACGTCAGCGTTCCAATGTTCGAAAGTTGGTCAAATGAGCAAGCTGACCAGATGGAGTTTTTGATTGGGAATGTACGTCTAGGTCCGAGAGTGGTCAACGATTCTTCCCAATTCATTGAATCTGAACGAACATCGCTTTGATATATTCCACCAGAAACAATTAATGGTGAATGTTTTATGTCCAACTTGGGATCATATGAAAGCTGGATTGAATCGGTGGGAGAATACTCTGGTGGGCTACTTCATTGGTAAAAAGTCATACTTCCTTGGAGTCAAGAAGTATGTTCTCTCGGTTTGGAAAGGTCTAAAGGAGGTAAAAGCAACTAGCAGCGGATTTTTCTTCTTCAAATTTGAATCAGAGGCTGCTATAGCTGAAATTCTTGAGGAAGGACCTTGGTTATATCAAGGTCGAGCATTGTCCATTGAGAAATGGTGGATGGGAATGACACTTGAGAAGAAGAAGCATAAGAAAGTTCCAGTATGTGTCAGATTTCATAATTTACCGATGGAATTTTGGACAATAGATGGGTTGAGTGTTGTTGCAAATGCATTAGGACGCCCATTATATCCTGATGCGTTTACTTTATCTATGGAGCGTATTGACTATGCTAAGGTGTGTATTCTTATGACAATAGGGGCTGAATTTCAAGATGAAGTTTAGATATTGCTACCTTCGAAATCAGGAGAATACAATAGTTCGTGTAGGATAGCAGTTGAATATGAATAGAAACCCATGGCTTGCAAGGTATGTAAGTTGTTTGGACATAGTTGCCAACAATGTCCTAAAGTTAGGAAGGAAGATAAACAATCAGTGAATATATATGTTCCTAAGCAACAAGTCATCAATAAATTCCAAAATCGAACCCTAAGATGATGAGTGGATCAGTGTAAGTAAAATGCCGGCGACAAGAAAAAAAGAAACGAAGAGTGATCCAACGGTCCTGCGCCAGGAATGTGGGTGATGGAGATGATTCAGGTAAGGATGCATTACTGATCATGAATAAATTTGTAAGTTTAGTTGAAGATATATTGGATTATGATTCGGGCAATTTACAAAGTTTTCGGGTTTAATCTGAACTGAAGGGAACGAAAATTAATTCATTGAGCGGGCCTATATGCAAGAATGCCCTTGCGAAGAGTTCTAATTGATGAATTTTGCTTTTAAGAGTGATGCTGCTATTATTGGCATTAGGAGAATTTGGATGATAGCGTGATAGATTATTCTTTGTAATCGTTTGAACGTGCATTATAAATGTTCGAACATGAGTCTACTTGTTTCTGGTAGATGTTGGTCTATAGACTAGATTGGTTAGGCACTAGTTATTATTATTTTTGTTTTAATACAGGTGTTTGGTTGTGACAAGGAATCCCTTTGTGCACTTTTTTGTATTACCTTTTTATTTTTATGCAATTGATTTTTCCAAACAAAATATATTTACATGAAGTGATTTCCCATCAAACAAGGAATAATCACCTATCACTGTACCAAATATTTATTTCGAGATGACAGATGAAGGCTAAAAAATTTCCATAAAAATGAAACCTAATTGTGCAATCAGTAAAGCTACTAGCAACTCTTATTGTTGTCAAAAACTCAACAGCAACACTTCTGACTTTGTTTCCATTTAAAGCTCTATAAATTATAAATAAAATACATACAAACTCTTAACACGTAATATTTGAAATAGTAAATTGACCCCACCCCACCCCCCCACCCCCACCCCACCCGCTTCTTGATCTTCACCACTTCTTTAAAATCTCCCATTGAACCAAACCCCCTACCTAAGATTTTAATGCTCCCACACCAACAAAATTATATTTCACACAATTTCAATTTCCAAACCAAATTTTCTTCTCGTTACATACACAACCCTGAATTAAAACAACCACCAAAATGGGAAAGAAAATGAAAAAATTCCCATTTCTATTCAAAGCAACGGAAACCACCACCGGAGCCACCACCTCCGCCGCAGCATGGCCGTGGCCCACCTGCGTGAACAATCCCAAAACCCTCTCTTTCCGTGCAACCACCACCGCCGGAAACATCTACAAAACAATGAACTCAGCTTATCTTGATGATGAACACAAAAACACCACCACCACAACAGATTCTTCATTCTCTGAACATCATCACAATTCTAGCTTCTCCTACGTATCAGAAATCAACGGTTACGATGATTCCGTCGTCATCGGAGGGTTGAGATCAGACAGGCTGTTCTTTGAGCCTGGCGAAACGAGTTCCATCCTGGAAGTAGCAAAAACATACGACTTTCCGTATAAAGAAAGCGTGGCAATCATGGCGATGGATTCGACCGACCCGTTTGTGGACTTCCGGGTATCCATGGAGGAAATGGTGGAGGCCCACGGGTTGAAGGGTTGGGACTGTTTGGAGGAGCTGTTAACATGTTATCTCAGAGTTAACGAAAAAGTTAACCATGGTTATGTCGTTGGAGCTTTCATAGATTTGCTGACGAATCTTGCTTTACCTTCTAATAATGAATCTTCAAGTTCCGCCATTGATGAAGTACCTTGCTCTTCTTCTTCGACTGCTACGCAGGATTCTTTCACTTCTCCGCTGTCGTTTTGTTCCTCAACTTATTCATCCACCAGCCCTTGTTTATCTTTACTTGAAAATGATGATGAAATTGTTAATGTTGAGAAGATGTAGAAAAAGGAAGGGGACTTCTTTTTTTTTCTTTTTTCTGTATTAACGATTATGTGTATGTGTAACTACCGTCCCGCGTCGTATCGAGTGGAGACGAGGAACTTGCCCTGAGCTCCCGACTGCCTGTGCGGCTTCAACCAATGCAGATAATATGCAAGGACGTTCGATGGGCGAGAAGGGAAAGATTATGTGTATGTGTAGCTACATTAATTTCCATGTTCGTATCGGATGGAGATGAGGAACTTGGCTAAGCTCGTGATAACTTATGCGGGTCCGACTATAACAGAAAGTACGTAAGGGCGTTTGATGGGCGAGAAAGTAAGGTCACGCGACCTCTATTTAGATTAGTATTAGACATGACAGGTAATTTCGGTTGACCCACCAATTGCTGAAGCCCTAATTCCCCCCCCCCCCCCCCCCCCCCCCCTTTTCTGTAAGTTTTACTTTTAACATGTGTAGAGATTACACGAATTAATGTAATGTAATGGTGGTGATGATATATTTTTGGAAATTAATTAATTTTCAAGTATATGGTGACAATTTTTTGTATGTTGGGTGATGTTTGGGCGGTGAATTTTTGAAATTTAAATGTATGGAATTAAATACTATGTAGTGCATTATATTAGCAGATGATGTATTGAATATGTATCTGCAAAAATGATTTTGATTATTAATTAAATTGAATAAAACGTACAGTTTGAGTAAAGAGGTTCTGAAAAGTTTGCTTCAACGGCAATATGCCATTAATGCTATATGCTGAATCCCATGCGATAGTGTTATTATTATTATTATTATTATGATTATTTTAGTAACTAGGATCAAGTAATTAATTAATCAATTAATTAGTGATAATCTAGTTTCACTTACCCTTCTCTCTCACTTTTTTGAAGTTGCTTGAAAAACAATCAAATGCCGTAGTTTTTGCAAGTACTTTTACCTCTCTCGAAGTAATTGTTTCCTATATGCTACAATACAAAATTTACTTTGACTAACTTATTGTTAAGATGGAAAACATTAGTGATAATCTAGTTTTATGCATGTTTATACGCTAAAGATAAAAATGTCCTGAAAGAATTTAAATGAAACAAAATTTAAACATTAAATATGATAAAGTTAATATTTTTCATTCGAGAGACTACGTACCTTGATACAAAATATCTATTTCAGGGACTAAAAATGTCATTATACAATGTAATAACAACAAAATATCAAGTAGATCCTTGTGACGTTTTTTGTGGTTATAAAGTTATTAAGCATGTGCTGTCGACGGCCCATAATACCAATTTTTAAGACAATGCTTTTATTGGAGGTCCTCAAATGGTGCACCCGCAAACAAAAATAAGTTATTATTGTTCAACTTGTGAAATTAATATAAGCAATAAGTTCTAGCACAACTGGTAGATAGCGGGGTTCTTTAAACATTTGTCCAGGGTTCGATTCCTGACGGTGTGTATGGAAAAGACTTTGTTGGGAGAGGCAAAACTCACTTCGGTGATCTCTATGTCTCGAAGGGAAATAGTCTTCGGCATCCGGCCGGGAGAAATCCTGGTATATACCAAAAAAAAAAAAAAAAACTTGTGAAATATTGTTATTATGAAAATACAAAAAAGATTTATAACTTAAAATATACATAACCAAAATTTATTTGAACATTGTCAATTAATATCATATCACAAATATTTCTTTATATATATACGCGTGTGTGTGATGATCATGATTTTCTTTCTAATTTGTTCATAGACTATCTAATTTTATAATATTATGATTTATGAATACTCTTTCGTTATACATCTGACCTTAACATCGAACACGTACTTGATACTTTCCTCAAGAGGGACTATTGAATAAATATAGGCATCCTCACAACAAACATTTCTAGTATTCAATTAATTGCAACAATATCTGCATTAACGTTGTTTGTAACCTTAGAATTTTTCATTTAATTTTGGTAGATAGAATGTTTGGTCAGATGACACTCGTACTGACCTAACAAAATAAATCTAAATGGTATCGAGGGTTACTTTTGTCAAAATTTGCTACGACATATAATTTAATTTGATCACTACTACGAATCAACCCACTGAAAAATATGTCATGTAGTTTTCATAAGATCAAGTGCTCTGTCTCCGGCTCATAATGTTTCAATATAAAGTAGCAATCCCTATGTAGTATCTTAACACTGCAGTATCTTTTTTAATAAAATGAACCTATACGCCACGAAATGTTTTTGGTTTTTGCCCGACTTCATTATGACATATAGTCCAATTTAATAACCACGATCATCCAACACAATAAAAAGAAGTTTTAGTCCTCATTTAATCAGATGTTATAAGCCGGCAATACATTCATATAAACTGACGAGCTCTATATATGTACCCAGTGAAGTTCGAACTCGTGATACTGAAGAGCCAAAACGGAGGCTTAACTAGTAAGTACTAAACTACGGTGTGAATGGTAGTTGGTGTAATTCAAATAAGTGAAGTAACCATCAGTTGACAGCAACAATTCCAGTAATGCAAAAATTTGGAGTGGTCCTCTCTGCAATTTGTGATTGTATATCTGCAACTACTGCAGCATTATCATGAACCTGAAATTAAGAAAAATAAAAATAAAAAATACATACATTCATATGAATGTCTCTATATGTAAACTGGAACGTGAACAAATTACAATATATACCATAAATTAACCAAAACAAAAATAAACTTAAAAAACAGCTGCCATATATCACTTTTTTTCTGAAGGGAGTTTAAAAGTTCCTTTTTTTCTTTCTGCCAAATAAAAACAGAAAATAATTTTTGTAAGGTTATTTTCTGTAGGGTATCTTATCTTTTCAGGGCTGGATTTGAGTTCTTTTGCTGTCTGTTAAGGCAGCTAAGAATTGGAGAAACAAACAAAAAAATGAAATTATTCTCATGGCCTGAGGGGAGATTGAGAATGTTGCTGGAATTGCATTATATTTGTGGTCCTAATTCTAGTGCACTTGTGAAATTGCTATTTAAATTTGAATATTTATGAAATATTCGATACCATAGTAAATTTGGAATTGTGGACATGGATAGGATTTGAATCATCAGAATATTTTATTTGCAATTTTCGAATGAGGACCTTGCTCAATTGAGAATGCTAAAAGGCTAATATGGATAGGTTTCGTACGTATTTGAAAATGTTATATATCACCTCTTAATTTAATTTGAGTTGCATGCAAATTGACGTCGATTTTATGTACATAAAAAAGTGACAAGAATTTATATATAAACAATGTACTTAATCGAATTAAGATACAAAGTTGAACCACAAAGAAAAAAGAAAATTGGGTTTTTTTTCTTTTTTGTATGAATAGTAATTTTTTGTAAAAAAAAAAATGGTAATTAAACTATAACAAAGATCAAAGCCCAAGGTTATTGTGTATATACATACATATATATATATATATAGTCTACTACAACATGACCCAAAATTAGAGCAGCAATTTCATGGAGATGGACATCCTAGCATAAAATGCTCCACTCTTTGTGCTGTTGCTTCCTAGAATCAATCAAATAATAGTTAAATTAATTGAATGAATATATCTTATTATATTTTAAAACAAATTAATTATCAATCTTCAAATTTCAAAACTTCGTTTTGGCTTTATATACCATACAGCTAGGCAATAGGCATCAATCTCAGAGCTATAAGATTCTTGTCTGAATGGCGAACCTTCTAAACCTTGTGCTTCTGCACAAGTTTTACATAAAATAAACAATAAAAATCTATAACTTGGATTAGGTTTAAATATATATATGTGAAGTCATCATGCATGTATGAATTATTTAAATGGTTTGGTTATGATTTCACTGCAAATATTTAAGAATCCCATAATAGTCTATAAGATAATATTGGTCTTATGTCATCCATTTAGCAGTCGAATTAAATGAGCAACGGTTTATATATATATATATATATATATATTGTTATATAATTTTCGAATTTGAAGGGTGCTGATTTCCCGACATCTAAAAGTTGTCTCATTAGTATTTCATTTTACGAACCACTTTTTTTTTTCAAAATGTATTTTATTTTATGAAATTATTATAAATACTTCCATAGTTTGATAACACCCAATTAGTTAGCATAAGATTTTATCCAAAAAAAAAATGTACAAAAAATTAGGTGCAAAAACAAACTTAATCAATTTCAATGTTGTTATAATTATAAATATATAGAAGTACTGAAAACTAAAGATTAGTATTAGGGGTGAATATTTAAAGAGAAAAAACAACAATTATTACATGGTAAAGACAAAATAAAATTAAAAAAATTGGACAAATTGCATAAAGATCTTCATCTTGATCTGAGAGAAGCCAATCCCTATGGGTTATCAATGCGCAGGTTCTAACTTGTCAATACATTGAGGAAATCAATTGTTTTTCTTGTGTAATCAACCTATGTTTGGCCTTTTTTAAGAAATGAGTAATTAATGAGATTTTCATTTCCAAGAAAAATCAATTTTTACCCCCTGAAAATGATGAAATAAAAAGTATGGAACATGGTGTGTTGTTTATTTTATAAACGTCTGCTTCGAGCAATTAATGTCACTTATGATGGGTCAAGGCCCTTTTCAGAAAATGGGCCTTGGCCCAATTGGATCCTTGATGTCCAATACAAAATGGAATTAATTATAACTTTTTCGAAAATCCATCTAAGGCGCACTAAAAAGTGGTGAAATTCTATGGTGGATCGAGATCATTGATCCCGATCCACAAATTATCATTGGATCGGGGAGTAATTTAGTAATTGCTCCCCGAGAATTCAATAGTGATTTATGGACCGGGACCAATGGTCTCGGTTCACCATAGTATTGCCCCTAAAAAGTGGATATCATTGTTGAATTTAACAAGATGAGTTTTATGAATTAAATCATTTATAATCACAATCATTAAATATAGTGAATTCGATATGAGTTTTCTGTTTTTATTCGGAAACAAGGGTGTTACTCTACTAACTTATCCCGACAAACCCGGGATGGTAATTATACGTCTAGGCCAATTCTTGCCATTTCGATATGAGTTTTTATATAAATCATTGTGTCCTTAAACGTCAAACTTCTAAAAATAGCACAATTTCAACACTGGGAAGATAAGTCATTGAGTGTTACACATGACATGATGCGTAGACTCTATATACATCGCATTTTCATGGGTTTTCTAGCTAGCAACTGTGAATTACTAATCATGATGGGTAATAATGAATTTTGGGGCCTAAAATAACATGAATGCAATCAATATTAGGTAAGAGGGAACACGTAAATTAATTTACTGTTGTTCTAAGACCCTCTCTTAAATATTCAAAATCTATCTATGATCTATCTATCTATGTACTAAGAAAGCATGATTGATTAGAGATTTAGAGTAACCGTTCTTGAAAGTGACTACAGTTTTGATGAAGTTTATGAAGAATTATAACTATATGGTTCATGAGAACAAGTGTAGTGAATTGTTATACATAGTTTTCAACTTTTATACACGCTCCCTATATTTATCTTTTTTTTTTCTTTAATCACATTAAATTTATTTTTCATCACTTTCTTTTGCTATTTTTTATTCACTTTTTCATCTTTTATTTAAACTCAAAATTTTGTCAAAGAAATTGTATATCATTTTTTATGTTTTCACACACACATATAGTATGCCTTACCGACTAGTAATAATAATATCTTTCTTCACTCGGTGACAGATTTTATGGGAGTCCAAAGCATCAATTACTCTTATGTACCAAAAGGGCAAAAATAGTCGTCCTTTCTTTTGATCTGCCATTTGAACTTTTTATTTAGGGAAAGTATTGTGATAATAATCATATATATATATATATATAGTCACTCTTTTAGTTTTCTTCTCGAATAAAACAACACTCATAAAATATTAAAATGGTATAGTTGGGTGAACCAACCATCTCATTTTAATTTATTTTTTAAGAAAATATGTAAAAAAAATTAGTTAGACAAAAAAGCATATTCTGCTTGAAGAAAATTAACCTCTTAATAGGTGTATCTACTCTTACTCATCCGATAATAAAATTTGTAAAATACATAAATACAAATTAGCACCAAAAAATATCGTATCTCCACTGTGTGACTATATCTATAATTCCATATATATCAAGCCAAGCCTAATGACTGCAAAACTTATTCCGGAAATTGTATTGTAATTGTTAAGGGACAGGCTTTTATCACCATTATCATGATTCAGTACGCAGTGACATTTATATTGATCGATCTCAGATTTATATTTATTTCTGGGGATTTGTGAAGAAAATGACCCAACCATTTTCAATTTCTCCATACATCAATTTATCTTGATAGTTTTTGCAATTATTATCCAATTTTGTGAATCAAATAGTTTCATAAATTAAATTGAAGTCCTGCAGGATCAGATGTACTTGGATTTGTGTCCACAGCTTTTTATAGACCATAGTTTCAACATGAAAATCACAAATTCGCGTGTTTCTTCGAACAAAGATTTGTCCTTGACAAATCTAGAAATTATGGTACTCTTTATTTTGCATATGGATACAAAGAAATTTGCTTAAACCAGATTAAAGAATGAATTGGAGGGGGTTGGTTATTTTAATTTCTAATGTTAATCACAGATCATTCTGGATATCTTCTTGTTGATGAATTCACAGCTCAATTGATAGATACAAACAATTGAGCTGTGAAAACAAGTGTATATATATATATATATACACAGAATAGGTTGGTCCAAGTAATTTTGATCTTAATTTCTTTAGGATCTCCATGTTAAGTAAAATGTTGTTAGATGTTTGGTTATAAAAACAATTACTACTAATCCAAAAGATCAAATCCAAGTTAGATTAAATCACACAGAAGTGACAGAACCAATATTATTGGCATTAATTATATAGTTTTATGGAACTCACGAGTCACTGCACATTTAATTAAAATTTACAATATTGTTGACCAAAATTTATTGCAACCAATTTAGTCAATTATTGTTTTACCAAGCATCCCTAGTCTTATTATATAGTTTATGAAACTCATGAATCACTACAAATTTAATTAAATTTCACAATTTGACCAAAATTTATAACGGCAACCAATATAGTCAATTATAGTTTTAGCAAAGGGTCCCTAGCTAGTCTTATAATTCATGAATTTTTTTAATGAAGCGGTTAATTACATATATCATTATGTTCATCATGATAACAATAAATAACTAGCACACATCTGATGAGATTAGGATTCATGACCTCATTATTATGGTATACCTCAACTTCGCCACTTTAGTTAGACTTCATCGCCGTCCTTATAATCCATGTTAAATGTACCAACTATATTTGGCTGAAAAAATATTTAAAAAAACACATCCTTTTTAGACGTCTCTATTAACAAACAAGATTGAAGCAACGGGGTTTGGCTGTTCCCATTATAGAATGAAATATTGGATGGTTTAATTTGGTGGAATTGCTCTTTGACAAGAATTGACAGAACAAAAGATTTACAACTTATTTGAAGCCTCAAATCTTGATGCCCTAAATCCAAACATTTCATTTCATAGTGAAGGGAAAGAAGAAAGTTGCCTATATATATGGTCCCAAAATTATCTCTTTAGATAGAATCTCGAATTATGTCCAATATTTAGCCAACAAAATGGGCTCTTTCCTATTCTAATTTGCTAAAGTTATAAAGTGATAAGAATTGAACTCTCACTTCAATAAAGTAGCATTTTTTTTTAAAGTAACGGTTACGTCATCATAATACATCAATTACAAAAAAATATCTATTACAAAAAAGCACCATCAACATAAATTCTATAATAAACTATTACAAGCTACCATATAGGTAGAAATAGCAACCCACATACACCAATGAGAGTCGAACTCACAACTTCTTGGTTATGGAGTCTCAACCTTGACCAACTAGACCAGACCTCATCCGCTCAATAAAGTAGCATTAGTCAACTTTAACTTCTTCTTTTTCTCTTTTTATTGACACTGATTTAGCAACTACTCACTTGACCATATAGTTTTGTACCCAAAATGTTTGCGCAAAAGTGTGTAAATTGGGATACTCCATATATGCAAAGTGGTGATACATTGGATTGTGGGTACACTGACTAGTCTTAGAGTCTATGAAAAGTGGCTTTTAAATATACTCTATAATATCTTGTTGCACATACTAATATTGGTTTACATATAGGGCCTTAATATGTATCATATAGCAAGCTAAAAAGATAAAGTAAAATTAAATTATTTCACCAATTGTTGTAGGTTTGTATTGTTGTTGATTACTCAATTTGACTATTTTTCAAATGATATAATGAATAATTCTCAATTTAAGTGAACAATATAGCAAATAATAAGATAATATATATATGGTTATTAGTTGTCTATGACACTAGCAAAATATCTTGTTAATTTTTAATATGTTGTTAACTCAATGCATAATATGCATGCGATGCAACCGAACATAGTTCTTGTATCAAAGCAAAGTATGGTGCACTAGGTCTCGGCCTAATAAATATCATATATCTAATTATCTATCCTACTTTTTATAATAATTTGATCTTTTTTTTCACTCGAAAAATATATCATTGCCGCTTCATTATTGATATCAAATTTTAACAACACCAACAAATAGTACAGCTCAATTATCAAATCCAAAGCCTTCTTTCTACTAGTCACGGTGACATATTTTATATGTATGCACAAAGAAAAAAGCTTTTAAAAAATCTTGAGTAAAATCAATTAGTATAAAATACAATAAATTTGATATTTAAAACTTTGAATAAACACCCAATGAATAAAATAGGAAGGGAGATATATAAAGATAGAGAAATGGGGGCGGGTGGGGAGACCGTGTGAGATGAGAGAGAATGTGAGAGAAGAAATATGAAAAAGAAATTGAAATTTAAAAAAGTATAAGAGATAAAAATATAAAAAACGATATTTGTCAAATTTTTAGAACAACAAATGCTTCAGCAAAATTTGACAGTCCAAAATAATTATTATAAATCTCTCTTGCTTTATATAGAAGTATAGATTACTCCAAGTAAAGCACTCTAACTATTAAATTGGAGACGAATAAGTGAATAACTCTACTTTTGACAATGTTAACATATCTCCATAAAAAATGATAATATTAATAATATTTTATCTCAATGCAATGTGAGCTAAAAATAGACCCATAGTCGTTTCCTTTTTCCCTTCAAATTTGTTGACAATTCATTATAATTTCCACTATATAATCCTTTGTCTATCCGATGAAGCCTAACTCCATTGGCGAAGTTGAGATTTCAAGATATTAGAGATTTTGAGTTCGATTCTCACTTGCGTGTGGACACTTCTCTACTTTGTTAATAGTCGTTAGTTAAATACTATAATAATTAGTTTTTTTTAGCTGATAATATTATAATAATTAGCTTTCTTTTTTTTTTTGGTAAGAATATTATAATAATTAGTTTATTGTATATTTTTACTATTTTTTTTATAAGAAATATTTTTACTATTTGATATTAAGAGATGTATCATATAATCAATTCATTAAAAAAAAAAAAATCTCCCTGTCTCTCTCACATAATTAGATTTCTTGTTAATTCAGTTAAAACAACAAATAAGATGTTTTTGTAATTACAAAAGATGTCTCCCACTAAAAGAGTGTTCTATCAGAAACTCACATGGATATTGTTTTTATGTCTTCTGACTCTTCTCACACAAAATTTCATGCCTTTTTGGCTGGTGCTAATTATGTTTTCTTTGTGCGCCAAAAATGAATTTGTCTTAAAATGGACCTATCAAAATCACGAAAAGAACCCTTAACACAAACGTACAAAATTACTGCATTTAAATCCTCAACTTAATTAATTTTGCAGAAAACTGTAAAAGAAGTAAAGAATAGTGAGACTGATCTGCTGCATTAATGCTTACTCCAAACCCCATCTGAAGATTGATTGCATTTACATTTTCTTGATTTCAATTAAGCTTCCTTGTATCACTAGTCCAAAGATTCTCTTATTTGTATCATACTTCGGGAACGTGATATGTTACCCACTTGGATTTTTATTAGTAAGGCAACGAGTAGTGAATATTTAAATTAAACATGATGATCCACAATTAAAAAAAATAATTATTGTCCATATCAATATGACAGGGTGAAAAGTACATTTTTCATGGTTAAAATCAATTGACCACGACTTTACTACGACTTTGGCCGTGGTATTTGCAAGCATGGCCAAAACGTTTACAATGACTTATAGTCATGGTCAATGTTTTGTTCATTGTAAAAAAATGTTAGGTTAATATTTCTTCCACCACGACTAGTTAGAACTTAAAATAGCTAACATTATTTTTTACCACGGCTAACTTTAGTGTGACTATATGAAACAATATCTACCACGGCTAAGTTAGCAGTGAGTTTAGACCGCTATAGACCACGATTTTAAGCCATGACATTTACTTTTAATGCCAATACTTAATTTTCTTGTAGTGATGTGAGTGCGTGACTATCGTCCCATATCGGATGGAGACGTTTTTTAAGGATAAATTCATGAAATTTCGGCCAAAATAGATAATATCTCACGTAAGGCGTTCGGTGTGCGAGAAGGCAAGTGCGTGCCGCATCATGCACTTCATATTAGCGCTATATATCAAAACGAGGCCACGTGCCCTACTCAAGTCCCTCGTCTAAGGGGGTTAATAATGAGTATGCGACTAATGTCCCACATCGGATGGAGACGAAGGAGTTGAAAGATTTATAAGCCCCCAATAGACAAACCCGTGAGCTCCGTCCGAAGCGCACAATACGGGCCGAGAGTCTAGTGTGAGAAGACAAGTGAATATCACGTTAGTATCATCGTTTTATTTTATAATTTTTATTTTATGGTATTACTACACAAATACAAATACCCATCTCCATATTAAATTTTTTATTGATGGTACTTATGTTATGTCTAGATTAAAGACTTTAGTGAGATAAAGGAAAATACTAAATCTTAAAAATCATAGCACATAGTACCACCATTTTAGTGCTAAGGACATACTTCTCGATAAAATTCAAGATCCAAAAATAATAATCTTAGTTTTCCTTTTTCAGAGAAAAAGAAAAAAAGTGGTGTAGTGGAGTTATTGTGCCTGCAAAAAAGCGCTCGAGTGCAATCGATTATCCAAAGCAGGAGTAGCTTGAGAGTTGAGAGTTCTAGACTTCTAGTACACTACTACGAATTCTTTTTTTTTTTTTTCCTTTTTTCTCTTTTCCCTATTATATAACATGTTCGAAATTCCAAAAATAATAGAAAATTCTAATCCGCTCTCGACATCAACACATAATTTTTACAACAAGTGATTTTGAGAGGTCTCTTGGGGAAGTGTTTTGCGTATATATACAAAAATTTAAATTCGAAATCACTCTTGAGCAAATTAGAACCCCTTTTACTCGAACCGAAACACAGTTGTTCGAATTGAAGCTAAATGGAAGCATCCTTATCCGTAAAATATAAGTAAGAGGGTGTTTGACTAAGATTATTCAAAACATCTTAAAAACTCCTATATTTTATAAGATGTTTTAGGAGATTATAAGATGTAATATTTTATAAGTTGTTTAAAAAAAGGTAGGGTTGAATTTTTTTTAAAAATATCTTATTTTTTGATCTTATAAACTGTTTTTTTTTAAAATTTATCAAATAAATTTATAAAACTTATAAGTTTTAAAATATCTTATAAGATATTTAAAAAAACGTATACGCGTAGCCAATCACCCACTAAAGAGCAACCAAATATTACATGAAAGTTATTATTACATTTACATTTACTGAAGCAATGCAGCCATACATCACATCACCTCACCGCTAATAATAACACCACCATTTAATTTCCTCTACCAATGGAAATATTTCATACACGTACAGTTACTCAACTATTTGGATATAAGTAAGATTAAATAATTTATAACTACTAATAAAATTTAGAGTAATTTGTTTTGTATAGATCTTGAGAAAAATTTCTCTCAAACATTTTGAAGGTCCGCACATTTTTTGCTTGGATTGACCCGAACACGACCGGACCAAACCGAAACCCTTGGTTGTGGCTGAGATCCACATGGCTTCTTCACAAAGCACCATGTATTCTTTAGATATCTGAATATTGTGTAAGTCTCTATAAATACTTGATCAAAATATTTTCCGGACATATTATTGATTGCAGAACTTTGTGTAGCATTCTTTCGACCTTAATTAGTCGCCCTTATGACATATAGCTAAATAGAGGTTCGAACTTTCCTTGACACGACCTAACATGGCATCTCAGATTCAACATAGCTCTCATATTTTGGGTCACAATTAGTTGCAACTCGCAACTGATCCTATCAACAGCTCAAGGAGGAATTCAAACGACGTTATGACTTGATTTTCTAACGAAGTACGTATGCAGTTTCAACAAAATGCGGAGTCCAATCTAACTTGAAGAAGCTTGGATCGTACCTGACCCGGAAGCTCTTATAACTAAGAAAAACCTACCCATCAAATTCAACCTAAATCAAACAGCCTATTATATATATGGGATAATCACACTCACACCCTCTCAATAATGGGGTAATTACACAAACTTCCCCCACTAATTGATAATTACAAATACACCATCTCAGGGGGTTTATTTGTAAGGTTTACAGGGGGTGCAATTGTAAGAAATCTTTAACATTAGAAGGTGTGTTTATAATTGTCAATTAGTGAGAGGAGATTTGTGTAATTATCTCATTATTGAGGGTGTGCGAGTGTGATTGTCCCTATATATATTTCTTTACATCGTGGGCATATAACATTGCATCAAATACTGTGACCACACAACAAATATAATTTCGTTGCAACTCTAGAAATCACCAAAAGAGGAGATGGAGTCACATGAAATCCAAGGGTAATTTAAGAATAATCAAAGTTGGAAAACCAATCACATTGCGACAAGTTTACATAAAAAGAAAAGGAAAAAGAAAGCCAAAAAGTTAAGGTTATAAATAATGACACTGTTGGAGGCTAGAGATGAACAAGTGGTATTATTAATTCAATCGCCTCATTCAATAGCATTAAAACCAGCTGCTTGCGTACTGCAGTTTTTCCTTTGTTTTTCATTAATTTTCAAATCCCAACGTTACTTCTATCTTTCCCCACCCGAACCCCAGCTGCAGACTCGGTGCACGATTTTGACCAAACTATCTCACCAAAATTTGTCCTTTTGGTATTAAATTAATGATCGATTGTTATTATTTATATTATTGATCAATTTTCAATTGTTATTATTCAACTTTGGGACCTTGATTGAATTAATTACACAATCATATAATGCTTACTTTCTGGTTAATCGTAATTCATTAAGTATTATTGAACTTATCGAGTGGTCATGAGCTTTCTATGGCTAAACTCGATTCGAGAAAGAATTTTTCAATTGTGTGCAGATCGAGAGCCTCCAATATAATATATATTATGAGTAATTACACGCTTAAGTAATTAAGCACGGCATAAACCAATATTATTACAGTTGAAGAATTACTTAGGTGCTAATTTTTGCATCTAATATATTTTTTTTTTCCCGAATCGAACGTCAGAGATTAATCCCTTCGAGGCGTAGAGATCTCCGAAGTGAATTTTGTCTCTCTTAACAAATTTTTTCCATGCACACGATCAGAAATCGAACCCTGCACGACATTTTTAAGGAATCCAATTATCTACCAGTATCTCTTTGAGGCGTAGTATTCATCTTATAAAAAGATGACTTGTACATGATATGTTTCCAGAAAAAAGAAGAATATAACCATGCCATGCATCAAATCAGTCTGAATCATCCTTTTTTCTTTTTCTGTGTTTTGCTTCGTATTTCATTTTCATATGTATGCACTTGCCGAAAAAAAACACATTCCTTTTAAATATGCAGATGAATTTTATTATATACATATATACTTATATATGTCTAAAAATCTTTATGAATAAAATTAGACATATGATCTAAATCAAAATAGCAAAGCCAACTGCATTTACTTAATTAGAATTTAGTGGCTTACAATTTTACTTACCAAAAGAGTAAAAAAAAAAAAGGGTTACAATTATCACTAAAATAAAAAAGGATTACAATTTTCACAGAATTTTTGACAACCCCAATAAGAAGAAGCTATATTCTTTTCTTCCAAATGAGATAAATTTTAATTATCCATCAAAAAGTCTGTGAAAATCGAATCTCTTGTTTCTACCACTACTACTAAAAACTTACAACATTACAAAAAAACAAAAAAAAAAACTCACAACATAATTAAACATATTCGGGTACGTACATTAATTTCTATTTATCCATATATCTAACAATCACGTGCAAGCACCTAGAAGTCACGTGACGTCCACATCCCATGCAAGTTAGGAGAAGAGGGCCTCACAGAGTACACTCCATTCCAAATCTCCGTAAAAGCCCTCACAATAATTCCATGATAATACGGCGAATTAAGCTGTAAAAAGCAGTTTAAAAGCTCTTTCAGATCATCTTTACTGTATATCTCTTTCTCCAGAATCATCTGCAACATCGACCGCCGGAAGTCCAGATACGGGTCGTCGGACTCTTTCTCCACCGCCACGCTGGCGCCGCCGATTCTGCCGAAGCCCTGGACGGCTCTCAGGCTCCTGATTTCTGAGTCCGTGTCGGAGGAGTAGCACGCCGGCGGCGTGTCCACGGCGGAGGAGAAGGTGGTGGCGGTGGTGGTGTCGCAGGAGCTGGAGGAGTAGTAGTGGTGGTTGCGGCGGAGAGGGGTGTGAGTGTGACGGCGTGGCCGTGGGTGGAAAATGTTGGACAGTTTTGGCCTTCTGCAGCTGCTGCTGCAGCCTAAGTTTACACTCACTGTGTTCAGAATGTACTTCTTCTTGCTAGACATTGTTGAAGGGCAGTTTTGTCTTTTCAGTCTTGGGGTGGGTTTGGAGAAGATGAATTTCAGATTCTGCTTATGGAGCTGTGTTATATATGCATTGGAGTTGGGGGAGTAAGATGCTGTCTCATATAAATTCTGCATGTGAGCTTTTGTGGGACCCATTTTTGCTAACCTCACAGCTTTCTGGACAATTCTATGCTGGTCGCGCATGTATTCTCTGTCTATTTCTTTTCATATAAGTGTGTATGATGATCGCGTACAATATGTTTTATTGTGTGTGAGAGATAAACATTAGGACTATTGAACTTGGTCTAGTGTTAGCTTTCTGATGAGTAATTAGATAATTCTATGTCAGATTAGTCTAATGTTCTAAGTGTGTATTTTGTGACTCTTTTTTACATAATTGTGTGCAAAGACCATATACAACACATTTTACATAAGTGTGTACGAGGACCGCACACAATACACTTTATTGTATGTAAAAGACAAATATTAGGACCATTAGATTTGATCTAGCATAATTTTTTCTCAATTTTTAGGTAATTGTATAATTCTATGTCAGATGAGTCTAATAAACTAAGTGTGTATTTTGTGACTCTTTTTCACATAATTGTGTGTAAAGACCACACACAATATATTTTATTATGTTGGAGAAAAATACTAAAACCATTGAATTTGGCTTTGAATAGATTTTATAAGTATCACAAAATATTTGGCAGATTATCAAGAGGTGGGATTTCTTATTGGTCTGTGATGAGTGAGGGTGAGAAGCATGTCACTGTACTAGTCACTGGTGGGTTGAAAAAAATGGGAGTATTATTATTAGCTTAAAATATTAATAAGGTATAAATTAGAAATAGAGTATAGAAAAAAGAAGCTGACAGTGACAGTGGGGTATGATGATATGGGGATCGATTAATTTTAAAAAATTAGATTACGAAGCTTCTGTTTGTCAGTTATAGGTGTATATTGATTCATTTTAAGTCAATTATTAGGGTGTTTTAGAAACCAATTAAATAATTACTATTTATATTCCATGTTGCTTTAGACTGCAAAAATAAATAAAAAACAGTATGGTCATAAGTCATAACTTTGCATTAGGCAATATAATGAGATTTTTAGTTTTATATAAGAATTTAATTCTTATAAATTAAATAATCATGATCAGCCTTACTCAAATTAGACAATATAAATCAACTTAACCTAGGATCGTAAACCAGTCGAGTCGAGCCGAACAAATTGTCGTTCAAACTTGTTTGGATTATTATTGAGCATTGAAACTTGCGTTTGAGTTTGATTTGATTGTGGATCGATTTTAGTCGAGCCGAACAAGAGTCGAGAGTAACTTAATTTTTTTTCTACATATTTATTATTTTTTTACTAATCGAGTCGAGCTTCAAAACTTATTGAACACAAAAAATTTGTTCAAGTTTGGTTTAATATACTAACAAACCATGCTCAAATTAGTTTTAACAAACAATCTCGAGTCAGCTATCGAATAGCTCGGTTCGTCAATCAGCCCTAACTTAACACGTGTTGATGAGTTGTGAATTAGGTTTAAAAGATATTTTCAATTTCATTGGTAATTTTGAATTAGTCCGTGCTCTTATTCTAATGATTATGTATTAGGTAGCACCATTTTTTGCTGATCTCCTACATTGATAAATACAATGTACTTGAAGACAAAGCAGAATATTGTGACACTTCTATCTAACTTTATATTCTTTGCTTTAATTAAGTTGCAAAATTTTAAAAATAATTAAGCTTACATTATTTATCACAATCAATTTTTCCCTTTTTGCTCATTTTTTTTTTTTTTGTTGAGTTAACGTATGGTTGGATTCCAATCTCACTCGGTTGGGAGGTGTGGGTGTTGACTTGGGCCCGTTAAATTTGAAGCAAAAAGACCAACACCCAATTATAGTTCCTTTCTTGGGCCCAAACGCATTATACAGAATTGAAATTGAATTATTATTGTAAAGGGCCCACGTTATTGGGCCTGGACGAGAATTTGACATGTGAACTACCATCACGAAATGACTAAAGTGTCCATGAATCAGTATTAAAATATTTACAAATATAAGGGCAACATGGTCATTAACCAACGATAGAGTACGATGAGATACTCATCGTTTTCTCATTTTTCGTAATCTCTCCCACATTGTACCTCTCTAAATTTATTTCAATTCCGACATCCTATTACTAGTGTGTAAATGGGTTTGCCCTCGTCACTTCATTTTTTCCCTTTCTTTTCTTGTTATTGTTAGATCTACTTAACGTATCCACTATCCATGATGCACCCTTGAATTAAAGGATGATCATAAGATGGCAGTATAGGAACAAAAAAGAGTACTAGAATAGTTATAAAAAATCATGTTCAACCGAATGTGGTCATGCAATTACCTAATATCGTAATTAATGCTTTATTTTTGTATGAGTTTTGAATATAGTAACATGGTATATATTGACCTAAATCAACCTTATGCGAACTATATGTACGTATATATATTCTAAACCTTTGATGCCATATTTTGGCATATTTTGGTTGAAGGTTGACCTAACTTAACCACTCGTTTGTAGCATTATGATTGACCATATCCAATAGCAATTATAGAGAAATGGGAAATACATGAAATTTGTTTAAGCCATTTTACCCATTTGTGAAACTAAATGAGCGTGTGCCTTTTATAATAAATAAAGGGAAAATTAAATTTTGTACTCCAATAAAACACGAAACCTGCACACATTCCCCCTTGTATTAAAAATATAGCCTGAAATGCCCCTATGATTTTCAAAACCTTGAACGAAACCCCCAATCCCTTAGAAATCCGTGGAAGGTAGCATTCACGCACAGTGTATTTGAAGCAAGTTTGGAAAATTTTTGCAAATTAAAAATAACTCAAGGACCTTTGAGGCTATTTTTTTTAACACATGAGAATGTGCAAGTTTTTGTTTCACAAAAGTATGATATGCAATTATCCCATAAATAAAACGTCTCTAAAGTGACTAAGAGGGTGTTTGGATAAGCTTATAAACTTTTCTAAACATTTTATAAAATGTTTTAGAGCTTATAAGCTCTATAAATCTGTTTGATAATTTTTTTTAAAAATCAGCTCATAAGACCAAAAAATAAGATATTTGAATCTTATAAGCTGTTTTTAAAAAAGTAACCCAACCCCACCTTTATTTAAACATCTTATAAAATATTACATCTTATAAACTCTTAAAATATTTTATAAGATTTAAGAACTTATAAGATGTTTTAGATAAATTTAGCCAAACACCCTCTAAGAATAATCATACTAGATCGAAGTCATATAAGCACTAAGCATTCACATAATATTTGTAGAAAATTCCTAATATATGACGGTGCTAGGAAACGTCTTGTTATCGTTGTGATACGGTTCCAAGTTGAAAGAATCTAACTATTTATGCAATAAATGCAAGTCACTTGTATTATTAACTTTCACTAGAAGGAATTAATAAATACCAACTTTATCTGACTGTGATTAATGTTTTTACTCTATCTTTATTGCTGGTACCTTAAATTAATATATACATATCCTTAAATTCAAGGAAAGTAAAATACTGTGAATGTGAAAGAGAAAATTACAAAATTAGTCTCATAACTCACAAAAATACAATTTTGGTACCAAAATTTTCAAAAATGACAATAATAATCTCATATATCAATTTAACTTTACAAAATGTCCCACAATTAATTTTGAACGGAAAAGGCCACATGACAATGTTAATCTTATTGTCATTTTTCTCTTCTTTTTTTCCTCCTTTCTTCTTCCTTCTTCACTCGAAAAACCTAAATCCACTGTGTCACCGCCTACACAGTCATCAAACATTTAATCATAATTATTTTTTCCAATAAAAATATAATTTAAGTGTTATTATTATAAAATAAATAATTAATCTCATAGTTTAATAAATATCTAATTAACTATGAGTTAATAAGTTTTTAATTATTTTGTCAAAATATTTATCTTATTATTAGAAATTAAAATTAGTCAATTTTAATTATTTTATAAATTACAAAAATTGTTATTTATATTAATTAAAATTAATTAATTGAATAATTAAGCTATCATTTAATTATTTTATGAGTAAAATTAGTTAATGTTTTTTATCATTTTATTTGAACGATAACTATTAGTATATATATTATCTAAATAATAACAATTAGAATAAAGTAATTTTTAAAATTTTATTAAGCAATTAATTTTTAATATATATTAATTTTTATTCTATTATTTAGACATCATCTATAAGTATATACTAATTTATAATAGTTAATCATAATTAATCATAATCATATTTAACAGCTACGTACTCCACACATAGCCTTTTTCGTCTAAATTTGACGGTGGAACTAATTTTGTAAGTTGAAATATGAGACTATTATTATTAAAGTACAGTACTAAAGCAATTTTTTTCGTGACTTATGATACTAATTTTGTAATTTTCTCGAATGTTAAATGAAATCCAATGTCCCAAACGCTAGCAAGAATTTGGTCGACTCCAACTATTCTGTTTTCTGGAACATTTTCATTTTGCTATCTCTATTTTGACCCATTCCTGCAGTAAAACCATAGCATTATGAAAGGACGAAAATACCCTTACCAGAAGAAATAACCGCCGAATGGTAAACCCGTATAATAGAAGAATCCGAAGAAAATGAAATGAACCTCACTGGAATTACGTGTAAAATAATGAGGATGCGTCCGTGCCAAGAAATCCCTTCATTTCCTCTCTCTTCCAAGTTTCAATCTTCAAATCTTATTCAATCCAATTTTCTCTCTCTATATATACACATCACACACACATACATATACATATACATATACATATACATACACATTTACATACACTCACGCACGTTCATATAATATCCTACATATAACCACCTTCTACATCCTCTTTCATCCTGCCGCCTATTTAGTTTCCGCGGAAATCTTTGATTTCATTTCTCAGAGTGCTCAGAATTCGGAGTTTCTTTCAACAAAGGTAACAATTTATGAGTAAACTTTTCGTCTTCCTTCGATCGTTTGATTTCTGTTTCGGTTAATTCTTTAATTTCTCTACGCGGATTATTAATTCGTAGATTTTCGTATTTTCGAAATTTTGGAGAGTTTGGGGTTATTGTATGAATTGCTTATGAAATTGAACTTTCATGCATTTTTTAATGTTCGTAATTATTAATTATGTATGCTAAATTATAGACTCTTATGATGATTTTCCTCTTCTTTTTTTTTAATAATTGTTTTTGTAGAAATATTGGGAGACAGAGAACTATTAAAAGATGATCGGCGAATTCATCACCAGGAGTTTAGTGTACGTCATTTCAGTGAATTCTTTTGGCTTTGTTAAATAGATTCTCTGTTTCTGCTTTTTTTTTTTTTTTTTATTGTGTCTGTTTTCTTTTGCTTTTTTGAACTTCTTTTTTGAATGTTCATTTCAATTTATTGTTTGTTTTAATTGTGGATTGAGCAGATTAGTTCTTGGATATGCATATCCTGCCTTTCAATGTTTCAAAACTGTAGAGAAAAATCGCGTTGAGATTCCCGAACTCCGGTTCTGGTGTCAATATTGGTAAGCATTTACTTTCGAATTCCATATGATGATGATCAAGTATATTAGCTTTTGTTCATGAACATTCAATTTTGAAAATGTTTGGGGTTGTACAATAATTGGTCTGTTTACAATTAATAATAGTGTTAGGAAGCTTTGAACCAATCAACGGTACTAGACATTAAGAATGTTTCTTTGATTTAGTATATAGGTCAATAAGTCATTAAATATCGAATTATCCCTGGAGATGAACATGAAAGGTCAAGATGACAAGCATTTTTTAGTTAGTCTTACTGAATTAAGCCCTTTGATTACTTTTTACACGAAAACGACTTCTTCTTATTTTTTCGCTTTGATATTATTCGTGATGGAATAGGCGTCTACTCTTCAACAAGCAATAAATAATAATTTCAATTTCCTTTTCATGCTTTTATGGTATTGTATGGAACTTGGCATAAATGGATCAGGTAGGAACTAACTTGTACTTTACATCTACATTATTTAAATTTTTTTTAAAGAGAATAAACAATGAAAAAAGTAGCTACTTGTGGATGAAGGGATGTGAAACTATCAAAAAGCTTATGGTGAAATCAAGGACTCATTTAACTTTTGCATCATAGTTATGTAATTTAGATGACCAATATAATGATTGACTACCCTTTCATTTGGTGTCATTGGTCATGTGAGTTTTTCACTTCGTTTATCTTTTTTTGTTCTTGTTTAAGCTATGGCTGAAATGTCTGTTAATATTGAGTGATTTGTGTTCTTTTTGCAGGATAATTGTTGCTGTAATAACAGTTCTTGAAACAATTGGCGATATGTTTGTTTCATGGTATGTTGTAGACCCAATCACTATTTCTTTTCTTGCGAGTTTTTACGTCTCATGCAATATATATGCTATAACTTGGATTTTTCCACAGGTTGCCAATGTATGGAGAGATGAAATTAGCCCTCTTTATCTACTTGTGGTATCCAAAAACAATGGTAAAAAACACCTCTAAAAGTACCATACTCCCCATTGTTGTTATGTAATTTTCATTTCTTCATCTTGAAAAGTTGGTATTCTTATTTTATTGAAAATGAAAATGCAGGGAACTGGATATGTCTATGAGACCTTGTTGCGACCATATGTGTCAAAGCACGAGCTGGATATCGACAGAAGCTTAATAGAGTTTAGAGAAAGAGCATGGAACTTAGCCATTTATTATTGGCACAACTGCACAGAATTGAGTTCAACTAAAATCCTCCAGCTTCTCCAATTTGTGGCTTCTCAATCTGCAAGGATTACACAACCCACCTCTGAGGTATATACCATTGTTCTCACTCTGTTCACCTAAATGATATCTTCAAATTGTTCTCACACTGAATCAAATCGAAAAAACAATATATTTTTGTTGAGAAACATATGACAAAGCTTAATTAGGTCTCTAGATAATATTTTCTATTTACAATTGGAGGATATATTTTTGTCGAGAAACATATGACAGAGCTTAATTAGGTCTCTAGATAATATTTTCTTTCTACAATTGGAGAATTATCTTTTTTACCTAACCGAAAACTGAAAAGGATTTCATATACGGTTTGTATTGTTTGTGTTCGGTTTAGTGAAACGACGTTATCAAATAGTTGATGAACAACCTTATACATCACCCAAGTATTTGAAGTTTATACTCAACACTATTCCTACCGAAATGCCAAATCTTAATCATGCAACAAATCAGAGTCCATTGAATATAATCAATAAAAGAGTCCATTGAATTTTGTTCTACTGTTCATCAATTTGGCACCAATCAAATTTTTTAGCTCTCACTTTTATTTCCAGTTCTTCATAGGCGCCTCAAGTCATTATCAACTAATTTTCACTTTTTATCATTGCCAAAATTTAATCAAATAATTGGTTGCAGAATGTGGCGAATCAACAACCCAATGGAGCTCCTCCACCAGCGCCGCCGAGCACGCCATCCGGAATATTCAGGAGGAACAAGTCCGACAAGCGTCGGCCGCCTGCTCCGCCTGCGGGACCCTCAACCTCTTATCGTAACCAAACAACCAAGTCTGAATCCATTCAAGTTCAGCTCCACAACCAAACGCATTTTATCCGCCCCGAGGATGTGTTTGTGCCTGATTCGGATATTGATGGTGGATTAGAAGACAAATCAGGTGCGGATCAAAATTTACAAGCTGTTCGGCTCAGACTTCGGCGTTTCATAGGTGGCGATTAGCAAAATGTTACCAATAAAAATGGATAAAAGGTTGTAAAATATGCTGTTGTACTGAAGTATTTCAAATTTATTCATTTTTTTGTTTGTTTCAATTTTGCTTTCGCGTTTATTGTTCGGAATCATTCCAATTTTGCATGCATCACGAGAAAAATAGGTAAAGAAAAAGAAATGTACCATTCGTTTATGAGTATGAATTATCATTTGATTGATATATAGGAATTTATAAGTAATCACACAAAGGAAATAATAGTATAGACCGTTGCTATCTGGAGCCCCGGATCCGAATAACACGGAGCGTATCATCTATGGCCCGAATAACGTTTCTTCGGACGAAGCCAATGACGGCGGCGACGCGCGTCCACAGGCGGTGGAAGAAGTTGCCACCGGCGGAACCGAAAGAGGTGGACATGGGCTGGAGGTAGGCCCGGGCCGCGTGCTTGACGAGCCGATTTCGGATGCATATATCGGATCCGGGTTGGGCCGGGTTGGGCTTGGGGGAGTTGATCGTGACCGATGGCAAGAGGTCCTTTAGAGATATGTAGCTGCGGGAGGAAGGCTTGATGGATAGCAACTCCAAATCATCGGATGAACCGACGGCGGAGTTGTGGTGGTGGAGGAGGGTGAGCATGGTGGGCGGCGCAACCACGAAAGAGGCGGAGATGGAGTTCCGGCGAAGGAGAATAGGATGGTCTTGAGACTGCGGCGGCGGCGGCGCGGATACCACGTAGTCCATGGCGGCGAGACACAGATTTTAGAGAGAGAGAGAGAGAGGGGAGATTCGTTTTTTTATTCTTTTTGTTTACGATGTGATGTGTGTGTATACGTGAGAGGCTCCCGTTTTGCTAATTGCGGTCGAGACTCGAGAGAATGAGCCCTGTTGGGTGGGTGGATAGCTATTTCTCATTTCTTAATTTTTCAGAATTTTTTTAATGAAATTTTCAAGGTAGATTTTTGTCAATTACTCAACAGCGTAAATTTGTCCATACATAATAGTTCACAAATCATGTATAAAAGTAATTTATACTAAGTTTCTTATAGGCAACGGACTCGCTAAGCGCAGAGGCCCCCAGAACAAGATGGAAGAGTAAACTCCCCAAACCAAGCATTACCTGAATTTTGAACCCGAATGGATTCTCACGGCCGAATGCCTTGTGACCGCTAAACCACACATCTTTACTTAATTTTTCAGAGTTTTTAAAAATGCATATGTTTGGTATTTTTTAAAAATATTACAGTTAATATTCTATAAGAAAATCTCAAATTTCTTTGAAAAATGATTTGATTGGCATTTCTCCCAAATTTTCTTTGAAAATAAGATTTCTTACTATTCATGCTGTGACAGTTTACCCAATAATTAAAAAACTTTTATCCACCAACATCTTAACATATTCATTAAAAAAAATTATATATCTTGATTCGAAATGTCACAACGTGTAAAATAAGATCCATTTTGCATATTTTTTTATGCCTTAATCAATAAGTTTAACTTAAATTTGTTTAGATTTTCTTATAAAGTAAATACTCATCCATACCATTTCTCATAAAAAAATAATTTTTCTTATAAAAAAAATATATCACATCACACTATTTTTTTTAAAAAAAAAAATCATCCAAACACACTTTTACCATCAAATTTCTACTATTTTGAAATAAAATTTCGAGATAATTGCATAAGATCCCCATATCATAAGCGTAACCTGAGCCAAACTACCCTTTGTTACCTTTTTTTGTTTAGGTGTTCTATTTCATTCTGCATACTGTCCTTTTTTTTATTTTTATTGGATTATTTTTTCATCATAAATATCAATCCGAATGCATTTTTACCCCTACATGTTTATAATAGATAAATAATTTAATTTGGATTGGATCTAGAACATTTATGATAAAAAAAAACCAAAAAAAGGAGAGTATGCAAAATAAAATAGAACACAAGGGGCGCTACGCAAAAAACATAACACAGGGTAATTTGGCGTAGATTTCGCTTATCACATGGGGATCTTATGCAATTATCCCTAAAAAAATTTACTTTTTTCAAGAAAAATGAGAAATCGAAAATAGCATTTCATCCAATTGGGCCTTGAATTTTTCTTTTTTGGGTTAATTTCACTTTCTTTTTTTTTATATATAAGAAGTTAGTTTCACTTTTCACCAAGTACTCTATCGATATAATTATATTTTTGAAAAGGAAATATAATAAATCATTTTTTTTTCAAAATAAGGTTATTAAGAGGGATGAAAGACGAACTAAAATATTCAGTGCTTGACTCCAGATCGATTATTAAAAGTTCTTTTAAGCTCGACTCGTTAACATATCAAATCAAACTTGAACAACTTTTTGTGTTTGATAACTTTTGAAACTCGATTTGTGAAAAATAAAAACATATGTGCAAAAAAATAAGTTATTCAAGCTCGATTCGTGTTCGACTTGATAAAAGCCCGTTTCAACTAAGCTCGATTAGCAATTAAACCAGACTCAAAACACCAATTTTGAATCTCAATATTAGCTCAAACAAGCTTAAACAATATCTTATTCGGCTCGACTCGACTCATTTTTAGCCCTAACTATAAACAACCTCTCTCAGTAATACTAACATAATTAGATATAGCGGCTAATCAATTTTCTCATCTTTCGGCAAATCGAGACCTTAGGTGTTCGCGATATAATAAGAGACTCTTCCACTAAGTAGTTCTTAAGTTCATATTGGTATTGCCATGGCTGGAATTTGGGCGGCTAGGAAAAGTTTACATTATGTGGTTTTATTAGGTATTTCCTACTTAATTATTGAAATTGACTCACTTTTTTGCATCATTGTTTTGACATGACATGCGTTAATTCAAAGATATGTACATAACTTGACTAGATTCATAATGTCATGCTAATTTTTAGTTATCCAAAAATTAATATGACGATTGATGGTAGGACAATATATTTTGCTCTCTCGCGACCCACACTTGTTAAATATGCTACCGCGACTACTAAACTAACCAGTTTTTGGAATGGCCACCCGTCTTTTTATGAAATTATTTATTTTATGCAGAGACTTATCTCGTGCTTTATTTTTGTTAAAAAGAAAAAAACCAAATAGGAGAAGTTTTGCAACCTCGACTTCAAACTTAATGTAACGAGTGTATTTGTTAATTTAAAAAGACTTCTTTTAGTTTCTAAAATTGATTATATGTTTGTCTTACATAAATTAATTAAATTTTGGATAATGATGAATTTAATAAAAATTCAAATATTGGACATATCTACATTCATGCCGATACTACTTAACCCTTGTTTTTTATTTTTTATTTTTTTACCCTTGTTAGCTCCCATAAAAAGTAAGTTAAAAAACAAACAACAAAGGAAAAGCCCTTGCTAGCTTTAGGCGGGAATTCAATAGTCCCTCAACAATCTCCCTTCACCTCGCCGGCATCTGCTTATCTGTATCTATATCTATAGTCTCTCTGCTTATCTAAATTCGCTACTGATATACGTTTAAAGAGAAATGTACGGTAACAGTCAATTTGACGGAAACGCCGCCTTCTCTGGCGGCGGTTTCATGCCTTCTCAGGCTACTCAATCCGCCGATCCTGCCTTCTCTCCGGCCAAGGTACGCACCAGAGACTTCACAATTTTATATCCATTTCATTGTTTGGAGCTTTATTGAGCAATATTTGCTTCCGTTCTCTGAAAACCCTAACCTGCGATTTTAGTTATGGTGTTCTGTGATGTTTTTCATTTTCGAGTTTAACCCTAAGATTTCAACGCTTTGTTATTTTGTTTTGTTTTTCTGTGAGCATGGAGATTTTGGTAATTTATTTATGTTTTGTTGTGGTGTTTTTATGCAGAATCGCGATGCACAGGGTTTACTTCCGTTAACTGTCAAGCAAATTAGCGAAGCGTTTCAAGCTAGTGATGACAAAGCTAATTTTCTGATTGATGGTGTTGATGTGAACAATGTGAGTAGCTTTGTGATTAGAAATTATGTTGGATATTTATTGAAATTACGACTGTAATTGATTGACGAGGTTTGGAAATTCTGTTTGTTTAGGTGAAATTGGTGGGAATGTTGTTTGAGAAGACTGAAAGGGTGACTGATGTTTCGTTTGTCCTTGATGATGGTACAGGCCGCATTGATTGCCATAGATGGTAAGTATTTTAGTCTGTTTCAATGGTTTTCATGGTGTCTTAGAGTAGTCGCAATTACCAACAAGGTCCAGCATAGTTGGTAGATAGTTGGGTTCCTTAAGCATTTGTCCAGGGTTCAATTCTTGGCGGTGTGTATGGAAAAGACTTTGTTGGGAGAGGCAAAACC
Organism: Buddleja alternifolia; assembly: GCA_019426215.1. Taxonomy (NCBI): domain Eukaryota; kingdom Viridiplantae; phylum Streptophyta; class Magnoliopsida; order Lamiales; family Scrophulariaceae; genus Buddleja; species Buddleja alternifolia. The sequence goes on from CM033398.1 coordinate 38,791,985, forward strand.
CACTTCGTTGATCTCTACGCCTCGAAGGGAAATAGTCTCCGGCATCCGGCCGAGGGCAACCCTGGTATATACCAAAAAGAAAGAGTAGTCGCAATTCTCATGCTTGTTGCAAGTACTATATCTTTTCATGAATTTTTTGGGTTCAACATGACCTGTTTGTGTCTATATGTCCATTTTAGGGTAAATGAAGCTGTTGATACCAAAGAAATGGAGCTTTTATTGTAAGAATCTTTCCAGATATGTATGACCATTTGTTATGGTGTGGGGTGCTAATAGTCAACCATACTTGTTACTAACTTGGTCCGTTTTACTTGTTAATTAGAAATGGCATGTATGTGAAGGTCCATGGGCACTTGAAGGGATTTCAAGGCAAAAAACAACTGATGGTTTACTCTGTCAGGTACGGGGTTCACTCAATTGGTTCATAAGATTTCCCTTTTTCTGTTATCATGGACGCTACGGGATTTACTTGGAAAATACACATCTCATTTCATGTCAAGGCATGGAGAGTATGTGAGATCCCATTGAAAGTAGAATGTTGACTACGTCTTAAGCCAACTCCAGAAATTGCATATCTTAAGTTTTTTAACCTGGCATCATTGAGGACTGGTTCGGCAAAGTTGAAATTAGGAACTTAAAGAATAATCATCTGCTTTTAGCATTGTTTGGTTGCACTTGACATATTAGGTTCGGGGTCTTTTGACTCATGATGAGATGTCTATAAAGAATGTACAAAGCATGCAACTCAGGCACGGGTTTCTGCAGACTCTTCACTATATCTCTGGTTCTCCAGCTCAAACATGCGTCATGATTCCCCTATCATGACACAACCTGAATATTCCGATTGGTTGCGCCATTCCTAGCAATGAGCTTGAATGCTACTATGTTACCCACTCCGCAAACACAATGCCCTCCAGTCTGCCATTCAAATCTCCTTCTCATGTTTTTTCAAATACTCCATATGTTTTACTCATTAGCCTCAATATCTTCTACACTAGTGAGCAATTAACTGGTATTAGTGAACCTGCTACACATTATCTCAAATGATCTGAGTGCCGTGTACTTTTCCCCTCAATATTGCTCCATTTATATTAATCTTCCCCATTTCCGATCTTTCTTTGTCTTCCGAGCAGATTATATGTGAAGACCTGGCTCTTCATTTACCAGAAAACTAACAAGTCACCAAAGAGGTCGTTTTCCTCTTCTCTTAATTTTGCTAAGTTCGCTAAGTCTAATATTAATTGATGGAGATGGAATTTCCATTGGATTAAGTCCCATCAAATAAATTGCCCAAATCAATCTTGACAAACTTGCATACCTTGAGATTTCAAGATTTTGTGGGAAGAGCCTTTGATCTTAATAGTTGTTATAGAATTTCCACTGTTAAGAAAATGACTGTAGTGGGTGGTTTGGTGGCCATTGGCAGTTAAATTGACCATCAAAAAGATGTTCAGTTGTAATTCCACTTTTATTTGTGTGTTGCTTTGAGCGACCTTATGGTAAGATTGTCATCTTGGTTGGTAACCTAGAATAGTCAACTAATTCATTGCCGTGAATTTAAATTTCTGAAAATCTTATTTGAAATTGTCCCATGTTCCTGCTATTATGGATTTTGGTCTGCTGGCTATCAGCAGCTAGTTCAAAACAATATTGATTGCTTGGGTGGACTGAAATTACCTTGGGTATCTACTGCCACTACCTAGCTAACAATATGTGAAACATCATGCCAAGCAAGAGTTCTTTTGCAGGTTTCAATGTTAATTAAAGAGTATCTATGTATTGTATGCGAGTCTTGTATAATTTTGATTCAATCCCTGCATAAGAAGTTCAATCAAAACATTCTATTATTGTCAGGCCTGTCACAGACTATAATGAGATTGCAAATCATTTTGCTGACTGTATATATGTCCACTGCCACAATACCAGACTACGGGTACAGTCTACACTGATTAAAAATTATCTTGATATGCATAGAAGTTGAGAACGCAGAATTTGGTTTGTATTGAGGTTTTCTCCCTTTCCTCCTCTCTGTAGAAGCTGCAGGATGCTGGGCAAGTTCCAGGTCATATGCCAAATTCAGCTGTTAACACCCCTTCAAAGGGTTACCAACCTACCCCGTCAAATCAGGTAAAGTCTAAACTGACATTTGACAATGGTTTTTCGAAGTTCTTAGCTCTCCGAATAACATTAATTCAGGTTCTATGTTTCTTTATTTTCAGTTTTCTGTACAATATAACGTGGATGGAGTTAAGGGCCCTGATAAAATCGTCTTAACCTATTTGCAGCAGCCATCATGCGTGTAAGTTGTTCAAGAAAATGCTAACCCATTTGCATATAGGCCTATACTTATCTTTATATTTAGAAATCCTCTTATTCATGCTTTTTGTGACTGTTTATATTGTAATTGCTGCTCAAACTACACATCAGATTGATGATTTTGTGCCTAGGATTTGAAGCACACATCACTATTTTTTAGTATTATTCCTCTCTAAGCCTTATAACAACTAAATATTCTGATGGCATGGAGTATTTTGGATTATATTTGCATATCCAGTACTTTCTATTACGACGTCCAGAGATGCAAGTCTTCTTAGGTTGGACTTTAGAATACTAAATGTAAGAGGACCATGTGATAATATGTTGAAGAATGGCTCATTTCAAAGTTGAGCAATATCCCACATTGGAAAATGGTTGTAAAGAGTGGTCTCTTTACACTATAAAAAGAGACCATCTATTTACATTAGAAAACATCCCAAATTGCCTAAGTCTTTTAGCAATTTCTTCTTTCTTCCTCTATAGTTTGTAATAGTTTCACTTTAGTCCTTTAGTGAAATATTTTGGTGGGGTCCGAGGACGTAGGCTAAATTAGCCGAACCTCGTTAAATTTGGTGTTCTTTATTTTGTGCTATTCTTCAAGTAGCCATTGTTAGTTATAGTTGTAGTGTTATATTGTGCTATTAAATTCGTCTAGTTAATTCTGTCGAGGAGGTTGGGTTTTAAGCGCGACCGTTGTGACGCCTCCAATCTTTCCTGGGAATTAAATCTAGTGTGGTTTTCTAGTACAATATTTTCCTCGCTATTTCTATATTTGGTGGAATATGACTCTGAGTTCCACAACAAGTGGTATCAGAGTTCGGGTATTCTGAGTATGCTCTGTGGTCGCAGTTTAATCTGATCTTCCACATCAGAAAAGTTTTCTCGGGCTATTTGGCTTTCGCATTTGGAGGGCTATTGAAGAATAATGTGTAACCAAAAATGGAAGTTACCTCAAAAGCATCGTCGTCGTCCATTTGGGCAAGAACCACTGTGGCGAATACGCGATTGGCAGTGGAGTCTTTTGATGGCACAGGCCATTTTGGTATGTGGCAAAGCGAAGTTGTAGACGCACTCTTTCAACAAGGTCTATACTTAGCTATTGAAGAAAAGAAACCAAATGATATGGAGGAAAAAGAATGGAGTATGATGAATCGGTTGGCATGTGGAACAATTCGTTCGTGTCTATCCAGAGAGCAAAGATATGCGTTTTCGAAAGAAAACTCTGCATATAAATTGTGGATGGCACTGGAGGAGAAATTTCTGAAGAAAAGCTGTCAGAATAAGCTCCATTTGAAGAAGCGGCTCTTTCGCTTCACATTTGTTTCGGGTTCCACTATAAATAGTCACATTACCAGTTTTAATCAACTGGTTACCGATTTGATCAATTTGGATGAGACTTTTAAAGACGAGGATTTGGCTCTGATGTTGCTGGGATCCCTTCCTGAGGAGTTTGAGTTTCTTGAAACAACTCTACTTCACGGGAAGGCTGCTGTATCTCTTAGCGAAGTTTGTGCTGCCCTGTACAGTTATGAGCTGAGAAAGAAGGACAAGCAAGTTAGTTCAGGCGGAGATGCAGAGGTTTTGTTCGTCAGAGGTCGTTCACAAAACAAAAACAAAGGAAAGAAAGGGAGATCCAAGTCCATGCATAAACTAAGCAAAGACGAGTGTGCCTACTGTCGAGAAACAGGACACTGGAAGAGAGATTGCCCAAAGCTAACAACTAAGGGCAATTCTAAGGCCGTGGCGGAATCAAATGTAACCGCGTGTGATGATGCCGAATCGGACTTCTCATTGGCGACATCATCCAGCGGTGCTTCTGAAGTATGGATGCTGGATTCAGCATGTAGTCATCATATGACACCACATTTGGATTGGTTCTTTGATTTCAAAGAACAAAATGACGTTGTCTTCACAGCAAATGAAGCTCCTCTTACTACACTTGGGATTGGTTCAGTTCGCTTGAAGAATCAAGATGGATCCTTCATATATCTTCTTCTGTATGTTGATGATATGTTGATTGCCTCCCCGAGTCTAATAGAAATTGAGAAGTTGAAGACTCATTTGAAAAGGGAGTTTGAGATGAAGGATCTAGGTGAGGCGAAGAAGATTCTCGGCATGGAGATTTTCAGAGATAGAAAATTGAGGAGGCTTTGTTTGACTCAGAAACAATATCTGAGTAGGATGTTGAGGCGTTTTGGCATTGATGAAAAGTCAAAACCAGTTAGTACTCCGCTTGCTCCTCATTTTAAGCTTAGCGCCGCTTTGTCACCGAAATCTGATGCAGAACGGGAATACATGTCAAAAGTACCGTATGCAAATGCTGTTGGTAGCTTGATGTATGCTATGGTGTGTACGAGGCCTGATATTTCCCAAGCAGTGGGGGTTGTGAGCAGGTATATGCATGATCCTGGAAAGGAACATTGGCAAGCTGTGAAATGGATTTTGCGATACATCCATGACACAGCTGATGTTGGTTTGATATTTGAACGGGAACATAGTGAGTATGTAGTCGGATATTGCGATTCAGACTATGCTGGTGATTTAGATAAGCGTAGATCAACTAAAGGCTACGTATTTACTCTTGCTAAAGCACCGGTCAGTTGGAAGTCTACCTTACAGTCAACGGTTGCTCTGTCTACTACGGAAGCAGAGTATATGGCAATTTCAGAGGCTGTAAAGGAAGCAATTTGGCTTCAAGGGTTGCTTGGTGAACTGGGGATTGGACAAAAGTATGTGAAAATACATTGTGATAGTCAAAGTGCTATCCATTTAGCAAAGAACCAAGTTTATCATGCAAGGACGAAGCACATTGATGTTCGGTATCACTTCATAAGAGAGATACTTGAAGAAGGTGGAGTCAGAATCGAGAAGATCCATACTACTGAGAATCCTGCTGATATGTTGACAAAAGTTGTGACTGCAATCAAGTTCAAATTTTGTTTGGACTTAATCAACATTGTCAAAGTTTGAAGATTGATTTTTGGTGACCCCGTTTGACGAGGAGATTGAAGATTTTGGAAATTCGCCAAGGTGGAGATTTGTTGAAAAATGGCTCATTTCAAAGTTGAGCAATATCCCACATTGGAAAATGGTTGTAAAGAGTGGTCTCTTTACACTATAAAAAGAGACCATCTATTTACATTAGAAAACATCCCAAATTGCCTAAGTCTTTTAGCAATTTCTTCTTTCTTCCTCTATAGTTTGTAATAGTTTCACTTTAGTCCTTTAGTGAAATATTTTGGTGGGGTCCGAGGACGTAGGCTAAATTAGCCGAACCTCGTTAAATTTGGTGTTCTTTATTTTGTGCTATTCTTCAAGTAGCCATTGTTAGTTATAGTTGTAGTGTTATATTGTGCTATTAAATTCGTCTAGTTAATTCTGTCGAGGAGGTTGAGTTTTAAGCGCGACCGTTGTGACGCCTCCAATCTTTCCTGGGAATTAAATCTAGTGTGGTTTTCTAGTACAATATTTCCCTCGCTATTTCTATATTTGGTGGAATATGACTCTGAGTTCCACAACATAATATGGATTACAAGTTGCGGAACCTTGGTAAATAGTTTACTTTAGATTAAGCTCTCTTTGCAGTGCAATTTGTGAGTTAACTGTTGCTTCTGCTCTGTAGCACTCCTGCACATCCATCAGGTGAATAATTTAATTCTAGAAATATTATGAATGTACAATTATATCATTGGCACGAGAGGTTTAGGGTGCGATTAATTATTCTTACACACAACAGGAACATTTGAGCTTTATATATTTCTGTTATGTGTGAAATTACTGTTAGAAATCATAAATGAATCTTTTTGTTCCTTTCGCAAGCTTTTATGCTGTAGATATTGTAATTTCCTTGGAACTCTACATATTTATCTGCTATAATATACTTATGAAGTACGTAGAGGTTTAGTGTTTTTCTACAGTCAATTGCAATAACGAATTATCTGGAACCATGGGATATTCTGGGCTTAGGAATACCACTGCATAAATTTGTTCTCGAGCAAAAACTCTGTTATAGTACTCTCTAGAATTAGGTTCTCCATATAGTAAAAGCAGTAGTAGAATTAGAGTGATATCATAAGTTGGCTCTTATTTTCTCCACCAATGGGGGTAAGCAATGATTTCAAAGCTTTATGGATTGCTAGCTATCTTTGACTTGCCTCCTCATTAGTCTGCATAAATATATATATTGTCAATGGTATAACCTAAGTCACATAAAGCGGGGGTGGGGGCTGGAGCGGGAGCATAGGCCGACAAAAAATTGAAAAAACGTGAGAGCGGGAGCTCCTTAGAGCGTTTATGTTAAGTTATATTTTTTATTTTATCTCAATGTTGTGGTTGTGCTTAGTTGGTCTTTGGCCAACCTTGTAAATGTTACAACTAAGGCTCGAATCCCTTGAACATGTCATGTGCAATTCTTTCTTTTTTTATCTTTTTACATTAATATCACTAAACGGGTAAATAGAGAAATTTACAGAAGTATACGTCTAAACCTAGTGGGGATATAAAAGTATTCTTTAGAACCATTTTCAGCTGCTGACATCGTTCTTCTTTTCTTGTACTTTTTTTTGCTGCTTCTTTTTCGTTCCATGAGCGTCATCTCCCTCAAACAATGTCATTCTCCACTAATTCGCACCATTGCTGTCACCTTTCATTCTTCCAATCTTATCATCAACTAAAGAATTTTAATGCACGAATTAGTTGTGGTTAAAGTGCCATAAGGCGGCGCTCCCACCTCGGATCTGCCGGAGCGGCGGGTATCTCTAGCGAATTATGTGATCTATGGTATAACTTATCTACTGTTGTGATATGCATGAATGATTGAATATTCTATTATTAATTCTTCTAGTTTTTGACTGATAAATCCTCACACTAAGTCACTAACTAGTGAGAGAGCTTAGTTTGTACTTTAAAGAATCTTCCAAGTCTTCATACCTTAAGCGAAGTTCATTGTATGTTGCAGTACACGAGAAAAAGGAGTACATCGTAATGAACTTGCTCAACAACTTAATCTACCCGACAAAAAGATATCGTGAGACCTCTCCCCCTCTCTCTCATACACTTCCAAATAACACATTTACGTTTATGCATACATTTACACACTCTCTCAAACAATTATTTCATCATTTGGTTTTGTTGTGCATTGACAGAGAAGCTATTGAATCTCTGGAATCAGAAGGTCTAATTTATTCGACAATTGATGAATTTCACTACAAGTCCACTGCCAATGGCTGAAGTTGAATACATTTGAGTAGAAGTGATAGCTATAGCAAGTTAAATATAGAACCTAATATCTATAACTGTGAGTCCTCTGTGATACATCAATACATGCCCATCATAATTTACTTTTTCGCGTAGCGTGTCTTAGTAACGTACGTTGTTAGGTGGGTGATAAATTCAAATTTGATTCTATTTGGCTTCATGTTAATGAACTGGTACTGTTGGATTTATGTAGCCTTTCTCTGAGATTGTCACTCTTTTATTTCGTTGAGATTTATGTAGCATTTCTTCAACTATGTTATTACTTTATGGTCTGTACTCGTTTATTAGTAAAAGATAATAGGGTGAATTACATGGACACTCCCTCACTTCAATGCTAATTACCAAAACCCCCTGATTTTTGGTAAATTACAACAAAACCTCCTTAAGGGGTCTATTTGTAAGGTTTATAGGTAGTAACATTGTAAGAAATTTGTAAATATACAGGAGTGTAATTGTAAAAATGTCTTAACATGATGAGAATTTTATGTAATTTTGAAAAGATCAGGGTGTTTTCGATAACTTTGGTAATTGATCATAACATAAGGGGAGTTTATAGGTAATTTTCTAATATCCCATTCCTGAAATCATTTCCTTCTATATAATTTATTATCACCCCTATACTCAAAGTCTCAAACGCATTAGAAACTTTTATTTTTGATTCCAAGAGGGGGTACCCAAAAATATGATTCGCTAGCCCGACTTACTTGGGCTAATAGTCACAAAACGAGGCTATCTAATGCTATACCTATCATTGTTTAATAGGTGATAAATTTGTGAATACGGTACATCCAGGTGGTGCATATGTGTATTAATACCTATTTTTGCCAAAGTATCAGCTACTTGATTCGCTTTCCTATAAGCGAGCTGAAAAGAGACGTCCCAGTCTCGAGTGTGCACACTACGGATGCTAGAAATCACTTCAAAATGGTGATGTTCCCTGGAGGCGTCTCCAATGCTTTGAAGTACGACTCGACAGTCAGTTTCAACAATTACTTTCGTTATCTCTAATCCCAATAGAATGACATGCCTCCAGCGACGAGCACGGGTCAATGTGACCACTGAACCCCCTTAACCATGTTCCATGCTCATCTCTAGTCCCAATAGATGTATGTTTATTATATTTTATATCAAAGTTAGTTCATTTAAAATAGAGAACATCATCCTCAAAACAAAATAGTATGTTAAATTTAAAAACGACAATTATAATATAAACCAATAAAAAATTAAAGTCAACTTAAATTCTCTTCACTTTGACTGGATATCTGCACCGAGTAATCAACTTCAAATATTTGTTCCTTCAAATCTTCAATAAAATACATCAAAAACAATTATACATAAAATGTGCAAAATCAGTCTTATCCATGTTAAATAAATAAAAATAACAATAATAGAAATATTTAATACTTTTTAAACATGCATATATAAAGAAACAAAGTACATGAGTACTTCATCTATCTGAATACACAAAAAGTTAGACGACATATTTTCCTTTATGGTGATTCAATGTTCATGTGGTGTAATTTTATGCTTGAATAAAAAAATATATATATTACACCATTGTGCAACTCATAAACGTGTTCTCTAGAAAATTAAAGTGAGAAGTCCAATATTATATAAAAATGTTAACGATGGAAAATAAAAATATATGAGGTACTAAGATTTAACTGAATATTAAAATATATATTTGCTTTATAAATTTTTAGGCTTTTATTCGTATGGGAATTGTTGTCATTTTTAGGCTTAGAGAGAAATCAAAATATGATAATTTATGGAGCTCCAATACCAATGCCATTAATTAAAACGGATTATAATTAGTCACTATATATGGCGAAATCAAACTCTTTTTGCTTCGGCAAAGAAACAAATAGTTACCTATTAAGCTTTCTATTAACGTCGACTAGCCATCAACTTTGCTTGTTAATTGTACTCGATTTTACCCTAACCAACCTAGTAGATACAAATTAATTAATGTGTTATTTCTACGATAATACTATTAACTATAATAATAATTAAAACCGATCATGGTTAAGAAAAGGAAACTACCCACTTGCCAGTTGTTGGTCCCTCCATCACTGAAAAAATTAAAGAATCTGATATTATGATAATGTTAGAAAAGATTCCAAATTAATTATATTAGAATAATTAATCACCATTTCCCACCACCACTATCAAAGAACAAAACGGAAAGATCAAGAGAATGCAAATCCTCTTCTAGTGGCTATCGTTATATATTGTTTCTTTTAACAAAGTAAACATATATAAATTTATTTTGTCAATAGTTAACAATAAAAATAAGTTTTTTTTTTTGATAATTAGTATATCTTCTCCTTTTATTCACATGTCATATATATAGTCGAATAATGTCTATAAAACGATCTATTTTAATAGCTTATTTAGAATATTATCCATGCTCATGACAAAATTTACTTTCATCTCTAATTATCATTCGTATTAATGCCAAATAAATCTCTTTTTTTTCAAGTTGATAATTCGAGAGAAAATTGTTTGGAATTAATTAAGGTCTATATATAAGAAATTGAATTAAATTATAACAAAATCGTGATTGACTCTTGACATCATGGATGATGTTAGCTACCAGTAAAGATCTTCAATTTCCAAGGAAATCATTTTTCTTGAAAAGGTTATTTATATCCACAAGAGTCCAATTGTGGAGTTTCATAGCTGGATCTAAACAACGTTAAACCAAAAGTTGGCTAACTCTTCTTAGGTGATGTGGAATCCAAATCTAGCAACAAAATTAAACAAAACAAAATGAAAAAAGTTTTTACTTTTTTTTTCTGATTTTTTTCAGGGTATATATAATTAATTAACACCAAGTGAATTCCACTTGTGTAGTTTTGGGCTATTGACACGTGTCACGCGCATTAACCTATGTAGTGGTGAATTACTTTTGCATACTCAACATGAACAGCAGCTAAAAGATGGCATAAAGGGTTCATAAAAAGCTAAAACTAATCTCAAAAAATCAAAATAAATATTGAAGTTTCGAGTGACAAAGGAGTTGGACCACCAAAGTTTGCTTATAAGAAGAGGAGGTTTTTTGGGTCCCCCAACTCATTACTTACACTTGTTGGAACTGCATTTTGCTGACATATATTCAATAATAGAGGGCAAATATATACATACATTGTTGTTGTATGTCTTCAATATTTCGATATTAGAGTTATTATAATTTTGACATTTTTGAACTCTCTTAATACCTTTTCGATTAGATATAAAGGAATTATTCCCTTCTTACTCGTGAATGTAGCCCAATTTGAATGAACGACGTAAATTTTTATGTCTATTTTTTGATTAATTATACTCTTGGTTTCTTTGGACATATATACGTTGTTAGGAATTTTGATGCCACTTTGGGGAAAGTTATGAGACACGAGCAAATGCATGGTTTTATGCATAAATTGACTAGTAAACTTTGGTAGATGAGGAGTGTACTATTATGATGTAATTTGAATGACTTTCTCTTTAAAGTGACTTCAAGGGGACACCATGCAAACTTTGGCAAGAAGGCAATAACTGGAGAAAAGTTCTCTCATTTGGAAAATTCATTTGAAACCAAAGAATGATAAATCACAATATGAAATATACATTATTATACTTATTGTTAGATATTATTATTGCTCTCCTAATTAGATTAGTATTATTATTTCTTTCCTAGTTAGACTAGTATTCTTATTACCTTATTTATCTTTTACCTTCTTTATAGTTTAGGGTTTTCTTGTATTCTCTCTCTCTTGTAACTCTATAAATATGTTACTCAGTAATACAAGTTCCCTACGGGGTTTTCTCTAATCTAACACTTATCATATGGTTGGTTCTGATTTCTCAAATCAGAATTTTCTCGCGTTCTACTTGTTTCTGACCATATTCATGTGTATGCATGTCATTAAAAATACATTAATATTGGCAACAAACTAAAAAATCAATTTGTCGTTGTCACCCCATTATTAGGGACTTTATCATGATTTATAAGCATGGTAATTTTGCAATTAGGAATTTTTTAAAGAAAAACTAGAATGGTGAGTGTTTTAACCAAAGGACTATATAAAGGTTGGTTGTACTATCCCAATCTATCCATATGGCCTAAAAATTTAAGATTTGATTGTGGATGTTCTAGAATCAAACATTTATTTAATTCTTATTTAAAATGATTTCCAAACTCAATATTACCTACCAAAGATGGGACGTGAGAAGTAAAACTCAAGGAATATGTATTGCAAACAAATGATGAAGGGCATGATCATGATATATAAGATGGCTCTATGAGATCACTTCCACGCAAGATCTCTTATTATTAGGAGAAAATATATATTGGACTATAAGAGAATTTAAATTCTAAAGATTACAATTTTAATAACTATATATTAATTAATTAATAGTGCAAATTCATGACTTTTATAGGAGAATTTTACCTATTCTATTTATTTACCTTTAAAATGTATCTATCATGACATCTATGTGGCATTCAGAGATATTGGCAAGTAGGCATCTGATTCATCGATTAATAAAAATAAAAATAAATGCTTTTACATTTGTAGTCTAGCTAATCGCATTATTAATTAGCTGGGCCAAAATGCTTATTAGGTAAATCACTTTAGAGATTCCCATTAGCCGTAAGGTCAAAAAAATCCGACCTGTTTTTGATTTATACATTTAACATTTAGGTATATGTTGGTAAGACGATATATATTAGCTAAATAATGTGATTCCACACCGCCATATGTTGGAGCATCCTTAAATCCGACAGTGAGAATGAGTAGTAAATGAAATATATATATATATATATATATATTTATATATGAAAAGGACTATATATATATATAGATATATAGAATACTTCTGAAGATTTTCAATTAATTATTTGAATTTGATAAAGTCAAAATTGCCATAAAAGTAGAGAGAATAATATTGGAGGATGTATGGCAGAGAATATATTTATGATAATTTTGCAAAAGAAATTCCAAGAAATGGCGAACCCATCAATGTTGGAACACACACACATACACACATAGATGTCTATCATACATGCATGTCAACGATACAATTGTAAGCATGTTTTGGCCTGTCATGGGCATATACTATTACCTTCTTGAGTCAACCAAAATGATTCTTTTCTCCTTGATAATTAACTCTAATGAAAAGGTCTTAACATATATCTTAGTTCGTTTGTACTTATTCATGCGTATTAAGAAACTTTTTAATCAGCAGCGTATAACTTTTACATAAGAAAAATGCGACTTTAGATGCAAGTACATCACAAGGTCTTAATTATATGATACTAATTCAATGATAAAAATTCAAGGGATGAATATCATGCAATTGAGACCAATGTTAAATTATATAGTAAAAACAACTAAAGGGACTATAATTGCAATTTATTTGTTTTGTTGGACTAGCGGACAAATGTACCCTATAATATATATACATCAATTTCTCATGTATGTGAGAAGCTAACATTTAGATTTCTTTTGCTAAATATCGGATAGAGGGGTCAACTTATTATATTAACAACTAGTAATTTGAGATATTGAACTCAAATTAAACTTTTGTAAAAGTCGAGGGATGAAATGGTAAGATTTAATTAACCGCATAGGATCCAAAGGCGGGCAAGCCATCCCACGAGACGGGGACCAATCTCTTTCATTTCATTTGAGGGGGATTAACTAAAAGTGGGCCACCACCTTCATCGCTCCACATGAACTCCACTTCCACTAAGCAAACAGTTACAAATTGCCAACTTTTCTCCATTCCCCCACCCCACCCCACCCCACCCCACCCCACCAATTTTTTAGAAAAATTGTCAAAATTGAGCACTAGCAATCATATGATAAATGTAATATAATACTCATTGTGAAACACACTTGATGATCCGAACTGAGAGTAAAAAATTGTGAAAATTCTAGTTTACTCTCAGCTAGGATGCACCAAGTGTATTTCACAATGAGTACTGTATTATACTTATCATATGATTGATCGTTCATTTTATAAAATACACTTATGCGTAACTGGATTAGGGGCGAGCAAAAATTTCTCAAACATTTGTACTAAACGACATCCCACCATAAATACAAATAAAAAAGAAAACAACTGCTATAGTACTTTTTTTTTTTATGTTTTAAATGTGTAGGACTCGTTTGTCTAAACATTTGTACTAAACGACATCCCACCATAAATACAAATAAAAAAAAAGACTCGTTCGTTCTTATCGCAATTCAGATACTCTATTTCAATTTGAGCTTTAATATAATTACTTTATCATTGATGTACTCTTAGTGGTTGTACAACATAATAATTTAAATATAAATTCAATGTGAATTATATATTATACATACAGGGTATATTATAGGAAATATAAAATAAAATGTCAAATCAGAATAGATGATTAAAAAAAAGAATTAATGCGGCAAAACCATCAAATGCGGCAAAATAACACTATTAAACAAAAAAGTATTATGATAATGCCAAAAAATAATTTAATCTACCAAGCTTTTGTCATAATTTTAATCCCCATCAATGCTAATTTTATCATCCAAAGAACTTTACAATTCATCCAAATAATTGTCACCTAGCGACACTTGTCATTTGTTTTTGTTGATTCTACTTATTATTTAATTTCTTGAGAATACCACTTTTTCATATTTTAGAGTTTTAACTTTTAAGTAATTGGGAATGAGTAGAGAAGGCAACAAAATGCTCCAAATTAAAAGTCGCACTAAAATAAAATAAAAAAAAGGAAATTAAAATATAATAAGCACATCAATCAAGATGACATATATTTCATTTCATTGGTCATTGTTGTGGAGTTCCCATTATACATAAACTCCTTCTTGTATCTCTCTCTCTCTCTCCTCCCTCTCTCTTTCTCTCTCTGGCTGCGGCTGCTGCTGTTTGACATTGTACCGACAGTTTCGTTGATTGTTTTTCTACTTGAGAAGGACCTGCCAAGTTAATATTAGGTATGCTGTCTACTCTTTCAGTTCCCTCTTCTCCTTAATGTTTCCAAAAACCTTAATTTGACAAAAACAAGAATATATATATATATATATATATATATATATGTATATCTTCACTCCCATGTTTCTTGATCTTTGATTAAATACAAGCTAAAGTAAGAACATATTTTAGCTTCAATTTTTAGCTGTTTTTCTAACTCTATGGGACGGAGATGTAATTAATATTTATATATATTGCATTGAGACTGTTTTCCTTGTTTCTATATATATTTCTATGAAATTTTAGGTTGGGGGGCTACTTTGTGAATTAATTATCTAGAAGTCGGCTGTTTAAAGTTCATCTAAGATAGATGGATAAGGTTCCCACTTTTATTTACTTGCTATTGTTTTTACCTTAATGGGATACTATAGTCTATTTAATTTATTTTATCACCAATTATTGTCCTTCCTTTTTTTTTCCCCTCAAATTTCCAATTTTTTTCAAGACTATTCAGATTCAAACTCTTTTTGTTTCCTAAAAAGTTTTTTCCACTATAACATATCTTGTCAAGTTGTTCCAGCAATTTTGATGACTGAGCCTGTGGAATCTTAACACCTAATAATATACTTTAATTATGTTATATGTTATATATATATTTACACACACACATATACATATATATAATTAGTACAAAACAATGGTCAGAAAACATCTATACTTTATTTTTTGAAAACACACACAAGAAAGTATTTGTTAGGGTTTGTAGCTGCATCAAAATACTACTATTAGGGAATAATGGTACTGAACAAAAAGGTTGATTGAAGTTGATACAGATTAGAAGGTAGCTAGCTAAGAATGGGCATGCACAGTAGCAATGTATTCTTCAAAGAACATGAAGGGATCATTAATGTCAAAAACTCCGTTAATGGATCGTCTCTGTGGACTGCGCCGCCGCCGCGGGTGGCTTACGGCGAATCTATCCAATCTAAAGAAGCTGATCAAGATCAACAAGGCCTGGGGAAGGGAAATACAACTCTTCATTTCTCTCTTTTCTCTGGTAATTATATATAATTCCCTCTAATTACTCTATGTTGTACACTGTTTTTCAGTTCTCTCTCTCTCTCTAGATCTCTTTCTCTCCCCTACATGCTTCTCATAAGCTTGGATGAATATTATATGCTAACTCAATCATTAGAATATTAGATCATGATTAGTGGTATATTTCTTTGAACATATATGTAATTAATTAGTGAGAGTTTGAATTAAATCAGTGATAATTATTAAGTTGTTATAATGTGGTTATTAATTAGTCTCTTTGCATCAAATTTTATTTCTTTAGGTTATTAGTTTTGGTTATCTTACAATTTTTCCCTAGCTCCTTCAAATTCAAATAAGCAAGATTTCGCATATTTCAATTATACCTGATTTAATTACAACTACGTGATTATAATTGCAACATATTTATAATTAGATGTATATGTACAGGCCAGCACCCAATTTCAATGAAATAAAGTGAAAACACACATAAGTATTAAATAATTTAGCATGTTTTTCTTAGTTCTTAGGGAATCCAAATGAGACCGAGGGAGTATTCATTTGCTTAAAAGAAACAAAATAAGTCAATTCATTGATAGTACTTTGGGTAGTTTAATTTTGGTATTCATGAAGTGGGAGAAAGCTCAAATTTCTCCTCTTATTGGATAACCCTAGATCAATGTTGTTTCATATAATTCTGAAAGGAAAGAAAAAGAAAAGTTCTTCGATCTCTTTAATTTACCAATTTGGTATCATGAGAAATCTAACGGAATAGAAGATGAATTTGTGCTCTAATCAATCAATCTCCAAACTCCTCCATTTTAATTTGGTATTAGGAAGTGATTATAAATCGTGCGAAAGAGTTTGACTTAATCCTCTTCGCCTTGGTTTTTATCTTTTCCATAGCAATATATACTGTATGGTTCTATACTTGGCGTTCGCCTTGGTTTTTATCTTTTCCATAGCAATATATACTGTATGGTTCTATACTTGGCGCGCGTCTATCAAATGGAGCACAAGATAAAACATACATGAATAATGATAGTAGATCTATAGTGGTTTTACACCCCTCTTATCAAACACTCACACTATAAGGATACTTTAATTAGTAACTTCACATAATGTGATTATAAATTTATACACAATAGTAATAATTGCCAATACAAGTGTAGTGATCTCAGCACGTAATTAGGAAAAGTCTAGAATGAAGAGCAAGAAAATATTATATTGATGAAGTCGAGCCCCTATGTTACGCATCAAAATTTCATTATGTTACATATTCTTTTATTATACCGTAGTTCCAACATTTTATGCGGCTTATGGCTATGACTTGGGAATTCCATCATCCTTGCTAGCGGCTATGGTTTTATCAAGACTTAAGAGGCCCATTTGTTGGTAATACAAGAAATTATAGATTATTCCTCTCTTACTTCCTTAACTTGGTATATTGGAGGGGAAATTAAAATACAAAAGATTAAAATAAAAATTACTATATATGAACGAAATATCATTGATCAATAAATCTATAGTTTCAAATAGAGAAAATGTGAAAAGATACTAAGGCTCCGTTAGTTTGCCAGTGAATTGAATCCAAATGAGAATTTGATTATCTGGCATGAGATTATTGTGTTTGATAAATTTGCTTAAATTAAAGGAAAAGAACCAAATTTCTCAAAACAGAGAATCCTTCACCCTAAAATAAGGAATCTAAATCTTTAAGGCTCTGGATCCAAAAAATGAAAATGCACACTCCAAGGTAAATTCTACAAAAAATACTCAAATTTTAAATCACACTATACATTCCCCTATATAACAACCAATCATTTCATCTTTTCAATCAATTCACAATCTTTCATCATTAATTATACTATCCCACTTTCCAACTCATTCTCTTTCTTACTTTATCATATTTTATATAATAAAAATTCATATTCAATTTTCCAAATATTTCATTTATTATTATTAAATAATATTTAATTCGAATAATAGCAAAAAAAAAAAGATTTATAAAAAAAGTACTAAGATGCACATTACGTATCTTTCATATTTTTATTTTAAATTTGAAAATTATATTAAAATTATCATATTATTAATTGAATATTAGTAAATTAAAAAATACAAAAGCTAATAATTTATCAAGATTTTAATAGGGATGCCCACGAGCCAAGCTCGAGTCAAGATTTTATAAAACATTATATGGAACATTAAATTTGCCTTCGATCAATTTGGAAATAAAACATTATATGTAAATGGAAAAAGAAATAGAGAACTAGTTATGCTCCAATAAAATTAAGTACACATTTCATAAAATATTGCAGTTATCACCGTGGGTTAAGTATTTGTAATTTCAATTATAAGAGGGTAAATTTGTATAATTATCTATTATAGTAGTGGGTGTTGGTGTAATTTTTCCTATTAATTATTGTCGTATTTTCGGTATAATCTTAATAAATGACAAAGTCATTCTTTTATCTTCGTATATACATATACACATACTATTAAATTATAAAATAATCAAGATAAATGCATACATATATTAAATATATATTAATAATCTAATAAATCCATATATTATTTTGTTAAATAAATATTTTAAAATAATAAATAAAATAAATGAAAAAATATAACTAAAAAGTTGCCAATCTTTACGTTAGGATTGGCAGGGAATCTACAGGCATAAAGGTGTTTGAGGGGTCCGTCCGAAGGGGTATAGAGTGTAAACTCATCCCTATTTCTCTCTCTTTTTTTTTTAATAATGATTGTATTTGTATTTTTTTTATGTTTAAATAAATACATATATATATACACACAGACACATACTTTATACATAATCCATAATACTCTATCAATCATCATTACATTCATAACTAATTCAATCATTTCATATATTAAATCATAATAAAAATCTACTTTATATCACATCTAAATAACTTTTAACCATTTCTTAAAACACATCCAAACAAACAAAAAAAAGTCAATATTTTTACACGAATTTTTATAATACACATTCTCTAAAAAAAACTCAAAATTTATTTTCAAAAACACAAACATACGGAGCCTAATTTTTTGAGAATTTCCTATTCTCTTTTTCAAGGGAATCTGAAATTAAAACTTGCCAGACATTTTTACTCTCCATATTATGTTTTTTTTTCTATCAATGAAAATATTATATGTATATATAATTATTATATATCATCATATAAGAAAAAAATATATCATATAAATCATATGTATATATACTTGTATATACTTTACAAATATAGCATTTATATGTAAATATATTATTTGCATAATAAGATATATATACTTGTGCTCACACATACATATATATATATATATATATATTTATAATTTATGCATGTGCATATATCTATAATTATTTAAGTATAATATCTATATATGATCATATATTTTAATTTATTTTTTATATTCATTACATTATATATATTATAGTAATCTACTGTTTGTACTTCACATTTTGGGTACAATTTGAACACTTTAGTTATTTTGGCGTGCCTACTCAAACTAATTTATTGTTTTAATAGTTAGTATTTAAATATTACATATGAGTACAAAATTATAGTTAGTATAAAAAAATATTAAGTTTTTTCATATACAAATTTCACAAGTTTGGGTGACACAACGTAGACATATAAATTAATTAAACGATAAGTTTAATTAATGAAGGTTTCAAATGTGAATTACATTTAAAATCTTACAAAATGTGCATGAACTAAACATTTAAAAAATACACCACCAAATACTATTATGTGTTAGAGGTAATAATTAAATATTAAATGATTTTCCTCTCTAACAGCTTAAACTTTTAGTAGAGTTGGTCATTCAATATGGTATCAGAGCCAAAAAAAAACAATGAGGTCCTGTTTTCAAACCCTATCGCCAACCATTTATGAAAAAGTATTACACACACGTGCTAGGCTTGGTTAAAAGCTTAAGCTTTTAGTAGAGTTGGTCATTCAATATTATGGAATCAAATAATTGAAAATCTGAATACCAGATATCTGAATCTCAATTCACTACAACAAAAAGTAATATTAGTGACAAAATTGGAAGTGACAATGTTAAAATTGTCATTAGATATATATAGTGAGTGACAATAATTTTTGTTTTGTCACAAAAAAGATTTTTAGTGACAAGAGTTTTTTTGAAGTTGTCACTATTGACAATTAATGACACATGTATAGTGACAACACAAATAGAGTAAAACTATAATTGTTGTCACTAAATTATCACTAAAGGTGTGTCACTAATTGTTAATAGTGACAACAAATTTCTTATCACTAAGTATCAAGAGTGACAACATCTATACAAATTGTCACTATTAAACATGTAAAACCTATTCTTGTGACAAAACAAAAAATCTTGTCACTAAAAATTGACAATTAGTGACAACTTTATATTGTCACTTGGTATTTTGTCAATAATATTTTATTTTTTTGTAGTGATTTAGATTTCATTCCCTGGCAAACAAACGGCTTCGTCTATTTGTTAGAGAATGAAATCCAAATTGGGAATTAGTTATCTGGTAATAAAATTTTCAGTTATCTGATTCTATTACAGTGTTTGGTCGTATCTACAAAACTAAATACGGATTCTTTTTTAATGTTTAGTTCATGCCCACTTATAAGAAATCAAATTCACATCAATTAGAGTATTCAATGGTATGTTTTTTTTAGTATGTTAACACACTTGTTTTTTTTAAGCAGATTATGATTTAGGGGATCCCAAAACTGCTGAGAATATTGGAGAGAAAGCTCCAACGCAAACCGTCTCCTCCTTCCAGGCTCCTAACATGGAATATCGAGGGCATTTCGAGCTTGGATTTGGCCAGCCGCTGGTAACCTACTGAAATATACGTACAATATATTCGGTAAATGTTTAATTTGTAAATAAGTATATATATATAATCATTGCACTAACCATCTGTTTCTTGAAATGTCAACAGATTTGTGCTAAATACCCTTATGCTGAGCAGTGCTATGGAGTCTACTCGACCTATGGAACTCAAATTCCGGTTCGTACATGTTCTTTATCAGAAAATTCTTGTTCGAATCGGATTCAATGACACAAATATATATAAAAAATATATGTATATATGGGAATTTGTAGTCTGATTGTTGAACATTTATGTTTCCAGGGGCGTATGATGTTACCATTGAGCATGAGTACTGATGGAGGCCCAATTTTCGTAAACGCGAAGCAGTACAATGGAATCATGAGGCGCAGAAAGAAACGTGCAGAGGCCGAATTGCAGAATAAAGTGCTCAAACTCCGCAAGGTATGTATCTAATATCATTTCTTCATATACTAAATTAAACTATATATATTGGTGGAAAAATCAAATTTCTTATTTTGAGACCAAAAGATGCAATTTTACTTAATTACATTCAACATATATATAATTACTTATATAAACCCCCTTCCACCAATCTTCCAGTAGACCAAGAACTGGTTAATATATTCAAAATTATTAAAACAATAATTGCATGCATACCCCTTATGTTTGTACTGATAGGGGGTGAAATGGTAATTTGTTAAATTTGTCGTGATGTTTTTCGTAATTTGGATCTCACACCGTTGATGTCCACATAATTCACCTAATAATTGATGATGTATCATCTAACCTCATCGTATAACTTCGTGATCATCACAGCCATATCTGCACTTGTCGCGGCACCTGCATGCAATGCGACGCCCTAGAGGCAACGGCGGGCGCTTCCTGAACAAGAAAAACCCCGATAACAACAAGACCACCCCGAAAAATGGTAGTGAAGAAAATTACAATTATCTCCCACGTTCAGCTGAATCACAGATATCTGAAGTTCTGCAATATGATCATGGAAATGGAAATGGAATCAAGTGTAGCAGGTCCACTAGTCCAGGTTCAGAGGTGACCAGTCACCTCTTTTCCAGGCCGGCTAATAGTAATACCACTCTTCATCCCTTTCAAATCAGTCCTCCTTCTTTCCAGGGTTTTCAGAATGTGGCCAGTAGTACTGGGCTTGGGATCACAATGGCTGCTTCTGGTAATTATCTCAAAGTCTGAAGGTTAATGGGGTTGGGATTTTCCCATCCCCATCTTGGTGATTTGTTCACCGGGGCAATTCATTCTTGGCTATCTCCACTCGTGGACACCACTCGTGGAGAAAATATGAACAATTAATATATATATATATGATATATATATATATATATATTAATGTCATATATATATATATAAATAAATGGGTTGTGATAATAAGGTGTTTCTATATATGGCATTTCCATGTGGATGGATGGGATGCATAGCCTAATATTATGCTTAAGTTTCTTGTGTAGAATTGTGTGTAGTGACTACTATGTAATAACTAATAAGACTAGCTAGAAGAAGTTGGAATACTCTTTTGAATTTTCTGATGTTGTAACCTATGTGAATGTTGTGAGATTTGTATTAATAGTTGGTGTGTAATGGTAAAGCAAGATGCTTTAGAATTTCATGATCATCTTTAAATCTGGAGATTGGGTTTGTTGATTGATCGTTGTTCTTGAATAAAGATTGATTTTATTACCTCGCGAAAATGTTGGTAACTATTTTGCATTATCTTGTGAATTTTACTTCAGATTCCGTATTAAATAATATTTTATTTTGTATTTCACAATTACGAGCTTTTAAACTCAGATTATATGCTATATTTCAAAAATGATATGATCTAAATGTTCCAAAAATTATATGATTGCGGTTTTGATGACGGTAAAGAAAAAGTGACAGAAAAAGTAATTCCCACGTTTATGGATGGCATACATACATCAGCGCAAGTTAAAATTTTGATTTTGGTCGTTTTTTGATAGGAAAGCAACCTGAGTTGGTCTAAGCTAGGATCGGGCACAACTCAGATTGAATAGATCATAGACAACACTCAGGCGTATTCAAGTTGCCTACGTATCTATCGTTAGGATCAAATTTAAACGTAATTCATATATTTAGGTTATGCTAGACATAGCCTCAGTTTGTACTTTAGGGATCTTACTCAGAATCTATGGAAGATAGCTAGGGTGGTATGGATTTCTAGAGTGAAAAATATTTTAGTATCCGAGAGTAAATTGTGTAAACCTTATTCACTTATCAAAAAAAAAAAAAAAGTAAACCTTTGTTCAATTGTGAATGAGAGTATTTATAAAGAAAATACATTGTATACGGATGCGAGAGTAGCCTTTGGTGTCGCTAGATTGACACGTACTTTGATCCTACGGTCATAAAGGGTCATAGGGTCGCGTCGGATGCCCCTACCCGACCCTTAGAAAAGCATGCGGACCCTGAACCGTATAGTGATAATATCATTATGTTAGGGGTATCTTGGTCATTTAGTCCATATTTCCAAATACGGGCATATCCAATTCCAGTCATGTATCATGTGTGCATTTAGCTTAGAAATTGTTTAGTCGGTAGAATTACAAAAGGGAAAAATTAATCTTCTTATGTATTCCAATGTATCATATTTAGATTATAGATCAAAATCAAGAATATAATATCTCAAACATTAATTTCATTATGATTTATGATAAGATCTATAAGAAAGAAATATATTTTTAAAAAGGGAAAATTACTCACAGACCCCTCACTAATTGTATAATTACCGAAATTTCCCTCCCCCCACCCCCCCTCCCCTCCCTCAATTGGAAATTACCAACACACTTCTTCATGCAAAGATTTTTTTACAATTACACTTTCTATGTGTTAAAAATTCCGTACAATTTTATCATGTAAACCTTATAAATAGACCCCTTGATGGGGTGCGCGGGTTGGTAATTTTCAATAAATGAGGGGTGTGCTAGTAATTTTCAATGAATAAAGGGTGCTTTGGTAATTTTCAATAAGTGGACGGAATTTTAGTACTTACACACTCAATTTAATTCTCTCTTTTAAATATTAGGAGAGAAAAAAACATTAAAAAAAAATCGAAATGAAAATCAAACACGAAATCAGTTAAACCTGGGTGATTTTAAGATCAACCGGGTTCATTGGAGCAGGCCTATCTAACACTATTAGATGCAGGGATGAAATAGTAAATTACAACAATATCATCTGGATCCAATGGTATAGGATGAACTGGCTCCATTAGACCCACTCCATTTTAGAATTTCCCGCAAAACCTCCAAAATAACATAAAAACTAATTTTGGGCATGGCAACTTTTGGAAAATTCTAGCCCAGGACTTGGCTGCACCCAAATATATTTCATAAGAAGAATGTATTATACTTGTCATATAATTGGCAAGATATCTCTACTATTATAAAAGTATGGGTACTTTCTTGAAACTTTTGATCTACATAATATATCCCTATGTAATTCACTTTTTTAATGGTAAAATAGTCAAATAATAAATAATAAGAAAAGTTGTATATATCTACAATAATAAGGTGTATAATTATATTAGGACTCTATAATGAAAATACATATGTTGTTGTTTAAGGACTCTACAAAAAAATTATATTTTGAGAACTTTATAAAAAAAAAATTATATATAGAAAATATCATATGTAAAATTATATATTAAGAATGGAAAATTTATAAAAGTAAGGGGGTTGTTTCTTGAAACTTCCTATATATCTAAAATATCTCCATGTAATTCAATTTTTTTATGGCAAAAAGAGTCCAAAATAAATAACAAAAAATAAATTCCAAATATTTACAATAATAATAATAATAATAATAGTTACATTAAAACTCTAAATAAGGTTACTCCTATTTAATTATTCATTAAAAAAATATTGGAAGTCCAATATCCTAACATATATGGTACAACAAAATTACAACAAATTTATATTTGATATTAAATTCTAGTAAATAGGAACACATATCCAATCAACTTCTTATTTTATATTGTAAGTTAAGATGAATATGAATGAAAAAACCTAGCTCAACAAACTAACCTATTCTAAATATAAATTCCTTAGCTAATTCAGCAGAAACTTTGAAATCCCAACTTTAATCATACATAAATTTAGTGACTTTTGAATCTTAAATATCCCTATATAATTAAATTTTTTAATTATAACCCTAAAACCTTGCTCAACAAGCTAACCTATTCTAAATATAAATTCCTTAGCTAATTCAGCAGAAACTTTGAAATCCCAACTTTAATCATACATAAATTTAGTGACTTTTAAATCTAAAATATCCCTATATAATTCAATTTTTTAATGATAAAAAATAAAAAATAAATCTCAATATCTATAACAATAGAAAGTATAATTACATTAACTTTCTACTATTAATTTAAATGTAGACAAGATTACTCGATCTTATTTATTTATTCATTAAAAGAAGAAGATTAAAAAAAAAATTAATTTGCTTGAACTTCGAACAAATACATTTATAATATTAATATATAAAAACTATTTACATCGTTGATTGAATTTTAATTTTTAATTAATTATTTGAATATTAAGTGATCGAAAAATTTGAATATCACAAAAGGCATACAAACTCAACTTATTAAAAGAGGTTTAGGAAAGCTAGTTTTGCTGTTAGACACCATTTATTATCTTATCTCATTACTAACATTAATTAATTAATTATAATAATACAAAAAAAAATATTAAACCATTGTTACCTCATGGTCTTAGGAGATATATTGACATATACTATTGTACTTCAATATTTGTCACTTTCATTTAATGATGACTTGCATAACACTTCATTTCTATTTAACCGTCTTTCTTTATACTACTCAAGAACTTGACTTACCTTATTTGTGAAGGGTTGGTTTCATTTTATCCGTTTAACTTTCTCATTTTTGCATTGCATCAACTATAGTCTTATTGCTATTAAAAATGGAGGAAAAAAAAACTACACAAGTATCCCAATTTTGAGTCATAATGAAAAGATTATTATAAGTACACAATGAGACGAAAAAAGAAATGAAGCGCTCGAACCATCAAAATTAAATAAGATAATGTATAAAAGAACCATAAATTTACATAAGAATCTATTTAGTGATATTATCATATAAGTCTTAATTTTAATTAACTTAATTTTTTCGATTATTCATACAACTTTTCATGTCAATCAATATTTAAATTTTTAAATAATTATAGTTTGTTTTGTAGTTGATTAGTTAAGTTATTGTTTTTTTATTTTTGAGGGGTAGTTAAGTTATTGTTTAAGTTTTAGATTTATCAAATTGAATAATATTTGCTTTAACGAGATTATATAATTCACGTGCGACGCACATATTGCTTACTAATATTTTAAAATACACGTAGATTTAGTCGAATCAAAAGCAGAATTTTCTCCAATTTTAATAGGGAAAAATCTCCCAAAATAGAACCCCCAATTTAAACTGAAAAACACTCTCAACCAACCTTATCCCCACCTCAGGGCTCAAATCCATATTCATTCACAGTTTTCTATCAGCTGTCATACATAACCATTCCTCCCTCTGATTGGAGCTCAAAATGTCTTCAGCATCTTCTTCCCTATCAGTGGCAGCTGCTGCCATTGCCGCTTCTTCACATTCTTTATCTACAAATTCCCTTGATCATCATCTCTCTCTTCATTTCTTCCCCTGTAAGCCTAAACCCATAAATACCCCTTTCAAACTCAAGAATTACTCTCCCTTTTCTGCCCTCCCTCGCCGCTGCTCTTCGATATACTGCGCTTTGACTGCATTCGACAGCGTCGAATTGAATCAAGACGAAGAAGAAAAGGAAGAAGAAGAATCACAGAGCGGTAATGAAGAAACAGTTTCCGAAGAAGAAAATGACGTGTCGCAACCTGCTGAAGCTGGGAGGCTGTACGTCGGAAACTTGCCGTTTTCAATGACTTCTTCGCAGTTGTCTGAAATATTTGCTGAAGCTGGTCGTGTTGTTTCTGTGGAGGTATGATGCTGGTTTTAGCTTTTTTCTGAATTAATGTTGAATTTTTTTGCTAAAATCGATCTTCTTACGGCCCAATTTTCGTTAAAACCGTGTGATGTACTCTCGACCCGCACTAAGGGCTGAAAGATGAATCAAGCTACTCGATTATCGTTGACTTGAGAAGCTACTCGATTATCGTCGACTTGAGATGGATTGCTAAAAGATTGTTTGAGCTTGGATTAACATATCAAACCAAACTTGAACAACTTTTTGTGTTGGATAAGTAGTCAACCTCGGCTCAATTAGTAAGAAATGATAAAAACATATGCAAAATAACCAAGTTGATCATGTTCAGCTCAATTAAAGCTTGTTTGAGATGGGCTCAATTAACAATCAAGCTTAGACACAAATCTAAAAGCACGATAATAATTCAAACAAGTGTGAATAACAACTTGTTCGGCTTGACTCGATTCGTTTACAGCCCCAACCATGTATCTATGGTAAAAACATGAAAAAGAAGGATAATGAGAAAAATGCCATTATAATTGATATATTTCGACATTTAGTGCAAAATTAGATTTGGTTTTTTACTGTTTCATGTGAGTATGTAATGATGTTGTTCTTTGTTTTTAAAGGTTGTGTATGGCAGAGTTACAGATAGAAGTCGAGGATTTGCATTTGTCACAATGGGCAGTGTTGATGAAGCCAAAGAAGCTATTCGGTTGTTTGATGGAGCTGTAAGTATTCATTCTCTGTATAGTATATGCTCCATTATGATTTCAATAATGCTTTTGTATTCCTGTAAATATCTCATAGGATTGTTAAGTAAAGAAGAGATTCTTCTCTAAGACATAAAAGTTTGTGTATGTAATACCAAACTTGCAACTATATCTAATAGTGGGGTTATTAGATAAAGTATGATATAATCCTAAGGTAACTGGAAGTGACATTTTTCTCTTTCGAATTACTATGGTGTCGTCGTGTTTTATAGCAAATTGGAGGGCGTACCGCGAAGGTGAACTTCCCGGAGGTGCCAAGAGGTGGTGAAAGAGAAGTAATGAGTCCAAAGATAAAAAGTAGCCTAAAGGGATTTGTGGATACTCCCTATAAACTATATGCTGGCAACCTCAGTTGGAACCTAACATCTCAATCCCTTAAAGAAGCTTTTGCAGATCAACCAGGATTCTTAAGTGCCAAGATCATCTTTGATAGGGACTCTGGAAGATCCCGAGGCTTTGGATTCGTTACTTTCACATCTCAAGAAGAAGTAGAATCTGCACTTAACGCCATGAATGGAATGGTAAGAAAGACTTAAGGTTGTCTTTGGATTGATGGATTTGGATTTGAAACATGGATTTGAGGAAGGAATTCAAATGACTCCAAACTGGAGTCACTTGAAATCCAACGTAATGAATGAAAAAATAGCTCAAAATGAGTTTCAAGGGATTTGAAGTACATTGCAACTTGAAATCAATCAAACACATTCAATGGATTTGTTGATCAATTTGAAATTCATGGCTTTCAATTCAAATCCTTCAATCCAAACACATCCTCAGGAGTTGTAATTAATCTTATTGAACCTTTGTTGTTATTGTTTTTAACTACTTGTTTATATAACGCAAGTAGGAGTTGGAGGGGCGGCCCGTGAGGTTAAATTTGGCAGAGCAGAGAAGTCCTGTAACTCCACCAGCAGTTGAGAATACATCGGAAAGTGATTTGGAGAACAGTGAGGTGCTGTCAAGTGTTAGTTCCTGAGTTAGTGGTTATACTTAAAACTGAGAGTAAATTCGTGCAAAACGAATACCCGAGCACAAATCTAACGTTGGTGTAAGATTTGGGCTCGAATATCTTCATATTCATGTTTTGTATTATTAGTTTGCCCTGATTTTGAATGCCTATATTGATATAGCAGCAAAAGGATGTAACACTAGATATCGAATTTGAACTTTTCAGATGTACAACATTTTGGTACTTAAAAATTTTCGTGTACTAATTAAATTTCGAAAGAGTTTAACGATCCTTTGCAAGAAGAAAAGAGTGAAACGAAATGGTTATTGAAGAGTGATTGAAAAAGAAAATCTTCAATTAGCAATTTGACCACCAGCAAGAAGAGCATCTGCTGCAGAGTCCAAATCCTGTGGGAAGAAAACCCTGTAAAGGAGCAATCTTTTTAGAAGAAGTGGATAACTAATTTATGGCTAAGAGGAAAAGGACCAATAAAATCTTCTGATGAAAATATTAGGCAAGTTCTCATGCACTCAAATAAAGATGAAAACAAGAAAGGAAACTACCTGCAGGTGTTGTGGTATAGGGTTTTGCTCAAATGATCGATGTCTGCAATACCCTTACAGCCAGCCACCGCCTCAAGTACTTGCCTGCAAGTCATTTTGTATAAATTATATCGAACATTTCTATTTCAATCCTAATACCCAAATTTAGAATATTTTGATACATGACTACTTTATTAGCTGCTAATGCATTAAGGCTATTGGTAATAGCCTATTACTCATGAGTCTTAGAATATAATAGTCTTCATAACATCCATTTATCCGCAATTTTTATTTTTTCTACTCACCGTACTAAACATGGTTCATTGCGACCTTTGACAATGGACTCAGGATCATACTTCTCCTTCTTCTTGGAAGGCCACGAAGATTTGACAAAATTAATTCCAGCATGTGTATTCTTGATTTCACAGTATGGAGAATCTGTTTCAATCATCAGCCTCTCAATAGGAATTCCCTTTACAACATCAAGGTTCTCAGCAGTCTTTAGAGAGCATCCATTTACGCCTAAAAAGAATGAGATGCAGAAAACAAATATATAAAAAAAATGTAAAAAAAGTTTCATATATATGCAGGCAAGACTGATCAAAACTCAAGGCAGATAAACAGTAGTGTGGGTCACCTATAAATAGATTACTGAACGAAAGAAGACGATCACGATCTTGAGCACTACCAGTAAACGAGTGAGCAACTCCAGAGCAGAACCTGCCAGACCAAAAGGAAAAGGAAAAAAATCTGATTAAAGCTGCAGATCTGAACACGGCATTGAAAAAGAAATGGTACAAGTACTGGAAACATGGAAAAAGGGAAAATACTACATTTTTAAGTGATTACCATCTATGATGAGACATTACCACTAGCACTTGGTGTTTTATCACTATGCTATAGTTTTACCTACTAGCTTTGACAAAAACTAAATAAAAGTCCATCTGCCAATTGGCTTTCTCAAAATGCTATCAGTCCATAAATCTTACCCATGTTTGTTTTGCTCAAGAATACTGCAGAAATCCTCCACAGCCGCTCGCATGTGGAGAAACATTGGCAACTTCATAGCATAAGCTAATTCAAATTGCTTCTCAAAGTACCTGATTTCAAGTAGTACAAAAGAAAAGACATGGTATGAATCAAAATCGAAATCCAGAAAAGATGAGGTGAAAAATGGCATAAGGTTTTGGAGGTGCCTCCGTCACATTGAAAAGGAAAAGAAAAGAAAGTTCAGGACAAAGTCGAAAAGCAAGGAAGTTTTACGAGCAGGCACATACTTCTTTTGAATCTCAGGTGAGCAGAAGTGAAGCCTGTCATAGTCCAATCCACATTCCCCAATTGCCACCACCTTGCTTGAAACGATGATAACATCAAAGAATTATTTATAAGACCATTATATTTATATAACACTCTTTTTACCACAAATCATAACACGACTGATGGAGCTGATTCCACATTTCACCAGTTATATTTGATGAAAGTGTAGAAGTCATTTGCTTAAGTAAAAAAAGATGAAAGTTACTTCAGAGTGCTTGCATTAAATACTTCCAGGACAGTTACAAAATCAAAAGACATCTGGACTAAGAAAATAGAGCATACTTTGCCTTTCTCAACTCCTTCTTTAGCCAAAGACAAAAGAGCCTCAAAATGTTTATCTGGATCACCACTTTCATCAAATTCCTGATTGACATCACAATAGTCAACGATGAAAATGCCTCCATAGACGCCACAGGATCATACATAAAACAAAATTAGATTAATCCTGAGCACGTCAATTTGGTACAAAATCTCACATTACATCTTGTTGGGTGCACACCAACTGTGCAGAAAAGTCTTGCTGCAATAATAAGCAAAACCAATTATTAGCAATTAAGTATGAAGGACAATGCAACTGGCAGACACTACAGAAATGCAGTTAAAGTTAAACTTATACTACAATACAGAATGCATAAACAGACCATCCGTTTCAGCAATAGCAAGAGCTTCCTTTGACTCCTGGAGAGAGCCTCCAGTCACCTGAAATATTCAGAATAATAGGAATTTTATATTTTAGTAAGTATACAGAAACACGAGACTATTTCTATTATCACTTGATGTTCCAGTTTCCAACTTACTATCACATTATATTGAAGTCCAGACACTGCTCAGCATATATAAGTTAAAAAAAATACTAAAGTGTTACTAGTGATCCCGAACGTGGCTAAAATATCAATCCACGCAGCTTCAGAGAAGTTTAAGTTGATTAGTGAAAGAGCTCAAATTTGATTCCGTCAACACGTCTCACCATCCAACAACAAATATAACTTATATCCTGATAGATTGCAACAACACATACAAATGTGGGTATGAACGAAGCAGTATAAGTTTCGTTTCGGCTTCAATCGGTTATATATTCCTTTTTACTCAATTTTTATTTCTCAAAACCTTGAATTAAATAGAAGTAACAAATAATTTCAATAAATCGACGAGAAATTACAAATATATATATATATAGAATTTTAGGTCAAAGAATTTACAATAATCCGATCGACGCCGGCGGTCCAAGCCCTAGCAAGCACGGAGGCAATGTCAGATACATGATATTGCTTACCATTGTACATTCCTCTGAACATACTATCTGCATATATGCATTTTGAATTTAGAAAACATATAAAAGAGTAATTGGAAAAGCAAAAAAATGCTAAAAATCAAGCGTGCTGAGTACTCTTGTCACCTGTGAAGTTGACGGCTATGTCTGCAATAGAAATACGAACAGAAATGAAAAAAAAAAAATTGTGTCAAATCGAAAAAATAATCACTCGGATTTTCAACAGATAGATGAAAAATCGAGGATGAAATCACTTGCCTATCATCCGTGTACCGCCGCTGCTTGCCATTGTCGGATATTTCTGTAAGTAATTGTGTGCGTATATGAAGAGAGAGAGAGAGAGAGAGAGAGGAGAAACGGGAAAGAGTTTCGGCCGTTTATTGAATTCCTCTGATCTAAAGTCGCGTATCGGAAACGCTTTTACTTCAAAAAGGACATTGTATGTTTTGTAATAATTAATAATAAAAAAAATGTGAAGATAAAATCTCTAATTTCTTTTTCTTTTTCTAATTTAGGTAATGTGGGACAAAATAAAATGTATCAGTTCATTGGGCTTAATTTTAGTTGAGATGTATCAGTATATAAGATCTTTTGAGAAAAATCGGGAAAAAAAAAAGTGATTTTGAGCTTTTTATCGAACGTAAATTGCTTTTCATATATTTTAGTTTCATTGATTATGTTTCTGTTTTTATAAAGAATAAAAAAAAATTAAAAATAAGTTGAAAATAAAAGCCTAAGTTTTTGCATGTGGATTTTTAGTATAGAGTACTTGATTTTCACAATGGCTGCCAAATGTATTTCATTGGGCTTCATCTAACTCAATACTAATTGAGCCTTTTCTGCCTGTCGCTAGACGCTAGCAATCAATGTATTGTTTCTATTAAGTGGGGTCATCAAATGGAAGGTTTAGTGCTCACTTGGTTGCCATTTTATTTGTTTGAATCCTCTGTCAAGATCTTTTTTTCTCTCTCTCTCCCCTTGCCTCTTTTTAAATCTGAACTTTCTGTTTTTTTTCTATTTTTCTCAATCGACGATGGTTTGATGAAGCAGTCGTCTACTTCACCACTGTTTCCACCACCTTCATCGGCGAGTTGGGTTGGAGCACCCTTTTTCAAAATGTACATCACATCTTTAAATCTGACGAGATGAAGATGGGTGATACATAAATTTTTCTATAGCGTTTTAGATGTTTTATTTAGTATTTTATTTTCTCTCTTGTATAAGAGTTTGCTTTCTCTCCGGAATGAGAGTTTCGTTTCTCCTTGAATAGGAGTTGCACAAGAATTTTTTTGTGTTCGTTTGTGAGTTCTTAAAATTTGTTATTTTCAAGAAACTTGGTAATTGGTGTTTTAGATGTTCCATCGTTTGAGTCGATATAAATTGTATTGTTCCAAGCGTTGTAAACTTTCGATTGAATGATATATAAGACCGATTTTCTTCAAAAAAAAAAAAAATCCTCTGTCATGCTATTTGTCGTGGGGTTATCAATTGGAATGTTTATTGTTTGAGTCGTATGTCATGCCTTGGGCTCGCGAGTACGTAAATTAGAATTGAGCATTTAAATCACAACTCAAAATAGATATATTTATTATTTTGTTTATAAATTATTTCAATTTTCCTTGTTTCTTAGATGTGGTACGAGGCTTTACATACTCGCTCCTACATTCCCACGGTTGTATTGATATCAGTTCACACAAATTTTTCCATTTGTCATATAGGAAAGTAGAAATACGTATGATTATAGCCTATCAGCACAAAGTCACCAGACCTGGAAACGTCATTATATCTTTGAAACCTCACCTTCCCCGATTGAGAAGTTATCCAAAACGCGTTTTCCCATAAATTTTGATAAAAATGGAACATTCTCTGAAAAACCCCCATACAGTCCCGCTAAACCTGTAAAACGAGTAAAAAGATCCCTTTTAATTTCATTTGAAAAAATTGCATTTTTGGTCCCATCTATTTGGACTTTCTCAATTCTGATCTAATTCATTACGTGATTCTCATAATGTATTCCATAATTTCTAAAAATTCTTAAATTTGGTCTCAAACTAAATTTTTTGTCCAAAATTTAACGGTGAACTCTGTTAATCAACATTTTGATCAGCTTTCTTGGGAGTTTTTGTGTGTAAGCCGCACGTGATATTGAATATAATCCGTGTGTAAGTGTATTCACAAAAAAATCATCAAATACGAAAACTTTTAGAACTTACAGAACACAATATGATAATACCGTCATTAATTAGACCAAAATTGAAAAAAACAAAACACACAGGACTAAAAATTGCAATTTTCCCAATTCATTTCATTTCCCCTTTGGCTGCTGATAATTCCAGAGCAATTCTCCTAATGCCAGACCAAAAAAGGAGAACTTGACATATTTGCCCCTTGCATTAATATGGAATGAAAATACCAGCCCTTCTTCCTTACCTTGCTGCCCCTCAGCCACCACCGAGAATCTTGTTTGTCTTCCTTTCTCATAACCAGATGTTAAAACTTCACTTAATTACAGAATCATTTGCTAAGCTCTCAATCTATCGTGACTCTTTTTCCTTACTTCGAATTTGCCATTGCTCAACAGGTTTTGGTAATCCAAGAAAGGAGAAAACTGGACAAATAGAGAGAAACTATGGTGGGGGAAAAAAATCAAGTGGATTGAGCAAAAAAATTAAGGGGGCTCGACTCCCATGAGATGAGACGATAGTGGTCGGACAGATATGAAATTTCTTAATTTTTTTCTCTATTACTTTAGTTTGATATTGAAATGTAGGATTGGAGGGCGAACCAAATTACTCGATATTCGATTCGAGCTCATTTGCTAAAAGCTCGTTTGAGCTGGTTAGTTAGCGTATCAAACTAAATTTGAACAACTTTTTGTGTTTAATAAGTTTTAGAGCTCGATTCGAGCTCAGTTCGATTAGTAAAAATAGATAAAAATATATACAAAAAAATCAAATTACTCGAGCTCGACTCGTATTCGGCTTGATTAAAGCTCGACTCGATTAACAATCAAACAAGCTCAAACACAAATTTTGAAACACGATTGTAATTCAAACAAACTTAAACAACAACTCGTTTGGTTCCTATAGACTCATTTATAACCCTATTGAAATGAGGGGCAAATATGTCAAGTTCTCCTCGTTTGCTCTGGCATTAGAAGAATTGGTCTGAAATAATCATTAGCCTTCCCCTTTCCTTGATATTTCCTTTTGCCTTGATTAATTCTTAAATAAGCAATCCCCCCACACTTGATCAAAAATAAAATAAACAAACATCCCCATCAGTTGACTTCTCTCTCTCTCTCTCTCTCTCTCTCTCTCCTCTTCTTCCTCGTTGTTGAACCAGGACGCAGACTACTACCACTATTTTGACCAGTTTTTTCTTTACCCATTCAACCTTCCCCCCAACATTCATACTATCAACATATAAACCCCCCTCCAATTTCCAACCTTCATATCAATCTTAATTTTCATCATCTTAATTCCCCACACATCCACTTCCACAAATCATCATTGCAAATTATATCAATCAACAACAAAAAATGAATGATCTATTCTCATCAGGGTCCTTCTCCCGCTTCCGCAGCCAGGACGACCAATCGCCGCCGCCGAACTCCCACTCCATAGAGATGACACACTCCGCCTCCACCGGCGGCGTGAACCTGGACCGCTTCTTCGAAGATGTCGAAACCGTCAAAGACTCACTCCAAGAACTCGAATCCCTCTACACCCACCTCCAAACCGCCCACGAACAGAGCAAAACCCTCCACAACGCCAAAGCCGTCAAAGACCTCCGCTCCCGCATGGACGCCCACGTCTCCGCCTCCCTCAAAAAAGCCAAGTTCATCAAAGTCCGCCTCGAAGCCCTCGACCGCTCCAACGCCGCCAATCGCAGCCTCCCCGGCTGCGGCCCCGGCAGCTCCTCCGACCGCACCCGCACCTCCGTCGTCAACGGCCTCCGCAAGAAGCTCCACGACACCATGACCCGATTCAACGACCTCCGTCAGAAGATCGGATCCGAGTACAGGGAAACTGTCCAGCGCCGTTACTACACCGTCACCGGCGACAACCCCGACGATCAGACCCTCGACAGGCTGATCGAGACAGGGGAGAGCGAGACGTTTCTCCAGAAGGCCATCCAGGAACAGGGGAGGGGGCAGGTGATGGACACGATCATGGAGATTCAGGAACGGCACGACGCGGTGAAGGATATGGAGAAGAATTTGATGGAGCTGCATCAGGTGTTCTTGGATATGGCGGTCCTGGTGCAGAGCCAGGGGGAGCAGCTTGATGATATTGAGAGCCAGGTGAACAGGGCTAATTCGTTTGTGAGAGGGGGCACGCAGCAGCTGGAGGTTGCCAGGAAACACCAGAAGAATACCAGGAAATGGACTTGTTATGGTATTATCATCTTGTTGATTATTATTTTGATTGTTGTTCTTTCGCTGCGGCCATGGCAGACACGGCGATAGAGATAAAAACATGTGCTTCATTGATTGATTTACTGTGGTGATATTTTGGTATCAGGAAATTCTAGCCCGGTCGAACTTTTTACTCTCTTGTGAGATAAATTTGGGTTCGGTCAGACGGGGTCTGGACTAGAATTTTTTTTTTGGTCACAAAAATTTCACCTCGTATTTTCTTTTTGGCATTTTCATTTTTTGGCGATATGTTTAATTTTTGTATTTATTTTGTCAGTTTATGTATCTACTTTTATATTGATATTGATTATTGTTTGTTGAAGAAATTAGGTGATTAATTGACTATCAAGTATTATTTTCTTGTTTGGTTTTTCTAGATTGGTATGAAAGTTTCAAATCCATTTAGTCTGAGCTGGGTGAGGTTCACCTATCCTTCCTCCTTCCATTTATGGAAGATTTGAGATATTTTCTTAATTAAACCTTTAATAGTGACTATTTGGTTAACCGGTATCCACCGAGTGTTCGAATCTCCATTCTTTGCACTTCAAAAAATATAGTCACTAAAGGTATATATATTTGAAATATTGTTTCTCAAATTCTTTGTTTAGTTCTTTTGGAATTTCTTAAATTTCCCTTCAGATTTCACAAATTAGGATACTTAATTGAAGGAAACATGGAAACCAAAATTTACTTCAAATAATAATATTGAGAAAATTAAATTCAAACCGTTTCGTGTTATGATCAATTACTGAAAACACTCTAGCCTTTTTGAAATTACATAAAGTCTTCCTAATGCATGTTAAGATATTCTTACTATTTCACCATATGTAAACTTTACAAATAGATACCTTGAGAAAATGTCGTTGTAATTTACCAAAAGACATGGGAGTTTTGGTAATTACCACTGGAGTGAAGTGAAGGAGTGTGCATGTAATTAATTCAATAGGATCTTATGTTTTAGTTCTCCTTTTTTTCACTTTTTTATTTTTCCTGGCCAAAATCAGGGATCCAAACATAATCTTAATAATGTATCCACATCGGATAGTTATTGCATTATTGATCCCTATAAAATCCCACATCCCATTTGAGCTCTTACATCGGGATTAATGGTGAGCATTTTACTACTGCAACCATACACACCTCGTCTCATGACTCATAGTCCATCAATACAATATCAAAACAAAGCCCTCAAAAAATAAAAATGAAGTAGCAAGTGGAATAGATGAAACACTATCAAGCGAATACTCCTAAAATCGATCCTGTATAATATCGTATTCGTATTGTACCCGCATTCAGCACGGATACTCTCGAATACCATATCCAGACCATTTTTGAAGTGTCCAAAAATAAAAAGAAAAGAAAAAATTTTGGATACCGTATCCGACATAAAATTTGAATTATTCGATACATTTTGGATACCAGATAGAATATTTGTTTAATATTATATAATACTTTTTAAACTAAAATAAAAAAATAGATAATATTTTTATTTACATAAAAATTAAATAAATGACAAATTTTACAAAGTTAGACAAAATTTTATTTATATCAATAATTTTATCGAATTAAATTTATTTTTATATATTATACATGCATGTATATAGTTGTATCTTCGCCGTGTCGTATCCTAAAATTTTGAAAAAATCGTATCGTCGTACCCGAATCGTTTCGTATCCGTGTCGCCATATCCGTACCCGTGCAACCTAGATGAAATATTATATAATATACCTTAAAGACGTGGAAAGAAGTGGATATGAAATTATGACTCACGCTTCAAGGAAACTTCTCAGCCATCATGTGCATGGACCCCTATCTTTCAGCATCAAGACTTCGTGTTTGGCATCTATACACGTTTTCCTAGTATAATGCGACGACATTTTGTCATTTCTCAGGGTATTAGTAAACCCCGCTTTCGACATATGCTCAGAATTATAACCATTTGATGAAAAAGTCTAAGCCGTTTTAGGCTAAAATATGTACTTGGTGGCCGGTTTTTGCTATCACGTACATGCATTAAATTCAATTATTCTTTACCAAAAAAAAAAAAAAACTCAATTCAATTATTTTATCTTAGTTTTAATTCTAGGCGAAAGAGATACCCTGATCCGACAAATTCAAGCCGATAATTTTTAATTATGGGCCACACACAGGTTCCTATAAGACTCCAAATAAGGAGAGAAAATTCACAATTTATGACAACTTAGAATTGAACTCAAAGGCTCCCAAATGAAAGTGAAAGCTGATACCATTAGACTAACAAGTCTTGCTAATTCACTTCAATTATTATTACCAAAACAAATTCAATTAAACCATTCTTGCAATGTTCGAAGAAAATTTGCTTAAGCACTTCATTTTAGGGTTGTTATGGTGGAAATATAAACTAAGACAATTGAAAGGGTGCAGCTCATAATAAATTGCCAATAGTATTTGAAATGTTGAAACATATGTTAAAAGATATTTTAAGTTAAAGTTTATACGCATAAAGATGCGCTTTATAGTTTCAAAGTTGTTAAATAATTATGATTATTCCCTGAAATCCGGGACGATAATTTTTAATCATGGGCCACATAAACTCTATAAAACTCTAAATAAGGAGAAAAAAATCACAACTCGTGACAACTTAAAATTAAACTCAGAACCTCACAAATGGAAGCTGATACCACTAGACTAATAAGCCTTGGATAATTCAATTCAATTATCATTACCAAAACTAATTCAATTAAACTATTCTTTCAATGTTCAAAGAAAATTTGCTTAAGCACTTCATTTTAGGGTGGTTAGGGTTGAAATATAAACTAAGAAAATTGGAAGGGTGCAGCACATAATAAATTGCCAATAGTATTTGAAATGTTGATATATATGCTAAAGATATTTTAAGTAAAGCTTGTATGCATAAGGCTGCGTTTTAAAGTTTCAAAGTTGTTAAATAATTATGAGCAAAAACTATTCTTTACTAAATAAGTTTAAAGTATAATACGACACAGCAGACGCATCATATACCAGCCACCAATTCTTGTTCCCAACCAAATTGGCTAGTAAGAAACTCAAAATCATAAATCGAGTATTCACCACTCACCACAGAGCAGAAGACTGAAAAAAAAAATTAAAATTAAAAGACAGCATTGCGTATACAAAGATATTTTTCCACCAGTTAATAATACCCCCAAAAAATGAAATGCTTTGACCTATGTTCAGCAACAAAGTTATCTCTTCTCGTTATTTAAAAGATGAATTTTGTTTGCTTAAGTTTTCTATTGCCATAATAATACATTGATCATTGTGATTTACACAGGCTGTAACTGTAAGGTATAAAATTTACTACAAACAATTTCCCTTTTTCTCGAATAGAGGAAGAACAACTTAAAACCTCAATTCATTCTTTCTGCAGCACTGTAATATGATAAGAATGACCCTGGCACGTGCCAGACGACACTCTGGATCCATTCTCTTCTCCTCCATCATTAGAGGACACAATATTCCACTGCAACGTGTAGTTTGATAAATCAAATGTACCTGGAGAAAACACGCAAATCTGGAGAGGAACTTCAGCAGAAGACAAGGGGTCAAGATTGAGTCGAGTTGAACTTGACCCGGACCAAATGAAAGGTGAAACACTCTCGGGCGGTAGAGTAACTCTACCAGTTCGAGTTCCCATGACATCAGATGTCACTTTGAGATCACTCAAGTTTGAAATATCATGCCAACCCAGTTCGTTTCCAGAAACTGATGAAGCAGTGCTGCTGACCAAGCTAACCAAGGGTGTAGAATCGAGGGTGTTAACGCGAACCGATACAGCAACTTCAGAGGAGTTGTGAAGAGTCATAGTCAGATTTATTTCACAGAAAGAAGCTGAAAAGTCGTGCCTCACTGACCGAGGCCCATTAATTAACCACCATATAGGGCTTGTGCTTGCAATTCTGTATGACAGACAGTGAAATAAGCAACCAAATAAAGAAATATATGCAGGTTTCAATTATCCATCAAAAAAAATATCAATGAGTTTTGAATTATTGATGATCAGACCTAATAAGGCCCAAAAGAATCATTATTTATAACGGTTAATTATACTAACTACCCCTCTAATTTAGTGTAATTACAGCCCAATCTCATTATTTTGGGCACATAACAAACACTCCTCTCTTATAATAAAACCTTACATTGAATTGACCCCCCTCTGACTAACGGCCCTTAGTCAAGACTCACGGAAAATGTACAATGTCAATCTTACCCTTGTTAAATAAAAAATTAAAAAAGGGTTAATTACATTAACACCCTTCTTATTTTGAGTAATTACAATGCAACTTGTGCTTTATCGCCTGCTTATAATAAAACCTCACATTGACCCCCCTACGACTAACTTCCGCTACTTTTTTCTTCCTTTTTTTAATTTTTTAATATTTTCTCATAATAACTTCTAAAATTTTCTTTTTTGATTATCACCTTATATATATATATATATATATATATATATATTTGTTCCTTTCAACTTGTTTTGATTTATAATTGGTTTCATGTTTTTAAGCATCTTAATAATTTAAATTTATCTTAATTGAATTATGATATTGCTCCTAAAACAAACCGAACTCGTTATTCGTTTTCATTTTCTAAAAAATATTCAAATTGGCGTAAATCTGAATTTACACTTCATTATCAACAAGTTAATAAGTTTTTTACGAAATCATTTATCTAAGACTAATTTGAAAATTACAATTACATCTTTAATATAATATGAAATTTTACATAAGCCCCTACAAAATATAAAATTTAGAAAATATTTTTGGTTGATGTCGGTAAATTCTGTTAATTTTTTGACAAAAGGGGGCGATTGTAAAGTTTTATTATAAGAGGAGTATACGTGCTCAAAATAAGCGGACTAGGCTGTAATTACACTAAATAAGAGGGGTAGTTAGTGTAATTAACCCTATTTATAAATAAAAGATGTAAATATGCAGAACCTTGTTTATGAGCAATAAGTTACTCAAGCAATTTACCTGCAATGGCAGGCGTGATAGGAGAAAACTTCTTTGGTCCTTGGTAGCCCAGCATCACTGTCACTTCGTGACTCGGATAATAAGATGAAGTCGACCGTGCTACCATGTTCCTAATAAATGGCCAAGATTAATTTTAAAATAAAATTAAATAGAACTACCTTAATGAGAAGAAAATGGATACAATAAAACCCTACTGATCCGCACTAATTAACAAAAAACAACAAAACCAGCATTTTTGTGTCCTCAATGATGAAACCCATGTACACAGGCAAGAGTTGGGACAGGAAATAAAAAAAGCTGAACGCATTCTATTTCATGCTCCACTTTGTGCCAATAGGGAAATAGAAATTATACAAAACGTGCATTGGATTCAAGCCCCCATCTAAGCCATTTAATTGGGTATTGAAATAGTAAATACTTTCATACATTCAACATTTGTTTTATTCAGTACACAGATCACTTTTATCATATTAACCGTGC
Source organism: Buddleja alternifolia (assembly GCA_019426215.1). NCBI lineage: Eukaryota > Viridiplantae > Streptophyta > Magnoliopsida > Lamiales > Scrophulariaceae > Buddleja > Buddleja alternifolia. Next base: position 38,833,154 of record CM033398.1, read on the forward strand.
TATAAATGTCAACCGAACTTTTAGTTTCATGGTATAGAACAAGGCGAGGTGTAGCAAACCTTTTCTAGTCTTTCTTGGTGCACTTTTTCATGATGGTGAAAAAGAAGTAAAGGTGAAATGGTCGTATCAAACAACCCTCTGGAATCATCATCGCCTAGTCTCACATCTGCCCTCCCTGACGTGGCAAGAGAAGATATGTTGTCTTCAGCACTTCCTTGTGTCTTGCGCTTCTGAAGACCAAAGTAACTGAATTATGAAAGCTAAGGAAAATAATTAAATAAGATGCTCAAAACCGCAAAAATTGTGAAAATAAGGCAGGAAGAGTAAAGAACGATGGGGAAGGGCCATTTCAATATATTAGTATCACAATTGTATTATGATGATGTAGAGAAGGCAGAGGACTTGTCCAGTATGGAGCCAAATTCAAAGATTTGACATATTTATCATGCAATCATGGAGGTATATAACACGTTACATGTATCTGCCCTTCTAAAGGCAAACTATGTTTGCTATATAGTACAACTAAATTTCAGTAAGGTTATAATCCTTTATACATTGAACTGAAACTCCGATATGCCTTCTGAAGAAAAAACTAGAGTCTTATGAACGATAAAAGACCATATTTTCAGAAAGTAGTTGAGCACACAATAATAAACCCCATAAGAATGAAAAGGCCCAAATAAAGTAGTTGAACAAACTCTAAATGTAGGTACATACCTTTAGCTTGAAAAAGCATGATAGAGCCTGACCAGCCATTAGAAATTCCAGAGGACATACAGATTCTACCGGTTGGAGCAATGCAAGATCCCACTGATCTCCAACACATGATAACTGATGAACCTGGAAAGTCTCTGCACTGGTCCTGTTGATAACATCCATCCGGACGAGAAACTCTTGCAATCTGGAAGGACAAGGGCTGGTTTGAAATGACACTTCCAAGGATGGCAGCACCTAGTTTAAAGGAATAACATATGTGAAAATTAGCAGATACATTTCTGAGACACATGCATCATTTAGAGACCTAATTTCAATTTGCTAACAGATACGCTGATACTTAAGTAAGTATATACTAGTGCAATCAGAGACGAAGGGAAAAGGGGGGGGCTAGTGGGGCCCCCCGCCCCCCTCAATTTTGAGAAAAAAAAAAATTTACCTACAAAATTTAATTTTTTACATTTTGCCCCTATAAATTTTTTATTTTTGACATTTCGCCCCCCTCAAAATCTAAAAATATTAAGGTTTCCCCAAATTTTTACATTCGCCCCCCTGAGCTCTGAATCCTGGCTCCATCCCTGAGTGCAATTTGATGGTATTTATTCTTGAAAAGTCAATTTGACTTGCAAAAACCATAGATTTTCATAAAAAGAAATAAGATAATACCAAGATAAATATCCAACCTAATTAAATATTAAAAGATGAAATCATGGGTGCATGAAAGCGAGTCATGTTTGGGATGTTCATTTAATTTCTAGAACTAATATTCAAACAATAACATCATCCACTATCCTGAAACATACCTCCAGATTGTAATGCATGCGTAAGGTGCGATATGTTATAACCATTGATCCGTCTTCCATCTCATAGTAGATCGTTATGTACAGTGAAATGCTTCCAGCAGCAGCAGCCCTAAACCAAAGGGGCCACATAAGTGGCTTTTCCCAAGAAATTGTTGTGGTCTGAAAACAGAAAAGGAAACAGTGAATTCAAACTCGCTTCCTGGTCAAAAATCTGAGGTTACATAATGTATAAAATAAGGTGAAGCGCACTGACCTCAGGGAACATGAATATACTATTTGCTGCTCTGGCAACGTCCACTTCTGTGCAACTTTTCGATGAATTTGCCTGCTTTCTTAGGCAAGTGGGAAATTCCGAGTCCATAACTTCCTGATCTGCAAGGTTAAGAAATCTTGGATGACTGACCCTCATCTTCAGATTCTGCCAACAGAGAAACAGGGCTGGTAAAGTGAATGAAGCTAATATTTTCTCCAGCATTACCATTGTACAAAATAACCAAAACATTAAAATTGTTGAGCTCCTCTCCAAGATATTACTCAAATGGAGAAACTTAGAAATAATTAGCAGAAACCATATCACCAAAGAAAAAGAGATGCCTCAATAGGGAACATGCAGATCCTTCGATACCATAAAAAGATGTTAATCTCAAAGATTTAAGGGCATGATTAGGATGGACACTACAAGCAAAGAATAATTTACAAGAATGCCTTGAATGTCTCCTGATGTGAAGGTGCCTAAAGTGTAGGGTCCAAAAGAAGTTTACTTTTGATGATCAGGTTATCACGCTATTGTAATTTCAGAATAACATACAACAACAATATGGTAGTAACTTATGTAAAGAAACGAATCATATCATTCGAAAGTGAATTTCAGATGCCAAGTCTTGAAAACTTCCCTATCATTCTTAAAGGACCTTTGACGATTATTATGTTCTGCACCTCTCATCTCATTGATATGTCAGAATGGAGTATGGTAGTGAATCCGACATAATACCCATAAAAAAGGGTCGGTCTGAGAAGTAGAAGTCCAATAATAAAGCATTCATTGTTCACAAAAGTTAATATAACATTAAAACACCAGCATATGGAAAATGGGATTAACAATTGCATGACAAGAACAATAAATGACTTAATTCTACTCCGCCACATAGGGAGTACTTCATTGTATAAGCTTAATAGTACCGAATATGATTTGTTGAGAAAGAATGAAAAGAAAACACCCCAAAAATAGTCAGAAAAGGTGAGGACAACATCTTGTCTCTACAGCCACTAACTAAAGCAATAAAATAGGTACAGGATAGTAATCTATGTTGCACGGACACGGACACAGACACAGACACAGACACGAGACACGGCAATTTCTGAAAAATATAGGACACGACATGGTTAGGACACGTCGGTTTAATATATATATATATATAACATTGGATATATTATATATTTTAATACATAAAATGAAATTGAAAACAAATGTGTTGGGGATATTTTATTAAATTAAAATGAAATCTTAAAATTAACCTTTCAATATAAACCTCTTACTTATAATTTAACTAAAAAGATCTACTGTTAGGTTGGCCCATTTCACAGCCCAATCAAATATTCACCTAATAATTTGACTTAATAGTTAATATCCATTAGCCCTACCCTAGAAAGCACGGACACTCCAAAAATTATTCCCGAGCGGTGTCGTACGCGTGTCGGACACGACACTTGTGTCGGACACTTCTAATCCATGTCCATGGTTAAAAAAATAAAAAAAATCGGAAAACATGTTTATTGTTATGTTTAGTTTATATTTATATTTTTATTTTGCATTTGCTATTGATAAATAGTTGAATTATTTACAATATACATAGATTTACGAAGAAACAAGTAAAATACAAATTTATATATAGTATATATATATATATATATATATAAAAATTGGACAGCCGTGTCGTGTCCTATATTTTTTTTTAAATGCCGTTCCTCGTGTCCGTGTCGGTGCATCATAGGCCCTACCCCATAAAGCGTAAGCCTGCAAGTTTAAAACCCTATTCCTTACTTGATATTAAAAAATGTCCTCCCTGCTCAAAGCTCCACACTAGATCCGCTGCTACATCTCGTTTTCTTCTCCCTTGACTATTTCATTCTCCTCTTCTCATTCTATTTCCTTTATTAATTACTTGGTCTCTGTTGTTTTAATTGAAGCTTGGTTACATTTAGTGATTTAGATATTTTATCTACAAATAAAAGCAGAAGGAATATTTAGAAGCTGGAAATCGAAGTAAAGAGAGAGAAGGGTCTTGCTTCCCAAACACAGTTGAAAATCAGTTCTTCATTTTAACATTTTCGATTTCAGACACGCTAAGTGCCGTAACGGACACCGCGTCCAACCATTTTTTTTAATTTTAAATCCTGACACGTGTCGGTCGCTTTACGGTGGCCGACACGTGTCACGGACTGCACTGCGCCGATTGGAGGCGTGTCCCTGCATTCTAGATCGTAATGCAAATGTATCCAGGTTAAGACAACTAACCACGGGCTCAACATCAAACTAAACACATCAGCCAACATATCTCCCTTAAAACACATTTTTTTTTGTAATAATTCACATGCTGCAAGTTGTTGACACGAACAAAAATAAAAACCTAGAGTAAGACAGAAAAGTACCTTCACAGATATTTTTGATGGATTTCTCAACTCTAAGGTAAGACGACGGAGATCTCCAGCATAAACTGTTTTAGGTAAGTCGTGAATGACACCCTCAAGCCTGGGTAGACTCTGGATAGGGAGCAAGTTGTAGCAGAAACGTAAGTTTCTCATAAACAGACAATCGATACAGACTAGTAGATAATGCTAAGTTACTCCAAGAAACACAACAAACGTATTTTGGAACAAGAAAGATGTACCTTTATCACCAAAAAGTGCAGGTTATCTTTCACTTGTTTTGGTTTCCTTTTCCCTTTAGCAACTCTCTTTCTAATAATATCTGAATTGAACTTACAAATTCCAACCACTGAACCAGAGAGTTTCCACCTAACACCAACTATTCGTAGGATGCCTTCTATTTTGGGAGTGACTGTTAGCTGAACCTGAAGAGCACGAAGAAAGAGAGCGCAAGTACATTTAGAATGCTAGAAATTAACAAGTGCATCGGGGGAAAACAATAATGCATCCTTATCTGTGAAAAATGTTTACGGTTCTGAATTTGAAGTAATTTAACCGTGTATTTCTTTTTGGTGCTAAGCTATTCTCAAAGTATCAAATCGTGTTTCTTGACATCAATTTGTAGGAAATAGGTGTGCGCATTCATATACAAATAGAGTTTGGGTAGTATAATCGAAACATTAGTGTACAGCTTGACGATCTAGGAAAAACTCGTGTAGCAGATTTTGTAACATTACATTTGATAAACACGGGAAAATGTAAATTGATTGTCAAATCACAAGTTCAGCAAGTATAAAATTTAATCAATTAACCTCAAAATAATAAAGCAACAAATGACAGCATTTAAAGAAAAGTAACATTCTAAAAAGTGATGCCAATGGATCTGAGGGCATACAGTTATAAGAAGACAAAATTTAAGTTATGACTGAAGTCTATTTCAAATCCTCAGTAAAGTCCACTCAATTATGAAACCATGATGCTGCTGAAAAATTATCACCTATGTCTTTAACTCTTTATCACGTATCTTTACAGACAACAATAGGACAAAATGTCTTCCTTCTTAGTTTGATAAAAGTTCCTTGATGGATCATGGACCCCAGAAAAAAAAAATGAAGATTTAAAATCTAAGGTGCGCAGTGTTCTTCTTCAGGCCATGCTAAAATAAAATCCGCGCAAAAAACTTATTAATCTAACACTTTCTTAACAGTAATCCCAAGATATCCATATTACTAGAGCCGAAAGCATTCAAAAAAAAAAAAAAAAGCTTCGACATGATTTCACAAGGAGAGCTCACCAAAATAGTTTCACCTCGTCGCATTGAAATACCAACTTCTGATAAAGTAAATAAAGATGTCTCTAAGCTGAAGTCCCTGCATTCAGCGAGTAAATGGTAATCATCATGAAGTGCTAAGTGCAGGGATCACAATACTAGAAAAGCAATATAAAGGAACCAAATCCATATGCTCCATGGACATACCCACTGATTGATACAGTCCTCAATTCCTTGTCATTCTGATTATCAATCAAAGACCCATTTGCATCTAAATTGTTCAAAACAATGCTAACCCGAGTTAGGATATTTGTATCAATTTTAACATCATGAAAAAATCAAAGAGGAAGTTTGAGAACGTAAATCAACTTAAATGTTCTGAAAAATGCCATATCAAGTTAAGAATGAACATAAACTGGTAGCGCGGGAATGTACCTGATTCAGTTTCCTCGAATTCTACTGAATGCTCGCATATTAAGGAAATATTTGAGACAGACAATGGAATCTGAAGAGGGTTTTTGAAACTAACACCCACCTTGATTGCCTCTGCAAAATCACGAAAGAGATACTCATATGTAGGCCAGCACAAATACAGAGACAGAAATTGATAACAAGAGAAATAACTAATATTTGAACTTTTTCAATCATAGTATGGGGTGTTAAGTTTGTCGCAATAGAACAGAGTGGAGAATCAATTTTGTGTTCCCCCAAAAAAATGTGTTTAAAGCAGTAATATTCAGCATATCTTTATAATTTTTCACTCTTGACCTTAAATTGTGGGCTCACAGCCTCGGGAACGAGTATTTGTGGATGGAACAAATGGAAGTCAATTTAGCACACAGCAGAGTTTTAAGGAAGTAACAAGAAATCCTAATTAAGCTGGACCGTCATCCACACTAAATATACATAAGACCTGCTCCCTCTCTTCTTAACTCCACAACCCTACTCCTTACCCCAATGAAGGCCCAAGACATTGACCTCATAGGGGACACTTCACAATATAAGTGAAAAGGAAACACAAGACAAAATAGAAGGGACAAGAAAGCTACAAATCTCTAGTACTTCCCTTTCATCCAAAACAATTAGGCATCATTTACCTTCATAAAAGTATCATGTAAGATTTCAAACACGCTATCTTCATTTCGTGCAATTTGTTCCTAAATTTTTCATGTATATCTCAAACCAAGCACCTTACTCTGCCATAAATTTCGCTCTAACTCAAGTGATTGACCTTGGAAATTATTTACATGAAACGTATTAAAAAACTCATGCAGATCATAAGCTATCCTAAACCAAGCTATTTTTATTTTTCTCCTAGAAGTAACTAAAAGTATGATTAAGATGAAAGCTGGATTGTCTCATAATCATTCCTTCATCTACAAAGAGGAAGAATTGGCAAACACATGCTGTGGATATAGTCGTTAGAAAATAAAGGAATTTATACAATAATATGTTACTTTTTCCATAGTTATCTACAAATTATAATTAGCTAGGAAACAGAATTATTAGATCATGAACCAACAGAGCCAGGACAACCAATCCCAGTGACAATCTCAAATTGGCCCCAGTATTATATAAGGGCATTGAGGCGGGAAAGATATGTTCCAATACATGCAATGATTTTGCAGCTAAAAAATAATAGGAACTTCATACCTCCAGATACACAAACATTTGATTCTTTGTACTTCTTTGGTAAAACCTTCGGTTGTGACTCCAGCCAGTTGGTCTTCACAGCTGACAGTGATGGAACCATGTCCTCCTCCAAAGATTGCCATACATTTTCTCTAATACTGGCCTGAAGTTTAGTAAATAAGGATTAGAAGTATGAAAGAACATCCATGTATGAAAGCGGGGTAATAAACGTAGATACACCATGCAGTAGATTAGATGATTGTACATAATTATATGGTAAAATAGTTAAATTGATATCTTTTCAAATCAACATTGGTGCAGGACCAACTGTCAAGATTAGAGTTAAATAGTGAGAGAAAGAGTGATGAACCTCACAAGAAACCAAATGACAAACAACTACTTCAGTTAGTGTTCAGTATTAAAACACTCAAACGTCATAACCCTTGATGCTGGATACGAAATCACTGGTGCTCTACCATGTGGTGTGGGTACGGGTCTAACCGGAACTACGACTTTCCACAGAATTTTATATGTATCTATGAGATAGTATGGAATTCTGTTTACACACTTTCAGTTGAGTATCTGTTACCCTCCCTTTCCTGCTAGGATAGGAAATCCTGTATTTTACTTATCCATACGCTGGAGTCATTGGGTTTCTGGAATAGTGTAAAAAAAGTGCTTTGAACCATTGCTAGTGACTCGGACACACATTGCCATCTACTCGGGCAATATTTGAACAACACTCTAGCCACCAGTCAACCATGTCGGGAAAAATTCATATTATAATTCCAAAGACAGTTCGTGGACGTGCTATACTTTACGTCAAATCAAGGCAGTAAGATTACATGTGTAAGCTCGAGAGTCGAGACATCAAAACTAAAGTTAGAAACTTTCTCGTACAGGGGTTGCTAGTGCATATGTCAGGGAACTAAGAAACCATCCATTTTCCTAGAGCTCCATCATTAGCAGCAGGTAGAAGAACATAAACATAATGACGCCACGCTTGGAAGCCAAATCTTTCCAGTAGACAACTGGACAGAAACTGGAAACTGGCTTGAACCACAAAGAATCAGGTAATGCAAATTGTATTTGAAGGCAGCAACAGAAAACAATACACAGAAAAAAACTCTGTAACTGACTATCAACATCACATGGATGATCAAATATATGCACAAATCAGAAGATAAATCTGTCCACCACAGGGTTGCTATTAAGGAATACCACGAACTAACTTACAGCAGCAGGAGATGCATAGGTCCGATGATCTTCGAAAACAACTTTGGTTAAAGGAAAGTTGATGATCGGCAACTGAAGCCTCAAAACCTCAAATGTTTTCCCCGTTTCCTACATAATACAAAAGAAACAAGTAAAAGATGGATGGCAATGACATTTTAGCGGGATTAAATGTAGAATAATCATGCAACATGAACATAAGGGTGTAACCTAATGTCTAAAGTAGACTGGAAAAGATATTATGTAAACAACAACAAATTTCATCAGCTTTATATCATAGTAACAGAAATCAAAAATAGATGAGCGCACAGAAGGTGCGACAGAATAAGAAACCAAATGTGGACGTGGTGTTACAACTGGCACGAACCAAAAAGCATCCCCTCTTACCCCCCCAAGTTTAGTGCGTATGGGAAGCCACAATGCAAAACTTTGTTTAGAAGATTATAATTAGCATAGGTTGCAGAGGAAAAAGAGGTCATTTATCATTACAATTGCTCTTTAAGATAAGAAAGAAAATGCAAAAATATTTGACTTTGAGACTCTGATAGCGGTCTACCAAGAAAATGATTTTAGGAAAGAACAAAACAAACTAAGCTCACCAACCTTAATAATTCGAAAAAAGTCTCTCATAAACAACTCTTGAGTGGCCTCGGATTGATGGCCACAGGCCAGGACCTCTAAAACGTGTTTAATAGCCTCATCAAACATTCCAAGTAATGCATACCACCTGAAAACATTCTTGAGACCAGTCACAAAGTTATATACTCTAAGTTATATATACTTATAAGAAGATTCAAGAGTTTTCAGAATTTACTTTCCAATGTGGAAATGAACATGATCCCTGATGTGGCTCCAAGTTGTGCCTTTGAAGACAGAAAGAGCACTTCTGTATGTTCTGATTGCATGTTTTATCTGATGAAAGACAAGAAAACAATTAGATCATAGAAGTATGTGGAAGTAAAAATTTCTAAAATGGTAAGAAACATTACCTGATCGCATTCCTTGTAGAGGTCACCAGAAAGAACAAGATGAAATCCATACTTCCGCAACATGTTTGGTGTGGATAACAAGTAGCAGTAGGATGCTTGCTCAAGCATCACTGCAGAATGCAGGGGTTCCTAAGAATGAAATGTTTCAGATAATAATACGATGATTGCCATCAAATTAATTTTCATAATTATGGGCATTACCTCACCAGAGATACGAAAATAGACACCTGCAGCGTCTTTGTACTGATCCCTAGCCTTTAACATTTCAGCCCACCATATACCACAACGTGTAGCGTTCCGCCGGCCAGCTGACCCTAGTTTCTGAAGTTAAATGGTTTGTGTTAAGTCATCTGGATGCTGGACAGACAAAAGATACATCTACGGAAACATAAGTCTTCCAGATCGAGATGTGATATATGGAAATTAGAAGACTTGAATTTACTTATACAATATCTTAAAGACTAAAATGCAGTAAAAAATTCAAAAATCTAATTTGGCACGTGAATGAGATTTCAGATTATGGAACAGTTCAACTTAAGCATCCTCTCAAGAAAAGAAATCACTTTCCTGGTATAAACCAAATATTAGTATCAGCTATCAGGTAAAGGCACTGAGATTCGCTTCAGCCGTTTTCCCTTCAAATTTCTAAGATGGGTTAGTTTACTTCATGACACCAACTCCACAACTCGACCCAATTAAGTGAAGGGTTTGAAAGCTTGAAATTACAGTCCTGCCTGTATAGTGTCATGAATTGCAACTTAATCCCGATCCTTTCTTTTTGGATAAATAAGCAGCTTAGTTCTAAATTTAAGAGAACTGTATCTTATTTTCGCCTTTGAGTTACTGGACAAAATCACCCACTTCAACACTATGTCAATTTCGTGAATTTACTATTCCACCCAGAAAGCTGAAAATTGCAATCCTAAAGATTAGTTGCTCTATATATGGTTTTAATGTTCAGTCAAATTGAACAAGTTGACTGAACTTGGGCAAAAAATTCGATCTCAGTTATTAAAACAAGCGTGTGCGGGGATCAAATGAGGGAAATTTTAAACTTTTTAGCCATATTTTTTTATTTCCTTATCACATTTAGGCCTCTGGAGTGAATATTTGTATTCATAAGCCTTAACAACCCAAGCAGAGTCTTTCTCTTTGATAATGAGTCTTGTTTCTTTTTCATTCAAGTAAAACGGTTGTGTATGTCCGCTAACTCCTCAAATAGATAAAAGAAAAATGACAGAAAAAATTTCCAAGGGAAGAACCGATCTGTAAAGAAAACTAAACAAAGTTGGCAAGTTTGTTTATGCATACTGAATAAGTGATAAAAGCATTTTCCATGCAGTACTCAGCATCTTTTCTTGACTGATCCAGCATAAAATAAGCAAGTCCCATCATCTCCTGCGAAAACAATCAAAAGCCCAAGTCTCATACAGTCCAGAATGAATCCCAAGTGCAAGAAATATACTCAATGCAAAAGGATTAAAAAAGGAATGAAGATATAGGTTGAAAGTATCTCAAAATGGTGTCCGGAAACAGTCAATTTCATTAACAAATGAGCATGATTATTAAATTGTTCTAGGAACAAACCAATCAAACTTCGCTCTGGCAAGCACGTCGGAGCAATTTAGCTTATTACCCTAATAGATTTAGCAACACATAAGCAAGAGGGTGTGAAAGAAAATGACGAAATGAATGCAGCTTGCAGAAGAAATCAACAGTCTAGAAGAAACAAACAAGAAAGAACAGACAAAGACATGAAGCAAAGAACAATCAATAACGTAAAGACAAGATGGAAAACTTAAATAACACTAGAAAATTTTCGACAAACAAGTCCAATTATTATCAAGCATACTAAGGGAACAAGTAATAGAAATTGCGTTTATAAGCACGCATAACTTCATTTACTTTACGTATATTACACCCTCCACATACGCAATTGAGACGGTATTTAATAATGAAAATCTCGGTACTTTAAGAAGGAACCAAAAACAGCAATATATTCATTGCATCCGGCAGATGATCATCACGATGCACACAACAGCATCCAACAACAGGAAGAGGTAAAGAAGAGAGGACCAGGGACAAGTACGTACCTGAACACCAGCATAATGTTTCCATGCCTTATCAAGCTTGTAATCGGTAGAAATTAGTCTATAGTTTGACAATGCAAGTTCATAGTCTCGTAACATGAAAGCATAGTCACCCAAAACTCGTATCTGATATTCTGTGGAGCTAAAAGTGTACCTTCAGCAGTGATAAGCAAGCCAAGTTAGGTAGAGCAAGGGAAAAAAGGAGACAGCTACACAAGCATGAAGCACTATTATCTAAAAAAAATTAAATCTCAAACATACACTTGGCTGTTCGGATTTTCTGGTGGATCTTCTTTCCCTTTTCTCCACCATAAGTTTTTTATTTGGTTTCTAAAACCCTTTCTTGTAGCTGAAACCTGGTCTAATAGACATTAGATTGAAGCAGACAAGAGCAAAGACAACAAAAGTTTGATATCTAACAAAGCAACCTCAAGTCCAATGAGATGAATATACCTGCTGATTAAGCAGACGAATCTTCAGCTCCATTTGAGGAATGATATGTTTTGATGAGAAATCTTGCATTGTATTTCTCAACTGTATAATTTGAGAAAAAGGTTTAAGTTAATCATGTCACAGATAAAAATTTCTCATAAAGCAATATGAGTTATGGCTTGAAAGAAAATACCTCCTCTATATCATCAACACTAAGTAAGCAACCAAACTGCTGATCATTTGAAGCGTTATTTTTCTGAAAGAAAGCAAAATAAATATGAGAGATTAAGCATTGAAAGGAAATGTCAATTTTCAAAAATTGCCTCACATAATATGCCCATGGATTTTCCTGATGTTCTTCTGTGTCATCTGTAGAGGAGTTTATACACAACAAACGACAATCATTTGCACCAAATGTATTTCTCATTTCTGTCAGAATTCCAGTGGCTCTGCATAGAAAGATTGAACATAAAAATCTCATACTTAGCAGTTGCAGCGAGAAGTCAATAAACATCAAAGACCACAAAATGTTGGTTCCTCTATTACTTATGTTTTTGTCAAAGATGCCATCTTTGTTAGAATTAATTGTGTGTCTTCTTGAGCAAGACACCATCTACAGCGGGTACAACCACAAATTAGTTCTCCGTCCCTAATTACTGTTCACATTTGAATTGGCACTAAGTCAGAGATGAGTTAAGGTATGATATTCTATCCATCTTTTCAGTCTTTTTATTGAAGGTTGAATCGTATCATATAAGAGTATTTGAAAGTAGTGGTACTTTAGGAGAGTAAATAGGTCTTTTGAAAAAGAGAACACTATATGTGCAACAGCCTTCGGAAGAGACAGAAGCATCTATGCGTGATGTAGTTATCAAACTATTCTTAAGGAAGATTAAGACTCGCTAACAAAGATAATAAATTACCAATAATAGTAATCATTTGATGGTTGAACTGCATTACACCATTAAAAGATAGATATTCATCTCCACTGGTCAGTAAGTTAATGAAGAACCAATATAATCTACTAAGATCAGGAAACTTCTGCACATGTTTAAATCTATCCCAGGTAAATAATGTCCGAATTTTAACAACTCCAGTTCTCTTTATCCAACGATTTTAGTCTTTGATACATATTTTCCTTAGATGGATAATCATATCTAAAACCAGCATGATCAGTGATCCGTAAAATGCAAATATAACTTGAGATGTTCAGGTAGTCTGCATGATATAAATTTAAGCCTAGGAGGAAAGGAGCTCAGAACATACTTCTCTAACATGCCATCTTGATTATCATGTACCAGCAAGAAGTACTTCAGAATCTTTGGATCCATAGCACCATCATTAAGAAGAGAGGGCAACTGGTTTGTGTTGAAGAGGTCAACAAATTTGTCTATCGGATCTTTATCCCTTGAAGAGACAGCAACAAGGCCTATTTGCATCCACATGAAAAAGATAAGCCAAAAAGGGATACCAACTCATTTTTCAACAGAACAGATTGAGGAGAAAAAAGGGGGGGAAAATAACCACCAGGGTGCAAACTGAAAACAATGTGTCTATGAGTTGTATACAGGCTTACATGCCACAGGATGATCAAAAGCTTCATGTTCCGAAAAGGAGACAGCATCTATCAGCTCTTTGTTGAAAACTGGAAACCATGATGGCACAAAGTCCTGCTCAGAGGCTGCACAAACAAACTAAAAGTCAGTCACTAAAATTAATGGCTAAAAGTCTCAATTTAGGTGCAATGTCCTAACTTAAGAAAATCAACTGATTATATCACTATAGAACCTCAAAAGTAGTTAAAGTTTTATTTGTCATCTATAGAATAGCAAAAAAGGTAGCATACATAGTCGTTTTGCATAAAATTGGCCTCAAATATGTCCGACACTGCGAAACACATTTCTATAGGGACATATCTTGGCCGCGTTCATTAAGTTTTATCTTCTTACAGATGCAAAAAGAATTCCATGTCAAAGATGGAGGGATTTACAGCTTACTCGCTATTAATGACTCAATTTCTGGAGCATCTGAACACAGATCAGTAATATCTTTATCCCCTGCATGAGTGATAACTTGTTTTAACCTCTCCTTTGCAACCTGTATGGACAGTCGTGAGATGCAAAGGAAAGATAGGAAATATCAAAATGATCTCAATCCAGCACATATTCCTCCAACTCTTAGGAATATACCCTCCAGATCATGGGAATATACACTATGAAAGTGAGAGCAGAAATAAATTAATGATATATAGATGACAATTGCACATTGTGCAGAGAAATCATAAATAATAGTGTTGGATGCCTACAGCACGATATTAATAGCCCAAAGATTTCAATGGCATGGCATAATCTTCATTTTTTGAAGATTATTTCATGTTACTCCTAAGCAATTAAGAAAGCTCCCAAAAAGTATCCATTTCAAAGCAAGAGGGAGCTGCGAAAGTCATCTTATGCTAACATAAAAGTCGGAGATATCAATTTACAATAGATTGCACAATCCCCGCACCCTGATTGTCAAGCAATTTAGTTCTTACACAGCTTTACCTTTAGGCAGCTTACTCTCACTAAATCCCTAAGTGCCAAATATGATTTCATATTTAATAATCAAAATTCCCCCTTAAACAAAGTGTGGGCGAGGATGGTTCAAGATCTACCAAGCAAGAAACACGTTTGTCATTTGATTTGATGTCCTTGGTGTTCTGGTGCCTCCTAACCGAATTGTCGACTTAGGCATTTAGCTACGTTCACTAAAGGACCAAGGTTAAACTAGACTGGAGTCAAAATGAAAACAATTGTTCCCCCCTGTGCATGATAATGTATGTTTACCTACAATATAACACTACACATAACATATGCATTAGTTTGTCCCTCACACGAGCCTTATTTGCGCAAAACTCGCACACATACACATTATGACAGTAACTGGTACTCAGTCAGTCGTTCATGATTCAATTGGTCTAGACTAGAGGCGGTCGGACCAAAGAGATTTAGCTTCTTATTGTAAGCATAACCAGATGTTTTCTTTGATTATATTATGCAAGAGTTGATGCTTTGTTGTAGAAGAGGTAAAGTTAATGTGAAGTTTCTGGAGTTCTAGTACCTATGACAAGTTTAATGACATGTAGTGTTTGAATTGGCCATGTAGATTCAAAAGGCTAGTTGACAATAAAAAAGAAAAAATGGAAGGGAGCATAACATAGTGTAAGTACCCAGAACCAAGCATTCCCATGGATTTGGTGTATTCTACATCACTCAATTTGGGATCATGGTGAAAATCATAAGCATAACATACCAAAGCAAATAAATCCAACAACAGACCTAGCATATGTTCCCCTCAGGCCACCCTTCAACTGAAATGTTTTAAAATAACAAAATTAGCCCAATCACAGACGTAATTCAGGGTTAACCGATGGATCACTTACACAAAATTTAGCCAGATGCAAATTTTTTAGTCTTTATACCTAATAATTGATACTTAGGATAACAAAATGCTAGACTGAGCAAAAAACCCTATAAATATTTTCCTCAAGAAAGTGTAGGGAACACAGTAAGAAAATCAAAAGTGTAAGAGAGATAAACATAAGATTACTAATCCCAGCCTAGCAATGCACTATCCTTGATATCTATATCACTTCAGCAGAAAACATGTGCGTGGGGACTGGGGATTTGATGTATTTAGGTCGAAAGTACGCATGTATCTCTAGGGAGTACTAGTTGACTGGTAGTTGCATTTGGCAGAAAGTCACATACTTAGCCTTTGTTTGGTGTGTTTAGGGCTTTACATCTGGTAGACCGTCATAAAGAATGGCAATTAGTTTCTGTTTCTATGTAACTTAATCCGGTGATTTTGAGGAGTTCTTGTCCTCTTCCCTGTAATCCATTTTCCTTTTTAAATTCAATTTATTATCAAAGAAAAAAGACCGTGTGTAGGAACTTTTGACTCTCTATTTTTGGAATTTCGAAATTCTAATAAGAAACTATCCAATTTCTTTATTACTAATGCACCCATAGGGAAATGCAAGATGACACATTGCAGATTATACTAAAATGTCAGCGTCCAAATGATACTTGAACACAACTGCCAAAGACGCTTCCAAAAATAATAGCGTCAACACCTATAACTGAAGCCTTGAATAATAGATTAGCATTAGCACTATGATTGAGTTTTAGGACTTTGCACAGATACAACCTTAACTTCATAGTTGGTGTCATGAGATACCGTCAATTCTCCCTAAGGTTCTAGTTTGCCCGCCCTCGGTTTTACTTTTCCTATTATCAATAATCCATTACTGTGTTCAAAAAATTAGAGATTATAGTATGATTATTTAGAATATCCAGTTTTCCCCCTTATGGTCACTCTCGCTTTCCGGTTAACTTTCCAGAAGACTTTTTCGCTGACAATCAGGGAAACTTTCTGTGATATAACATTATACTTGTTCCAAAAGAGTCACCCTAGGAACCCTAAAACTGAACATGTCAAATCATCTTCGATATCGCAATAGGTAGAATGGCACTTCAGCCTCCTAAAATGCCTAATCCTAATATTGTGACTTATAGACAAAATCATTCAAAAAAAATTGTAAGTTAATACATACCAATTTGTGCAATCTAATTGGGAAAGACAAAGCAATACAATTAGAGGTGATCCGAGAACTAATGTTCACATTTATGCAGCATAAAGGCCTCATTTTAACAAAGATGAAAACTCGGGACATACAAGTGTGCGTCTGTGAGTAAATAATAACCATTTTGCCTACCCAAGTTTCAGAATGTGTAATATTTCACAATGCATGATGGTGTTTACAAGTCCTCAAGGACAAGCCCAAAAATCACCACATTTCAGACCTTGCTGGGAGTTATTCAGCTAAAATCCAAACATTTTGTGAGCAGTATTCACTTGCTTGGTTCACAAATCTGTGGCGCAAGAAAATTTAGACTTGAATTGTTGAAATCACTATACAGAACAGGGCCTGTCACCTAAGCCTTCACATTCTAACTTGAATTTCTCTATGTTGCACTCTATGCTATAGTAGTGCAATAAATAATCCACGCCTACAGTCTGGCATATGCATTCATCAACAAAATTCATATATACATATATACGCATACACACACACACACACACACACAAAGCCAATGCATAACTAAAATGCTTCGAAATAAGCGTACCTCGATATTCGGTTGCCGAATTTCAGCAGAGTAAAACAATCTCAATTTAAATTTTCTGAGTCTGTAAGGCTGATCATTAGCTGTCCTTACCGGCACTGAGAATCGAGAAATGAAATGAATTAGAACATCTTAATTAAAACAACCTCACCACCAAAACAATCTGCGCTAAGCTAAAGCTCTCCAGATTGTACGTACCGTCGATGTTGATGAAATTACAGAACGGCGTGAGCATTTCAATCAGTGAGAGTCCGTTTTTCCGGCAAGACTCCTCGACGAGCGGCGTACGGAGGACCATGACCGCCGGCGTGATCTCGTCCAGTAGCATCCTGCCAAGTTTCGTGTTCGCCGGATCCACCATCCTACTCGGATTTGTGACCCGGATTGATGAACACCGTGACTCGTTCAAATGTGACTGAGTTGACTCACTCGTTTAGTTTTCAGCTCTAGAGAGGGAGAAGGTGCAGACTCAGATCTTGGGCAGGCAGACGGGGAAGAAGTACAGCCAGCTCTGCACGTGGGCATATTGTGGGCTGGTGAAAGGCCCATTAAACTGGCCATGTTGATTAATAGTGGGCCGAATGGGTGAAAAGTAAACTAGGGGCCTAGATAATTTAACGTTCTGACTTTACTCTGCTTATATGGAATCGTGCAGAGCCTGCATGGCCAATGATTAATAAACTATTGGCTCGGATTTGTTAGCTTAGAGTATCCTTTTGAATTAAAAAAAAAAATCTCTTTTTTTTGGTTAACTTTGATTAATTATTGAACTACAATTTAGCTTAATACTCCTCTTAATTATTTAATTTATGTGTTTTGCTATAGGCCATGTTGATCTAAATGGGCCCCAGGGGTGAAAATTAAACTAGGCCCAACTAATTAAACATGCTGCATTTTCTGTTTTAAATGTGTTTTTCTTCTTCCCTGCATGTCGCTATGATCCTATAGGGTAATCCCCTCCTCATTGAATTTGAAAAAAAAAATGTTCTTTTCTTTTTTCTTTCGGGTAATTTGATTAGTTATTGAACTACAATTTAGCTTCTTAGTACGATTTAACTTCTTTTTTTTTTTTTTTGCTAATTCAAGTATTTTGCTAAATTGAAAAACTTGCTATTTAAAATTGTCGTTTGTACTATTTATCGGTTTGAGAACTCACATAAAAGACTAATTTACGAGTACAGAGTTCATGAGATTTTTAAAACGTCCAATATATAATATATAATTCAAAAATATTTAGTTCAATATTTCTTGTTATATGTGCTTCCTATGTTCAACAAGTATGCGATTAGAATTTGCAATTATGCTACCTCTCAATTTTTAAAAACACATGAAAATTCCTTTGCAAATACCATAATTCATGAATTTGTTAATCTAAATCTAATAGGCAATATAGTCCACAAATATTTAAAATGTTGACAGTTTAATGTTAGCGTTTCTTTATCTTTTTTTTTATGTCTTTCATGGATAGGGTTTTAATGTCTTGAAAGATTGTTCACATAGTTCCCCACCACAAGTCCACAGCGGGTTTCTCAATTTCGTAACAAACTGCAATTTGAAATTAGAAGTCAACACTACATAATATTATGTTGTAGTATGTTTGCTTTGATTTTGGTAATGAATCAATTGATTTGGTTGTGTGTGTTTTTATATATGATGTGGCATGCACTTGCCTTCTCGCACACCGCATGCCCTTGTATAAGGTATTATCCGCTTTGGCCGGAGCCTCACGGGTTTGTCTTTAAAAGGCGTCTCGCTAGGGAAAAGGGGGCTTGAGGTTTATAAGCCTCCAGGCTTGGGGTTTATAAGCCTCTCAAGAACCTCATTTCCATCCGATGTGGAAAGTAGTTACATACACATCAATATTTATAAAACTCATTGTAGAGAATTTTAAGTTACTTCCTAACAATACAATATACATTGTTTTAAGCATAGACTTGTCCACGCATAAACAAATGTGTGTGTATGTACATTATATGAAAAATTGTTAAAATAAACCATTCAAAAGTTTTATATAATAACAAATTTTGTAAAGACAGTTTTCAATCCAAAATAGCCGTCTATCAATTTTTCATTAAAAGGGAAACAATAGCTAAGAGTTAATTGTTTCGGGACTATTATACACTTTGGTTTTCTAAAGTAATAGTAAAGTATTATTTTTTTGATAAGGAAGTAATAATAAAATAAATGGTATATTTTTGTATAGTTGATCATTTTCATATGTTGAATAGTAAATTGTACTTATTTCTTAATCTTAACATGTTAACTAATTGGAAACTAGATTATAAATAAACAAGTTATTAATTTGACAATTCCAAGTAAAAAATTTGGTTTATTATTAGTCTAGAAAAATAAGGATAAATTTGAATTTTGTATGATCAAAAAATGGTGAAATTAATATTTGGACAAATCTCCAGCTTCAGTCTCACACAGAGGTTGACGTTGGATGGTTGATTTTTCAAGGCTTGTGTTTGAGTAAACAAACAAAGGACTCTCTCTTTTCACAAATGAGTTCTTCCTATTAAAGCATGTAGCATTTTTCATTCTCAGGTAGAGTGACTATTGTTAATATACTTGTTTTATAATTAATTAAAAAATCTTATATCATTGTTTTTTCACATTTTTTTATTTAGAAAGTATTATCGTTTAAATACATCAAAGTCAATTAGTTGTAAATTTTAAAGGGATTTTATGCAATTTTCTCTTTTATATTATACAATAGAATATGGAACCGCAAAAATCGAATTTGATGTGACAATTAGCTTTGGCATGACAAAATAATCTTTTTAACCTTCATCCATATTTTGTTGATTTTTTCATATGATCACCAATTTACGCTCACTCTATTTTCCTGCTTTCATTTCTTCCCTCTGTGTTTTTGAAGTCTCTCTCCTTTTCACATAGTCAATTGTTTTGTCTTTACAACATTATTCTTATCATTTTTCGACTTTTATCATTTTATTTTTTTAGTACCTTTATTTATTCCTTTATACGTATATCAAATATGATATGTCAATTATTATATACTAGGATATCAAGATTTAAGCATAACATTTTCTACTCTAACACAAAATATCAAATGTATCATTTCAATTTGATTGGGCAGCTGAGCCTTTGTGCCTTAGGGCACGGGTTCGATTCCCTTTGAAGGAAAGCCTATTGGCCTCCTCTACTGTGAGTCTGTCAGCTATGACCAATCTAGGCCAATTTATCTCTCTTGTGTGGTTTGTGCAAACTATTGCACATGAGCGAAATTTACCCAATGCGCACCCTAAGGGTAGCGGCTGTGGGTTTCCCTCGTCATAAAAAAAAATCTCAATTTGTAACAATTCACCAACCATGTTTTCATCTAAAAAATATCTTTAGCCACTCAAATTAACAGGCACAAATTGTAACCAATTAACTACCACAAAACTAAATGTACATATACCATCTATTTTCAACACTATATACATTTATAGACCTTTTTTATAACACATGTTTAAAATATAATTTGCATATATGGAATATAATTCTTATATTAAACATTCTGTCAAATTTAAAAAACTTCACTTACATCCATATGTTCACTAATTGTATTTTGTTGGACAAAATTACATTAACCTTGTTATACTAACACATCATTAAAGTATGACACTCCGTCAACTATCCTGAAACATTATTCAAAATGAAACTGAAGCAAGCAAATTTAACATCAATTTAAGGATAATAAATGTATGACAACAATATAATATTCAAAGCTAGATACAAGAGAATAAATTAATATTTTTCCCATCCCAAGCTTTAAATATTCGTGGTACTGTTGCTAAGACATTTAAATCTTTTTGTAAGATAGATTTGTTTTCTAAAGTATGATTTTGGGTGATAATATCGGGGGGTTTAGTTTAGGAGATATGTCATACTTCAAATGCAGCCTGTACAATAAGTTAAGGTATAAAAATATTTATTTTTCTTTGGTAATTAACGGAAAAGTTATTATATCACATTAATATGTAATGTTCTCTCCTCTTTTCTTATTATGTTCATTTTTTTACTGTAATATATCAAACAATGAAATTTTTTATTTTTTTTCCTTTGCCTAGCAATTTTCTTGAACTAAACTAAAAAGTAAGAATAAAATTAGGGAGTTGATAAAGACATTACACATCTTTTTCAAATTAACTAAGCTGCTAAAATATCCCTCAATATATCATATAAAACTCTTATTAATATTAAAAGGTAAACTGTTTACACTAAGATTGAAACGGGGTTTTCGCGAATAAAACAAAAAAAAAAAATCCAAATAGCCCAACCGTAATTAATGGGCCCAGAGATAAAAAATAAAGTTCATTATAGCATAACAATGCATAGAGTGGTTTAAAATGGAATAGGCTCAATGAGAGTCCAGATTTGACAAGATAACAAGTCAGGCTCAAAGGAATCAATTCAGAGGCGGGTCCAAAGGGCTGAAAATCTCGTAAGTAACCCGCCAAGACGAGAGAATTTTGAAAAAGAAGTTGGAAGCAGTTCCCGGCGATTGAGAACGGGGATCACAGAGCTGAGATAAATACGAAAAAAGAAAAAGAGAAGAGGGAGCATCAGAATCATCAACAATTTTATATTTTTCTTTTCTTCTTAGGAGTAGCTCTGATTAAGAGTAATTTATAGCGTAAATTAGCAGTAATTCTAGACTTCTAGTTTGTATCAGCTTATCAAGAATTGCTGGATTTGACTTCCAAGGCTTGTACCAGCACTCGATCACTTGTAATCTCTTCAGAATCGAAAACTTTCATGGAGGTATAAATTATCCTTTGTTCATATTTAAGTATTTGATAAGTAATTTGTATCTTGACTTGAGTTTTCATTCGTCACCTTCAAATTCGAAATCATTAAAGTTATAAAGTCTTGAACCACCTTATAGCGAGTCGAACGCGGGGGTTGAAAAATAATCTCAAGTTATAGATTATCAAAGGGCTAGGAGCGAACATTCGGATCCACCTTAATCTAATTTGTTTCTTTTTAACGAAACATAAACTAAATATTCCCATCTAAATAAGCTTTGAAAAATATTTTTTAATTATTTTTTCAGAAAAAAGTACCAAATAAAATTGCGTTTATCCTCGAGCATTTTTTTTGGAAATAAAAAAAACCCAATTGTTATCAGTGCAATAACTAATCATCTTGCTATGAATATTCAAATCCCAATATGATTTTATCGAACTTGTAAACGATATGTGTTACTCATTTGTTCCATAGTAAATATTAGAATTTCTTTTTTGAATATTAAAAATTAATATAACATCGAAGGCCTAAAAATTACCCAAAAAATAAAAATAATCGTCAGATCACGTTACACCGAGCTAGTATTGGTGAACTCAGTACGTCCACCTAAAATAATAACTAATTTTATATTTTGTTAAATTTAGTGAAACAATAATTGTCAATTTTATCCAAAATAAAATAACATCTATCCGAATTTGTTTCTAAATAAATCAATAAAACTTTTAGTCATATCGAACTTTTTGTTTACTTATTATCTAAGCTAGTTATCCGACCCCTTAAAATTTTAAAATTACAAACTATTAAATTTTGAATACTCAATCTATATTTAATTAGAAAAGTGATATAAAGTTAGCTTATCAAATATAATAATAATAATTATCTTAATAGACTAAAATATATTTTTGTCAGTGTGATGAAATTTAAATAAAAGTAGAATGAATAACCAATTGTCCAATTCCCTAAAATTACAACCGGTGAATAAAAATTAGAAGGGCATAACGAAGGTTTTGAAATTTTCGAGGATTGTGCTAATACAGAGATCATATGAAAACTGTACTTAACTACATAATTTTATTTCCTCAGCATTATTTTTGAATTAACTACAGTTATCTCTCCTCTCAGCTCTTTCTGCAACTAAAACCCTAACAATTTTGCTCCCCGCCCATTCACCTCGATTCAATTCGTGTCAGGGCCGAGGGTACAATGGGTCGCCCAGAGCCCTGCGTCCTCTACGCCCACACATTCGTTCACCCCCATCTCGACGAATACGTTGACGAGGTACTTCAATCACTTTTCGTTTGTGTGTGTTCTTGATTATCTAATATAATGTGTAATTTGTTTCTGTTTAGGTTCGAATTTGGGTATATTTTCGGAATTATCTTTTCTTAATGCACATTTGGTAGCATCACGAGCTCTTGCATAGTTGAATTTTGTTTTGTACCTTAATTGAATGGTTTGTGTGTTCATCAGTTATGCGCATACTGGTTGTTGACATAGGTAGCAAGGATTCAAGATAAGCAAGGGATATTGTTTTTAAGGGAATTGAACTATTGAGTATTTGAGTGATATAATTTTTTTGTTTTTATTAAAAGTTAGGTAGATCATAAGCAAGTGTTTATGTAATACTCCTGATGTGCACACTTGTAATGCTGAATTAGCGGATGGTAGTTTAGAGTAAAAGGGGGGTGAAATGAAACCTTTGGAATATATATATATATATATTGGATATATACCCTTCTCGTTTTTCCGCTGTCATCATGATTTTACCCTTTGGTGCTTGATCAGAAACCCTCTGTCAAATCTCAGGAAATTAGACCCTTCTAATTCTATCCCCATCCATCCTTATCACGTCAGAACAAAATATTCTTCTCAGTACCTGTCACTAAATTTCCAACAATTAGACCTTTCCCAAGAAAATGAGTTCTGTTTTTCAGTGAAATATAGTTGATATAGGTTGGAAGACGTAAACCTCTTAACTATTGTTTTCAGATATTCTTTCTAATGCCTAAAGATGGGGTTGGGGCATGGGAATGAAGAAGACTTGCCCGAATAGGTGAACTAAATGATGTGATCCCCCATGAGATTATATTCTTATCATTGGGCCTCAAGATGACCAGTTTTTCAAGCATTTAACATACTGAATGGAAATTTATTTTTCTTCACACTTCTTTTGCCTCCAGACATATCTATTCCCTTTTTGTGGTCTCTCAAGTTCCCTGCCATGTTCAGTTTGAAGGGTCTCCACGCCCATGTAACCTTTGAACTCTGAAACAAACTAAGTAACTTGTATTTAATTAGCTGATATAAGTGGCACATCACTATTCTTATTAGTCGGAAGTCTGATTGAAACCCTTGTATTTTCTTTAAAGAGGATTACAACAGTGTTCTGAGAAGTGAGAACTAATTTGAGCATACTTATCTTCACCTATAGGGAGCTATGTACTTTATAGCCTTTGGCATTTCTGTTTAATATCTGCTTAACTTTCAAACTTTGGCGATCAGTCTATCACTGGATTAACGTTAAACTATGAAAAAGTTCCAGAATGGCCAACTGACTTGGCATTCATCTTTGCGCTTGCTGTATAGCTATTTGTGAATTTGATTCACCCATATCTTTGATGACTGGTAGTTTCAAACCTTTGAGACACGTATATGTTGTGATCATTGTAATCTTATAACTCAAGATTAGAGACTCTAGATGGCAGGCTGCTATTCACAGATTGTACACCTGCTGAAAATATGCGCTATTCTCTAAATTTGGTTGAGTCCAAGTAAGTGGTTACCTGAGGGCTTAGATATCAACGTTGCTTCTGCCTGTGCGTGGGATGCATTTGCAACTATTGATGATGTTATTTTGCCTTTCTTTTTTTACCTAAGTAAGTTTTAATTATGACCTCGACTTTAGATCTGTCTATTTCAGAGCACGACATGGTGGGGTCTTATGTTATCTAATTTCGGCATTCTTGTTGCCATCTTTGTCTATCAATCGAGAAATTTAAAAGTAGCACATTCTGTGTCATCTTAATAGCATCTGCGTGACCCCTAATCTTCTATCTGAAACCAAAATCATGCCAATTCAGCAAGTTATATAATGGTATCTTAATATATGAAACTACGTACAGTTGTTGACCTGATGCATTTTCTTTTGTCTGTAATTTTTGTACAAAGATTATTTTCTCAACTCTGCTATCTTTTAAGTTCTTGAAAATCGATAATGTTCTTCAATTTTTTATGTTCTTATTCCAGGTGTTGTTTTCAGAGCCTGTAGTCATCACTGCTTGTGAGTTCCTTGAGCAGAATGCTTCATCACTTTGTCCTGCAGTGAAACTTATGGGGTAGGGTGGATGTACGTGTGTTATCTTTATAAGGAGTGCATGTCTTCCTATTTGAGATTGTGCCTTGTCAATTATATTACCCCATAATATATGGTCTTGAGTAGTTATGTTATTATTATTTTTTATTTGTCATGTGATCTGTTTTGCTTTTAATATGCGATCTTATGTTGTTCTTCTCTGTGTGAAGGGCCACTTCACCTCCATCATTTGCTGTGGAGGTTTTTATACAATGTGAAGGGGAGACAAGATTTAGGCGGCTATGCCTGCCTTGTTTGTATTCTCATTCATCATCAAATGTCCTCGAAGTTGAGGTAGTTAGTATGATTTTAAATTGTTTTTTCATAACTTGAAACAATACAGTTATTTGTAGCTTTCATGTGATATTGTCATTTTGCCTTGTGTGAATATTTCATTCCTTTCCCTCTTTTCTTTTGGAGGGTCCCTGTGACCGACTTTCATAATTGTTCTATTAAATGTTTTGCTCCTCATATTTCCTATCTCCCCACATGTCTTATAACTCTTGGCTAACCATACAACTTGTCAATGCTTCCACATCCCCAGAAGGCCGAACATATCTGTACAAAGAAAATACTCCTTCATTCCCATTGGATTCACATTTAATAAAACAATTTCTTGATGTACTTGATTGTAAAATGTGTTTTTTTTCCTCCAAGTTTCTCCTTGTTTGACAATATCATTCCATGGGACCAGTAGCTTATGGAATTGTATCACGTTATTTTTGAAAACAAGTAGAATTGCTCAATTAACTAGGGTAATTAACTTGTTATACCTGCTCAAAAGTTGCTAATATTTGTTGACTTGAGATTTTGTAGCATTGGTGTTTTGACGTTGTTTACTGGGAAAGATATTATCTAATTTAGTATCTTATTGTAGGCTGTGGTTACCAATCATATGGTCGTGAGAGGCAGCTATCGCAGCCTAAGCATGGTTATATATGGGAATACAGCGGAAGATTTAGGCCAATTTAACATAGAAGTAGATTTAGATAGCTCTTTGACAGACACTGTTAGTGCTGTTGAAGGAAATGTAGAAGATTTGCCTGCTGCTTTTCATCCCACTAAGCTGACAATTAAGGAACTTGCATCTCCTCTGAAACTATTATCTCAAGCAGTTGCTGCATTGGATGTTCCCCTTGAATTAAGGAAATTTCTGCAACTAGTTTTTGGAATTTTGAAATCTCAGGACCTTGGGGTAGCAGCTGATAAAGTTATCAGTTCCTTGTTTTCAGTGACCTCAACCTATGCACCTCCTTGCTCATCTCACAGGGCTGTCGATCCAAAGCAACTGGGAATTGATAGTTTGACAAGTAGTGGAGATGCGGATCACACTCTCAGTGAAGCTGGGAAGGAAATGTTGGACCTCTATAATAGGCTTCACGATCAATCTGGGGATCGATCTGCTGAATCTTCAGCAGAAAGCTTGTCTCTTGAATCTGAGGCAAGCGTCTGGACTTCCAAAGATTTGGCGGATACTTTAAACCAAGTCTTCGATTTTTGCACCAGTGCTGGAAATATCGGATATCAACATCTTTCACAGGTAGCTTAAATATTATGTTCTGCGAAGTTGTTGCGGCCGTTTGCATATTCTCAACACTTATGTCTCACCAATGATATTGTTTCAAATATTTTCTTGCCCTTTCCATTTCTTTTCTACTTCAAGTGATGCGTACTTAAGGTTGATTTTGATTCCAACATTTTTTTTCAGAAGCAGAATACTATTCTGTGGTTGAGTGTGGCTCGTTTGCTGTGCTCTGCTAGAGAGAGCTGCTTTCACTTTGTTAATTATGGTGGCATAAAGCAGCTAGTATACTTTTTTACACACCGAATGCAGAATTCAACATCTCTTGCATTGTTGTTGCTTGGAGTCATTGAGCAGGCTACTCGGTATTCAATTGGTTGTGAAGGTTTCCTAGGGTGGTGGCCTCGGGAAGACGAAAGCATACCCTCTGGCACTAGTGATGGCTATAATCAGTTGTTGAAGTTGTTGTTGGAGAATCAGAGGCATGATGTTGCCTCGCTTGCGACTTATATACTTCATCGCTTGCGTTTCTATGAAGTCTCTTGTAGATATGAGGTACATGCTGCATTTTTGCAACCGCACATGTGATTACTGTGATCTAGAAGTATAGATGTACATGCCTGCATTTGAATTAACATACACACAAAATATGGATTAGAATACATATATTCCTTACATCTTCTTTAAGTGAGAAATCAAACATTTTTGTGACAGTTAATACTTCTAAACATGTGATAAATTTTGCTCTTATTCCTTGTGCTTTTGCGCGGATGGAGTTAAAGACAGTAAATATTTGATTCTGTGATAGTATGGTATTCAACTCTGTGAATGAAGCCAATCTCCATAAATCCTGGAAAGGGCAAACTATAAAAAGGAGTTGGACATAATCAGAACGTTCTCTCTCATATGGGGTTGAGAATGTGTTGGTTCTATGTTCACTATTATGAGCAGGATGTTTCATTGAGCTTATTTCATATTTTTCTATGGGCTCATCAAACTCTATATAATCTCTCGTCTTGCAGTGCATATTAATATCTGTACTAGGGGGTATATCTGCGGTTGGTCAGGTTACAAGTTTTACTCCAGACATGCTTGCAAGTGCTAACGTGCAACTCAAGAAACTCTTGGTTAGTTTTTAAATTATATTGTCCGCCTATTTTGAACTAAAGACTAGAGAAACTAATGAATCATCTAACATTTTTATGCATGCATGTTTTTTTCCTTACACTACCATATGAAAATACTTCTCTCCAGTACACATTTGTTGACAAGTGTTGTTGCAGAAATTGATAACGTTGAGTCGTCCAATTGATGATCCTTCTCCAATGGCTGCTGCAAGCAGATTTCTCATCCTTGGTGATACTGGACAATTGGCATATAAAGCAACCAGTGGCTTGATTAATCTGTCAAATTGTTGCTTTTCTAATTGGGACATCGACTCACATTTGCTTTCCCTTTTAAAGGTAGGTTGTCTGTCATATTCATCATCAACAAACGCATTTTACATCTGCACATGAAATTATTTTAGAGTTTAGTCGCATTATCTCGTACTCTTTATCTCTCTCCTTCTCTTTCTTTCCACTTGCTTTTGGTAAAAATAATGGGCTAGATAGTGTTTTTTTTGCCTTTATTCATATCGTTGATATAATTTTCTTTAATGTTAATTTAGTTATGTTTGATATTTTTTTTAGTCTCTTTATTTATGCGAAAGCAAATTTTACTGTTTACTTTTTCAATTACAATCCATTGCTGCAAATATTATAATACTACCAAAAACCTGGAAAATGCACATACAGAAGCGCACAAGATGGAACAGAGGAAGTTTGATAGTATATAAACACTCATGGATATGATGCTTCTTGGATTTTATGCATAAACTAGCATCTTATGTTCTGGGTAGACTAGATCCCCTGTTTCTAATATTACTCTTTCTTTGCCATGCTTTCTTGCCATTTACAGCATTTTGTAATCCATGTTCCCTTTTTTTTTTTTACCCCAAATTGATTTCTTTCTTTTTTTTTTTTTTGCTGTTGTGTCCGTTCTTTATGTTGTATAGTGATCTATCTTTCTTGATGCATGATTAATTTTGCACGTTTTCAACCAGGAGAGGGGTTTCCTTCCTTTGTCAGCTGCGTTGCTGTCATCTCCTATTTTGCGGTTTGAAACAGGGCATGCAATAGACTTGTTCGTGGATGCTGTATCGCATATTGAAGCAATTATTCTTTCCCTCCTGTTTTGTCGCTCAGGTTTTATGGCTGTTACTTTATCACATACCCAAATTAAGTAGCAAGATGTTGTCATTTACGTTGCCTAATTTTGCTTTCAGGATTGAAGTACCTTCTAGAGGACCCTGAAGTCTCCTCAACCCTTATCTATGCTTTGCGGGGTATTGAGGATGTTCAGAAGGAAGACTCTGTTTCACTTCGTTTTGCATCTGTCTTGATTTCCAAAGGATTTGTTTGCGGCACCAAGGAAGTTGGGATGATCATTGAGATGCATATGAGAGCAGTAAGTTCTATTTCTCTGACTTCATCCTTTGTGTAATATGTCATTCTCTGATTTTTGTCTCTCTGCCATTACATTTATTCAAGTTATTATGTCTTCTAGTTCTGGGTTTGTCCTTTATCGTAATTTATGTTCATTTATTTGCTTAAGCTTCTCCCTGTAACTATTTGCATTTTCTTGTAAATGTTTCCAGTTAGTTGCGGTAGATAGTTTATGTAAGTCGACTCCAGAAACTGAAGAATTTCTGTGGGTACTGTGGGATCTTTGTCGCCTTTCCAGGTAGCCAATGCTTATTGTTTTGCTTTAAGTGGATTGTTTTATTTTCTGAACTAACTTAAGGCTTTGAACTGGTCTGTTCTAGGTCCGAGTGCGGACGCCAGGCTCTGTTAATTTTGGTGAATTTCCCGGAGGTATATTCTTTGTTTTTTCCAGCATATTTTATGAACAGTTTAATATTGCATTTCTTTGGCACGGCCCCTGTAAAAAGTATCTTAATGAAGCATCATATATGTCGTGCAATAAACCTTTTTCCGTTGCTATCATTATTGAAATCATAATTCGTTCTTTTATTTAGAAGCTGAGCAACAACCAACTGAGCAGTGCATGCATTTCTAATCCTCTTCATTTGATGTTTACTTATGACGCACTTTTAATACTTCTGCTGCAGGCTCTCGCAGTTTTGATGAATGCGTTACATTCTGGAAGGGAACTCGATCCAGTTTCCTTGAATACTGGTACTTCAGTGATTTTAGTGCTGGAGGTTTTACTCTGCTTTTATATTCTTATAAGTGGCTTACGTTCTTGCCTTACAGGAGTGTCACCATTAAATCTTGCGATCCTTCACTCGGCGGCTGAGATTTTTGAAGTCATTGTCACCGACTCCACTGCAACTTCTTTGACGTCTTGGATAGACCATGCGAAAGAACTTCATATGGCATTACATTCTTCCTCTCCAGGGTCCAACAAGAAAGATGCTCCTGCACGGCTTTTGGAATGGATAGATGCTGGTGTTGTTTACCACAGAAATGGGGCAATTGGACTCCTACGTTATGCTGCTGTTTTGGCTTCTGGAGGAGATGTTCACATGGCTTCAAACAGTGTTTTAGCATCTGACATGATGGATGTTGATAATGTAGTTGGAAATTCTTCCAGTAGTTCTGAGAGTAATGTTGTTGATAACCTAATTGGAAAACGTATTACTGATAAGGATTTTCCTGGTGTCATTCTTCGTGATTCCTCCATTGCCCAGCTGACTACAGCATTTCGAATTTTGGCATTTATTTCCGATAATTCGGTATGGACTTGTTAATATCTTTGCAGGTACTTTGTAGTTACAGAAACTGTGCTAACTAATTCTGTTATGATTGGTAAAGGTTGTCACTGCTGCTCTCTATGATGAAGGTGCTGTAATGGTTATCCATGCTGTTCTGATCAATTGCAAACTCATGCTTGATAGGTCTTCCAATATTTATGGTAAGTATGCATTCTGGTATTAACAATATTTTCTCAAACTGTCTAGCTTCCTAGTATCCTACCAAAGTGGTCTTTTGCAGTGAATTGTTCTACTTATTTTTTGTTCTGCAATAAATTGTTGTAACCATGACCCTTTTTAAAAATTGTCCTCCATGGTCCGATCATATATCTTCTAGGTTTTTTCTTCTTATATTTGTCCTTTCAACATGTATTTATGCTATTCATTTAGTCAGCATATGTACTTTGTGAAGCTGAAACATGGTTTAATGCTTGAGCAGATTATCTTGTTGATGAGGGCGCAGAGGGCAATTCAACTTCTGATTTGCTTCTGGAACGTAATCGTGAGAAGAGCCTGTTTGATTTGCTGATTCCTTCATTGGTCCTACTGATCAATCTGTTGCAGAAGTTGCAGGTTTGTGATGCTGTTCATATATGCACCTTATTTTTTCCGTGTTTTTTCTGGACACATTCCGCTTTTAGGTTTCATGTCAATTTGATGTTCAGTGTGGAATTATAAGTTTGTGATGACCCATAAACATAATATAATAAATCACCAACTTGTCCTTGTTTTTCCTTGATAATGTGATCATTATTTACTGCCAAAGATTGGTTGCCTTTTGGATAGTGTTTGTCTGGTTTCAGAAAAAAATATTAATATGTACCACATAAAACATCATTGATTCGAGAGTCTTATATGATGCAAAGTGTCCTCAAGTCTATTGAGTAAAGGGAATAATAAATTTTGCAAGTGATTTATCGCTCCAATTTTTTTGCTTATCTGATAAAGCTCTCGAACTTCTTGGTTTGATGCCTTGGCTTGCTTTTGTTGGAGCGAATGCTCAATTTGGATTTTAATGACATTCAGTGTGCCTATTTTCAAATGTTTGGCAGATTAGAAACCTAGAAATTGGAATCATTACACATAGATATTTGTCTAATTTATTTGAGGCGCATTCAGGCGCACCACAAGCACCCCCACCCTCCCAACCCACCTCCATCACCCCCCCCCCCCTCCGAATCACCAAGTGGACTCATGTCGCCATGTAGTTTGATAATAGTGTATGGTATTATTGAGGTATGTTTTTTCTTGCCTTATTCAGGAAGCCAAGGAGCAACACAGGAACACAAAACTAATGAATGCTCTTTTACAGTTGCACCGAGAAGTGAGGTAGCAAGAACTTTATCTCCTTATATTGAATATATAAAAGATGCATGTTCCAGTATAGTTAATACAAATCTTCCATTTGCAGCCCCAAGTTAGCTGCCTGTGCAACCGAGTTATCCCCTTCTTGCCCTGATTTTGCTCTTGGTTTTGGAGCCGTGTGCCATCTTCTTGCATCAGCACTAGCTTGTTGGCCAGTGCACAGTTGGACTCCTGGCATTTTCCGTTTCCTCCTTGACAGTTTTAATGCAACTTCGTTATTGGCATTGGGCCCCAAGGAAACCTGCAGTCTACTTTGTTTACTGGTATGTGAGCCTTCCAATCACATTTCGAAGTCAGTGTGTTAGGAAAATGCTCAATTTAGTATAAATAACATATTTGATTAGAGAAATGTGAGTTTTGACTTACTCTACTGCATTCTCTGTCTTTCAAGAACGATTTGTTTCCAGATGAAAATATTCGGCTGTGGAAGAATCGAATGCCAATGCTGAGCTCCCTAAGAGCAATGGCAGTGGGGACATTACTGGGTCCAGAAAAAGAGAAACAGGTTAATTGGTATCTAAGGCCTGGGAACCCTGAGAAACTAGTAGCTCAATTGTCTCCTCAACTTGTGAAGCTTGGAGAAATTATTCTACATTGCGCTATGAGTGTAAGTGTACTTGTATTATTGTTTCACCCATACTACATAGATTCATATAACCTATCGGCGTTGTTGAGGATGCCAGGAAAACTCACCCATTTTGTTTCAAATTACATGAATTTATGCTTGCTTTTGCATTTAATAATTTTATCTGATGACAATGTCCTCAAATATCAGACGTCAGTTGTCATACAAGACATGCTACGCATCTTCATCATTCGGATAGCACGCCTGAATCTTGATTATGCTTCAGTATTGGTGAAACATGTAATATCTTGGATTTCTGATCGCCTCTCAGAACCATCGATGTTATCCGATGTGGACACTTTCAAGGTTATTGCAAATACATGTTCTAGGACTTCTGTGTTTCTGTTTCCTTGCTCCTATCCTCTCACAATTTCAATATTTTATGTATTTTTTGACAGGTTCACCAACTGCTTAAATTTTTTGGTATCTTGTTGGAGCATCCAAATGCGAAGGTACTTTTTTCATATTACGGAACTACCTTTCCTTTTGCTTTTCTGCTCCTCAGATGAATATGAATGAAACTATTATCTTACTCTCTTTATTTTCTTCACAGCCACTATTGTTGAAAGAGGGTGGCTTTCAGATGCTCATGAAAGTTCTTGAGAGGTGCATTGGAGCTGCCAACTCTTATGTAAAGCAGTTCCCCGGAAACATAGTTCTACCAAAAGATGAATTTTCACTTCTTAGTTGGTCTATACCTGTATTTCAGTCAATCTCATTAATAAGTGATGACCGGCCATCTATACAACATCCTGGAGTGTATGGCAGGTTAGAAAATTTCACATTGAGTTCGTATATGGTGCCTCCGGTTTTTTACTTGCTTGGATGGGTAATTGCATATGGAACTAAACTTTATGTGGTCTCCAGGAAAACTGCGGACAATTTTACAGCAGAAGAATGTTTCATATTTTGGTCATATATGCTTAGATTTTGCGAGGTATGTCCCCTTTTCATGTCCTTTTCTGTACAGATAACTTGCACTTTTTTAATCATCACGAAACTGTCATATACTGTTTTTGAGATGGGCATTACAATTGGTCTGTTAGAACTCAGTTTATATCTTTCAGTTTTGAAACATATTCTTGTAGGATCTGGATATTGAGTTATGAGTTCTGTCACATAGATTGGTGGTGTCTGCTACACCGTGTGAAGGACGGAGTGCAGAGTCACTACACTAAATGCCAAAGAGATGTTCTTGATGCTAGCATTAAGTTAGGCAAGAAATTTGGCCGCCTCGATAACAGTTCATGTGAATGGCAAGCAATAACCTTTCACCACTTGATAGGGTCAGTGAGATGAACAGATATCCATTCCAGTTGATAATTGTTGATTTTAAAGGAAAATGCTCTCAAACATGTCTGGGCATCTCCAGTTGGTGAGAAAGATGGTGGTGAGCTAATAAAAAATAGATGGTTGTGATCTCATAAAAAATAAAAGCAATAGCACACTGCAGTACCAAAAGACCTCTTGCCAACTTGTTTTATTGACACTCAATAGGGTTGTCAACAATTACATAGATTCTTTTGTAAGAGAAGGATGTACGTGAATATTGAATAACAGTGATTGTCTTTCTTAGACTTCAATTGGCAGATTCTTTGGAATAAATATCTTTTAGAGGGTTGACTTCCACTTTACTTTTTTTTCCTTGTCCTTTGTAAAGTTCTAATACGTGTAAGTTTAATTAACTTGTGACTTTTAGCTTGGAAGATCTGTAAAGCCGTTTCTACTATGTTCACATATGTTGGCAAGTAAATGTTCAACTTGCTCTCGCTCTCTAGTCTCCCCCCCTTCTTCCTCTTCTTAATAATCATTTTCTTACATAAGTTGTTGAAGGATTTAGAATATGATCTTTGTTGTATGCTGTCTTTTCCTTTTATCATCTCCTCTTTTGTGCAAGAGAGTTTTGTCTCTTTCCACTGTTTATGCCAAGATGCCCAGAGTGAGGCATCTCTGGAGCTTGCGAGTTGAAATCGATTTTCATTTTCCCTCAACAATGTTTTCTTGTATATTTATTTTTTCTATCCAATTTACCATATAGTCCTTAATATTATTTAATTATCTTTTTGTTACTTCTTTTTTTCCCATTCAATCCGTAGGTCTTGCCTGTTGGAAGAGAATTGCTTGCTTGTCTGTCAGCCTTTAAAGAGATGGGTGCCTCTAGTGTAGGCTCAAGTGCTTTACTCTCTATTTCAGATCATATTCAGTCGTCTACCATTGAGGATTGTGAGTCCCAAATTAAACATGAAAATGATGCAAGGTGGAGCACGCTTCCTGCATCTGAATGGAAGGAGAATCCTCCCTTGTTATGCTGCTGGACCACTTTGTTAAGGTCGATTGACTCTAAGGATGTTGCTGCGGTACAGGTTGCTGCCGCAATTAACACATTAGCCTTGGGTGCATTAGCCTTTTGCATCCATGGGGAAAGGTACAGTCATCATTTTTTTGCTGTCTTCCCCCCTGTGTTTGCTTGCTAGTTAATAGTATCATTTAATGGCAGATAGCATTTCAATCTTTGAAAATACTGCTTAATTTTAACAGTTCTTAAATGAATGTGCGAAGCCATTGACTGTGCTTGAGACTGATTCTGCTTGTTTGGACTTAACTTCTGTCCATATGAACCCATAAGAGAGTGATAAAGTTATGAAGTTGGGACATAGCAAGTATTTTCAGGTGGTCGGCATTTTGAATATATTTAGATTAGAGTTGGTGCTTTATGGTTTCTGCAACATCCCCTGTTCTGTAATAACTGTTTCATATAAAGATGAGTATGATTCCCCCCACACAAACATATCAAGAAAGAAAAGGGATTTCACCTTATGAACAAGAGGGTGACAGAAAGAATGGCAAAGGTTGAATTAATTTTTTATTCCTGCAAAAATTTTTCCAGCACAATCCGATGATATACAGAAAGTTGATCCACTTATGTCAAAATGATTTTCCACATGTTGCTTTTTCATCAGCTTGAATTCGGAGAGAGTTGCTGCGATCAAGTTCCTTTTTGGAGTTAAGAATGACGACTCTTTGGAAGCTTTTGTTGTAGAAAGCCAGAAACACATTGAGGACCTCATAAATTTTTTAGAATCAGAGTCTGGCAATGAAGTAGCATATGACACTCTCCCAACATCGCATCAGGTTTATGTTGTTGCTCTCTTCAACTATTTCTTTCTTCTAAAGAGTTTTTCTTAATTATTTACCCTGAATTTTCAGATCAAGAAGACTGCAGATTTGTTGCTGCTTTTGTTGCAACAGTCCTCTGGAACAGAGGAGGTCGAAGCTATTGCCAGTGGCTACAAGTCGTCACTTGCTTCTCCAGTTTCTTTGAGGGTACATAAACTTGCAGATACAAGTGTGGAAAGGATTGAAGATTTCGCCCTGGATGAACTTGGATCGACTTTCTCTTGGGAGTGTCCTGAGAATCTACGCAATAGACTGGCACAGACAAGTCTTCCAGCAAAAAGAAAGATCTCATTGGATGGCCCAAATAGGCTTGCCAGAGGAGACAGCTCTGTAGCTGAAGCTACTGTCCAAAGTACATTCTCTAGGGGATCAATACCTGTCACCACACCCCCCGGGCCCACACGTCGGGATTCTTTCAGACAGCGTAAGCCAAACACTAGCCGGCCTCCTTCTATGCATGTGGATGACTATGTTGCAAGAGAACGAAATGCTGATGGTACTAATACTTCTAATGTAATTGCTGTCCCACGGATAGGATCTTCTAGCGGGAGACCACCATCTGTTCATGTGGACGTGTTCATGGCCAGACAAAGGGAGCGCCAAAATGTACCAGTCCTCGATTCAGTAACACAAGTGAAAGCAACTACTCCAGATGAGAAATTAGACGCTGACAAGTCAAGCAAATCCGGGCCGTTGAAACCAGACCTTGATGATGATCTTCAGGGAATTGATATTGTTTTTGATGCTGAGGAATCTGAGCCTGATGATAAACTTCCCTTTCCACAACCTGATGATAATCTACAGCAACCTTCAGTAATCGATCCACGTTCGCCTCATTCAATAGTTGAGGAGACAGAGAGTGATGTAAACGAAAGTGGTCAGTTTTCTCGGTTGGGCACCCCATTAGCATCAAACATGGATGAAAATACACCAAGTGAATATTCATCAAGAATGTCTGCATCTCGTCCAGAGGTGCCATTGGCTCGAGAACCAAGTATTTCTTCAGATAAGAAGTTCGCTGATCAGTCACAGTATCCAAAGAGTTTGCCAATCAGTACTCCTCCTAATGCAATTACAATAGCCAGTAGTTCAGGAGTTGCTGCTTCTGGTTATATGAATACTTCCTCTTCTCAACGGTTTCCTGTTGATTCCAGGACACAATCTAACTTACAGTCCAGAGGAACAAATTTACAACAAAGTGGAATTGTTCCTTCACAAGGTTTCTATGACCAGAAATTTCCTTCAAATCAGCCTCCTTTGCCCCCAATGCCGCCTCCACCAACAGTTTCACCAATTGGATCTTCAAGACCTCCTCCACCGCTTCCTCCTACACCACCTCCTTATTCGGCGAACTCTTCCTCATTAAAAAATTCCACTTCTCAATCTCCACAGTATTTTCAAACTGTTACTAATTCTGAGCATCAGCAAGCTTCTGGTTCAATGCTAACGTCTTATCCCCCTCCACCTATGATGCAACCATTGCTTTTCAGGCCCGGTTCAATTCCCATCAATCTTTATGCCAATAATTTAGTTCCACATCATGGAGATAGCTTCCCTAATGTCTCGCAAAATCTTCCCATCTCTATTCCTTCAGTTCAACCCATACCAACTCTTACTCATTTACAGCCTCTACAGCCACCACAAATCCCTCGCCCTCCACCTCAGCATCTTAGACCACCCGTTCAAGCTTCGCCACAATCAGATCAAGGCTTATCATTGTTGCAAAGTACCTTACAGATGCCAGGTCAGCCATCCCATGTGTTGCAACAGCCCCAAGTCTCCCCTGCTCATGTATACTACCAAACCCAACAACAGGAAAATGCATCACATTCACAAAGAATTCCGAATTTACCAGGGGATGCAACCTCTCTGCAACAAGACCCTGCAATGTCTCTACAAGAATATTTTAGATCCCCTGAAGCTATTCAGGTACGTTGAGTTGCAGGGTTATTGCAATAACAAAAGTGAAGTTGATTATATAATTATGTCTTGATCATTGAGTTTACTTGAACTGCAGTCTCTTTTGAGTGACCGGGATAAACTTTGCCAGCTTCTAGAGCAACATCCAAAGTTGATGCAGTTGCTGCAGGTTTGACAGTCTTTGCATTTGCAGTCTCCCTGAATATGCATGCTAATATCCACTTAATTTTTATGTTGGCTTCTCATCAGGAGTCACTCATGCTTGAGAATTATATACTAATTGTGATTATAAAACAGATTTAGAGTCAGAATGCTGTATAAAGGACCTTACCATACATGTTTCTGCCACTACAGTATTTTACACTAATTTTTGCTACTAAATTAGCAAAATCTGGTTTTCTATCTTTACATAATACACTGTTAGTTTTTGTGGGATTTTTTTGAGGTTTTCAAGTCCCTTGTTTACTATTGCCTTTCATGGTTTACCAGGAGCGACTTGGTCAATTATAGTGGTATTCCAGTACATTGTCCGAGTGCCGTTGAGCAAACGAAGTGCTGTGCCTTGAAGTCAAGCCAGTATCATTTCCGGATTCAGATTTTACTTTGATGTACATTGAGTATATTATATTCATTAAAACTGTAAATTGTATTCGTAATGCATGTACCATATTTTGTTAATGTAAATGAATTAGTTAGCTGTTTCTGCTATTATAATGTTCTACAGTTACTGTTAATTCAAAAACTATGTGAGATTCTATTTATGCCCTGTAACCATGTTTGCTTAAATCTAGGATAGGTAAATCAGTATTAGGCTTGTTCAGGATCTTCTATGCGGTCAAAATATTTAATTATTCATTTGGCCCTTGGCTAGGGGTTATTTAGGTATTACTTACATCTAAATGCATACTAACTTGGAATGTACAAATAAAAATCTGTGTATGTAAATCAAGTAGCTGCTATGCAACTAGAAGTTGTGAATAGCTGTTCTTTGGAACACAAATTGTGAATAGCTTTGAACATTGCCAACTACGTTTTCCGAGTCTTCTTAAGCGCCAAAGACATATATATATAGAGGATATGGATCAAATACATCCCTTGCCATTAAGTAAGATATAAGACCCAATCTAGGCCTTTGATTCAATTTGATCCCAAGGTCTACATTTAACACATTTAATTGATTTAATAATTTGTTTTAATTATGTAAAGGGCATTTTAGTCATTAAATTATAACTAACAGATTTAATTTAATACACAGTATCAAATCAAATCTCCAGTTTCACGAGCCATAATCGATTTCATTATATTCTTGCATAATCACATATATCAGCAAAATTGATAAGAGATATTTTTTTACCCATTCAATTCATCATCAAATCGATTGTTTTTCAGTAAAATTGATTCGAGATATCGTTTTACCCGTTCAATTCATCATCAAATCGGTTGTTTTCCAACAAAATTGATACGAGATATTGTTTTTTTCCCGTTCAATTCATCATCAAAT
The DNA here is from genome assembly GCA_019426215.1 of Buddleja alternifolia. Taxonomy (NCBI): domain Eukaryota; kingdom Viridiplantae; phylum Streptophyta; class Magnoliopsida; order Lamiales; family Scrophulariaceae; genus Buddleja; species Buddleja alternifolia. The sequence continues at coordinate 38,872,165 of CM033398.1, forward strand.
CGATTGTTTTTCAGTAAAATTCGAGATCGGGGCTGTAAAGATCGAATGATATGCAGAAATTGAATCCCTATTCATCATCTTCTTCTGTTTTCAATTCAATTTTTTCTGAATTCTTCTTCTGTTATCAATTATGAGTCTGCAAATCATCATTAAGCAACTGATCTAATGTAATAGATAGAGTGAATTTGAACAAATGAGTTTCTCTTTATTTCTCTGTAACGGACCATTATACACTACAATAACAAACCATTATACACTACAATACAAACCATTATACACTACAATATAAACCATTATACACTGTGAATTTTTATACACAACTATATAGAATGGTATAACAGATTGTAGATTAGATTCATTATTATACACTACAATACAAACTATTATACACTATAATACAAACCATTATACACTGTGAATTTTATACACAACTATATAAAATGATATAATAAATTATAGATTAGATTTATTATTATATACTACAATACAAACCATTGGAAGTCTCCCACAAACCATTGTTTTTCTTCACTAATAGAATTTATTTGACGTGTTTTGATGGGTGAACAACTATAAGGCATTCATTGGTGGTATAAGACAGCAATTTCTATTAATTTTGAAAAAAATGTAGGCATATTATGCAAGCGTGCATATATGTAACTTATCAAAATACACATCAATATATATGATGTATATGCATTACAAAAAAATCATATTATTAACATAGGAACTTATAGCAAGTGTTATCTTCTTCTTTATGGATTCAACTTATAAATCTTATTTTATAGAATAGTATAACAAATTATAGATTAGATTTATTATTATACACTACAATACAAACCATTATACACTATAATACAAACCATTATACACTGTGAATTTTGTACACAACTATATAGAATGGTATAACATATTATAGATTAGATTCATTATTATACACTACAACATAAACCATTATACACTGCAAAAACTGTTTTTGGAATTTGGTCCCAAGCTCTACTTCAATCTTGTAGGAAACGTTGTTTTAAAAACAACTCAGTATACTTATCATAAGTATACTTATCATAAGTATACTGAGCACCACCCTCTCGGGCCCAAATTCCATCGTTTTAATAGGTTTTTTTGCGTTTTTACGTTTTCAGTCGGATTTTTATTTTTATTTTTATTTATTTCCATTATTTTCGTACTTTACCTTGTTTATATTTACTGTATATTTGATTATTAGCTATTATATAATGGATTAATTAGCTATTGTATTCACTGTATAATGGCTTATATGATAGTGTATAATGTAATATAATATGATGTATAATGTAATATAATATGATGTATAATGTGTTCAAATCACTATTGAAAAAATCACTATTTTCAGAGGGTTTGCAATCTCGATTTCCATAATTTTTTTAGAGTTTCAGAATTTTTTTGTGGTGATAATCGATGGAATTATAGGTTTAATAGGATTCTATAACTTTTTTGAGTCAATTTTGGTAACAAATCGAGAGATTGTAGGTGAGATTTTCGCAATTTCAAATGGAGAGATTTCAGGGAAGATTTTATGCCGTTATTTTTGGGAGGATGATGCTGTGTAATGAAAAAATTGACAATTATACCCCTTGAGCGAATTAGAACCCATTTTGCCGCATGTTTCTGGATTATTTTTGGACTGTTGGATTTAATTGATCCAATGGTGTATAATGGGTCTTATATCTTATCTTAGATAGGGTATGTATTAGATCTTGACCCTATATATATAGGGTATGAATCAAATATATCCTATTATATTTGGTAAGATATAAGACCTAATTTACACAATTGATACCATTTGATCCCAAACTCCGGGTTTAACTCCATTTTTCAAATTTTATAATTTTTTTTAATGATGGCAGAGGCATTTTAGTCAATGAAAAATAACAAACTCATGCAAATATCATGCATGATCAAAATCAAATCCCACTTATTGCGCCATAATAGATTCTTCTCTCTAATTCATTTTTTCTTTCCAATTAAAATTCGATCAGTTCACAGAATGCATCAATATATTTCACAGAACGTAAAATATTTACATTATTCATCATCAAACTCAATTAATCATCAAGCATTCAAGCTCGATTCATCATCATTGTCAATACAGTAGTCATAAATGTCCTAAACCTGTGCATCTACATCTTTCATTATCCTAAACCTGTGCTATTAAATGGCTTAGGGTCAGAATCAGAGAGTGGATATTATGGTGCAAATTATGTGGAGAAAAGGCAGTACATACAACACTTTTTTCATGATTTTGTGTATATATAATTGCTCAATCCATCTATGGTCTATGGTTCGTCGTTCTCTGTTGATTCTCTTGTGTATACATACATACATCACAATTAGTGATTTTAAACCATCATACAGTAACTTATAAACTATTATACAGTAGCTTATAAACCATTATACACTAAATACAACAGTGATATACAGTGTATGATTGGTGACATACAATTAGTGATTTCAAACCATTATACAGTATCTTATAAACAACTATACAGTATCTTATAATCCATTATACAGTGTGTGTTTATACATCATACAGTTACAATCTTATAAACCATTACACAGTAGCTTATAAACCATTATACAGTAAATACAACGGTGATATACAGTGTGTGATTGATGACATACAATTAGTGATTTCAAATCACTATACAATATCTTATAAATAACTATACAGTATGTTATAACACATTATACAGTATCTTATAACTCATTATATAGTGTCTGTTTATACATCATACAATTACAATCTTATGAACCATTATACAGTATCTTATAACTCAATTTACAGTATCATATAAACCAATACACAATATCATATAACCCACTATACAGTGAATACAATAGCTAATAAACATTATACAATAGCTAATTAATCCATTATACAATAGCTAATAAACAAATATACAGTAAATAGAATGATTCTATACAGTGTGTGATTAGTGACATACAATGAGTGATTTCAAACCATTATACAGTATCTTATAATCCACTATATAGTATATTATAACACCTTATACAGTATCTTATAACCAATATAATTATACAGCGCGTGTGTATACATCATACAGTTACCATCTTATAAACCATTATACAGTAACTTATAAGCCATGAATTTTGAGGACTTTGAGAGGACTTTTATATTTTACTAAACTATATAAGCATGCATCACCTTCTAAGAAATTCTGGTGATCGTGATTTTGTTTTTTAATTAATTGGTGGCCTGCCAAAACGACGTCGTTTTGTTTAGATTCCCTCTGTTAATGCAAAGTCTTCCAAAACGACGCCGCATTTGCCCCTTCTGTTAGGCTGATGTCTTTGCCCTTTTCAGCGAGCCGAAAAACACGTGTCATCGCCGGCTGTGGCGCGTGTTGGCCATCGATGGACAATTGTAACTCTCCTGCGCACGCGTGTCTCCTGAATTACCTATTCCGCCGGTCGGTCTCCGGTGAGTTACCAAGCCACGTGTCCCCACGGAATTTGCCCCGTGTCCGCTGTTCATGTATAGTTGTGGCCGGAAACCTTGCCTCCGGCCGACATCTGTTCTGCCTGTTGCCACGCGCCTACTGCTCGTTACGTAATCCACCTGTTGTGCGCCGGTTACGGTGGTTCCTGTATTGGATGGATTTGTCTGTATATATAGCCTACAGTATGCAGCTGCTGGCCTACTTTCATCGCTCTGCAAAGAGGACACAACGACCCCAATTCTGTTGCGCTCCAACTCAGCTCTTAATTCAGGGTAAGTTTACATTGTCCAGTAGGTGTGTTGTGCCTTCTTCTGCATGTGCTCAATTCTATATCTACTGTTGTTGATGTGCTTTGTGTTTCTTATGAATTCCTTGATGTATGTTAGTACCGATTTCTACGCTTGAACCCACCGAGATTATGTACTCAAAAGACAAATGTATGAATTACATGTATGATTATAAGCCACTTGAGACCACAAAATACAAACATTTTCATTTTCTTGTACAAGTAATTAATAACTAATTACATATTAATTAAGCATACAAAAATCGCATTAATTAGTGAATAAGTTGTGTTTTCTTAAATATGTATAATAACAGTCTGAAATGCTTTGAAGATATTTAAATCCAAAAAGGATAAATTTATGATTTGTGTTACATTAATCACTGTTTGCAACATAGTTAGATATGCACCCTGCTGCTGTTCTTTCCCTTTTCTTCAACAATTTTCAATTGTTGTTCATAGGCTTCAGATTGAAACTTTCGTTGTAGTGACCACATTATTCATGCAGGTTTCAAATATTTTTGGCGCTGCTAATTGTATGTTTATTGTCTAAAGTTTCTCTATTACTGGGCTATAGAAGATTACTGTTGTTTTGGTTTTCTTGATTTTGCGTCATATTTTCTTGAATCGTGTTTTTTTTTCATTTTCTGTTGGAGCTCATACGCTTGGTGTAGAGAAAAAATGGTCTGGGCTGATGATGAAATAATTAGTGTTTAATTGTTCGGTAGAAAGATAACTAGCAGCGTATTTTTCATTTCAAATTTTTTTTGCAGTGTATTCCATGGTCGCCAGAGCTATTATCAGCCCATATTCCTCAGGACATCCAACTATTATAGTTTTGAAATCAGCTTTATATATCTTAGAAAACTATCGGTTACACCCCAAATCAGATTCTACAATAGAAAATATTACCTTTTTCAAATATGTGTAAATGTGGCGAGAACCAAATATTTAATCCTATTAAAAGGAATTCGTCGTTAAAGTATTCGATTTAAAAACCAATTAAAAGACCTAAACACTTCCTAAATAACTTGTGTTCTTTATCGGCTTTGGATGCATCTTTCATTTCTTTATGTATTGCATATTTTGGTCTTATTTTTATCATATCAGTTGCATAATGTTCATTTGTAATCATAGTGTGCAAAATAGCAGGTATAACTTAATTTATTAGTATGTGGTTGATAAAGTGCTGGGGATACAGTGGTTATCACACAAAAAAAATATGAAGTATCTGCTTGACCATAAGCTTACCCGTACATAAAAAATGTCTATTTTAACCATGTAGTATTTCGAATCTATTGTGCATGTAAAGAAGGTATTCTCTTACTGGTATCCCCTTATGTGTTTCTTTTCTTGCACTTACATTACTGCTTTAAGGATTTTATTTGCTTGTGAAAGGAGTTGCACACACCTTGGAGGTCTTAGCTCTTTCTATTAAAAAAGAGATATATATTACTTTTAAAAATTGCATGCAAAATTTTCCTTTTAAAATACTGGTTTTTGACTTTGATAAGGTAAATAAACATTACATGCTACATATACTTTGCAAGGATCTACTCGAGTTTGGTTTTTATATTTATTCATAATCACCATTGAAATATGTATGTCCCATTTTTTATTATATAGCCCACCGTAAATTGCACCCCGATAAAATTTGGGTTTGGATTTTCCTTTTTTCCCCAATTTTACTTGATTGTGTTATTGCATGTGTGTTGTTCTGTTGCGTACCCATCCTTTTCGAGCTTTGCACTATACTGATTCATGTGTCCGTAACATACTTTGGTTCTGCCCACTGCCCGGGTTTCCTTGCCTTTGATTATCCATCAGTGTGGGTCCCTGTGTGTAGATAATTAATATAAGTTTGGTTTGGGGTCTGGACCCCTGACATGCTCTATGTCCTTGGTAGATAGTTCATCATTCAAGTGCTTCGTTTGCTATCCATACCTTGGCGTTATTTTCATTCTTTGTTCATGTATGTTATTATGTTGTGTTGTTCTCCTCGGAGGCATTCTTCAGCGCTTATTCATATGTGTTTTTTTTGCTGATGGGCGTGCGTTTGTGTGATTGACCTACGTGTTATTGGATCTGAAGGTGAGTTTCTGTTCATAGATCAATGGTATAAGTTTTGGCTTTGACGGGTCCATTTTGTGTTATATGCATCTCGATGGTATAAGTTTTGGCTTTGTCGGGTCCATTTTGTGTTGTATGCATCTGGGTAGATCACCTTCCACTTGGGTTTTCCACGTTCTGCTCAGTCTTTCACGGTCGCCAGGCTGTAAATATGCATCTTTTTATTTTGTGTCTTCTGCAATTAGACAGGACCTGACACTGTTGCATTTTATGAGTTTCTGTTCGCTTTTTCATGCGCTTTCTGCATACCTATATAGTCTTTTCGTATGGAACGTGAAACACAAAATGCGATCCGGCGCCATGCCTACTCTAATCGCTCTCCGGAGCAACGCTAGGCAGACCTACATCGCTGGAGGTTAATACGTGCTGGGAAAAGTTGCGTAACTGCTTCTGTGCCATACAGTGTGGGCTCCATTGGTCGTTCGCAGCAAGACCAGTTGTTTGGTGGTGCTTCAATTGTACCAACCCTTGTGCGTACCGGCACTTCTTATACTGTTTCGGATTTTGTGATCCCGGCTCGCGCTGCTCCTGTCGCCGTTGTTCACCCTACTGTTACTGCGCCAGAAGTGGGCCCTCGTGCTGTGCAGAGTGTACCAGGTAGTGTGTTAATACTTTTGGATTTTTTTCCCGTGACTGTATTTATCCTTTCCACCTAGCGTTCTTTCTCATGTGGCCTTTCTTTATCTCTGTCAGGCTTCGTTCGTAGGCCGCATAAATGACGGAGGTCAATTGGGCCTCTTGACGACCTGGTTGTCGAACCGTGGTTGTTGCCGTCAGTTGAGAAGTGCGTATATTACGAGGCATTCCGTTTCTATCGTGAGGTGCCTGGTTTCTGTTGTGGTGAGGGTCAGGTTTACCTAACATTTATGGCAAGTTAATGTAGATGAATTTTTTTTTTTAAGAAGGTGCAAAGCCTGACCATATTCAGCAGTCATTGCAAGGTTTCTCTACATCTTTAAAAAGGCTAATGTGTTTGAATGGCAATCAATTCGGATTTTAGGGTAGCTGAAATAGGAAACTGGTAGTCATTAAGCTACCCTAATAAGCAAACCCCTGATTATTGACGCAGACAGTGCCACAAAAATTAACCTACCTCTGCGCCGTAATGATTGCTACCGGATAGAAGCCCGAAAGACGTAACCCCCATGCAATATCCACCGTCAAAGTCCCCCAATCGTTTTCTCTGCAATTGGAAAATTTCATTTTTGTTTAAATTACGCTACCTCTGTGCCATGATGATTGCTACCAGAGAGAAGCCCCAAAGACGCAACCCCCGTGCAACTTCCACAGTCAAAGCCCCCCAATCGTCTTCTCTGCAATTGGAAATTTTCTTTTTTGTTTAAAATTCAATCTCACACTGATGTATTTGCGGATGTTTTTGGAATTAAAAGAAAGAGTAAATCGTCAAAGGGTTCAAACAAAAGCGTTGGTTTAAAATTGGAAATTTGTTCACCGGGCTCAATATCAATTTGACCTTCCTCCTTGGTTCTATTAGGAGCAGATTTTAAGCCCATACTTTAGTTAGAAAAAACGATACTAATTACAAGCCCAAACCAAATTACAACATAATGTAGCAGGCCAATATCAACTTAAGGCCTATCATTACTTGTTATAATTATTTATTATGTATATAGTTAATTTAGATTTAAATCTTTAAATTACCCTTGGTCACAATTATGACAAATACATATATGAGTGTGTGCTTCTGTGTGTTATGTGTGTGTGTGCATGCCTACACCGCACGAATCCACCAATCAAATTGCAGCCTGCACATGATATTACTTGCAGAGATGGATTTCAGATCCATTCAAGCTTTTCTGTATACAAATCTTTGAGATCTTTTGCTGATTTTAGAGAAGATACAAAAGAAATTAAAATGCTCTGACACATACACATATATGAATTTGATCAAAAAAAAAATATATATACATACACATATATGAAGTATAGTGAATATAAATGAGATAGTATTAATTAATTCATTATATTTTCCCTTCTTTCGATTTCAGTTAATGCTTATGAATAATGCGCATGCTTTATATGAATGCCTGAATAAATGCTATTTTTCGTGAATGCAGATGGAACTTTCAATTTATTTACCACCCGCCCACATATTATTAACTAACTAATACTGCTCTGGATTTAAGCTCCTGGGCATGATTGATCTAGAGTTTGGAAGTTTAAAGCATGTTGTTTACTCTGTATTCTCCACTTCTCATCAAATTTGTAATTATTATTCATTTTTTATTTAGAGAGTACCCATTTTGGTTCTGAGTCATTCAGTAATGTTTTCTTTATCTTTAACTAATCATATAAGTCTTTGGTTATGCATGTAATCTTTATATGGAAATGTAGGATTGGTGGTTTTTGTATATAATTGTTTGTCGATTCATCATCCGTATTGACCATTCATCGTGGCATAAATTCAAAAAAAAAAATAGTGAACTTTTGTCATTTATGTTAGTTTTGGATATAATTGTGGTGTTTTATCCATTTAGTCAAAATTTCATGCGTGTCTGTATTCGGCATATGTATACATGGATGTATAAATATAATATAGTATGCATCCAAAAATATAACTGGACAATTCTTTTCGTACGGGCCAAAAAATGTGCAACTCACACTGGGCTCCCACCTGCAAGTATCTCAAACTATACATTTACGTGTGGGCCAATATAATGGACATTAACACCCAAGTTGTAACATTTAATTTTCATTGAAAGATGTAACATTTAATTTAAATTGTGCATTGGGCTTACACCCATGTTCTATCTCACATGGGCATCATAACTATAGAAGTCATATTGATCTCCTATTAATTATAGCCACCTCAAATAGTTCACTGGCAAGTGGGCCAGTATAATAGCCATTATGACTATTGAGTTTGGGCAGGCTCCTTATCCGCGCTTTAGCGCGGTGCGGGCCGCAACTAGTATACTATATATATATATATATATATAATGTTTTAACACAGTGGGTATACTTTGCTGAGAGACCCCCATCACAATAAGGGGCTTGCATTTATTTAGAAAGAGAGAGATGCCCATTACTTGGCGGTCTTCTGCCTTCCTCTGTTATAATTCTTCTATAATTTGATTATGTTAATTTTGGCAACAAGTTGAGAGATTGTAGGGGAGATTTTTTGCGTTTCAATTTGAGAGATTTCAGGGAGATTCTGTGCCGTTATTTTTGGTAGGTAGATGCTGTATAATGATGTCATTTGACTATTATACCCCTAATCTAATTGGACCAAATTTCCCGCCTATTTTTTGCTTCTTTTTTGGACTGTTGGATTTAATGGATCAAATGGTGTAGATTGAGTCTTATATCTTATCTAATATAGGATATGTATTAGATCTTGACCCTATATATATTTATACACACACAAAGGTTTCTGTATTTCCTGTGGATTCTACTATATTTATTTCCCCCAATTTTCTGTCCAAGAGCGCCCCTTTTTCAAGTAATGACAAAATTCTATCAACTCACAACTACTATTTTAATTTGAAAGTGTGAAGATACAATTTTTCTTATTTTTTGTATTTTTGGTCTAAACCGCATGTATCCCTTGATCACATTGGGCCAAGTCAATCCTATTTGCACCGGGTCTGCCCACAAAAGGGTAAAGTGCTCTAAAAAAGTAGAACTTCATCCACAATAATTTGGAACACTAGACCTATGCTTAAGGGGTGAAGTGCCGAACCACTCACACCAACTACGTGTTGGTGTTGGTATACGATTTTTCTTCAGTTTCTTAGAGACTTGCTCCCAACATCAGTACGAATATGTGTCAAAAGATGGAAACTTATCATTAGCAAGAAAAGAAAAAAGTGGTCTTTGGGTATTTATTTATTGTCTAAATTATGAGGCTTACCAGAATATAAATACTTGGATGTACTGGAGACAGGATTTCCATGATCCAAGAAGCCCATGATCCAAGACACCCACTTTCCAAGTAATCATTCCATTTAATAATTAATCCCATCCCAGAGACCAATTAATTCAAGACATCCATCATATATAGTCATATCAGAATTCTAGATAGTCTCTTCAAGCTTCTGTTTTGATATTATATATGTTAATCTTCCAGTAAAAACAAATTGTATAAGATAAGAAATAATTGATAGTGTGTTTTATATTGTAGATTCAAATTACGTACAGACAAGCGGGTAAATTATGAACTAGTTTGTGAAACAATAAACAAAATTACGTGACAAACATAGTATATCCATCTATCTACACATAATTTTAAGGAATTGGTATATACATCACTATGTTATGAATATCAATAGCTAAATAACTATAACAATAATAATTCTTTGATTACCAGTAATAATGTGTAATCAACTAATAAAACGTTACACTTTGGTAGGGTTCGACAAACATAGAATGAGAACTAACAAGGTAATCGTCAAATTATCACACATGATATGACCTTTTCAGTCATTTTCAATGTATAGGTGGTAGTGGAACTCAAAAACCTACAACAATCACAAAAATTGATAATATGAAATCCTTCACTAACTATTGTGATTATCCCGTATCTGAAATCCAAGACCTCTTAAACACCGTACCTTTTATCATGCATATGTATATATATATATATATATTTCATATGAGAAGTTTTTTTCTTATTCGCAATTAATTGTTAAATTAATTTCCTAATGGAAATTGCCAAATATATATATATATGTCCTTCTAATCATGTAATGCATATTCATCTCCCCCAAGTTTCTAATTTATAAGCACTAGACACTTCTTGTAAATTTGGGTAAAATCCACCACCAAAACCCCACTTGAAGAGCTTTAAGTTTCTCATTGGGAAGACATAATAATAATATCATTACTAATCACCATCAACTATTTTTATTTTAAACCAAACCTGTCTGTTCCACAAAGCAAACTGATTGACCCTATCGAGGCCTTTGCCTCCACCCCACTCCCCATCCCACCAATCGAACCCCGCCACGTGTCCCGAACACCGACACCAAGTATTAGCCTCCGGGGCAGTTACCACTGGCTTCAGTTAGCTCCATCGTCCTTAACGGCCCCGGAACCAACCCACACGTGCATGCCCCCTCCATATACATATTCCCAATGCCATTTTTCTACCTCAACAACTCATTTTCTCTCTCTAAACCCCCTTACTAAGAGAGAGAAACAGATAAAATTTTGCCAATTCTTCATGTTTACTACCTCCCTCCAAGTTTTTCTTCATTCCATGAACATATTTTTGTGTGATGGAAAGGGGATGGAAGCCTAACGCTGAGGTGTCACCAGCTTGTCCGAGGTGTGGCTCTTCCAACACCAAATTTTGTTATTACAACAATTACAGCTTGACTCAGCCTAGGTATTTCTGCAAAGGTTGTCGGAGGTATTGGACTAAAGGTGGGTCCCTCCGGAACGTTCCGGTAGGCGGTGGCTGTCGGAAGAGCCGACGTGGAAAGTCAATTAGGGTTTCCACAGATGCTGCCGTAGCCAATTCCAGGGCTTTACCCCACAACGGAATTGAATCTAGTAGCTCGTTTTCTTCATCAGGCCCTGATAATATTCCTTCAAGTAGTATTGATCTTGCAGCAGTTTACGCGAATTTTCTAAGTCCGAAGCCTCGGGTAGAATCAGCTTCAGCGATGCCTGACGGAATTGTAGTTAATATTCCACCTGTTGAGTTTCAGAATTTTCAGATGAATAATTCTCATTTGCATCAGGAAAGTGGGTTTCTTGATTGTGGAACATTTCCAGGTAGGTTATTATCAGAGACGCAATTGTTAGGGGATAATTCGATGTTTTTTAGTGGGTTCGATTCGTTCCAGAAGCAGACGCAACAAAATATTATAACTGGAAATAACTTTATAATTCCAAGTATAATAAATCCCGCGAACAATGTTGGTTCGTTGTTGCCCCCGTTGCCAGGCGAAGACGTCGCTGTTTCTGAAGGGATGTTGTGGCCAGGTCCTGATTTGATATTACCTAACCAAATACATGAAACGACGTCAGCCGGGATGGTTGAACCAGCTGCAGGACAAAATTCAGAACTTCTGGGTGGAAATATGAGCACGTTTAGTGAGTTAAATCTTGAAGCTATTTTCAGGTCTTGAATATGCGGCCGCTTTGGCTAATAGTATTATAATTTTATATACATTTTGTTTACATATTATAAGTATAGCATTTGTATAGGTGAAAATGTTACTGCGGATTGAGATAATTATGTCAAAATTTTAATGAGAGAGTGCATGCAAGCTTGTACAATATTTTTCAATAAAACAATAAGGTGGATGATTTTGCAGCGTATATATATTTGTAGCTGAGCGTAATGTTAATCTTTTCAGGAAAGAAAGTTTTATTTAGGTTATACTCTACGATTTTACAAGGACTCCCATTCTGAGTATGTAAATTCAGAAGAAGTTTTAGAGGAATGAACTTTTGCAAGATTGTGCATATGAGGTGGCATGCACTTGTCTTCTCGCACACCAAACGCCTTTGCATATGGTATTGTTCGCTTTAGCCAGGTCTGCACGTGTTTGTCCTTAAAAGGCGTCTTGTTGAGGAGAGGAGAGCTTGAGACTTATAAGTTTCTCAAGACCCTCGTCTCCATCCAATTTGAAAAGTATATAGTTACATACACATCACATCAACATCCACTATCAAGCTCTAGAATGACGACACATTAATATGTTGCTCTAGGAATTAAAATTCTGACGGACCCGTGACTAGTAATTTTGAGAATTTAAAAAATACGTTCTTAAAATCTCGGATAACTTAAGAAACTTGAAGGTGAAATAAACTCAGAAATCTTTATTAATGATAAAAATTGTATCTGAAAAGAAATATAAATTGCAACTATTTATCGAAAATAAAAGAAAGACTCCTAATTGAAATAAACTAGAACTTTTACTTCTCATATTTGAACTCCAAAAACCACTGGAATTCTAATGGACTCGAAACACTACCAAATTTGACCCAAAAATGCTTCATCTTACGAGATGACACATGGAAAAATTTGGGCCCCATTCGACAACTAGGTAATTAATAAAAAATAAAACAAAAATGCTGGAAAAAAAAACACTAAATGGACCAAACGAAAGCCTAAACGATGGAATTTGAGGCCGATCCTTTCCCTGTAAAATGGCCCTAGGGATTCAATTGGACTCCTCTCGAAATGAGCTTCGATTTGGTACCTCGTGGGTCCCGTAACTCCAAGCAGATCAAAAGTTGTAGCCGTTTGAAGTCTCACCGACAACTTTTCCCTTGTTTTTCACTTTTCTTCCTTCAAACCTATCCAAAAGTGCTTCGACTTACATCAAATTCACTACACTACGTTCTTTTTTTTTTTGTTGGTAATAATCATTATATTTCCTTTTTCTTTTTCGCTTCCTGGAAGGTTACTTTTATAACCAAAAGGATGAAAAATTCTTAAATGACCTTTAATATCATCATATGAGCGTTTTATTGGACTATGTATCTATTTACGAACTGAATCCTAATCAAAATTGTCTCTAGACCTTTTCCTTTTCCAGTATAAATGTCCTTATTTTTGATTTCTTCTCTATGGGGGCTGGAATAGAGGATGAAATGTGTATGAAAAGGAAATTGCTAGCAATTTACCACTGGCATAGTGGCATTCATCTATTTTTGGCCTCCCTTGTTTTAAAATGTAGTCCACAAATTTTTTTGGTTGCCCACCCGCTTCACCGGAGCTTTGCCCCGACTATATCCAGATCTGACCCGGATCACGCACCTGGCAGTGGTGGGTGAGTCTCCCAGTGGAGGTTTTCTACATTCACAAGATTTCGAACTCGAGACCTTGCTTAAGCAGAAGCTAGCCGCTTGCCACTCGAACCAACCCCGTTGATTAGTCTACATATATATATAGTTGTGCTTTAACAAACAATTAGGGCATTCCTCATCACGTTTGGGGAGGTTATTTATTTATTAAAACATGAATATAAATAAATCAATTATAATAATTACTTAAGAGGAAGTGACGAAATGATTAAGAGCAAAATTACACGGTGACATATCAAATTATTTTAATTAATAATTCAACCTGCGAATCATCGCCCACTCAATTTCTTTACATATATCTGTAATTGATATCAAGTATCAAGTATCAACTCTAAACATTGTCCAACGTGCAACATCAAAGAAGTAGTGAAGTACATTCATTTGTTTCAATTAAAAAACTATTCTAGTTTTAATGAACTATAATTTAGCTAATGGATACTTGTATCTACAAAAATTATAAGCATTCTACTATTGGTTACTAAGAGGGTGTTTGGTTGAAAACTTATTTTAAAGAGCTTGTTATCTCCTAGTTTTGCTCTCTATTTTATAAACTTTTAAAAGTAGATTGGGGTTCTCCAATTAAATTATCTTTTAGAAGCTTATAAGCACCTGATCACTACTTATTTTAAGAGTTTATAAGCTGTTTTACTATAAAATTTACCAAACACTTGGTAAAAATTTATAAACTTTTCTTCTTCTTTTTTGAAGGGGTTTAGCCAAACACCCTCTAATTATACATGTTGCATGATATAAAACACGTGGGTATATTTATGTGTGTATATATATACCCGTCAAGCATGTATATAATATATATAAGACAAGCGAGAAAACAAAATTCTACAATTACAAGAGATGGGAAACACATCTCAGTTTAAATCATGATTATAATGATCTTAATTTGACAAATAGTTAAAGTTCCAAGGAACATATATCAATGAGTAGTACTTAATTACGTACACTCGTAAATAAAATCTTGGAGTTGAAAATGCTACATGCATAGAGGGTTAACGTTGAACACCAAACATAGATTCTAGTGCGTCACATGATCCCAGATGCCCATGATCCAAGAAATATTTTATCCATGGCAAATCATCCTATTTGTTTAACAAAATTAATTAATGAGTACTCAAACAAGATCTAATTAATTTAATTATAAGGCATGTAACACTAAGTTTATTCTATATGTTATATCCAATGAACATATATTAAGTGGGTGAATGTATGAAAAATGTTAAATGATTGTTTTGTTTATATTTTGATTAAATGCATATTTTGTTGTAAAAATCGAAATATTTATTTTGTATCCAACCATCCACTGTATATTTACCCTGCATCGGCTAGACTAGACCAACTAACTGACCGTTCCAAGTTCTCACTGGAAAATCATTTAATTATTAGTCAAACTGCACACAAATATTAAATGCATCTTGTGTGTGTGTGTAAACTAGTAAATTACGATGACTTTTGGTGCAGTCCTCATTGTTGTAGCAATAATGTTTAAAATTATGCAATTAATGAAGGACTACGTAAATTGTTCTAGACCTCAGAAGTCATTACGCCTACTTAATGGAAAATGTCAATTAAACAAGTTGATGATCTGATCTTGGCTAGCTGCAAGTTGATAATATATAATATACAATAGAATATGTTGAATGGTAGGATCGGAAGACCGGTCGGGAATCGCGATAACAATATTAATATAGCAGTATTGATACCATATTAATGGCATTATTTTTGAATAATGCGTAAAATTTGTTTATTATTCCTTAAAAAGTAAAGAATACTGAAAATTAAATTAATAAATTTAATTTATAGTTTCAAGGAAGCTAGGATCTGCAGAAAGAATACATGATATGTGCCATGCTTGTATATAATATATGGCTTTTGATTCTCATTCTCATTTTCCCCCACACTATATTGTCTTTGTATCACATTGTACAAGCCAACTCCATCCGAAGGATTACTACAACGGGTTAATGTATATATATGTTGGAAAATTTAAATACGTGCACATAATTTTCTGTCATTCTAGAACAAGAAAACAAATGCCTATATACTAATTAGCACTAATATAATAAATTCCATGTATAGTATGCTACTAATTAATGGACACTTAACTAATTAGGTATAGGTAATATGCGCTGTTACGCCCCGAGCCCGTTGAATGTGGTACATGTCTCTGAACTCACTAAGCATAACCTAGAATTTGAATACTTAAACCACGACTTAAAGAGAGATTCAATATCATACTTGAATTTCTAAACTTTTATTTATAAATCATTCCATTTTAATTTGTTTTTGTCATTTGGGATGTCTAATTGGTGGCGCTTCACATGCGGAGTTGATTATTTCTGTAATTTTGTTAATGTCAAAAAGAACATTTTCTTGTAATTCCTTTTTTCTTCTACAGGCAACCAAATATGATTAACTACACATGCATAAAATTTCTCTGTTCAGTTAAGTAGAATGATTATTTTCGTACCCAAATGTCAATGAATGTGCCGTGAAATTTATACATTTGACATGTAAATGAAATACGATAGCAAACATTGTTTTAAAATTAAAGATCTAGTGGTATTCAATTGTCCACTTTCCTCTCTCTGAAAACAAAAGTAAGATTATTCACAAGTGACCCCATCAAATTGATAATTAATCAGGCTAAATATTATTTGAACTCTCAAACTTGATTCGTTTTTTTCATTTCCACAAAAGCGGCTATTTTTTTTCTGAAAAGTTCCTTCTCGCTCCAAACTTGAAAACTTGATTAGTTTAACTGATTACATGATACATCTTATGAATATTAAATAATGGCAACAATTTACAACTAATTAATAAGTACTACAATAAACCAACAACTAATATAAAAGTAAAAAAAATATTCACACACATGTGGGAGAGTTAAACTCTAAATCTTTAATATTATGAAATTATTTTTTCGCCAATAGAACTAGACTTTATCGGCTTGATTAATTTCTTAATCATGGCACTCTGAATTGTCAGAGTAACGTCCCGGACAACTGTATGCACAAATCTTTTGTTAGGCCTAAAGTCCATTTCACTTTATTAATAAAAAAGAAGATGGAGATTGAAATACTGCATAAAAAAATTCAATAGTACAACCGATCATTTAGTTTTAATTTTCCTGATTAATTATACTGCTTAATCTTAAGTTAACATAGAAAACAAGAAATTCACCAAAAGACAAGAGAAAACTCAACTACTCAAGGAAAGAACAAAACATAGAACAACATTGTGAGTATACCAATTTTTCTAATCAAAATTGAACTTAATTTCCAGAGTAAAATTGCCAACAAAATCAAGTATATTCTCTCTATGTGGGCATCTTTTTTCCCCATGCACTAATTAAATGCTAAAATCTTCTCATCTAAGTTTAACTATACACAAAACCCTTTTTCCCTCCATTTTTTGTACACTTTACTTCTATGATCATCACTTGATTAAATAAAATTCCATCTCAATTAGATGGATACAAAGAAACAAAATTTTTGGGTATGCATGAAGAATTACTCCAGGCCCTGGAATGCAATTTAAGCATTTCTCTACTCCTCTCCCTTGTCTTCAATCCACAATCAACTTGTAGCACCAAACACAATTTCGCCACAACACCAATCTGCAACATCTCCTGCAAAACTGCGGCAGTCGCCGAAAACTTACAAATCGAATGCAAGATCCTCACAGCCCTTTCGCTCGCAACCGGAGAAACCCTAAGTATTTTCTTCGCAACAATGGCTAACCCTGCGCCGTGCTGCAGCAGATCGGCCCTCCCTTCCGCGCATTGGCATAGTAAATCCAGCACTACTAGAATCATTTCGCAGGCCCGTTTATCCGAAGACGAATCGAGTAAAAGATCGATTAATACGGGTACTGCTCCAGCTTCGACTGCTTTGAACCGATTTCTGCCCCATTGGGAAACGGTTATGAGTACTTTGAGTGTTGCCTTTAAACCCTTTTGGCAGATTTGATCGTCCAGGATTTGCACTAATTCAACGAAGAATTCGGGCCGTAGATTGATGACTCGGGCCGGATCAGCTACTTCCAGAATTGATTTCAACAGCATGATAGAGTAAGTCCGTGACTCGTAGCTCCCGCATTGCATGATACGTGTCAACGACTCGAGGAATTCGCCATTGATTAGGGCTTTTAACCCTGATTCTGATAATTGGAGATTGTGCAGAATGCTCAAAGCCTCGTCACATGTTTTTCTACATTCAAATGAATTGTCTTCTGATAATTCATGAGCTTGAAGGGTATTTTCGACAATTAACCAAGCCAAGAACTCGGCTACGCCCACATTTTCCATGCAACGCCTATTGGTTTGGTTATGAGAAGCGATTGATCTGAGTTGTTGTAGGCATACCATCTGCATCTGTGGCGATTTAGCGTTGTTGAGAAGTTTCAACAGCTGGGGTTTGTTGATCGGAGCTTTTGGCGTCGGGAGTCTTTCGACGCCATTGGAGGCGTGGAGGGTGCACCATGATTGGATCAGACGGCGGAGAGTGATGTTCGGGATTAAATCGTTGTCGGAAAGAGATTGTTTTGTAACCGGACAAGTATTGTTTTTCTGAGAAAATAGCCATTTTTCGATACTGCCTCTATCGTATGTGATGCCCGTCGAGATTGTAACGGGGTCTTCCATGATGT
This sequence comes from Buddleja alternifolia, assembly GCA_019426215.1. Lineage (NCBI taxonomy): Eukaryota > Viridiplantae > Streptophyta > Magnoliopsida > Lamiales > Scrophulariaceae > Buddleja > Buddleja alternifolia. The sequence continues at coordinate 38,890,522 of CM033398.1, forward strand.
CTAGAGTAATGGGGCAGAGGAAATATGGGGGAACTTCAATCTCAGCCATTGATTTAGAAGAATTAAAGATCAAGATTTATGGAAAGAAGAAGAAGAAATATTGTTTGAATGTTGTTTTTTGATGAGTAGTAGGTAGTTGTGTGGATTGGTTTGAATATATATGTAATGAGTTGAGAAGGGGTTTGGTTTAGTTGTGTGGATTGGTTTGAATATGTTAGGAGTTGAGAAGGGGTTTGGTTTTATATGTGTAGAGAAAGAGAGAGATTCAAAATTGTCACAAGTCAAAACACGGAAATTATGTGTAGAGAGAGAAAGAGAGGAGAGAGAGACTTATTTTATGTTGATTTAATATTTGTGGGTTTTGGACTATGACTTTTCTAAGATAAATAAAGTGTATACATGGTCTAATGTGTGTGGCGATGTATGTGGACTGAGTGTAAGACAAATTGGTATTGGCCAACGTCTTTTTGACTTACTCTCTCTCTCTCTATCTCTCTGTAAAAGAAAATATAAAACACGTGGTTCTTCTTTGCTTAAGATGGTCAAAGGTTTATTATTAATATATGGCAAAAATTTAAATTTTTAGGTGAAAATTAGTACGTCGTTCTCTTTATTTTATTATGATTATTATTATATGGGTGACTTTTAATATAACTCCAAGGCTATGGTCTCGGCTTGGAGGCTTTTTTTTTTTTTGATCCTGATGAGCCAAACTAACAATTTTTGTGATTTATTAATACATAAAAGTGATAATATATATATATATATATATATTCGGTCATGTCATTGTTTCTCAAGAAGAGATCGATTTTGGTTCTAAATTTATTTATGGTGGTACTCGTGAACGACTATGATCGATCTATTATAGTGATGACTATACACCCTCTAAACAAAATATACAACTTAATTAGGAAAAAAAATAGAAGGCCAGGTTCGACTTTTAAGTCTAGCTAACTTTTAGACCATGAATTATAAGGGAAAGAATATTTTTCTCCTCTTAAATAATCCATTTCATTACTCTTCCTTAGAAATGTTGATGTATACTACAGTCACGCTCAAAGAAATTACAACCACACTTTTTAACGGTTCCCTAGTCATTTTTAAACAAAAAGAAAAACAAGAGGGAAGGAAAAATAGTTATGTATAGAAGTACGTCGAACTATATTTTCTAATTACGTACGTTTGTGTAATGTGTGGCTAAAATAAAAGTAAACGGGGTTAAGCCCCCAACTCATTTTGAAATTTCTATAGAACTTGTTAAAATGTAGCCCAACTTAGTAAAGTTTTAAGTCTTGAAATGAGCTCGTGCTTAAATATGTGGTGCATATATATATGTGGCTGCCGACAAGGGGTGGTGGATAAATGATGGGATTGTATACGAACTACGTGATATCCTTTACGCACTAAATATATCATTATTATTGTTCCGTTCACATGAAATTTGCAATTGACTTTTTTACATTATGAATTTATGGATATTCGGGATCACTTCTATTTTGAGATTTCTTTGTTTATGTCAACTATTATGCATGTTATAATCGAAATAAAGAAAACATGTAAGTCAAGCAATTTATTCTCCATATAATTAATAATAATTTGTCTATATATATATATATATAGTAATTTTATGTACCCTGATCATAGTACTTGATAATGTTAAATAATCTTGACACTGAGATTTAACCACCTTCCCTGTAGTGCGAACAATTTGGGTCTAATAGATGTCTGATTTCTTGAAGCGGCGATGGCTATGGTAGACTTGTAGAACTTAAAGGAGAACAATTAATTAATTGGTGTAATATATTGAAGACCTGAAGGAGCGCGAAATAATCAGAATAAAATTGAGGCAAGAGGCGTGAGTAGTTGGGTTTAATATTTCAGTTGCTCTATTTTTGCTGTGGTATTAGGAAAATTGATTGGTGTTGTCGTGTCTTCTAAAAATGAAAACCACAATACTTTCTGAGTTTAATATATATATAGAGAAAAAAAATTTAATATATATAGAGAGAGAAAAAAATACTTTTTGAGTGTAATATATAGGAGATATGTAAATCCCCACATTGAAAAAAAAAGCGGAAAATGAGTGTAAAAAAAACTACTTTAGGGTGCAATTAATATATATAGAAGATATTTCAACATTCACCTTGATAAAAGCACTCAAACTTTTATTAATGGAACTTCAATCTCCATATCATTTTTACCAAACAGAGCAAAAAAAACAATCATTGTGCAAAATAAATTTTCTCAAGACAAATCTACCCTTTTAAATAGTGTTCATTCAATTAGTAACACATTCTTTTCATTCTGAATCTAACAACTAAACGTATAATATTGTTGCTCCACAAAACATAGAAAAACATGTTACAAAAGACTTTTCACCTAAAAAATAGTAAAGATGTCTTGTTAAGGATGGGAATGGGGCTTGGTAAAGCAGGGACCCGCCTCGTTTAGGGTGGGGGTGGTCCTGGCTGTGTCCGAAGCGGGTTATGGGTCTACGGGAACTTCGCTCCGGCCCTGGCCCCGGCCCCTTTCTTTTTTACTTATTATATTTTAATTTTTTTTGTTTTATATAACTAAAGATAAATATTAACAAACCTGCTTAGGAATTAGGACTCTTTGCCTCACCTAAATATGTTCAAAAAATATGTTCACTCACCAATTTAATATCAATTACCCTATTTTCTTTACGAGCTTAACATAATATAATAGAAATTAGTTAATATATTTTGAGAAAGTGAAAGCACCAATTAAATTGATAATTTGGCTCGAAATCATTTCATTAAGTGGACAATTTGTATTTGGCTGCTTATCACAAAACATACAAGTGAGAAGCAACAATAATTTATTTTCTTTTAAAAAAAGGGGGTATGAATCGTGTGCTATAATTTTGCTGGGTCTTCCAGGTTGGCCCCGGCTCGGTCCATGAGCGAGGCGGGTCCTAGATCTTAAAAAATTATATGGGGCGGGTCTTGGATCCAATCAAATATGCATCAGACCCCACACTATTGCCATCCCTATGTCTCATCAAATAGTGTCAAAGCATGGGACTTTGCAAAGTACATGAGCTACTAAATTAGTAATAACAACAATCATTTGTTCACATTTAAAATTGAAAGAATGAGATATTCGTCAACCCTTATGCATGATGATAAAAAAAAGAAAAAGAAAAAAGGTCAACCCTTGTGCATATCTAAACCACATCAACAATTACTAAAATTTTAATTGGTATAATATAAGCAAGAATAAGAAAATATGCAACATTTATGGAGGGATTTTTTCTTTGAAAGTCGGGGGAAAGAATCAATTTGAAAGAATAGTTATTTCCTTACAATAAGTTGAAGAGCTAGCTTTATGTTTTTCCAAACCATTTGTTTTGCCCGAGGCTTTTAAAGCTTCAGCATTTTTAGTTTCAGAGAAACCATGGGCATGTTTGATGGTAGAAGGGACTATCTTTTCCTGCAGTAATTTATATTTTTCGGCATTAAGGGTAAATTGTGCTTATGGGAAAATGAAATAAAATTTGTAGTGCCAATAATAAAAATTATAATGATTTGATCAACTCCCGATTATAATAGAAATTTAGGAACTCCAGTGTAATATCGGATATTCCTATTGAGTTGTGGTTTAAGTGCTCGATTTCAAGTTACGCGCAGTAAGTTTGAAGACACTTCTCATGTCCTACGGACTCGTGGGCTCGAGGCGTGACAAATGGTATCAGAGTTGTTTGTCAACTGAAATTCCAGAAGCTAAGTGCTTCATGAGGCAAAGTGCTACACATGTGCGAACTACTTTTTGAGCATGTAGGAGCCACTACTAGAGTCGTCCGCGATGATGGATTTTGAACCGTCTGCAATGAGGACATCGAGTTCTATAGTGAGGTGATTGTCAGGCCTCCCACATTGCAAGGAAAAATTGGGAAATGAATTGGTTTATAAATAGAAATTTAGGAACTTAAGTGTAATATTATATTATTTTTTTGGTTGTAGTTTAATTACCCAATTTTAAGTTAAGATAAGTAGGTTCAAAGGGAAATCTCAAGTTCAACCGGCTCATTGAGCCCACGACATGACAAGATATTCATGATATTTAGCGGAAAGTATAAGAAATTTGCATGTAACACTAATAAGTTGATAAAATGACATTTAACTTGTAATAACAAAAGTATCTCAAAAAGAGTTCGGCTTTTAAGTCTAGCTAACCGTTAGACCATGAATTTCAAGGGAGAGAATATTTTGCTCCTTTAAAATAATCTATTTCATTACTTTTCCTTAGAAATGTTGATGTATACTACAGTCACGCTCAAAGAAATTACCACCACACTTTGTAACGGCTCCCTAGTCATCTTTAAACAAAAAGAAAAACAAGAGAGAAAGAAAAATAGTTATATATAGAAGTACGTCGAATTATGTATTCTAATTACGTACATCTAAAATAAAAGTAAACGGGGCTAAGCCCCCAATTCATTTTGAAATATTCCCAATAGAACTTTGTTAAGATGTGGCCAAACTAGTAAGATTTAAGTCTTGAAATGAGCTCGTGCTTAAATATATACGTGGTGCATGTATATATCATTTACGTACGCAGTATTATTATAGTTCCGTTCACACGAAATTTCCATTTGACTTCTTGCATTATGAATTTACGAATATTCGGTTTTGAATATTCTTTTGTTTATGTGCACTATACTACATACTTTATAATCGAATTAAAGAAAACATGTAAGTCAACCAATTTATTCTCAACATAATTAATAATAATTTGTCTATATATCTATATCTATATACCACTATATTCTATCGATACCTGGCCTGGTGGGTGAGTCTCCCAACGGGGGTAACTGCATACATAAGGAATCGAACCCGAGACTTGCTTAAGCGGAACTGAGCTGCTTACCACTCGGACCAATCCCCGTTGGTAATTTTATGTATCTTCATAGTACTTGATGATGTTAATCTTGACACTCAGATTTAATCAACTTCCCTGTAGTGCGAACAATTCCGGTCTCTAATAGATGTCTGAGTTTCTTGAAGGGGAGATGGTTTGAGCTGAATGGTAGACTTATAGAACTTAAAGGAGAACAATTTAATTGGTGTAATAGATTGAAGACCTAAAGAAGCACGCAATAATCAGATATAAAATTGAGGCAAGAGGCGTGAGTGGTTGGGTTGGGGAGATGAATAAATTCTTTTCTATACTGTTTTTCATTTTTACTTGTGAAATTGAATGATTATTGAAGACCATATATCTCATATGCTCCATTTTTGCTCTCGTATTAGAAAAATTGCTTGGCGTTGATGTGTTGTGTCGTGTCTTCATAAAATGAAAATCAAAATTCTTTTGAGTGTAATATATATATATACTGGGCACCCTGATGTATTGCGTAATTACGAAAAGCATCCCTAATTCGATAAATTACATCTAACATCCCAACGTTTCATTCCGTCCAACAATCGGCACTTTCCGTTAAGGTTTCAATATGGTGCCATTAAATTTTTTGGTGAACTACCGAAAATACCCTTGACTTTTTTTGAACCTAGAAACCCAACTTTTTTCTGACAATTATACCCTTTTGGTGTTTATTGTAATGTTTTATAAAAGTATAGGTGTAATATGTAATGTTGTGTATGTAAAGTATACAAATTATTATTTATAATAAAAATTTCTCAAAGATTTATAATATAATTTAAATAAAAGATTAAAATGATATTTTACACATAAAATTCAAGAAAATAAATTAAATTAGAAATTATAAAATCAAAAAAACAATTTTATTTTGAATTTTATGTGTAAAGTATCATTTAATCTTTTATTTAAATTATATTATAAGTTTTAATATCATCTAGGTAAATCAAAATATACAAATTTTCATTTTATTTAATTATTTTTAAATTAATTTAAATATTAATTAATATATAATATTTTAGATTTTCAAAATTATTTTGTGAATTTATTCTAATTTTTCACATGGTATGTTTAGGAAATATTAAAAATTGATTTATAAATTTTAAAAATAAATTTAAAATTTGTATTTTAATAAACCTAATTTCTAGTGGTAAAAATAAATTACTTCATAAATTAAATAAATTACTAACCAAAAAAAAGGGAAAAATGGTTGTCTTCTCCAGAAGCATTCTCCCATCTCCACCCCACCCTCAGGCACAACAACACCAAGCACATACAAACACTTACATGCGCACACACAGTCACACACATGCACAGTTGCACATACATACATGTCGTTGCGCACGCACACACACGCAGTCACACATACATACACACAGTCACACACACATAATTTTATACCCCATTTTTGGATGAATTTTCTCTCCAATTAATAGTCCATGCCCGATTTCTAAGAAAACACATACACATTCAATCTTGACAACTTTTCTTTAAAGCTTAATTTTTTATTTTGAAATTGGTATTAGAAGTAAATTTAGAGATGTAAAAGGGCAACGTAGTAATTCAACTTTTTTTCCTTTTTTTTTTGATGTTTTTCTTTTTTTTAAAATCATTATGTTAGGGGCATTTAAGTCATTTTGCATTTTTCATTCAACCTTACATCATTAAATGAACTACAGTGTTAGACGTAATTTTTTGAACTAGCGGGTGTTTTTCGTAACTAGGCAATACCTCAATGATACTCAGTGTTTACAAAGTACTTTTTCATCTAAAATAGAGTACGATTGCTCATCAAATAGTGTCAAAGCATGAGACTTTACAAAGTATATTAACTAAATTAGTAATCAACAAAAATCAATTGTTCACATTTATCAACTGAAAAGAATCAGAATATTCATCAATCCTCATGCATACCTAAGTTGAACTTCAACATCAACAATTATTAAAATTTTAATTGGTTTAATATAACCAAGATCTAGAATATATGCAGTATTCATGGATGTATTTTTTCTTTGAAAGTTGGGAGAAAGAAGAATTATTTCTTTACAAGAAGTTAAAAGAGCTTTATGTTTTTCCAAACCTTTTGTTTTGAACGAGGCTTTTAAATATTCAACCTTTTTAGTTTTGGAGAAGCGATGTGTACTTTTGATGGTACAAAGGGACAATCTTGTCTTGCAGTAATTTTGTATTTTTTGGTATTAAGGGTAAATTTATCAGGATGACAAAATGAAATTAAAGTTCGAGTGTCAATAACAAACGTTGGAATACCTTTATCAACTCCCATTTATAATAAAAAATTAAGAACTCAAGTGTAATATTGAATATTCCTATTGGGTTGTGGTTTAAGAGCTCGATTTCAAGTTACACTCAATAGGTTCGAAAGGACTTCTCAAGTTTAATGAACTCGTGGCCCCGAGGTGTGACAATTGGTATCAGGCCAATTGGAATTTCGGGAGTTAAGTGTTTCATATGACAAAGTGCTACACATGTAAGAGCCACCTTTGAGCTTGTATGGGCCACCGCTAAAGTCCCGACGCTCCATGATGAATTTTATACAGTCCATTATGTGGGCGTCGTGTCCTAAATTGAGGTGATTGTTAGGCCTACCACATTGCAAGGATAAAATGGAAATGAAATGGTTTATAATTAGAAATTTTTGAACTTAAGTGTAACATTGGATATTTTTTTGGGCTGTGATTTAATTGCTCAATTTTAAATTAAGCTAAGGAGGTTCAAATGGACTTCTCATTTCAACCAGCTCATGGGCCCACGTCATGACAAGATATTCATGATATTTAACAGAAAATATAAGAAATTCGCAAGTAACACTAATAAGTTTATGGAATGACGTCTAAATTGTAATAACAAAAGTATCTCAATTAAATTAATATAATCGATTTCAAAATATTTTCTTTGTAATAAATACTTTTAATGAAATGGATATACATACATGCATATTATGTTGCTCTTTTTACTGAAAAAAATCTTTTCACTTTCTTTGGTCTTTTATTCCATTAACTTGATGTTTTTCGAATTCTATTATTTCATTAAATTCACAAATGACATCTAACTCTTTTTCATTAACGATCTCTAAAATACGTGAACAAAAGTTACATACCAACTGATCTTATGCGTCTAAGCATTTTTTGATAAATTTAACGGCAAAACGATCTATTAAAGAATTCTCTCGAAGTGGAAGATTACTGGTATTACTTGGTGAATGTGGTGGATCAAATGGTAGTCAATGTTGTATATACTTTTATTGTTGTTTATTTACTTTCTGTTTTTTTTTTTGTTGTTGTTGCTAAATCTGTGTTTCTCTGTTCTTATTTCTGATGTAAATATGTGTTTCTGATGTTCTTATTTAAAACATTTATGTTTGTTGTGATCAATATTTATATATTCATATTTCTCTTTGGGTATACATAGAAGTTGTTAGTATGCTAATCTAGTAGTGGTTATTCCGTATCTTTGCATTCAAAGACATGTGCGTCTTAACCAATAACGATCGAATATAACCAAGACTTGTTAGTTTAGTGGTATCAACTTCCACTTTCATATAGGAGGTCCTGAGTTCAACCCCAGGCTGTCAAAAGTTGTGACATTTCTCTCTTTATTTGGAGTCTAATAAGGTTTGTGTGACCAATGATTAAAAACTATCAGCCCGGGTTTGTCGAGTCAGGGTATCCCCCTTCATCTAGAATTAACTATATATATATATATATATATATATAACTATTGAATATAGAGATGTTCAAAAGATCACCTGACTTTGAATTCTGCGCATATATATATGATGTTTTTACAGAAAAAATGTGGTGAGAGTGTTTATGTAGAATAGTAAGTTTTTTTCCCTTTCACCTTTTCCTTTGAAACATTTGTGTTTAATAGATGATCGAAATTCTTATATGCAGTATTGTATAGATTTGTTATATCGACTCAAGAAAATTTGAGTCGATATCTTTCGGGATATAGAAATGAAGATCTTTGCAAGATTGAAGTAGTTTTTGTATACACACCAAATAACAAAAAATATTTTGAGAAAACACTTTAAACTAACAAAAAATTAGACAAAAATGATATACTAGAGGTATATTACTTAAGCCACTTTTGTGAGAAACATTATAAGAAAACACCACAATAACTGTTTATCAGTGATAGAAATAATAACAATTAACAAAAATGTTGGTATACGTAGGCCAAATAATTTGACAATGCTTAACTTTTCATATTGTTATCATGTGAAACTAAACCTATTATATTTGTATATCTTCCAATTCCAACTGAAAGATAAATTTAATGCAGTTGATTTTTATACACTATATCGATCAAGAGGATTGCTCTATATTGTAGCTGATCAATCAATTTAACTAATATTTTAAATTAATTATTTTTTAAGAATATTTAGATGTTACTAGTTATCACTTATCATAGTAAATTTTTAGACTGGAAAGTTTTACAATACTAATACTGTTGAAGTCAATAATGCAAGTTGAATCATAAATAATTTGGTTTCCTGTTGTAACAAATCGGCTCAAGAATTTCTAAGAAAACATGGACATTAACTCTCATGCGCACGAACAATGCAAATGCATCTTTCTAATATCAAGTAAAGTCCTTACTTGAAAAAAGCTTTCATTGTTATCTTTGGTCTTGTATTCTATTAGCATATATTCTTATGCGTTACTAATTCCATTATTTCATTAACTTACAGATGACATCTAACTTTTTTTCATTAATGGTAGCTAAAACACATGAAAAAAATTGTTATACCAACTGCTCTTCTGCGTTTAAGCATTTTTTTTGAAAAATTTAACGGCAAAGAGATCTATTAAAGAATTTTTTCAAAATGGAGATTGCCGGTATTACTTGGTAGAAGTGGAAGATCAAGTGATACTCAAGGTTGTTTATCATTTTATTATTGTTTTTCTGCTTTCTTTTTTTGCTAAATTTGTGTTTTTCTGTTCTTATTTGTGATGTAAAATTTCATTTAAAACATTCATGTTTAATTTGTTGGGATCAATATTTATATTTTTCCTATTTTCTCTTTTGGGTATATATAGAAGTTGTTAGTGTTGCAAATTTCGTAGTTATTATTCCATATTTGTGCATTCAATGACTTGTGTGTATTAACTAAAAACTATCAAAGATAGAGATCTTCAAAAAGACCACCTGACTTTTAATTATATGCATTTGATGTTTTCACATAAAAGACGTTGTGAGAATGTTTCTGTAGAAGAGTAAGGTTTTTTTGTTTTTTCGTTTCTCATTTTCCTTTGAAATGTTTATGTTTAATGGATCAAAAATGACTTCAAAATTCTTATACAGTATTTCAGTCACTCATGTTGTAAGCACCTACTTTCTGACCCTCCTCATTCTATTTTTCTGTTTAAAATATACGGAAGTACAACATGGTCTTGATCTTGATTTTGAAGTAGACATAGATCCAGTTGCTCTATTTTGTAGTTGATCAATCAATTTAAATACATTTTTAACAAGAGCTTGTTCAATCTCCCTCTACACTGTTAACAAACAATCAGGCTCTAACTAATATTTCTCCAATACCTCATTATATTGATGAGACCTTCATCGATACTACACTCATTGAATCCCTTGCTTACAAAAAGGCAGGAAATGTTGACCAAAACTCCTCAAACATGGACAAAAATCGTATTGCTATTCTCCAGGCGATTTTCAAAAAGCATGGGGACATTACTCAGAGATGTTCATTGAAGTCTGTAGCACTAAAAAGTTTATCGAATGAAGTCTAAATTGTAATAACAAAAGTTTTTCAATTAGTTAACCGATTTTGAAGTATTTTCTTTGTAATATATACCTTTAATGAAATGGATATATATACATACATATTCTGCTGCTCTTTTTGTTGAAAAAAGCTTTTATCATTTTCTTTGGTCATTTATTCTATTAACTTATATTCTGATGTTTTATTAATTTCATTATTTCATTAACTTCACAAATGACATCTAACTCTCATTAATTAACGGTCGCTAAATCACATGAAAAAAGTGTTATACCAACTGCTCTTATGCGTCTAAGGACTTTTTGAAAAAATTAACGACAGAGAGATCTATTTAAGAATTCTCTTGAAGTGGAGATTACTAGTATTACCTGGTGGTGGTGATGGGTCAAATGGTACTCAATGTTGTATATCCTTTTATTGTTGTTTTTCTATTTTCTTTTTTTTTTTTGCTAATTTTGTGATGTAAATTTCATTTAAAATATTCATGTTTGTTGGAATCAATATTTATATTTTTTTCTATTTTCTCGGGTGTATGTAAAAAGTTGTTCATAGTGATAATCTCGTATGGTTATTACGTATCTATACATTTAATGACTTGTGCGTCTTAATCAATAACTACAGAAGATAAAGATGTTCAAAATGATCACATGACTTTGAATTTTGCGCATTTGATGTTTTTACAGAAAAAAAAATGTGGCGAAAGTGTTTATGTAGAAGAGTAAGTTATTTTTTTCGTTTGAACCATTTGTGTTTATTGGATGAAAGTTGACTTCAAAATTTTTATTTGTCGTATTGTACAAATTTTTTATAGCTTGTCAAGAAAAATTGGAGTCGATAACTTTTCGGATACAAAATGAAGATGTTGGCAAGATTGGAGTAATTTTTGTATACACTCCAAAAAATTTTTGGAGAAAATACTTCCAAATAACAAAAAAAGTTTGGAGAAAACACTTTAATGTAACAAAAAATGTTTGGAGAAAACACTTTAATGTAACAAAAAATCGGATAAATAGGATATACTACTGCATGGGGTATATTATTTAAGTCACCTCCAAACATTTTAAAGTAACATAAAATCGGATAAATAGGATATACTACTGCATGGGGTATATTATTTAAGTCACTTTATGAGAAACATCATAATAATACACCATAATAATTGTTTATCAGTGATGGAAATAAACAAATAAACAAAATATTGGTATATGTGGCCCAAAAAATTTAACAATGCTCGACTTTTGATCTTGTTATCATGCGAAACTAAATCTATTATATTTGTATATTTTCCAACTACTACTCGAAATATGAAATTAATACATTTGATTTTTATACACTATATCCATCAAGATGATTTATTTATTTTATAGTTGATACACTATATACACTATATCTATTATATGTTATTTTATAGTTTCTCAATTAGATAAATATAGTTAACCGATTTTGAAATATTTTCTTTGTAATATATATCTTTAATGAAATGGATATATATACATACATATTATGCTTCTCTTTTTACTGAAAAAAGCTTTTATCATTTTCTTTGGTCATTTATTCTATTAACTTATATTCTGATTTTTTATTAATTTCATTATTCATTAACTTCACAAATGACATCTAACTCTTATTAATTAAAAAAATGTTATACCAACTGCTCTTATGCGTGAAAAAATTAACGACAAAGAGATCTATTAAAGAATTCTCTTGAGTGGAGATTACTAGTATTACCTGGTGGTGGTGATGGATCAAATGATACTCAATGCTGTATATCTTTTTATTGTTGTTTTTCTATTTTCTGTTTTCTTTTTTTTTGTGCTAAATTTGTGTTTCTCTATTCTCATTTGTGATGTATTTCATTTAAAATATTCATGTTTGTTGGGATCAATATTTATACTTTTCCTATTTTCTCGGGTATATGTAAACAGTTGTTCGTATTGCTAATCTCGTAGTGGTTATTTCGTATCTATACATTCAATGACTTGTGCGTCTTAATCAATAACTACCAAAGATAGAGATGTTCAAAATGATCACATGACTGCGCATTTGATGTTTTTATAGAAAAAAATGTGGCGAGAGTGTTTATGTAGAAGAGTAAGTTATTTTTTTTCCTTTCTCTTATTCCTTTGAACCATTTATGTTTAATGGATGAAAGTTGACTTCAAAATTTTTATATTCCGTATTGTACAAATTTTTTATATCTAGTCAAGAAAAATTGGAGTCGATAACTTTCCAGATACAAAATGAAGATGTTGGCAAGATTGGAGTAATTTTTGTATACACTCCAAATAACAAAAAAATGTTTGGAAAAAACACTTTAAAGTAACAAAAAATCGGATAAATAGGATATACTACTGCATGGGGTATATTATTTAGAGTGATGCTATATACCACCTAAAATTGGATCACCTATTTTTCACTTCCTATGTGGCTATCCTAGTCACTGGCCAACTTACCCTTCAATTATTCTTTTTTTTATCTTTCTTCTCCCCCTAATTTTCCTCCTAAAAATCCTCTCTTCTCTTTCATTATTCACGTCCCAAAACCCATCAAAATCATTTTCTTCCTAAATTAGAAATATTGAATTCTTTTGTAGTTGAAGATCCAAACTTTATTTCTTTCATGGCTATGGCCATTGATGGACAAGCTGCTTCTTGTCAAACAATGTTGCTCAATTAATTATTAAAGAATCTGGTATATTTTTTCATGGCTTTGCTGCTCCCGAACCAAAGAATCTCTCTCACTCAAAATTAATACCAAATAACGACTAGAACAAAAAAAACCCGAAAAAGACGAATTCAACATAAAGTATAATTTATCTAACAAGAAACAATTGTTATCAAACAATGGTAAGTAAATTGATAGAGAAAAGGGATCAAAAGAATATGATTTTTTTTTTTTTATGAATGTTCATCCTAATTATCTCAAAATGATAGTCATCAAATACGACAACAGTAAAATTAAAATTGGACAAATTCAAGCAGATATGATTCTAGTTAATAGTTCTACTTCTACATTAATAAGTTTGATTTTAATCCCAGTTGCAGTGAAAAGTTACTCTGGAGAAGAAAAGGCTTATCCAACAACTTTTACTTGCTCTCCAATATGAAGAAAGTTTATTCAAGTTTGAAAAAAAATAAATAAATAAGTGACAAAAAGATAGCCAATAATCATAGTTATGGATCCCATTTTTTAGTTCAGAATATCTAAGTTTACTCAAGTGACTTTCTGATAAAGCTTTTGTTTTCCTTTCAGTACAAGCTCTTGCGTATTTTATGCTCTCCGAATTGTTCTTATGGATTCATTTCACATATTCCTTCTTATTTTTCAGTTGAATCCATCCTTTTCCGGTTTGTTGTTTTGGTTGTTAATCGGACATAATTTTAAGTGAAAGAGATCCTTTGGTAGATAACAACATAGCCATGAAAAACTACACCAAATTCCTTGATAATTGTTTGATCAACATTGTTCGATAGGAAACAACTTGTCTATCAATGGTGTAGCATAGACATGAAAGAAATAATGAACTTTGAATCTTCAACCACAAAAGCAAAAGAATTTAGGAGTTTTTGTTTAGGAAGAAAACAATTTTGATGGGTTCTTGAATAAGGAAAGAGAATAGAGATTTTAGGTAGAAAATCAAGGAGAATAAAAAGAGGAAAAAGAAAATGTTGAGTTGGAAATGATTAAGACACCCACGTAGGAAGTGAAAAATAAGTGACCCAATTTTAAGTGGTATATAACATTTTTCTATTATTTAAGTCACTTTATGAGAAACATCATAATAATACACCATAATAATTGTTTATCAGTGATGGAAATAGTAACAAATAAACAAAAATGTTGGTAAATGTAGGCAAAAAACTTTGACAATGCTTGACTTTTGATCTTATTATCATGCAAAACTAAAACTATTATATTTGCATATTTTCCAACTACTACTAGAAATGTGAAATTAATGCAGTTGATTTTTATACATTATATCCATCAAGATGATTAATTTATTTTGTAGTTGATCAATCAACTTAATTAGTTTTTTAAATATAATGTACAAATAATTATTTATTAAGAATATTTAGATGTTAATAATTATCATAGTAAATGTTAAAACTTCAAAGTTTTATAAAACTAATATAGTTGAAGTCAATAACGCAAGTTGAGTCATAAATAATCTGGTTTCTTGTTGTAACAAATCAGCTCAATTTTTTTAAGAAAGCATGAGAATTAACCCTCACGCACACTAGAGGTACACTGCACATGCACCTTCTTGTGTTAATTGCCAATTCAGTTTGTAGCACTAAGTATCAACGAACACTGAAATATCTATTTTGTTACGTCCGGGGAGTGATATCTAGATATAAATCAAAAGCCTTAACTTGTCAAACTTCAATGAATTTTGGATGTTATCTGGTTCACAGTAGGCCAAAACTAAAGGGATTTGTTATACAATGATTATATGTGTTTAACCGTAGGGGAATCATAATTAATTTTTCTTGGCAGGTCTAATCAACAAAGTGGGACCGTTAGGAGAAATATACACTTAAATGCATTGTTAATTTTCTTTTAGCTCTTGGTTGGGGGTTTGAAGAACATTATCAAGGACATTATGATAAAATATTTTCTTACTCGTTTTTTGCCAAATGACTTGCTTTAAAAGTAAGTATACATAATGATTCTTCTAAAGTTTTCTTTTGTTTTTATCTATTCATTATTTTTTTCTCTTGACAAATAACAATAGGATTAAGCACAAGCATGTTAGGGAAGTGATCCTTTATGGACACATGAAAACTGGGAAAATATTGATGCAAGAACCATGACGAAAAATCATGAATGCAAAGATAAGATAAACATGTATCTATTTGTGTATGCTTATATGAGTTTAAGACACACGATAATCCTATGGTAACAAAAAAATAGATGAGGTACTGTTACAACTCGAGTAAAAATTGGATCTGACTGTAGATTTTTGGATGTGATTCATGTGAATGAATTCATTATCGAACAATTCTTAAGATTAAATGCTTGGATAATTGGACATTGATTTGGAGTTTTCCAGATTATAGTTTTTTAACTTTGTAGTCTTTACCAATACGAGAAACAAGAAAAATATTCTCTCTGATGTACATTCTTGTATCTTGCAAAATTATCTTTGATTCTTTACTCCTGTAAGAGAGCTTTCTAAAATACTTGAAAGTTGAATCTCAGATTGATTTTAGATATCTGTTTGATGCCTGTTTCTTGCATGTATATTGTTGGGTTCATTTAAGGTAGCCAGTAAAGTAAATGTAAATTGTAAGCTATCATTAAGGAGAAGAAAATTTAAGTTAGCAATTAGAATAGATGATGAAAATGCAACAGTAGTTGTCAAGTAAAATGTGGAATCGATAGAAGATCAATTAAAATTTATTATGTGAATAAACACTTAAATTGATGAATATATATCTTGAGAAATACAAAGTCATTTACAAATGGACAAAGGTCGTTGTTTTCCTAGTATTTTTAATTTTTTTTTGCATTTCGTATAACTGTGTACTAGGCTGAGCATAATACTATATGAGGATTCTCACACACCTTTTATAACAAACTCTACCCTTTACTAGGTCATTAATGGGCCGAATGTATTTAGCAAGGAGATTGGTCAGGGTGAAGAAAAAATGAGTCTCATTTTTGATGAAGCTAGTATGGATCAAGAAGGTTGTGGTAAGCAACAAATTGTGTTAGCATTAATGTACATTATGAAGTTGTCTATATGTTGATATTACTTTCGTTCATTTTTTAGGTGAAAGATGTCGTTTACATATAATTATTTTTGATGAAATAGATTCATGTCAATGTAAGGTATACTTGCCTACTTGTTGTTTCTTGTGCTCAAACTAGGTAGTTTGTAATAAACCTTTTGGTGATTCCCTTTCACAAAAGAGTCAGGAATTCTAATGATCCTGTATCTTACAAAGTTGTTAATTAGATGTTAACAATTGTGAGTAAATATTATTTTCCAATTTTTTTTATGCTCATGACCTACCAATTCACTATTGAGCTATTTCAGATTGATAGATACCGTCAACTAAACAATATAATTCTTATTGGAACAACCAATATAATGGATCTTGTTGATTCTGCATTATCGAGGTATGTTTTCTTTCAGATATTCCCAATTTGCTAAGCTTTATGTTCTTTTTCTTTTTAAGAGTTCTTTCTATTTTACTAGTCGACTAAAGATACAACTAAGGATAGATCTTCCTGATGTGGAAGGAGAAGAGCAAATCTTGCAGGTTCACTCACAAAATTTGCAGCGAAATAGATCTCTAGTTCCATGATCAATCTTCGGCAGATTGTTTGGTTCTTTATTCCTATTTTGCTTATTTATTAGTAAGAAATGATAAGCAAAATTTTACATTTAGTATGTAATCCAATTACTTAGCATTAGAGTTGTTATCAGATCAGATCATTCACACTCATATGGTGATGCTTATAACTAGTAGACCCTATTTGTGCAACTCCATTTTAGGAATTAACAATGTACTTAATTTTCCAGTTGAACCCAACTGTCACGGACTTAGCCTCGATACTGACATCCCATGCGGCACAGTTGTACTTAGCCCTCCAATCTTAGCGATCACTCACGTGCTAGTGTGTGAGAAGGAAGTTTGGTAATAGAGAGTTAGAAATTTGGAGGGAAGTATACTTAGTTTTAGACTTGGTGCTTCTATACTTAGTTTTAGACTTGGTAATTACAAATGATACTCTTACTCCAATTTATATTAATCCATCTCCCAAATGGACAGTGAAAATCTATTTAATCCTACGGGTGGGAGAGACTCTCTGGAGCTCTCCAATAATATTTATTAGGATATTCTTTGTCCTAAAAACTTCTCCACATATCCACACTTCTAGAAGTGCAACTTATTACATATTTCATTCTACACAGTTCTACACACGGAGAAGTATCTACACATATGCAACTTACTATATACTTCTTTCTACACAAAACACGGTTCTACACTAGTGTAAGGTATTTTAGAACATGCGATAATATTTTTCAATCTAGAAAATTCATTTCACCAACTATTCATTCAAAAAACCTAAAATTCAAGGTTAATAAATTTATAGACTTAATTGCCCTTAGTCTTCTAGATTAAAAATGAATCAATTGTACTTCGTATAGAAATTTATTTCTTTAGAGCTTTTATACTGATTAGTGATATTAATTATGATTTTAATTTTAATTTTTTCAAAATTTCTTAAATATTTTAAAAAATTAATAAAAGGGTATATACCGAGGCTTAGAATATATGTGATGATGCAATCCACCACATCTATATCTATACATGTGGGTAGAGATCATCCGAGACCCTAGGTCTTGGTAGCCACCAAGTATCAACCGTTAAAATAACACATTTGTTGGTGGTAGCAGTAGGGTTTTCAACTATATCTCTATATAATATATATATATATATATATATATATATATATATAAACACACACACATTGCTAGAGAATCATTTGAGTTCTTAGTTCTTTTAGGCAGCTTAGGTTTTTAGAACATATGATTGGGGATCACATATTAATTTTGTTTCTGCAGATAAATAGATGATTCTGATAAGTAAACTAGTTATTTTGGGTGGTATAGAAGAACAAGAGTGGTTTCTTAAATTTGGTACATTTGTTGCCTGATTTTCTGTAAATTATTTGCTATAATTATAACTTCTGCAAAATGTTTAAAAACTATTAGTGCTATGTTTTATTTGTGAAAACATACAAGGCAAGTCAACTCACTAGAGACTATACCGAGATTTGAAAATTCTGAACTCTAGAAGAATCCTAATTTAAATGGTTCAATCAATTATTTTGGAATAACATAATGAGAAGATATATATACATATATATATATAAAGGGCCCATAACGAAGGGCCTCTTTGTCTGGGGATAAATAAATTTTATTTTTGGGTTTTCCCGGAATAAAGTTGATATAGTTAAAATTGATGTTAGAGGCATTTTTTCTTTGGAAGATCCTTGGAACAGTCGTGAGCCAACTTAATATTAGAATAGATTTAATTCAGGACTAAATTTGAAGATTTTTAGAATTTACATGACTAAGATTGATGTTATTATACTTACAAAATTATTTTTGAATTTTAGACTATTCTACGAAAAGTTACTCATATGCCACTACTTTCTTTTTTGGTTAGACGGTATTTTTCTTTTCTTTTTTGGGGATAAGAGGTCACATGGTGTCAAACGCAGGCGACTAACAGAACAAGTTCTGCGTTATTTTCATTGACTGCTCTAAATAGTACAGCCTTAAACAACTAACAAAACATTAATAAGTCGATAAACTGATTATGAGTTGAGGATAGCATTTTAAGTATTTAAAAGTATGTAAATCTAAACTATACTCAAAACAACGGTTAAACTAGCCATGACAAAGTATCCAACCCCAATTGAAGACATATATTCTTTTTAATTGAGAGGCGCATTTCATTTTAATTATAAGTAAGTATCCCTTGCTCTATTAGTTGCTTCTCTAGTTGCGGTAACCTCTCTATTTCTTGACGAATATACATGGCCATTCGTTCTTCCAACAACTTTTGTTCTATATCTTCGTACAATCTCTCTTCTTTCCCGGGCAATTCTCTCTTTATTTTTCTTCCTATTCTTCGCTGCTTTTATTCTAGAAGATAGAGCCTCCATCATGTAAGTAAGTAAAACCATCCATCTTTTAATTGCTTGCAACAATCACTTAACACAGAGAGAGAGAGAGACCATTTTTTCTAGAATGGTTTCAGTTTCTTCGGCACCTCATCAAAAAAATCACAAAAAAGTTGTTCGTATTGATAATCTCGTATAGTTATTACGTATCTGTACGTTCAATGACTTGTGCGTCTTAATCAATAACTACAGAAGATAGAGATGTTCAAAATGATCACATGACTTTGAATTCTGCGCATTTGATGTTTTTACAGAAAAAAAATGTGGTGAAAGTGTTTATGTAGAAGTGTAAGTTATTTTTTTCGTTTTTGCCTATTCTTTTGAACCATTTGTGTTTAATGGATGAAAGTTGACTTCAAAATTTTTATATGCCATATTGTACAATTTTTTTATAGATAGTCAAGAAAAATTGGAGTCGATAACTTTTTGGATACAAAATGAAGATATTGGCAAGATTGGAGTAATTTTTGTATACACTCCAAATAAAAAAAAATGTTTGGAAAAAATACTTCCAAATAACAAAAAAAGTTTGGAGAAAACACTTTAAAGTAACAAAAAATCGGATAAATAGGATATACACTGCATGGGGTATATTATTTAAGTCACTTTATGAGAAACATCATAATCATACACCATAATAATTGTTTATCAATGATGAAAATAAACAAATAAACAAAAATGTTGGTATATGTAGGCCCAAAACTTTAACAATGCTTGACTTTTGATCTTGTTATCATGTGAAACTAAATCTATTATATTTGTATATTTTCCAACTACTACTCGAAATATGAAATTAATGCATTTGATTTTTTACACTATATCCATCAAGATGATTGATTTATTTTGTAGTTGATCAATCAACTTAATTAATTTTTTAAATATAATGTATAAATTGAATATTTATTAAGAATATTTAGATGTTACTAATTATCATAGTAAATGTTAAGACTTCAAAGTTTTATAAAACTAATATAGTTGAAGTCAACAACGCAAGTTGAATAATAAATAATTTGGTTTCTTGTTGTAACAAATCAGCTCAATTTTTTTAAGAAAACATGGACATTAACCCCCACACACACTAGAAGTACACTGCATGTGCACCTTTTTGTCTTTATTGCCAATTCAGTTCGTGGCGCTAGGTATGTTAAATTGTCAACGGACACTGAAATATCTATTTTGTTACGTCCGAGGAGTGATATCAAAGTATAAATCAAAAGCCTTAACTTGTCAAACTTCAATGAATTTTGGATGTTATCTGGTTCACAGTAGGCCAAAATTAAAGGGATTTGTTATACAATGATTATATGTGTTTAACCGTAGAGGAATCATAATTAATTTTTCTTGGCAAGTCTAATCAACAAAGTGGGACCGTTAGTAGAAATATACACTTAAATAGTATTGTTAACGATCTTTTAGCTCTTGGTTGGGGGTTTGGAGAACATTATCAATGACATTATGATAAAATGTTTTCTTACTTGTTTTTGGCCGAATGACTTGCTTCAAAAGTAAGTATACACAATGATTCTTCTGTCATTTTCTTTTGTTTTTATCTATTCATTATTTTTCTTTTAACAAATAAAAATAGGATTAAGAACAAGCATGTTAGGGAAGTGATCCTTCATGGAGCCCTGAAAACTGGGAAAATATTGATGCGAGAACAATGGCGAAGAATCATGAACTTAAAGATAAGATAAACATATATCTATTTGTGTATGCTTATATGAGTTTAAGACACACAATAATCCTATGGTAACAAAAAATAGATGAGGTACTGTTACAACTCGAGAAAAAATTGGATCTGACCATAGATTTTTTGATGTAATTTGGAGTTTTCCAGATTATAGTTTCATTACTTTGTAGTCTTTACCGATACGAGAAACAAGAAAAATATTCTCTTTTGATGTACATCCTTGTATCTTGCAAAATTATCTTTGATTCTTTACTCCTGCAAAAGAGCTTCCTAAAATACTTGAAAGTTGAATCTCAGATTGATTTTAGATATATGTTTGATGCTTATTTCTTGCATGTATATTGTTGGGTTCATTTAATGTAGTCAGTAAAGTAGAATGTAAATTGTAAGCTATCATTAAGGAGAAGAAAATTTAAGCTAGCAATTAGAATAGATGGTGAAAATGCAATAGGTGGAACCGATAGAAGATCAATTAAAATTCATTATGTGAATAAACACTTAAATTGACGAATATATATCTTGAGAAATACAAAATCATTTACAAATGGACAAAGGTCGTTGTTTTCCTAGTATTTTTAACTTTTTTTGCATTTCGTATAACGGTGTACTAGGCTGAGACATAATACTATATGAGGATTCTGATCATACACCTTTTATAACAAACTCTACCCTTTACTAGGTCATTAATGGGCCGAATGTATTTGGCAAGGGGAATGGTCATAGTGAAGAAAGAAGGAGAGTCATTTTTGATGAAGCTAGTATGGATCAAGAAGGTTGTGGTAAGCAACATATTTTGTTAGCATTAATATACATTATGAAGTAGTCTATATGTTGATATTACTTTTGTTCATTTTTCAGGTGAAATTGACGTTTACATATAATTATTTTTGATGAAATAGATTCATGTCAATGTAAGGTATCCTTGCCTACTTGTTGTTTCTTGTGCTCAAGCTAGATAGTTTGTAATAAACTTTTTGGTGATTCCCTTTCAGAAAAGAGTCACGAATTCTAATGATCGTGTATCTGACAAAGTTGTTAATCAAATGTTAACAATTGTGAGTAAATATTATTTTTCAACTTTTTTTATGCTCATGACCTACTAATTCACTATTGAGCTATTTCAGATTGATAGATACAATCAACTAAACAATATAATTCTTATTGGAACAACCAATATGATGGATCTTGTTGATTTTACATTATTGAGGCATGTTTTCTTTCGGATAGTCCCAATTTGCTAAGTTTTATGTTCTATTTTTTTTAAGAGTTTCTTTCTATTTTACTAGTCGACTAGAGATACAACTAAGGATAGATCTTCTTGATGTTGAAGGAGGGGATGAGCAAATCTTGCAGGTTCACTCACAAAATCACCAGCGAAATAGATCTCTATTTCCACGATCGATTTTCAGCAGATTGTTTGGTCCTTTATTCCTATTTTACTTATTTATTAGTAAGAATTGATAAGCAAAATTTTACATTTAGTATGTAATCTAATTACTTAGCATTAGAATTGTTATCAGATCAGATCAGATCATTCATACTCATATGTTGATGCTTATAACCAGTAGACCCTATTGGTGCAACTTCATTTCAGTAATTCACAATGTGCGTGGGATGGCTGGGTGAGTGCTTAATTTTCCAGTTGAATCCAACTGTCACGGACTTAGTCTCGATACTAACGTCCCGTGCGGTACAGTTGCACTTAGACCTTCAATCTTAGCGATCACTCACGTGCAAGTGTGTGAGAAGGAAGTTTGATAATAGAGAGTTAGAAATATGGAGGGAAGACTTGGTTCTATACTTAGTTTTAGACTTGGTGCTTCTATATTTAGTTTTAGACTTGGTAATTATAAATGACACTCTTACTCCAATTTATACTAATTCATTTCCCAAATGAACATTGAAAATTTATTTAATTCTACGGATGAGAGAGTCTCTCTCCAAGAATATTTATTAGGATATTCTTTGTCCTAAATACTTCTCCACATATCCACACGTCTAGAAGTGCAACTTATTACATACTTCATTCTACACAGTTCTACACATGGAGAAGTATCTACACATATGCAATTTACTACATACTTCATTCTACATGATGCGATAATATTTTTCAATCCAGAAAATTCATCCCACCAACTTATCATTCAAAAAACCTAAAATTCAGGGTTAATAAATTTATCGACTTAATTGCCTTAGCCTTCTAGATTAAAAATAAACCAATTGTACTTCGTTTGGAAATTTATTTTTATAGTGCTTTTATACTGATTAATGATATTAATTATGATTTTAATTTTAATTTTTTCAAAATTTCATAAATATTTTTAAAAATTAATAAAAGGGTATATATCGATAATTACCATGTTAAAGTTGAATATAAATTATATAAAAATAAAAATATTTAACATTAAAAAATAATTTTTTATTATACAATTTATCAATTTGAAAAATCTAAAACAAAAGATTTCGGTAAAAAGGTTCAATTGACAAATTCCTAATTTAAGAAATGAAGGGTAACTTAGTCCAAAAAATGGTTAATCTTAAATTTTAGATTTTTTTTTAATGAAAAGTTTGTAAAATAATTTTTTGAGATTGAAAAATATTTTCATGAGTTTTGGATATAAAAATTAATTTTAGGGGGTTTAGTAATTTTCTATCTTTATATCTTATAAACCAAGACACCTAAGTGCAAGTGATTGTTTGCTTCCTTTGTCGCACTTTCTTACAAATCCTTCAACCATTGAAACTTTTAACTGGTTATAATGCTCATTGAGCTTAACTGTAAGCTTAATTTCATTCTTTTAGGCCTAGTGATACTTTTCTTGATTATTTCTTCGTGATCTGATGCTATCATTCCAAACAACTGGTCTTAGAGCCATACATTGTAGATTTAGAAGAGCTCCGAGATCTAGATCTATTGGAAAGCGCTTTGGTTAGCGCGGATTTTGTCATAGAAACAATGGTAGGAGATGAAGAATAATCAAACTCGACAATTTTGTTGCAGGTAGCACGAATTGAGGTCGTGGTGAAGCCGGAGAAGATGATAGAGGAGGATGGGATCGGTTAGATCGCTAAGCCAGGAAGAGTAATCCCATTTAACGTTAACGAAAAAAAGTGGTAGGACGCGAAGCCAGATGGGCAGATTCGCAAAGCCGGGGTTTGTTGACGGATGGATCAGACTTAACTTATGCAGTGGAACCATTGAGCAGACATGTAGGGGGATCCGAGATTTCCATTGAAATATCAAAAGTATTAGCGGATGGTTCAGACATAACTCATGCAATTGGGCAGAGAGCAAATATGTGAGGGATATGACATTGCCAATGAAAAGTCCTTGGTGTAAAGATGTCAGAAAGACGTGTTACCCATGGTGGATGTTCTCCAGTGAGGAGAAGGGTGTCATTTAGATCGAGATTCACTTGGGAAAAGTGAAATGATTGTTCTAGTTGAGATTGAGGCTATTTTGGATCAGTCTCCTAGTGGGAGATTGATGAATTTTGTGGAGACTGATTGATACTTGAGATTTTGGTAGTTGACTTATATTAGGATTGTTTTTCTAATTGTCTAAGAATATGATTGTGTTTCTTATTTAGATTATGTTTTAGTTTCCTTGAGTATCAAGTCTCCTAGTCTATAAATATGAGCTCTCAATTTGTAATTATTTGATTTGCTCGATTGACTCAACAGAAATAAAGATATAGTATGGGTTGACTTGTGGATGTAGGTAGTTTGCCGAACCACGTTAAATCCTCATGTTCATTCTTTTAGGCTTAGATTTTATATTTTATTGGTTATTTCTTCGTGCTCTGATGCCACCGTTCCTAACATTTCTCTCAAATGACATAATAATAATAATAATAATAATAATAATAATAATAATAATAATAATAATAATGAAGCATGCACAATTAAATTTTTCAGAAATATAACTCTAAACTCTTAAAAATCATTATCATCTATGCGAATTGTGAATTTTCTTTGGTGATGTATAACTGTTTGCTTAAATATGTTAATATAATTCAAACAATGATATGAACATGAACTAAAATAAAC
Source organism: Buddleja alternifolia (assembly GCA_019426215.1). Lineage (NCBI taxonomy): Eukaryota > Viridiplantae > Streptophyta > Magnoliopsida > Lamiales > Scrophulariaceae > Buddleja > Buddleja alternifolia. The sequence goes on from CM033398.1 coordinate 38,915,631, forward strand.
TTGATACACTTTTATCTACAAATCACAAGCAAATTAGTATTATTCATGTTTATAGAAAATATTTGAATTAGATTAACATACTTAAGCAAAAAGATTTTTAGATCACTAAATGGAATTCATGATTAATCTAGAATTTTCCTTTTTAGGAGTTTAGAGTTACATCTCTAGAAACTTTTAATTGTGGGTGCTTCACTATTTTTTTTTTTTTTTTTACTATGATGTCATTTGATTATATTTTGATATTTTTTCACTCTCCAACTTATTATCTAGTAAAAATTAACTTTTTTAATTAAAAGCTGAACTAGTAAATATAATGGAAAAATTGAAGAAAAAGAGGTCTATGTCAATCTAGCAAACGTGACGGGTGTGGATGCCGAATGTCTATAGTTTCGGGAAAGTCGATGCAATTATGATAAAAATGGTACTCACATTAACAAAACAGAAAGTATTCATGATTTTATTAATAGAACCTTTGCAATGTGTAAAGTACAACCAATTACAGAAACGAACCAAGAAACCTTGGCTATGGCAGCGGAAAGAACAAGGAAGAAGAAGACGACGTTGAGACGACGACGTCACTATGAATAAGAGAACTCTAATAGAGAGTAATGAAGAAGCTGTGATTTTAGAGAATGAATAACAGTAGTAAAAAAAAACTAATTGAACTCTAAACACAGCTATTTAAAGACTCAGCCAAACTCTAAGAAACCGGGTTAGAACGCGGATCCTAACCGGGTCAGGAGTTAAACTAATGAGACCCCTCCTGGGCCAAACAAGTAAACAACTAGATAAGGCCCACAACAAAGTCCAAATGCTTGAATGGTCCATAGACTCTTTTAACACCCCTCCTCAAGCGGTTGGACGGAATATATCAAGAAGACCCATTTTTTTTGCTAAGACATTATGTTGATCCTTCCCAAGAGCCTTAGTAAGAATATCAGCAACTTGAGCATCTGATTTAACAAATTTTTTAACAATCGTTCCATCTTTGACATAATCCCGAACCACGTGACAGTTAATCTCAATGTGCTTGGTTCGCTCATGGAAGACTGGGTTTGCTGCAATATGAATTGCAGCCATGTTATCACAATACAAACTGACAGGTTTCAGATTTGAAACACCAAGATCACAAAATAAAGCTAACACCCAAGCAATTTCAAAACAAGCAGAAGACATGGCCCTATACTCAGCCTCAGCCGAAGATTTTGAAACAGTGGACTGCTTCTTACTTTTCCATGACAACAAATTAACACAAAAAAACACACAGAAACCTGTCACCGACTTTCTAGATATAGAACACGATGCCCAGTCGGAATCACAGTAAACAGAAAGATCACAACTCGAATTAACAGAGAAAAAAAGACCTTTCCCAGGTGACGACTTCAAGTAACGTAAAACTCTTAAGGCAGAAGCAAGATGAGATTGTTTAGGTTTGTGCATGAATTGACTCAAGACTTGAACAGAAAAGGATATATCTGGCCTAGTCAAAGTCAAACAAATCAATTTCCCTATTAACTTTTGAAAATCTGTAATATTTTCTAAAAACTCATCACCATCAGTTTTTTCCAAACTAAGCTTCAAGTTTTGTTCCATCGGAACATGAGCAGGTTTTGAAGCAAGTAAACCAAACTCTGAAAGAAGATCTAAAACATACTTGCGTTGGTACAAACAAAGACCACAATCAGTTCTTGCAACTTCAATACCAAGAAAAAACTTTAAAAATCCCAAATCTTTAATATGAAACCTTGAGTTAAGGTAAGTTTTGACCTTCTCAATTTCAGAAACATTATTTCCAGTAACCACTATATCATCCACATATATTAATAATGCGATAAAACCAGATTTATAGTTTTTAACAAATAGAGAATAATCACATTTACTTTGAATAAACCCATCTTCTAACAAAGCATTGGTAAATTTTTCATTCCATTGACGAGGTGCCTGTTTTAACCCATACAAAGATTTTTTCAACCGACAGACCCTCGTCTCACTCTTAGGAAAATATCCTTCAGGTAAACACATAAAAACTTCTTCACTCAAATCATCATGTAAAAAAGCATTATTTACATCTAATTGAAAGAGAGGCCAATTTCAAATAACAGCAAGAGAGACAAGGGAACGAACAGTCACCATTTTAACAACGAGAGAAAACGTTTCATGGTAATCTATCCCCTCCCTTTGATTGAACCCCTTTGCTACAAGCCTAGCTTTATATCTTTCAATATCTCCATTTGACTTATATTTAACCTTAAAAACCCACCTACAACCTATGGTTTTTCTATCCTTAGGTAACTGAGCAAGGGTCCAAGTTTTGTTTTCTTCTAAAGCTAACATTTCTAAATCCATAGCTTGTTTCCAATTTGGATTTTTAACAGCCTCATCAAAACATGTGGGTTCTTTTATTTTATCAATAGACGAAATAAAACACATGTGATCTACACTTAAATTTGCATAGGAAACACAATCAGAGATATGATATAACACTTCGGAATCGCACTTAGCAGAGGACAAGGACAAATCAAAGTCAGAAAGATAAGAAGGAAGTTTTGTTGTTCTCCCTGATTTACGAACAGGAACATCACTTCCAGAAATTTGAGATTCTTCACCGGGACTATCAGGAGAAGAAATATCAGGTTCAAAGAGGAGGGTACCTGCATAAAAATTTGTTGTCTCAGGATACTTGTCAAGAGGTCGTTCACTGGTTTGTAACGTACTACCAACCTCACGAGTAATACCGATATCATCTCCTTTATGACAAGCAATAACATCATCATTGACAACAGAAGCATGGTTAGTATCATAGTCGAAAAATGACGGGCTATTATCTTGATTAGTAACCGAACTCTCCCCTTTATCCTTTTTAAAAGGAAAAATATTTTCAAAAAATTTTACATCTCTCGACAAAATAAATTTGTTATTTTCAGAATCATAAAGTTTGTAAGCCTTTTTGTTTTCAGCATAACCCATGAAAACGCATTTAAGAGACCTTGGCCCAAATTTATCTTTTTTCCCTACGATGGAGGGAAAACATAGACAGCCAAAAACTCAGAGGTGAGCATATTTTGGTTTGAATTTAAAAACAACTTCAAAGGGGGTTTTTCCTTTTAAAATAGAGCTCGGAGTTCTGTTGATCAAGAAGACAGCTGTCAAAATACACTCAGACCAAAAACTAACAGGGCATGCAGACTGAAATAAGAGAGAACGAGCCACATTTAAAATATGCCTATGTTTACGTTCAACAATACCATTTTGTTGAGGTGAATCTACACATGAAGTTTGATGAATAATGCCTTCAGATTTGAAGAAATTTTTTAACTCACTATTAGTGAATTCGGTTCCGTTGTCACTCCTAAAAGTCTTAACAGAACTACCAAATTGATTTTTAACCAAATTACAGAAACCTTTGATTAAGGAACTAGTATCAGATTTATTAACAGTCAAATAAACCCAAACAGCCCTAGAGAAGTCATCAACTATAGTCAAAAAATATTTAAAACCATCATGACTTTCTATCCTATAGGGACCCCATAAGTCTATTTGAACAAGTTCAAAAATAGAATTAGTCTTATGACTGCTAAGAGGAAACACTTCTCTAGTTTGTTTTGCCCTATGACATACATCACAAGGAGAAGAGCCAGAAGATTTATCAACATGTAATACACTTTGTAACATTTTCAAAACATCATCAGAAGGGTGCCCTAATCTAGCATGGCAAACATTCAAGGAAAACACAGAATTGACTAATATATCACTACTAAAAGGTAAAGATACACCTGGATTTGTAGGAAAAAAATAAAGGTCACCCTTTTGTTCACCAGTCCCCACGAACTTTCCAGTTCGAGAGTCCTGGAAAGTACAAGTATTTTCAGAGAATTTGACACAACAATGATTATCACGTGTCAATTTAGAAACAGAGAGTAAGTTAAATTTGAACTCAGGAATAAACAGCACACTCTCAAGAACAAGATCAGGAATTAACTCAAGTTTTCCAACATAAGAAACATGAACAGAGGTGCCATTAGGTAATTTTATAGTGACATTTTTCCCTTCAACATTTTCAAGATCAAATAAATGATTAATAGATGACACCATATGATCAGTGGCACCAGAATCTATAATCCACCCCTGAAAATTAAAGTCCGAAGAAAAAGTATTTGAAGATATACCTGCCATATTGGCATGAATGTCTTCAACTTCCTTTTTTTCATTTAAAAGTTTCAATAGCTTGTTGAATTGCTCAGAGGTGAAAGTATGTGCAGATGACGTTGATGCCTCTGAAACAGTATTGTCTACAGTCACAGAGTTAGAGGATTTTTTAAAATTAGGATTTGAGCTAAAACTTCTCTGAGATTTATTTTTGTTAGGATATCCGATCAGTTTAAAACATCTATCGATAGTATGACCAACGCCATTGCAATTCTTGCAAACCAAATTAGGATTTTTAACACTGGGTTTAGCAGCACCCTTAGTTAAGAAAATGGAAGCAGTTTTATAAGAGAAATTGCTCATAGAGCTACTGCTCCTGTGTGTCTCTTCCTGAGAAATGATATTAAAGGCCTGCATCACACTAGGCAAAGGGTCTTTCATTAGAATCTGACTTCGAATAGGCAAATAAGACTCATTAAGACCCATCAAAAATTGCATCAACTTAATTCTGATCATGCTTGGTAAACATATTGGCAGAAGAGCATGTACAAGCAGGTAAAGCAGTCAAAGCAGAATATTCATCCCAAAGGAGCTTCAATTTTGAATAATAAACGACAACAGAGTCAGACCCCTGAGATATCTTAGATATATCTTGATGCAAGTTGAAAATCCTAGATCCATCAACTTTATTATACGTTAATTTTAACTCTTGCCAAACATCAGAAGCCTTAGACGAAAAAACCAACCCCACATACAAATCTTTAGCAACAGAGTTAAGAATCTAGAATAAAACGACAGCGTTACATCTGTCCCATTGGTTTTGTAAAATAACATCATTAGGATATGGAACAGTGCCCAAAATAAAACCAAGTTTATTTTTCCCAATCAAGGCAATAGTCATAGCACGACTCCACACAGTATAGTTATTACAACCATTCAATTGATATTGAATCAAGTTAGAATTAGTAGAGTCGGAAGGATGCAGATATAAAGGGTCGCTAAAATCTAAGTTGGAGGTACTAACAGTAGTACTTGTAGTAACATCGGTAGCCATAATGAAGATTTGAATATAACACCACAGATAGCTTCTATGAGCACAAGCAAAGAAAATAGCAATACCACTGTGTTTTTCGAATGAAAAAACACAGAAAAATAGAGGTGCAACCGTAAATGCAGGAGTCACCACAAAAACCAGAGCCGTAACAGAAGAACAACGGCAACAGCAAGAAACTAGTCAATCAACGGTAAATTTGAAAAAGAACAAACAACCGAATTAGACTTAGAAGAAAAGAAGAGCACCAACACACTATCTGTTTAAATCCGAGAGATCTAAACAAGAATGTAGAGATCTAATCGGATAAAGACATAAAACAACAGATCTCGCAATTTTGTGAGTATATGATGAAAAAACCACTGTATATTGTCGATCTATGAATTAGATGTTCAATAACAGTCAATTTATAAGCAATATACTCATAAACTAATCAGATCTGAAGATATAAATCAAGAAAGGTGCAAAATAAGGGTAGAGAAACACTGATTTGCCGTGATAACACAAGATACCCTGTATTTTTTCTCACAACGGAAAAAAATACAGAAAAAAAAGGAAGGTTACTGAAGCCACGGATTAAGCGCCGAACAAAACACGAAATCAGTCGGCTAACTTCCCAGGATCCAAGAATCGAACACTCAGTAACACAAAAAACGGATTCAAGGTGAATCGAAAACAAAATGGAGCAAATAAGATGTCCGTCTCGTAAAAACAATCGGATCGGAGTAATAACTACCGTCCTTAAACACGATTCACCACCAAGAATCAAAAAACGAAAAAACTAAAGGTAAACAGAGCCTAATGCTCTGATACCATGATAAAAATGGTACTCACATTAACAAAACAGAAAGTATTCATGATTTTATTAATAGAACCTTTGCAATGTGTAAAGTACAACCAATTACAGAAACGAACCAAGAAACCTTGGCTATGGCAGCGGAAAGAACAAGGAAGAAGAAGACGACGTTGAGACGACGACGGCACTATGAATAAGAGAACTCTAATAGAGAGTAATGAAGAAGCTGTGATTTTAGAGAATGAATAACAGTAGTCAAAAAAAACTAATTGAACTCTAAACACAGCTATTTAAAGACTCAGCCAAACTCTAAGAAACCGGGTTAGAACTCGGATCCTAACCGGGTCGGGAGTTAAACTAATGAGACCCCTCCTGGGCCAAACAAGTAAACAACTAGATAAGGCCCACAGCAAAGTCCAAATGCTTGAATGGTCCATAGACTCTTTTAACACCTATGTTCTTTTACAAAAATTAAAAAATTCTATATTAAAAAAAATCTTAATCGAATTAGATCTAATATGATTGAATAAATTTGACGAATTTGCACCGGCGTCTTGCCCATTCTTTTTCTTTTCTTTTTATGATTCTCTCTTTCTTCCACTCCATCCTTCCAGCCACCCCTCCCCGCCGCTTAAGAAATATGTTCTTTGCCAAAATTTCTAACTAAATGAAGATGAGTGCCAAAAGATCAAACTTAAAGGGGACGTGGAGGCAAATAATCTGACATATAATATTATATTATTCAATATATGTATATATCTCTAAATTTTAAACATAAAATCTGGCTATATTATAAAATCTGCAAATGACATTGTACTATGCTGACCTTGATGAAGTTATTGTCCGTATAACAAATCAAATAAATGAATTGGCAAATTGGCAATTCATAGCCAGAAAATGAATTGGCAATTTGGCCATGTTTGTGATGTATGATACAATTCATATGGTAGACCTACATCCCAACTTGATTATTTTTTGGATCCCCCCTCCCTTCCTCTTGAAACAAATGAGTCATATTTGGAAGCTCCAGAAAATTTAAATTTCAGGATAATCTCCATCATCATATGTATATGTGATGATGCACCCCACACACATGTATAAGTACACGTGTGGTGGAGGTCACGAGGCTCCAAGTATAACTTGTAACAATTCCACATCCACAGAAAGTAAAACCAGAAGGTGCGTCTTCTTAATTTTTACTTTGAATTCTTTCTCATTAACATTATTTTATTGTCAACCTCACATAACTTTAATAAGTGCAAACTGAAAATAGGCGCTTGAATTTTGGCATATTTTATTTTTGCTCGTCTCAACAAAGAAAATATCACACCCTGTTTAAAAAGTTCCCCCTGTTGGTTATGGGAGCCAGCTCAAAAGAGATGTCGAAAGCTGAAGAAACAGGTAAAAAAATAAAAATTGGGCGAAAGACAAGTAGTAGCTGCAATTTCTGGGGAGTTTAGTCGCGGCTATGGAGTTTAAACCTACTGCTCGAGTAAAGCAGAATGGTAGCCACAGCTTTGGACATTTTCACAGCGGTGAAAATAATTTTAGCAACGGTGAAAGTCCAGGCAGCAGATCAGGCAACTTGGGCAGGAATTTTGAGCAAATTTTGGTTTTCTTTTTGTTTCCTAAGTACTTTAGACTTTTGCCCTTATATTAGGATATCCTAGTTTGATAGGGTTTCATCTTGCTCTGCTATTATTAATAGTAGAATTCAAATTCTAATTGTTTGATTTTACTCGATTAACTCAAGGAAAATAAAGATGTAGTCTAGGTTGACTTGAGGATGATGGTACTCGTGGATGTAGGTACCGAACCATCATCCTCGTGTTCGTTCTTTCGGGCTTAAATTTTATATTTTCTTAATTGTTTTTCCATGCTCAGGCTCTACCATCTCTAACACACACTCCGCCCCCCCCCCCCTTCTCCCCCCACCAAAAATAAATAAATAAATAAAAATTGCTTTTTTTATATAATTAAATTTCATTAAACAATAAAAACAATGGGAAAACTCCCAATTACAACCTAAACTACACTAAAAAACTTGGCATTACAACATCCAACAACACAAGATACTACATCGGGGTACAAAAAGTGAGCACAAAAAAGAAACAAAAGAAAAAAAGTTAGAAAAGCAACCCAACCCTATTGCTGACGTAAAGGAGGACTAGTGCCAACATCCAACATTATAAAAATTGTCTTTCCTTAATTGTTTTGCGTCATTTCAGAGTGCCAAAAGGTATTTTTGTGTTGTTCGATTATTTTCAGTATTTCAGTTAAAAGACTATTGAGCATGGGATTTACCCCAAAAAAAAGGACTATTGGAGCACATTTATGTCTAAAGAAGTAAGAACATCTTACTTAGATAAAATTTAGGGTAGACACTTCGGTGGGAAAAATAATACTTTTGGTCTCGTTCTTTTTGGACTCGACGCTTTTAGTCCTGCAGGAGTTAAAATAGTGTGCTATTGGTCCTCTCCGTCTAATTTTTGACAGAATTTGTCATGTGGAAGTCACGTGCCGGCTAGGAAGGGCCTTTTTGCAAGTTTTTCAAAATACTTGGGGCTTTATGAAATTTCCTTTTTTCTACTCAATTTTTTTTCCTTTTCCTTTTCCCTTTTTAACTTTTCCTTTTTCCCTTACATCCATGTCGTCTTCCCCATCTAAACACCATCAAACCTAATCATCTCTCCCTTTACACCTTGTCCTCATTTTCAATAGCAAAATAAAACTCTAGATACTCTACCCGATCAGTTTTCAATCTCAGGGATTTTTCGTTTGTATTGGGGCTGTGTGGTCGGATTGTGGCGGTGTAGCAGGGATGGTGGTCGATGTTGGGCGGCACCGGCGGTGGTGTGGTGCCGTGGTGTGTGTGTTGAAGATGTGTAATTTTTTTTTACTTCTTTCTTTTTTTTTTCTTTTTCCTTTTCTTTGTTCAAGTTATTTTTGCCTTTTGTCTTTTGTTAATTATAAATAAATCTGAATATTTAATATATAAATGGAGTTTTCCTGATCTTTTATTTTTTTAACATTTCTGAAATATTTTCTACATTTCAGAAATTTTCTATTTTTTGGAAATTTTAGAATTATTTTCTGATTTTTTTTGAATGATTTCTTTATTTTTTTATTTTTCTGAATCTTTTGAAATATTTTATGATTTTCATAATGATTTCTTGTTTTTTATTTTTATTTTTTTGAATTTTCTGAATGTTTTCTAATTGTCAAAAAATTTATTTATTTAGTTTTATTTTACTAAATTTTTCAGATTTTTTTGAATTTTACAAAATATTTTCTAATTAAAAAAAAAAACTCTATTTGCTTATTTAATGTTTTTTCTACTTGCTTTTTTCTTAATTTCTAGATTTATTTTTGACTTTTTCCTCAATTATTTTACTTTTTTGAAATATGTAGTAATGTTCAGATATTTTTTTTATAATTATTTTTATATTTCTGATTTTTTTTGAATATTTTCTTATTTTAGAAGTTTTTCTAGTTTTATATTTGATTTTTATAGTCTTAAATAATATAATTTTCATAAAGCCCCACGTATTTTGAAAAACTTGCGAGAAGACCCTACCTAGTAGCCGGCACATGACCCCCACGTGACAAATTCCGTCAAAAAATGAACGGAGAGGATCAATAGTGCACCATTTCAACTCCTACGAGACTAAAAATGTCGAGTCCAAAAAGAAGGGGACCAAAAATGTTTTTTTCCCACATCTCGATTCAGAAAAAGTTTGACTTGAGTTAGAATGTATAAAGAGGTCAAGGTTCCATTAATAAATTTAATTATTTTATCAAATAATATATATTATCGTAATGTATGTTAAATGATGCAATAAGGTAGTCGTGTAAACCGTAAAATACAGATGGTAGCATGGGTTATTGGACATGGGTAGTCGTGACTTCTTGACCGTAACTTTCCATACCGCCTTTCCCATGAGCAAATTTTTTCATATGCATACCACTGACTAGATGATAATTGATCTAGAAGCGCTTGATTAGTGGGGACGATTTAGCAAGACCATCCTTATATTTGGCCAATATCATTTACCATTATAGGGAGTTGATATTGGCCACATTACCGATTATAAGCTGTAAGCATAAACGGGAAGTTGGAAGGGAAAATTTTCATTTAAAACCTAAATGCATACATTTTTAATATATTTTTATCATTCTGTATGTAAATATTTAAGATCTAATTATAGTTAGTGATAAACATCATGTGATATTTAAAATAGAAGATGATCGTGAGAGGTAAGACGAAACATAAACTATATGCGTAGTTGCATATAATTTTCTTTAATTTTTTTTTTGGGGTAAGTAAATAATTTTCTTTAACTAATCTAGTCTAGATTCATATTGTAGCATATCGTTTCAAAATGTTACGATAAGAATAAGTAGAACATCTAGTTTAGGGGAAACGGGTGCTTAATTTCAATGCTTCAAGCTGGTCCTTATCAAAGCATAATACTTTAAAAGAAATGGATGCAAATAATCTGATAAAATTCCACTTTTTTAGTCCTGTAAGTTAAGGATGCTAACAAAATACGTCCATTATTTTTTCCAAAAACACATTTATTCTTGCAAGTTGATACAATCTACACAATAAGTCCTTTACGTTTAAATAAACACATTTAGTCCAGTATCTATACAAAAAGTTCACTTTTAGTCCAAAACCAAAGCGTCTGTGCCCCCCCCCCCCCCAAACACACGGGATCGAGATAATGTGATGGTCACGTGTTGCTCTTGAAATTCTGAACGTAGAAAAAAAATCAATTTACCATTTCCAAATCACATGAACCCTAACGTATCTCTTCCCAATCAATTTTTCAACCATCTGAACCTTTTAGCATTCATCTATAAGATTTTTTATCTCTCAAAATATTTTTGTATCCAAGATCAAAAAACCCCTCATTTGCCCGAAATTTCCAAATCAAACAAACCCTAATTTGATATCTCCTTTACGAATACCGGAGGAAAAGATATTTTGGGGTTTGTTTGATTTGCGAATTTCGAACAAAATGAGAGGATTTGATTTTGAGGGTCTAAATGTTTCAAGAGATGAAAAACGGTAGCTCTAGACGAAGGATTTGCAGTTAAATGGTTAAAAAATTGATTTGGATGAGAAATTATAGTAAGTGATTTGGGAATAGTGAATTAACTTTTTTTTTTTTCTCCATATTTGAGCTCAACATTTTGGGAGCAACATGTGGCCATCATGTGATCACGGCCCGGCAAGGGGTAGATGGTCGGCGCGTCAATTTAGGACTAAATTTAGACTTTTTCTATAGATGTATGATTAAATGTGTTTAATCAAACATATAACATATTAAATGTTTTGATTTTATCAAATTACACTATTAAACGTGTTTTCCAAAAAGATAACGAACGTATTTTGTTAACACCCCTAACTTAGGATTATTTGCATCCACCTCCCCTGAAGTTTTGACCTTTGGCAAGTACCTCCCCTTATCAATTAGAATTTGACATCCACCACCCCTATATGTAAAAAAAATTATAAACTACTCTTTTTGCCCTCAGTTTATATTTTTATTTTCTATTTTGTATTTTTCGTTTCATTCCTTTCTTTTTCTTATTAAATAGAAAAAAGAAAAAATTGAAATTACCCTCATGATAGTTTTTCATTAATTCTAATGAATAGTTACTTTTATCTAAAAATATGTATAGCAAATAATATATCAAACTTATTTTAAATAAAATTGGTATGTACTTTTCCAATTCCCTTTGTGTGTTTCTTGAATTATATTTTTAATGTTTCAAAAAACTTTTAATAAATCAGTAATACTTTATTTATTTTATAAAAAATAAAAAGTTGATATATAGATTTTTCTTCTTTTTTTTCAATTCGTATTTTTCTTGTTTTTTGTACTAAGTAGAAATAAGACTAATAAGAAGTAAAATAAATATAAAAAAAATTAAACATTCACTTGGAAATAAAATATTATCATTTGAAATATATTTATGATAGTGAAAATAAAAATGAGATTCATAATTTATCAAATAATCCGTACGACCTCTCAAGCTTTCACTTCATAATCATCTACAAGTACTTAAGAAAGGTGATTAAACTGAAACTACTATTTCAATTTTTAGATTTTTGTTTATTGTGTTGTTGCGCATGAAAAAATTGTAAAATGAGTATTTGAGATAGAAAAAAAATTCTGGTATATATTTTATAGATATAAAAACTCTATTTCGTGGTGTTGGGGGTTTAGTAATATTTACTTTAAAATATTTGTTATAACTCATTCTAATTGAAAATTAATTTTCATTAAAATTATTTGTAATTAAGAATTTTCGTAAGCTTAACTTCATTCATTTTTTTATTTAATAAGAAAAAGAAAGGAATGAAATGAAAAATACAAAATAGGAAATAAAAATATAAACTAAGGGCAAAAAGGGTAGTTTATAAAAATTTTTACACATAGGGGTGGTGGATGCCAAATTCTAATTGATGAGGGGGGGTCTTTGCCAAAGGTCAAAACCTCAGGGGAGGTGGATGCAAATAACCCCCCTAACTTACAGGACTTAAAACAAAATTTTGCCCAAATAACCCCATATTCTTAAAAGGGACATATAATTTGTGCACTTGCGGAGTTGCATTAATATTCCACGGGGCAAAAATTCGTCTTTGGTCCTCTATGTATAGTGAGAATCAAAAGTAGTTTTGTAAGTCTAACAATATCAATTTTAATTTTGCAAGTTTTGAAATCTTCAAATTTAGTTGTGAATCAAATCTCCTTCAATCGGCAAGTAATTGTTCAATGAATGTGACACACGTTTCTTGCAAGGATTTGCTGAACTCTCACAAGGAAAAAATAAAGAAAAATTACGTCGTCTTCGTCTACTTTCTTTCATCTTCTTAAATTCTCATTCCACAAACTTTGAACAAAACCACTATAAATACTCAACTACTCATCAATCTCATACATGCAAACACACACAAAAACAGAGGCATGAAAATGCCACTGTTTATATTTAGAAAAAGTAGAGGCATTTTTATACCTTTGTTACTGTCGACAGAGACATGAAAATGCCACAATTAGGAGGGGGGGAAAACCAGCAGGAGAGCGAGAGAGAGTTTAAGGAGTGTTAGAAATCGAGAACTTACCTAATGCACAAGCGTTATATTGAACGAACTTGATTAGAATCACGTTGTCCCGATCTTCTTGAATGAAACACGAACACCGTCGGGAATTCGATTACTAGAACCGAAGACACAAATTCACGACTCAAGTATCTAAAGTATTTGGAGAGTTTATGATATGTATTATTATATATATTCTAGTGATTAAAATGATGAACAATGACCGTATTTATAGAAGAAAATACACCCTTTCACCAAGAATCGCAACCAATGGACATGTCTCTTGGGTGTTATTTCTCAAGGGTAATGGCATTTTCCCATCTAAAGTATTCGCGTTTTTGCACTTTTATAAACAAACTTTTTTCTTTTGCATTTTTTTATCCGAACTACATTTATTTTTACAAAACTTTATATTTTAGCATTTTTCGGCCAAATAGCGGGAGTATTCCGCCGGGGTTCCATCATATATAACACATGTGATCTTTTTAAGGATAAATATGAAATTTTATCAATTAAAACAACAATTTGTTGTAGTTTCGCTATTTTGAATTCTACTATTCAAAATATCATTTCAACTTAAAAAGATAAAAATATTGAGCCGTAAATTCTATTAAATGTCATTTTTACCCTTAAAAGGGTCATATGCGATGTATGTAATGAAATTCCGGCGAATATTCCACCGAAAAATGCTAAAAGTATAAAATTTTGTAAAAATCCGTGTAATTCATATAAGAAAGTGTAAAAAATAAACAAGTTTAGATAAAATAATGCAAAACCCATTTAGTTCAGATAAAAAAGTGCAAAAAAAAAAAAGTTTATTTACAAAAGTGCAAAGACCCGAATAGCTTGGATGGGAAAATGTCATTACCCCTATTTCTAATAAGGAGAAAAACTGAAAAAGGAACCCTGGAATGCAAAGTTTAAAAGGAATATTTGAAAGTTGAAAGCCCTACTGCTACCACTAGAAAATGTGTTTTAATTTAACAGGATGATATTTGATGACTCCCGAGACCCAAGATCTCGGATGATCCCCACCCACATGTGGGGGATTAAATCATCATATATATTCTAGGCCTCAAGAGCTCCCACGTGTAATCCTATTTTAACCTAATGAAAAAGGGGGATAAATCGACTTTATTTTTGGGGTTTACGGGGAATAAAATCGATATTGTTAAAATTGTTGTTAGAGCTAGGCATATTTTCTTTGGAAGTTCCTTGGAACAGTCGGACTAATATTAGATGAGATTTGATTCAGGACTAAATTTGAAGTGTTTTAGAATTTATAGGACTAAAATTGTTGTTATTGTAATTACAAGACTATTTTTCATTCTCATTTATATAGGGGTGTAACTTGAGCCGAGCCGGCTCACGAGCTAGCTCGATTTGAACTCAACTCGAGCTCAACTCATTTAGACCCCTACTTATACGTATAGGACCAAAATTGAAATTTTGGCTACTCCGCAGAAAGGTACTCCTATGCCACTACTTTCTTTTTTTGTTAGACGGTATTTTCCTTTTTCTTTTTTGGGATAAGAGGTCACATGCATGGTCTTAAATTTCCTCCGAATCTCGAAAAGAAATTTTACTTTCGATCCAATTTTGCAGAATATCAACCAAAATTTCCCGAAACTTTTGTCGAAACCAGAAATTTTCCAAACTTTATAAAAAAAATTACTTTGTTAGATATCTACCGAAATTTCTCAAAATTTAAAATAATATTTAATTATTTCAAAATGAGTCCATACCAACATTTAATATCATGAGCTAAATACTGTCAATATTTAACTAATAATTTGTACATGCAGTATGAAAAGGAAGGGAGAGCCCAATGATAGAGATTTCGATCCTCAGAGAAACTCAATGTGGTTTTAAATAATAATTTGTATTAAAATTGTGGTACTTTGTTTTAATGAAGTTCCTAGGAGATTGGTTAGTATTTACTCTCAAATCATATTAATTTTATATTTTTGGCAACAGATTTAGTCATACTACTATTTAACAAAATTCACTTTACATATATTATATATACAATATTATTTATGTAAAAGATACATAATTATGATAATTAAAGTTATCTACATTTTTATTGAAAATTTCCAAGTATTTCTATAAAATTTCATGATTTCTCTCAAATCGAAATCGAAATTTAGGATATCCCCAAAATTTACTACTCCGAAATCTACACCGAAATCGAAATTTAATACATTGGTCACATGGTATCAAACGCAAGTGATTAACTTGTTAGAACAAGTTTTGCTATATTCTCATTGACCGCCCTAAATAGTACAACCTTAAACAACTAACAAAAGATTAATAAACCCAATACTTGTTAGTTTAGTGGTATAAGGTTCAACTTAATTTCATATGGTAGGTCCTGGGTTCAATTCCAGGTTGTCACAAGTTGTAACTTTTCTTTCTTTATTCGAGTCTTATAAGGGTCGTCTGTGTGGCTCAAGATTAAAAATCAGAATTGAAAAAAAAAAGATTAATAAGACGATAAACTGATTATAAATTGGGGATAGCATTTTAAGTGTTTGAAAGTATGTAAATCTAGACTATACTCAAAGCAAGGGTTAAACTAGCGATGACAAAGTATCCAACCCCAATTGAAGACATATATTCTTTTTAATTGAGAGACGCATTTCATTTTAATTATTATAAGTAAGTATCCCTTGCTTTATTAGTTGCTTCTCTAGTTGCGGCAACCTCTCTAGTTCTTCCAACTACTTTTGGTCTATATCTTTGTACATTCTCTCTCTTCTTTCCCGGGCAATTCTCTCTTTATTTTTCTTCCTATTCTTCACCGCTTTCATTCTAGAAGATAGAGCCTCCATCCTGTAAGTACGTAAAACCATCCATCTTTTAACTACTTGCAACAATCACTTAACACACACACACACATAGAGATAGACCATTTTTTCCAGAATGGTTTTGGTTTCTTCGGCACCTCATCAAAAAAATCACAAATAGCACATTGCTGCTCATGGCAAAGTAAAGAAACTGTTAGAACTGGAATTGGATAAGCTTTGACATCCCATGGAACTGAAATGCAACTTATCTAATCGTCGTTTGGCAACATATTAATTATACAACCTTGTTTGATTTAGTTATTAGTTCTTTTCTCTTTGAATATAAACATCTATTGAGTGTTCTAGTAGATGGCTCCATAGAGTGAAAAGTTATTATCTTTATATCTTATAAAGCAATACATACACCTACGTGCAAAGGATTTGTTCGCTTCCTTTCCTGCTTTCTAATAGATCTTTCAATAACTGAAACTTTCTTTACTCATTTAGCCAGTTTTCTTCAGTTAACAAATCTACACTTTAGCCTTATTTATTTACTGATGCTCAAAAATATTTCTGTGAGTCCTTTCACATGAAAATTATACGTTACTCAACCAATCTTTTAACTGCTTGCAACAATCACTTAACACACACACACATAGAGAGAGAGAGACCATTTTTTCCAGAATGGTTTCGGTTTCATCGGCACCTCATCAAAAAAATCACAAATAGCACATTGCTGGCATTGCTGCTCAAAGGCAAAGTAAGGAAACTGTTAGAACTGGAATCGGATAAGCTTTTTGACATCTCATGGAACTGAAATGCAATTTATCCAATCGTCGTTTGGCAACATATTAATTTTACAGCCTTGTCTGATTTAGTTATTAGTTCTTTTCCCTTTAAATATAAACATCTATTGAGTGTCCTAGTAGATGGTCTTATTGAGCATTCTTCATCACAGCAGCTTCTAACAATAATAAGCAAATTAACAAGATAAGAAACATTGCTTATCCCAATCTATAAAATTGAAGTTATATCAGAATCCTAAATCATTTTGCTAGAATCAACTGGTGAGTTTTTAAGCAATAGCGGAGGATGATTCGGTAAGGAATCCACGTTCTTAGACCAGCACAAAATTGACAGTCAAAATAACAAAAACGGGTGAATTACATATACATCCCCATGCCAATATATAGGTCTAAATAAAAAGAAAAAAAGAAACCTTGACAATAACCTGAGGTATGTTCCGTCCAAACCACCGCCCCATTCCAACACCGATTACACCCACCCACCCTCCCCTTAAATTTGAAGTAGTTGTATGTAATTATGTAAATAACAAAGATTTTTTTTTTTTTTTGAATAATTATACCAAATTCAAGGTAGATGTAGAACATAAAAAGGGAACCTAAATTAACTTAACCAATTGAGTCAAACCACTTCATTTAATATTAAACTTGAGCAATTAAACAATGTTTTGCAGTTAAAGAAATTTATGATCTCACCGTCATCTTATAAGGGCACTCCTGCAAATTTAATATTCTCAGTGCTGGAATAAATAGAAGAACAAATAATGGAGATAAAATAAAAATAATAATCATCAGAAAATAGAAAGACTTGATCTTGAATGAGCATACAGAAAGATTAGTTATTCCTTACGAAAATTAAATTAAACCGTTACGCTATCCGCGGAATGGAACCCACTGAGACAGCATTTAAAAAATAGCCTTTTAGCAAAATCCAGAACACGTACCCAAAATGAAGGAACAGATAGCAGCCCGTCTCCTGCTCCTTCCTTGCTTCCATGCAACGAGAAAAACACCGAAATTAAGATTCATTTATTAAGGGCTGGAAAAGTTAAATTTCATATGAAATTAGGAAGTGCTTTGTGGATATAGCTTTAGAAAGATTTAAATGCATTGTGGTTTAAAATCACTCAATCATTTTGTATGATAAGTTTCACCCGAAACGAAACGAACATTGATATTCGCCTTTACGAAATTACATTTGCTAAATAATCATACCTGAACTTTCAGCAAAAGGGAGAGAAAAACGCAGAGGCAGGGACAGGATTCGCAAAGAGAAAGAACGAGGGTTTCTATATATAATAAATCTATATATATATATATATATATATATATATGTATATTGAAAAACTAGCGGAGTAAGAAAAATTTGGATACTGGGAACAAATATTTGGAAAAGTAGTGACCCCAAATAATGTGGCAACTAAGTTCTTGGGTCGGGACTCGGGAGCCCATTTCGGAGTATATTTGTCTGGTTCATATTGAATCGTTGTTGGCTTGGTTGAAAATTGGACCAGTTGTTTTATGGTTTTGGTCCTTTTGGACACTTACCGCAACATTTTATCAAACAGTAAACAAATACAACCACCAAAGTCCTGTTAGCCTAAAGGTATTAATTTTCAATTTCATATAAAAAAATTTAGGTCCAATTTCAGATTGTCACAAGTTGTGACTTTCCTCTCCTTTCTTTATTTGGAGACTTATAGAAGTTTGTGTGGTCTATGATTAAAAACTATTAGCCCAAATTTGTCTGGTCAGTATATTTCCCTTCGTCTATAATAGTTTAAAAAAAAAAAAAAACAAATACAGCTGTGGTGGAGGGATATCAAAATATAATGTTCTTGAACAAAATAAGATGTTGTAAAATTATTGGTATATCAAATTTAGAAAGAAATCTTGTAGTTAACATTGTATGTAATGGAATTGTTGTTCACATGGCAAATTGGGATTATGGTAAATTTCAAAAATCACTCTAAGGTAATGAATTACTATATAAAACATAGGAATACTCTTATTTTAATTGGTTTTTTTTTTGTTTTTGAACTGTACGTGTTGGATAGACGGACTCCATTACCATTCGACTTGGTCGACCTAAAAACTGTTCATGATATTGTATATTTAGAAAATTGCAATGTTAAATCAACAAGCAGGTGTTTGTCAACTTTAATATTAACAAGTCTTTTGACAAGATTAACCTGTGTCATATTCTACTTAATTGTTGAAATTTATATCTCGACGAACATTAGGACTTAAATGAGAAAAATATGATGTTCCCTTACATTTTTGACCAAAAATAACACGGGGGATCTTTGCCAAAGAATTCTAACTAAATGAGAATGAGTGCCAAAAGATCAAACTTAAGAGGACATGGATGCGAATAGTCTGACATGTAATATTATTCTATATATATTAAAAGGAAAATCCCCCTACATTATAAAATCAGCCCCGTCTATAACATGCTGGTTATTCCTCCAGGCGCATATAATGTTGTATCCAATTCCTTTTTTTCTTATTTCTTTAAATTTTGAGATATATAGTTTGTGACTATATTCAATACATATCCTTCATCATTTCTATCTCCAATGAGTATCTGAGAGCAACAAGAAGTTATTTTTAGAAAATGTTATCTGAACATTTTAGAAAAAACATATTTTTATTCTCCTACTTTAGAATAATTGTATTGTATAAAATTCAATTAAAGTATATATGACAAATCCATAAATAGATTAAAAAAAACATGCGATTATGAAGCTAAAAATTATGATTCTCAATTTCTTTTTTTTTTATGATTCTCTCTTTCTTCCACTCCATCCTTCCAGCTCCACCCCTCCCTGCCGCTTAAGAAATATGTTCTTTGCCAAAAAATTCTAACTAAATGAAGATGAGTGCCAAAAGATTAAACTTAAAGGGGACGTGGAGGCAAATAATCTGACATATAATATTATATTATTCAATATATGTATATATCTCCAAATTTTAAATGGAAAATCGGCTATATTAAAACCTGCAAATGACATTGTACTATCCTGACCTTGATGAAGTTATGGTCCGTATAACAAATCGAATAAATGAATTGGCAAATTGGCAATTCATAGCCAGAAAATGAATTGTCAATTTGGCACATTAAGGTTAGTAAGCCCATGTTTGTGATGTATGATACAATTTGATTATTTTTTGGATCCCTCCTCACTTCCTCAAACAAAAGATCATATTTGGAAGCTTCTGAAAATTCAAATTTCAGGATAATCTCCATCATCATATATATATGTGTAGGGACGGAGCCAGGATTTTCGGTGAGGGGGGGCGAGATTTTGTGATATAGTTATACATTTTTTTTTTTTTGCATATAGATGAAGGATTCAAGGGGGGTGCGGGGGGCTTGTCCCCCGCGGTACGGTACGTTATATTTATGGAGGAAAATTTAATAATAAGAAATTAGGTTCAAGTATGAAATATCTATCTTTGATCTATACTATATCATCAATTTCTCTCTTCTTTAAACCATTTCAATTGTTTTATAGATGTCCATAATCTATTTGTTAGAATTATTAAACCAAAAATATTCTTAAACTAAATTTTAGAGTAACCGATGAAATATGTAGTAAAGTATTAGAATTAAATTTTAAAGATTTGTATTCAAATAACACAATATTTTCTTAGTTTTTGAAATGAGAAATCTATAAATTTTCATCACCCAAAATCTTGATTCTTGAGAATGCAATTGAAGGAAAAAAGCCCTAAATTTTAATTTCTATCTTGAATGGAAGTGTAGAACCGTGTGACTTGAGGGGGGCGAAAATAGATATTTTGAAAATTTTATGGGTAGTAGTAATAAAAACAAAATTGAGGGGGGGTGAAAATAAAAATTTTGAAAATTTTATAGGCAGTAATATAAAAAAAAAATTGAGGGGGGGGGGGGGGGGCGGTGGCACCCACCAGCCCCCCCCCCCCCCCTCCGTCCCTCCGTCCTTGTATATGTGATAGTGTACTCCCCACACGTGTATGAGTACACGTGTAGTGGAGATCACGAGGATCCAAGTATTACTCGTAACAAATCCACATCCACAGGAAGTAAAACCAGAAGGTGCGTCTTCTTAATTTTTACTTTGAATTCTTTCTCATTAACATTATTATTATTGTCAACCTCACATAACTTTAATAAGTGCAAACTGAAAACGCCAGCTTGAATTTTGGCATATTTTATTTTTGCTCTGGTCTCAACAAAGAAAATATCGGCCCCTGTTTAAAAAGTCCCTGCTGTTGGTTAGTGGAGCCAGATCAAAAGAGATGTCGAGAGCTGAAGAAACAGGTAAAAGAATAAAAATTGGGCGAAAGACAAGTAATAGAAGCGGTTTCTGGGGAGTTTAGTCGCGGCTACGGAGTTTAAACCTACTGCTAGAGTAAAGCAGAATGGTAGCTATGACTTTGGACATTTTCACTGCGGTGAAAGTAACTTTAGCAGCGGCGAAAATTCAGGCAGCAGAACAGGCAGCTTGGGCAAGCGGATTTTGAGCAATTTTTGGTTTTCTTTTTGTTTCCTAAGTACTTTAGACTTGTGTCCTTATATGAGGATATCCTAGTTTGATAGGGTTTCATCTTGCTCTGCTATTATAAGTAATAGAATTCAACTTCTAATTGTTTGATTTTACTCGATTAACTCAAGAAAAATAAAGATGTAGTTTAGGTTGGCTCGTGGATGTAGGTATTGAACCACGTTAAATCCTCGTGTTCGTTCTTTTGGGCTTAAATTTAATTTTTTTTTAATTATTTTTTGGTGCTCTGACTCCACCATCTCTAACACCCCCCCCCCCCCCCCCCCCAAACCACCCCAACACCCCCCCAAAAAAATTGCCTTTTCTTAATTGTTTTGCGTCATTTCAGAGTGCCAAAAGGTATTTTGTATTGTTCGATTATTTTCAGTATTTCAGTTAAAAGACTATTGAGTATTGGATTTACTAAAAAAAAAAAAAAGACTATTGAGTATTGGAGCACATTTATGTCTAAAGAAGTAAGAACATTTTTACTTAGATAAAATTTAGGGTAAACACTTTGGTGGGGAAAAAAATACATTTGGTCCCATTCTTTTTGGACTCCACACGTTTTAGTCCCGTAGGAGTTAAAATAGTGCACTATTGGTCCTCTCCATCTAATTTTTGACAGAATTTGTCACGTGGAAGTCACGTGCCAGCTAGAAAGGGCCTTTTTGCAAGTTTTTCAAAATACTTGGGGCTTTATGAAATTTTCTTTTTTCTACTCAATTTTTTTTCCTTTTTTCCTTTTTTTCCTTTTCCTTTTTCCCCTACATCCATGTCGTCTTCCCCATCTAAACACTATCAAACCTAATCATCTCTCCCCTTTGCACCCTCTCCTCATTTTGCAATAAAGGATCTTGTGTAGTCTCAAACGCCGGTAATTAACAGAACAAGTTCTGCTTTATTTTCCATTGACTGCTCTAAATAGCACAACCTTAAACAACTAATAAAAGATTAATAAGTCGATAAACTGATTATGAGTTGAGGATAGCATTTTAAATATTTGAAAGTATGTAAATCTAAACTACACTCAAAGCAACGGTTCAACTAGCCATGACAAAGTGTCCAACCCCAATTGAAGACATATATTGTTTTTAATTGAGAGACACATTTCATTTTAATTATAATTTATAAGTATCCCTTGCTCTATTAGTTGCTTCTCTAGTTGTGGGAACCTCTCTATTTCTTGACGAATATACATGGTCATTCGTTCTTCCAACAACTTTTGTTCTATATCTTCGTACAATTTCTCTCTTCTTTCCCGGGCAATTCTCTCTTTATTTTTCTTCCTATTCTTCACTGCTTTTATTCTAGAAGATAGAGCCTCCATCCTGTAAGTACGTAAAACCATCCATCTTTTAACTGCTTGCAACAATCACTTAACACACACACACATAGAGAGAGAGAGAAACCATTTTTTCCATAATGGTTTCGGTTTCTTCGACACCTCCTCAAAAAAATCACAAATAGCACATTGCTGGCATTGCTGCTCAAAGGCAAAGTAAAGAAACTGTTAGAATTGGAATTGGATAAGCTTTGACATCTCATGGAACTGAAATGCAATTTATCTAATCGTAGTTTGGCAACATATTAATTAGGGATAATTACACTAACACCCCTCAATGATGGGGTAATTACACAAACCTTCCCTCACTAATTGATAATTACAAACACACCCCCTCATGTTAAAGATTTCTTACAATTGCACCCCTTGTGTGTGTAACAATTCTTACATTTGCATTCTCTGTAAACCTTACAAATAGACCCTCTGAGGAGATGTGTTTGTAATTATCAATTAGTGAGGAGAGGTTTGTGTAATTACCTCATCATTGAAGGGTGTAAGGTAATTATCCCTATTAATTATACAGCCTTGTCTGATTTAGTTATTAGTTCTTTTCTCTTTGAATATAAACATCTATTAAGTGTCCTTGTAGATGGCTCCATAGAGTGAAAAGTTATTACCTTCATATCTTATAAAGCAATACATACACCTACGTGCAAAGGATTTGTTCGCTTCCCTTTCTGCTTTCTAATAGATCTTTCAATAACTGAAACTCTCTTTTCTCATTTAGCCAGTTTTCTTCCGTTAACAAATCTACACTTTAGCCTTATTTATTTACTGATGCTCAACAATATTTCTGTAAGTCCTTTCACATGAAAATTATACGTTACTCAATCAATGAGCAACAAGGAAATTCGATGAATATGTAAAAGTTACACATATGTGTGAGAAAGTTTTATTTTCTCATGTCCAAAGGAAGTGTGACAAAGTTGTATTGTACGTTACACCATTTGTAATTAAGAGGTATTTAAAATTAATGACAATTAGCATTCTTCATCGTAGCAGCTTTTGACAATAATAATAAGCAAATTAACAAGATAAGAAGCATTGCATATCCCAATCTACAAAATTGAAATTATATCCCACCCCTTAAATTTTTAAGTAGGTTGTATGTAATTATGTAAATAAGAAAGGTTTTTTTTTTCTATATATAATTACCAAATTTTAGCTAGATGTAGAACATAAAAGAGAACCTAAATGAACTTAACCAATTGAGCCAAACCACTTCCATTTGAGTATTAAACTTGGACAATAAAACAATGTTTTGCAGTTAAAAAAATTTATGATCTCTCACCTGCATCTTATATGGGCACTCCTGCAAATTTAATGAGCTCTTCTTCTCAGTGCTAGAATAAATAGACGAACAACTAATGGAGATAAAATAAAAATAATAATAATAATAATAATCAGAAAATAGAAAGACTTGAATGGATTTTAATTTTCTTATTATAGAAAAATTGTTGTCACTATTGATAATTAGTGACACACCTTTAATAATAGTTTAGTGCCAACTTGGGAAATCTGCTCCTTCCTTACTTCCATGCAACAAGAAAAACACCGAAATTAAGATTAATTTATTAAGGGCTGGAGAAGTCAAATTGCATATAAAATTAGAAAATGTTTTGTGAATATAGATTTGAATACAGAATTTTAAATAATTCCAGATTTAGATGAATTTGGAATTTCTCCTATAATTTAAGTAGTTGAAAAAATAGCTTTAGAAAGATTTAAATGTATTGTGGTTTAAAATCACTCAATCATTTTGTATGATAAATTCAAATCCATAATATCAATCCTTCAATCCAAATACATACATACAACCCAATGAACATTGATATTCGCCTTTACGAAATTACATTTGCTAAAGAATCATACCTGAACTTTCAGCAAAAGGGTGGGAAAACCGCGGCTCGTTCCATGCTACACATTTTGGTGGCACCAAACTCCACCCAAAATTTGACACGTGGCGTGACAAAATTTATTTATTTATTAAAGAAAAAAGCTAAAGCAAAACTGAAAAGGCAACTCTGGGTTAACCAAAATGACAAAAAAGCTAACCATGATTAATGTTAGGTGAAAATCAATTAGGTAAAAATCAGATCCAGATTTTTACTTTCACACTCCCCCCTCACTACTCCATAGCCAAAACTTCACCAGACGCTTTCTTCCATCCCCATTTTCCATTGCAGTGGGCTTCACCCACATTCTCGTTTTGTTGGGTGAGTAAGTATCTATTTCTTCTTCTTCCTTTAAGTTGCCTTTTTTGCTATATCTTTTAGATTTTTGGGGGCAATTTTTTGTGTATTTTGATGAAGATGAAATACTTTTCCAGCCATAGCTAGTGAGTGAACATATATATTAATATTCTTTCTTACATACACATTAGCATTTCATTCATATTTATTTTATTTGTCCTTTTCTTTTGCCATGATTAACGTGATAGCCCCCTACTTGCATAAGGAAAAGAAAACTTGTAGAGTTGCATGAGGTTGTACAATATGATCTAATAATCATCTCTTTCCATTTTTTTGGGGCTTTTTTTTTTATTTTTTTGGAGAAAAAGAGCACTTTGAAGTATAATAAAATATGTATCATTCACTCAACTTACACAATAAATATGCTTAAAGTGTGGTGGTGCAGCATTTTATGAAAATATTTGTTTTGCATAGTTACAGTATGTATAAGTGGATAATTCATGAATTTTGTGTAGGTGATCATCCATCCATATAATGGAAGAAACTCCTCACATATCACCTGAAGCCAACAACTTTTGTCAATCACAAGGTTTATAATCTTTATAGTACTTAGTTTATGATAATTTTAATTATGAAAATCATTAATTAATAGTTTAACTTATATTAGTCATTGTTTTACAAGACTTGGAGGAGAACTATGGTGAAGATGCTGAAATTACAGAACAGTGCGGGGAGCATTTTGAATCACCAGAACCATCACTATCAAAACATCAAGAGGTACATTCTGTAAGCTCACTTATACATGAACTGGAGAATAGATTGGCGATAGGTCAAGTCATGAAAAGCGTTGAGGACACATATTTACTATACTGTAAATATGCACATGCTAAGGGTTTTAGTGTGAGAAAGGGGGACCAAAAACATTTTCCTCGTAGCAATGAATTCCAAGCAAAAGAACTTGAGTGTTCTTGTGAAGGTGTTAAAGATGAAAGACGTTCTCGTGGTAGAATACCAAACTACCAAAAACCGATAACTAGAACGAAATGCAAAGCAAGAATTAGAATTGGGCAGGAAAAAGGGAAAGAGTGGAGAGTGACTAGGTTTGTGATAGAACACAATCATGAAATGGTTGCAACCGATCAAACACATTTATTAAGATCATCACGTAATATTTCACATGCCCAAAAATCAACTTTAGAAGCCATGGTGAATGCCGGAATAAGCACAACTACTGCAGTTTCTTTTATGGAAGAAGAAGCACGTGGGCCAGAAAACTTGGGTTTTATTAGAAAAGATGCATACAATTACCTTTCTAGTTTAAAAAAACAAACAAAGATTAAGAATGGAGATGCTTCTGAATTACTCAAACATTTTTTGGCTAAGTCGAACAATGAACCATTTTTCTACTGGGATGTGCAACTTGATGATGAAAATAGAGTGATGAATTTTTTCTTCAGAGACTATCGATGTAGGATTGATTACGAATATTTTGGTGATGTGCTTTCAGTTGACACAACCTATAAAACAAATCGGTAGGATTTGATTTGTGCTCCATTTGTTGGCTTAAATCATCACAAACAAAATGTAATGTTCGGATTGGCCTTCATGTCAAATGAAACCCAGGAGTCTTTTGAATGGTTATTTGGAACATTTCTTGAGTCTATGAGTGGTAAACAACCCGAAACAGTTTTTACCGACCAATGTCAAGCAATGATGAATGCGGTTGAAAAAATATTTCCATGTGCACATCATCGATTGTGCCAATGACATATAAACCAAAATGCCCCGTCACATTTGGGTAATTTAAACTGTGATTCAAGATTCAAAGAATTTTGGTATAAGTGCATGAACCATTGTGATTCTGAAGAAGAGTTTGAGGCCACATGGAGGAAAATGATTCATGAATATAATCTTAGTGGTCACAAGTGGTTGAATGGAATGTATAAGTTGCGACAAAAATGGGCTACGACTTTTAGTAAACATAGGTTTAGTGCAGGGCTATTGGCTACGTCTAGAAGTAAGGGTACAAATTCAGTGTTGAAAAAAGCAGGTGATCGAACAATCTCTTTGTACGATTTTGTTCTAAGTTATGAAAAAATCCAAAAAACTTGGCGTGAAAATGAAAAGGTCGAGGACACTCGTTGTCGCCATGGAAAACTTTCAATGATTGTGAACAATAATCTATTGTTAAACCACACTGCGGATGTGTATACCCTTACCATTTATAAATTGTTTGAGAAGGAATTGGTTAATTCGTTGAGTACAGAGTTCACTGAAGATCCTTTATTTATTGACCCTTTTGTAATCTAGTTTAAAGTGAAATCACATAATCAGCACTCTAGTACTAAGATTGTGTTGTTCGATAAGCAAAGAAATGAAATCAAATGTAGTTGTAATAAATTTGAGTCCATGGGTATATTGTGCAAGCATGCTTTGAAAGTCTTAAATTATGTAAAAGTACATTCAATATCCGAGAGGTACCTAAAGAAGCGATGGATGAAAAATATCAGAAATAGAGTTTCTGATGAAGGAAATGGAAGTGGATGTGAAAGTGGAAGTAGCCATGTTTCTGAGATGGTATTTTCTAATTATTCAATGAAGCGATTTTATGATCTTACTATGCGTTGCAAAGCTCGTGAAGAGACAAGAAATATGTTGTCAGAGTTTCTTGATAAAACTATCGAGAAAACGAACGCTTGGTTTGAAAATTTGAGTTTAAGCGATTCAACATATGATAATTTTGTTGTTGATGAGGATAATGAGGAGTCAAATGAAATGTTCGTCTGTAATCCCCTCTTTGTTAAGTCAAGAGGAATTACAAATGCTCGCATACGTGGTCATTGGGATGAAAAGAGCAAAAAAGGAAAAGGAAAAAGAAAGCCCGAGAGTTCAAGTAAGTTCTTTCATTAGGTATGATTTCTAGTGGTTTTTATTATATCAATTAATCCTCTAACTTTTTTTTATGTTTTTCTCTTGGTGATATTTAGAGGGTATTGCAAAAAACACCAAACAAAAAGGGCAAATATTAGAAACAGATATAAATGAATTCCCTTCCCAGGAGGCTACGCATACATCAATGTCACAAGAAGCAACAAATGTCCAACTATCCTCATATCCGATTCATTATTCCTTCCAAGAAGCATCATTTGCTAATCAACCATATTGGCCACGTCCGATGTCATTTGCAATAGTAAGGCCTATGAGTGGTGACATGCAAATGAGGGTAAGTAAAATATTGGTTTATCCTATAAATTAAAAATTAGGTAATTTTGTTTATCTTAAAGTGACTTATATGTTTTGTTACTTAGGGAGCTAGCGAAATTCGGAACACGGGTGGAACTTTCAACGTGCATCAGTCAACAGATTAGGTTGCGGGAAATTAGATATTTTGTCAAGTAGAAAAGTATGATAATACATGATATTTTGTCAAGTGTTTGTAATTGGCAGCTTCTAATTCACAATGTAAACTCAAGAAGTATTAGAAGCTTGTAACAATGTGTGGTCATAACAACAATTTTATGTTCTATTTATATTTCTAAGACAGATTTGAGATTTCCATAATTTTTACATACTAAATGAAAATTGTGGAGCAAATACTACCTCTATACCGAGGAGGCCTCAGTCCTTCATAGCAGATGAAAAACATTTTAGCCTTTGTTTTGTATAACAGAAGGCCAAGCCTCTATTGTACATAAATAGAGGCCTAACTAAATAGGCTAAAATTACAAAGTAATATTAGTTGTTAGAAACAAGTTAATTATATAAAATTATGTTCATTACAAGACATGTGTCTAAATGCTCATTGTATGTCTGAAGTCTTTCTTTTTTGATCGACTAGCAACCCGCACACGCGGTACTCGCGCGCATTAATTTCTCTTTGAATGTAACGAATACATAAAGTATTACTCGTCAAAATGTAATGCTAAACTTTTTTTCACATCAAACACAAAAAATCCAGATCTAATACCTAATAATTTTTGGAAAAAATATAGAAAAGTAACATCCTAATAATACATATTGAATATTAAAAACCATGGTCCTACATATTTTACATTCATTTGAATCAATTCAAATGAAATCTTCTACGTATGTTACTTTTCAACAACCACAAAAATCAAAGTGCAAAGGTCAACTCACCCACCAAAACAAAGCCCACAGAGCAAGCCCGTAGGTGGAACATTTTCAAATAGAAACCAGGCCCATTTAACATATTCAACCCATTAAATAAAAATCAGGACCCATTAAATAAAAATCAGGCTCAATTTCTTATATTAAATTTTAAGCATAGATACTTCGTCTTCTTCTCTGCTTAAGGAATAAGTCTGCAACTAGTTTTGGTGGAAATCTTTAGCCCATCCAATCAACCAACAAAGCTAATAAAAGATATTGAGAAACTCTTTAGCTCTCTCCAAATCAAATAGCTAATACTTTGTTTTAAAAGAAGAAAAGGGGAAGCCAATCGAAGAAATTCAAAATGGTTTTTTTAAGGGGCGAGGTGGATGTGGAGGCTGGAGGAGGCAGTCGAAGGCGGATATGGCTGGAGGAGGAGGTGACCGACGTGGATATGGAGGTTGAACGAGGAGGTGGAGATTGAAAAGTTTCAGATTTTGCCATCTTTTTCTTTAACTATGAGGGCTAGAGATGAGATTTGAATGAAATTTAGGAGACCCATTTGTGAAATTTAATTTATATATACATTGAATTCAAATTCAAAAATTCCAGTCTAAAAAATTTGGAATAGGCGGTAAATTGGCAGATCTGAGAAAATTTGAGGAGTTAACTCTGATTTGCCTTTTCAGTTTTGCATTAGCTTTTTTGTTTAAAAAATAAATAAATTATGCCACGCCACGTGTCAAATTTTGGGTGGAGTTTGGTGCCACCAAAATGTGTAGCATGGAACGAGCCCTTAGTTCTTGGGTCGGGACTCGGGAGCCCAATTTGCCAATTGTTGACTTGGTTGAAAATTAACTGGCAAATTGGGCCATTAAGTTACTATGCCCTCCAATTCATATGGTAGGCCCAATTTGGTTATTCTTTGGATCCCTCCTCCCTTCCTCTTGTAAGTTGTAACAAATGAATTTTTTTTTTTTTTTTTAACGTTTGTCTCAGAGAAAGAAATTATCACCACCCTTCATTTTTAGTTTTTGGGTAAGCCACCCCCCACCCCACCAAAACCCCTCAATTCTTGTTCTTAATTGTTTTGCGCTCATTGCAGAATGCCAATACATATTTTTTGTGTTATTTGTTTATTTTTCAGTTACAAAACTATTGATTATTGGAGCACATTTGTGTCTAAGAAGTAAGAATATTTTTACTTGGATAAAATTAAGGGAACATGCCTGTTCGGAAAAAAATTGACTTGATTGAGCTAGAGTGTATGTATAAAGAGATCGAGCCCCCATTAATATTTAATTACTTTATGAAATAATATAATACTTTTTTATATATATATGTACTATGATAATATATGTTATATGATGCTATAAAGTATAGTCGAGTTCGAGCTCGACCCCTCCATATTTTATTGAGTATCCACCCTAGGAAGGTGCCAATTGTTTAGTAAATGAAGGAAAAGCTAAACTAAATAAACTATAATAATACAAGAAAAAGAAAAGACAGTGTCTCTTTCAATAGCATCATCCTCATCCTATAAAAGAGGAAAAAGAAGTCCAGGATAAGGGTCTTAACACTCGAGTGGTCCATTTCAATTGATGATGATCAACTTTTTTCTTTTCCTAATGAATTGATGATCAACTTTGATAAATAAAACAAAAAAGAGAAAACCTTGAAAGGTAGTGTACAAAATCTCCTTTCCTTACAAGCAAAGTTCTAAATAAAGATATAATATATATATATATATATGTATCGATCAGTGATCATTCCTTTTTAGTATTATTGGTATTTCATAAAGAGACGCAACTATTAAGTTTTAAGCTATTAATCAATTGATCAAATTGTCAAGCAACAACAAGATTTCAGCTTTGATATTTTGTCTTATGCTTGTGAAACTATGTTTTTTCGGCAATTCTTTTTCTTCATCTTGCCCAGACAATTTCATTAAAAAGAGGCCCTTTGTTACGATTCTTATCCTTTATGGGCCCTTTTTTTTATATATATCTTCTCATTATGCTATTCCAAAATAATTGATTGAATCATTTAAATTAGGATTCTTAAGAGAGTTTAAAATTTTCAAATCTCGATATAATCACAAATAAAACATAACACTAATAGTTTCAAAACATTTTGCAGAAGTTATAAATATAACAAATAGTTTACACAAAATCAGGAAACAAATGTACCAAATTAAAAAAAACCACTCTTATTCTTCTATACCAACCCAAAATAACTAGTTTCTTATCACAATCATCTATTTATCTGCAGAATCAAAATTAATATACAAGCCCCAATCATACGGTCTAAAAATAAAAACCTAAGCTGCCTATAAGAACTAAGAACTCAAATGGTTCTCTTGCAATGTATACATATTATATATAAATACATATATATACCTATACTATCTAAGTTTCTTTCCTTCTCTACACTATCATACAATCTCCCTTCTCAGTAGTAAAGGGTGAAAAATAGTGGAGGAGGACTTAAGAAAGTACCTTGTTGGCAATACCTCCCTTTGCCTATCTATCATCAATCCTCAAACCTTGCTCTTGTGAATTAACTCATCAGCTTAAGCTACAAAGTCCGGCAACAACTGCGCGGCAAACCTCTTCCTGTTCTGATTGTTGATGTTTTCATACACATTTGTTGGATGAGTAGTTGTTGGAGTGTTCATGCCGTTGAAATCATTTGTTTCCTCGATTTCAACTCCTCTCCCCAACTGTATGCTTTGATTTGGCAGAAACGTTTGGTGGGTCCCGGACATGGATAGGTTCTCACAATGTGGGAGGCCTAATGTGAGAGAAACGCCATTGCCCGAATAGGGTGCTTGGAATTGGTCCGCCCCGTAGCGCCCAAGTTCAGCAATTGGGTAGGACCCGAAACCCCCAATGAAATTTGTTGGTGCCCCCATGAATGTGAACCCGTCTCTACTCTGCCTCTCGTTGCCAAACTTCATTGAAATGTGATCATTTTCTGCATCGGTGGGCTTTTGTTCCATGTTCATTGATGGAATGGTGCTCTGTGAGTGTAACAAGTGAGTGTTGTTGCGCAGTTTCTTTGGACTATTCCCTTGAGTAATGCTATCCATTTCTGATGACCCAATAAGGTTGAAACCCGGAATGCTCCTCATGGATGCTCCGGTTGGTGATCCTGAATTGGTGGATATTGTGTTCTGGTTCATGGGATTGTCTTGTTTCGAGATGAAACTCTTGTTTTGATTGTTTTCGGTGCGTGGACTCTTTACATGCGAAGCTATGGATTTTGAGGTTGAGTCTTCGTTCTGTTCGGTTTTGTTGGATTTGTCCTCCGAGCCATTTCTTTCGTGTTCCTTCATCTCTTCCATGTACATCTCCTCTACCATCGGCTTCCAGAGACGAACTCGAGCATTTATGAACCAATTAGACACCTGAGTTTATAACATCAGCTCTCTCAGTTTTGGGAACTTTATGAAACTAGCAGAAAACTTGATGAAGAATTAAGGTTGTGTTTGGTGGAAGAATTCAAGGATTTAAAATGATTCCAACATTGAGAAGATTTGAAATCCATCGTAGTAATTCTTCAAAATTGAAACTTCGGAAATTATCCAAACAAGAAATTATCGAGTCTTAAGTTGTGTTTGAACAGGTGGATTTGAATTTGAGAAATCGAGTTTGGAAAAAAAAATTCAAATGATTTGACTCTAAAATCCGATAATGATTGAACAAATAATTCAGTCCCAAGTGATTAGCAATCCACTGTAACTTCAAATCACCTAAAAAAACTCAATAAATTTATTGATGAAGTTGAAATCAATCACTTTCAAATCCATCTCAATCCAAAAACACCCTTAAAATTCTTTAATCCAAACAAAAAAATTTGGAGAATCTATATGAATACCTGACTCCTGGTTAGCCCTGTTTGCTTGGCAAGCATAATCTTATCCGAATCCTTGGGATAACTGAATAATATCAAGAACACAACTCATGAGCCATGAAATCCAATTGAAAATCGAAAAGCAACCAAAACACAAAATTCCGAAACAACTTACGGATGAAGAAAATGTTCAAAGAGCCATGCCCGAAGAACAGAAACGGATCGTTCAGGCAATCCTCTCTGAGGTCTCCAAGCATTGTGTTGCATCATTCCCAATTGCTGCAACGCTCGCTGCTGTCGAATCTGATTATCCACATATTTAAGCCTCGACCCTTCAATTTTCCCTTCCAAACTCTCTTCTTCACCTAAACTTTTGCTGGCAGCTCGAATTTGGCCTAGAATCGCGTCTTTAAGGCACCGGAATTGCTTTGAGATTGTTTGTAAAGCCAGGGCAGTGTAAGTCTTTGCAGAGCCAATTCCGGCTGCTTGTTCAAACCAGGAGATTACAATCTGCATCTGGTGGTGGTACTGTCTGTACCTCTGCTCAACCTTTAGATCATAAAATTTAATAATAGTCAATATAAGAATTATACTGCTTAATTGATCATCAGATGAATTATAGTGAAAAGTACTTTTTTATTTGAAACGAATTAAAAATTTTATTTCTAAATTCTTTTTTCAGACAATGAAAAGAACACATCTGACATGAATATCATATGATGGTAACTCCTTGCAAAGATATGGTACAACTCAATTTGATGGAGACCTCACGATTTCAATTCCTACACTTCAGCTTCCAAACCAAAATTAAATAAACTTTACTCGAAATTGAACTTTTGATTTCGAAAGTTTCCATCTTACAAAATTGAAAACGATGTCGTACAGTGTCATCAAATTTGTCATTTTTCAGTTACATAAATAATATACACGCATAGAGACAGGTTTACCTCATCCAGCATGTTAACAAGCTTTGCTTTTTTCATCTGGATTTCTTGTCTCTCTGCTGTAGTGAGCTCAGCCCCACGTTTTGCACTGCCCTCACCTCCATTCTGGCCGTCGTCACTAGCGGCGGCGCCGCCCCCCGCCGCCGTGGAGGAGTCTACAGTATTCTTGATGTGTCCCTTAGATGATTCATTAGCATTTTTACCTCCTTTTCCAACGTTCACAACTTCTTCTAGAAGCTCCTGTGCTGCCTTAAGATACTTAGAACTCAACAACACACTCTGAACTCCGTTCACACCGTTGGATACGCCGGAAGCCGATGACGGCGATCCCACAGCCGAAATCCCAGCATCATCGCCACGAGGGGTCGACGCAGCGGTCACCATTGGCTGAGATGGGACATCCCTTTCAGGCATGAAAGACCCGTATCCCGTCGGTTGCTGCGAGGAGAGGCTCAAGGAAAGCCCTTGCTGAGCGCGTGTGACGTCACGCGCCGTCGCTCCCATGTCGACGGGCAGATTGTAGAGATTGTAGTGGACGCGTGGAAGGAAGCCGTGGAGGTTGGAGACATCTTGGTGGTCCTGCGAGGCGGCGGAGGCGGAATTGTTGTTGCCTTGGAGGGGTATTCCGACGAAGTGTTGGGTTTGAGAAGGCGGCGGCGCGTGGGGGAATACGAAGTTGCTGCTGCTTTGGGGTTGTTGCTGTTGTGGCGGTTGGTTGTTGTTGTCAGAGTATCCAACGTAGGCAGGGTTCATTAGAATCAGGGTTTGTAACCCATCTCCTCCGCCTTGGATTTCTGAATTCCCATGATAGTACGTCGCCATCGATCAATTGTACTATTTTTAATTTCCTGTTTATCAATACGTCGTTAGCTTTCACCTCACACATATATATAACATATATATATATATATTCACAGAGAGAGAGAAAGAGTGCGTGTGTGGAGATAGTGGTACATAGATATCTATATCTATATATATATATATGTAAGTATATAAGTAAACAGAATATATACCTGTTGGTGAATTATATATGAATGAAGATGAGGATGAAGGGTTCAAATCATTTGAGTGGAAGTAAGAGAATTGTTCAAGATTGATACTGAGAATTCGCAATAGTGTAATTCTGATCTGATTAGGTGAAGCCTGGAAATTATCAAAGAATAATAAAATACAAATGATTATTACCCTGAAAAAACCCTCGCTAGCTCCAAAAAGTCCAACATATATATATATTTTTTTTTGGTTACAAAAAAAGTCCAACATATATCCAGTACTACAATAAACTCTGCTGCCTTCACAGTACTACAAATTATTAAAAGGTCGCTATTAATTATAATGAACATATATATGTAATTATATATATTTTCTGTATATATAGTCTTCTTCAGTTTCAAGCTGATCAGGAGCATAGAACGCCGAAGAATCCATATTGATTTTAGAGCAGAAACGAAACAAAAAGAGAGAGATATATAGATATATGGTATGTACATATTATAATTAAGGAAAGAGAGATTGAGTGGGGGGGAGAAAGGGATTGTTTTGTTAATATTATTGGGTACTACATACCTCGTGTGATGGAAATCTGAGTGAGCACGTGCTCCATCATCACTTCTGCAAATTAATGAAAGGAGAGAAATTATAGTGAGATTGATAGAGAGAGAGAGAGAGAGAGAGAGAGGAGAGCTAAAGAACATGAGGAAGATATACACATCAAACACAGATATATGAGAGCATACCCCAAAGAGGCTATTTTTGAGTTATCTATAAAGCTAGAGTCTATAGATATAGATTATATATGTATATAATATATTTGTATGTCAGACTTAAAAGCCATATACATGTACATGACTCTCTGCAACTCTCTCTTGATAAGGAAATAAAGAAAGTGATGAGAGAGAGAGTGCTCAAAAGGCTTGGAAAAAGATGCCCATCTTTTATTCACTCATTTATCCACACAATTTTCATCACTATTTCTTCTTTCAAAATCAAAAAACAAAAAACAAAAATAAAATTTAAGGATTTATGATGTTGTTCTTAGCTCTCTCTCTCTCTCTCTCAATTTTTTTTTAATTTTTTTTGGTTGAAGTACCTGCGAACTGATCAAACAAGGGAACTTCACTGATTTGACTCTTCTTTCTATATCATTTGATGCGGCCAAGGACTGCTACTCTCATCTACAAAGAAATTGAACTTTTTCAGAGTGAAAAAGATATATATATAT
This sequence comes from Buddleja alternifolia, assembly GCA_019426215.1. Lineage (NCBI taxonomy): Eukaryota > Viridiplantae > Streptophyta > Magnoliopsida > Lamiales > Scrophulariaceae > Buddleja > Buddleja alternifolia. The sequence goes on from CM033398.1 coordinate 38,951,523, forward strand.
ATATGTCTGTGTGTGTGTGTTCGTTAGATCTTGTAATATGAAAATGCCATTATCAAAGTGGTGTCAGAAGATATACATACTACATACACACCTACCATACATACAAACAGCTGAAAAACGAGGAAACGTCCCCTTCCACTAAAGATTATAATTATAATATTTTAATTAATAAAGTTTATAATTAAAATGTTCAACATAAAATAAAAGGAAGAAAGAAAGATAGAACTAGATTAAGATGATAATGATGATGATCTATACTACGGCTTAGCAATTTTTTAAAGCTACAATTTTTTCTTTTTATTATTTTTAATGGGGTGGGGGGAAGGGGGCCCCTTTCTTTCATTATTGATTTCTCTTTTGTCTTTTTTTCTTTTTCTTTTTCTTTTTCTTTATTTTATTCATTTTTTGGTGTTTGATCTTGGTATATTGTGTGGTGGATGGCAGAGTTTGAAGATAAAGCAATTTAAATGCCAAGGAAGGCGGGACCAACTACCATAATACCTACTTAATGCCTCAAAAGTCATTATATTGTTATCTTCATATTTTATTAATATATATATAATAAAATAATATGCCAACCAACAAAACCTATACATTTTTTTACCTGTGAATTGGCACTAAAATATCAAGCTAGCATACCTGTGCGTAGAATTTTGGATTTTTAAATAGAATAATACAGAAAATACCTAATCTAAATTTAAATAATTAAATCAAGATAAGTTAATTAATCCTTAATTTCTTATGATTAACTGATTAAATAGTGTTAACTAAAGATTTCTATATCTTTTTTTTTATTGGGAAATTGGTATGTGTTATCTATATTAACTTACAATAACACGCAAGAAGCTCAACAATTTTCCCAAATCTATATTTCCATCTCTAATTACCGACCCCACTGTCAGCTAATATATGTTTCAGAGACAGAAATATGGGTTTTCACGGAGAATTTTTCATTTCTGAAACCCTGTTTTCTTGTACGATCATAGAGTTGAGTGATTGAATTCGTCTTAATTATTAATTGATAAATGTTTTTAGATTTTTTTGGTTTTAAAAGTAAAACAAGCCCCATCTTGATGGCTAGTTATAGGACCCCATCTGCATGTTCATTGGTCAATGACTTTTAAGAAGCACAGAGGCAACTGTACGTGGTCCTAGAAAACCCAATAACGCATAGAAAACACACTCGTGTTTGAAAATTTTGCCTTTCTTCTTTAAGTATTAAATTTGACTAAGAAATAATTTTGAACTCTCCATTCATTTATTTTTTCTTTGATTTCTCATTGTACATAAATAGTTTCATGGTAAAATAATTCTAATCAAACCATTAAAGTAAGATTCATCACTGATGACATATGTATATTATTTTGAATTTTTACTTAATCACAATTATATTCATTGATAGCGAAGCGATCGAAGTCCTAAAAGCTTAATATACTTAACTTTTAGACATTTTTTGTCGGCTTTTTTTTCAATAATAAAATTTTAAAAAGTTGGTTAATGGGCTAATTAACAATTTGGTTGTGGAACTTTATTTAATAAGTTGGGTCGCGTGATCAACTGTCATTCTCCGATCATATCGATATCAACTTTGTCTTTATTTATTAAGAAACCCCTCAATTTCCTAAGATTCTCCCTTAAAGGCCAACAGTGTCCATCTTATTCATTTCTTGTTTATTTTCCCCCAGCTTGTGGGCTCATAGATATAGAATAGAGCATATTTTAATACTACAATATAAAAAAGAAAACATCAACCTGTATCTATCCAAATATAATATATATGCAAACATCAAAGATGTTTTACTATATATATACTTTTTACAGTATAAATACCTATATATATATATGCACCTCATGCATCTGTTGCTTTTGTACCTGAATTAGTACATTCTCCAACAGTCTTAGGTTTTAATTAAAAAATATAATCATTTTTGACAAATTATTACTATGATGTTAACATAGGAAATTCTTGCCCAGACCCGACTTGACCGCACCTAAGTGTATTACACTTACCATATAATTGGTAAGTTATTTCAAAAAATACACATATGTTTGGCCGAACTGGGAGCGGACTAGAATTTCCCGTTAACATAATAATAGGTATAATAAAAATGTTTAATTAGCATGTACAATAATAAATGTTACGCCGGATCCCGGCCGGTATTTAGGAGTCGAAATGAAGAATATTGGAGGCATATGGTCATATATATTAAGCTAGCTAGTTATTCATGTCAAAGTCTTTGTGTGTGTTTTTTCAAATGTCACAATGTGTTTGAATTATTTATCATTTGTGCTTTTCCAAAGGCGAAAAATTGTAGTATTAATTAGATAGGTTTCCTTGAAATTTTGATCTCATTGTTTACTAATTTGCAACCAATTTTCACGTTCTGATCTTAGCGGTCAGATTCAAACTCCACAAATTTGAGGTTTCGAATTTGAGCAAAATAAGGTGTTGGTTTCATACTTTCATTCGTAAATATATATATATTATCGTATTATCCATTACAATTTAAAATAAATAATAATTTTAATGAATTCATTATTGATATATTGTACAACAATTTATTTACTATATAAAATTTCAGGATGTTTTCCGCATTGTGGAGCATATCTGCATGTTATTAATTGATTTGCATGGTATATTAAAAAAATACTGTAGAAGAATTAAAAATTGAATTTTCACAATTCCACTAATTAATCATGATCTGTTGGACTAATGGTGGTTTAATTTGTCTGCGATAATGATGCCTCTTATCCCTTTACGTACTAAAAATCTGTATTACTGACAATTTGACATTGATGTAGTCATAAAATTAACAAATCTCAAATAAAATAGTTTAAATAAATCTGAGAAAAAGATGTGAGTAGTAATGCAACTATGATTGTCAATATAGATGTAACCCACTCACAATTTAATCAACGTTAATTATTTAACAAATGTAATTAAGCATGGGGGACATCTATTGTGGTAATTTTTGTACAAGACCGTACAATATATGTCCCTTTAGTGGCCATTATATAAATGATTCATTTTCAAGAATATAAGTAGCACACATCACATCTTAGAAATCAAAATTATGTTATCTCTAATTCAATATAAATGCACGTGCCAGGCCTACAAAAAGCTTTAAAATGTTAAAAAAATTCCTTGTGTCAGAACTTGATATAGGAAAGCAGATGAAATAGGAGAGTCAAATCAAATAATTATTACATTCAACTCTCTTTTGTTAAATTGTGAGGGTCACAAGAGTATTATGTAGAAGGAATGAAGTTTACAAATGTGATTAGTCATTATTGAAGATTTTTAGAGCCAAACTACATATTCTACTATAATTAACATGTAGATTATATTGGTTGGAATTCCATTTTTTTTTCATATATATATATATATAATAAGGGCCACAACATGAGAATTTTTATTCAATAATTTTCGCGTTAGAATCTTCAAATTGAATCAAACTTACATTTTTTCACAATTTATATGGCTGTCACCACAATGCTACAAAAATGAATTAGTTGGATATGGTCATTCTAGATGTCAAGAATTTGCTTTGATAAATGGGTCCGTTTCTTTATTAGCCACAACAAAGGATGGTCCTTTTCTTGTGTTGTGCGATTCTTTCTTTTGCTAGAAACCCATCCAAATACGTAACACTAATTATTATCATAGGGTTTTTAGCTAAAAGAATATCAAACCCCACCAAAAGCCATTAGTTTGAGATCAAATTGCTCGACTTACGTCCTTTTGGTGGACTCCACCATCTCCAACCGAAAATATCGTAACAATATATATACAATTATACATGTATGTATATATTCACTGTACACATACATATTCCAACACGCTTACTTAATAAATGAGTCGGCAAAGCACACACTATATCAAAAAATAATACTAATGACAATATATGAAGTGACAATGTTAAAATTATCACTAGATATGAAGAATGAGTCACAAGAATATTTGTTTTGTCACTGTAAGAATGTTTAGTGACAAATGTTTCTCTAAAATTGTCACTATTGACAATTAGTGACGCATGTATAGTGACAACTTAATGACAACACAAATAGAGTAACAATTATAATTGTTGTCATTAAGTTATCACTAATGGTGTATCACTAATTATCAATAGTGACAACAATTTTCTTGTCACTAACTTTTAAGAGTGACAATTTCTATACAAATCATGTCACTATTAAACATGTAAAACTTATTCTTGTGACGAAATAAAAATTTTTGTCACAAAAAATTTATAATTAGTGACAATTTTGACATTACCATTTGATATTTTGTCATTAATGTATTTTTTTTTTATATAGTGACAATCGTTATGTGTTCAAAGGAAACTTTAAAAAAGATTCTTCAATAAATATCAATTACAAAAGATGAGATAATTTGATGAACAAATTTTTGAAATAAAACAACAAATGAAGAAAAGATGATAGAGGATAAAGTATAGAGAAATATATGAGAGAAAATAATGAAAAACGACAAAGTTATTCGAGAAGAGAGAAAAATGAAAGAAGAAAGAGAATATAGACGAGAAGAAAAATATCAAAACTAGTCGTTTATATCCCACCCTCCTCAATTTGTAATAGTATAGGTTCACACACGCGCACACGTTATGAAAAAAAGCTTGTACGTCTTTTTTTTTTTGGTATATACCAAGTTTTTCTCCAATCGAATATCGGAGATTATTTTCCTTCGAGGTGTAAAGATCACCGAAGTGAGATTTGCCTCTCCCAACAAAGCTTTTTTTATACACACTGCCAAAAATCAAACACTGAATAAATGTCTAAGGAACTCAACTATCAACCAACTGTGTTGGACCTTGTTGGGAAAAAAAAAAAAAAAGGCTTGTACTACATCTCTTTACTTGAGCATAACTTTGTTGGCTTCCAAATTCCAAAATAATTGTTGTGGGAATTAAGTATCTAGTTTTTTTATATGTTGCATGGCAATTCTTTTGCCAGAAAAAATCAACCAATAAACAATAAGTGAGTAAAATTTTTGCATGTTGAAAAGAAATCCTTAATGCATTAAAATCTGCAGTACAAAATATTTGAAAGGGATAATAGCAAACACTCCCTTTAGTTATGGGGTGATGTGTATTTTGCCCCCAACTTATTAAAATATGCGATTTACCCTCTCACTTATCAAAATGTGCAATTCACTCCTTCGGGAAGATTCAAGCACTTCATTTATCATAAAAATTGGATTTTTTGGCCCCTGACTTATGTATTTTTGTAGCACTTTGCCCCCTGACTTATGTGTTTTGTAGCACTTTGCCCCCTGACTTATGTGTTTTGTAGCACTTTCCCCTTGTCCGAGTTACCCGAGGGAATGAAGTGTATATTTTTGATAAGTGAGGGGGTAAATCGCACATTTCAATAATTTGAGGGGCAAAGTGCATATCACCCCATAATTGAGGGTGTCTGCTATTATCCCTATTTGAAAAAAGAAAGTAATCTTGATGCTACTGTTCCGTGCAACAGACTGCACCTTTCAGGAGTGAATCATTTTCATAAAGAATCCCAAAACCAGAAATTTATATATATATATATATATATGAGAATTGATGTTAGCACTCCAAAAAATAATATTAGCATCCCACTTTGACTTTTTCCTTAATCAATTGATAATATTGCCCATGAATTTATGAAGAAAATTTGTTGTAGTTTTTATGACAAATATAATTCTAATTAAGAACACTTAAATTATGGTAAAATAAACAATAGAATAATGTATTTATCCTTTTATTGTAAGAGTCATTTATTGCTTTTGTTATTTTCTAATAACGAAATTAATATTTTATACTCTAAGTTGTACTTAATATTAAATTGTATAGTTTTTCAACCACTTCACTCATACATTTTATGATATATTAAATAGTAATAATGGAGCAAAAGAGAAATTGGGAAGTTGCTTTCTATTTGTTGAGATACTAAAATTTGTGACATAAAAGTACTGGACAAATTTTAGAATTTCATCTGATGCACAACCAGTCTAAGCGATGATTTTCTCCTCTATGTTTCGCAAATATAAGCTTTATATTAAAATTTAAGACTTTATGAAGATAAAAAGCACAAAGATAGTAAAAAACAATTTTGTGCTAATTTATCAAGGAATTAACATTTATAAGATAAAGAGTAGAATAAATATTTATTCAATATCATTCATTATAAAATAACACAATATTAGCTTTTCATTAATTTAGGGGTAATATTGTCAAATGTTGAAGATAAAAATTAAATTGAAGTGCATTTATCATTATTTAGAGTGCTAATATCAACTATATATATATATATATGATGTTCAACAGGCAACGCATATGTGGGGTGCCTAGCTATTTTACCGGCCTATGAAGTATAAATAGGCAGTAGAATAGATCACATTGCTGTTCCATCATAATTCATAAGACTTCCCCAAAAATGCATGTCTACTTTCTTAGGTTCATATATCTCTATTTTCAAAGGTTGTGTTTGGTTTTATTTTAATAAAATTTTGGTGAAAAAGTTTATTGGAAGTTGTGTATTTTGATGAAAATGTTTTTGATTTAGTGTTTAATTTTATTTTCAGAAGAGACAAACATTACTGTAGCAATCAAATCATGTAAGTTTTTATCTGAAAAGTTATGTTTATAATTAGTTAATGATTGAAAAATATAATATAATATAAGTTTTAAATAATTATATTGTAGTTGATGTAATTAGTAGGTACCCTAAAGTAGAGACAAATAGGGAGACAATACCTGACAATTTTTTTGACCAAAAAAATCATTTTTGGCCAAAAAAACACAAAACAAATAAGTTTTGACCAAAATGATTTTGAAAACAAAACCAAACACAGCCTAAGGTTTTCCAAGTATGTTTCACCCAGGAGAAGGATGTGTGGAACTTTGGATTTTCTACTTCATTTTCTATTTCGTCTTATATTCTATTTATCGGATGGATGCTGAATATAAGCAACAATTGAGGATATATGATTTTTGGTTTTGAGCGGGTAGAATTTTAAATAAAATATTCATAAGCTAATTGTTTTAATTTTTAAATATAGAGCACCAGCTGCCTTTGCCTCTGTGTACCTTGATATAACTACTAGGCCGAGGTTCGTTACCCCGTATGCTACCAACATCAGTAGAATTACAACACTTGAACGATGTTCAGACCATCGTATGAAGACTACTTCGTATTCACATATTTATACGACGGTTCCTGAAAGTTTCATAATTGCATCACACTACAAAATTCACGTGTTTTTATTAGTTCGGGTCAGGTCAACCCATGACCTTAACCAACGAAGTTTCATCCCGACCATCCATAGTATGCACGTGTCATCATCCAATTGTGAAGTCGCATCTGTCATTCTCTCATCCGTACAATGTGAAAATTTCTAAATACATGTATTTATACGAAGAGCACATGACTGTAATCTAATCAATTAATAGACTTCATTGTTTGTATCACATCATCGGTATTGAGACTACAGGCTTGAAAGTACAATTCTATAACATAAATTTAAGTCTGATATTACCGGAAGTATTCAAACCCGATTCGATTGAATGTGCACCCGAAAAATCGATCCAAACGCCCACCCTAAGCAATGGAGAGGTGCCAAATCCCAATGAGGAGCTGGTCGCTTTAGAAAAGCCAAAAGCCGTGGATTGGAGTGCTAACTCTTTAGGCTAGGAGCACAACAGTGGAACCCAACCCCTCCAACACGTGCCACTCGATACGTTTTCTTTTCTCCATAATATATTTATTATCGCTATATTTCGTCTCCACCTCTTTTCCTGTGTTTTGTCATTTAGCCAAACCATGGGACCTACAGATAAGTTAGGCCCCACAACCACTGTACACGCGTCAACCATACACCCCCTAGGCCCAAAAGATTCGCCGGCCTGGGTTATTTGGGCCCACATGTCTAATCAACCTTTTTTGGATATTTTTTCAAAGAGCCGTGTAGTGTAGGTGTAATTCCACGAATAATTAGGGCCCACGTCACCCTAAGGCCCAAAGGAAAAAACGAAAAATGGTGAAAAGTCAATAAATTAGCCAATCGGAGGGCAGACGTATGGCCATCAGCAACTGCTTTCTATTTATTGTCTCCGACCCCCCCTGTCACTGTCGGCAGGACACGTGTCGATTATAGATGCGACGTCGTTGGTGCCCCCGTTTTATCATTGTTGCGCTTCGCAGTTCCTTACGTCGGTAGCCACGTCATGTAGCTCCATCATTTCCTTTATTTTTTTTAATTCATGGCGGAGTGAATAGTCTAAATATCTAGCCAAATTGCGGTTGATGAATATAATTTTAAGCCGTAAAAGACTCTATTTAACTCCATAAAAGAGTGTCACAACTTGTAGCAGACTGAATTCGAACTTAGGACTCTCAAATAAAGTGAAAGCTGACTATATTAATATGTTTTGAGTAACTCCATCATTTTCTGATAATGATGCTCTTACCCCTCTAACTATCCATTCTTTTCTTTTTCCTCCCGTCCAAAGTTGGTCAATTTTACTTTTTCTGAAATTTGACCCAATTTCACTCAAGATTTAGTGTGTACGTTTAATATTTTTGGACCCCTTCATGAAAGTTCCTTTTCGAACAAAATAACGAACTTGACAATAACGAGTTGGACAATAGTATGTACCGTGTAGGTGTGTACGCCAGGATGGAGCCAAGCTTTGGGAAATACACAGAAAATGGGCTAAACCTTGATATTTTTGAATTTTTGGGGTGGAGGGCGAAATTTTGAATACGAAAAATGAGCAGGACAATTTTTTTTTTATTCTCAAAATGGCTCCGTTCCTACATGTACATGTTCATTTAATTTTGAAAATTTTTATGCTAGTGAGAGAGATGGTGAGTCGTCGAAAAATATTAATGTTAATAAATATATAATGCTGGCAATATTATATTTTAAGTGTGAAGTGTACGATGAACCCTATTTGTATAGAAATTGTTTAGTTACTTGACAGTTTATAATTGTTTGTTGATAGTTGATTATTGTTGAAACAATTAATCATTAAATGAACTTTTAATGCTTCTAGGCACAACAACTTATTAGAAAACAAATGTTGGATAATAAACCCATCACACAAGGGAAAATTTTAATCCTGACCCCATCTAGACGAACGCAAATGTAATTCACCAGGAGAGTAAATCACAATTATCATATAATTCATCACAGATAAAGTAAAATACACTGGGTTCCGTCAGACCAGATCCGTGCTAAAATTTCCCACACACAAGTTGTGTACCAAAAAGGTTGTAAAATTAACTTAATTCAACTATCAACTCCCAAACTTGATTAGTGCGAGGACAACGATCTTTCAGTATAAGCATTAATTCTTATTATCTAAATATCAACCAACTCTTGCTAATCTATCAAGGTCTTTGTTGTCACGTCTCCTCCCAATATGTAATTAATTGAATCGAATTTTTTTGATTTGGTTCTCTTTTGCGTGAATATATATAATCATATCTTATCAATGGGAATAACACTAAAATTAATATTGAAACACATATAGTTCCATAAAATACACAATGTTGTCTAAATTTTAATTTTGTAAATTCATTTTACCTGAACAACTTAAAAGTGAAAGTAATTTAAGCAGTGAATGCATGCATATGTATGAGAGGACAACCATTGAATCAAAAAGATATACATTGGTGCATGATGCGGAAAATATACTTTAAAATGTTTCATATATATGTTCCATAGTTTTGCGGTAAAATATTTTGAAAAATAATATAATCAGAAAAAAATAAAGAATTACTGAAGTACATAATACTTCTTTGATTGTACTTATAATTTTCAACTTGGGATGAGATATAATATAATGCTATGGTCCCTACAAATGGGTCACAATTTCAAATGTGTACGCCTTTCAAACTCAAAAGTTAATGCATTCATCCAAAAATGTTGAAATTGCTACAAAGCCCGTCAATAATTTCAAAACTTTACTGTATATCTAGAGTTATTTATTACACGATTCATGTATCGAACGTTCATTCATTGAGTATAATCAATAATTATAGATCTAGTGAGGAAACACCCAAAAAAATAAGATTGTGTTTGCTTTTGTTTTCAAACCAATTTTGATCAAAACTTGTTTGTTTTGTGTTTTTTTGATCAAAAATGATTTTTTTGGTCAAAAAAATTGTCAACTATTGTTTCCCTATTTGTCTCTACTTTAGGGTGCCTACTGATTACATTAACTACAATATAATCATTTAAAACTTATATTATATTATATTTTTCAATTATTAACTAATTATAAACACAACTTTTCAGACAAAAAACTTACATGATTTGACTGCTACAGTAACTTTGTCTCTTCTGAAAATAAAATCAAATACAAAACCAAATACGTTTTCATCAAAATACACAACTTACAATAAATCTTTTTACCAAAATTTTCACTAAAAAAAAACCCCAAAACAAAATCAAACGCAGCCTAATTTTCTCGTGTAACTTTGTATTTTCCTTTTTCTATGTAACCCATTTTTCATATCACTAAAATCCTTTATCCAAACAAGTAATATTCTAAAGAACTTACTAGAGTAAATATTTTTAAGGAAGTACCAAGAATTTTACGTATCAAGGCTATCACAATTATCAATGTAAACCTATGATGCACAGACACTCCAAAAAAATCATCTCATGCAGTGTCGGACACACGATGGGCACAGACAACGCTACGGGACGTGTCGGACACTGCAAAAGTGTGTCCAGAATTTAAAATAAATAAATAAAATTCGGACACCGCATGAACACGTTCTGGACACTTTGGGGCTGATTTTTTGTATTTTTTATTTTTATTTTTAATGTAAATGTATATATATATATATATGTAATTATATATAGATGAAGCTTTATAGTTTACAGAAACATTGTTATTAATAAGTTGTTATTTTGTGTAAAAATAGGTTACTCATATACAAATAGTGAATATATATAGGCTGTTATTAATAAGTTGTTGAATTATTGATTATTGTCTAATAGGTGCTCAATTACTCATAAATTTATAACATATTATATATATATATATATATATATATATCAAATATGGGCAGATGTGTTCAAGCCGTGTCCGTGTCCGTGTCCTAATTTTTTAAAAATTAACGTGTCCCGTATTCATATCGTGCAATATTCGTGTCTGTGCATCATAGTCGTAAACCAACACAATATATATAAATCTAGACACCTAAAGAATTATAACTGCACCTAGCTAGAATACACGTGTAATCTCAGGATATATATAAGGGATAATTGCATAAGACCCCCTGTGATATGCGAAACCTGCGCCAAACATCTTGTATTAATTTTTTTGCGAATCACCCCCTTGTGTTATTTTTTATTCTGCATATTTCCCTTTTTTTATTTTTTTGGTGTTTTTTTCCATCATAAATGTTCTAGATTCAACCCAAATTAAATTATTTAACTATTATAAATATGTTTGGGGCAAAAATGCATTTGAATTGACATATATGATGAAAAAAATACCAAAAAAAACCAAAAAAGGGGGAATATGCAGAATAAAAAATCACACAAGTGGGTGATTCGCAAAAAAATTAACACAGAAGAGTTTAGCGCAGGTTTCGCATATCACAGGGGTCTTGTGCAATTTTCCCTATATAATGAAAATAACTTGAAACAACAGTAAGAAAACGACCAATAGGCCTCCAACGAGTGTTTTAACTCGTCATGCTGACAATTTTTGTAAAGAAAATAATGGTAATGCTATATATATATATATATATATATATAAATTGTCAAATTAATAAAAAGCAGGATAATTTCCAAAAAAAATTAACTGTTTTTTCTTCCTCACATAATTTTAACCCATAATAAAAGTTCTTGTTTTTTTCTTTGTGCGGGTAAGTGGTTTTGGACCACCAGGAAATATTGAGGAATGGAGCCTAGTCAGAGATCATTAAAGGGAAAAACCTGTCGGGATTCGTCTGCTGTCCAATTTAATGTTTTGCTTCAAAGTTCGTTGAATTGCTTTGCTTTAATTTGTTATTTTTTTTTTTTTGGATTATACCAAGGGTTTCCTAACTGAACGTCGGAGACTAATCCCTTCAAGGCGTAGAGATCATCGAAGTGAGTTTTATCTCTCCCAACAAAGTCTTTTCCATACACACGGTCTGAGATCAAATTCTGGACAACATATTTAAGGAACTCAACTATCTATCAACTGTGCTAGGCCTTATTGATTAATTTGTTATCTCTGACTTAGGAAATGTATCTAAATAACATAAAATAAAATATTAATTTCAACACAATAAGTACTATTTATTTTCTGTTAATTTTTTAAGCTTACAGATTTGATTATCATTTTCAAAATCATGAGCACGTATACATCATCAATTCATCATTATATTATACTAATGTTTTTAGGAATTACTCATTGGTCTGTTTATTTCATGGGAATTGGGATGGTTTAAATTAAACACGGACGGATGTTTCTACACCTCTAGCAACCATGCGGCAGCAGGAGGTCTCATCCGTGATGATAAGGGTCAATGGCAAGGTGGCTTCAGTTGGAAACTTGGCCAAATCACTATCAACGAAGCTGAAATTCTCGCGCTACGCAAAGGATTATTTTTTGCTTGGGATAAGAGATTAGAGAAGATTGAAGTCGAAACTGATTCGGAAATTACCTTCAAACTCATTTCGTAAACTTTTACGAATGCCTTGGACATCCTTTCGTCACATTTTACGTGAAGGCAACTCTTGTGCGGACGAGTTAGCTAAACTCGGGCATCTCCTCCCTTTTGGATGTCATGTTTGGGAAACCCCTCGGCGAGTGTTTTTAATTTAATTAGTTTAGAAGAATGATATTGATCATTCCCCGTTTTAACCAAAAAAAAAAAATCAGCAACTTTTTAAATTTTTGACGGTGGAGATTGAATCCGTTAGAATTCCAAATTCTGAAAGTATTCAGGCTCTGTTTGGTTGTGTTTTCATTTCATTTTCAACCGTCATTTTTTAAAATGTATGGGAGAATGGATTTTTTGATTTTCGTATGAGAAAAGTGAAAAAAGTAGGTGTGTTTGATTGTGTTTTTTAAAATGGTTGAAATTTGTGAGTGTGATGTGTGAAATGATTGAAAAGTAATGATTAAATGAATAATATTGAATTTGATGTTGAATATTGATGAGAGGGGAGAAAGAGAGTGGAGAGAGATGGGTGGATGAGAGAGGAGAGAGAGGATGGTAATGGATGGATGAGAGAGAAAATGTGAGATTAGTGATGTGAAATGTAATTTTAAATAAATGATTGAAATTTCTTGAAAACGCAAAAAGAAAAATGAAAATGAGAATATTTTCAATTAAAAATAATATTAAATGTGTATTTTCATTTTCAAATGAAAATGAAAATAAAAAAAGTGTGATGAAAACACAAACAAACATAACCTCAGTTTCTCATTATATATACTCAATTGTGAAAGAATCTAAGATTGAGCCACATGAAAAAGGTTAATTTATTTTTTTGTTTTTCATGTCATTTTACTCGTCAAAATGTACTTAGTAATTCGTAGAAAAAGGTGCGATTCTTTCTTCTTTTTCTTTTCCTTCTTTGATAAGTAGAAATGGTGGAAATATTCGAACACCCAAAATAACTCATTAAGAAATTATAATGCTAATATGGACTATGAAACTTATATACCACTATATTGCTTTATCTAATGAGCGCGCGCACACAGGCCCACACACACACACACATATATATATATATATATATATATAAAATACAATATTCCAGATTATAAAACTCTGTGTAACACTACAATAATTATCATTGTATGCACTGCAGGCAAAAAATTGGATGTTAATGACAATATGTCAAGTGTCAATGTAAAAAAAAAAAAATGTCAAAATTGTCACTAATATAAATTTGTAGTGACACATTTTTTTGTTTTGTCACCATGATAAGTTTTACATTTTTAACAATGACAAGATTTGTATAAAAGTTGTTACTATTGATAATTAGTAACAAAAAAGTTATTGTCACGATTGATAATTAACGACAACTTTAATAAAACACTTGTCAAAAAAAAAGTTGTTGTCATTTATTATCTAGCAATAATTTTGACATTGTTATTTTAAATTTTATCACTAATATTATTTTTTGTTATAATGACGTGTTTCTTCCACAATAAAATTGCATATTTGAACGCACCTAATATAGCTTTTGAACCGGTAAAAAAACTCTTCTGTTAGACTTTTATAGTAAGACTATTTTCTGATGGAGATCTTATTAAAGTAAGTAAATCCCACTAATAATTTTTTCAACTTAATTATTGGAAGTTTGTGCTTTGGTGGTCTCACATTGCAACTAGACGTGGCACTGTGTTAGTCGATTTTCATGCAAGATTAAAGCCAAGAAATTAAAAGTTGTTTAAAGTGGCTGCTTATGTGGTTAGATATTGAAATCTTGTATATATATATAGAGAGTAGAAACGTGGCCTATCCACATCCAAACAATGCCAAAAATTGGTCTGTTTGGTAAGGCACAACACAAGTCCACTAATAATTTTTTGACCCATCTCTAAGAAAATAAAATAATTGACATATATTGTTCTAGATATCATAATCTGTAGCTATGCCCATCAACCATAACACACCCTTAAATTATCATGTAACTTTAATTAAGGTTATTATGAGATGTCAAATTCACTGTTACACATTTGCGTAGCATTTTGTGTGATGCTGCCAGAATGTTTTGTTGGGATATGAATGTTCATTACTTAATCTAATATATACTTGGCAGCAATTCCTCATCCAAGAATTTGTTCTTTTGCGCATACTATGATGTGTCTTCATATAAGTGTCTTTATAATTAATTAAAAAAATAATTTATATAGCTGCTGGAAATACACTATTTTCTCTAAAAATATATTAGACATATTTTCCAGTTGGGAAAATTACAGTTTTGGTCCTATGTATTAAGGGGTTGGCAACTTTGGCACAGTATCTTTTCCAACTTGGAATTAAGTCCTTCAACTGTCAATTATGTGGCAATTTCGGTCCTTCAGGCCAATTTTTTTTAAAAAAATTGTGGATTTTTCAGATTTTGTAGGAGAAATAGAGCTTTAAATGGTTTTGGGAGGGAAAATTGGAGCTTTTGCTAATATTATATTTATATATATAGTTATATAAACATACAACACACACTAACAACAACAATATTCAAATAATAATATACAATCATTAATGATTAAACTTAGCATTTTTTTTTATTTTTCATACTTATTTATCTTTTTTAGTTTATTAGGTAATTAAGACTCATAATTTCAAAGTATCTTAAAATAATATAAGTTAATATTATTAAATATTCAATGGTGGTATATAATATATGTCTATATATATATAACATTTCAAACTTTAGAAAAGTTATGAAGTACTCCCCGTCTCCATAACATATCGAGTACTCCTCTTAGAATAAATTGGTACAACATGTTTAAGTGTAAAAAATAGAAACAAATTAGTTTTAACATTATTTAGTGACAGTTTATTATTATATTTTTTATTTTCTATGTATGTATGTAAATAAATTTTCTTATACTTGTATATTGGCAAGTTTATTTTTATATTATGCATCTCAAATGGATGCACAATAATTACCCCCCCCCCCCCCCCCCCCCCCCCCCCCAAAAAAATATAAAAATCAGTAAAAACTCAAATTTTCCTTCCAAAATTTGAAAAATCCCCAAATTGGATGCAAAATCCCTAATTTTTTGAATTTTTCGACTCCTAAGACCAAAATTGCTACTCGGAGGACTGAAATTGCCACAAAATTAAAAAATAAAGGACTTAATTGCAAATTGCAAAAGGTACTGTCCCAAAGTTGACACCCCTACTATATAGGACAAAATTGCAATTTTTCCTTTTCCTATTTTATCTATATAAACAAGTGTGCAATCATGGTGTGGAGGGAGAAATTAGCTATGATCAATGAGTATCAACCATTGTAATACTTTTGAGATTCAAATCAGTTGATAGATTGATCTTTCTTCAGTTTCTATATTCTTCTTATTATTATTGTCATGCACTTTTGAAGTTTAGGCCAAGAATTATATATATATATATATATATATATAATATTCTAGACATATCTTCCTATTTTATATATATAAACAAGTGTGCAATCATGGTGTGGAGGGAGAAATTAGCTATGATCTATGACTATCAACTATTGTAATACTTTTGAGATGCAAATCAGTTGATAGATTGATCCTTCTTCATTTTCTCTATTCTTCTTCTTATTATTGTTATGCACTTTTGAAGTTTAGGCCAAGAATTATATATATAATATTACTAGTTTCCAAGAGAAAGAATAGGATGATGGGGGCTTGTAATTTGACATGTATTAAAGAAGACTGTCAACCAAAAAAAAAAAGGAAAAAACCTATCAATTAAAGAGGACTGCACTATCAATTCTACCTCTAAAAGAAATGGATTGTGACCTTAAAGATGTTATCCAAAGTCCTAAGATAATAATTTTCGGGACAAATAATTTTTATCTCATGAAAAGATGGAAAGCACTAACATTATAGTCAAGTGACTAAAGCCAAAAAGGCTCCCACATTATTATATCACATAATAAAAATCTTTGGCATGCCCGAGTCACTAGTTCATGGTTGTGTACCAGCTTAAGTCATACACAATATATTTAACTATATATTTCCATATATTTAAAGCCATTTCATTGTTTCATCCTTGCTCTTCTTAGAATGAAATATATGTGACTTGAATTTTTAATGCTCAACATCAAAAAAGTCATAGATAGTTTTCGTTTTAACTAATAGTTCATTGACTTTTCCGAAATAATAACTTAGTATATTTGACTACATAATGGATCAATCGTAAAACTATAAAAAGAACTACATAAAATTAACCCAAAAAGAAAAGAGAAAGCTAATAGCCTAACTATTTAATTGATTAGATAATAACTCACTACATCTTTCTTTTAAGAGATGTTATTCTTGCTTTCCATGATTATTATATTAATCAATGTTGGTTAGTCGGTAGGCTGCTTCTTAGTGCATGGTTTCATGCTTTGAAGGGTTATTAAGGGTTTCTTGCCTCAGAAAGCATGGACAAATTGGAGATCCTATGAAAATCTTTATAAACTAATGGATAGTTTATATTTATTAGTCACAATGAACATCATCAAATGCATGTATCTTTCAAATCAATTGGTTCGGTTCTCTTTTTATCGAACAAACATAATAAATGATTCATTATAAGTTCCACTGATTAATTCTACGGGTCTTGAGTTCCACCCGCATCTATATGTGAGTACTTGTATACTTTAATAATATATCAATTTATTTAATGACTGATATTCTTAGTGTAATGATATTGTAATTGATACATAAAAAAAAACGGTTTGTTAATATCTGATAACATCTTAGTGGCTTATGAAGTGAATCATTATCTGAGAAACAAAACTTGGGGTAAAGATGGTCATGCAGCACTTAAACTAGACATGAGCAAAGCATATGATCGGGTCGAGTGGAATTTTCTAGAGAGAGTACTAGATAGGTTGGACTTTCATAGGGATTTCATAGACTTGATTATGATGTGCACTTCTTTAGTTTCGTTCTCTTTTTTGCTTAATAGTTCTCAGTTTGGCTACTTGCATCCGCAACGGGGACTCCGTCAGGGGGACCCGTTATCACCATATCTTTTCTTACTTGTTGCAGAGGTCTTTAGTTGTTTATTGCAGGAGGGCGGAGAGGCGAGGAGAGTTGGAGGGTGTGGCGGTTGCTAGGGAGGCTCCTCCGATTTCACACCTTCTCTTTGCCGACGATACACTTATCTTTATGCAAACAAAGTCCTCAGCTTTTGAGAGCATTAAGAAAGTGTTGAGGTCTTATGAGAAGGTATCGGGGCAAAAAATCAATTTTGAGAAGTCGTCTATGGTGTTTAGTAAGAATACGCCGAGTGAGGTGCGTGAGCCGTTGGCACATATTTCAGGGGTCCAAATCGAAGAAAAGCATGATAAATATTTGGTTTTACCGGAGGTGGTGGGGAGGTCAAAGAAAGAGGTGTTTGATTCGATTCGTGAGAGGGGATACTAACGTTTCCAAGGGTGGAATGCACATTTTCTTTCACAAGCGGGAAAAGAAGTGTTACTTAAGGCGGTGATCCAATCAATACCCACGTATGCAATGAATTGTTTTCAAATTCCGGATGGTTTGTTGAGGGAGATTGAATCAGGGATGGCGAATTTTTGGTGGCATAATAGGGACACTCGTAAAATTCATTGGGTGGCGTGGGACAAATTGTGTCGGGGAAAGGACGAAGGGGGATTGGGGTTTAGAGAGTGATCCAAATAATGAAAACACTTTAATTGAATCTGTTTGATCCAAATAATCAAAATAAATTATTAGTTGATGCTTGAATTGGAGTGATCAAACTAAGTGTACCTAGTGAAAGAGAGTAATAAAAGAAATTAACATATATGTGATGTGTCCGTGGCTAAATTCCGTTTGAATTGTACAAATCGAAAAAAATGAGAAGAAAACGTAGAAGGCCGGCCCGTATCCAAATACAAATGGACCAAGCACAAAAGGCCTAGGCCCAACATATAAATGTAACTAATAGACCAGGCACTCTCTTATCTTCTGGGCCTAGATGTAACTTGGGTCTAGATGCAACCCAAGATACAAGTGTAATTAATAGACCAGGCCCAAGATACAAATGAAGCTTGTTAATTTAATGTAAGCCTGGTTTATTTTATTTTTTTGATAAGAAGCCTGGTTTATTTTCTTTGGTCTGTGTCATCTTAAAACCCGGTTTATTTTCTTGAAATAAGCCTGGTATTAGTTGGGGTCGGATACTATATAAATCCACATTGAAGAGGTCCAATTAATGAATAAAAGTACCATTTCATTTCAATTTATCATATGATCAACTTTTCGTTTACTACTACGTACGACTGAAAAACAATGCTAACTACGTCAATTCTCAATCCAAAGTATTTTTAGAATCTCTCAGAACTCTAGGGCTTGACCTCAATTCATGTGGTGGGACCCACGTACGGTCTTTAGAAACTCTCATAAAATCAATCAGTTGCGTTAGTTATCTTTTCAATGAATTAGATCCAGGCCAATGGATATTGAGTTCCGAGATAAAGAAAAAGTTCGGAGAAGGATCATTTGAATAAAGGCTGAGATGCACAAATATAGAATCCAGGCATTTAGTATGCTTTGCTGTTTCCCTATTCATGCAACTTGTTCCAATTGTTCTGCAAATTTGGTTAATATGTGAGTGCAGTAGAAACGTGACGCTCCATGAAATTTCCAGTTTTGATCATTACTTTTCAAATTAAGGATAATTAATTAATTCAAAAATAAAAGGAAATAAGATTGGTAAGCATTGCTTATTTTCATTTTTTTCCTTTTTTTTTTTTCACTCTGATCATGTTATATATAGTCTAGTTTTTGAAGATTCATTTTGACATAAAATTGACGTCAGAGACACCACCAATTGTTTGATTGCTGACTAGACTTTTGATGCAATTTGAAACCGATAAGACAAATGTTTTTTATAAATATTATTAAGTTGGATCAATCTAAAGAACAATATTAAAACAAGAAGATAGCACTAAGATCCTTGTTTAAGGTTTGTTTTTATATTCATATGTCTTAATGAAAGTTTTTAAGTAGTTTTTACATTTTAATAATATTTATAATTTCATGGAAATGTCACGCCTTAATGTGTATGTGTGTTAGGTGTGATTAGATCATGCCATTTTAATTTTAAACTTTTGAAACTCTAAAATAAGAATTGTTGGCATAAATAAGTTATTCAAAACATGATTATTATCCATAAGAAAATAATGGCATACTTAAAGCAATTAAGATCTTCCTATTATCCGAATCAGTGGTACAAAATATTACTTTTACACTTTTGTATTGCTTTGCATTCCAAGCGGACTCCAAAGATTGGATGGAAGTAATATAAGCCAGTTAGATTAGCAGGAATTATATATAATCCTGATTGCTAAGTTGACCATTTTGCTGATTTCATCGCCCTTTAATTGTCACCCTATAGTCGATATATATATATATATATATATATATATCATTCTAAGGTTTGTCTCCTTTACTCCTTTCATAGTGCTCTATATTTTTCTTAAAAAACGAAAAAACAATATTTCTTTAATGAGCACCCATGGTGCATGATCCACGTAACTGCGGAGCTTTAAGGAGTATTCACAAATACAACTGTATTTAAGTTATTATAAATGAGAAATAATTAGATCTGAGGAAAAAATTAATAGTGGATAGTGTTTACAAAATAAAAGTGAAAAAGTAAAAAAAAAGTTGCAGGAGAAGGATCGCCAAAAAAAATATATATCGAAAGTGATAATATGTCTAAAATAATTTGAATTTAATTACACAAATACTATCACAGACACTTCAACAAAAAGTAATATTAGTAACAAAATTTGAAAAGACAATATTAAAATTGTCTTTAGATATATATAATGAGTGACAATATTTTTTACTTTGTCACAATAAGAATTTTTAGTGACAAGAGTTTCTTTAAAAATGTTACTATTTGTAGTGACACATGTATAATGACAACTATAATTGTTGTCATTAAAGGTGTATCCCTAATAATCAATAGTGACAACAATTTTCTTGTCACTAATTATTAAGAGTGACAACTTTTATACAACTTTTGTCATTATTAAACATGTAAAATCTATTCTTGTAATAAAACAAAAATTCTTGTCACTAAAAACTTATAATTACTGACAACTTTGACATTTTATATCTAATTCTTTTTTTTAGTGAGTATTTCCTTAACAACTTAAAGATTATAGATTATTATCACTTAATATTAGAGAATTAGGAGCATATGTCCTATTTACAAACACTCCAAAAAACTTATTTTCAGACAATAAATTGATAAGCATTTAAAATAAAATTTACAAACACTGATTTAAGAAATTAATATGACCTAAAGTAGTAAAGAGTAAAGTATGATCGTGGCAAAATCTGAAATTAACAGGTTTTGAATTAATGTAACAAATTGTTGTATCTAATT
Organism: Buddleja alternifolia; assembly: GCA_019426215.1. NCBI lineage: Eukaryota > Viridiplantae > Streptophyta > Magnoliopsida > Lamiales > Scrophulariaceae > Buddleja > Buddleja alternifolia. The sequence goes on from CM033398.1 coordinate 38,972,601, forward strand.
ATTGGTTACTTCTGATTATGTGCATCTCGTCCAGAATACGAGTTCACCTGATATTAGCAATTTTATCGGGGAATTCTCGTCTTAAACGGTGTTTTGCTGAGCTTATTTAAATATCTTATAATTTCTTACCTATTACACGATGTTTGATCTTATTAAACTCTTTTAAGTGCTTAATAAAATAAGATTATTAAACTTCTAAAGTGTTAATAATCACAATATTGTAATTGAAATATCCAAATTGAAGAAGTATTTGAAGATCTTAAAAAATAAGGGAGATGTTGTAAGTTCCTTCACTTTTATTTCATTGCGTTTGTAGAAAAAAGTAGTATATTTAAAGATATATAAACATCTAAATAAATGTATTGTATTCAACTTAATATTTTAAATAGTATTTCATACGGTAGAGTGCTCCGAAATGCGGTTAGTATTGAAAAACACACACACACACACACACATACATATATATATAATAAAGAAATATATAGAGTACTATAAGATAAATTTAAATCAAGTCAATTAATAAATTGAAAACTTGTACATTTTTCATATCTGGTATAAAGGTTCATTTCACTTGGTCATAATGTTTTCTCTGCTTTTGTCTAATCGATTGTCTTGCTATAATTCTTTCACTAGCTTCTTCGTCTAGTTATTAGATGTCTTGTTATGGTGCTACGCTAGCGATTTTTCATTCAATTAAGAAGATCCCCACTTTGAAAATATTCCGATCGCCACATCGGCAATTTCCACCAAATTGTGATAATGTGGCGAAATTTTCTCGAAGCGTCAATTTTTTAGAATTACGTGTCTAAATTCTCGTTGTATCAAGTTAAAGTTTTAAAATTTCAAAGTGACTTCTCAATTTTTTTATAAAAGTGGCCACTACGCAGAATTAAATATGCTTTTTTGGTCCTAGGATTTATAAATATTAATTTTTTTTTCTATCTTTGATGTCTTATATATGTAATGAATATTAGGGGTGTAGTTTGCAGCTAGTAACTATAAAAAAAACGAGTCCAACAAAACTAAAAATACATATTTCACGATACTTTAAGAAAAAGTAGTAAGCTTTTTAATATTGTTTAACTAAATGTGACAATATATATCATATTACTTACCAAAAAAAAAAAGATAATATATTTCATATAGATAAAACCTAGCACAAAAGCACCAATAAAAAATATTGGACAAAGTAATCTTACTAATGTAACAAACTAAAATAAAAAATATATAATAATGGCGGTCCGGTTTGGTGCTGTTTAGTCCAAAACCGCCACCAAAATAATTTGGTAATGCAATTTCTTTTGAAAATTTAAACCGGAGTTTGCATAAGAATTTGATAAAAAATTATTTGTTGCAATTCTGTTCAAGTGGTTTTACAAAATTATTGTCTAGCCCTAATTAACATATAGCCCATTCCGTCTACATACATTACGTGCCGTGTTTTAATTTTGGATACTATTAGTTATTGTGATGCCTGAATAAATTAAGAGAGAGAGAGAGAGTTACGAAAAGACAACATTGAGATTTCTCTTAATAAATTACGAAGCTGCCTTCATTAAACTTCACTCATATCAAAGAGACATTTAGAATAGTTTACTTATCAGAAATTTCGTCGGAACTCTACTAAGATTGCTAAAACTTTGACGGAAAAATTTATGGTGGACCGAAAATATTGCTTTTGGTCCACTATTTACTACAAATTTATAAGTGGTGAATGGTTTTTATCGCCCACCAATCCAATGAAAATTATCACATTACCATTAGTGACTATGTGATGAATAATGGATCGAGAGCCACCATAAAATTATCCAACTTTGACGGCCCAATTCGAGACAATATTTGGAGTTTTTATTTTTATAATTTTATTTTAAAAGAAACTTTGTTACGTAATTAAATGAGAACTTGGAAGCACATTTGTAGTTCCAATAAATCGGGGGTTCGATTCTCGGCTGATGTGAGGACAGTTGTTGGTGGGCGATCTGTAAGTTTCCCAACGCCGTAGAAAGCGTGTGGCATGCCCTGGCCCGGGTGGGGGACCGGCACCGATCCCACCCGAACTTTTATTGTACCAAAAAAAATAAAAAATAAAAAAATAAATGAACAACGTAATCAGTGAAGCGTTATTCCTAGTTTCCGTATCGGAGTTGAAAAGAATAGAGAACCGTACTTTTTAGAGACTGAAGTCCACTTATCATAAATTGAAGTTTGACAATTTTGACAATTGATCACCCCATAAAATCTCAACTAAATTATTTACTTATATAAGCAACATTAACTATTCTTTCACTTTGTTCTATTGCAATTTATTACTCGTCAACCCAACCCACCTCATTACGCAATCTGCACGAAATTTCATCTCTCTATTTACAAAAGTGATTACAATTTACACCATAAGGGCCTGTGCATCTGTTTTTTTCTCTTTTTCTTGTTTTTAGTGTGTGTCAACTCATGTGTGTATATTTTATTTTATTGTATTGTGTGAATGTGTTCAAGAACTATTTTCAAGCTTTAGTGGAAAAGCGTGCGTACGGTGCATTTCTATGACTTTTAACACGCCCACTTTGTGTGTTGCGTGTGTCACTTCAACAAAAATATATATATTAGTGTGGTGATGTTAATGATCATGTCATGATCGTCATTAAATTTTTTAAACAAAATTAATTGAATTTAAATAGAAGACGAGAAAAGAGAACAAAAAAATTGATCAAAAAGAAAAAGAGAAGTGAAATAAATAGAAAAAAAAATTAAAAGAATATAAAATATTTTTTATATTGAGTTTTATGAATCATGTTGTTTACACTATAAAATAATTTGGGCTTTCGAATTACACAGCCCAAATAGCCTAAACAGCCCAAATTGTAGAAATTCGAAAAGAAGGAAATTGGGTCCATAGGTAGGTAAGATAAGACTCAATAAACTTAGAAAATAGCAGAAATGTAGGCTGGATTGATAAAAACCCAATAATCGAATCTGAAGAAATAAATAGAATCCAAAAGCCAGTAATTTGCATTCAAGGAAGACGCGCCAAGTTGAGGATTTTGAAAAAGACGGTTGGATGCAGTTGACGGCAGTTCCCATGGAAGAAGAACGTGGGTTCCCCAGGGCCAAGATATATAGGCGGCTAAGACGAAGGAAAAAAAGGGATCAGGATCGGAATCATCAACAACTTCTACATTTTCGTTCTCTTAAAATTAGCTCTAGTCTTAGGAGTAGTTTATAGCGTATGTAGGAGTAGTTTTGATGATTCCGATCCTGATCTCTTTTTTTGATGATTCCTAAGACTAGAGCTAATTCTAAGAGAACGAAAATGTAGAAGTTGTTGATGATTCTGATCCTGATCCCTTTTTTTCCTTTGTCTTGGCCGCCTATATATCTTGGCCCTGGGGAACCCACGTTCTTCTTCTTTTGGAACTGCCGTCAACTGCATCCAACCGTCTTTTTCAAAATCCTCAACTTGGCGCGTCTTCCTTGAATGTAGATTACTGGCTTTTGGACTCTCTTTATTTTTTCAGATTTGATTATTGGGTTTTTATCAACCCAGCTTACATTTCTGCCATTTTCTAAGTTTATTGGGCCTTATCTTACCTACTTGTGGACCCAATTTTCTTCTTTTCGAATTTCTACAGTTTGGGCTATTTGGGCTCTGTAATTCGAAAGCCCAAATTATTTTATGGTGTAAACAAATGCCCCCCTAATATACATGAACGTTTCTAGTTCATGTGTATTAAAAGACACATCTTTTGGTTAAAAACAACTTTTCTCTCTCTCTTCTGTATCGACTTCTTAATTTCTGTCTTTCTCTTTCTCGAAGAACAGTCCCTCTGGTTATACTTTTTGAATTCTTCCCCCTTCTCGAAACTGTCATCTTCCTCGCCTGATTCGACTTCGAACGAAGGCCTAAACGATAGAATTTGGGGTCTGTTAGACATAAAACGGCCCTAGCCATTTAATTGGATTCCTCTCGAAAAGAGCTTCGATTTGGTATATTGTGGGTCCCGTAACTCCAAACAGATCAAAAGTTACGGCCGTTTGAAGTCTCAACGTCAATTTTTCGCTTATTTTTTTTACTTTTCTTTCTTCAAACTTTTCCAAAAATGCATCGGCTTCTTGTTTTACATCACTTTCCCTTCTCGAAACCTCCATCTTCGAGCATCTCTCAGTTATCTTCTTTGATAATCAAGGATTTCAAAGTACTTTATCGAGATACGAATGTAGCATCTCTTGGCTTCGCCCATGTGGTTTCTCCATGGTTTCTCACCGTCGGGTTCAATCACTCGACCACCTCGGTCTTGGGTCACGTTTTGAATCTTCTGCATTCGAGTCCTCTATTGGCGGAAACCCTGATCTTCTGGGGACTGTGGAGATTGGTTAGTATTCGTTTAGTTCATTCTCAGTTTCCCCCCAGGATTTGGTTGGTTCATACAATTATGTTCTTCGAGGGGTATAGGATTCGAAGTTTGGTCAACCTCGAATTGAGTAACATTTCGAATCGAACATTTTGAGCGCAAGGATATAACCTTGAATTAAGCATTTCGAGCTCCTAGGTTCAATTCGAATTGAGTAACATTTCGAATTGAACGTTTTGAGCGCGAGGATATAACCTCGAATTGAGCATTTTGAGCTCCTAGGTTCAATTCGAATTGAATAACATTTCAAATTTTGAGTAACATTTCAAATTGAACATTTTGAGCGCGAGGATATAACCTCGAATTGAGCATTTCGAGCTCCTTCGTTCATACTCGAATGGAGTAACATTCGAATTGAACATTTTGAGCGCGAGGATATCCTAAAGAAATTTCGTTTGATTTCACGTGTCTTGTTCGAACTATTGGCTCTACTGCTATCAATTGTGATATTTTTTTTTATTAGGACATTATGTCTTTCAATTAGTGGCTCCAACGCATTAATCACCTGGGTATTTACCATCCTCGAGAAGACGTCGCAGATCTGGTTAAATATTTCTCCTAATTCGGTTACAACTCGAGTAACCTCTCGAGCTAAACCTTCTGGGGCATTTACAGCAATGTCTTGCACTATTGCGGTAAATATTCGGGCAAATTCTTGAGCCAATGCTCGGTACTGATCATTGAATTCTCTTCGTTGATCATCTCGAGCCCTCATTAAAGTCTGTTTCATGACTTTAACAAATTGCTCATACATTTTGTCTGCTCTAATCCTGTGCCGAGACACAAGCTGTGTTTCAAGATCTTCATTCGGCTCTTCTCTAGAGGAATCTTCTAACATCTTATAACAGGTTTTTGGAAGTCAAATTTGACTAACTCCCACTGTGGTGGCCAAAAATTTGTTTCTGGATAAAAACAAATTGAATAAGGAAGAGCTAATTCGGTTAACTCAAGCCCCGTGATAATTCTCCACTTAGAATTATCTAACAACCCCCGCGTTCGAACTCGATACGCTAGACGGTGGTTCAGACTTTAACACTTCGACGTGTTGTTTAAACTCGTTGTTCGGACGGCAATTAATGAAAACAGATAGGAAAGGAAGATATAAGTCCAGATATAAATTTATCTACCAAATACTCAAATCTGATAAAACGATAAATATTATACCTCCATATTGATCCCCAATCGTTGTCTTTAATTAACTCTTAATTATCGATTTCGAGTATGAAAAATGGTGAATCGAAAGACTCAACTCAAGATAAAATTAACCTATCAAAATACTTAAATCTGAAAAAAAGGGTAATTTATACCTCCATGAGAGTTTCCGATCGTGATAATTACAAATAAACTGCAGATACAAGCTTTGCAGCCGAATCCCAGTAATTCTTGACAAGCAACTATTACATTATTGTACGGCTACTCCTAATTTACGCTATGAGTTACTCCTACATTACGCTATAAACTACTCTTAAGACTAGAGCTAATTCTAAGAGAATGAAAATGTAGAAGTTGTTGATTTCCGATCCTGATCCTTTTTTTTCCTTCGTCTTGGCCGTCTATATATCTTGGCCTTGGGGAATCCACGTTCTTCTTCTTTGTGAACTGCCGTCAACTACATCCAACCGTCTTTTTCAAAATCCTCAACTTGGCGCGTCTTCCTTGAATGCAGATTACTAGCTTTTGGACTCTCTTTCTTTCTTTAGATTCGATTATTGAGTTTTTATCAATCCAGCCTACATTTTTGCCATTTTCTAAGTTTATTGGGTCTTATCTTACCTACCTGTGGACCCAATTTTTTTCTTTTCGAATTTATATAGTTTGGGCTATTTGGGCTTTGTAATTCGAAAACCTCAAATTATTTTATGGTGTAAACACATGTGATTATCATTAAACCACCTCACTCAAACTATTAAGGTGACAGTGAGACTATGTAATTAAAATGCATAATACTTGGTACATAAATAAAAAAAATCTTATGGCTTCAACAAAAACGCTTGACTGTCCAAATCAATGTTTGTATACATTCCTTTTCAGTTTCATAATGTATATAGTATAAATTAAGTGATAAAAAAATTGTATTGTCACATACTAGAACGCTCTTAACAAATGTAACATTGGTAAATTTGTAACTAAAATCTATTATTATTAATTTTACAGCCAGTGACAAAAGAATTGTATAAAAGTGGTTACTATTGATATTTACTAGAAAACATTTAATTAATGACACCAAAACTTGGATAAATTGGGATTATATTCTATAATTATCAACAGTCATGACAACTTCAGTATCGTTCATTATTAAGTTTGTGAAAATTATTAGTGTAACGAAAAAGAATTATTATTATTGAATATTTATAATCAGGGACAACTTCGAAATTAATAATGATCACTATTTTGTGACTAATATAATTTCTTTTTAGGGTAAATGGTAATTGGCATAAAAAACATACTGCCTTAAAAGTGAAGGATCCCTGCAATTTATCTGCTTTAAATCGTGGGAAAGCTGTACCCCAGTAATTAAAATATGGTACGTACGGATCCAAGTAAAAATCCAGTCATCCACCTTCACAAAAACAACTTTTTCTCATTTCGATCTTTCTCAAAGAAAAAAAACTTTTGTCATATATCTTTAGCAAATATCAAACAAAAGACATATTCACATGTAATTATCAATAAAATATACCTGAAAGTGCACACCCCCTACCACTTTTCAAAGTTGTATAAATATTGGAAGGTGAGAAACCTCCAAATTGAATTAAAACCTCACAATTACTCCTTTGTCTCTCACATTTTTCTCCTTATAAATTTCAAAGCCCACCATCAAAAGTTCCACACAGCTTTTGGTCATTCTTCAACACTTTCAATGGAGATCATCAATTCACCGAAAGAACAAAATTGCGGTATCATAGGAAAGTTTAAGAGCAAGGTTATGGAGACTATAAAGACGACGAAGAAAATTGGAGACGACGATCCGAGAAGAATTATACACTCAATTAAGGTTGGATTAGCTCTCACATTAGTGTCTTTGTTCTACTACTTCAGGCCTTTGTATGATGGCTTTGGACAAGCAGGAATGTGGGCTGTCTTAACAGTTGTGGTTGTCTTTGAATATACAGTTGGTAAGTAACAATATGACTACTTTTTTTTTTTTTTGACAAGAGAAACCGCAGCTATTACCAAAAGGTGCGCACTGAGTAAATCCGCTCTCATGCAATAGCCCGCAAACCACATGAGGGGGTTAAGTCTCACTAGGCAAGTCCTGTGCGACGGATTCATGTCCCAGGAGAAGTTTGAACCCGGGATAACTTGGCAATAACATTTTAACTACGAAAAATCCAAATTCATGAATTTCTGTGCATGGCTCACTTTCACCTTCCTATACATGTTGTTTGCCGTATAATATTCATTTTTCAATATGCAAATATCATTTTTCTTTTTTTAATTTTGAATGATATTAATAAGTCTACTTTTTTCTTCTCCATTTTTTGATTTCATTTTTTATTTATAGGTGGAACTTTATCGAAAAGCATAAACAGAGGTTGTGCAACATTAATCGCTGGTGCTTTAGGGGTTGGAGCTGAGTACTTGGCCGGTCTATGCGGAGAGAAAGGAGAGCCTATTGTTCTTGGGCTTCTAGTGTTCATTTTAGGTAACAAAATATAATTTCATAATTTGAAATATAAAATTTTGTCAATATTTTTGTAATCTCACACTCACAACAACAAAAAGTAATGTCTATAACCAAATTTGAGGTGACAATTTTATAATTGTCACTAGATGTACATAATAAGTGACAACAATTTTTGTTTTGTCACAATAATATAATTTTTAGAGACAAGAGTTTCTTTTAAGTTGTCACTATTGATAATCAATGACAACCATAATTGTTGTCACTAAATTATCACTAAAGGTGTGTCACTAATTGTCAATAGTGACAACAATTTTCTTGTCACTAATTATCAAAAGTGACAACTTCTATACAAGTTTTGTCACTATTAAACATGTGGAGCATATTTTAGTGACAAGACAAAAGTTCTTGTCACTAAAAATTGATAATGAATGACAATTTTGATATTGTAATTTGGCATTTTGTTAAATGTCTTATTTTGTTGTAGTGACTGTATATAAATTCAATCCATAACAGTATTCTTTTCCATATGTCTTAAATCCAGCTACCGTATCAACATTTACACGATTTATTCCGAACGTGAAGAGGAGGTACGATTATGGCGTGTTGATATTTATACTCACGTTCAGTCTAGTAGCAGTGTCGGGTTATCGTGTCAATGAAATATTGCAGCTGGCTCATCAAAGGCTTTCAACAATCCTCCTAGGCGGGGCGACATGCATTATAATATCCATATCCGTTTGCCCGGTTTGGGCGGGTCAAGATTTGCATAATCTTATTGCTGGACATATAGAAAAGCTTGCTGCTTTTTTAGAAGGTACATATATAAATAAGTGGAATCGGGTCCAAATTTTGTCCATGAATTAATGTCGTTTTCCATCTAAAAAAAATAATTAATGAGAATTGGAGAAAGTGGCAACCCATTGGTCATGAATAAAAGTTGAACAAAAAGAACTAACACCATGTTAGGAAATTCTAGCTTTTATATGTGATTGATCGAAGAGTGATCTATTATGTAATAAGTGTAATTCACTATTTTGTGACTTATATCAAGAGGATTCAATCAAATGAGATATGAGCTACAATTTTTTTTATGTACCTTTTGCTTTTTCTTTATGGTACTTTCTTTGTGTTATTTAGGTTTCTCATGAGCCTAAGATTTGACTTTACAGGTTTTGGAGATGAATTTTTTATTTCTTGTGGGAATGAACTTAGTACGGTTTCGTCCAAGTATGACAAGGACAAGGCATTTTTACAAGCCTATAAAAGTGTGCAAAATTCAAAGACAAACGAGGAATCATTGGTTAGTAAAATCAAACTACCCGCACTATGTCACACAAAAAAAGTTCTTAATTACTTTTATACACGAATATTGTAATACATGTTCCAAATAAAGGTTTATTTAATTCATCACTATTACGTATATTAATATATATATTATATAATTATTCACACACGCACCCCAATAAGTATACAAGATCAAATTGACCTTATAATCGAAACAAATTATTTGTTTCATATTTCGTTGTACTATTATAAAATATCTTTTAAAGGTGTTTTAAACAATATAAAAATCATTTAACAAAATATTTATTTTTCTTAATTACAATTAAATTGAATATTTTAAAATTAGCCATATAATATCTTGTTAAAAAACTATGAACCAATTCTTTCAATCACCACCTCCACGCAAGCGAGTATTACTTAACAAAAATCAATAATTCATGTTATAGTTGATGATTAATCTAATGGTTACTAACTTAATTAATATTTCAGGCAAATTTTGCATGGTGGGAGCCTGCTCATGGTCGCTTCAGGTTCCATCACCCCTGGAAACAATACTTAAAGATTGGAGTTCTTGCCAGGGAATGTGCCTGCCATATTGACACACTTAGTGGATGTATAAATTCAAAACCTCAGGCAAGCATTAACCCCAACAAAAAAAAATATTTAATCACTAATAATCAATCAATATCTTGTAAATATACTGCGCAAATTACGTACAATTGTAAAAAAATAATTATACGATCTTCCTAATGATTAATTAAATTAATTTAACGTGCAGGTAGCATCAGAGTTTCAATTGAAAATCCAACCATTATGCATCAAAATGAGCAGAGAATCAGGAAAAGCCCTAAAAGAATTATCATCATCAATAAAGAACATGAAATTCCCATCTTCCGTGGTTGAAACCCATGCGAAAAATTCCAAAGCCGCGGCGGATGAGCTCAAAATCATATTGGAAAACTCCTCACTGCCTACAAATGCAGACGTCCAAGAAATCATGCCACTACTTGTCGTTGCATCCGTACTTATCGACATCATTAAATGCGTCGAGAAGATCTCATCTTCTGTTAATGAACTTTCGCAAAAAGCGCGTTTTAAAAAGACGAACTCAACTGCTGCAATTGAAAAACAACAGCAGCTGCTTCATCGTGGAATCGTGAAACCTGTTGATGATATTAACGTTGACGATGATGATCATTTAGTGATCGAGATTCGCGGGATGCCAGGGGATTCACCGGAGAAGAAGAATCATGAGCAAGAAGCGAGATTGTAAATATTTTAATTTTTAACTAGTTGGGCAATAATATGTATATCATCGTCAGTAATATATGAGACCATGTATCTTGTACCGTACGTAGGTTGATGATGTATTTGTGTCGGTGATATACAACTTTTATGATATAATATATATAAATACCCTAGAACTTGAAGACTTTGAATTATATTTCTGCATATATAAATAGCGATTATGATGTATTTTACACTTCGTTTTCAATGAGTTCAGGACTTTTAGTGCATGATATCCATGCACCAACCAAATATACAATCCAAGCATAATTGTATATTTGAGGCGGCTAATTGCATTTTTCATTCATTATCTTTATCATTTTTGGATTTTAGTCCTATTTTTTTTCCAATTTACAAAGTTGTCCGATAACTATCCAACTTTTGGCAATTTTAGACCGATTTTGACCGGAGCCGACCAATTTGGTTGGAATTTGCCACGTGTCAGAGACTTGGCGCTGACAGGGACAATAAATTGGGGATTTTTCAATTTTCCCGCCAAAATGGACACCGACTAGGACAACATTGATGAGGTGGCATGCCAAAATGGCATTCCACCTCATCAATGTTGTCCAATTCAGCCTATTCGGCATGCTACCTCAGCAATTTAGTCCAATCATCATCACACGTAGCAAATTCCGGCCAAATTGATCAGCTCCGATCAAAATTAGATTAAAATTGCCAAAAGTTGAATAGTTACAGGACGACTTTGCAAATCGAAAAAAGAGAGACCAAAATGAAAAAATAAAAAAAATACACGACGAAAAATGCAATTAACCCTATTTGAGGCATATAATTAAAAATATTGATATCTAGAAAGTTTAGGAAACTGAAATTGAACTTTGTTTAACGTGACTAATTAAGAGTAGTTCAAATAAATAAAAACTTCAATATGTTTCATTATTACCACTAAAAATTATCAGTTGGATTAGAAAACAATGTACGAAAAAACAAATTGTTTCAACTGCGAAGTTTTTAAATTATAGTGGTATAAGTACAAATCCCATCTTAATTTATAGATGGTTTAAATTATAGTGGTATTAGTACCAATCCCATCTTGATTTATAGATGGGAGTCTCGAACTCGACTTGCATTCCGACCCCACCAAGAAAAATTAAGAAACAGTTGCACTTAGCAAATTGAATCCACAGTATCGTGAAAGGACAAAGAAAGGAAGTTCAAGTTGGAGTACTTTGGCTATGTTTGGTTATGTTTTGGGATGATATTTTGGTGAAAATTATTGATGAGAAATTTATGGGGAGACGTGCGTGTTTGATGAGATTATGTTTGGTTTTATTTTGAGAGTTGGTTTTTGAATGTGTTTTTTTGGTGAGCTAATGTTTGGTTTTGTTTCCAGAGGAAACAAAATTCACTGTAGCAGTCAAATCATGAAACTTTTGTCTGTTAGAGAAGAGAGAGAGCACATAGAGAGGAGTATAAGGACAAAGTAGGTCTAGAAAGATGGAAAATAATTATTATATTTTTTTTTAACCAAAAAAGTAGTGTATTTTTTACCAAATATTTTATGAATCAAATAGGCTTTGGTGAGAATTTTGGACCAAATATGGTATGGAAACATAACCAAACATTGCCTTTGTACTTGATAAAAATGAAGCTGGAAAGTTATATATACTTGGGCAAAACCTAATTATATTGATCACTTGCACGCTGGCCACTGTATTATAAACACAATTGAAATTTTGGAATCTATTTTTTGGACTTTAGTTATCAACTGGTTATAGTGCATTTCTGCAAGCACAATTTCTTTAAGGAAATAGTAATAGGCATATATATATATATATATATAGGCACTCAAGATTAAGAGGACACCAAAGGTAGAAGCTATTGCAGATAAAGGGGTTTTGAGTTGTTTTCCACTTCAACTCTCAGACAAGTGGGACATAAAAAAGAATCTGTCCTGCCTGCCATCAAAGTTTTACTTTCCAAGAGTGTGTGAAATCCTTCTAGGGATCAGTTGAGTCTGAATTTTAAAATTACACTGAGAAGCAAATATTTTTATATTAAGTGTAAGAAGCTTTTTATAAATATATATATATATATATATATATATTCTGCAATCATATATATTAATCTGAATATAATAATAATCATTATTAATTGTTGATATTGTCATTAGTTACATATAATAAATGATAAAATGATAAGGGATTCATACATAATTTTCATGGAACTTATGTTGTATTTAGTTATCCTTATTAACAACTAACAACATATTTATAATGATATGATATATAGTAAAAATGAAAAGAAAATCCAACACAGTGGTAGGTAGCCAATGGTCGATGCAAATAATTTTGATTGCCACTTTCTCACACTCATTGTGAATCGTAATGACAACTTAAGCACGAAATATCGTCACTAGCTTGTCATCATAAATTAAAAAATTATTGTCATTTAATATATATTTTATTCATAATATTAAGGCATTTTAATTAAAAGTTGTGTCAATAATTTCGTTTCATGTAGTGTCCGGTGAAACTCATTACAGGAAAAATTAGAATATTTCATGACATATTATTTAAAATATATTATTTCTATGAGTCTCTTGAAGAAATATACAAAACATAAAATTAGCGCCGAAAAGCGCCACTATATATATGCAAGCATATTTGTCTGATTTAGGTATGATTCCCTCTTCCTCTTTTTGGTTCATGGGTTTGACCATTCTACAATCTACTTGTTTTTGTTGATTAGAATATATATGTTGGCCTTTTAAATAAAAATTAATTAAGCACAAAATATTCCAAATTTCCGGCGTTTAGTGAATGAGATATGATTAATAGCTAAAAGATCTTTGAATAACATCTTAAAGCATTATCATTAGATCAATTTTATTGTGTTTGCTTGATTAAAAATTTTGTGGCATAGTATTGTGCTTAGATGATATAATACTTTAGAGTGTCTTTCTTGGAAACAAAGCTCAGCCGTCCAACTTGTTACTTCTAGAAACAATAGAGGAAAAATAATATGCACCCAAACTATATAATATTTTTCTTGATAAACTAGGGTATATATAATTAAGCTCTAGAATCAAGTAGAATATGCTTAACAACAATCCTAATATGTATGATTATGCCATGTGATTGTGCATGAAGTAACAATAGATTTGACTACTATAGTTAGGTAAAAAGCCAAGTGGTGGCCATTGTGCGAGCAATTTCAAAGATAATTAAACTATCATAAAATAACTAAAAAATTATTACTTTATATACATAATCAAACTCGGATTTTTACATATTGTAAACCTCACAGCTGCAATAAAAATTAATTTTAATGACAAAATGTGGAGTGCCTTTGTAAATATTGTCACTAAATATAAACAATGAGTAATAATAATTTATATGTTGTCACAATAATAATTTCTAGTGACACAATCTTTTTAAGTTGTTGTAATTTACAATTAGTGAAGCTTGTATAATGACAGAGAAAATTGTATTTTTAGTCTCATAACTTAGGCTATTTGTAATTTTGGTCCCAATATTATGACAGTCACCACATTAATTACATCCCATATCTTTAAAAAATATGCGGTCTTGGTCCCAAACCTAACGTCCGTTAGTTCTTGGATGGAAGTAGCATGTGATTGTCACTTGCATAGTTAATTGTGCAATTTATGTCTCATGATATTGGACCAAAATTGCACATGACCTAGGTTTTGGGACTAAAATTGCAAATGATCCAAGTTTGTCCATTTTCATTTAAAAATTCGTGAATTGTGTAGAGTAACATCCATAATCATATAATATGAGATCTTATTTTTAGAAATTATATGCAGTTGATTTATTTTATTTTACTTATCACGCCCCTAAATTTTGGGGTCGCGTGATGACCATGTCCCCAAGCCCGAAGGACTCAAAGACACGAAGCCCAGAGCTCAAAGCATTACAAAATATAGGATTTCGAAACATCATCTCTATTGAAAATGAAATCTAAAGCAAGGTCTAAGATAACAAGGAAAATTAAGAAAAATAAAACTACTAAAAACTACGCTGCTTCCACCAATTTTCACCACTCCAAATAAGCTTCGTCGTTTTCCTCCACTTCAACTAAACCTTCTGCAAATATTTTTAAAGTATAGTATCAGCGACTAAGTCGCCCAATAAGTAATTCTCACACCCCTACTTGTCTAGAGCATGTTAAATACATATACGTTTGTAAAACCAATTTCAAAGAGAACATGATTTGATTGAATGAAAGTATACTTTTTAAAAATAAAAGTTTCAATAAATAAAACATGTACAAAACATGTGATCAATTTACTTAACCAAGTCATATAACAAATATTACTTTCAGATAAAACAATTTACTCAAATGTATTTTAATGCTCATGAACTTCTTAGAACCTAGTCAGTCTAACTTGATCAAGTCCTAGCTGTTAATCCCGCTAGGTAGGCCAGAACAGATATTTAGCCACAAGGGCTCAGAGATTCCTAGCTGTTAATCCCGCTAGGTAGGCCAGAATAGAACACTGCATATTTAAAGCCCTACAGGAGGCTCGGAACTAGTTCCTACCAACAAATTCTAATAATTTCAGAGCATACAAATCCATTCATAATTTCAAAAGAAAAACTTTTAACATAAAAGAATTTTACGAATTTCACAAAACATAGATCACATGGTCACATTTATATACGAAAACTTAAACTAGCATGCTCAAGACCTATTTTATATCGAAAATAGATTTACAGAAAATAATCGTGGATTTTTGAATAATTTTGTTTGAAGAAAAATAGGAGGGAAGAACCACTTACAATTTCGAGAATTTGACTTTAGTTAAATCTCGGTTTGGTTTCTCAGATCCTATAACAGTAAATTTCAATAGTAAGAATCTAAATACTATCATAAAATACTAGAGAAAACTAGGGTTTCAAGGATCTACCTCACCGATAGCCCGAGCTTGAACAACAATAGCCTCCTTAGATTCTTTTATTGAATTTTCTAAGCCTAAATGTGTGTGTGTGTGTGTGTGAGAGAGAGAGAGAGAGAGAGAGAGAGAGAGAGAGAGAGAGAGAGAAGTATGAATGAGAGGTGCAATTTTCGTATGTACAGGTTGGGGGTATTTATAGGGGAGTTTGGGGTTTAGCTGGGAGAGTTTGAGTAGGTTTCTAAGTCCCTAAGGGGTTAGGTATGATGAGATAAGTTTAAATCCACTAGATATGGTAGATTTGAGATGATATGCTCATCCAAAAGATTTGTCAAATATTAAATCCAAAAATTAGATTTTTAAATAAGAAAAATACCTACATATATACATATATTTAATATTACAAGATTTAGTAATATATGTAGGAGAGTTTGGATGAGTATCAAGTGCTTAAGAGGTTGTTATTATCAGGATTTGGTAAAATTCTACAGATTTAGTGGTTGAAGATAGAATCCTATTTAATCCAATCTCTAATTTGTAAAAAAATAAAATAAACAACTTATAAATATATATATATAGATATGCATCGCAATTAATTAAATAATTGTTGTTTGGGCTTAGTTATACTAATTAATTGGGCAGGGTATTACATTACTAATCTATATTATGACATTTCTGGTTAATATAGAGAACAATTATTACATATTTAGTCAAAATTAAAATTGTTGTGAATTGGTGTTATATATTAAGGTTGTTTGTCATATTGAATTAAAAGTAAAAGAAAAAAAAGAAAATAAAAGGAAAACAAGATTAGGAGAATAAATAATTACTTAAAACAATCAAATTGAAAGTCGTGTACAATTTTGTCCTATAACTTAGAACTTTGTGCAATTTTGGCCCCACGAGCGAAGTAACGGTACACATGAGAGGCACGTGCTATTTCCATCTAAAATCTAACGGAGATTGGGGCTTGAGGCCAAAATTGCACATTTTTTGAAGATATATATGGGATACAATGTAATGAATGTCATAATATTGGGATCAAAATTGCACATAGCCTAAGTTATGGGACAAAAAATACAATTTTTCCTATAATAACAACACAAATTTAGTTATAATTATACTTATTGTTAATTACCAAACATATTTTACTAATTATCAATAATAACTTCTTATCACTAATAACTAGTCAAGAGTAACAATTAATATATAATGTGTCACTGTTAAACTTTAATTATAAAAGTTTTTAAACTTGTGAAAATTATTCCAGTGACGAAACAAAATTTTTTACCATCAATTATATAAGGGGTAAAAACAGTATCCTACCCAAACTTTTCGAATTTTGGCACTTTTTTATACGAACTTTTTTTTTTACATTTATTTATCTGAACTAATCGGATTTTACATAATTTTATCTTTTGGCATTTTCGGACGGAATATTCCGTCGGGATTCCGTCACATGCAACGCATGTGACCAATTTATGGGTGAAAAAGCAATTTAACAAAAAATTTGAAGGTCATCTTAGTCATTTGCCCTTTTACCCTTTTTTTCCCTCTCTGTAACCTATCTTCTTCAATCCCCCCACACACACACTCACACCAGACGCGCACACACACTCACTGACTCACACACACACACATATATACGCACAAACACACAAAAATAAGAATCACACACACACACACACATAGATATATACACGCACACACACACACACACACACACATATATATATATATATCACACACACACACACACATATATATATATATATCACACACACACACACATATATATATATATACCCGCAGACACACATATATACATACACACGCACATATATACACGCAGACACACATATACACACACACACACACACACACATATATATATATATATAATTATATACACGCAGAAGATGAAAAGAAAAGATAAAGAAGATGAAGAAAAAAGTTATTATATTTTCTTAATTTGGGTTTGTTTATCTTTTTCTTTCTTTTTTTTTTCAAAAAAATTTGTGACCTTTGTTTCAAGTGGGGCTCACCAATTTAAGGGCAAAAAAGACTTTTAGCCAAAAATTGGTCACATGGGTGGCATGTGAGGAATTCCGGCGGAATATTCCGCCGGAAATTGCCAAAAGATAAAATTGTGTAAAATCCGATTAGTTCAGATAAATAAATGTAAAAAAAAAAAGTTCGTATAAAAAAGTGCCAAAACTCGAAAAATTTGAGTAGGATACTGTTTTTACCCCATTATATAATTAGTAACAACTTTAATGTTGTCACATAACACATCTTGTCTTTAATAATTACTTTTTATGGTCCCTATTTATTTATCATTATTCACCCTAAAATTCATGAATATTTGAGCTCATATATCAGAAAAGGGGTTATTTAATTAGAAGATGAAGCTAAATCATACATATATTTGACATGGAACCCAAATCAGTATAAATAACTAGTTTTACTGACAAACTGAATAATTAATTTAATCTCACAATGCAAGAAAAACAAATCAAACAAGTTGCACGCATGATATACATGTATAGATCATCACATCGTCATTTTATTTTTTAATAGATCATCACATCGTCATTGATGCACAAGGATTCCTACGTAAGAGCTAAACTAGAAGTACTTACTATCACATGGTAATTGGTACACGATCGATGAAGATTCAAATGTGAATTGCATTATATTTTATGGCAAAAATATTGGTTAATATTCCATTATTATTGCATTATATATATATAGGACGGAAAAGACTATTTATCTTATAAATTTTTTATATTTGAAATTACGTCTTCAAAGTCAAAAAAATATCAAGGTTGACCCTCTATTCTTTATAGGTCAAAATACATTTTGTACCCCTGAACTATTGATTTTGTCTCAATTTAGATCCCATAACTATCAAATGTAAAAAAATGATCCATGAATTATCAAACGGAACAAAATAGTGCCTCGACACTTAAGGACGTGTTTGGCTAATTTTTGAAATTGATAAATAATATAAATTGCTATTTTTCAATATTAATTACTTTAAATATTTTTATATAATTTATTTTATTCTTTAATATGGTAATTATTTAAAATATATTTTAAGAAGTTTTAAGGAGATTAAAAAATTGAAAAATATAAAGTTAAAATCATAATTAGTATCAATTATTGATATAAAATTTCTACATAAATAAATTTTAAATAAAATTACAGTTGATTCTTTTTTGCTCTAGAACGCTAAGGACGATTAAATCCAAAAAATTATTAACCTAAATGTTGGATTTTTTTTAAAGAAAAGTTGGTGAATTGAGTTTTTTGGATTGAAAAATATTATATCAATTTTTTTGGATATAAAGTTTATTTTAAGGAGGTTTTAGTAAATGTTTCTTAAGAAATTAGTAGATAATTGATGTATTATTTTATGCACATAAGTGCGTAGAAAATGGTAACCAAATAGTTAAAAAAATAGCAAAACTATAAGTACACAAAAGACTTATTTTATTGAAAGCAAGTGAGAGCAAAACTGACAACTTTTTTCAATTGCCACATTGTAATGGTCAAACTCAGTGCCACATCAGCAACATATCACGGCAAGCGAAACACATCCATCAAATCGAGAGACTATTTTGTTACGTTTGATAGTTCATAGATTGATAGTTCAGAGACCTAAATGAGATAAAGTGAATAGTTCAGTGGTACAAAGTGTATTTTGTCCTTCTTTATATTAGCCCCCGACCTCCCAAATTCCAAATCCTAACTCTGTATATATATATATATATATATAAATATATATAATACAGTACTTAGGTTTTTAATTTTATTTTTCTATTGTACATGTGTTTACAGTTTGAAACTCATCCACCTCTAGAAGACTAGAAGAGTCGAGTTCTAAGTCCACGTGCATGCTTAAAATTCATACAACTTTCTTGTTCTTCTTGTCTTTCTTTCTTTTCTTTATTTTTTCACTTGAGATTGATTCATCGAAATATTAGTACGAATAAAGTTTGGGGCACATGAAAGGCACACAGACTGAAAACAGGTTCATTTGGGTGCGATTAATTATCATCAGCTTAATTGGTTATTTTGGTTTCATTATGTTTCCATCTTCGTATTGTCTTTTCCTGTTAACAATCAGCATCGCATCCTCTGATAAACAATGACGTTTCAGATAGTTGGTAGACAAAGATATATTAACCACAAGGCATGGCAGTAATGCCCTCATAATCACAGTTCAACGATTGACAACAACAACAACTCACTATCCTCTATTTTAAAATTGTCGTCAATCTCCCATTTCATTTCATATACAAATGTCATATATATATATATATATATATATAATTCATATCACGTTTATATTTAACAAATTTTTTTTAAACACATCGCGTGTCTGTAGAGAATGAAATATAAGATGAAATATCATTTAATTTGACGCATAAATCCAAATTGTAACAATAGTGGGAAAACTGCATTTTCTATCTCATAAGTTGTCCTATTTCAATTTTGGTCCCATTCTTTATGTATTTCTCGCATATAGATCTACAACTTTCAAAATGTCTCACATTTTGAAAGTCCTAAGCGAAATTTTCGTCCAAAATTTAACGGTCAAATCTGCTATCAACATTTTGACCGGGGTTTTGGGGAGATCACTTCATCATGAATACACCCGCACACGGATTATATTCAATATCATGATGTTTTATTCAATATCACATGCTACTTACGCACAAAATCTCCTCAAAAAACTGGTCAAAATATTGATTAACAGAATTAACCGTTTAGTTTTGGACAAAAAATTCGATTAAGACTAAATGTGAGTAATTTTGAAAACTATGGAACGAAGTATGATAAATTTGTGACAAATGAGAGCAAAATTGAAATGGGGCAATGTTATGGGACAAAAAATTGTTATTTCCCCTAACAACAGTACTTCAGCTAAACTTTCATGATAATGTATAATTGGAAATAAGTTTTAAAACGGCCATATATAAACTCTGTAAATAAATAACACGGAATTAATGAATAAATGAGACTTTTAAAGCTCAACTTCCAATGTGTACAAGTATAAAAATATGATGATACAAGATATTATTCGAAATTTGGCAACAAATAATTAATAGCTAGTAAAATAAATAAAATTAATAAATGAAGAGAACTAGCTACAAGCCTAGGACTATTTTTGCCATATTGATTCGAGCACACTAAAAGGGGCACAAAACCTATTGATGTTGTTTGATATTAACCATATTAGAAAGAAAAGTTAGAATAAATGTTCAATCAAATTTAATAATAAGAAGAAAATGTATAATATTTCTTAACAATTATTTATACATGAATTGTGTATAAATAGACACTATTGCATATTGATAAATCATTTGTAGCTCAATGACAACAAAAAATATTATACTAATTTAATTGGTATGTATATTTGTATTTTCACTAAGTTGTCATTATATATTTTCTATTAGATATGCCAACGTAACTGTTAAAATTTGAAAAGGTTTGTCGGTATTAAGTTCTTATTATTGTTATTATTATATATTTTTTTTAAAAAAAGATTTTAATCTTATACTTAATCACCCTAGACTTGTTAGCATAGTGATATCAGCTTTTGTATTTAATTCCAGATTGTCACAAGTTGCAATTTTCTCTCTTTTTATTTGGAGTGTTATAAGATTTGTGTGGGATATGATTGGTCTGAATTTGTCGAGCAAGTGTATACAATTTGTTTGACATCGAGTGTCGTCCTTATTAGTGATGTATGAAAGGAGATCTAAGATATCTAAAAATTATTGGTCTGAATTTGTCGAGTAAGGAATTGTTTACAATTTAAAGATCTAATTATACAACATCAAAGGCCCATAATTTTTTAGTTTAAAAACAACAAGAAAAAAAAAATCCAAACCCCCCATCCGCCATTATCTTTTTGTTCCATAATTTTCAATGAAATTATTTTTTATCAACTCTCATGTTATTACTTTGTGTATTTTAGTGGTGTTTGGTTGTGGTGGTTAGTTTGGTGGTTTTGTGGTGGGGTTTCACCGGTTGTTTGAGGCGGGTTTCGTGGTGGTTATGGGGGAAGAGAGAAATGGGAAGAAGAAGAAGAAGAAACATAGGGGCTCTTTTAATTTGTTCTCTTTTTATTCATAATTTTCTTAATTCAACTCCCAGTGTATCAATGTAATATAATGATTTAGTGGTGTTTGGTGTGGTGGTTGAGTTTGTGGTGTTTGTGGTGGTGGTTTCACCGGGTCTATGGTGGCGTGGTGGTTGTTTGGAAGAGAGAAGATCTAGGGGCACAATGGGTTTGGGCATGCCACTTCGCTGAATTGACCAATATTGTCCTTTCTTTGAGTTGTCCGACTTGATTTAATTATAAGATTTCTTTTCTTGTAGAATCAAATGAGATGCTTTATTACCATTTCTTTTGCATTTTGTTAAAAAAAGATCAATCGAAGGTACCAGATAGTAGAGTTGTAACATCGAAATTTTACTCCCATCCATCTATTTAAATCAAATGCATAAAATCACAATTTAACTCCAAATTTACTATTTGAATCAAATCCAAAGGCAAGGGATTAGGTCAGCTTTAATTTATGCCTTTTTTTTTTTTTTAAAGAGAAACGGAATAAATATATTAGGCTAAGTCAGCCGCAAGCAAAACCAACACATCCTCGGGGATATTAGAAGAATCCCCGGTAACAAGCAAACGAGCATCATGTGGTAAAGAGTGAGCAACACAATTACCAGTTCTACGAATGAAAGAAAAACGAACAGAAGAAAAAGAAACAGATAATAACCGAATATCTGAAACTAAAGAACCCACAGAAGACATGTCTTCCGATGGTGAATTAATTTTTTGGATGAGGGATAGACAATCACCCTCGAGAACCACATTACTCCAACCTTGTAGCAACGCCAAGCGGAGCCCATCTACACACGCCAATGCTTCAACCCCTTCAGCCGAACATTGTCTTGCCAAGCATCTTCTTTGCCAACGCAAACAAGTCCCATTCGAATCTCGGCAACAATCCCCACTCCCACACCTTGCGGGTCAGTAAAAAGGGCTCCATCAAAGTTTATTTTCACCCACCCATTTGCTGGTGGAGACCAATGCAGACATGTTGTATCTATTATTGGTATTCTTGGATCCTCTGTCAAATTACCAAAACTCTCATGGGAAGATCGAATCATAGAAACAAGTGAATCAGTGGAAATATCGTTATTTTCCATCACCTTCTGGTTCCTGTGATACCAAAGGTACCATAATACCGTAAGAAACAAACTAAATTGGTCTGCATCAAGCTTACCATGGCAGCTTCTGATCCATGCTTCAATCGTATCCTTCCTATATGAAATAACCTGAATCGGTAGCTCCATAACAACCCAAATCAGTCGAGCATATGGGCACAACAGTAAGGTATGTGATAAATCTTCATTTTCGGAATCACACCTATGACACCCTTGATACACATCCATTTGGCGTTTTAATAAGTTGTGAGCAGTAGGCAGGGACTGTTTGCATGCTTTCCATGCAAATACTCGAATCTTCGGCGGGACACGAGCCTTCCAGATAAATTGCCAAGACACCCCGGTTGGTTTAGGTAAGCTAGAGGACGCGACACCTCTCTTCTCTATGTCCTTGGCCAGGTGATAGGCACTTTTCACGTCAAACACACCTGATTTGGAGAAATTCCAGACAAGGCGATCCATATTATGACTCGAACCCAAAGGTATTGTTTTGATGATGGCTGCGTCTTCCGGACAGAATACCGTATCGATCAGATCAATATTCCACCACTCTGTTTGTTGATCAATGATAGAACTTACTTTTGCATTTAAGGGCAGAAATCGATTCTCCAACGACTACCATGTTTGATGATATGTCGAGCATCAAGAATGCTTCGCCATGTATAAGATGGTGCCGATCCCAAAGAAGCCGAAAGGTAATCAGAATCTGGAAAGTACCGAGCTTTCAAAAGTCTACTAAGAAGGTTGTTTGGGTAATGTATTAATCTCCAGCCCTGCTTAGCTAGCATAGCTAAATTGAATGTCTTCAATTCTCGAAACCCCAGTCCACCGTCTTCCTTCTTATGACACAATTTACTCCAAGCCAACCAATGAATTTTTCTACTATTCCTGTTATTCCACCAAAAGTTCGCCATCGTTGATTCAATCTCACGTATCAGAGTATCTGGGAGACGAAAACAACCCATAGTGTATGTTGGGATAGATTAAACAACGGCTTTCAATAAGACTTCTTTTCCCGCCTGAGAAAGGAATTTCGAACTCCACCCTTCAATTTTCCCCTGAATTCTATTCCTCAAAGAAGCAAAGATATCCTTTTTTGATCGACCTACTATCGCCGGGAGCCCTAAATATTTTTCATGTTTGTCAGACAGTTGAACACCCAGGATAGTAGCTAGACCTCGGGCTAACGATCGCGAAACATTGTTGCTGACGACCAAAGATGATTTTTGTAGATTGATTTCCTGACCGGACGCCAAAGCATACTTATGAAGAATGTCTTTAACTACCCACACCGATTGTGCATCCTCCTCCATGAAAATAAGTGTATCATCTACAAACAGAAGATGAGAAATAATCGGTGCACCCGGACAAATACTAACCCCTCTGATTTCTCCTTTTCTTTCCTCAGCTTGGATAAGACAACTAAATACTTCTGTACAAAACAGGAAAAGATAAGGTGAAAGCGGGTCACCCTGTCGGATACCTCGTTGAGGTACTAAGTATCCAAACTGGGTCCCCGTGAGCATGAAAGAATACGTTACAGATCGCACACACATCATAATCAGGTCAATCACCCTTTTATTAAAACCAACCCTCAAAAGAACTCTCTCTAGAAAGATCCATTCCACTCTGTCATACGCTTTGCTCATATCGAGTTTAAGAGCTGCGAAACCCTCCTTACCAGTATTCTTGTTTTTCAAAAAGTGGTTAATCTCATACGCTATCAAAACGTTATCAGTGATAAGCCTACCAGGGATAAAAGCGGATTGGGATTCAGAAATAATGTCATTTAAAATAGGTTTGAGCCGATTGGCTAGGCACTTAGAAATGATCTTATAAACGACATTACACAGACTAATTGGGCGAAACTGGGAGACTGAGTCAGGTTTATCAATTTTGGGTATAAGTACAATATGTGTGTAGTTAAATTTGGGAAGAAAGGACTTATTATTTAACGAATCAAGCACACACACAGAAATGTCATTGCCAATCAGGTGCCAGAAATGCTGGAAAAAAATAGGGGACATACCGTCGGGACCTGGAGATTTGAGTGGATGCATCTGGTTCAGAGCAATTTTAACTTCTGTGGAAGTATACGGGCTGCAGAGAGACCGATTCATAGCTTCTGACACCCGAGGTTGGACCGATTCCAAAACTTCATCAAGGATTGTAGCTGGTGGATCAATAGAAGAAAAAATCTGTTTGAAGTAGTTGGATATCACTGTATGAATCTCATCCTCTTTAGTATGCCATTGACCCTTATTATCTTTTATTTTGCCAATAGTGTTACTTTTCAGCCTAGAGGACGCATTTGAATGGAAGAAACCAGTGTTTCGATCTCCTTCTTTCATCCAGAGAACACGACTTCGTTGTTTCCAAGCTAATTCCTCGCATGAACGAAGCTCTTCGAGCTCTTTTCGTGCTTTGAATTCTGCTTGTTTAGACTCCGTCGTGACCAAACCCTTTTTTAAGTCTTTTATCAATTTTTCAAGCTCAATGATACGCGTTTTGCTATGATTAAGAGAAGACTTATCCCAATTTAACAGACCAATTCTACAATTTTTAATATTCATCCTCACTTTCTCACCATACGAATCATAATTAGAAGGATCCCAAGCGTTTTTAATAACATCCATACAATCACTCTTACGAATCCAAACAGACTCAAATCGAAAACGTTTTTTCTTTTTAATAGACTTAGCAACTCTAGCAGGGGATGTGGAAATTAAAATTGGGCTATGATCCGAATGTAAAACATCAATGTGAGTGACCGAGACATTAGGGAAGAGATCACACCATCTAGTGTTAGCACACCCTCTATCCAAACGAGCACGAACTGTATAGGGAAATTCATGATTATTAGACCACGTAAAAATATCACCCGAAAAACCAAGATCATGAAGACCCGTATCAGAGAGTGTTTCCCGAAAGTCCCTCATTTGCCATAAGAGTCTTTCGTTTCGACTCTCCTGTTCATTAGGGGTCAAGATTTCATTAAAATCACCGCATACAAGTCAGGGTGAAAAGTGCCCGACATTGAGCCTACGGAGAAGGTTCTAACTATTTTTACGAAGTGAGACCTTAGGATTACCATAAAAGCCCGTGAAACGCCAGGCAGACGAAGTAGGGGAGGGATAAACAGAGACATCGATATGCGAACGAGAAAAAGATTGTAAAATAACATCACAACCCTTATTCCACATGAGACCGAGACCCCCCGAGAGGCCCGTCGACTCGACACAAACACCAAAAAGACCTAATCTAGACTTAAGAAAATCGAAAGACAAAGCATTAAATTTAGTTTCTGACAAAAAAACAATAGACGGGCGGTGACAACGGATCAGGTCCGTTAATTCTTGAACTACCTGAGCCCCACCCAAGCCCCGACAGTTCCAACTTAGGATATTCATGAGGATCGGCTGGGCTGCCCAGCAGCCTCAGCCATAGACTCGGGAAATTCTGAAATGCAGACATGAGATCGCTTCTTTACTGGTTCCAGGACTTCCACAGGAATGGGAGAAATATCATGCATTTTCCTTTTCAAAGATTTTGGAGTGAATTTTTTTGAATAACCCTTTTTTCTTCGAGAAGACACAGATTTGTGGCCGTGACGAGCCGGAGACATAGCAAATTGCAAAGGGATATTGATTAAAATAGGAGATGGGGGAGGGGCGTTTGTTTCAGAAATCAGGTCACCATCTCCATAAGGCTCATTAAATAAGCGCTGTTGTGAAGCGGGGGGGGGGGGGGGTTTGGTGACTGGATTATGACCTGAATAGCTTGTGTTTCTCCGGTGGGGGATTGGACTGACCTTGCGATAACAGGATGCACCCTGAAGGCATCAATGGTGTGATCCAATTCATGGGAAGGGGAGATAGGGCGTTGATTTTTATCACCAGGTGAAACAATCTTGACTGGAGAAGTAATCATAGGAACCAGGGACCCTACCGTAAGCGAGTTAAGATAAGTAGGGGGAGAAGCACCAGAAGTGCCCTCCATCTCACAATTTGAAATTGGCTGTTTATGTGAAGCATTATGGGTTTCAGTACCCTCTGATTTTTGGACCTGAGCACGAACGGGGAGTTGATGATCATGGGGTCGGGAATCCTTACGCCAAGTCGTGGCAAGGGAGCTCCGGGAAGGGTTCTCATTATGCGGAGAGAATGCATCACTACCTCTTCGCATTGAGCGATAATGATAACTCATTCTGGATGGGGCCCGGAGTGAAAGACCAAAAGGAAATTCTTTGTCGGATTTTTTAAAAACATCTTTATTTGGAGCTTCGCAAAATTGGAAAATATGACCCATAATACCACAGATATAGCAAAAATTTGGCAGACGTTCGTAGGTATAGGATATATTGAAATTGTTGGAACCAACTCTGAAAAACGAGACACGACGAAAAGGTTTAGACACGTCCAACCCCACCCTAATCCTCAAAGTAGACCCCCCTGACACCCCATTTCTAGCTAAATCAACAGAGCGAAACTGTCCTAGCGAGTTTCCTATAAAGGACGCCATATCCTCGGTCATTTTACTAATCGGGAGACCTTTAGCTAAGACATAGAAATCGACCCACCATAACGGAACTGAAAGGGGGTCATCATTTTCAAGTAAAAGTTTCAGAATCACGAGATCATTATCGTAACACCAGGGTCCCCCCTCTAGGACTTTGTCGAGGTCATTAGGGCTTTCAAAATTCAAAAGAAAACGACCATTATCAAGCTTTTCAAAATCAATTCGTTTTCTTGGTTTGAAAGCAGTTAACATAGTTTCTTTAAATGCATTGAAATTGAATCTAGACCCAGACAAAATACGACCAACAACAACCCGATCGAATGGATTACTACCTGGTTTCCAAACATCCGCCGGTATTTCTATTTCAGTTTTTTCCAGATCCGAAAGAGATATCCGATCCAACCTGCAGATTTGATCCTCCATAATTACCCAACCACAAAACGAGAATCAATTGTGGAGAAGATCCCAGAACGGGTATACAGATTGCAATTATCGATAACTCCAAAGCACAAATACTGCCACAAAAGAAAAAATGAAAAAGGAGTCAGAAAACATCACACAAACTCCAAATCCTAAAGATAGAAAATCAGAGCAGAAAAATAAACGGAAAAGGGGATATGAAACAAACGGAATCCTCAAGCTCAAGAGATTAAAAATCGAAAAGAAGTGTGGGATGCACTGGTTAGCAGTGGTGTTCAGTGTAGCCACTGAAATCCGAGGTAGGAATGATAGCCGTAAGCAACACCACGATCTGAAAACCCAAATCTGATGAAGCAGGTTGCGCCGAAAACTCCTACTTGCAAAGTATGAAGAATGAACCTGAATCTCTTACAATCACTCGTGTAGAACCTGTAACTGAAACTAAGGAATGAGACTGAAGGAATGAAGGAACAGATATGGCAAACAAGGTTCTAAGATCCAGGGAATTCACAGGTGTGAGAGCACAACTTTTTGATAAAGGAGAAACTCACATGGGTGAGAGGAGCACTCACAGTGGCGTGAGAGGAGCACTCAGAATTTTTAGCCTATTAGATGTGACAAAAACCATGACCTTTTTTTTTTTTTTTTTGGCTAATCAAATACATAATGATATTCAAGTTGTACTGAAAAAAGTCGGTAATATTATTCAGCAATTTGTTACCAGTTGACAATCAAATTTGAACAATTTATTATTTAGTTTTGGGCGGTGATAAAACACAACTCAATTTAACTTAGAAGTAAGGGGAAAAATATTATTTTTTTTTCAACGTAATTATAGAAAAATATTAAATACTCGAAAAACAACTTGTGCTTGCCCACTTACTTAGAACTGGGAGTTAACTATAACCACTTGTTAGACAATTTAATGAAATGAAAACGTAATACAAACTCAATCACAAAGTCTCAAGCCTAAATAAATATTATACAACTCAATGCGATGGCTATATATAGTATACAATTCTACTAGGTATAGTAAATGGTTTTGTTTGGTGTGAAATTATGAGTGATTTAGATATTAATTAGATAATAATTACTATTGATATAGTGGCAATTGATGACACCGTTGCCAAAGCCTTATACCCTTATTCATAGGACTCTGTGACTCTATCTCGTGGAAAGCTTACTCAATCTAGTGCCCACATATATTGGGTATATGACACCATCATTCATTTATCACCTAAATTATTTTTTTCGTTTAAATATCTATTTCATTATATTTTTACCAAATGAATACTATATATTTGCTTTGATTAGTAGAATCCACCGGAAAAATTATTTTTTTAGTCTGTTAACTTGGCTTTCCTTGCGTTTTAGTCCTTTAAGTTGACGCATTACAAAATTGGTCTGTTATCTTTGGATTTTTTGTAATTTTAGTCCTTTTGTGCTTATAAAATTGGTAAATTTAATTCGTGGCATAGTCCCCCTCAAAATGCATAGTCTCCCTCAAAATGGTATCTGAAAGATGATCTAACTCGTAAAAACGAGGATTTGGAATATCCTGCGATACGGCGGTCAAACAAAGGTATAAAATTATGAAAGTCGAATTTTATTTCGGAAGTATGGTGGGCCTGATTTATTTGTGGAGACTATGCCACAGACTATATTTATCAATTTTATAAGCACAAAAGGACTAAAATTACAAAAAAATCCGAAAATAACGGACCCATTTTGCAATGCGTCAATTTAAAGAACTAAAAAGCAAGGGAGGCCAAATTAACGGACTGAAAAAATAATTTTCCCAGAATCCACCTATGCTGTGCGTTTGTGACACCATCAAGAATTTACTACCCAAATTATTCATTTCATTTTTCGCTATGATTTTTTATAAATTACCACTAGATGTATATTTAGCCTATTTGCTAAAATTTGTGTTTTTAAATAAGTGTTAAATTTTAGAAATAAATGTAAAAGTGTCAAAAAAGCTAAAGTTGGGTTTGTTTGGTTGCAAAATTTGTCAAAATACAGAAAAAACAGAATAAGTTGGTAGAAGTACCTATGGACATGTTTTCATTTTTTGTTTAATTTTACTTTTTTCAGGAGAAACATAATCAGAAGCGGTGAAATCAAACAACCAAAAATAGCTTAACTCCAACAAAAAGCTCAAAAGTGATTTTTTTCAATTTTTGCACATAGGAGTACTATTTGATCGGTACAATTTACCTGATTTCATTCAATTCTTATAATAAAATTTTGTGATACTTGACTGGCGTGTGAAAAGAAAATAATAAAATTCTTCAATAAGCATGTTGAGGTAATTAATTAAAATAAGGAAACAATTCGATCTTCAGAATAGTATATGTTAGGACAAACCACTTGCTTTGGGCTAAAAACTATAGTTGATAGTAAAATTGTAACTTTATTTCTTTACACACTTGACAGCGGCTAAGCGCAAAGCACAATTTTGGGCGACGATCGGCAATGAAGTAGTTGTGTCCACACAAGCACCGTGATCGGGAAAAAAATTCCCGACACAATCACAGTGCTCCATTGTCAACGGATGGTGTGGACAAAATAATCACAATACTACACAATAAATACACATTATACTTGATAGAAATTTCATTGAAACTATTAGAATTGACACTGATTACGCGTAAAACTAGTGGGTTACTCCATTCATGGAACATTTCATTACATCAACTTAAGAATACATACACTACAACAAAATATAACATTAGAGTAAAAAATTGAAGTGATTATATCTAAATTGTAGCCATAATAAGTGACAATAATTTTGTTTTGTCACAATAATAGTTCTTAGTGATGAGATTTTTTTTTAAGTTATCACTATTAGCAATTAATGTATAGTGATAACACAAATATAGTGACAATTTTATTTGTTATCATTATACATGTGTCACTAATTGTCAATAGTGACAACAATTTCATTGTTACCAAGTATCAAAAGTGACAACTTGTACACAATGTTTGTCACTATTGCACATATAAAAACTATTTCTGTGACAATACAAAAAAATTTGTCACTAAATATACATAATTAGTGACTTGTAATTAACTCTTTTTTTTTTTTTTTGTAGTGATGATTGATCAAAAACTATTAATATGTAGCAATCTTTACCAAAAAGTTGATTATTGCTTCTAGATGCTCCTTGTTTCAATTAATATTATTATATGCATACGCTAATCTTATGGGGGCTAAACGTTATTCCGAAACCCCCCAACAATTATGCCAAAGTGCTAGCATACTATGGCAATAACCAAATAGTGGATCATTTTTCAAACTTTGAACATCTTCTACTTCTTGCGTGCGCGCATGGGCACCTTGACCAAATCATTTTCTTAATTCATACTTGTTGAGGAATTATTTTAGCTAATCTTAGAAAGATATCTATATTTATATATATATATATATATATGTATATGTAACAATCTGTACGTTTGGTTCTATATATCTTAGCAATAATCCTCCAAAATGCATTAAACCGCGCAATTACTCAGTACCTCTCATAAGTTCTCTAACATATCTATATGTATTGTAAAAATTCACAAAATCAAGAGAATTCTAAAAATCGGGATTCACAAATTCAAGTCACCAAAAATTCAATACATCTCCATAATATTTTTTATCTATGGAGATGAGAACTTCATAAAATCAAGAGAAGAAACCGGGATTCATAGCACGTAAATGGGATTGTGTTACGGGCAAGACAATGGAGACCGTAAAGAATG
The DNA here is from genome assembly GCA_019426215.1 of Buddleja alternifolia. NCBI lineage: Eukaryota > Viridiplantae > Streptophyta > Magnoliopsida > Lamiales > Scrophulariaceae > Buddleja > Buddleja alternifolia. The sequence continues at coordinate 39,004,024 of CM033398.1, forward strand.
CGAAGAAAATTGGAAAAGATGATCCAAGAAAAATTGCACATTCCATGAATGTTGAATTATCTCTCACAGCAACCTCTTTTTTATGCTACTTCAAACCTCTCTATGATGACTTTGGAGATGCTGGAATGTGGGCTATCTTAGCAAATTATATTGCATCTCCTATTGCGAGGTATTGATTGAATAAAACGTGAATTTTACAGGTTTTGGAGATGAGTTTTTCAGTTTTCTGGGGGACGAAGGTGGGAAGTTTGCCTCAGATGATCAAGAAGACAAGTAATTTCTTGTAGCATATACAAGCGTGCTTAATTCGAAGGCAACCGAGGAATCCTTGGTAAACAAAACTCTTCAACCATCTTATAATTAGTTAGTTCTATAATGAATTACTATTTTTTGTTAAGAAAGCGTAACAAGAGTCACAAGACTACAGATAATTGTGAATCTCACAGAATTACACATAAGAACACTCAAGGTTTTTAATTTCAACATGCAATGAAAAAACATATAATTTTAGTGACAATGTTAAAAGTTATCACTTATTATTTATATCAAGTGATAAGGATTTTTATTTTGTTACAATTATTGTTTTAACAAGTTTAACAGTGACAAGAGTTATATACAAGTTGACATTTTTTATAATTAATGACAAGAAAATTGTTATTACTATGGACAATTCATGACACATCTTTAGTGACAGAAAATATAGTTGTCACTCTATTTATATTGTCACTAAGTCGTCACAAAATATGTGTTACTAATTGTCAATAGAAATAAATTAGAAAAAATTACACACAAACCCCCTCACTTATTATGTAATTACCAAACACCCCCCACATTTATTTGAAATTACCACCACAGTCTCTCATGTTAAGGATTTCTTACAATTACACCCCATGTATGTTTAAAAATTCTCATCATTTTACCCCTGTAAACCTTACAAATAGACCCCTAAGGGTGTATGTTAGTAATTTCTAATAAGTGAGGGGAGCTTTTGGTAAATACACAATAAGTTAGGGGGTCTGTGTATAATTTTCCCAATAAATTAAAAACAGTGCTTGTCACTCAAAATCACTATAACGAAACAAAAATTTGTCACTCATGTATACTTAGAGACAATTTAGATACTTACTTCAAATTTTGCCACTAATGTTATTTTTGGTTGTAGTGAAGGTGTTCGTCTATTTTATACTGCAAATTTATGCTAAGTTTATATAATCACATATGAGAATATGACGATGATGCACCTAACCGTTGCTAGATGTTTTTAAGGCAAACTTTGCATGGTGGGAGCCTGGTCATGGCCGATTTACGTTTCATCAACCATGGAAACAATATTTGAAGATTGGGGTTTCCGCCAGGGAATGCGCCTGCCATATTGAAGCACTTAGTGGATGCATTAGAAATTCAAAAGCTCAGGCATTATATAGTATAATTATTGCTCTGGTTTTTAACTAAGACAAATTAGTTAACATATGAAATAATAAAAAGTCATTAATCAACTTCTATGTTAATGTTTTCCTAATTTTATTGTTTTCTCAATGAAGCAGGATAAATTCTTTGAATAAGTAATTGAAGTTTTTTCACCTATCCATTCTAAAAACATTAGTTTTTCTAAATTGAGGTGGAGTGAATTACTGAATTGACTCCTCACAATTACAAACATGTAGCTCATGCTTGCGTAATTCCTTTAGTTTTTTATCATTATTTTTTTGTTGGGGCGGAGGTTATAATTAGATAGTCAAATTTTCTGAAATTGACATAATTTACATATAACATATTCTGCTATTAAACTTTCAAAATCCATTATTTTTTCGATATTAACTTAAAGTTTCACTTGCAGGTAGCATCAGATTTTCACAGGGAACTCCAGGAACCATGCACAACATTGAGCACAGAATTAGGAAAAGCCCTGAAAGAATTATCGTCTGCAATAAGAAACATGACATTTCCATCACCACTATTCAAACTTTCATACACAACTCCAAAGCCGCATCAGCTGACATCAAATCCATGCTCGAAAGCTTCTCACTATCCAAACATGACCTCCAAGAAATCATGCAACTACTTGTGGTTGCATCAACACTTATGGACATCATTAAAACTGTCGAGAAGATTTCGTTGTCTGTTCAAGAACTTGCCCAAAAGGCTCGTTTTAAGAAACCGAAATCTCCAGAAAAACAACAACAGCTAATTCATGGCGGAATTATAAGCCAGCGTAATGATGTAGCTGACGGCAATAATTGCGTAGTGATTCAGATGCACAGCAAGGCCAGTGAATTGTTGGAGAACAATAATCCTCGTCCGTTGGAGAGAAATCACGAAGTGCGATTATAAATATTTTATTTACTTTTTTGACTATATATGAGAAATTCATAAATTATTACCGCCTAAAAGAATTTTTTATCATAATTTAGGTCAAATATTTAATAGTGTGAATTAGTGATATGTAATGGTAATCAATTAGCATAATTAATCCAGAAGACTTAAATCAATATGTTCTTTGCACTAAAATAAGCGCGTACACTGCTTATATAGTAGCTTGTTCGGTTTTTATGATCATATAGGGTTTAATGCAATAGACATTATTTAATGTTGCTTTTGAGCTCTAGGGTTAGCAAAATAGAATTTTTTATTATTTATTAAATAATAAAACTAGTTTTAGACATTTTTTTTTTTTGGTACAAAGCTTTAAACATTTAGTTAATTCAGGTAAACAAACCTACTTACCCTAACATGTCATCAAAATGCTAAATAAACTTAGGTTATTGAATATTTCATGCGTTTAAAGACAAAAGTTTGGTATCAAATTAGTATATAAATAATTTTTTTGATAAATAATTGTTTGTATTTAATATATAATATTAATTAATTACATCATAAGTCAAAACTAATACAATTGGCTAGTTAGACTCGCACCAATTTCTATAAATGATTTGAGAGTGTGTATAAAAAAATGTATTACTTTCTAAAAAGTTATTCATATTCGCCATTCTGGATAAGTATCTCTCTTATCTTATTTACATTGATAGGCAAAATAGAGAGGTAGACAAAATTGACTACATTCATGTTTTCGTCTTTCTTACTTTATAAAAAAAAAAGAACCCTTCTTATTTTATTTTCTATGAACAAATAGGGAAAACTACTATTTTCATACGTCGAAAAAGAGTGCTCGTCGTTTTGGTACAATAAAGGGATGTTTTGAATTTCGAAATATAAAATGTCAACTTTTGGCAATTTTGGTACAATCACGCCGGAAAACTTGAAACTCGCAGGAACATGCTATCTGGCGGGGAAATTGACTTGAATTTAGGGATTTTTGCATTTGGATGGAAAATTAACTTTTAATTTGGGGTTTTTACATATGGGGGAAAAATTAATCTTCTATTTGAAAATTTAACTCAAATACTTTCAATTTCTTTAAAATAACTTATTTTAAGTTTTTGGAAATTTTAATTTAGATAATTTCTTTTGTTTATTATAAATAAAATTTCTATAACTAATATATATAAATTAAAAAATTATAATGTCATATTATATTTTTACTAATATTTTTCTTAATTTTCTAATTCATCAAAATTGTTTTTATCTTATTTTCTAATTTTGTTTTCTTTTTGGTTTTTTTTCCTTCCAGTTTCTCACTTTTTTATGAATTTTTTAATTTTTCATTTTTCAATTTTTTTAACTTTTCAATTTTTTCTTATTTTATTATGATTTTACATAATTTTTGAGGAAAAAAAAGTTGTTTTACTTTCTTAATTTATTTTTTAATTTTAATTTTTTTTGAGTTTTTAATTAATTAGTTTGTCAATCGAGCGAAAAGTGACCATTAAAAATAGTATCTGAGAGTAAGATAGAATTTTTATTTTTTTCTTATTTTTTGAATTTCTTTAATTTTTTAAATAATTTGAGTTTTTTTTTTTTTGAATTTTTTCTAACTGTATTCGCATTTATCAAAGTATTAAACTACTTTATTTTTATAAAAAATTAAACTAGAAATAAGTTTTTTTTTTTTTTAATTCAAGATGAACGGGGATACCCTAAATATGTAGTCTGACAAACCCGAGTTGATAGTTATAATCCTGAGTCGTAAAGACTCTATCCAACTCCATAAAGAAGATGAGAGTCATAACTTGTGGCAGCCTGAATTCGAATTCAATACCTCTCACATAAGGAATATACAATTTTGGGTAACTAGAAATAAGTTGAAATATACAATTTCAATATTTTTCTAATTTTTTTTTTGCAATTTTATCTTCACATGGGAGTTGGAGGTAATTTTGACTTTTTCCCTCATTTCCCTCAAATTTTGGGTGCTAAAACAGGCAATTTTTCCTCCAAACACGAAAATGCCCAAATTTGTATGCCACATAGACATTTTCCGGCGGATTTCAAATTTTCCGGCTAATATGTACCAAAACTGCCAAAAATGATCATTAATGTACCAAAATTAAAAATGTCCCCTTTATTGTACCAAAACGACGAGCACTTCCCTTCGACGTATGAAAATACAATTTTCCCTAAAAATATACAATGTAGGCATATAGCGTCAGGTTGATGAACATCTCAGACTGGGAAATTTATATTTTTAGTCCCATAACTTTGCTCAAGTGCAATTTTGGTCCTATGATTTACAGATTCTCACATTTGGTCTTATAACTTTCAAAATATCTCAAATTTAGTCCTAACCAAAATTTCGATCCAAAATTTAACGGTCAACTCCGTTAGGCTACCTTTTGACCGAATTTTTTGGAGAGATTTTGTGCGTGAGTGACACATGATATTGAATAGAAATAGCGTGATATTGAATATAATTTGTATGTGAATGCATTGATGCACCTCCCAAAACAAATCAGTCAAAAAGTTTAGTAACGGAGTTGACTTACATTTTGGATGGAAACTTCAGTTAGGACTAAATTAAGGCAAGACAATTTAAAAGTTATAGGATTAAATATGAAAAATTTATAACGAATGAGACCAAAATTGAACTTAAGCAAAGTTATAAGACGAAAAATACAATTTTTCCTCTCAGACTACTAGCCCTGTAGAGTGTAGACTCTGCACAACCATCTAACAATAAGGCATGGTAATAATGCCCCAATAGTCACAATTACAACCAATGAAGTATTTATAGTAACAGTACTTAATGAGAAAATTGATTGTCATAGCGTATATTTGTGTTATCGTATTATTAGTTGTTAATAGTGATAAATGAGAAATAATTCTTATCAAAATGTTAAGTGACAAAATCATCACTATATGAAAATAAGATATTAGTGACAAAATGTTAAGTGACACTGTATAGTGACACGATTTTTGTTTGATCACATAAATAAGTTTTCCATTTATCTTTTTTTGCTAATTAAGTTTTACATGTTTAATAGTAACACATCTTTAGTGACAATAAATATAGTTGTCACTCTATTTGTGTTTTCACACTAACTTGTCGCTAAACATGTCATTAGTTATCAATAGTGACAAATCTTTATAGTGACATGTCAAAAATTATTGTCATTCATTATATATATTTAGTAAAAAAATTAATATTGTCATTTTAAATTTTATCACTAATATTACTTTTTGTTGTAGAAATTGCCAGCTATATTTTCTTAATTTCTTATAATATAAAAGAGTCGATTAATTTATCTGCGTACTTGGTACTTGGGCAAATACCAATATTTTTCTTCCTTTGAGTTGGCAATCTTGATTAATTAGACTGATCAAGGATGCTACATAGTAGGTTCTACAATCAACCAAGTGGTTCAAATTCAACTCCAAATTGAGCTATTACAGTGATCTTCCTTTACATCAATATTTTACTTGTTATGTTCGATCAGATCCCTTCCCAAAACAATTGGATGCACCAAATTCAAGAATACATAGTAGTAAATTATTATTATTATTGTTATTGTTATTATTATTATTATTATTATTATTATTGTTGTTGAATTGTGGTGAAAAAATGACTCATTTCCCTTTGATAATGAAAGAACAATTTGTCCCAAGGAAGAATTTGTAAAGGGCCATCCCTTTTTCTATAAAAAGGGATCCACCCTTTAGTTGTTTGATATCCCTTAGCCTCTCATCTTTGGCTATTCTTCTTTTCTCCTTTATAGTTTTGTATATTTCACTTTTGGTCCTTTCTTTTGTGTAGTGAAATATTTTGGTGGGGTCCGAGGACGTAGGCTAAATTAGCCGAACCTCATTATATTTGGTGTTCTTTATTTTGTGATATTCTTCAAGTAGCCATTGTTAGTTATAGTTGTAGTGTTATATTGTGCTATTAAATACGTCTAGTTAATTCTGTCGAGGAGATTGGGTTTTAAGCGCGACCGTTGTGACGCCTCCAATCTTTCCTGGGAATTAAATCCAGTGTGGTTTTCTAGTACAATATTTCCCTCGCTATTTCTATATTTGGTGGAATATGACTCTGAGTTTCACAACAAGTGGTATCAGAGCTCGGGTATTCTGAGTATGCTCTGTGGTCGCAGTTTAATCTGATCTTCCACATCAGAAAAGTTTTCTCGGGCTATTTGGCTTTCGCATTTGGAGGGCTATTGAAGAATAATTTGTAACCAAAAATGGAAGTTACCTCAAAAGCATCGTCGTCGTCCATTTGGGCGAAAACCATTGTGGTGAATACACGATTGGCAGTGGAGTCTTTTGATGGCACAGACCATTTTGGTATGTGGCAAAGCGAAGTTGTAGACGCACTCTTTCAACAAGGTCTATACTTAGCTATTGAAGAAAAGAAACCAAATGATATAGAGGAAAAAGAACGGAAATTTGGATGAGAATGATTTGGCTCTGATGTTGCTGGGATCCCTTCCTGAGGAGTTTGAGTTTCTTGAAACCACTCTACTTCACGGGAAGGCTGCTGCTGTATCTCTTAGCGAAGTTTGTGCTGCCCTATACAATTATGAACTGAGAAGGACAAGCAAGTTTGTTCAGGCGGAGATGCAGAAGTTTTGTTCATCAGAGGTCGTTCACAAAACAAAAGGAGTGAAATACTCCAAATTGGAGTTTTGTGAACTTTGTGTTCGTGGGAAACAGAGAAGGGTTAAATTTGGAACAACAATCCATAATTTATGAGGGTATCTTGGATTATGTTCATTCGGATGTATGGGGTCCCTCAAAAACGAGTTCTTTGGGAGGGAAGCACTATTTTGTAACCTTTGTTGATGATTTTTCCCGAAAAGTTTGGGTGTATACGATGAAGACAAAGGATGAAGTGTTTGAGGTATTCCTCAAATGGAAAAAGATGGTGGAAACTCAGACTGATAAAAAGGTCAATCGTCTCCGTACAGACAATGGTGGAGAATTTAGGAGTGGTCCATTTCAGAAATTTTGTGAGGATGAAGGCATTGTCAGACACTTCACTGTCAGACATACACCACAACAGAACGGAGTGGCAGAACGCATGAATCGGACTTTGCTGGAGAAAGTTCGGTGTTTGTTATCCAATGCTGGGTTGGGTAAAGAATTTTAGGCTGAGGCTGTGACGTACGCGTGCCATCTCGTTAATTGTCTACCATCTACTGTTATTGATGGAAAAACACCATTGGAGAAATGGTTTGGAAAGCCTGCTGTTGATTATGATTCCTTACATGTATTTGGTTCCGCTGCATATTATCATGTTAAGGAATCAAAGTTGGATCCTAGAGCAAAGAAAGCAGTGTTCATGGGGATCACCTCTGGTATAAAAGGCTATCGCCTTTAGTGTCCAGAAATAAATAAAATAATCTTTAGCAGGGATGTCACCTTTGATGAATCTACCGTGTTGGAAAAGGTGAATGCAGAACAGCAGGATTGGTGGCCAAAGGTTACGCTCAGAAGGAGGGCATTGATTATAATGAGGTGTTTTCTCCAGTTGTAAAACACTCCTCCATTAGAATTTTGTTGGCTTTGGTAGCACAGTTGGATTTTGAACTAGTTCAGTTGGATGTAAAAACTGCATTTTTACATGGAGACTTGGAAGAGGAAATCTATATGACTCAGCCAGAGGGATTCAAAGTTGCTGAAAATGAAAATTTGGTTTGTAAACTTAAAAAATTGTTGTACGGATTGAAGCAATCTCCGAGGCAGTAGTACAAGCGATTTGACAAGTTTATGATGGGAATTGGGTACACAAGAAGCAAATACGATCATTGTGTGTATTTGCAAAAGCTACAAGATGGATCCTTCATATATCTTCTTCTGTATGTTGATGATATGTTGATTGCCTCCCTGAGTCTAATAGAAATTGAGAAGTTGAAGACTCATTTGAAAAGGGAGTTCGAGATGAAGGATCTAAGTGAGGCGAAGAAGATTCTCGGCATGGAGATTTTCAGAGATAGAAAATTGAGGAGGCTTTGTTTGACTCAGAAACAATATCTAAGTAGGATGTTGAGGCGTTTTGGCATTGATGAAAAGTCAAAACCAGTTAGTACTCCACTTGCTCCTCATTTTAAGCTTAGCGCTGCTTTGTCACCAAAATCTGATGCAGAACGGGAATACATGTCAAAAGTACCGTATGCAAATGTTGTTGGTAGCTTGATGTATGTTATGGTGTGTACGAGGCCTGATATTTCTCAAGCAGTGGGGGTTGTGAGCAGGTATATGCATGATCCTGGAAAGGAACATTGGAAAATTTGAAGATTGGTTTTTTGTGACCCCGTTTGACAAGGAGATTGAAGATTTTGGAAATTCGCCAAGGTGGAGATTTGTTGAATTGTGGTGAAGAAATGGCTCATTTCCCTTTGATAATGAAAGAGCAATTTGTCCCACATAGGAAGAATTTTGTAAAGGGTCATCCCTTTTCCTATAAAAAGGGATCCACCCTTTAGTTGTTTGATATCTCTTAGCCTCTCATCTTTGGCTATTCTTCTTTTCTCCTCTATAGTTTTGTATATTTCACTTTTGGTCCTTTCTTTTGTGTAGTGAAATATTTTGGTGGGGTCCGAGGACGTAGGCTAAATTAGCCGAACCTCGTTATATTTGGTGTTCTTTATTTTGTGATATTCTTCAAGTAGCCATTGTTAGTTATAGTTGTAGTGTTATATTGTGCTATTAAATACGTCTAGTTAATTCTGTAGAGAAGATTGGATTTTAAGCGCGACCGTTGTGATGCCTCCAATCTTTCCTGGGAATTAAATCTAGTGTGGTTTTCTAGTACAATATTTCCCTCGCTATTTCTATATTTGGTGGAATATGACTCTGAGTTCCACAACAATTATTATTATTGTTATTATTATTATTATTATTATAATAAAAATAATAAGAAGAAGAAGAAGAACAACAACAACAATGCTGTGAGGTTGAAAATTGAACAAGAACTACCATTTAATTTGCAATATTCTTTACCAAAAGTTTATTATTACTTCTAGAATACTCAAATTGTTTCAATTTATGCAGTCACTCATGGAAGCTGAAGGTTACTTTGAGAATTCCTCCCAAGTGCTATAGCATGCATAGGTCGAACCAGTTACTATCACTAACCAAAAGTATATATCACAACATTTTTGAAGTGAGCCTTTAATTTATTCTCCTTTTTTCCAGATAAGTCTCCTCTCATAAACTGCAAGTTGAAAATCAAACCAAATTAAATGCTGAGGAAAACTATATTTTCTCTGTCCCCATGAGATTAATTTATAAAGGGACAATTCTAATTTATTGTGTAATTGTCAAATCTCCCCTCATTTATTGGAAATTATCAACTCTCCCTTAAGGGGTCTGTGTGTAAGCTTTACATAGGTACAAATGTAAAAAAATATAAAGACACAAGGGGTGTAAGTGTAAGAAATTCTTAACACGAGGGGTTGTGTTGGAATTGGGGGGATTTTTGATAATTACACACTAAGTGAGGAGGTCTGTGCATAATTTTGTAATTTATAAAATGTCAACTTAGCTACAGTACAATGTTAAGTTTTCTAGTATTATTTATTGAACGTTATAATATTGTAACACGTTTTATATCTTAAAAAAAAATTAAAACATCACCCAAATTGTTTGATAATATTCACAAGATAATCAATGTGACTGGCCAACAACACTGGCCGATATTCAAATGAAGCAGCATTAATACAATTTTAAGCCCCAAAGGAATACATATTATCAGTGGGATTTCTCTAACTTTGTACATTCTCTAATTTGTATATGCTTGCGCCGACGTCGTCGCACCCACACGAGATCCTCTATTGTAAAATGGTGTTGCGTTTCCTATTGCATTCATTCTATATGCATGACAAGTGTATAAATCTTTTCCTTAAATATATAATTAATTTGAATTTTGTACACTTGTCATATATAGAGGTGAATGCAATAGGAGATGCAACACCATTTGCAATAGAGGATCCGGATTGCGTCCCACCTTGACTAAAAATTCACACATGTAACAACCAAGTATTTCAATTCTTAGTTGTGTGACCACCAAAATTTCTCCTGGTCCAAATTTTATAGACGAGAACCCTTCAAAATGCATTAAATCTCACGATGAGCCTGTTGTGCTAGCTTGTCTATATAAATAAGTTGCAAATCCACCACCAAAAATTGTATACATCTTTAGGATTTTCTTTTAAGCATATGGTGGAACATAGATTTATTCCAATTTAAATCTCAATCCATGGAGACACATAATCAAGAGAACAGAGTAGGAATGGTAGCATGTAAATGGGATTGTGGCAAGGACAAGGTGATTGAGATCGCCAGTAAGGCGAAGAAAATTGGAAAGGATGATCCGAGAAAAGTTGTACACTCCATGAAAGTTGGATCAGCTCTCACATTAGTGTCTTTGTTATACTACTTCACACCTCTCTATGATGGCTTTGGAGAGGCAGGAATGTGGGCGATCTTAACTGTTGTCGTCGTCTTTGAATTTACTGTTGGTGAGTCCATAAATCGGAAAATTTTCTATACGCCGGTGTTGAAAACATCAAAGGGTCCAGATTATGCCACATCATCGCAAAGTGCATGACACTGCATATGTGGCTTAATTCAGACCCTATATGTGGCTTATACGAGTCTATGAAAGAATTTTCCCCATAAGTCCTAGCTATTATGTTGCATTTGGACTTTGGTTTAGGTGACCAAACGCGTCAAATTTTAAAGATATATTAATTAAACATAATTCATGTGCACATCAATAATATTAATTTAAATCAAATAAATGTTTCCATCTATTATCTTTTTCCTTTTTATCTGCTTGCCGTTTTATTTTATTCCCTTTTTTTTTACTGTAGGAGGAACTCTATCAAAAAGCTTAAACAGAGGGTTTGCAACATTAGTAGCTGCTGCTTTAGGAGTTGGAGCCGAGTACTTGGCTGGCCTCAGTGGGGAAAAAGGAGAGCCTATTCTTCGTGCAATTTTTGTGTTTGTTATAGGTAAATAAATACACATAAAACTTGCTTGAGAAACCAAAATTAGTCTACATTGATGAGGTTTTTTGTATAATTATATGGACAGCTATTTGGTTAATAGAAGAAATTAAGGAGAAAATACTTCATCTGATCTTGAACACAATATACAAAAACTAAATTACACATATCGTACGTACGTACAGCAAAATTCATTTGAACCACATGAATGACACAAATGTATTCCTGAAAATCTTGCAGCAACGGCAGCTACGTTTATACGATTTTTTCCAAATGTGAAGAGCAGATACGATTATGGAGTGTTGATATTCATACTCACTTTCAGTCTTGTGGCTGTTTCGGGTTTCCGGGTTACCCTAATCATCCAACTGGCTCATCAGAGGCTGGCAACCATTCTCATCGGCGGGGCAGCATGCATGCTAATATCCATATTCGTTTGCCCGGTTTGGGCGGGTCAGGATTTGCATAATCTTGTTGCTGGAAATATAGCAAATCTTGCTGCCTTCTTAGATGGTACGTCCATGAATTTCTGCTCATTGTTGGAAAAATTCTAATAAAAAGAAAAATGTTATATATTCCCAATAATGCTTTTTGTTTTATCATCGATCATTGATATCGATTTGTTATGGTAAACATAAATTACAAAAATCCAATCAGCAATGACCTAAGAACTAATTACTAGGAAGATTAATAAATTACAGGTTTTGGAGGAGAGTTTTTCAGCTTTCCGGGGAATGAAGGTACTGAATTTGGCTCACATGATCAAGAAGACAAGTCGTTTCTCATAGCCTATAAAAGTGCGCTTAATTCAAAGGCGACCGAGGAATCATTGGTAGGTACATAAACTTCTCCAATCATATTAATTTAATTAGTTCTATCAAGATTAATAATAGTAATCGTGTTAAATAGTTTTTGAGTCTTGAAACATTCATGTATTTATGTGATGAGTATATCATGAATATACCATTATCAACAACTTGTATGAGAAAGTCATGAAAATTTTATAAACTCTTGAAACTCTCAGTTAATGATGTCAAATAGGTCGTACTGAGCAGGTCTGATCAGGCTCATGTCGGATCGGCCCACTAAATTTGGCCCGTGGGTGCCCAATCTGTATATTGATCTGCGTTGGATTCGGGCCGGGCTAAATCGGGTTGGTCCGTCGAGCTGGAGGTCCAGCTTTGTTGACATCTTGACTTTCAATCATGGAAAATTATAGATATTGATCATGTGATATTAAATATATTAAATTCGATGTATGATTGTAATTATAAAGTAAATAAAATCTTGAAAATGAATTTAATGATTGGCAAATATTTTTCAGGCAAATTTTGCATGGTGGGAGCCTGGGCATGGCCGATTTAGGTTTCGTCAACCATGGAAACAATACTTGAAAATTGGTGTTCTTGCAAGGGAATGTGCAGGCCAAATTGACGCACTTAGTAGATGCATAAAAAATTCAAAACCTAAGGTACTGTATAGTATAAATATTGCTCCGGTTGACAGGATACTAAATTAGTTAATAACCAATAAATGAAAAAGAAAAATACGGAAATTGATTAGTTCTTATAAGTATCGCATCCTCTCATTTCATTATTATTTTTTTAATTAAGCTCTGCTTTATGCTGCTTAATTATATATATACTAAATGAGATATACAAATAATCATATAATAGGTATTTCGGTTTAGTCTGTTTAGTTAATTGAACTAATACTTATTTTATATATACAATTTTGACTCACAATTAGATTAAAAATTCCTAAGAATTGACCCCCCCTCCCCCTAAAAAAAAAAAAATCCTCTCCCTCTTTGATTAAATATATTGCTATATTTGAACTGGTTTACACATTTACTTTGACAACATTTTTTTGTAAATTGAGTGGAGTGAATTGATTAACCCCTCACAAAGTATTTCTCATATATGCATACCTTTTTTTATTTTCCGTTATCCTTAAGTTAGGTACTTTTGTTGTAATTTTACATGTCTAGAGACTAGATATTACATTTTCGATTTTTGAACATTAAAAATCCATTATATTTTCCCCTAAGTTGCTAAAATTCCATTTCCAGGTGGCATCAGAATTCACAAGAAAATCCAAAACCATGCACAACAATGAGCATAGAATTAGGGAAGGGTCTGAAAGAATTATCCTGTGCTATAAAAGATATGAAATTTCCATCATCAGCCGTTGAAACTTTCATACAGAACTCCAAAGCCGCATCTGATGACCTCAAAAACATACTCGAAGTTTGTTTACAATCCAAACATGACCTGCAGGAAATCATGCAATTACTAATGGTTGCATCGGCACTTACGGACATCTTCAAATCTGTCGAGAAACTTTTATTGCCTGTTCATCAACTTGCTCAAAAGGCGCGTTTCGAAAAGGCGAAATCACCAGATAAACAACAACAGTTGATTCATGCTGGAATTGTCAACCCGAATGATGAAGGTGGTGATCGCATCGTGATTGATATTTACAGTGTGGCTAATGACTCGTCGGAGAAGAAATCATCATCCAATGCAGAGATATAGCAAAGCGCGATTATTAAAAATTAAAAATGACTAGATACTTTTTTTTTGTAATTTTTAAATGAGAAATTAATTAGCTTGGGATTTTGATCAGTGAAAATAAAAGTGATCCGATCAAAAATGTATCCCTAGGAACGAATTAAATTAAATGAAAAGAAATTATCAATTGGCCACCCCTAGTTCTATCTATATATCTCTTGACAATTATTTTGACAGTATTGAAGGGAGAGGAATTTTTGAGTTGTTTTTCCACTTCTACTCTCAGGCAAGTGGGGCGGAATAAATATACTACGTACTATAAATATTCTTTATTCAATTTCCACCAAAAGTATGAAAATCCTTTGGAAACTCACACGAAATCCTCTATTGCAAAATGATGTTGCATCTCGTGTTGCATATTTTGTATGTCCGACAAGTGTATATAATCCATATTAAATTTATATTCAAGAAAATATTTTATACACGTCATTCATATGTGAAGTGCAATAGAGATTGTAACATCGTTTGTAATAGAAGATCCGAACTGTTGTAAATTTACTTTAAGTTCTAGTCCTGTAATAATTTAAGTTATGAATATATAGGTTTACGGTGCTGTAATTATGAACTTAATTTTTCCGTTTAGTAATACTCCTATTTTATTAGACTATATACTTTTAAGAATCCCAGAGACAAAATTTGTCTGAAGTGTAAAACAATTATTACCTCAAATATGGATCTGAATATTCATCATTACTTTTTGAAAAGAATATTTCACTCTTTTCACGATAAATAAATAATTTTACGACCATCAACTTGCCATATTTTTTTCATGAGCTGATTCATCATGGTTAGATTTTATAATAATACTATGTCGATCCCTCTTGAATAGGAATATTACAGGACAGTACAAATTGACCTCAAAAAGCTTTCATTACGGAATAATAAAATGATAGTTGGTATGGATCCCACAATAGACAAAAGATTGAACATTCTTTAATTTTTGTCATTGTTAGTTCGAATGAAAATAAATAAAAACAAAATGTGACACATTGAAGCCCAATTATACTAAAATAATCACGAGATCTCTCAAGTACTTACTATTTAATTAATCAAATTTTACAAGAAACAACAGTACATACTGCAGCAGCATAATAAGAACATATTTGTTCCTTTAAATGTCTGTTTAAAACTGTAGTTGTAATCAGCGCAGGAATGTGGGGATAAATATGCTTAGAATTCCACATGATTATAAGTTTGTAAGAACAATTAGTGTCTGCACGGCACATGAGATGCTCACTTCAGACAGGTTCACTTGAGTGCGATTGATTACCATCAGCTGACTCCTTTTGCTCCATTTTAGTTTGTTTGCTTCTTCATTGTCTTTTGGTTTTTGCAGTTAGCATCAATGCACGTAGGGGTATTGTTGTGTCCTTATCTTTCACGTCAAATCATATTGTTTTGGTACTTTTCTTTTTCATTTTTCTCGGCGAAGCCCCAAATTCAAATATAGTCTTATTCCTGTGTCATTGATTGGATTGTTGCGGCCTTGAAGGATTGGTAATATATTAAAAATCATGATAAAAATTAGATTCGTAAAATTTCAAATACGGAGTCAACTTACAACTCATAAATCTAACTCTTATATAAATGTGTGAATAACTCAATTGTTTGTTCCATTGTGAAAAGACTTTCATACACACCCTTACTATTGATAATTAATTAAATAATAGTTAATAATTGAATTTATTAAGTAAAAGAATCCATTGAAAGTAGGAAACTATTTAGTAGTATTTGAAATTATTTTAATAGTTAGAAACTCTTTTAATTATTGATAAAAAAATAAAATATGTTAGTAGTAGGACACTATTTAACATAAGAAGAACAAATAGATTCCTACTTTCTCTAAAATACTAACCAATAAATAAAATATATTTTTACCCACAACCACCAACAAAGAAGAAAAAAATTTATACTCACAACCAATATTCCAACTTAAATAAAAAGTTGGTTAATAACTTTGATAATCTTAAATTCTATAAATATTTTTTTGTATTTGGTAATTAGTAGTAAATTGTTATAGTATCGGATCATTACTTTGAGTGAGTTGATTTAAATATTAAAAAGATGACATTAAGAAAAAAAGTAATAAATGTGAGACACGGACGCATATTCTGGGATATAGATGATCATTTTCTTATATTAAAAAATTTATTAATTTTTCATTGCTATGGGATATAACGTGTTTGTACAATAAAATTATCAACATATATTTGAAAGTTTGTACGTACTTGAAGTTATTATAATAATAAAAAATATAAAAAAACATATTTAAAAATAAAATCATATAAGTACTTTTAGTGCGGAAATATAATATATATTTTTGTTAATTCAAAATAACTCACAAACACAAGTGTTTTTATTTAATATGATATTTAAAATTATTTTAGAAAATTGATATCAGCACTCTCATATTCTTATAATGACACTCCACTTACTTTTTAATTTATTGAAATGGACAATAATATCCCTCCATGTAAATCCGAAAATATACATAGACTAATTATATATTCATAAACATGCTAAAAAATAATGCTAATTTTATTTTATCAAAAGTTATATTTTTTGAAATAGAATTAATTGAAGACACGTGATGGTGATATATGATTACAAAACACATTAATAAAAAGTATAGGCTAAATACCACTAATAGTCTCTGAACTTTATCATTTGTCTCACTTTAGTCCCTCGTCTCTCAAATACACTCAAATAGTTCCTCAAGTATATTATTTGTCCCACTTTGATCCCTCATCTCTCAAATGCACTCTACTAGTCCCTCAAGTCCCTGAATTTATTTATTTATTTATTTCACTTTTGCAAAACAAATTCCTCCAAAACTACCCACCAACCATCTGCAACAATTAAAAGTGGGTAACAAGGCAGCAATGGCGAGATGAGATGAACAACAAGATTTGTCCTCATCGAATCACCACGTGCAAAGCATGTGATACATTCTAGTGAATTAAAACGGATAATTGAAACGCAAAATCTAGTACATTCAAGCAACATGGCATCGATTTGAATAATACTTTAGTTTTTTACTTCATCTGCATATACATTTCAGGCATTAGATTGAGATAATCCAAGATCTAAATCAATCAGATCCAAAATCTCTCCCAAATAGTGTGGATAAGAACTACGATGCAATCGAAGAAGCTTATGCGCCCTATAGTTCCTTCATCAAACACAGTCGTAATATACAACTATTCTTTATATAGTAGACAATCGAAAGCCACGAAAAATCATAGAAACTAGGCAACTTCACAAGTTTGAAGCTATATTTACATTCAAGACATGCTATAGTTAGACATCCAGATACAATATACTCTTTCATAACTACAAACCAAAATTGAAGCCAAAATCTAAACAAAAATAATTATATCCTAAACACATCATGTTGTTAAATAGGAAAGATATTGTATATATTCTTTTGTATATCTTTAGTTATCTTGTATATCTTTCCATGTTTATCTAGTTAGGGTTTTCTTGTATCTCTTGTACTTATTTATACGCATAGTTGCAATACAAGTTTCCCTATGGGGTTTTTACCACTCTAACATGGTATAAGCCCAAACAGAAAATAAAATTTTATACGGTGTTCTTTTCCTTCACCTTCGATCTGTACCTCGACTTTTGACCCCCCCCCCCGACGCTTCATCTCTTACTACATAGCCTCCTCCACTGGCGCCCATCCTATGGTATGTAATCTTAGTCATTCTTCTTCTTCTGCTTCTTTGTTCTTTGTTAAATTGTTGTTATCAAGGCAAATCCCCAAGAAAATCCAAAAACGGCCGACTCCTCTAGTTCCTCTCATCCAACTTCCTCCACTCCTCTTTACATAAATGATATTCTTGTATCCTTTAATATTTTAAAAAAACTTATTTTCGTTCGTCAATTTACTCATGATAATCACTGTTCAATTGAATTTGACCCCTAAGGTTTTTATGTAAAGGATTTTAATTCCGATACTTAAATTCATCGCAGTGACAGTCAAGGTAACCTTTATCCTTTTTATTCTTTTGGCGTTACTTTTCCATCCTCTGCTGTTAGTCTCGCTGCTGTTTCTCTAGTCATCTGGCATCGTCGCCTCGGTCATCCCGGCAAATCTATCTTTCAATTTTAGCTTCTAAGAATTTCATTAAGTCTCAGGGTCATGTATTGTGTCATTCTTGTCAATTAGGCAAGCATCATCGTTTTTCTTTTAGTAATTCTATCAATAAGACTTGAAGCATTTTTGATATTATTCATTTCGATTTGTGGACTTCCTCTATTGTAAGTTCAAAAGGATATCGTTATTATGTTTTATTTTTGGATGATTTTTTGCACTTTTTATTGGTTTTTCTCCTTCGCAATAAATATGAAGCTTTTAATATATTTGTTAATTTTAGTACTTATGTTCAAAACCAATTTAAACATCAATTAAAGCGTTTTAGTGCGATCACAACCGCGAATTTGACAATGCAAACTTTCATAATTTTTTTAACTCTCACGACAAGTTTTAGATTTTCTTGCCCCTATAATTCTCAACAAAATGGAAAAGTTGAACACACTATTTAATCTGTAAATAATATTGTTTGATCTCTTCTTTTTCAAGCTCAATTATCCTCCTCTCTTTGGGTTGATGCTTTAGACATGGTTGTTCACCTAATCAATCTTCTTCCTACAACTACTATCTCTTACCGCACACCATTCCAATTACTCTGTAATGTGTTCCCCACTTAAGACCATTTATGTGTTTTTGGTTTCCTTTGTTACACTGCACCCCATAAGCTTGCTCCTCAGTCAACTCCTTGTGTCATCTTAGTTTATCCCTCTCACACTACCACAAAAAAGTCCTATTACAGCGCACCTATGACAGCGGTTTTGAAAACTGCTGTAAAAAGTGGCATTCGGTTCGGACCTATGACAGCGGTTCGAGCCAAAACGCTGGCATAGGTTTCAGAAAAAAAAAAAAAAAAATATTTTGAATGTGGCAGCGGTTCGGCCAGAACCGCTGCCAAAAAGCACACGTATGGCAGCGGTTCGGCCGAACCGCCGCCACAAAGCGCACGTATGGCAGCGGTTCGGCCGAACCGCTGCTAGAAGTGTACTTTGTGGCAGCGGTTCTAGCCGAACCGCTGCCAGAAGTGTACTTTGTGGCAGCGGTTCGGCTCGAACCGCTGCCACAAACAGACATGTGCCAGCGGTTCGACAGAACCGCTGGCACAAGGGCCGGGTTTTCTACAACCCGGCCCCCCTCACTCTCACTCTCACTCTCACTACATCTCACCTACTCACTCTCTCTCTCTCTCAACTCTCTCACCACCACCACCACCACCACCACCACCTCCACCATCGCGAGACCACCGTCCGCCGCCCCCCTAGATCTCTTTTTCTCTCTCTAGATATCTAGCCCTCTCTCTCTTTTTTGTTTTCTCTCTCTCTCTCTCTCTCGGTTTTTCTCTCTCTCACCACCACCACCACCACCACCACCATCACCACCATCCGCCGCCCCCCCCCCGCCCTCCCCCCCCTCTCTCTCTCTCTCTTTTTTTCTCTCTCTCTCTCGTCGTTTTGCTCTCTCTCTCTCGTTTTGTGCTTTTTCTCTCGGTTTTCTCTCTCTCTCTACCGCCCACCGCCGCCGACCTCCGCCGCCGCTGCCCCCTGCCGCCCACCTCCGCTTCCGCCGCCGTGGTCCATTTAGTTTTGGTATTTTCTTTTAGATAAATAATAAATATATATATATATATATACACACACACATAGAGTATGTATAGATGTATGTATATGTGGGTGTATGCATATATGAGTGTATGTATATATATTTGTGTATGTGTGCTTGTATTTGTGTATATGTGGGTGTATGCATATATGAGTGTATGTATATATATTGTGTATGTGTGCGTGTATTTGTGTATGTGTGTGTATAAAAATTTAAGGGAACTAGGAATTTGACTGAATTTAGTATTAATTTTAGTTAGTCGGGTGTGTTAATTCCGTTTGATTTGAGATTAAATTGTGGTTATTTGGTGGTTTAGGGTACATTGATCCAACTGGTGATCTATATTTATACTTAGTTTGCTGAAAATATAATGTTTTATCTATATTTTTATGTGATTTATGTGATCCGACTGGTGATCAATATTTAGTTGCTGAAAATATAATTAATTAAGATTGAAATTGGATTTTAGCGGATCGTCAGATTCGAATTTTGTTGGATTCAACCTACCCGGGAAGATTAAGTCGAGAACTTGGTAGTAATTTTTGCGTTGTTACTCTGCTGAATTTTTTCTAGAATAATGGGAAATAAATTAAAATACAAATTATTTAATTAATTTAACTATCAACTGATGATAAAATTGTTTAATTTGATTAATTCAGAATCAAAATGGATCGAAGTTGGATTTTAGCAGATCGTATGTCGGAACAGTATGAGAAAGGTTGTAAAGAGTTCATAAAGTTTGCGGTTGACCATGCACCAGATCGAACTAGGATCACTTGCCCGTGTTTACGTTGTTGTTTTGGAAAGAGAATTAGTCCACGTGAGTTGGAAGATCATTTGGTGTGTAATGGAATTGATAAAAGCTACAAACGTTGGACCAGACACGGTGAAGCAGTGTCCCGTTGGATGATTTGGGTGGTACATCATATCCATCACACGATTTCAACATGAATGATTATGAGCCTGATCGTTGGAGGAGATGACAAATGTGATTGAGGAGGATTTGCGAAATTGTCCTAAAATGTTTGACATTTGACAAGTGATTCAAAGACACCACTGTATAGTGGTAGTAATTCACTAGATTGAACAAGTTCTTAACCTATACAAGTTAAAAGCCAACATGGGTGGAGTGATAAGAGTTTCACACAGACTTGCTTGGTTATTAAAAGCATGCTACCTGAGGATAATGTGTTACCTAATCGTACTTATGAGGCTAAACGGATGTTAACCTCATTGGCATGGGATATGAGAGGATACATGCGTGTCTCAATGATTGCGTATTATTTAGAATTGACTATGCATCATTGAAGGCCTTCCAAATGTGGCGCCTCACGGTACAAGAAGAATGGATCTACGCCTGTCAAAACCATGTGGTATTTTGCCTATAATACCACGATTTAAACGCATGTACAGTAGTAAAGAGTTAGCCAAGGACTTGACATGGCATGCTGATAGAAGGTTGAAGAAAGGATTGAAGATGACAAATTCGACATCCCTCAGATTCTCCTCAATGGAAAAAATTGATGATGATTTCCCTGAATTTGGTGAAGAATCAAGAAACCTACGCCTTGTATTGGCTACAGATGGCATGAACCCTCATGGCTTGCAAGCAGCTCACATAGTACATGGCCGTGATTTTGATGATCTACAACCTTCCCCCATCGCGATGCATGAAGCGAGAGCATATAATGATGCCTATACTCATTTCTATTCTGGGCCGAAACAACCTGGAAATGATATAGATGTCTACTTGACCCCCTTATTGAGGATTTGAAGGTGTTGTGGGACACCGTGTTCAAGTATATGACGGGTTGAGAGAAGAAAATTTTAATCTCAGAGTCATGTTATTTGGAACAATCAAGATTTTCCGGCAAGAGCAAACCTCGAGGGATATGGTGTACATGGCCAATGTGGATGCCCCATATGTGTGAAGAGTACAGATCAATATCGATTGACCACTCCCAGAAATATGCATTCCAAGGGCATCGAGATGGCTAAATCGGAACCATCGATATCGTCGGTGGAAGAAAGCTTTCATGGGAATATAGAAGAAGGTCGAGCTCCTAAGTGCTTAACTGGTGAAAGTGTTTGAAATGTAAGAGACTTGGAGGTTAAATTTGGAAAGACTTTTGCATGTGCCTTGCAAAAACTGGGTGGAAAAAAAAGTCAATTTTCTTTGAGTTGCCGTATTGGACGTCTTTACATGTTAGACATTTTCTCGTATAATGCATTTGAGAAAAATGTATTTGATAGCGTCATTGGAACACTTCTAAATGTGCCCGGAAAGACAAAAGGCGTAAAGGCACGGTTAGACTTGTTGAAATGAAGATAAGAGGAAATTGACACCAACAAATAAGGGAAACGTACTTATTTGCCTCCAGCAGCTCACACTCTAGCCAGGAAAGAAAAATTGCATTATGTGAGTTTCTTAATGGAGTGAAAGTTCCAGAGGGTATTCTTCAACATTAGCAGTCTTGTATCAATGAAGGATTTGAAGCTAAAACACTTGAAGACTCACGATTGTCATGTAATCATGGATCATTTGCTACCAATTGCTATACGGGCCATTTTGCCAAAAAAGGTGAGAGACACGATAACTAAATTGTGTTTCTTCTTCAAAGCAATGTGGAGCAAGGTGTTTGATCCTGAGCAATTTCCTGCACTTCAAAAACAAATTGTCATCACTTTGTGTGAGCTTGAAATGTATTTTCCACCTGCTTTTTTTGATATAATGACTCATCTACCCATTCACTTGGTTAGAGAGACTCAACTATGTGGACCGGCTTTTATGAGATCTATGTATCCGGCTGAGCGTTATATGAAGGTATTGAAAGGCTACGTGAAAAATCGTAGTCGACCGGAAGGTTGCATTGTTGAACGGTACATAGTTGATGAAGCCATTACATTTTGCACAGAGTATCTGACAGATTCTAATGTTGCAGAGCTCCCAAAGTCTCATGTTGTGGGAGGGGGAACAGAAGGAGTCGGATTAATGGGAAAACAATTAGCTAGTGTTCATATTACACAAAGGGATCAGGCACACCTATATGTGCTCCACAACACCGATGAGGTTGACCCATATGTTGAAGAGCATAAGAACCAACTTAGGAGATTCAATCCAATTAAAAATGAGAGTTGGATTTCAAGAGAGCATAATAAGAGTTTCATCGATTGGTTCCGAAAGCATTTTGAAGAAAAACAGAAAGAGAATCCACAGCTTTCAGTTTCAGATAAATTGACACGGCTGTCGATGGGTCCGGACAGACTAGTATTTTGTTATTCAGGTTATCGTATCAATGGTCGCACATTCTATACAAAAGACCAAGACGAACGAAGTACAATGCAGAATAGTGGTGTGAGTCTTGTAGCTCAAGCAATGCATATCTCAAGTGCGAAAGATAATAATCCTATCTATGCCGATTTATCATATTACGGGGTGATTGAACGTATATGGGAGCTTGATTATAGTTGGTTTCGGGTGCCTGTATTTGGGTGTAGGTGGGTTGACAATAAACATGGTGTCGATAATAGTGAAATAGGCTTCACTCGAGTAGACCTTGAAAGAGTGGGATACAAAGATGAACCTTTCATTTTAGCGTCACAAGCTAAACAAGTATTTTTTGTTACCGATCCTATTGATAAGAGGTGGTCCATTGTTTTATCGGCAAACAAAAATACATGTATTGAAGGTGATTATGAAGAAAGTGAAGATGATGGAGAAAACCCTATCTCCTTAGGTGATTCACAATCAATTGATAGTGACGATGACTTGGATATAAGTGATGATGAATTGTATATGCGTCAAGATCACCAAGAGGGGATATGGATTAATCCGTCAGTTCGTCGCCGTACTAAAAAAAATGGTCGTACCGATGGGAAGCAAAAGACTGCTAAGCCAACGACAAAAAGAAAACGATGAAAGGTATTAGAATTTATTTCATAATTGTATGATAGACTTCTTTCAATATTTATACTTAGTTGCTAGAAAATTTATATTCTTGAGATTTGCCAATTTTTGTGGAAAATTTAAGGGAAATAGGGGTTGATTGATTTTAAGGTTAATTTGGTTTAGCTGGGGGTTAATTATGTTTAATTGAGGATTAAATTTTGTTTATTTTGTGGTTTAGGATAATTTTGTTTATTTTGTGATTTATTACTTCTATTTGAAATTTATTATTGCCAAATGAATCTGCCAAATTTATATGAAGATAACTTCTGTATTTATTACGTCTATTTGAAATTTATTATTGCCAAATGAATCTGCCAAATTTATATGAAGATAACTTCTGTATTTATTACGTCTATTTGAAATTTATTATTGCCAAATGAATCTGCCAAATTTATATGAATCTAACTTCTGTATTATTTGTCTTTTGTAGGTCGATGGCTTCAAATCCTGATGGTAGTTTTCCCGACGATGATGTATATGGATCAGATAGCGGTCATGAGAAGGACATACGGAGAGGTGTCTCTGCTATGAAAAAAGTTGTCAATGCCAGAAGTAAAGGCATAAGGCTACCTGTCGGCTGGAATGACAGAGGTCAGCCAATTAACCCCAACAAATCAATATTTGTTGGGTATATAGGCGTGCAGGTTCGGCAGAAGGTGTCGATTGCCATTAGTACTTGGCGCAAAGTCCCGTCAGCAACAAAAAAAAACATTTGGGATGAGATGAAGGTAATTTGGATATTATCTTATTTGTAAGTGTTAATGTATTATCATATTCTCTAAATTATAATTTTATATATACTTTATTGTTTGTTTTTTGTAGTTGGCGTTTGATATTGACGAAAGTCGACAAAAGTACGTACTAGCAGAAGCTGGGAGGCTAGCACGTAACTTCAGGAGCTACATAAGCAGAAAGTATGTGCGAGATGATGATGGAAACGTTAATGTCAACCCACCTCCACAATATGAGATATCCCAAGCCGATTGGGCGGCATTTTTAGAGGTTCGCTTAGGTGAACCTTGGCAGGTAGCTAGTCATTTTAATTTACAGTTTCATTTGTTGGTTATTGCGTTTATATTTAGCTAATAATTTGATAATGTAATAAACAGAAAATAAGCATTGACAATCAGGAAAGAGCAAAGAACCCTGAATATCCTTACCGGAAAGGGAGTTTTGGAGATGCTGTTGTGGAGCAAATGGAGGTATGTAGTTCATTTAGCAGTGAATCCTTACAATTTTTTTAATAATAATTCTATGTTAATGCATACATATATTTTTTAATGAAAATACAGATAAATAAAAGAAGGGATGCGGGATCCGATTGTACAGATGTGACACGAGCACTCGTGTGGAGGGTTTCGCGTTCCGATCCGACAAATCAAATTGATAACGAAAATGTTAGAAGAGTGGTGAATGAAATGGTGAGTTATTGGCAATTTTAGCTCTATTAATTGTTTTATTGAAATACTATTAAAAGCACAAGGTTCACTATTTTTTTTAATTTTTAAAAATATATCATTACAGGAGAGCATTTCACAAGAGAGCACTAGCCATAGTGGAACTTACACGAGTCGAGATGACCTATTGGCTAAAGCTATTAAAAGGAAAGAGCATCCGGGTCGCGTTAGGGGTGTTGGCTTTGGGGTCTCACAAAGAGACTATTTAAGGATCCAAAGCCTGCTTCAGAAAAGGAGATGGAAAACTTGAGAAACATAGTGAAAAACCTCTCCGAAACTATGGTTGCCATGCAACAACGAATTGATGTTTTGGAAGCCCCTAACTCGCGTCAGCCACATGAAGATGACGTCATTTCTTTGAAAGATAGCAGCCCAGAACCAGGTTATAAGATGCTTCCTGAGGTAAAATATTTGAACTTGTTTATTAATCATATAACTTGCGACTCTCTATTTTCTGTAAATCATACAAAACTTTCTAATATAATGTTGTATATATATATATACGTGTGTGTGTAGGGTATCACTCCATGTCAATTAGCACTTTCATCTCCATCATATCGTGTGGTGGCTAAAGGACAGCTATACAATCGATCAGAGACTGATAGAACACTTCACAACTGTCAATTAGCCACCAACAATGTGAAAGTGCGCATTGACACTGCAGTTGAGGCTAATACACTCCTGCCCGTCCCTCTCAATGATGAAATATTCTCCATTTCTCATGCGCTGGGTACCTTTGTTGCTTGGCCAGCGAGTCTTGTCATTGTCACTGCTGCACCGGTATGTAATTAATAGCTAGTCATTAATAAATTATAACAATTTGTTTGAGGTTACTAAATATACTTTGGTGTGTAACATTTATATTTTATTTTCTTGCTTAAACAGTCCAAATCATCTGCAAACCGTAAGTCAGGGACGTCGAAGCGGTCAGCTGTCAAAGGAAAATCTCAAGTGGCCGAGCCTGCAGGTGAAGTAGACATATGTGCAGATCTTCAACTAGATGGACTCCCTAATGACCTTGTATTTCTGGGAAAGTACACGAAGATGATGAAGATTGATGCCCAGATCAATATATATATGGACGAAGCCATTATGAATGTTTCATTTCCAGAGTTCATTGGGAGGGAGGAGATCTATCACCTTCTGTGTAGAAAAGAAATAGGAGCCTCTATCATTACAGCGTACATAAAGTAAGTTTTTTAATTATTTTATTACATCTAAACTACGATTATTTTCGTCACTCGAAATTCATTTTTTATGCTCAATTTAGGTGTTTGTGGTTTAACTACGTGATCCCCGAAGGAAAAGAAACAAGTTTCGGGTTCCTTAGCCCACATTCCATAGCTGCTCAAACAGACCCGTCAGTTCAACAAGTGCAGTACATAGCACGTGCTATGATGCAGAGTACACAACAAAATAAGTTATTTCTTGCACCTTACAACACCGGGTGAGCTACTAAAGACTCGATTTTAATTTGTAAAACTAGCTACGCAAAACAAATTTTCAACTATCTTTTGAATGCTTTGTAGGGGTCATTGGTTGTTGCTTGCAATTAATCCATTTAAAGAGATTGTTTACTATCTGGATTCTGTGCATGGTGAGCCGCAATACCGAGATGATATGATACTAAAATTCAATCAGTAAGTTTTTCATTCAATCAATGTATCCATTATATTTAATATTTTTTTAAATTGTATTTATTTCACATAATTTCTTGTTTTTAACATATTTTCTTGTTTTTTATATTTTTTTATAGAGCTGTGCACATATTTCGTGCAAACTGCAACAACCAATCCAACAAATCCAAAAACTCGGACTGTAAATGGTTTACTATAAAGGTTAGCGTTTTCTAGGTTCATGAGATTATATATTCGTATAGAAGTTCGTCTTCTAATACAATGTAAGTTTGATTGCTTTTGTAGTGCCCCCGGCAGACCAACGAGGTGGATTGTGGCTATTTTGTTATGAGATTCATGAAAGAGATTATTAGCCACGGACTATCTATAATCCCAACAGCGGTATACATAATCCTTATATATATATATATATACTTAATTCTATTACTTTTGAAATTATTAAACCTTAATTGGTAGGTAATTGAAATGTTATTTCACTTTGCAATTAATCTCTATATATATACATATATCTTGCAGTACTTTAAGGATTGTCAATCCTTCTATACTGATGAGCAAATTGATGAAGTACGCTGCGAAGTTGCACGTTACATTTTCTTAGCAGCTCCTTAGAAATTAGGTAATTTAGTTTTTGTACATTGTGACTTGCTATAAATTGAGATTTGATTTATTGTATTTCGTAAGGTCATTAGTAATTTAATTAGTTAATTGTACATTTTGTTGGAGATTAAAGATGGTAATATTGAAGTTT
The DNA here is from genome assembly GCA_019426215.1 of Buddleja alternifolia. Classification (NCBI taxonomy): domain Eukaryota; kingdom Viridiplantae; phylum Streptophyta; class Magnoliopsida; order Lamiales; family Scrophulariaceae; genus Buddleja; species Buddleja alternifolia. The sequence continues at coordinate 39,031,431 of CM033398.1, forward strand.
GGGATGATGTTTGCTTATGTTGAATATGTTTTGTTGTTAGTTGAAATTTGTTGATTGGATCATTGCATATTACAGGCACTATCATGACAGCGCAATAAATAATTAAAAAAAAACAGAAAAAAAAACAGCGGTTCTGCAGAACCGCTGCTACAGTTCTCACCTGTGGCAGCGGTTCTGGGAAAACCGCTGCCAAAGGTCTCACCTGTGGCAGCGGTTTTGGGAGAACCGCTTCCACAGGTGAGACCTTTGGCAGCGGTTTTCCCAGAACCGCTGCCAGAGGTCCACCTGTGGCAGCGGTTCTGTAGAACCGCTGCCACAGGTCCGTTATTTTTTTTTATTTTTTTGGTTTTTTCGCAGCGGTGTTCAGGAAACCGCTGTCATAGGTAGACCTATTACAGCGGTTTTGTAACCGCTGTCATAGGTCCACCCCTATACCAGCGGTACCTTTGACAGCGGTTAAAACCGCTGCCATAGGCCCAAAAAAACCGCTGTCATAGGTCATTTTTGTAGTAGTGTCACCATCGTAGTTTTCGTTGTCTCGACCTTAACACCAATAAAATTATTTTATATCATCATATCACTTTTGATGAAAATGTGTTTCATTTTTCCTCGTTCCATCCTTCTAACCCGCCTGAAGACTTTAGCTTTCTCGCTCTTGATGATGACCCACCGCCTCTCATGCATCAGTCTATTCCCCTCGAACAACTGTCACCACCCGCCAAACCTCAAACCGCATCAATCATCTACCTCCCTCGGTCTGTTTTTCTTCCCACTCTTGTTCCCTTAGCTGACCATCTTATGACCACCAGATCCAAAGATAGCATTTTTCGCCCTCGTCAACTTCTCAATCTATCTGTTTTATCTGAGCCATCTCCTATTCCTTGATCCTATACTCAAGCCATTCGTGACCCCTTCTGGAAGAAAGGCATGGATGTTGAGCTCTCTGCTCTGCACTCTCATGGAATTTGGGACCATGTTCCTCATCCTCCCAACGAGTTTCGCTCTGATGGCAGTCTCGAGCGCTACAAAGCTTGTCTAGTAGCTTAGAGTTTTACTCAGTGGCCCGGCTTAGATTATAATGAGACATTTAGTCTTGTCGTCAAACCTGCCACTATTTTTATTGTTCTTAGTCTTAATTTTTTTTCGATCTTGGCCTCTCCATCAGTTAGATGTCAAAAATACATTTCTGCATAGCCATCTATCTGAGGTCATTTTTATGAAGCGCCACCAGGCTTTGTCTATCCACAGCGTCCTGATCACGTCTGTCGCCTCAAAACAGTTCTTTACCGCCTCAAACAAGCACCTCATGCTTGGTGCCAATGCTTTGCCACTTTCATCTCATCTTTAGGCTTCATAGGCAGTACGGTCAATACCTCTCTCTTCATTCTTCATCAAGGCGCTGACATCGTCTTTCTTCTCCCACGTTGATGGCATTGTTCTCATTGCGTCCTCCTCAATTCTGTTATCTACCATCACTTGTATTTTATCTTTCAAATTTGTTATGACTGATCTCGATCCTCTGCACTAGTTCCTATGCATCTTTGTCACTCGTCCATTCTCTGATCTTTTTCTTTCTCGAGAAAAGTTTGCTCGTGAAATACTTGAACGAGCCACTATAACCACGGGTAATCCTTGCTCTACTTCAGTTGACACCAAAACTAAGCTTCCTTCTTCTGTCCTCTGGTCTTTGATCCTACTCTCTATCACTCTCTTGCTGATGCTTTACAAGACCTCACCATTACTCATCCCAATATAGCCTATGTTGTCCAGCAAGTCTGTCTATATATGCATGATCCTCGTGAGCCTCATTTCAATGCCCTAAAATATGTCCTTCGTTATATTAAGGGTACTTTATCAGAGAGTCTTCTCCTCCGTCCCTCTTCTATTGATCATCTTATAGCTTATTCCAACACTAATTGGGCTTGTTGTCCCAATACTCATCGTTCCACCTTGGGATACTGTGTGTGTTTCTCAGTGATAATCTCATTTCTTGGTCTTCTAAGCGTCAGCATGTTGTCTCTCTGGCCAGTGTTGAGTCTGAGTATTGTGGTGTCACCAATGTTGTTGCTGAAACATCCTAGCTCCGTAATCTTCTTTTGGAGTTACGGTGTCCTTTGTCTACAACTACTATCGTATATTGTGATAATATTAGTTCTGTTTATCTTGCTTCTAACCCTATACAACACCAACGTACCAAACACATAGAAATTGATATTCATTTTGCACGGAAACGGGTTGCTTTGGGTGATGATCATGTATTGCATGTTCCCTCTGCTCATCAATTTGCAAATATCTTCACAAAAGGGTTGCCTTCATCGCTGCTCTTCGACTTTCGGTCCAGTCTGAGCATTCTCAAACGTCCAGCTCTGACTGGGGGGTATTAAATAGGAAAGGTATTATATATATCCTTTTGTGTATCTTTCCATGTTTATCTAGTTAGGGTTTTCTTACATCTCTTGTGCTTATTTATACACATAGTTGCAATACAAGTTTCGGTACAGGGTTTTTACCACTCTTTTTCGCTCTATAAGGATAGTGGCGTATAACACAATTCTTCTTGGAGGAGAGTAGTTTGCCCGGGTGACTAACACATGTAACATCCCTATAATACATGACGTAAATAATGATTTACAATATGGTAATAACTAATATGTATCCATCTACCAACTATATATAGGGTTCTCTACTTGTGGAGGCAACAGATTAAGATCTTCACAATGTTGCTTATCATAATCCATTGTTCCCGGAAATGCCCTTGTACACAACCTAAGGAAATTGTTTCCAGTAAGACAATAATGTGCAAATGCCAATCCTCCATCAACCATTTCATTCAAGTTGGGCATCGAGATCGATTTCGTCACAGTACCTTTATTATTCCTACTCCTACCCAAATATCTGCTACCTGGATTATCTAAAACCTTGTCGAGATTAGAATACTCCATGAATCTCTATGTGGCTGTTTCCCATTGCTCAAGGGTAAGAGGCTGAGACTCGTTCGCCATAGCTTCTATTACTTTTGTAACATAGTCTTTGGATTCTTGTAAGTTAAACAATTGGGAAATTCCCTGAAGAAATCATTTGATGGGTGATCGGCACAAACATCAAATTTTTCCATTGCGAGGGCCTCAGCTGTGGCAGTGCAAAGCACATCACTATTCACTAACACTTGGATTTATAAAGAATTTGTAACTGCAGGCAAACAAATATTGTGTTAAAAAGATAAATGAAAAATATTGGAGTTCCTTATCTACAGAGATTAGGGGTTTTTTATTAGATTAATATAAAAAAAATAAAAAAATCTCAAAATAATATAATTTAAAAAGAAATATATATATATAATACAAGACGGCATATACCCTGTCGTCTTCAAACAATTTTATTTTTTTTAATTTAAGGAAAATTGAAGACGACATGAATTTTCCTTCTTCTTTTTTAGGTTACGGATTAATAGGTTTTTCTTGTTTTCGGCTCATTTTTCTCCCTTTTTCGTGCATTTTTAGGTTTCGACTTGAACAAACAAATTGTAGATTTTTATATAAACTTAGTAACCTCACAAGAATAGGACCATTTCGATGTCCGATTGAAGAAATACGACAAAGCAAAAAAGCAACATTTGAGCTTGACACACCAATACCTAACGTGCTTGAATAGCATGTGTACTAGTCATGGTAGTAATAAAAGTGGACAAAATAAGTCCGGGTTGTCGAACCACGGAGACTTAGATTTTAGCTTTAGATTTTCAATAAAAGAAAAGACAAATAAAATAAATTGCAAGAATTGATTGAATAAACGAAGGACAAAAGAGAAAACGGGCTATAGATTAAAACTCACGTATGATAAAATGACCAAGGCGCATGCTACAATCGAATCTACTCGCCACTATATATGGTTACTCCTTGAATTATTAGACTCCTATTGCTTTGGTGGAAACTCCTAAGCTAACTATTACCCGATGTCTCGGCTCATAATAATCCTATGATTAATTGACGGTTCTCTAAATATGTCTATTCGAGAATCTAATCAATAACCACGCATTAACGTTCTAGAGTTTCCCCGGATTAATCCGGCTAACAGCACCCGGAAGTCTTTACCTATTTCTAGGGGCAATTTCACATTAGTTTCGGATGATGTGTTAATTCCCTTGCACCCTAACCTATCTTCTCTCGAACGACTAGATTAGGCAAGATAACAAGCATATGTTGATCAAGCACATGATTGGAATGAAAGCATAGAATTAACACACAAAGCAATAGGAGAATTAATACAAAAATCACTTCATATATAATGACTCATAAATTCGGCCTTCACATAGCCTTAGTCTCACAAATTTAGCTCATAATCAATAACATAAAAGAGCCCAATGTAGTCATATACATAATCATAGACAAGTAACGAAAAACATATAAAAACTCCTTATATTGCTTGATCGATGATGAATCCTAGCTTGAACTTCAATCTCTAGCTTAATCCCCCTTCCTCTCCTTCAAGGCTTGATGAATTTGTGGCTCAAAATCCCAGAAAAATGCCTTCAATCCCCAGGAATCCAAACTCCCTTCATATTCCTTTCATTTTTGGCCTTTATACCTTCAAAACCGCTGTATCGGCGCCCAGGCGTGACCTAAATGGCGCCTAGGCGCGGTCCAGGTGGCCTAAATGGTTTGAGGAATAAGTTGACCGGCGCCTAGGCGGGGGTGAGGTGGCGCCTAGGCGCCGGATGCAGAGTTTGAACCGTTTTCTTGCTTTTCAGCGCAGCAATTGTGTTTTCTTCATAACTTTCTTCACGGACCTCGGATTAGGATGATTCAAGTTTCCACGTGAAGCCAAGACGGAGATCTACAACTTTCTAGAAGAAAACTACCTCAAATTTGATTTCGAAATATGCTGAAATACTGTGTTTTTGTGCACTTTACGTCAATTGCAGTGATTTTCCACCTTTACTCAATAAGCACATAGACTATACGCATATGTGGCATAAATCAAGCGATAAATGAATCTAAAACATAAACATAAGGGCTTAAAAACACGTAAAAATGACTCTTATCAACCCCCTCACACTTATCAATGGCTCGACCTCGAGCAATAAGAATTCTAGGATATGGAAACATCATCAAACAAGGGAGAAACGAAAAGAAAACTACTAACTAACTCGCTTTCGTGGAGTAACCGGTTGCCCTTAGCATGTGCAACAAGCCTTTAAACCTTTGAGTTACCTCAAAGTACGAGTTATAGTCTCGTGATGCATACGATAAACCCACAAAATCGAAGGATGTTATGCTCAAACCAATCGAGATAACTTGAAATAAGAACTATGATGCAATGTCACGAATCAACTGACAATAAAGCTCAACAATATGTACACAAATGAAGACAATGCTCATTCAACACTTAGAATCGAACCAATTTCCAAAGGGTGTAGTGGGATAAGATCTAGGACATTATGATCGAAAGGCATCCCTACCATGCTCGGAAACATTCCTCATATCTACCAACTTTCGATAGATCATAAAGCTCATCGAATCATAGGCAACCTTAAAGTTAAATTGTGCTCACTTCCATTCACTTTACATTGACATTTCACACTTCAAAACGATTTAAGCTTATAATCAACATATGGCCTCGTGTAATGTTCTACCCCTTTAGATCTTCTTTGCCACCCATGTAACGGGCTTTGGGTCAACAATTCCCAAACCAGAGGGTTTTAGGGTGCTAAGTGTTAAGACATTCCTACGAACTTAATCACCCGAGTGGCAAAGGCCACGAAATAGAACGAGGTCTTTATTCAACTCATTCCCGATTGGCTTGAGCAAAGCTCAAATTAGCTCAACGAGTATAGTATATAGGCAATGGTGCTTTGATGACCTCCAATACTCATTGGCCTGACCGAATTTTTGAGGTCATACCAATCTCATCTCAATCATTCATTCATTTAACACAATTATGGACCAATAAGCAACTAATCATCTCAAAACAACATGAAAAATCTAGGTTAATATATATCTGGGGGGTGCTCCTCACATGTCTCGAGATGGGGAATCCTTTTCAATCCCTCTACCTTCGACTTATGTGCAACGTGTATCATCTAAGGAAGATTGACTCTCAACTAAGGTTGAAATGAGCATAATCAAGATGTGTAATTTTTCATTTTAGACCATTAATAGAATATACAAGATATCATGCCATTGTTTTGAGTTCTCAAGTTGAATTGCACCAATTGGCAAGCTAACATCCTAGAACAAAATTTTGTTATGCTTGATTTTTCTCAAAAAATTAGAGCACAATACATGCAATAGCAACGGTTTCCCCAAACTTAAGCTAAAAACAAGATTACACGACATATAGATACCCCCCCTCTCCACACTTAAACTCAACATTGCCCTCAATGTTGACTCAATCATACGCACTCAAACGGGGGTAAACGAGAGTACTTACAACAAGGATGCTAAAAGGCAAACCTTAATCACGTTAAATTGGCTCAAAGCTCAAATCCGCAATGAAAATAATTCTCCAAAGCAAAACTCGGCTACTACATGTCATGTACTCACATTACAAACCATCAACATTCAAAGAGAAGCATGCCAAAAGTGCATGCTTGAGTATAACATAAAGAAACAAACTAAACAAGACATAAACGAAAACAAAAAGAAAAGAAAACTTACAAACTTGGGTTGCCTCCCAAGAAGCGCTTGTTTATAGTCATTAGCTTGACTTTACCGAGTCGACTCAAGGAGGATGACGTATGAATGCTTTGTTCACTCTCCAATCAAGAATGAAACTTGGCTCAGTGTTTGTGAGAAGTAGCTTGAGTAGGAACCAAGCAATCATCCACTCAAAAATTTGTTTAAAGTCCATCAACACCCTTATCATCCTTTCTTCCCCATGCGTCGGGTGATGATATGGACTATTCTCTAAGCGATGGACACTAGCTCTTTTTCCTTCACCCATTGAAGTAACAAACTTGGAGTTCATGATGTAGGACTCAAGGAGATTATTGGTTCTTCTTTCCTGAAAAAGCTCAAAACTAAAAGGATCAAAAGCATCGATGCGTAAATATAATGTAGAATCAACTGGATGCTTAAAAACCTCATAGTTATCACAAATAATCATATCATCTCCTACACTAGAGGACAACTTACCATCATGGACATTAATTACCTCTATACCCATGGAGCTATATAGTAACCTTTCCAATTCTGCTACTATTTCAGACGCTTGAATGTTAAACTCATCACGCTTGGGCATTGGAAAAAAAAAGAAAAAAATCAAAGCAAAGCCAAATATATACACTAGAATCAAAAACTAAAATAAACAAGTCTCCGGCAACGGCGCCAAAAACTTGACACGCTAATACCTAACGTGCTTGAATAGCAAGTGTACTAGTCGTAGTAGTAATAAAAGTGGACAAAATAAGTCCGGGTTGTCGAACCACAGAGACTTGGATTTTAGCTTTAGATTTTCAATAAAAGAAAAGACAAATAAAGTAAATCGCAAGAATAGATTGAATAAACGAAGGACAAAAGAGGAAACGGGCTATAGATTAAAACTCACGTATGATAAAATGACCAAGGCGCATGCTACAACCGAATCTACTCGCCACTATATATGGTTACTCCTTGAATTATTATACTCCTATTGCTTTAGTGGAAACTCCTAAGCTAACTATTACCCGATGTGTCGGCTCATAATAATCCTATGATTAATTGACGGTTCTCTAAATATGTCTATTCGAGAATCTAATCAATAACCATGCATTAACGTTCTAGAGTTTCCCCGGATTAATCCGGCTAACAGCACCCGGAAATCTTTACCTATTTCTAGGGGCAATTCCACATTAGTTTCGGATGATGTGTTAATTCCCTTGCACCCTAACCTATCTTCTCTCGAACGACTAGATTAGGCAAGATAACAAGCATATGGTGATCAAGCACATGATTGGAATGAAAGCATAGAATTAACACACAAAGCAATAGGAGAATTAATACAAAAAATCACTTCATATATAATGACTCATAAATTCGGCCTTCACATGGCCTTAGTCTCACAAATTTAGCTCATAATCAATAACATAAAAGAGCCTAATGTAGTCATATACATAATCATAGACAAGTATGTAATGAAAAACATATAAAAACTCCCTATATTGCTTGATCGATGATGAATCCTAGCTTGAGCTTCAATCTCTAGCTTAATCCCCCTTTCTCTCCTTCAAGGCTTGATGAATTTGTGGCTCAAAATCCCAGAAAAATGCCTTCAATCCCCAGGAATCCGAACTCCCTTCATCTTCCTTTCATTTTTCGCCTTTATACCTTCAAAACCGCTGTATCGGCGCCCAGACGTGACCTAAATGGCACCTAGGCGCCGGATGCAGAGTTCGAACAGTTTTCTTGCTTTTCAGCGCAAAAATTGTGTTTTCTTCATAACTTTCTCCACGGACCTCGGATTTGGATGATTCAAGTTGCCACGTGAAGCCAAGACGGAGATCTACAACTTTATAGAAGAAAACTTCCTCAAATTAGATTTCAAAATATGCTGAAATACAATGTTTTTGTGCACTTTACGTCGATTGCAGTTATTTTCCACCTTTACTCAATAAGCACATAGATTATACGCATATGTGGCATAAATCAAGCGATAAATGAATCTAAAACATAAACATAAGGGCTTAAAAACACGTAAAAATGACTCTTATCAGAGCATTTTCTTAAAAGAAAATAATGACTTTTTCCTTATTTATGGCTCAGTTTTCTTCCTTTTCGTGCATTTTTAGGTTTCAACTTGAACATATAAATTGTAGACTTTCATATGAACTTTGTAACGCCACAAGAATGAGATTATTTCGATGCCCTGTTGAAGAAATACGACAAAGCAAAAGAACAACATTTGAGCATTTTCTTAAAGAAAATAATGACTTTTTCCTTATTTACGGCTCAGTTTTCTCCCTTTTTCGTGCATTTTTAGGTTTCGACTTGAACATATAAATTGTAAACTTTCATATAAACTTTGTAACGCCACAAGAATGAGACCATTTTGATGCCCGGATGAAGAAATACAATAAAACAACATTTGAGCATTTTCTTAAAGAAAATAATGACCTTTTTCCTTATTTCCGGCTCATTTTTCTCCCTTTTTTGTGCATTTTTAGGTTTCGACTTGAACATATAAATTGTAGACTTTCATATAAACTTTGTAACGACACAAGAATGGGATTATTTAGATACCCATTTGATGAAATACGACAAAGCGAAAGAGCAACATTTGAGCATTTTCTTAAAGAAAATAATGACTTTTTCTTATTTGCGGCTCAGTTTTCTCCCTTTTTCGTGCATTTTTAGGTTTCGACTTGAACATATAAATTGTAAAATTTCATATAAACTTTGTAACGCCACAAGAATGGGATCATTTTGATGTCCGGTTGAAGAAATACGATAAAACAACATTTGAGCATTTTCTTGAATAAAATAATGACTTTTTTCCTTATTTTCGGCTCATTTTTCTCCATTTTTCGTACATTTTTAGGTTTTGACTTCAACATATAAATTGTAAACTTTCATATAAACTTTGTAACGATATAAGAATGAGATCATTTCGATGCCCGGTTGAAGAAATACGACAAAGCAAAAGAGCAACATTTTACCATTTTCTTAAAGAAAATAATGACTTTTTCCTTATTTAAGGCTCATTTTTCTCCTTTTTTCGTGCATTTTTAGGTTTCGGTTTGAACATATAAATTGTAGACTTTCATATAAATTTTGCAACGCCATAAGAATGGGATCATTTCGATACCCGGTTGAAAAAATACGACAAAGCAAAAGATCAACATTTTACCATTTTCTTAAAGAAAATAATGACTTTTTCCTTATTTTAGGCTCATTTTTCTCCCTTTTTCGTGCATTTTTAGGTTTCGGTTTGAACATATAAATTGTAGACTTTCATATAAATTTTGTAACGCCATAAGAATGGGATCATTTCGATACCCGGTTGAAGAAATACGACAAAACAACATTTGAGCATTTTTTTGAAGAAAATAATGACTTTTTCCTTGTGTTCGGCTCATTTTTCTCCCTTTTTCGTGCATTTTTAAGTTTCGACTTGCACACATAAATTGTAGACTTTCATATAAACTTTGTAACTCCACAAGAATGGGATCATTTCGATGCCTGGTTGAAGAAATACGTTAAACAACATTTGAGCATTAAAAGATGAAAATACTACATTTGAGCATTTGAATGTTGCTTTATCGTATTTCATCAACCGGTCATCAAAATGATCTTATTCTTGTGGCGTTACAAAGTTTATATGAAAGTCTATAATTTATATGTTCAAGTCGAAACCTAAAAATCCACGAAAAGGGGAGAAAAATGAGCCGAAAACAAGGAAAAAGTCATTATTTTCTTAAAAAAATGCTCAAATGTTGCTTTATCGTATTTCTTCAACCGAGGATCGAAATGATCTCATTCTTGTGGCGTTGCAAAGTTTATATAAAAATCTACAATTTATATGTTCAAGTTGAAACCTAAAAATGCACAAAAAAGGGAGAAAACTGAGCCGTAAATAAGGAAAAGGTCATTATTTTCTTTAAGAAAATGCTCAAATGTTGCTATTTTACTTTGTCGTATTTTTTCAACTGGGCATCGAAATTATCCCATTCTTATGGCGTTACAAAGTTTATATGAAAGTCTACAACTTATATGTTCAAGTCGAAACCTAAAAATACACGAAAAAGGGAGAAAACTAAGCCGCAAATAAAGAAAAAGTCATTATTTTCTTCAAGAAAATGCTCAAATGTTGCTCTTTTGCGTTGTCGTATTTTTTCAACCAGGCATCGAAATGATCCCATTGTGTGGGGTTACAAAGTTTATATGAAAATCTACAATTTATACGTTCAAGTCGAAACATAAAAATGCACAAAAAAGGGAGAAAAATGAGCCGAAAACAAGAAAAAAATATTAATCCGTAATTAAAAAATAAAAAGGAAAATCGTCTTCAATTTTTCTTAAATTAAAAAAAAATAACATTGTTTGAAGACGGCATGGTATATGTCATCTTCTAATTGGAAGACGGCATATGCCAACTTGTATTATATATATAACTTTTTTAAAATTACATTATTTTGAGAATTTTTTTTTTATATATTAATCTAATAAAAAACCCTAGAGATTAGCATCTTCATATAAAGATAGGAGTTCCAAAATATCGAGTTGACTTGGCCAACTCAGCCAAATTTACAATAATCCTGTAAAAAATTTGTTTCTCTTACTGCAAATTTCCATGGCTAATAAGTTGGAATTGATGATTTTTTTTCCAAAAAACTTCACCAATACAAGTTTGCACTTGCAGGAGCAGGTTTGTTTTTCTTTTAAAGTACTCGACTCTAATGCTTCTTGATTAATTCTGGGTTTTTGAGTTTTGAAAGTGTTATCAATTATACAGTGAAAACTTGAGTGACAATTTTTTGAATTAAAGCAAGCGAGGAGACAGGTAAGATCCCAAAGTGAAATAATGATAACGCAAATTCAAATTGAATTTTTTTGTCAAACTGATCTGCCTGCCACCAAAGTACAAATTTTATGAACTCAGTCCTGTAGCACTTAATTTCAAAAGATTAGTATAAAAGTGATTACTATTGGTATTTACTTTTTTTTTTTTAAGGAAACGATAAATATATATTAGGCTAAGTCAGTCACAAACAAACTCAAAACAACTCCGGTAACAAACAAATGAGCACCACGTGCTAGACAACAAACAATACAAATACTAGTTCTAAGCGAAACAAACAACGAAAATTAGAAACGAAATGACCCACAGAAGACATGTCTTCCGATGGTGAAATAATTTTTTGAAAGAGGGAAAGACAAACACCCTCGAGAATCACATAACGCCAACCTTGCAGATTCAACGTAGTAAGCCCATCTACACACGCCAATGCCTGGGCAACAATCCCCACTCCTACACCGTACGGATCAGGAAAAAGGGTTCCATCAAAGGTAATTTTCACCCACCCAATTGCTGGCGGAGACCAATGTACGCAAGTTGTATCAATTTTTTGAGAGCCGATCTTCTTATGTAGCTCAACAACAATGAGAACAACACTAAGATGCCACCACTATAAACTAAAAAAGAACATAAAACAGACATACGAGACAAAAAGATAAAACAAGATAAGACTGAGAAAACACAACAAAAAAACAAAACCACTCCATATTTTACTCGAAGGAACCACCGGAGACACGCTTGAGAAAGTCGATCCAAGAAACTCCGGTGAAAAAGACGAGCACAAAATCTGGAGCGTGGAGATGGTACTCAAATCATTCATCAAGACCGGGGTAACCATCAAAGGATTGCATCTTTTTGACTCGGGCAGCAACAGAGAGGGGTATTCGACCTGATTTAGAGCCAAAATCAGAGGTGGGGAAGTGATTTCCGGTGGTGGAGAGCTCAAATCTGGAGGTGGAAGGCCCGAGATAGTTTCCGGTGGTGGTCATCGAGATGGATGAAAAATGGCGAAAAATAGAGAGAGGAGAATGAAGATGAAGGAAGAAAGAGAAAAATGGAGGAAAACCACCAAAAAGTGGTGGAGAAAACCACCCAAAAGTGGTGGTGAAGGAACCCAAAACTGCTGCTTGGAGGCAGCAGTTCAGGAGATGCAAAACCCTAGTTTTACTATTGGTATTTACTGAAAACATTTAATGACATCGAAACTTGGACAAAGATTAATTTGTGATAAAATTTTCCCACTAAGTTGTTGTCATCACTAATTTTAATAGTGACAACTTTAATATAAAGAATTATTCGTGTAATATAAAGAATCATTAATAAATTTATTAATCTTAAATTTTGGGCTTTTCAAAATGAAAGTTGGTGAAACCAATTTTTTTAATTGAAAAAATTTATCATGAGTTTTTTTAATATAAACATTTATATTAGCGGGTTTTTAGTAATTATTTCAAAAAAATAACATGTTCATATATATTTACTAAGTTATTATTTTTTCTTGTCCTAACTTTGCTCCCCCGTCAGATTGAATGCCAATAATTAATGATCACGAGGATCTCGGAATAGAACTTCGTTTGATTATTACAGTACACATGCAGGATGAAAGAGAATTGTGAACAGGTTTCTTCTAATTATAATGGGATATATAAGAAAGTTGACATATATTTTTTGCATGAAAAGAATTTGCTTATTCATTATATCATCAGCTTAATTAATTATCTTGGCTACATTAATGTTTGCATCTTTCTTAATTTATGTTGCTATGAACAATATAACTAAATATATAGCGTTAGGTTGATGAACATTTCAGACTACTAGCCCTCCAGATTCTGCAGAACCTTTAAGCATTAGGCATGCATGTAAGAATGCCTCAATAGTCACAACCCAACCAATGAAGTATTAATTATTGTAACAACTTGATGAGAAAAAATATTGTCATAGAGTACATTTGTGTAATTATACTTCATTAGTAATTTTCTCAATTTTTTAATTACTATTAAACAACTTTATCATATTGTTGTCATCTCTGGTGTAAGTATTTGATCTTCATACAATAAAATCCCCGTCCTTTTAAAAAATCATATACAAAGGCATTGGACATATATTTTTTTGGGGTAAAGTTGACATATATCTTCATACAATAGAACTTCACAACTTTTTCTTATTTGAATTTTAGTCACATTCGTTATAGATTTCTTACATTTAATCTCATAATTTTCAAAATGTCTCAAATTTAGACTCACCAAACATTTTCATCCAAATTTAACGGTCAACTCCGCTAGTCAATATTTGGACTCTTTTTTGGGAGATTTTCTGTTTGAGTGACACGTGATATTGAATATAATTCGTGTGTGAATACATTCACCCATAAAAAAAAACAATCAAAATGTTGACTAATATGATGGAGTAATTGACCGTTAAATTTTGGATGGTTGGGACTAAATATGAGATATTTTAAAAGTTATAGAACTAAACATGAGAAATCTCAAACAAAAAATGCAACTTTCCCGTAAATAGTATTAACATTGTTTTTTATTTTTGAACATTAAAAATCCATTTTGGCTTCCCGTGATTAGCTAAAATTTCATTTTCCAGGTACGTAGCATCAGAAACTCGCAAGAAAATCCAAAAACCATGCACAACAATGAGCACAGAATCAGGAATTATCCTCTGCAATAAAACACATGAAAGCTCCATCATCAGCCGTTGAAACCTTCACACACAACTCCAAAGCCGCATCTGATGACCTCAAGAGCATACTCGAAAACTTCTTACTATTGACATCCAAGAAATCATGCAACTACTTTTTTTTTTTTTTTTTTGGGGTTTTCACAGAGTTTTCACCGCCGATCGCACTAACTAATCCCCTCGTTTATTGGAGGCACCTCGAAGGGTGGGACAACTGACCCAGAGTTTTCAATAGTTCTCCATACCCAAGGCGAAGGATCAAACCCTCTCCACTTGGTTAAAGGAGGAGGAGTCCTTTCGACTCCACCACACCTCTGAGTTTGAAATCATGCAACTACTAATGGTACGTTGCATCAACACTTATGGACATCATTAAATCTGTCGAGAAAATTTCATTGCTTGTTCATAAATTCGCCCAAAAGGCGTGTTTTAAAAAGGCGAAATCGCCAGATAAACAACAACAGCTGATTCATGCCGCAATTGTGAAAATGGTGATCGCATCGTGATTGATATTACAGCTTGACTAGTACTAACTCGTCGGAGAAGAAATCGCCAACCGATATATGGAGAGAGATAGCAAAGCTAGCGCGATCATTCAAAAAGACAATGATTTTTAATTGTATATTATAAATTGTTAGGGATTATGCCCTAAAAATCCAATTGTATGATGCATTTGTTATTGATTTATGAAATTGTTTTTTTACAAGTTATGAGCATAATTGAAATTATACTATAAGATAGACGTAGTCCATAATTACATATGATAATCCAAATGGAAGTGTTGTTCCATGGGAAAAGACTTGGATTTTTTTCCATATGTTATTATAAATGGGTTGTAGTCGGTGATAAGAATGGGCGTCTTATCTGCTAAAAACTACAATATACTATATTTGATGATTTGTCTTAATCATGGGAATATGGATTCCAAATGTATAGTATATTCGTGTAAATCAATAAGATTGAAATACTGAACCGGACCAAACAGATTATTTATTTTTACTACTGTTGAAAATAAATAATTTTGTACAATAACTCTTAATCCTATGATTGTCGTGGACTAATGCATCTAATGTACATTGCTTTGATATATTTAGAAGTGAGGTCTTCGGTGGCCAATATACTTTATACATTGGGTAATGACATAAAAATGTGATTGGAAAGGACATTCATATGGAATCTATAATCTCCATGAGAGATAAGATATATCCCCTATAATGAATTTGCAATGTTCAATTTTTCTAAAACTTTGGCCAAAGTGTTTCAAGTGAAGTGTCACTAAAATTATATGAAAAATAGTTTTTTCATTTGGAAAATTGATAAGAAGCAAATTGAGCATTATAGGATAAGATGTGAAGAATAAAATAATAGTAGTATTAATTTTATTTTTTCAAGGATATTTAATAGAGGAGTTAATGAAATATTTCTTTACGAAAGAATGGGAACTCAAAAATAAATTGAAGTTAATTTTAGAGTGCAATAATATTTATTTAGTGGAATTAAATATTGTTAAGTGATATTAAATATTATCATGTGATGATAATTTGATTTAATCTACTTGGAGCTAAAATTAATTTTCCCTAAGGTCCCTTCGCAAACCTCAAATTGAAACTCTACAAATAAATACTAAAGTATCCATTAGATGGATAAGTTTGAACTTAGATGAAAAATTAACGTGGGAAATATGTTTGGAAAAAGATATTTAATTAAATAGTGAAGGAAAAAGAAATTAAATTAAAAAAAAAAATCGCACGTGAACAGTATGCGTGTACTGTTCACGTGCGCAGCCAGCCAACCGGCTGCCAATAGTCAAAATTTCCTTTTTCCTTTTTCACCCCACTAAGTTTTCTTTATCTTATTTAACAACCCACTTAATTTTTTTTTAATCAAATTTCATTTTTTTTTCACCCTATATAAAGGGGTATCATTTACAAGTTCAAATGCACCAAACAAAACGAAAGCAAGTAGTTCTTGTATATTTTACGAGAGCAAGCTAGCTTTTAAGAAAATAAAATTTCTCTTACGGAGTTTTATTTTAGTAGTATTTTTTTGAAGCCCACACTCCCGAGTTTGTTGAGGCATTGCGAAGAAGGCTTTGCGGTGAACGAGTTCTTCTTCTACCGGCAAGTTCCAATCTTCGGTGTAAGGTTTGTTTTCTTCATTTTCAATTATTATTGTTTTATAGTTATTCAATTATTGTTTTTAATTAAAGTGTTTAATTATGTAGTCTTTTAATTGTTAGCTATAGATAGGCAATAATAATTATTAATTAAAGTGTTTAATTAATTTCTTTAAGCCATAGTTTGTATGCTTTATTTTTTGATGTTATGCATGTACGCATAAGAGTTAAGTCTCTATTTTAATTCCGCTGCGTACCAATTTGGGTTCGATTTTGAATCGATTTTCCCAACAACTGGTATCAGAGCTAGGCTCTTGATACGTACATGTGAGATATATTGGTATGATGACATGTTATTTATTTTAGAATTTTGATTCTAGCTTTAGACATGTATCGGTTATTATGATATAAGCATTCTCGTATGATTGCATCACTTGTTTAAATTGTTTAAAGAACATGAATGCATGTTTATATTTTTTATTCAACATGATAAATATGATATGATCAATTGTGTTATTTAAATTGTTTAAATAAATGTTGGATATCTAATATTCCACCTAAATATAGTTGTAGTGTTATATTGTGCTATTAAATTAATCTAGTTAATTCTGTCTAGGAGATTGGGTTTTAAGCGCGACCGTTGTGACGCCTCCAATCTTTCCTGGGAATTAAATCTAGTTAATTCTGTCTAGGAGATTGGGTTTTAAGCGCGACCATTGTGACGCCTCCAATCTTTCCTGGGAATTAAATCCAGTGTGATTTTCTAGTACAATATTTACTCTCTATTTTTTATGGAATATCACTTTGAGTTCCACAAACAAGTGATATCATTATGTTTAAAATCCACAAGTTTTTTTTTTTAAAATATCAAGTGGGAGCGAGATTCAAGAGTTGAATTCTCATGGCCTCCATTACTGATCTAACGGTGTAGCGAGTGAATATTATTCCCTGAGGAAGGTATTCGCTCAAGGTTACAAGATTAGATCCTTGATGGGTAGATTGAAGTATGCATAAACGAGTGCGATCACGCTGCCGTGGAGTATCTCGAATATCATATGAATATCTAAGTAATGGTGTACACTTGTTTAGGAAAACATATTAGCCTCCCCGAGGAGCTCTGTTATGTCATCCAAAAGGCTGAAAATTAATATGGTGGGTTAATGATATTTAGTAAGAGTTACAAGATAAAAACATATTAACTGAGAAATGTTCTCGCCTAAATTTTTTATATTTTTCGGTCCTGCCGCCAGGAAGGAAAATGTATAAAGATAGGTTATCATTGCATGTACAAAATTATGGTTATGTGAATATTTTTGTTCATTTGCTAAAAGTTTTGACTCATAACTTCTTGTAAATTTTACAGTTTTCATATATGGCATCTATAAGTCCTCTGCAATCTATCCTTAAAGAAAATAAGTTACTAGGACCTAACTATGCCGAGTGGAAAATGAATCTTGAAATTGTGCTAACTCATGATGAGCACAAGTTTGTTCTTGGAGAACCATGTCCTCCAGTTCCTGCTACTAATGCATCACAAGCTATTAGGAACCGTTATGAACGGTGGATTAAAACCAATGAGATGGCAAAATGCTATATCCTAGCATCTGTGTCTAATATTCTCAAGCATCAGATGCAAGAGATGGTGACTGCTTCAATGATGATGCAACATCTCAAGGAGATGTTTGGAGGGCAGGATAGGGCAAGCAGACATGAGCTCATGACGAAGATGCTTACTGCTAAGATGTCTGAAGGAACACTAGTTCAAGAGCATGTCATGAAGATGATGGCTTACCTAAATGAACTAGAAATCCTTGGTGCAAAATTGATAGTCAAACTCAGCAGGCTATGATCCTGAACTCTCTGCCAAGTTCATTTAATCAATTTAGGCTTAACTATTCTATGAATGCTAAAGATTACTCATTACCTGAATTGATGAATGAACTCCAAGTCGCAGAAGGTGTTCTGAGGGCTAAAGGGAGTGTCAATTTTTCTCAGACATCTGGTACTAAAGCTAAGAAATGGAATGCCAAGAAATGGAAAAAAGGAAAGAATAATGGTGCTACTGTAGCAACAAAAATTCAAAAGAAAGCCAAATCTGCAAAAGGAAATTGTTTCCATTGTAAAGAAGATGGCCATTGGAAAAGGAATTGCCCCAAATATTTAGCAAGTCTTCCTGCTAAAACTGGCAAGGCACCCAATCAAGGTATGAGGATATCTTGTTTACTTGAAACATGTTTAGTTGGAAGTCCACCAGGTTCCTGGTGTGTGGATTCTGGATCAACTAATCATATTTGCAATATGTTGCAGGGGTTTCAGCTGACCAGGCAGCTAAGTGATGGTGAAATGTACCTGATGATGGGAGATGGTACAAGCGTGCCAATAGTAGCTATAGGACTTGTTAATTTATTTTTCAAGAACAAAGTATTAATATTAAAAGACTGTCTTTATGTACCTTCTATTCGTAGAAATTTGATTTCTGTTAGTTGTTTGATGGATGATGGTTTTACTGTCATTTTTTAACAAGGTTTTTCTATTAAGCATAATAAATCGTTTATTTGCAAAGGTACTCAGAATGATAGTTTATTTTTATTATTTCCTGATACATACTCTGTTGGTAATTCTGAGGCTAATACAAGTAAACAAATATTACCATTAAAAAGAAAGACTCCTATGACTGATGAAGCATATAAGTGGCACTTGCGTTTGGGTCATATTAATTCTAACAGGATCCAAAGACTGGTATCTGATGGACTTATAAGTCAATTAGATCTTAAGAATTTACCAGTCTGCGAATCATGTTTGGAAGGAAAAATGACCAAGAGGCCTTTTAAAGGAAAAGGAAATAGAGCCACACAATTGCTTGAATTGATTCACACCGATGTCTGTGGACCAATGAGCATTCAGGCAAGAGGAGGTTTTGAGTATTTCATAACTTTTATAGATGATTACTCAAGGTATGGATATATATATCTAATGAAACACAAGTCTGAATCTTTTGAAAAGTTCAAAGTGTTTAAGGCTGAAGTTGAAAATCGATTAGATAAACATATCAAATCACTTAGATCAGATCGAGGTGGTGAATATCTATCAAGGGAATTCTTGGACTTCTTAACTACAAATGGGATTAGATCTCAACTTACTGCACCGGGTACACCCCAGCAGAATGGTGTTGCAGAAAGAAGAAATAGAACGTTGATGGAAATGGTAAGGTCCATGATGAGTCATGCGACTCTATCTAGTTCTTTTTGGGGATATGCACTTAAAACAGCTGCGTATTTATTGAACTTAGTTCCTTCTAAGTCAGTTCCTAAAACACCTGTGGAGTTATGGATTGGGCGAAAGCCGAACATTAAATATCTCCGTATTTGGGGATGTCCAGCACACGTGTTAAGAAAGGATCCTGCAAAGTTGGAATCAAGAACAGAAGTATGCTTGTTTGTAGGATATCTTAAAGAGACTAGAGGTGGTCAGTTTTATAGTCCTAATGATCATAAGGTATTTGTAAGTACAAATGCCAAGTATCTTGAGGATGAACTATTAAATGACTACAAGAGTCGAAGTAAGCTTGTATTAGAAGAGATGACAGTATCAGATACTACATCTGAACAGCCTAATATAACTGAGAACATAGATAATACATATGATGTACCTAATATAACTACTGATGTGGAACCTAGTACACATGAGTCACGTCGTAGTGGGAGGATTATCAGACGACCTGGTAGATATCTTCAGAAAACCCTTGTGGTTGAACCTGAACATGAATCTGATCCTCTCAGCTATAAAGAAGCTCTAGAAGATATAGATGTTGACCAATGGGTCACTGCAATGAAATCTGAGTTGGAGTCAATGTACTCAAATAATGTTTGGGAACTTGTAGAGGCACCGGAAGGTATTAAGCCCATTGGATGCAAATGGGTCTACAAGAGAAAGAGAGGAATAGATGGGAAGGTAGAGACCTTCAAAGCAAGGCTAGTGGCGAAGGGTTACACCCAAGTGGAAGGCATCGATTATGATGAAACTTCTCGCCGGTAGCTATGTTTAAATCTATAAGGATTCTCTTATCCATTGCAGCTCATTATGACTATGAGATATGGCAAATGGATGTTAAGACAGCATTCTTGAATGGAAATCTTCAAGAAGAAATCTATATGATACAACCAGATGGATTTTCAGTTGAAAAACAGGAGCATATGGTATGCAAACTGAATAAGTCCATTTATGGACTTAAGCAGGCATCTAGATCATGGAACATCAGATTCAATGAAGCTATCAAATCTTTTGGATTTGAACAGATACCCGATGAACCATGTGTGTATAAGAGACATCATGAAAAGGTTATAATGTTCTTAGTGCTTTATGTGGATGATATCCTACTCATTGGAAATGATGTAGGAACGTTGTCTGTTGTTAAGATTTGGCTGTCCAATCAATTTGATATGAAAGACCTAGGTGAAGCTAGTTATGTTCTAGGGATCAAACTTTTGCGAGATCGAAAGAACAAGATGTTAGGCTTATCACAAACTGCATATATAGATAAGATACTGGCAAGGTATAACATGGCGGATTCCAAGAAGGGGTCATTGCCTTTTAGACATGGAATCCAGCTTTCTCGAGAACAGTGTCCTAAAACACTTGAAGAGGAAGAACACATGAAGAATGTGCCCTACGCTTCAGCTGTGGGTAGTCTCATGTATGCTATGCTTTGTACAAGGCCTGACATTTGTTATGCAGTAGGGGTGGTTAGTAGATATCAATCGAACCCTGGACCAGAACATTGGGTAGCAGTAAAGCATATCTTGAAGTACTTGAGAAGGACTAGAGATTATATGCTTATCTATCACAGTGAGGAGCTGTTACCAATAGGTTACACAGATTCAGATTTTCAATCTGATAGTGATTCTAGACGTTCCACTTCGGGATATGTGTTTACTCTTGGTGGAGGAGCTATTAGTTGGAGAAGCATAAAACAATCTTGCATTGCGGACTCCACCATGGAAGCTGAATATGTGGCGGCTTCTGAGGCTGCTAAAGAAGCTTATTGGCTGAGAAAATTTCTTTTAGATCTAGAGGTTGTTAGACATGGGTTAACACCAATCATACTCTATTGTGATAACACTGGTGCTGTTGCCAATTCTAAAGAACCTAGAAGTCATAAGCGTTCAAAGCACATTGAAAGGAAGTATCATATAATTAGAGATTATGTAGATCGTGGAGAGATTGTGGTCACCAAGATAGCATCAGCTAATAATTTAGCAGATCCCTTTACTAAAACATTGGCACAAAAGAGTTTTGATTCTCATTTAGAAGGGATGGGTGTTAGGTATGTAGCTAATTGGATTTGAGGGCAAGTGGGAGATTGTTAGGGATTATGCCCTAAAAATCCAATTGTATGATGCATTTGTTATTGATTTATGAAATTGTTCTTTTACAAGTTATGAGCATAATTGAAATTATACTATAAGATAGACGTAGTCCATAATTACATATGATAATCCAAATGGAAGTGTTGTTCCATGGGAAAAGACTTGGATTTTTTTTCATATGTTATTATAAATGAGTTTTAGTCGGTGATAAGAATGGGCGTCTTATCTGCTAAAGATTACAATATACTATATTTGATGATTTGTCTTAATCATGGGAATATGGATTCCAAATGTATAGTATATTCGTGTAAATCAATAAGATTGAAATACTGAACCAGACCAAACAGATTATTTATTTTTACTACTGTTGAAAATAAATAACTTTGTACAATAACTCTTAATCCTATGATTGTCGTGGACTAATGCATCTAGTGTACATTGCTTTGATATATTTAGAAGTGAGGTCTTCGGTGGCCAATATACTTTATACATTGGGTAATGACATAAAAATGTGATTGGAAAGGACATTCATATGGAATCTATAATCTCCATGAGAGATAAGATATATCCCCTATAATGAATTTGCAATGTTCAATTTTTCTAAAACTTTGGCTAAAGTGTTTCAAGTGAAGTGTCACTATAATTATATGAAAAATAGTTTTTTCATTATGAAAAATAGTTTTTTCATTTGGAAAATTGATAAAAAGCAAATTGAGCATTATAGGATAAGATGTGAAGAATAAAATAATAGTAGTATTAATTTTATTTTTTCAAGGATATTTGATAGAGGAGTTAATGAAATATTTTTTTACGAAAGAATGGGAACTCAAAAATAAATTGAAGTTAATTTAGAGTGCAATAATATTTATTTAGTGGAATTAAATATTGTTAAGTGATATTAAATATTATCATGTGATGATAATTTGATTTAATCTACTTGGAGCTAAAATTAATTTTCCCTAAGGTCCCTTCGCAAACCTCAAATTGAAACTCTACAAATAAATACTAAAGTATCCATTAGATGGATAAATTTGAACTTAGATGAAAAATTAACGTGGGAAATATGTTTGGAAAAAGATATTTAATTAAATAGTGAAGGAAAAAGAAATTAAATTTTAAAAAAAAAAAATCGCACGTCAACAGTATGCGTGTACTGTTCACGCACGCAGCCAGCCAACCGGCTGCCAATAGTCAAAATTTTCTTTTTCCTTTTTCACCCCACTAAGTTTTCTTTATCTTATTTAACAACCCACTTAATTTTTTTTTAATCAAATTTCATTATTTTTTTCACCCTATATAAAGGGGTATCATTTACAAGTTCAAATGCACCAAACAAAACGAAAGCAAGTAGTTCTTGTATATTTTACGAGAGCAAGCTAGCTTTTAAGAAAATAAAATTCCTCTTACGGAGTTTTATTTTAGTAGTATTTTTTTGGAGCTCACACTCCCGAGTTTGTTGAGGCATTGCGAAGAAGGCTTTGCGGTGAACGAGTTCTTCTTCTACCGGCAAATTCCAATCTTCGGTGTAAGGTTTGTTTTCTTCATTTTCAATTATTATTGTTTTATAGTTATTCAATTATTGTTTTTAATTAAAGTGTTTAATTATGTAGTCTTTTAATTGTTAGCTATAGATAGGCAATAATAATTATTAATTAAAGTGTTTAATTAATTTCTTTAAGCCATAGTTTGTATGTTTTATTTTTTGATGTCATGCATGTACGCATAAGAGTTAAGTCTCTATTTTAATTCCGCTGCGTATCAATTTGGGTTCGATTTTGAATCGATTTTCCCAACATAAATTACGTGAGAAGTTATTAATTAAGGTAAAAGACATATTATACCGGTGTTTTCTTAAAATTGGGCACATAAGCTATGAATTATTAAAAAGAGCTGATTTTCCCCCTTATGTTTTCAGAATTAAGGCAAATAACGCCCAATCTTATTTTTTTTTATCATTTGTTAAATTAAAAATAACAAGTATACCCATATACATATAGTAATTAATCAATAACTACTGCATTTTCTTGTTGTTTGTCTATCACTTTTCATGTTCATTATAGTAATAGTTTTGATATATATATATATATATAGGTAACATATATATTTACTAATAACATAAATGTCATTTCAAAATATATACTTGTATGTATCGTTTATGGCATTATTTTGTTTTATTTCCATAATTTAATTGTTTAAATAAAATTATTAAAATGTTAATAAATGATAATATTTCATTTTGACACCATTCAAAAATGAATGGATAAAGAGGAAATTTTATCATAGTTAATTAAGGTATAGTTGTCATTATCATTTTGATAAATAATAAGAAATGAGTATGGGTTTTATTAGCATGATTTTTGAAAACACAAGACGGTAATCAGCCCTCTTATTAACACTGATATACATACCTCCTTTGAATAACACAAGGGTAAAATACCCTCTATTCAAATTATTAATTACATTAAGATTTCAATCAGTGAAAATGAGAGTGTTTAAATCACAAATGCATCGCTACAAACAAATTAAATGAAATGAAATTAAAAGAAGTTACCAATTGCCCACCCCTAGCTCTATCTATATTTTGACAGTAATGAAAGTAGGGGAATGTTTTGAGTTGTTTTCCTAGTGTGGTCATAATTTGTAATACAATTATTTTCTATTTCACTAGTTCCAATATATTCCAATATATATATATATAAAGGAATTCTGTATGGGCCCTTAATGCGCACATACTGTGGACGTAATTCCCCTGTTGAATCTGAATATTCATCTTTACTTTTTGTTTTTGGTAAGAAGAAGATTCCACGATAAATAATTAATTATACGACGACGATCAACTTGCTATTTTTTTTCATGATCAGCTGATTCATTATGATTAGATTAATAATATAATACTTTGTCTTTTCTTAAATGAGAATATTATTGGCTAGCACAAATTAATTAAGCTCTCATTAAGGATTGATAAAATTATTGGTGGTACTACTAATCCCAGTCCCACAATAGGAAAAAGGCTGAACTGAATATTCTCTTTGTCATTGTAAATCTTGGTAAGAATAATTAATTAGTGTGTGCCGTGTGGGCAGGGCACATGAAAATGCACACTTTAGTGCGATTGATTGCCATGAGCTTAATTAATTATTACCCTTATCGCTCCATTTTAGTTTTGTTTGCTCTTCATTGTCTTTTGGCATTTGTAGTTAGCTATGCACGTACGGGGATTCCTAAGCAGCTAATAACCTCGTATATATTGATGCGGGATCAAAATATGGCCGAGGTTGAAATTGAAAAACCTCGGGAAAAGTGATTTCGGGAAATAAATATGGAACATTGGGTTCGATCTGACTCGCGACTTGCCAGAGCTTCTCTTTCCTTTAATTAATTATCAATTTTGTAAATGTGATTCCTGATATCTTTAACCTTAATTAACCCATATTTATATTGTGTCTAGTGGGCTCATGGGCTTTAACCTCTCTTGGCTGGGCTTAACAATTAAAATGTTTATTACATGTTATTAATGAACATCATTTCTCTTTTATCTGTAATTTAATGCAATTTACCAATATAACCTTAATCATTATTTAGCCACATCATATATCATCCTCGTGGAGAAGACATTACTTTAAGAACACACACATATATAGGGTATGGATTAAATACATTCCATTACATTTGGTAAGATATAAGACTCAATCTACACCATTGATACCGTTTGATCTCAAGATCCAGATTTAACAGCTATTTTCTGTTTATATTTTTTTTTTAATGAGGGCAGGGGCATCTTAGTCAATGAAAAATGGGCTAAAAAATTCACTTTCCTGCAACTATTTTTCTATCAAACTCTTCCGAAAATACAATTATTAGTTAAGAAGCAGCGAAAAATCTGGAAAGCCTAATTAAAAAAGCAGCTTACAAGAACGAGATCGAAAATGAAGAAGAAAGCTAAATAATTGGCTACGACGGCCATTACTGATGATGATGATGATTTCTCCTCAAGAACAGTCATGGCGGAAGAGAAGAATCTGTTGTTGTCTATGATGCACGGACACGCGTAAAAATCACCCCGTGCAGTGTCCGACACACGCCGAACACGGACACGGCCCGGACATGGCACCGGGACGTGTCGGACATGGCAATGGTGTGTCTAGAATTAAAAATAATTAAATAAAGCTCGGACTCGGCCAGGACACGGCACGGACACTGCCAGGACACTCCGGACTGATTTTTTGCATTTTTTTGCATTTTTTTTATATTTTTAATATATATGTATTTATATATATATATATATATGTAATTATATATATATATGAAGTTTTATAGTTTACAGAAGCATTGTCATTAATAAGTTGTTATTTTGTATAAAAATAGGTTGCTTATATACAAATAGTGAATATATATATAGGCTGTTATTAATAAGCTGTTGAATTGTTGATTATTGTCTAATGACTAATAGGTGTTCAATTACTCATAAGTTTATAACATATTATATATATATATATAAAATAAAATATGGGCAGACGTGTCCGAGCCGTGTCCGTGTCCTAATTTTTAAAGAATTGACGTGTCCGGTGTCCGTGTCGTGCAGTGTCCGTGTCTGTGCAACATAGGTTGTTGTTACTTAAATAATTGATTTGAATTTGGAAGCTCCTAATGAGAAATTGAAAACTAATTAATCACACATAATTTCAGTTTTATTATTATGGGAAAGTTTTAGCCAGATGAGACTACGCACAGGCAATGGGATGATGAATGAATAATTCTCTGGCTATACTGTATAATGAGTTATAATATACTGTATAATGGCTTATAAGATATTGTATAATTGAATATTTTTAATATGTTATAAACACATACTGTATAATGAGTTATAATATACCGTATAATGTGTTTTAACATACTGTATAATGGCTTATAAGATATTGTATAATTGAATATTTTTAATATGTTATAAACACATACTGTATAATGAGTTATAATATACCGTATAATGTGTTTTAACATACTGTATAATGGCTTATAAAATACTGTATAATTGAATATTTTTAATATCTTATAAATACATATTGTATTATGAGTTATAATATACCATATAATGTATTATAACATACTATATAATGGCTTATAAGATACTATATAATTGAATATTTTTAATATGTTATAAACACATACTGTATAATGAGTTATAATATACTGTATAATGTGTTATAAGATACTGTATAATGGCTTATAAGATACTGTATAATTGAATATTTTTAATATGTTATAAACACATATTGTATAATGAGTTATAATATACCGCATAATATGTTATAACATACTGTATATTAGGGAAAAAGAACGAGACCTTATAAGGGTTGCCAGAAACGATGAACATTCCAGTTCAGTTGGACACATTTCCTCATCCGACATTGACAGTATGATTATAGAGACAACCACCTCAATTCTTTTCCAATTTTTTCTTATTTAATTTAATAACAAATGTATATATATATATATGTATATATAATTGGTGAATGTACACTAATAGTTTAAATTCAATCAAACTCGATCTATAGAATTTCATTATCTATAGTAACCTGATTCTCCATGAACAATTGAAAAGGAAAAAACAAAAGAATGAGAAAAAAAGAGAAGCAGTGAAAGACCAGAGAAGAAGTGGGAGTCTCGCATCTAAGAGAGAAGACGATGAAAAGTTTCTGATACGTGGATTTGTGGGCTTTGAAAAATAATATCATTTGACTATTATACCCCTAATCCAATTAAAATCAATTTCCCCACTTGTTTTTTTATTCCTTTTTGGACTGTTGAATTTAATAGATTCAATAGTGTAGATTTAATTTTATATCTTATCTAATATAGGATATATATATATATATATATATATATATATATTCACTTTAAATAATACTGTTTTGTTAGTTTTTGTTTTTCTCATCAAAATCCCAAATTCAAATATAGTATCAGTTTCTGTTTCCATTGACGGATTGGTACTTTTTGAATGTTAACCCGCGATTAAAAGTTAAAATTCACTTTTAGAATGGAAAATGCAATTTGAACCTATGTTTGGATTTTTGGCAAAATTGAAGAAATTCAAATTTTTATGATGGTCAATTTTACAAATATTAACTATTTCATAATCAATTTTGCAATGACGGGCCAAACATAACCTAAAACACATAGGCCAAAGAGACTGGGCAACTTCACAAGCTTGAAGCTATATTTACATTTCCTACAGTTACACATCCAGTTAACATTTTCCTCTTCCATACGTACAGACCAAAATTGAAGCCAAAATCAAAACAAAAAAATTATACCCTAAACACATCATGTCACATTGCTAAAACACATGACGCAAATAATGATTTACAAATATAGTTATATGTATCAATCTACCATCCATATATAGGGTTCTCTGCCTGTGGAGGCAAGAGATGAAGATCTTCACAATGCTGTTTATCATAATCCCTCGTTCCCGGGATTGCCCCTGTACACAACCTAAGGAACTCGTTTCCAGTAAGACAATAATGTGCAAATGCCAATCCTCCATCAACCATTGAATTCAAGTTCGGCATCGAGGTCGATTTAGTCACAGTACCCTTATTATTCCTACTCCTACCCAAATATCTATCACCTGGATTACCTAAAACCTTGTCGAGATCAGAATATTCCATGAATCTCTGTGTGGCTGCTTCCCATGAAAGGTTGTATCTTTGCTCAGGGGTAAGAGGCTGAGGCTCGTTCCCCATAGCTTCTTTTACTTTTGCAACAAAGTCTTCTGGAGTCTTGTAAGTTAAACAGTTGGGAAATTCCCTGAAGAAATCATTTGATGGGTGGTCGGCACAAACAACAAATTTTCCCATTGCAAGGGCCTCAGCTGTGGCAGTGCAGAGCACATCACTAATGCTTGGATTTATAAAGATTTTGTAACTGCCAGCAAACAAACATTTTGTTAAAAAGAGAAAAGGAAAGCATTGGAGTTCCTTATGAGAGAACAAGAATAACCTAATACAGCCACATAAAGGAAAGTTGTGCTATCGTTGGAGTTTTATCTACAGAGATTAGTATCTTCATATAAAGATACTCAGATAGTAGTTCCAAAAATCGAGTTGACTTGGGCCAACTCAACCAAATTTACAATAATCCAGAAAATTTCTGTCTCTCTTTGAATTGATTTTTTTTTCCAAAAAAACTTCATCAATTCAAGTTTGCAGGAGCCGGTTTGTTTTTCCTACTTGACTCTAATGCTATGGGTTCTGAGTTTGAAAGTGTTATCATTTATACAGTAGCAAGCGAGAAAACAGGCAAGATCACAAAATGAAATAATGATACGCAAGTTCAAGGTGAATCTTTTGTCAAACTGATCTGCGTATCCGTGTAGACAAGGTAAATGGAGGACACTTACCCCTGTAGGGAATCATCTGCATGGTCTCTGCCTTTCATGAAGTTGAGATTCAAATCTAGCCTTTTGGCGGTGCTCTGAACTTCATGAGCATCCTCTCCGTTGCCATATACATCCAAGTTGAACCCATTAAGGTCTTTCTTTTGTTTTGCTAACAAATCTATTAACTCTTTATACCCTTTTGCCCAAACCATCTTCCCTAAGAAATATGCTCCCTTTGAAAAAGCTTGCTCTCCACGCTCCTTTTCTGCAGCTACTTTTTCTCCAATTTTTAAGAACTTTGGATTTACACCATGAACATTGCAAATCACAGACTTGGGTAAATCCTGAGTAGCAGCAGACAACCGAAGGACCTGTACAGAATGATATGCACTGTCATTGCTGACATCATCTAGACTTTTCAATTATTCAAATCAAAAGACAAACCATTCTCTAAATATCAATTTATTTTCTGGAAAGTCGCGAATTAAAATAGAGGGTTTCTGATCATCAGGCCGAATTCAGATAAGGACCAATTGAGAAAGGACTACTACCTTGTGACAGTATGCTCTCACTACCAAATTGTTTATGTGTTTAACAAGGAAAGCTTGTAAAGCACCATTCTTCTCCCTCTTGATGTACTCCAAGTAATTTGTGTGAACAACGCCAACAACATGGTTGAATTTATCAGTCCAGCGTTTACCATGATGGTACCAGTTCAAATGTTCCGGCTCTTCTAGGATTGCAATGTCAGCATCCTTGGATGAAATAAACTGAGAAGTATCTCCAGCAGGTATAATACTCCTTCTTGCTTTTGAGAACTAGGGCAAAACATACAAGTGTTAGAACAGTGAATCAAAAAAATGAAGTTATATCAATACATGAAGTGGAGGCCCATTGTGGTAGCATAAGTCTTCACAGTTCCACACACTCAATCATATTCTTGTTCTGTACACTATAAATATGTAAGCATGTAGTTCAATTACTGATAACCCAAAAATCTCGTAAATGCAATACAATACTATCAAGAATCAACATATGATCCAAAAATAAGTTCTTAACAAACATGTTACACAAAAGAGTGGGTTATATGAAAATTCCTGATTCAACATCACCAGGCAAAAATGGGAAGCTTATACATGAATATGACAGTAAATTTATTCATCAGCCTCTACCTTTCCTGGGTAAAATGATATCTTGAAGTCCGTCTTAAAGCCAACCCTTTCCTCAAGCCAACTGCGTATATAACTTTCCTGCTCCTCAGGCGAGCTGAAAGTGAGATTGTTGGGATAAACAAGCTCTTGATCAGATCTACAAAGCCATGGAACCAAAAGTGTGACATTCTGCTTCTCAGATTTTGCTAAATATGCCGCTCGGAACAATGGATTTACAGCTGTCCCTGTCATCCAAGGAAGGCTGGCAGTGGTGACGATAGCAACATGCCTCTTTTTGTCGGACACATCATGTTTACCAAAGTCACTCCAAAAGCCACCTTCATAAGAGTGCCCCGTACTTTGGACAACACTGGCTATCCTTAAATCCAACTCATCATTGATGTTCTCACTTTCAACAATAGACGACTCTCCTCCAGCTAAAGAACGCAGTAGAAGTTGATTTTTGCGTTTGCTGCACAAACTTTCAACTATCTTGTCTGATATGCCTGCCACGAAAGTACAAATTTTATGAACTCAGCTGGCTGCACTGTAGCACTTAATGTCAAATGAGAATGATGTAGTGTGACTGGGTCCGAAGATGAGAAAAGAGACGCAGATCAAGGTCAATATTTCATAAAGCAAGATTTTTAAACAGAAGGTAAAAGAAAATCACTAATTCCATCATGTTTAGGTACCAAATCACTGGGCCATGTTTAGTGATCTGAAACATGTGAAATGGAAAGAATTTCTTGGTTCTAGCCTCTTTTCCTCTTAAAATAAGGAAGAAATCCCATTTCTAAGACCAATCCAGAACGATTTTTTAGAAAGGAAATTGCAATTTCATAGACGTTCGCACGACAGATTGACCAAAACAAACTAGAAACATGCACAGAACAATGAATATATATTTTAACAGTAATTTCTGTTGTTTTTTTTCTTTGGGACAAATCATTTAAGCTACTAGGTTGGCAAGAAATAGGCTCGGCATTAAGAATTTCACCAAACTTTCGAGCTAATGTTATGCAAAGAACATAACTTAGTGCATTTGGAACTGCATAC
Source organism: Buddleja alternifolia (assembly GCA_019426215.1). Taxonomy (NCBI): domain Eukaryota; kingdom Viridiplantae; phylum Streptophyta; class Magnoliopsida; order Lamiales; family Scrophulariaceae; genus Buddleja; species Buddleja alternifolia. The sequence continues at coordinate 39,062,679 of CM033398.1, forward strand.
CTCTATTAATGCCGAGTTGATCCAGTAAGGGGCTAGACTGCCTTACTAAACATGCCAACAGTTCCGGCACATCCAGGGGTGGAACTTCCTACAGGGACACGAATAGTAAACAGAAATAATTCAGTAAACAGGAGGCCGTCGTTTAACAGAGTAAACATACTTGGGGGAATTTTCTCTTACTTCATATATTTTACAGATGAAATCATATTCATTTTATGAATTTGAGTATACGCCATTGCTGCCCCTTTAATGTCAGTTGTCAAAATATCTATTGACAATTTCATACATTACACCTAGAACAATTTATTTACAGAATTTCCAGATTTGACGGTAATAATCTGACATTTTCTCTTAGAGTTTTCATCTAATCTTTTCTGCAGTTAATTCAGCAAGTAAAAAATAAATTGCAAGTCTAAAAACTCAAAATAATTACATTATATGGAACAGTACACACCAACCTTTGACTCATTTGGATCCTTGCAAATTGATTTCTGCAACAACAATTTGAAAGAGAGAAAATGCGATAAGTCAACAAATTCAAATGTCAGTAAAAGCCAGCAACTTAAGAGCACATATTTCGAAAATGTCACACCCAATCACTAGCCTGTTTGAAATGGCCATAATGATCATAAAACACTACCATAGCTGGACAAAAGAAGCCGTGTCCTTGGTTTAACTGTCATAACTGAGAAGATGCCACAGTAGATAAAGGCAGATATACTACAATGTTAACTAAATTCCAAGGCTTTTCATTCCCCAAAATAAATCATATATGCTCATTCATAAACCAGATAGTTTTAATCAGTGTTCATTCTGAGATTACCATATGATAATTGGAAACCACAAAAACTACCCCAAATCACGTCCAGGAAACAATAATAGTAAACTGGAGAGGAAGTTCTCCTTCATAAAGTATGTTTACATCCAAAATTTGACATATTATCAACATATAAAAACATTCCAAAAAACTGTATTTTAAGAATGATTTTTCATCCAACAGTTTGCTAATGTGAAGATTTCTTAATATTAAAAAGTTTCATTAAGCTTCTATGAATTAGTGAGACAAGGAGTAAATTCGGTTATCCCTGCTTCATATGAGATCAAACGAAACGCAAACGTCAAGCTGTATCTGAAACCAAGTTATTAAAACAAAAAGGTAACTGAATAGAAAGACCTCTAGAGAGAATATAGGGCTTATCCAAATCGGAAACAACTACAACGGTAATATTCATTATTCAACTTTAGCAAGAAACACTTTTATAATTTAGTCCAATTGCTACCATTTCCACTAGGCATTATTCGTTAATAGCTGGAATTGCGTCTGATATACTTCTCTATCCAACTATATCTATGGGGAAATAATTTACAAAATTCAACAACAATTGCATTCCAAATCTTAATTCCATACTGTAACGAGTAGAAACCGAATCTAACAACCCATAGTAACAGATAATCACAATGCATACATCGAATTCCTTCAAAAAAAGAACAAAAACACATACACATGCATACATCTTGTCAAGCACATCAATCACTGAAAAGTAACCAAAGGAGCATTCATGAACAAAGTAATCATAGAAAAAGAAACAGAAAATACATACCAAGCTTGATTTGAATTTCTCGACAAACTCACTATTCTTAATCCCTTCCAGAATCTCACTCGAGCTCTTGTGCTCCAATTCCCTCAGCCTCGACTTCAACTTCTTTATCGGCTCCCAGAATTCCCCAAACTGCCCCTCCTCTCTCTCCCCCACCTTAAACCTCACTCTCCTCCATTTCCGCAGCCTCAATCTCTCATCCTCCTCCTCCCCTACCTCCGCAACAATCGCGCTCTTAATCGAGGACAAATCAATCTTAATCTTTGGCCGCGGATGAAACTTGAAATCCGGCGACGAATACGCTCTTCTGATTTCCGACAACTTCGGCTGAAGCCTCTTGACGAAATCGATCTCTGCAGGCGGAGCGTGGTTGAAAGTGGCGGAGGCGGTGATAGAAGGAACACTGAACGGCGATTTCGAAGCAGAGTTCAGAAAATTCTCGAGCTCTTTATCGGCTAGGTTTTTGAAGGAATTGGCGCGGTTCTTGAGCAGCTGCAGATCGGCGTCGGCCGAAGAGCGGACCTCGCGCCACCCCTTGGATATGAAGGAGAAAGCTTTCTCCGCCGTCACGACGGAGGTGCTGGAGCGGGACGACATCGCCGTCGCGGAGGTCGACCGCGTCTCCGGCGGCTTAAAATTCATCATTTTTGATCGGTTTTTAGGGTTGCTGAATTTTCCGATGTGATGATTTTAACGGCTGAGATTTTGGTTATCTCTTCTACTATTTTAATATTCCATTCTCTGTATATATATAAGGGCTTGTTCGATACTTCATTATATATATTAATATATATAAGTTAAAAAAAATGGGGATTTCTATTTTAGGGGTTAATTTCGAGGAAGGGAGGGAGACACGTGGACCGCCACATAGGATGAATAGATGCTCGGAGTGGTGAGCTGGAGGCTTGAAATGTGGTTATTAAGCAGAGGCACGTGACAGGATTATGTGATGGGGTCTTCAAGAATTATGTTCAATCAAAAAATTTGTTCAAGGTATATGGAAAATAATTTGCATATTAGCATTATTAATTTGTCGAAGGATTTCTTTATAGAATAATAATATTCTTTTTCCGATGATTGTGGACCTTTAATTTTAATAATAAGAAAAAGATACGTACAGGAAAACTGGAAATGTAATACGCCAATTATTATTATTATTATTATTATTACTATTAATATTATTGTTATTCAAAGTGAAGAAAGTATTTTCCTTATGCATAAAGACTAAACCAATTTTTTTGAACAAAGATTTTTTTATATTTTAAAATCTGTATTTTATATTATTTAAAGTTATGTTCAGATTGAAAGCTTTGGAGGAATATGTGAATTATAAAATTTTCAAATGATTATATATTGATATAATATTGTGGTTCAAGAAATAGCTCTAAATAAGCTTAAATATTTTGAAGTCGGTCAACATCCAAAAAAAAAAAAAAACACATGAAATTAATAGGGTTAAATGCAAAAAAACCCCATGTGATATAACTGTTTTTGCTAAAACCTCCCTGTGATCACGAAATAGCCTAAAAAACCCTCCGTGTTCTTAAAAAGTCTGCAAAAAGTCATTTTTTGTTAAAAAAAACGAGCGTATTTTTCATATTTTTCACCTTTATACATGTTTATTTGTCATTTATACACTTTCCAAACAATATAAAAGAAAAAATAATATTATTTCACCCAAAAATACATATTTCTTTCTATTTTTTCTACAAAAAGTAACTTTTTGCAGACTTTTTAAGAACACAAGAGATTTTTAGGCTATTATGTGATCACATGAAATTTTTAGCAAAAACGTTAAATCACTGAATTTTTTTTTTCATTTAACCCTTTTATATTAGAAGAAGGTAAGTGGTTCAACACCTTGACTATTGTGATTTTATCTTTAAAGTTGAATTTGAACATACATTTGCTAAGTTTACTAAATATTAAACATATGTTATTAACTAAAATAATACTATTATATACACGTGTAACTTGATCAAATATACACTTTTAAAGACTCAATATTTTAAATTCAATCCTATTTTCTTTTTAATTCAAGACGAATGGGATACCCTAAATATTTAATCCCGATAAATCAGGATTGATAGTTATAATTTTGAGCTATAACGATTCTATCTAACTCCATTAAAAAAAGGAGAGCCATAATTTATGGAAATCTAATTCGAACTTAAGACCTCTCATATACAATAAGAGTTGGATATTAATATTTTTAATAAGTTGAGTGAGAAATTAGAGGAAAATGAATAACTCGTTATCAGTTGATTTCCATTTTTATCTTTGCCAAACTTGTCGCATAGCAATAATTAAGTGCCTCTGTATTTTGGACTAGATTATGTTTTAGTAGAGCTACATTAAATTAAAGTTGATTTTGACAAAAGTCGATAAGTACTGACTATTGCACAAGTGAAAACCACTTGGACGATGTTGTTTTGTTTAACAGCTGCTGCCCGCTCACGTGGACACAGATCTTATATGCCACGGACATGTGGCGAAGATTTATTGGTGACTCAATCTACGGTGCAGAATATTCGGGGCAGCGAATATCCAATTTTGTTGCGCCAATCACCTGTGTGTGCATTGTGCAAAATACATTACGCCTGTTGGGCCGCCGTACTCTCTGACCACATCTTTAGCATGTGATTTAGATTTTTCTTCCAAACTTTTGTGAATGGTTTTCAGCCATCCCTTCTTAATTTCGTTTGATATGTTTAAAGCGTTTTTGCGTTTGATTAATTATGAGATCAAATAGTTACTTTAAGCAATGAAGTCCTTTTTTATCACACGATATCTACTATTATAAATTGATATTGTATCTCATATTACAAATTATGTATATCCGACAAGTGTATATAAATCATATTAAATTTATGTTCAAGAAAATATTTTATACACATGTTATTCATACGAGAAGTATAATGGGAGATTACAATTGTGTTTGTAATAGAAAATTCGAACTGTTTTTTATACGGTGAGTTAATCAGTGTAGTTAGTCAGTTAATTTTATTATTTAATATTTATGACACCGTCGTATTGATTCATTAAAAAAATCAATATAATAATTTGTCTGTAATTCAATAAGAAACTGCAAACACGTTATGATTGATAATAACTTTTACTTCTTGGATTCTTTCACTTTATCAGTGTTCATTCGAAATACTATTCAAATGATCCAGATTTGTATTTGTGATTCTGTTTTATATCGAATTCTATTTCTCACATACATATGATACTTGACATAAAATGAAATACGAGATGAAATATTAATTAATTTAATTTGGATAACAGATCCACCGTGCAATGCATAATACACAACACTTGATCATATTAGAAGTCAAAACGTGTAGATATGCATGATGTGCTCTATAAGTTACTCATACTGGTGGAGTGCAAAATTCGAACATTTAGTTAATCAATTTTTTGATAATAAGTTATCTCAAGACCACAAAAGGCGGAACATATCCAAGACTTGTTGGTTTAATGGCATCCATCTCTCATTTTATGTGAGAGGTTCTGGGTTCGAATTCAAACTGCCACAAGTTGTAGCTCTCTCTTTCTTTATGGAGGTAGATAGAGTTTTTATGGCTCAAAAATATGACTATCAATTCGAGTTTGTCGGACTAGATATTTAGAGTACTCCCTTTGTGTTGAATTAAAAAAAAAGTCGGAACATGATTTTCTCTCTAGCAGATTATTAAAAATAAAAATGAAAAATTCAGTTCCAATCACCCCCCCCCCCCCCCCCCCCCCCCCCCACCCCACCCCACCCCAATGGACAACTTTGGATGGTTGATGAAGTTTCTGAGAATTGGATGTAGTGTTTTGTGGAGTGAGAAAAGTGTGAACCCACTAAACTTTGGAAAATACTTGATTGGATTTGGTGTGTTCCATTTGGGTGCATCCACACATATAAAAATATAATAGAAAATTATATAATTTATTATTATATTACATATTATTTTATTATATTTTTTATGTGTGTGGGTGCACCCAAATGGGACCACACCGGCTACATCCAAGTGTTTTTCCTAAACTTTGTCTCACGGGGGTTTTACCGTGCATATCGTTATCACCTGTTTATATAAACAGATTGAATAAGTTCTACGTGAAAATGGCTAAAGTTCTTGTTAGTGTCATACATTATCTAGGCTCATTGTATAGTTAGAGCTCTATTCTTGTGTAGCCTAGAGTTACATTTCTCTATATATACTTGTATCATGTACACTGTACACACTTTATTTGGACATGATGCAAGTATATATAGAGAGAGAGATTTTTTTATTTTTATTTTGGTTTATTCATGGGGTGTTCGGGTCAGCTTTCGCGCACCTCAATTAATTCCCGCTTGTTGACTGTCGCTGGCCAAACATTATTTTGACAACGTCGTGAATTGATCTTGGGAGCTCCAGCATCGACCCAATATTGTCCTAGTAGCAACCTTATACCACTAAGCCAAAAGACTTGATTATAAAGAGAGAAAGATAACCCTAATTATATAAGAAAAGAGCCTAAATAATATTCGACACTAACAATTCTTTATATGGACTGATGAGCAACAGCATCATATTTTCTTAATTTTTATAAGGCCTAAAGATATTGGGAAAGAAAGAAGAAAATCTTACGAGAGACTACTATTTTTATTATAAAATGATGTGACCTGTTAAGAATGGTTAGTGTTATCACTGTTTTTTGAGTTAGGGTGGGATGTAGAAGTAGAGGTTTCTTAGCCTTTTATCCTTTGGTTTGTATATACTAATTTTTGTATAAGATGATGGTGTAAAATTTTACAATCTGATGGTATTGTGTCTAGGTGACCTCAATTGATGTTTTTGTAAACTAGATATGCTAACGTGAGTTGAACTTTTGATACTAAAAAAATGCACATCTCCCTTAATGTATAGTTGAAGAAAGCGAATGTAGTTTTACTATAAATACTTTCGGTTTTGATGTACAGTTTCAAAATGCGTGTTCATGAACAAAATTCGTTGTCCTCTGTCCTCTAATCGTCATTCACTCTATTTGAGAAATATTGCAAATATTACAGTTCGGTTGATATTGTCATACTGACTCATCAGGCTCACGAGCCAGCTCGACTCACCTTGCACCCCAAATTTGGTCACGTGAAAAAATGCTTGTTGAGATATGTATTTTCACTATATTCCTATGTTTGGATTGAGTTGATAAATCTAGAACTTAAATATAACTTCGGTCTTACAACCATTGTAATTCGCTTTACAATTTTCTTTTCTTATCCAAATGAAGTTTTGTAACATTTGTACATCAATCATATAGAAACTAATCTATGTTTTACGAACAAAATCATATTATAAAATGACTGCAGTTTAATCTATCAAGTAGATTACTTAACTTTATTTGTTACATTCATCCAAACTACGACCTAATTAAAAAATTCAATCATATAATCTCAGCGATAAACTATATAAGATCATATTCTATTTAAATTACAAATCAAAATAGCTAACGGATAAAAATTAAGAACAGCTACACATCCAGTCATCCCATAAACATTAGTCTTCATCACAAAACGCAATGGCGTAAATAAGACACCAGAATAAAAGGAAATAAAAAAGTTTATAGTCTCAATCTAATGAAAGTAAAAGTAAATAAAAGGAGTCTATAAGCAACTGAATTGAACAAAACCTTCAAGCAAGCTACACCCTCCTTTCGATTGTTTTTTTTTTTTTTTTTTTGATCGGGCAAATTTTAATTTTTATTAAACGTAAAATCTGGCGAAAATCCGTAATACAAAATGTCCAATAAAAAACCTAACGAACTACTAACTACGCCACCGGTAAATTGAGACATCATAAAAAGAGATTGATACATAGGATATACAAAAAGAGTAACACATGGTGAAGCTTTAGAAATTAAAATTTTGGGGTTCCTTGTCATCAAATGGTCGGGATTGAAAAACATCGCCAAATCTTTTGGTAAGAGGAGTCGGCTCCAAACAACCAACCAACAATCAACTCTCCATGTCAAGTCAAAGCAACTCATCTCGAATTTATCGGAAAACCAAAGGTAAACTGTAAAGAGGATAACACCGATTGCGACCCAAAATGACTATCCCCTTTTCCTCCTCCATATCGATGGAACAAACTGGCCGCACATTACTATTTTGGTTGCTTTATATTTCTATGATCCTTTATAACAACTTAATTTATTTTTTGATCGGTACAATGGAATTTATTTTTAAAAGAAATCCATATTGGAGTCCTATAATTTCCAATCCAATCACAACCAGAAGGGTCGTATTAATTTATGTTATGTCATTCTAATAATTTCCAGCCTACCGCTTTCTAATTTACGAGCATACCAATAATTACTCAATTGGCAATTCGAATCCTCGGTAGATTAAACTAAAATTACAGGAATTCAATAAAAACTTACCGTGATGAGCATAAACATAAGCAGTGCGCCACGAATACACATGATCACCTAGATAAATTAAATTACCTTTCATTTATTAAGTAACCATTGATATAAGGAGCAAACAGTGAGGATCTAATTATATAAGCATTAAAAGTTTGTCACCTTTAATATTTTGTCTATATTTTTGGAAGATCAAATTAAATTCCAAGATCATTAACTATTATCATGCGTGATTTTGAAGTACTTAAAGTCAGGGAGGGGGCTGGTGGATGTCAGCCCTCCCCCTCCCCCTCCCCTCACCTCACCTCACCTCAATTTTTATTTTATCTAATTTGTATATATAAAAATTTGAAAATTTTGATTTTTTTTCCTCAAAATTCGAACCTAAAATTTCTCACATAAAATAAGAGTTGGATATTAATATTTTTAATAAGTCGAGTGAGAAATTAGAGGATAATGAATAACTCGTTATCAGTTGATTTCCATTTTTATCTATACCAAAATTGTCGCATAGCAATAATTAAGTGCCTCTGTATTTTGGACCAGATTATGTTTCAGTAGAGCTACATTAAATTAAAGTTGATTTTGACAAAAGTCGATAAGTACTGACTATTACACAAGTGAAAACCACTTGGACGATGTTGTTTTGTTTAACAGCTCCTGCCCCGCTCACGTGGACACAGATCTTATACCACGGACATGTGGCGAAGACTTATTGGTGACTCGATCAACGGTGCAGAATATTCGGGGCAGCGAATATCCAATTTTGTTGCGCCAATCACCTGTGTGTGCCAAGAATTATTCAAAAAAGAATGGAGTATGTTCATAGGTATTTTATTGAATCAAGAGAGTCAAAAGTGTTTGAAATTGATTGATTCAACTCTTTTTTTTCCTTTATTTTTCCAGTTCATGTAAAGAAATGCGAACGAGATGTAATCTCATAATAATTCAAAAAGAATGAACATTTGTCAATCTTATAATAATGTAATATTATTGTGAAATAGAAGATCCATTTCGACGTAATCTCTCAAATGTCAATCAGCTATTGTGTATTTTTCAAAATGTTTGATTTTTTTTTTCTTTTGTGAAGGTCCATCTTATCTCTTCTTATTTTCAAAAATTATTTCTTACGATTTTCACGTTGTTCTTCCTTATTTTGTCAAATAACCAAACCGTCATAATTACAGTGCACAGAAAAAGATGTTAGCACATCATACATGTTGGCCATTATTTCTTTATCTTTTATTTTGTTTGATTTTCTGTTTAAAGTTTAATGAATAAATTTATCGTTTTCTTTGTCTTTTCTAAAGTGTTAACATACTAGATTTCACTATAATTTAAATTATTTTACTTTAAACATTATGAGATGTCTCACCACAATCCAAAGTACGTGGGTATGTAGTAGCTATAAAGATAAATCAATAGCTTGGATTCAGTGACACTTGCTCAAGAATTTAGTGAAAAAACATTAATAATAGGGACTTTTATGTTGCTTTGTACTCAAAAAATGATTAGTTTTTGCCTTCTTTTTTTTTGACCGTTTAGAATGTACGTACACAATTTTTTGAACTGTAAGTATTTAAAATTTGAGTTTAATTTAATGTCATGAAAAATTTACGAAAATATTTCCTTTGTCTGAGGTATTCGATTAGGCGAAAAATAGATAATATTATTATTGTTAAAGAAAATTTTACAAGGCAAATGTATTCAAAAATATATTTGACTATTAATATGTTGTACATTTTAATAATTTTGTCAACACATAACTAGGTCAGCTATGTATTTAATAGTCATATTTGACTATTAATATGTTCTACAAATAGTCATATTTCCGTTCGAATTTTCAGAAAACCGAAATTTTGGCTAACCAAAAATCCAATTCGGTTTGATTAAAAAAGCGACCGATGAACAACCCCTAATGGGAAGACACCCGAAAATTTTCCCAAGTAGATTTGACTAATAAGTTGGCAATCTGTATTACAGTCAATCTTATTCATTCATCTTTGACAGAAAGTCAGAAACCGTGGGCTAGATGTTGCAGGCCTGTTTCTTAAGCCCACATTACTAGCCCATTATTATGATTCATGTGCTTGATTCTTCAAAAAAAAAAAAAAAAAAAAGGTAGAGTGTGCTGTGAAAATGAGAAACAAGGGCAAATGTTAATACCAATTAAATATTACTTAAAATCACTTATTTTCTAACTTCACCATTATATTGCTCACGCCTTGCTGTTAGCTTGTTCTAGATTACAACTTAACACAATATGGATAAAATGTTTGTTGTTAATCGTATAACACGTCAGAATGGTGTTTAATATTTATGTGAAACAAGATTTGATTAACATTGATTAAATGAGTGTTGTACTGTACATAAAACAGTCTTGTCCAATTGTTTGAATCTATAATTGCTATTAATATTTTCATTTGAAAACTGATCTTATTTTTGTTTGTCATAGGAAGTCGGGTCTATAACACAATGAATATTCGTATTTTCTTTTGTTGCAAGTTATTTAAAAGGTAAATGAATTGTAAATAATAATGGTGTTATCACTGTTTTGTGAGTTAGGGTGGGATGTAGAAGTAGAGGTTTCTTAGCCTTTTATCCTTTGGTTTGTATATACTTATCTTTGTATAAGATGATGGTGTAAAAATTTCCAATCTGATGGTATTGTGTCTATGTGACCTCTCTTGATGTTTTTGTAAACTAGATATGCTAATATGAGTTGAACTTTAGATACGAAAAAAATGTACATTTCCATTAATGTATAGTTGAAGAAAGCGAGTATAGTTTTACTGTAAATATTTTCGGTTTTGATGTACAGTTTCAAAATGCGTGTTCATGAACTAAATTCGTTGTCCTCTGTCGTCTAATCGCCATTCACTCTATTTGAGAAATATTGCAAATATTACAGTTCGATTGATATTGTCATACTGACTCATCAGGCTCATGAGCCAGCTCGACTCACCTTGCACCCCTAATTTGGTCACGTAAAAAAATGCTTGTTGAGATATGTATTTTCACCATATTCCTACATTTGGATTGAGTTGATAAATCTAGAACTTAAATATAACTTCGGTCTTACAACCATTGTATTCGCTTTTTCAATTTTCTTTTCTTATCCAAATGAAGTTTCACATGTAATTATCAATAAAATATACCTAACCAAGCCTCTTGACCCAATGATATAATGCTGCCACTGGAACAACTTGGGATCGATGCTGGTGTGCTCCCAGGATCGATTCCCAGCGTTGTCAAAATAATGCTCGGTCAGCGGCAACCACGCACCACGAGCGGAAATTAGTCGAGGTGCGTGAAAGCTGACCCGGACACCCCGTGGGTAAACTAAAAAAAAAAATCAATAAAATACACCTGAAATTGCACACCCCCTACCACTTTTCAAAGTTGTATAAATATTGGAAGATGAGAAACCTCCAAATTGCATGAAAACCTCACAATTACTCCTTTGTCTCTCACATTTTTCTCCTTATAAATTTCAAATCCCACCATCAAAAGTTCCACACAGCTTTTGGTCATTCTTCAACACTTTCAATGGAGATCATCAATTCATCGAAAGAACAAAATTGCGGTATCATAGGAAAGTTTAAAAGCAAGGTTATGGAGACTATAAAGACGACGAAGAAAATTGGAGACGACGATCCGAGAAGAATTATACACTCAATTAAGGTTGGATTAGCTCTCACATTAGTGTCTTTGTTCTACTACTTCAGGCCTTTGTATGATGGCTTTGGACAAGCAGGAATGTGGGCTGTCTTGACAGTTGTGGTTGTCTTTGAATATACAGTTGGTAAGTAACATTATAACTAAGAAAAATCCAAATTCATGAATTATATTTCGGTGCATGGCTTACTTTCACCTTCCTATATATGTTGTTTGCCGTATAATATTCAATTTTCAATATGCAAATATCATTTTTTCTATTTTTAATTTTGAATGATCGATATTAATAAGTCTACTTCTTTCTTCTCCATTTTTTGATTTCCATTTTTTATTTATAGGTGGAACTTTATCGAAAAGCATAAATAGAGGTTGTGCAACATTAATCGCTGGTGCTTTAGGGGTTGGAGCTGAGCACCTGGCCGGTCTATGCGGAGAGAAAGGAGAGCCTATTGTTCTTGGGCTTTTAGTGATCATTTTAGGTAACAAAATATAATTTCATAATTTTGAAATATGAAATTTCGTCCATATTTTTGTAATCTCAAACACTGTATATAAATTCAATACACATTTTAACAGTATTCTTTTCCATATGTCTTAAATCCAGCTACCGTATCAACATTTACGCGATTTATTCCGAACGTGAAGAGGAGGTACGATTATGGCGTGTTGATATTTATACTCACGTTCAGTCTGGTAGCAGTGTCGGGTTATCGTGTCAACGACATATTGCAGCTGGCTCATCAAAGGCTTTCGACAATTCTCCTAGGCGGGGCGACATGCATTATAATATCCATATCCGTTTGCCCGGTTTGGGCGGGTCAAGATTTGCATAATCTTATTGCTGGACATATAGAAAAGCTTGCTGCTTTTTTAGAAGGTACATATATAAATAAGTGGAATCGGGTCCAAATTTTGTCCATGAATTAATGTCGTTTTCCATCTAAAAAAATAACTAATGAGAATTGGAGAAAGTGGCAACGCCCATTGGTCATGAATAAAAGTTAAACAAAAAGAACTAACACCATGTTAGGAAATTCTAGCCTTTATATGTGATTGATCGAATATAATTCTCAAGTATAATTTATAATTGAGTGATCAATTACATAATAAGTGTAATTAATTCACTATTTTGTGACTTATATCCCGAGGATTCAATCAAATGAGATATGAGCTACAATTTTTTTATGTACCTTTTGCTTTTTTTTATGGTACTTTCTTTGTGTTATTTAGGTTTCTCATGAGCCTAAGATTTGACTTTACAGGTTTTGGAGATGAATTTTTCAGTTCTCATGGGAATGAAATTAGTACGGTTCCGTCCAAAGATTACAAGGACAAGTCATTTCTACAAGGCTATAAAAGTGTGCAAAATTCTAAGACAACCGAGGAATCATTGGTCAGTAAAACTGCCCGTACTATATTAAACAACAAAGTTCTTAATTACTTATTATACATGAGTGATGTAATTTATATATGTTCCAAATAAAGGTTTATTTAATTCATCACTATTACGTATATTAATATATACTTAAGTATACAAGATCAAATTGACCTTATAATCAATTTTTTTTCTTTCATATTTCATTATACAATATCTTTCAAATGTGTTTTAAACAATATAAAAATCATTTAACAAAATATTTATTTTTCTTATTACAATTAAATTGAATTTTTAAAAATTAGCCATATATATAATATCTTGTTAAAAAATATATGAACCTTCTTTTTCAATCGATCATCACCTCCACGTAAGCGAGTATTACTTAACAAAAATCAATAATTCACTGTTATAGTCGATGATTATTCTAATGGTTACTAACTTAATTAATATTTCAGGCAAATTTTGCATGGTGGGAGCCTGCTCATGGTCGCTTCAGGTTCCATCACCCCTGGAAACAATACTTAAAGATTGGAGTTCTTGCCAGGGAATGTGCCTGCCATATTGACACACTTAATGGATGTATAAATTCAAAACCTCAGGCAAGCATTAACCCCAACAAAAAAAAATATTTAATCACTAATAATCAATCAATATCTTGTAAATATACTGCACAAATTACTTACAATTGTAAAAAAAATCATTATATGATCTTCCTAATGATTAATTAAATTAATTTAACGTGCAGGTAGCATCAGAGTTCCAATTGAAAATCCAACCATTATTCATCAAAATGAGCAGAGAATCAGGAAAATCCCTAAAAGAATTATCATCATCAATAAAGAACATGAAATTCCCATCTTCCGCGGTTGAAACCCATGCAAAAAATTCCAAAGCCGCGGGGGATGAGCTCAATATCATATTGGAAAACTCCTCGCTGCCTACAAATGCAGACGTCCACGAAATCATGCCCCTACTTGTCGTTGCATCCGTACTTATCGACATCATTAAATGCGTCGAGAAGATCTCATCTTCTGTTAATGAACTTTCGCAAAAAGCGCGTTTTAAAAAGACGAAGTCAACTGCTGCAATTGAAAAACAACAGCAGCTGCTTCATCGTGAAATCATGAAACCTGTTGATGATATTAATGTTGACGGTGATGATCATCGAGATTTGCGGGACGCCAAGGCATTCACCGGGGAAGAAGAGTGATCATGAGCAAGAGGCAAGATTGTAAATATTTTAATTTAACTAGTTGAGCAATAATATTTATATCATCGTCAGTAATATATGTGACCATGTAGTCTTGTACCGTACGTAGGTTGATGATGTATTTGTGTCGGTGGTATACAACTTTTATGATATAATATATATAAATACCCTAGAACTTGAAGACTTTGAATATATTTCTAGATATATAAATAGCGATTATGATGTATTTTACATTTCGTTTTCAATGAGTTCAGGACTTTTAGTGCATGATATCCATGGACCAACCAAATATACAATCCAAGCATAATTGTATATTTGAGGCATATAATTAAAAATAATGAGATCAAGAAAGTATAGAAACTGAAATTGAGCTTTGTTAAACGTGACTAATTAAGAGTACTTCAAATAAATAAAAACTTCAATATGTTTCATTATTACCACTAAAAATCATCAGTTCGATTAGAAAACCATGTACAGGAAAACAAGTTTCAACTGCATGCGAAGTTTTTAAATTAAAGTGGTATTAGTACAAATCCCATCTTAATTTATAAATGGGAGTCTCGAATTCGAACTCGACTTGCTCCTGTATAAGCAATCCGACCCCACCGAGAAAAATAAAGAAACAGTTGCACTTAGCAAATTGAATCCACAATATCGTGAAAGGACAAAGAAACGAAGTTCAAATTGGAGTAAAGCCTATGTTTGGTTATGTTTTGGGATAGTATTTTGGTGAGAATTATTGGTGAAAAATTTATGGGGACACGTGCGTGTTTGATGAGATTGTGTTTAGTTTTATTTTGAGAGTTGGTTTTTGAGTGTTTTTTTTTTTTTGTGAGATAATGTTTGGTTTTGTTTTCAGAGGGAACAAAAGTTATTGTAGCAGTCAAATCATGAAACTTTTATCTGTTAGAGATGAGAGAGAAGAGAGAGAACACATAGAGAGGAGTGTAGGGACCAAATAAGTGTAGAAAGATAAAAAAATAATTATTATGTTTTTTTGGACCAAAAAAGTAGTGTATTTTGACCAAATATTTTGTGAACCAAATATGATTTGGTGAGAATTTTGAATCAAACATGAAATGAAAACATAACCAAACATTGCCTTTTGTACTTGAAAAAAATGAAGATGGAAAATTATATTTTGAAGTACTTAGCAATAAAATTTTGTCTCAATCTTCAAGTAAGGCGCAATAAAATTGTGTCTCAATATTCAATGTATAGAAGTTCCTTTTTTTTTTTTTTGGGTGTTGAGGTGGGCTGTGTGTGTTGACGAGCAATAAGTCAATAAATTGTAAGAGAACAAAGAGAAGGAAAATTTAATGTTGCTTATATAAATATATAATTTAGTTGAGATACCTGCCCTCTTTTCAACTCACGGAAACTATAAATACTAGTTGCGGGGCCATTTTGATGCGTGTGTTGAATAAATAAAAATTTTAAATAAAAAAATGATTAATTTATTGTTATGTAGTATGAATATTTTTATTGAAACTTTTTTTTTGGAACACGTAAGACGTAAGCATATTATTAACATCAACTCAAGTATATCTACACCATGCATACTTGGGTATCATATATCACCCAACTTACTATTTACTGTATACCATATTTTCCCTACTAATTCTTTAACATTACAACTACCAATTTTAAACAGCCGCCTATTCCTTTCAATCCAAATGGAGTAAATGATGGCTGCAAATATGCCTCTTCTTTTGTTGCTCAGATGAGATTTTCCTTGCAAATTTTCATCCCCCACTTCAACACTTGGTCCTAGCTAGGGCTGTAAACGAGCCGAGCTCGAGCCGAGCCTGATGAAATTTTCAGGCTCGAGCTCGAGCTCGAGCTCAAACTCGACGAGCCTCATTTTTTAGGGCTCGAGTTCAAGCTCGAAGTAGATGAGCCGAGCTCGAGCTTGAAGTAAAAAATAATTTAATTTTTTTTAGAAAATAAAATAAAATATATTCTGCTTTTTAGCTTATAACAATACGTTAATAATGTATAGTATACATTATTCACATATACAATAAGTATTATTAAGATAAATAATAATTAAATATCTTATATTCAATAAGTATTTAGAAAATAGAGGAGGGTGTCGTGAAAACATGATTTCATTAAATTATTTATAGAAAAGTATATCATATCAACTAAAATATATAATCTTATAATTGTTGTTGTTATTGTTTTGCACGATTTAAACAAAATAGGAAAAAAAGCTTAAATATTATTAAACTATGTTGTATATAAAATTGCAAGCATTATTTTTATGAAATACGAGTATTTTTAGACATATATTAAAAATTAATAAAAATTAATATTAAAAGCTCACGAGCCTGCTCACGAGCACATGAACAACTATAAGTGAGCTCGAGCTCGACTCACGAAAAAGCTCGAGCTCGAAATAGCTCGAGCTCGAGCTGAGCTCCAGTCGAGCCGGCTCACCATGCTCATGAGCCAGCTCGACTCACCTTACACCCCTAGTCCTAGCTTTTAGCCCTACAACCAATGTTCAGTTTTCCCCAGCAAGCTGTCTTCACTTCATGAGAATACTCGCATTGAAAGAAAATGCGTTCTCGACTTTCTGGTTTCCGTCGACACAACAAGCACAGATCATCCTCAATATCCATCCACATGCCCAATCGGTCCCTTGTTTTAAGTTTATTCAAAATCGCAAGCCACAAGATAAAGTGATGTTTAGCCAAAATCCTTTGCCCCCTACCATTCGTCTCCAATTCACCTCGTCAAAATGCTCCTTCGTGTGCAAATATGCATGATGGATGGAGAATTTCCCATCTCTCCATCAATTGTGCACTATATCCACGACATCTAGAAATAGCGATTGTATGACCAACATTCTCCTCCAAAACCACTACTTACTATTGGCTTCAACTGTCCATAATGAACCCATTTTTATATAGTACGCATGAGCCCACTTGATTCACGTCGAATCCACCTTGTTTGCAATATTCCAGACATGTTTGAAAATCGCAGCAACTTGCAAAAGACATAGTTTTACTTAAATTTTATACGAGATTTTCAAAATAAATAGAAATGAGTCGGAGAGAGTAATAAAAATTTTGGGAGAAAAAAAGGGGAAAATATGACATAGGAGAGAGAATGAATGAGAAATTAAGGAAGTGAGAGAAGAGTGAACAAAATTTATCTTAAATATTCTTTTTAAATTGGTGGTAATTTAGTCATACACTATAAAACACATAAAATGTAGTTACTCTAGAACATTGGTAGTTTGGTACTTTATAAAAGAGTATAGAGAACAAATATTTATCAATCATAGGGTAAAAAAGCAATTCTGATTATGTATGGTGGTCACTTTAAAATTTTAAAACTTTAATTTCAGGAATATTGATGACTTAAAAAGGGTAAGAAACACTTCAAGAAGGCTTGAAGTTGTAGCTCCGGAGAACCATGTTTATACGTTGCGTAGGTCGTCAATAATTTTTCTTCCATTGCGCATCACGTTTGAGTCCAAGTATTTTGAAATTCTTAATTGTTTTAGGTTCAGTCAGCATTTCTCGCGATGAGTTTTCATTTGTATATATTAGCAACATCATTAACAACAATGTCATTCTATTATAATTTCTTATTGCATCTCTTATTATAAGATACGAATAAGTGACACATATTACATATTGAATTAACAAAATTTTTTAGTGAACGAATAAAAACCTCTTTGTCACGTGTCATGAACATCATACTGTCATGTGCATTAAACACAATTCTCCCTTTTGCATATTCAAAAATTAGGCAAATTAGGTCGAGTAAGGTTTACATAAAAATTCACTAAAGGTCTCCCTGTAATGATAATTTTATTCATTTGAGTTTTGAAGACATAGAATAACTTGAGATAGCTCCCAAAAAAGATTGTTTTTTTTTTTTGGTTAATCTTAAACGAAGAGGAATATCCTAACCCGACAAACTTAGACGATAGTTTTTCAATTATGGGTCACAAAGGCCCTATAAGACTTCAAATAAGGAGAGAAAAGTCAAAAATTTGAACCCAGGATCTCCCACATGGAAGGGGAAGTTGATACCACTGGAATAACAAGCCTTGGATAAAAAAAGAAAAAAAATTGAGATAGGAATTTTCCTTTTTTCTTTTTCTCCTCCCCTAAAATCTATATATAATAAAACACAATTTTTGAGGCCATTCAAACAAATGCATATGTGGATAGCCTAGTTGAAGTCAATTTTGTCATGTTAGTAATTTAATTTCTATTTATTTTATTTAATATGGATAAAATTAGTTATTAATTTTTATATAAACATTCAAAATTTAAAATTCAAGATAAGTTAGTTACCAATAGAATTAAAAAAAAATTGCTATTTTTTTTATTAGTGATATTTGTCAATTATTTTATTTCTTAAAATTCATTTTATTTAATTTAACAATCACATATTATTATTTCTTAAATGAAAATAACATGATTTAATACATTTATAGATAAAATTTTCAATAATAATTATCGAACTTTTAATTTTGTATATTTTAAATCATCTACAATTGATTATTTTTATCTATAAATAATTAATCATATATGATATATTTTATTATTTATTTATTTTATCTAAGTAATCAGTATCCCGTGCCCTTTTTTTTTATTCTAGACGAAGGGGATACCCTGACCCGATAAACTTAGATCGATAATTTTTAATCAAGGGCCACACAGACCCTATAAGACTCCAAATAAGGAAAGAAAAATCACAACTTGTGACAACTTGGGATTGAAGCAAGGACCTTCCACATAAAAATGAAAGCTGATACCACAAAACTAACAAGTCTTGAGTATCAATATGCACGGGTTTTGCAAGTTATATTAATAATACTTGTCCACAAGCACGGCCCTGTTTGCAAAGAAACCCAAAACATCAGCTGATTATGGATTCATGTGTTTTATGGGCCTATATTCTGGTGGACTTATCCAAATCCAAGTTAAAGCCTTATGCTGGAAAAGATATCTAAGAAGCAGCCCAACAACTATTTTAAGCTTTTGTCGTTGTCTTTTTTTTATTTGATGAAAAAAAAAAAAAGGGTGTCAGTGATGGTGACCAAAACACTCTCGCTACTCAATGTTCGGGCTCTCGTGTTTACCAGCGAACATATCAGACCAACTGAACAAACAGCGCAAGCACTGGCCCCGTCAGAGTAGCACCACCAAGGACAAGTATAATTCCGGCTCTCGTGTTTACCAGCGAACATATCAGACCAACTGAACAACCAGCGCAAGCACTGGCCCCGTCAGAGTAGCACCACCAAGGACAAGTATAATTCCAGAAGCCGACTGTTTCAGTTAAGATTCGAACTCATGACCTCGGTAATATCAAACCACTTGGGAGTAAATTTAAAACCACTTGACCACCACCAGCTTTTTCGTTGTCTGTTCTATACATAATTTATTTATTTTTCTCCAGCAAGTTCAGCATAAAGAAATGCTTGTTTTGATTTAGAAAATTTAAATTATCAAAACTTAAATTGAAATGAAAAACAATATTCAATTATTAGTCAATGGTTCATTATTGATAAAAAAGAAAAATGGTTCGTCCAATATAAGCAAAAAACAGAACAAATGCTTTTCCAGAAATATACGCGGCGGGGTTGATACTTGGTAGTTTTCCGGAATCCAACTTTCGAAAATATTCATCAAATACAATGTTAAAACATGCGTGGGTTTAATAAAAAATATATATTTTATTGTGTTTTAATACGTTATGAGGTGAGTCAACTCTCGGAGCCAACAAATATCATGGGGATGTGGCCTGTCGACATAACACGCGTTCGTGTAAGGTGGCGTACTCAAACATTCCTTTGCCGTCATCTCTTTCCTTAGCTGCTAAGCCTCGAAATTTAGAACTTAAGCGAAGGGCACTTGTGTCATTTTAAGTCATCTACTTCCAATGCAATACACTATATAATTTAAGCACCTTTTTTCTGATATAGCTTTAAGCCTTTAACCTGTAATCAGTAGTACATATTTCAATTTGTTTTTTCCAATTTAGCACACAGAAAATTAAGGGGAAAAGATGGGGCTGCTATCAAATAGGTAACTTTTGTTAATTTTTTTTTCTTTCAATTCTATGTAATTTTTATTTCAATTTTCACGTGTTTTCTGAATTTATTTACTAATTTTTTTTGGTAATTTTGAATTAATTTAGTATGTGCATTTGTGTTTTTGAAAACGCGCAGAGTGGATAGGAGCAGCCTCAAACCAGGCGATCACATATATTCGTGGCGCACTGCTTATGTTTATGCTCATCACGGTAAGACTTTTAATTGGATGATATTTTTCAGTTTAATTTTCTGAGATTGCTAATTTCCAGCTGAGAATTTGGTATGTTCATGAATGATAATTGTTCATTTGAATTTCGTAAACAATGATTGAAATTAAATGGTGTAACTTAGAGAAAGTGGTGGGCTGGAAATTGAGATGACATAACTGAAATTAATATGAACGTTCTGGTTGTGATTGAAAGGTAGGGGTGTAAATGGGTCTGAGTCCACGAACGAGTAGTTGTTCAAGCTTGTTGTGTTTGAACTTGTGTGATTGTTTATCGAGCCGAGCTCAAATGAGCTTTAATCGAGTTGAACATGAGTCAAGCTCGAGTGACTTGACTTTTTTGTACATGTTTTTATCAATTTCTACTAATCGAAGCGAGCTTCAAAGCTTATCAAAGACAAAAGGATGTTCAAGATTGGTTTGATACGTTGACGAAGCGAGCTCAAACGAGCTTTGAACTTTTGCAGCCCTATTATGGATTTAAATGACTCCAATATTGAGTGTATATTAGATCCATCGAACAAATCGAAAAAATAACTCTAAAAGAAGGATTGAGAGCCACAGTAATATGAAGCAAGTTGTTGATTCTAATTATGGATTTGAAATCCTTGCAAATCCTTAAATCTAGAGCAACTTAAATAGTACTATGTGAAATTGAAAGGAGGATGCAAATTCAAGTATAGATTTGTTAAATTCAGCTTCGTTTTTCACTTTTAATTTCCTTTAAATTGAGACGTTAAAACTGTTTTAGTATATCAATGTGTTCAAGGTTCAGTAAATTGATTTCTTGAGAAGATTTTACGAAACTAATTTTAACTGGAAACTAATTTGAGGGAATCTAGGTTGCTGCGAAACTGAGTTAATGTGTTACTTTAGAACATTATTTCCTTCACCAAAAGTGTTTGAATTTGTATCTAAAGTCGAGGTAACTTCCAGAATAAATGATTTTATGTTTTTAGATTTTACGAAACTTCCCCTAATAGCTCTAATTCTACTTTCTCTCGTCATCATCTAGATAAGGACTCACTCCATTATTGTGGTTGAGCAAGTGTTCAGAAACTTATTAGGTGTATCACTTCTGGAATTAACAAACTTCCAGAATTACTACTTTTGATATATTTTTATAGGAAAATATTGTTATATATAGTCTGATCCTCTTATTCTCATTACAATTACGTATGCCGATACATGTTTGCTCCTTGTCTGGATGAGAACAGGAATCTATGTTGGGGATAATAAAGTCGTACATTTCACTAGACGTGGCCAAGAAGTTGGAACTGGCACTGTGTTAGATATCCTTCTAGTAAGCTCAGGACCCGCTCGATCTCATATTCAGTGCCCCATCTGTGTCCCACCAGAAGAGGGGCACGGGGTGGTCTCCTCATGTCTGAACTGCTTCCTAGCTGGCGGTATTCTATATCGCTTCGAATATTCTGTCAGCCCTGCTCTTTTTATTGCAAAAGCGCGAGGAGGAACTTGTACACTGGCGGTCTCGGATCCCGATGATGATGTCATCCACCGAGCAAAATACCTTCTCGACAACGGATTTGGGTGCTATAACGTGTTCAATAACAATTGTGAAGACTTTGCTATTTATTGCAAGACAGGATTGCTTGTGTTGGATCAGAGTCCAATGGGGCGAAGCGGACAGGCCGTGTCTATCGTAGGTGGGCCCCTCGCGGCCGTCGTGTCTACTCCGTTACGCATTGTGACCACCAATGTTTATGGGATGGCAGCTACTGCTGTTGTCGTTTATTGTGCAAGTCGTTATGCTACTGACATTGGCATGAGGGGGGATGTCATAAAAGTTCCCGTCGAGGATCTTACTAAGAGGCTGGCAACGGGTATGCTTCAGGTACTTGAACCGAGTCTTCAGGCCCTACCAGTGCCCGCTAGTTAGTAACTTGAGATATATGAATGGAGACTGAGCAAAAAAAATGGGTATTTGTCTATTTAATGTTGAATTGCAAGAGTAAGCTGTGTTGTTAAGTGTTTTTAATTGTACAAGAATTGACAGTGGTGTTGTATTATGTATGTTATTATGTATGTGTTTCAGTGGTAAGATCACTGAAGTTTGTTAGACTGATTTGTAACCTTTTTATGGCTGATTTCAAGTTATTTATTGAACTTTGCAATAAACAGTTAGCTGGACCTTTTGAATGGAAATCTGTAGCTGGCCCAAAGGCCAAAACCTATTTTGTATTATAAATTTTTTATGAACTGCTCCTTCTACTTTTCTTTATTCAAGTGGATATATATATATATATATATATCCACTTATATATCCTTTTTTTCAGGTAATTTATGTAGATATGGAAAATTTGAGATTTCATTTGTATGATTGGTAAACAAAATTGGTTGGGTAATACAAGTTAATTTTCTGCCACGTTAAATCGATCGATGAAATAATGGCATCTTGACGTTGTTACAGTTGAGTTTTCTGTAGTTTTCGCGTAATTGTAAGCTAGCAGGTGAATCGGATTTATTGAGACGATAAATTCCCAATAAATTTTGTTACCCTAAATGACTTAACTTGTGGGTGGTGGTTAATGCACAAGTTGACAATAAAAAGCACAACATAAACAATACAAATAATGTAAATCACGACATTAAATCCTTTTAACAGTAGAAGATTCTCTACCATTATTCTAAACAATTCAGATAATATATACTTTTAAGTATAAAAAAAAAAAAAATGAGATTTGGATTTTGTCTATAAAGATGTGCAACCACCAAAGTGAATCTCAGGCCAATCTATGACGAAATTAAAAGGGAGGGAATAATATAATCTTATTATTTTAGGGAAATGGACCCTTAATTTTTTTTTTTTTTGACTCATTGGACTTGACTTTACCTACATAGTCCAGACAAAAAGCTTAAATAGTATTACATTTTGGGGCCCAAATTTGTCCCCCCAATTAAAGGCCATCTTTGCACCGGCACACCACGACAAAGCTAATTGGTATAATTCGTGAGAAATACATTAGAATTTTTTTTAACATTAATAAATAAGATTAATAAATAAAAAAACAAAAGCATAAATAAGATTTGCAAGATCTTAATTGGCCCCTCTAAAGCAATATTAATGTGGGTGGTGAATGGATGATCCAATGTATCCAAATACAATTTATAAAAATTGATATAATAATAATTAGTTGTCTGATAATAATGCAGTGAAAAGTTATCTCAATAGTCGTTAATTGTGTCTTTCGGTTGAAAGTTAAATAGCGATGGACCAATCATGAATGTTTGCAAAAGCACATAATAAATTCACAACATCCGAAGGAATATAAATTTCATATAATTCACAAAAAAGTTGTCCATGAATTTTTTATTTTTTTTGGCAAGTGTCCACGAAATAATGAATTGACACAAAAACTAAATTAAATTCCCATCTAACAAATTCATGAGTAGTGCAATATTATTTAATGAATGTTACATGATATAGTCATAACTATCAAAAGCCAGTAGATTACAACCAATTAACAAGTATTATAATCAGCTAACAATTATCATGAAAATAGAGAAAGATCGACACGCATGTGAGAGTAACCCGAGATATCTAATATCTTGAAGCCTCAAATTCATGGATAGAGCTAAACTTCATTATCATTTGTAATACAATTTACAAGCATTCTTATATATACTATTTGTAATTGAAAAACATCAAGTTGACTGACTTTTTTTTGGTATAATATATCTACCTCTCTCTCTCTCTCTCTCTCTCATCCTAGTTGTCATATGAGTTTATTCATGATTTATCCAAACATCAACCTACATTTCTTTCTCTTTTTTTGTCTCTAGTATTTTTTCTCTAATTTATTTTCATTTTATCTTTTTCTTGCACAATTTTTAGTCACTTACAATAATTGGCATCCGTTATGAAAAAAGAATTATGTTACATAATTCCAAGTAGCAAACGATGTTGAAAAATCGTTATATCATAAAACAGTAATTAAATAAATATATTTAATTATAAAATTTAAATAATTAAGTACAAGCATCGATGTGCCCGAACAAATAGGATTGGTAAGTAAGCCACAAGCCCACAAGCACAATTACAATATATTTGCACACCACTGTGTGTCATCATCATATTGTTGTATAATGCTATTGGTTATCATCCTCGTCATCATTGTCATTACCACAAATATAGACAATCAAATTGCACATGTACATATATGGTCACAAACTATTTTCCTTTCAATTTCGGAGCGCTTTCAACCCATGAAACAAATATTACCTATGAATATAACAGAAATCCTTTTTATCCAAATGTTCATATGAGAAAAAAGTAGGTTCAAGCAAGGTCTTAAATATCGGTTCGGGGTAAATATCGATGTAGTAAATTTACGAAAATTTCGATGGAAATTTCCGGAATATTCAAAATTTTGGTTTCGATTTTAAAAAAATCATGGAAATTTATAAAAATATTTAGAAATTTAAAATAAAATTTTGGGTAATTTTAATTAGCATCCTTATGCATCTTTTACATCAATAATATTCTATATATAATATATGGATAATGAATTTGTTAAATAATATCACTAAAAACTGTTGCAAAATATATGAAATAAATATAATTTGATAGTAAGATAATAACCAAATCTCATGAGAATTTTATTAAAATAAAATGTACCAAGATTTAAGTAAAAATTACTACTCAATACCACATCGAGTTTCTCGAAGGATCGAAATCGCTATCATTAGTATCTGTCGTACCTTTATTTTCATATTGCAAGTGAAAATTATTGGTTACATGTTGACAATATTCCGCCCATGACATGGAATGTTGATAGTTACATGTTTAAAAAAAATTAAAAATATAAAAAATATTTCGGTTTCGGGAAATGTCGGGTTTCAACCGAAATTTCGATAGATATTTGACAAAAATATTTTAAATTTTGGGAAATTTTGAGTTTCGGCCGGAATTTCGGGTTTCGGTTGAAATTTCGAAAGATATTCTGCAAAATTAGATTGAATGTTCGATTTTGCTTCAGCCCCCCGAAATCCGAAATTTCGGTGTTTCAGTCGAAATTTTAGACCAGGGATTCAAGTAAATATCTTTATGTCGTTTTTTGCTTTTAAATTTTATTCAATTTTTTTCCTTTTTTTTTTTTCGCTCCCCACCCCCACATGCTTGGATGTTTGGTACCTCAAAATATTTTGAGAGTTTTTCAAGGATTGGAACTCAACAATTTGACATTTAAATGACAGGTGGCTTTTTCACAAGCCACATATGTCTGGGTTGGAAATAATGGTCCTCGAGATGGGTAAATTGTAAATTTGACATGCAAAATAATGGTGAAGTGCACGACTCTGTGAACCACGGTCCACTAGTTAGCCATACCTAAATACTATAAATGCAGAATTATGGGATTTTCGGTTGATCGGGAGTGTTATACTTATTTCTAGTGTCTATTTCTTTTATATATTAAGGTGTACTGTGTGTGAACTTCAAACACATTTATGTGAAAAAAATAGATACAATGATACATCTTGAAATGACATTCTCGATATACCATAAAATTATCCCAAAATTACTTTCTCATGTACAAAATATTGCTTCCTCATGCATCAATCATTGCTTAAAATTAAGCAAGGGGGTGTGGCCTAGCAGTCACAAGGCCTTTGGCCGTGAGAATCCATCCAGGTTCAAACCCCAATTGATGCTTGGTAAGGGGAGTTTTCTCCCCTATCCTGCCCTGGGGGTGGTTTCAAAACCCAGGTGATTTTTGGTTTGGGGAGTTTACTCACCCGTCCTGTCCTGGGGGCCACTGCGCTTATCGAGCCCGTCGCCTATGGGTTACCTAGGGCGGCTTACCTCCATACGTAGTTTGCGGGCTATTGCGTATGGACAGATTTGCTCTGTTAGGTGACCGGCGGAGATTTACCCTGAGATTTTCAAAAAAAAAATCATTGCTTAAAATTGTGATTAATTTCAAAATTTACTCTTAAACTCGGAAATTGTGTTTGAATTGTAAATGTAATTTCGAAAAGTGTTTAACATTCTTCTTATAATATCAATTGAATTTTTTTTCGATTGTAAAAATCATGTTCCAACAAAAACGAGAATTAAACTTTATCATACTTAATTTATAATAATGATTATTTCATAATCAATTATGCAACATTCGAGCTAAATTCAACTTAAGTTAGCTTAATTAAAATTTTGTCACATGCCAAGTTAACGGCGGGGCACGGGGTACATGATTGATTATACAGTTCTACAAATTAAAAATATGATAATAGTTGGTCAAATGCTAATTGGGAATTGGGATTAGCCCTCAATTAGTTAATGATAAAGCAAGGTTTGATGTCTTCTTGTCGGAACAATTATAAGTTGCACATTCAAGATCCTTCTTGTCATTTAACCAATCAAAACCACTATATGTTACAAATTAGTATTACAATAACGTATATTTCAATACAAGAATAATATGAACTATTTTTATGTTAAATCTCCCAATTTTCCATGTAAATACAAAAGCCTATCTATTATCTCATGGACAAAGGTCTAAATAGCAGTAGCTTCTACCTCAAAGCACTGTAGAAATCAAGACCAATTTCAGTGGACTTTCTGAACAACAAAACAAAAGCTGCGCATTAATAAGGTCAAAAATAAATGTAATTTAATAGCATTACCAAAATATCGTGAAGTTCAATTAATAAGTGAATCATTTTTTTATTTTTTTGGTGGAAATTAATAAGTGAATCATGTGAAGACGATAATAGCGGTGTCTAGAACCCGAGATCGACTCGAGCCTGACCAAATTACTAAGCTCAAGCTCATTTTTTTCAGGCTCATCGAGCTTGAGCTTGAGTCGAGCCGAGCCAAACTCGGTCTAAGGAAAAAAAATATTAATTTTGTATGTGCATATATATATATATCTACATACTATTAATTTTGTATTAATATATATTATTAAATATAATGATGCTAAATATTAAACATAACTTTACTTATACATAAATGATATTATATACATAAAAATTAGGGATGAAAGATGAACCAAACTACTCGATACTCGATTCGAGTTCGATCGCTAAAAGCTCGTTTGACCTTGGTTCGTTAGCATATCAAATCAAGCTTAAACAATCTTTTGTATTTGATATGTTTTGAAGGTCAGTTCAACTTCGGCTCGATTTGTAAAGAAATAATAAAAATATGTACAAAAAAATCAAACTAATCGAGCTCAACTGGTGTTCGGCTCGATTGAGCTTGGTTCGATCAATAATTAAACAAACTCAAATACAAACTTTGAAGCTCGATTATATTTTAAACAAGTTTGAACAACATCTCGTCGACTCGACTCGACTCGACTTGTTTATACCTCTAGTAAAAATAAATAAAGTATTAATTTTTTATTCAGATTTGTGAGTGTTTGAATATATATTTTTTTGCTCGAGCTTGGCTCATTAAACTTAATTCGAGCTCAAATCAAATTATTTTTGAGCCGACTCGACTTGTTGGTCATCCACAAAAAGCCATTTTAATCTTTCAATGACAAAACTAGAAACACAACCAAATATATCGGACAAGAGAGGTTTCCAAGTTTCACTTCTTCCTCATTATTTTCGCATTTTTTCTTGGTCTGGATATTGAACATTTCTCTTCAAAGATCTGGTTGTTATTCTCCTCCCTCCCTTCCTGAACAAGCATCACTGTCACCTTCTCATTTTACCCCCAAATTTCTAGTTAATATTCATTGTTTACTATTCTCGCAACTGTGAAAAGCTCTGTTCTGCACCACTATTTCTCACTCCAATTATCCTTCCATCATCCCCTACAATTCCTCCGATCTGAAACAAAGCGTTACCACCACTCTTCCTTGCAATATTTCAGAAGGGTTTCTAAAAAAACTGTCAAATAAACTGCACATTTTACCTTTTCTTCATCTCTAAATGCTTCTAAAGTTCTTGTCATGGAGACTAAAACCCTGATAAAAATCACTATAATCCTTTTTCTATTTAGTTTTTCAGCTGTTTATAGTGTTACAGACCCCAATGATTTAGCCATACTAAATCAGTTCAAAAAAGGGTTACAAAATCCGGAGCTCCTAAAATGGCCTGAAAATGGAAATGACCCTTGTGGCCCTCCAAGTTGGCCTCACATATTTTGTTCTGGTAACAAAGTTTCACAGATTCAAGTTAGAGGGTTGGGGTTAAAAGGTCCTTTACCTCAAAATTTCAATCAATTATCCATGTTGCAGAATTTAGGCCTTCAACAGAACCAATTTAGTGGAAATTTGCCATCTTTTAATGGGTTGGCTAAATTGCAATATGCTTATTTGGATTACAACAATTTTGACACAATTCCATCAGATTTTTTCAAAGGGCTTGTCAGTTTGGAGGTGTTGGCATTGGATTATATACCTCTAAATGCCTCAACTGGATGGTCATTGCCAAATGACTTGCAAAATTCAGCTCAGTTGAAAAACCTCACTTTAATGAACTGCAATTTGGCTGGTCCTTTGCCTGAATTCTTAGGAAAAATGCCATCTTTGGAGGTTTTGATGATGTCTTTGAATAAACTTACAGGGGGGATTCCAGGGAGCTTTGAGGGTTCTTTGTTGACAACACTTTGGTTGAATCAACAAGCCGATGGCATGACCGGCCCGATCGATGTCGTTTCGAGCATGAAATCACTCACTAGTCTTTGGCTACATGGGAATCATTTTTCAGGTAAAATCCCTGATGATATTGGTGATTTAGTCTCTTTACATGATATGAATCTCAATGGAAATGATCTTGTTGGTTTGGTTCCTGCTAGCTTGGCTAATATGGCATTAGGCCATTTAGATTTGAATAACAATCATTTCATGGGTCCTATGCCAAAATTCAAAGCTGTTAAAGCTACATATACATCAAATCCATTTTGTCTTCCCAAAGAAGGAGATCTTTGTGCTTCAGATGTTATGGCATTGTTAATGTTTCTTGATGGGGTGAATTATCCGCCTCGCCTCGTTGGATCATGGACGGGTAATAATCCGTGCCAAAATTCTTGGCTTGGAGTAGGGTGTGATCCTAATGGAAAGATAATCACCTTAAATTTGCCTAACTCTAAGCTTTCTGGTACATTGAGCCCTTCAATTGCAGCCATTGATTCCCTCACTCATATTTATCTAGAGTCTAACAATCTGTCGGGTCTGGTTCCCACAAACTGGACTAGTTTGAAATATTTAACATTGTTGAATTTGAGCGAAAACGATATTACCCCTCCCTTTCCAAGGTTTAGTAGCAGTGTAAAGGTTATACTAGATGAAGGCTCTCTATTAAAGTCGAAGAATAATATCACATCATCTAACGGTTCACGGTCCTCTGCCGTCCCATCTTCATCAACCATTGGTTCTAATTCAACCTCTGCCAGTTCTACATATGCATCCATAGGACAAAAAAAACGCTCGAATAAGTTATTTGCAATAGTGGCCCCTGTTGGAAGTTTTGCAGTCCTGGTTTTATTAGTTTTGCCACTTTCTATTTATTTCTGTAAAAAGAGAAACAATAAAAAACCCGCTCCGAGCTCACTCGTAGTTCATCCAAGAGATCCATCTGATTCAGATAGCACGATCAAGATTGTGGTTGCAAATAACACACATAGAAGTGTTTCTTCATTGACAGCTAGTGGCTCTGCAAGTGTAGACAGTAGCCAATCTCATATGATCAAATCTGGAAACCTTGTCATATCGGTTCAAGTTCTTCGAAATGTGACAAAGAATTTTGCACCGGAGAATGAACTTGGACGTGGCGGTTTTGGGGTGGTTTATAAAGGAGAATTAGATGATGGGACTAAAATAGCAGTGAAAAGAATGGAAAGTGGAGTAATTAGCAACAAAGCGTTGGATGAATTTCAATCAGAAATTGCTGTTCTTTCTAAAGTTCGTCACAGGCATTTGGTATCGCTTTTGGGATATTCGACTGAAGGAAATGAAAGAATTCTTGTTTATGAGTATTTGCCTCAAGGGGCTCTTAGCAAGCATCTTTTTCATTGGAAGAAATTGCAAATAGAGCCTCTGTCATGGAAAAGGAGGCTAAATATAGCCCTGGATGTTGCTAGAGGAATGGAGTATCTTCATGTTCTAGCACATCAGAGTTTCATACACAGAGACCTTAAATCTTCAAATATTTTACTTGGTGATGATTTTCGGGCAAAAGTGTCGGATTTTGGTCTAGTTAAACTTGCTCCTGATGGAGAGAAATCTGTGGTCACCCGGCTAGCTGGAACTTTCGGGTACCTAGCACCTGAATATGCTGGTAAGCATTCTCTGTAATGTTTGTGTTTCTGTTGCAGCTTCCTATTGCATCTCCTATTGCAAGACACGGATGAATGAGGCGTGTCCAATTGACAGAATTTTCTAGTGGAGGAATAAGAAATTGTTTGTCACATGTGTCACGGACATCAACTCATTTGTGCCTTGCAATAGTAGATGGAATAGGAAACTACAATATAAAATCCTGTTTGAATATTGTGGGCTCTAAGGTAAACTGAATAATTTGTTAAAACATGATATTTAAAGCTTGACTAAGCATTAAGTTAATCTTAGTTGATGATAATAACATATTAAAATTATTCCTATATCCTTTTATTATTTTGTTCTTGATTTAATCCTAGCATGATCCAAGTCAGTGATGCCGATTATGTAGAGAATAATGATTAAAAATATATACATAATTTACTGTTTATACAGCAAATTTTAAAAGATTTGATTTGATTTTAATGAGTATCATTGAAAAAGGTCTATATATGAGATTGAGTATTAAGTCCTATTAATTTAGTTTAAAAAATAAAATTAGATGATTGATAAATTTAATTAAACAAATATTGAAATTCACTATTAAGAGAAATAGTTATAGAGAAGTTAGTTTTTTTAATTTGAACTTAAATTACATTAGTAACTACCATATCTTGAATTTTAAATTTGACCACATTTCGATATAGATTGATAACTATATTTAATTACCTACGTGACACAATTGAGTTCAATTAGGTCATTTACACGAGCCCGTACTTGACTGTTGTGTTTTATTATATAATGATTTGAACTTTCTTTGTGCCTACTTCATCCAGTTATGGGCAAAATCACAACGAAATCAGACGTCTTCAGTTTCGGAGTAGTTCTAATGGAACTATTAACTGGGATGATGGCCCTCGACGAGACCCGGCCCGAGGAAAGCCAATACTTGGTTTCATGGTTCTGGCAAATCAAATCAAGCAAAGAGAAACTAATGGCTGCAATAGACCCCACACTTGACATGAAACAAGAAACGTTTGATAGCATCTCAATTATTTCTGAACTTGCGGGCCACTGCACAGCAAGGGAGCCCGGCCAACGGCCCGACATGGGTCATGCTGTGAATGTTTTGGCCTCACTTGTGGAGAAATGGAAGCCAATCGATGATGATACGGAAGAATATTCTGGTATTGATTATAGTCTTCCACTTAATCAAATGGTGAAGGATTGGCAAGAAGCTGAAGAAAAAGATGTGAGCTATATGGACCTTGAGGATAGTAAGGGAAGTATCCCGTCTAGGCCCGCTGGATTCGCTGAGTCGTTTACTTCGGTTGATGGTCGTTAGGATAAGTACTCTTGCAATTTTTGTTTTCATGTAGATTTAGGTGTAGATAACTTTGTTTTATTTTGTGTGGGGTTAATTTTTATTTCAGCGCATGGGGGGTGCTAGAGCTTAAAATATCTTGCTCTAAATTCATTATCCAGTCTGATGTAGATATAGAGTAGTGAACATTTCTGAACAACTGCAATTTTTGTTTAATTATTATTTTTGATGTAATTGTTTGTCTCAAAATTGATTGATATTTACTTTTAGATATTAATTTGAGTTTCTCCTTTGAGGCTATAATTAATGTTTTTTTCTTGCAAGCAACATAGAGTTGATATTATATTTCAATCATGCAAACTATAGAGAAGAAATAAGTAAGCAAGTAAAACAATGTTGATAATAGTATTTTCTTTATTCATCCTCTTTTTGGCTTCCTTTGGGGTGGGGTTTATGTTGGGGACTTATTAAAGTTCAATTACGAGTTTTACACAAAGTTTTAGCTCAAAGTATGTTTGATCATGTTGGATTATTTACATAATAGGCGTCTTAATATTTGTATTGTGATTTAAAGCTCGCCTTATTGTATATAAATTAATCACATGACTAATATAATTCGGTTGATTTAACGGAACTCGATCTAAACTAATATAATATAACGTGTGAAGTACTGTTAACATAACATTATCTTCACGTTTGATACGAAAACACCAGTAAAAAAGTTGAACATGATCAATAAAAAGAAGGGCTGCAAGGTTTGATGCGACTCCTCATATTTATGACCAAAAGATTGTGTTGCCACTGTTTAGGGGGAAAAAGTTAGAATTTTAGGACCAATGATCAAAGGGAAAAACAATATCCAAGAAAGGTATTTTCATTCATAAAGAAAGTGGACCTAATTTTGCAACAACTAAAATGGAGAGGTCTTAATCATGAATTCTTCTTTTAACACACACACACATACACATGGTCCTGTTCCAAAGATGGATGAATCTTGAACCAACCAATATCACCTTCTTCATTAGATTCAAAGAGAAAATCTTTTTGTTACATAGAAAATTGATATAGTGACAAATAATCATCTGATATTGATGATATTTAAATAATTATAATAAAATAGTGGAAATGTCTAAAGCAAATAACACTAGAACGTGATAGTCGATTTCAGTTGTCATATAACCAATAAATGGATTACGTGACTCACATGGAATTATTGCTTACGAGTTGTCCTCTATTAATTGGTTATTAATCCATAATCATGCACCGCCTTTACTTTAATCACCCTTCTTGTCACTTTCAATGGTTTTTTTTTTGGTAGTAAAAGTTCGGGTGAGAATTGGTGCCGGTCCGCCCACCCGGGCCAGGGCAAACCTTCATATCACCTCCATGCGTTGAGAGGGAGTACACTCAGAAGGGTGAGATTACAGATTGCCCACCAACAATATCCCAACATCAGTCGAGAATCGAACCCCCAACCTTCATTGGGCCGGAGGCCGTCTCGTACCAACTGCGCCAACAGCTGTTGGCCTTTCAATGGTTTTATAATTGTCATAAATTATTGATGTTTTAGTGATTTTCGTCTCATCTCTAATTTTCTTTTTCACTTCTCAATTATTCGTACAACAACGTCTAAAGGCTAATATTCAGATATAGAAATTTAGTCAAACTAAAATTTGATTTTCAATATAATGGGCAATTCAAAGGAAATGTTTATATACAATAATAGTGGAGGAGTTGATTGATCTATATGTAACCCAAAAAAAATAAAAAAAAAATAGAATTGATTGATCTATGTACTTTTATCGAATATGGAGAGAGTTTATTAAGAAATCCATTGTATTTTGAGAAAGAATCTATTATTAGCCCGAATTTTTCCCTTTTAAATCTTTTCCAAAGAAAGTTGCTCGACACCCCAAGATTAAGTTAGTTTGGCGGTCTCCACCCCACAATTGTGAAAATTGCGGTCTCCACCCCATAATTGCAACTAGTTTAGCGTTTTGCACCCTCGACCAAATTCCAACAAAAAAGGATGATTCTAGAGGGGCTAAATTGTCCAAAAATTAGTCTTCAATCTCGCTCAATTCCAGACTCACAACGCATTGCTGCATCTGTGGTTGATTTTCCTTTTTCGTTGTTACTGCATCTATGCTTTCTTTCAGTTGAAATGTTGGGAGGTTTGTGTTAGTTTCAGAATCTGAAATGAAGAACATGAAAGAGAGAATAATATCTCCATTGATATTTCTGAAATGTAATGTTTACAATGAATATGAAAGCTATACAATTCGGCTATATATATACAAAGAAAGATCAGCTAAATGTCTAACTTATACCCTCAAACTAAATGTCTAACTAAAATTTAAAAGCTAACTAATCTAACTAATTCCAGCTGGCAATCTTCATCTCAAGACTCCCCATCAAGTTGGAGTTTCTAACATTGTGCAAACTCCTAACTTGACAACAAAAGATTTCAATTGAGGTTTTCTCAAGGCCTTAATAAACAGGTCTACTACCTGCAACTTTGTACTCACATAGCTTGGATCAATCACACCATCTTCCAATTTTTCCCTTACCAAATGACAATCCAACTCTATATATTTAGTTCTCTCATGATAGACTGGGTTGGATGCAATGTGTAAGGCAACCTGATTATCACATGCTAGTGGAACAGTTGCTAAACCATCAATCTTGAATTTTTTTAGCAAATTCAGCAACCATGTAATCTCACAACACACTGAGGCCACGACTCTATATTCAGATGCAGAGGATCTGGATACTATATTTTGCCTATTTCTTTTCCAAGATATCAATGCATTTCCCAACTTAACACAATAACCAGTCACTGATCTTCTACTCATAACGCAAGAAGCCCAATCTGCATCACATGATGCTTTCAGTTTTAACTTAGTGTTTGTTGGAAAGAATAACCCTTGTCCAATGGTGCCTTTTGTGTATCTTTAGACCTTAAAAGCCATATTAAGATGTGGTTCTCTAGGTTTTGCCATGAACTGGCTCAAAATATGGATAGGATAAGATAAATCTGGTCTGGAAATGGTAAGATAGATCAATATGCCAATTAGCCTTCTATACATAGAAGGATCCTTTAATTCTTCACCATCATCTGCATTTACCTATGATTCTGTTCCATTGGTATAGAACTGGACTTGGCTTCAGATAATCTAGCATCCACTATGATGTCTTGAGCATACTTTTTCTGATTTAAACATACTCCATCCTTTCCTCTGAACATTTCAAAACCTAGAAAGTACTTGAGATTTCCCAAGTCCTTAATCTTAAACTTCTTATCCAACAGTTCCTTTAATTCAACTATGATTTGTATATTGTTTCCAGTCATCACTACATCATCTACATAAACCAGTAAAGCAGTAAAATTACCTTGATCAATTTTGGTAAACAGACAATGGTCACACTTTGATTGAGTAAATCCAGAGATAATTAGTGTTGATGAGAACTTTTCAAACCATTGTCTAGAAGCCTGTTTTAATCCATATAGGGATTTAGTCAATTTGCAGACAGGTTGAGCCACAAACTCCCTCTTCATGACAAAACTTGGAGGGAGCTGCATATAGACCTCTTCATTAAGTCCCCATATAGAAAAGTATTATTAACATCTAATTGTTGTAAAACCCAACCCTTAGAAGAAGCAATAGCCAAGAGAGTTTTAACTGTAGTCATCTTGGCAACAGGAGCAAAAATGTCATGAAAATCAATCCTCTCAATTTTTTGTATAACCCTTAGCAACTAACCTTGCCTTATACATCTTGAACACCCACTTAAAACCTACAACTTTCTTTTCTGAGGATAAAAAAGTAACAAACCATGTGTTGTTGTCTTCTAAAGCCTTCATCACAAGTGCCATAGCTTCTCTCCACAAAGGGTTAGAGTATGCTTCAAAATAGGAGTTAGGCTCTTTGTGAAGGGTAATATTGAAAGCAGTATGAGAAATAGAAAAAGAAAAGAAGGGTGAGTGAGAAGACACCTGTGAAGTAGACATATTGGATGAACATACATAGTCTTAGTGTCATCTAGGAGGAACTCTGTCTCTAGAAGATTGTCTAAGCACGGGAGAGCGAAAGTCTCTTCTCTGCAAGGACAAGAGTGAGAGGAGGAGGAGTGGATTCAACATTCAAAAAATCAAACTCAGTGATATCTGAAGGAAAAACAATTATAGAGTATGAAAAGTTTGAAGGAGAAGCAAAAGGGAAGAAAGTTTCAATAAATTTAACATCTCTGCTGATCACAATGAAGTTGTGCGATATTAAATTAAATAACTTGTAACCTTTTTAGTGATGAGGATAGCTAAGAAAGACACATGGAGTAGCGCTAGGGGTAAATTTACCCCTATGGCAAGATAGAGTAGAGGCATAACAAAGACATCCAAAAGCTCTTAAATGAGAGTAATCTGGAAGGGAGTTGAATAGAAGTTCAAAAGGAGATTTATTGTGTAAAAAGAGGAAAGGATTTTGTTGATAAGGTGAGTAGAAATAAGCACACACTCTCCCAGAAAACAATAGGTAAAGAAGATTGAAATCTTAGGGCCCTAGCTAATTCTAGGATATATCTACGTTTTCTCTCTGGAATGCCATTTTGTTAGGGGGGTGGGGGATGTGAATGGAACTGGTTTGGTGGAGAATTGCATTGTCAATGAGAAATGATTTAAAAGAATGGTTGAGTAATGCAGAGCCATTATCTGTTCTAAACATTTTGATAGATGTATGAAACTGGTTCTGAATCATTTTGTAGAAGATTTGAAGTAAAAGAGGAACTTTAGATTTGGATTTCATGAGATAACACCTAGTGTAATCATCCACAATGGTTAAAAAGTATCTAAAACCAAGATGTGTGGGTGTTTTATATGGACCACACACATCACAATGACCAAGATCAAAAGCATGACAAAAAGAGTTTTCTCTTTTATTAAAAGACAATCGAGACTGTTTGGCCAGATGGCAAATAGTACAATCTAAGGCTTTGTATGGTTGTGTTTTCGAAAATGAATTTTGAGTTTTTATTGGAAAATGTGTATTAAAAAAATTCGTGTGAGAATATTAATTTTTTTGTTTGTTTGGATGTGTATTTAGAGTGATGCTATATACCACTTTTTATATATCACCTATTTTTTACTCCCCCTATTTTTGGCAAGAAATCATTTTCAATTAATTGATTTTAATGAATTTAATACATCCATACTTTCTAAATGAAGGGGAGGTGAAAAATCGGTGATATGAAAACGGTGGTATATAGCATTTTCCTTTTGAGAAATATTTGGAAATTATGTAGATGTGATATAAAGTTGATTGAATTAGTTATATATGTAATGATGATGAGAGAAAAAATTAGAATAATATATTATTTATGATAAAGTAAGAAAGAGAATGTGTTGGATAGTTGAATTATGTAATTAATGAAGAAAGAGAATGAAGTGATTGAATTGATGAAATGATGAGTAGTTATATAGGGGAATGTGTAGTAGGATTTAAAAGTTGAGCATTTTCTGAAGAATTTGCCTTGGAGTGTGCATTTTCATTTTCTGGTGATCCAGAAAATGAAAATGCACTTAAAAAACACAACCATACTGAGCCTAAGTATTTTACATGGGAAAGATCAAGAATAACATAAGTAAGTTGTCTAAGTCTATAAGTGGAAATATGCCCTAGTCTATGATGCCAAAGAACCACTTTATTTGTAGATCCACTGGTTAGACTATGAGTAGTAGAAGAAAGAAAATTACAATTGGAACTAAATGGTGTACCAATACAAAACATCCCACCCAATTGATTACCAATTGCACAGGAGTCTTCTGCAAAGGGTCCTGTATAAAGCAGTGATTAGCACTAAAAATAATGGAATAATGTGAGTCAGAGGTGAGTTTACTCAAAGATAGAAGATTATGATTAAAAGATGGAACAAATAGCACATCTAGTAAAGTGATGGA
Source organism: Buddleja alternifolia (assembly GCA_019426215.1). NCBI lineage: Eukaryota > Viridiplantae > Streptophyta > Magnoliopsida > Lamiales > Scrophulariaceae > Buddleja > Buddleja alternifolia. The sequence goes on from CM033398.1 coordinate 39,100,738, forward strand.
GTGATTTATAGTGACATTGTTATGTGTGACTAATGCAGTGGATCCATCAGGTAAATGCACAGAAGGTGGAGTGGACAATTTGTAAGAAGAGTCAAGCAAAGAGAAACATTGAGTTATGTGGTTTGATGCACCATTATCAGTGAGCCAATCAAGAGGATTTCGAGTAATGGATATGCAATAGCTAATACCTGCCAAGTGAGTGGTGTGATCAGGAGTGTGTGATGTCAAGGATTGGTTATTTAAGAGAGCGAGAAGTTACTGGATTTGGTCAAAAGTGAGTTGGGAAGATTATGGAGAAGAGGCAGTAGCACTGTTGATATGAGTATGAAAAGCAACACCATTTTGATAAGTTCCATTTTTCCCCATAGGAGTTGAGCTGTGAATTGTATTTGGCTGATTCAAGTGCCCTGTGAACCCTACATTGTTACTGTGACTCTTCTGAGGTCCATCAACATTCCTTTTGCCCTTTGACTTCCAATTAGGTGGATAGCCATGTATCTTGAAGCATTTTTCTTGTATGTGACCAGTAGTGTGGCAGTGATCATGCCATAAATCTTCCTTGTTGATAGAGTTCCATACATGGTTGCCTTGATTGTGTGAATTCCAACTTTTCTAAGGAATGTTGTTGTTGACAGAAAAAGTAGCATTGTTATCTTCCATAGATGTATAAGAAGTCATTTCCATTTGTTTTTCTTCCTGTTGAAGCATGTAGTATGTATCTTCAATTGCTGGCACTGGCTTCTTCAACAAAATTTGCCCTCTCACAGACTTAAAAGTATCACTTAATCCCATCAAAAATTGCATTACTCTCTCTTGTTCTTTATGAGTATCCCAGGCTTGCATAACTTCACAATGAACAGTGGAGCTGCACATAGGCAGAGTCATCATTGCATATAACTCATCCCAAAGTTGTCTTAACTTTGTGTAATAAGTTTCAACAGTCATACTATCTTGAACACAAGATGAAATCATCTTCTTTAAGCCATAAATTGTGGATCCTGTACTACTGGAGAACCTTTTATTCCAGTTTGACCACGTCACTGCTGCAGTACTTCCATGTAAGATTGATTTGCCAATCTCTTTTGAAACTGAATTGAGGAGCCAATATATCACCATGTTATTCACTTGCTCCCATTGTTGAAGATTCACATCTCCTTTATGTGGTTTGGGTATTGAACCTGTAACAAAACCTAGCTTGTTCTTACAAGACAAGGCGATTTCCATGGATCGCCTTCATGGAATGTAATTGGAAGTACCTTCCAATACTTGATTTACTAAAATCATTCCAGGTATATTAGAGTTTTGTAGATTCTGAGCTTTGTGGATTCAGATTTCACACAAAAATTTCATTTGATTGACTTGAGTTCACCATAATCAATTGGAGAAAACAACACTCAATCAAGAACAAAAGATGAAGATCGAGTTAATCGATCAATAAATGAAGAAGGATAAGATTAATCAATTTAAAAAAAAAGGAAAAACTGCTCTGGTTCAGAATCTGGAATGAAGAACATGAGAGAGAAAATAATATCTCCATTGATATTTCTGAAATGTAATGTTAGCAACGAATATGGAAGCTATACAATTCGGCTATATATATACAAAGAAAGATCAGCTAACTAACTAACTTATGTATTTACATTTATACCCTCAAACTAACTGTCTAACTAAAATTTAAAAGCTAACTAATCTAACTGATTCCAGCTGCCAATATTCTCCTCAGTGTTCAGCTGGCAATCTTCATCTCAACAGTTTGATTAGGTTGGTGTAGACGAGGCTCGGGATTTCGGCGATATCACAGTGTGTTGCTGCATCTAGAGTGCTTCGAACTTGTCATGAAGTTTTGCAATTTTCTTTTATTGGTCCCAAGTGACATACGGAAGGGTCTAGAAAGGGGGGTTGAATAGACATTGAAGTCTTTTCCGATTTCAAAAATTTTGTATTAAAAAATTGTGTTGGACGCTTGAGAAGTATGCGCTTGACTGAGCGTCTATTGAAGACTGTTTTTTGAAAGTTAACTTAGACTTCAAGATTTGAATACTATTACCAAATAGGTTTAAGCGTTCACTTCTTTGATCAGTGTTAGCACAGCGGAATTGATTTGATAGTCTTCTTGTTTGAAAGCTTTTAGCATCACAAACTGTTTCTTAGTTGCTTAGCTTTTGATTGTGTTTTACTTAATCAATTTATACAATGATATGTTAATAAGAAAATTGACTGTAAAGTAAATAACACAATATTTGTAAGGTTCGTTGGATGGTGTAATCCCAACTATGCCCTTCTTCTCCTTGAACACTTGGAGGCAATCCACTAAAGTGATTCTCAAAGAGTCACACAGAATTTTCTACAAATTAGGGAGAGATGGATGTCGATGACTTGAGATCCTTGATCACACAGATTTCTGCTCCAAATCACTTCTATCCTCTTGCTTTTTTCACCCAAAAATAATGCAAGTATCCAACTTCGACTTCACACAAATCGTGAGGCTTGGATGGGGTTTTTTTGAACGGTTTGTTTGATTTTGACAAGGTTCAAATAATTGGGAATATCTGAATAGTAATGTAGGTTTCTCCGAAAAGAATGTTTGAGATATTAGTTGACTGTCTCAAGATTTGAAGAAAAGCAAAGAGAATGTTTGTTTGAATATTCTGGCTTTTCTAAAAATTTAAGGAATGAGATTTCAATGCAACAACAATTTGGCTTGGAATTAATCGGGGTTGTTTTTGGCTTGTTGTTGAAGTCCTATTTATAGGCATTCTTGGAAAAAGTGTCTGTTTGACACATGCACAGGCGTGTGTCTCTCACTTCCGAGAGTGAACAACTTTTGTTCTTTTTCCTGAAAATCTGCTGCACAAAAGTTGGTGCTGCAGTCTGTGAATAGTTGACAGTCCAATAGGGTACGTCCGAAAGAGCTTATCACATTTAATGCTCTTTTCAGCATTTAATGCATTTGAATTAAATGCTCGTTGACATTTAATGCACTGAGAATATTTGCATTAAACTCCTTCTGGATTTAGAAATAAATTCAGGTGAAATCAATCATTGATAGACGCTCATTCATCCTTGAATAACTTCTATCCTAATAAACACTTGAAATAGCTGGTCATTTGGACGCTTGGAATCTTTATCTTAATTCAGACTTCAGGCGCTTGAGTCTTCAAACTTAACTACTGATCAACTCACTCAGAAATTATCAAACGCTCAGTCTAAGAAAACTTAGCCTAACATTTTAGAATAAAAATACAACAAAGCCTATAAAGCCTATTACAATTTTAACGCTCAAAGCTTATACATGATTTCTACTAAAATCAAACTTACATATTTTGGGGTCTAAGTCAGTCTAACAAGTAATCCTCATTGTCTTCATCAAAACATCTAACATGAAATTCCTAACACATTCTCAAGAGTAGCCAAGTTTATATCACCTTGGTTTTCTGAGGGAAAAATGCAATTTTGGTCTCATAACTTAGCCCATGTGTGTTTCTGGTCCCAGTAATTTTGACTTTAACATTATACATCTCATAACTCCAAAAAATGTGCATTTTTGGTCTCAAGATATGATTATGTCATATTTGGCGGAATTGGAATGTGCAGTTCACGTGTTTTGGAGTTATGAGACCAAAAACGTATATTTTTTATGATCCCACGTGAGCCGCACATGCCAATCCCGTACAAATACATGACGTAATCGTATCTTGTGACCAAAAATACACATTTTTTAGAGTTATGGGACGTATAATGCTAAAGTCAAAACTATTGGGACCAAAAGCACATATAAGCAAAGTTGTGGGACCAAAATTACAAGTTTCCCGTTTTCTGATATTATCACTTTGTCAAAGTGACGCTCATTTTTCTTTTCATGAGAAGTACTGCCATTGGATGCAGTTGAGAAGGATTTCCATTAAATGCTAAAGTATTTTTCGTATCTTCAATCTCAAAATTTAGTCCATTTGGCATGTCTCGTATATCTCACTACAATAACTTAGATGGAATTTATTCTCCAACTTCTTCAAACACTAAGATATACGGCCCGATTGGATGAGATGTTATTTCCGATTTCTTATTTTTCTTAAAAAAAGTAAGAGATTTTATTTTAAGAGAGTAGAGCTTTGATTGTAAAAGTGTGTTTGGATGAGTTTTTTTTTTTAAAGAAAATAGTGTAATGATTAGGTGTGATGTGATATATTTTTTTTATAAGAAATTTTTTTTTTATGAGAAATGGTATGGTATGGATGGATATTTATTTTATAAGAAAATCTAGACATATCTAAGTTAAACTTATTGATTAAGGTATCAAAAAATATGCAAACTGGATCTTATTTCACACATTGCGATATTTCGAATCAAGATATCTAATTTTTTTAACACATATATATGTTAAGATGTTGGCGGATAAAAGTCTTTTAGTTATTGGGTGAACTGTCAAATTATGAATAATAAAAATCTGACTTTCCTAAAAAAAAATTGGAAGAAGTGCCAATCAAATATTTCTTTAAAAAAAATTTGAGATTTTTATTGGAGATTATTAACTATAGCATTTTTTTTGAAATATTTTTAAAAAATACCAAACAATTGCATTTCTTATGAAAAAAATGTATGCTCATAGTAAATGAATTATCATGAAACTCAAACAATAAGAGGGTTAAGCTCACATGATAGTGATTAATGAGTTCATCATTCATCACAATTCTTTTAATAATGAGCATCAAATTCGTAGCAAATCGAATATTCATGTAAGGAAAAATCACTTCAAGCCATAATTCAAGGGTTTATATGGACAGGCCTATGATATATTAAAAGCTTGTGTTATCTTTCATTTTATATTCGTTGGTCTTGGGGGAGAAGGCTGAAGGAATGAACTGAGCTTTTCTTCGTTGTTTGCTATTATAGAGAGTTAAACAACACAAAACCCTAACTCATTTCCTGTCCCTTTTATATGTTTGGTCATATTAGTTGTTTGTTACTCTTTCTCAATTCATTATGTTTTAAAAGAAAATACAAAATTAAAAGAATACGCCTAAGCTATAGCAATTGTAGCTACTGTACTTACTGACCTCTTCTTCCGAGTAATTCTATGGTAGACCAGAACTGTTGCTCTCGATCCATTTTTACCACACAAACACTTGGGGTAGGGTAATTTACACTGGGTAAGTGGATGTGAAAATTACCCCACCCATTTTGAATGTGTAATATAAAATGGACCGGGAGCAACACTCCTTGTCCACCTTAAAATTTTTCCACTTTTCCTTGTGGTGCTTTCTTTTTTCTTGTCTGAAGTCTGCAACCCCTATTTTAGTACTTCCCGAGCCGAGTCGGTCCCAAAAAGTTCTCTGTGTACGCACTTGAAACTTGCAAATACATTTAAGTTAATTTAAGCACCAATAACATCATTAGTTGTGACTTTCCATAATTTCGTAATTCAAAGAGACGTATGAAATAAAATATAATTGTAGTCATTCCATAAACATGAGTAAAGAAATTCAAGACATAAACAAGAGTAAGGTCCCTTAAAAAAAAAAATATACATTAATGACAAAATATCAAGTGGCAATGTCAAAGTTGTCACTAATTGCAAATTTTTTGTGACAAAAATTTTTGTGTTGTCATAAGAATAAGTTTTACATGTTTGATAGTGACAAGATTTGTATAGAAGTTGTCACTCTTGATAGTTAGTGACAAGGAAATTATTGTCACTATTGACAATTAGTGACACACCTTTAGTGATAACTTAATGACAACAATTATAATTGTCACTCTATTTGTGTTGTCACTAAGTTGTCACTATACATGTGTCACTGATTGTCAATAGTGACAACTTTAGAGAAACTCTTGTCACTAAACATTCTTATAGTGACAAATCAAACATTCTTGTCACTCATTCTTTATATCTAATGACAATTATAACATTGTCACTTCAAATTTTGTCATTAATATTATTTTTTGTTGTAGTGGGTGTAATATAGATAACACCAATGGCCGGCCATAAACGACATTGTTGGCCTATATATGATTATCTCTTTATCGATATCCAACAAAACAATATGAATATCAACCTTATGATCCTACAACTTCAAATGGCCACTTCAACGCATGCATAACAACCTCCAACCACATCCAATCATATAAAATGTCACTTTCATTTATTAATCATATTTACCTTTATCAGTTTTAGCGAGGCAAACCTTTATTATATAATTTTACTTTTATCGTAATTTTTCTAGAAATTTATTATAAAATAGATAGCACATTTCAAATAATTTTGTTTGCAGTCTGAGTTATTTGCTAATTTCAAGCATTGATTCCATGAGGCCCAATGTCATCATATTCCAAGAATCAATATTCTTACAACCATCTGGTCGAAAAACTCGACTTGACTAGCGCTTATGTAATTTCTCGGCTTAAACTACCAACCATCTATCATGATCAGAAAATGTTATATATTCTCACACTAGGCTGAACAGTGTGTGTGTATATATATATATATATATATATATAGCTTTCTCATGATCGGGTCGTTATAGGCCATCATAATGATAAAAGACTCAAAAATAGTTGCTGGATAATTTAAATCAGTAAGCAAACATGACAAACCAAAAGCATATCTTTTAAGCTTTTAGTTCTATGTCTGTTCGGCCGTGTTTTAAGCTTCTATTTTCCTTTTTTCTTTTTCTTTTTAATGCAATCAAACGGGTACCTGATTGGGTAATCGGGTAGGAGCACCCTACCTGATACTCGACCCGAACTTATATGTTCGTGTTTATGTGTATTCAATACTCGAATTTAAAAAAAAACACTTCTCGAAATACTCGAACCCGATCGGGTCAGATGGGTACTCGAAAACCAACCCAAACGCCCACCTCTATTTTGTATTACTAAAATTGGGCGTATTATTAGATTAGCCTTAAAAAGAAAAAGAAATTTATAAATTTTCTTTATAATCTAGCCTAGTTGACGGGATTATTATCCCACACTACGTAATAGAACAAAAATAATATTTATAATACTAGGCACAGGGAGGGAGGGAGGGAGGGAGGGGGGGGGCTGGTGGGTGCCACCGCCACCCACCAGCCCCCCTCTCATTTTTTTTTTATATTACTATCTATAAAATTTTCAAAATTTTTATTTTCGCCCCCTCTCAAGTTTGTTTTTATTACTACTACTCATAAAATTTTCAAAATATCTATTTTCGCCCCCCCTCAAGTCACACGGTTCTACACTTCCATTCAAGATAGAAATTAAAATTTAGGGTTTTTTCCTTCAATTGCATTCTCAAGAATCAAGATTTTGGGTGATGAAAATCTATAAATTTCTCATTTCAAAGACTAAGAAGGTATTGTGTTATTTGAATACAAATCTTTAAAATTTAATTCTAATACTTTACTACATATTTTATCGGTTACTCTAAAATTTAGTTTAAGAATATTTTTGGTTTAATAATTCTAACAAATAGATTATGGGCATCTATAAAACAATTGAAATGGTTTAAAGAAGAGAGAAATTGATGATATAGTATAGATCAAAGATAGATATTTCATACTTGAACCTAATTTCTTATTAAATTTTTCCCCATAAATATAGCGTACTGTACCGCGGGGGGCTTGCCTTGAATCCTTCGTCTATATGCAAAAAAAATAATGTATAACTATATCACAAAACCTCGCTCCCCCTCGCTAAAAATCCTGGCTCCGTCCCTGCACTAGGCAGAGATAAAATGTAGAAATGGGATAAAGCGCTGGCTGGAATAAGAAAAAGACACAACTTTTCCAAAACAGTAAGTAAATAAATAGTTTTCTTGTAAGAGGACTACATGTACTCTTAAATAGTAAAATTAGTTTCATATTACCACAGCCATTTAATAACTTTCTATTGCATTAACAAAACTCAAAATTGTACAGAAAATTAAAATTTGAGTAGTGAATATGTGCAATGTGAAGTTGACGGTGGTACCTGAAATATTATGAAATTATCGACATCCTAAATACTTTGAATTATTTTAGGGAATTGATGTTCGCACTCCTCGGATAGTGATATGTGCTCATTCCACATTATTTTTAGAGGGTGTTTGGCTAAACTTATAAGTTCCTCTAAACATCTTATAAGATGTTTTAGAGCTTATAAGCTCTATAAATTTGCTTGGTAAATTTTTTTAAAAAATAACTTATAAGACTAAAAAATAAGTTGTTTGGATTTTATAAGCTGTTTTTAAAAAAGTAACTCACTCCCACCTTTTTTAAACATCTTATAAGATGTAGGAACTTATAAAATATTTTGGATAAGCTTAGCCAAACACCCTCTTAATTTACTGACCAAAATGACCATCCTCCCTCTTCCTCAGCCATTATATTTTGTTTGACCTTCGTAAACACCTATGTCCAATCCCGTCACCGTCACATTCTATTTAAATTTCCCTTCCAGTCCACCTTATTTTCTGTTCTTTTTCTTCCAATCATTTTCTTCCCACTCTCCTCCTCATCCATGCATACTAATTTTCTTCTATCATGAAATACAAAATGCATATATAGCTTATTATTATAAAACAATTAAATTTCCATCCAAAAAAATCAATGATTAAGTCGTGAACTCTTTGGGAGTGAAATCATGTGATTCCATAATATTGAAGGAATAAATTCCGGTAACATAAAATACAACTTCATTCAGGCCTTGAGACATTGTAAATTTTGTAGAGGAAAATGTTGTGAGGACTTAGTTATTTTATTTTGTGATGGTACATTTTGTCTTGTTCATATATATGTTGAACTACTTCATTACTGGGGTTCCCTCGGAGCTTGATAGAAGAGCCTTTTGTAAGTAATTGAGGTCCTTTTTCAATTGTTTTTCAGTTCATAAGTCAGAGAAACGATCGCCCGCCACCGGCCAATCGGGTGTTGCCATTGAAAGCCTTTCTCAAACAAATAACGAGGACAAAAATGAGATGGAAACGAGACACGGTGACTCGGGAGCAACTTATCAAATATTCAAACACTTGCGATGTTGATGCTAGCTTTTAACCCTAGTGTTGGTCCTCATAATGTTCGTCTTCGGAAAGGTGCAGCTCTTTTTATGATTGCTTTTTTATATTTGTGAATTTAAACTGTCAGATGGGGATAGTTTTTGGCCGTCCGGTTGGCAAGTTTGCCAAATTTAGATTATGTTCCCTTGATCTTCGTGAGCAATTCAAATTAGTGACATTGAAAAATTAATTAGTTTCGCCTGAAAAAACTGAGACTAAATAAATAGAACAGTAAGCAAAGTATTCTTTGAATCATATTCGGTGAGGGGGGCGAGATTTTGTGATATAGTTATACATTATTTTTTTTGCATATAGACGAAGGATTCAAGGAGGGTGCGGGGGGCTTGTCCCCCGCGGTACGGTACGCTATATTTATGGGGGGAAATTTAATAAGAAATTAGGTTCAAGTATGAAATATCTATCTTTGATCTATACTATATCATCAATTTCTCTCTTCTTTAAACCATTTCAATTGTTTTATAGATGCCCATAATCTATTTGTTAGAATTATTAAACCAAAAATATTCTTACCACTCATCATTTGCATTTGCTGTAGTTGCAATACTATTCAAATTTTCATAAATTTAACAGTAATGACATGATCAAAGACATTAGTAAATTTCCGTGCCCCTTTTTTTCTTTCAAGATTCTGCGAATATTTTCTTTTGTATTCTATTAATGTAAAGATCTCTCTCTACATATTTTAAGATTTTAATTTAACAACATCCATTTATACTTCCTTGATATATTTTCTCTCCACGGTTTTTTCTTCTTTCATTATGATGAATTGCCACTATATAACAATATATTTCTACTCATTGATTTAACACACACACACACATATATATATATTCTTTTGTAAAACATTCAATACAAAAGGCCTGTTTGCGAAAGTTTAAGAAAAACACTTTTCAGCTTTTTGCTAGATTTAAGCTGCTTTTTGCTGTTTGGTTTCACTGTTTCTGATTCTGCTTCACTGAAAAAAAGCTGAAAACAAGCAGAAACTAAAAGCAGGTTTTTAGGTACTTCTACCAGCTTCTTCTATATTTTCTGCTTTTTAGCAAGTTTTGCAAACACACTCAACTTTAACATTTCAATTACTTTTACAATTTTTTCTAAAATTCAGTACTTCTTTAAAAGTATAAGCTCTTGCAAACAGACCTAAAATATTGGTGGGACTCGGATTACTTTTTATATCTTTTCTTTATTGAGTTTATTAGAATACACGTAATGATTTTATTTAACCATTATGGATTTATATTTTCTTCAAACCCCCGCCCCTATATATCTAATTGTTTTAGTCATGCAACGAGGCTTATAGTACAATGTACTTAATCATTTCATTCTTTTTCCATCTGTGGATTTGGTAGGAGGTTTTTTTGATTGTGGGATACTTTTCTTTGTAAATTACTTAAAACAATTTAAAACAAATGAAACTATTTTGGACATTGCTTTGTTAGTTAGCATGTCTTTTTGTCCACGTATTTGGCCCTTGAGACTAATGGTATTTATTTTTCTTCTCTTGTGGACAAATAATTATTACATCGATCAGATATTACCAATTAAATCAAATACTTTTTTTTTTATAATCATCAAATCAAATACTTGATTTATTATAATGTTACCTTCTTAATTGTTTGTTATGTTGTATTGATTTTAATATGTAAAATCATCCAAGACTGACTACGTCTTTCACTAATTTCATTTGAAGACTACTTTTATTAGTTACCTTTTCCTTTTCAAATTTTTTTGTCCTCTTGCTTAACCTTTTCGTTATTATTATTATTTTACAAAAAGTTCAAAAGTGAAATTTCTTTTTGCATGCCTTTATAAATTTTAGTGAAAAAGTTTAAGTTAAATAGATTATTTTAGGATTTAAGCATCCCATCATTAATAGAATACAAAAGTATATATGGTGGAAACAGACAATAAAATAGCAGATATATAACTTTTTTCATAATAACTTTTGTTTGTGGACAACAAAATTAGATGGATCGAGCTTAAATCAGAGAAGAGAGGTGTGCCATCGGGAGGTCTAATGCATAGTAAATTTATATACCCTTGCACAAGATCAATTTTCACATCCAACTTGAGTTTTAATTTGCAGCATATAAACAATAAATTCTGTATACATTTTTAATTATTTTTCTCTGTAATCGGTATCATTTTCCTTTTTACTGAACTTGGATGGATATAGTCACATTTCAAATTCAAAATAAGTTGATTACCGATATAGATCAATTCAAATAGAAAATAAGTTTTCTGCATCCATTTCACTTATCAATGATAGTTATTAATCACCTCTTAACTATTACATTATACTTACAAATCATGTATTGTTAACTTTTGTAAATAAATAATAAGATTTAATAATCAACTAAATTGAGTCAAATTTTTATTAATGATAGTTACCTCACATTTTATTTTTTAAATATTGTTTTAGATGTATAATTATTTTTTAAACGAAATAAATATGATTTAACACTCATATAAAGAATTTTTTTGATGATAAATTGAATCATCCATTTTTAAAATTTTGTAGATTATAAATAAATAAATTATATAATGGGATCTTTTAATATATTTGTTCATATAGTATCCCGTGCCTTGGCATGGGGTTACATCTAGTAAATATAGATTTTATATTATATGTTAAATATATTACATATAACTATATTTATAAAAACATGTATGCATTCAAATTCATGAACTTCAAGAGGTCACTATAATAAAATATTTCATACTCAAGTATTTTAAGTACTCCATCCATCTGGATATTAACGGTGTACCTTTTCATTTTAATATATTCAATTCTAACAATTTTAGCATATAATAATGGAATTGTTTTTTTTCGTGTAACAATTTACATTATGATATAAATAATTATTAAAATTTAATTAGTCATGAAAAAATGCAAAGAAGAAACTATTTTGTATAAAAAAAAATCAAAAAACTTTCAACAAGCATCACTTGGTCTAGTGTCGTAAGATCTTTAAGGTTCTTAACATGAGGTTTAGTATTCAAATCATGGTGGATACATTTCTATTTTGTATTTAAAAGCTAGCGACATTGGCTAAACCCTGACCCGCTTCGACTGGGTTGGCCGATTTCTGACTGGTTCTGGCCGGGTCGGCCTGTTTCTTACTGGTTCGAAGTGGGTCAATTGCAGCTCGGACCCAATAAGCAATCAGACCGAACTATTGACCGGCTCCCTGTTAAACCGGTCGAACCGGCTCGTCCGATTCGGGTTTAACAACCTTGCTTGCATTTCTCCATCCGGATCTATATGCATCCATCCATTAACCAAAAAAACAACAACTTGCATTTCTCCTTTTAGTATAATGAAATAAAAGAAAAACAATACTGATTTAGGTCGTATTTTGTTAGAGCTACTACACGGACCAGTCGAGGCTTGGGTAGGACTTGACCCGGAGTTTAATGGATTGTAGACTGCACTCTAGTGTAGAGCTGCCTACGTACCTATTAATATGATCAAGTCTAACGCAGTTCAATTCAATTATAGAGTCCTAATATGAACCTCGTGATTTATAAAAAGGTCCGCTCAGTATCTAAGTTGAAGCTATAGTGAATCTTATAGAGATTTTAGTGGATAGTGATTGCGTAACCCCAAATATGGTCATGCATGGGTGTATTTATAGGTGACACCGTGTACGGATGGTGTCAGCACGTGTGGCTTCATCAGATGGTGACAGGTGTCGTAATCAAAGGATCTTCAACTATTTGGGTCGCGTGTTGGGTCATGGGCAGCTCGGTTACAAAATTTGGATCTTAAGCTGGTTTTGGGCCTTTAGACTTGGGCCTTTTGTAGTTTACTAAATTAACATGTCCAAAATTGGGTATATTATCTAGTCCCCCACTTCTTTAGTTCTTAGCCAGGGGTGGAATATTTTTCAGTTCAAAGTGAGAATTCACGAAGTATGCTTATGTGTGAGCTGTTAGTGAAGATTTATTTTGGGTCAAAACAAAATATTCTTTTGTATTTTGCGAAGGTCGTACTGACATATTGACTTTTTCCTTAAGCACATCCACTGAGTGTGCTAACATCGCTACTTTAAGGAAAAGTCTAATTTATCTTTCAAAGTATAACTTATAAGTAAATGTATGTCTTACTCTACATGGGCTTTTTACATCTGCCGCCCTCGAGATTTTTTCCTTTGGTAGACAACCCCCTAAGTATAAATTTTCGGCATATAACCCCTTCTATTATATTGACCGTTGGATCAAAAGATATAAAATAGTTCAATGACACCTTTGTTTTTGTTCATGAAACAAATGCATAAAACTGAAAAATAATTTTGGTGTTATAAGTTTTGCTCCATGTACAAAATCATTTTGTTTTTATTTTGTAGTTTAGGACTAATAACTAAAAGTTGATGTGAATTAAATTTAATAATTCAAAAGTAGCCTCTTATAAAGATCAAAATTATTAATAATGTATTATCATAATTCACCAATAAAAACTTATGAGCACGTAAAGTAACTATGGTACACAATCTTCAAATGTAACTACAATCTCTTTAAAATATTAACTATTAGTATATAAGTAAAGATAAAACTTAATAATCCCGTCAGCACTTCTACTCATAACTTATCCGACCGATTTAATAATTTAGACGAAGAGGGATAACCTGACCCGACAAATCCGGGCCAATAGTTTTTTATCTTGGGCTAGACAAACCCTATAAGACTTTAAATAAAGAGAGAAAAGTCACAACTTGTGACGGCTTGAAATTAAATCTCGAATCTCCCACATGAAATTGAAAGTTGATACCACAAGACTAAGAAGCCTTAGGTAATTTATTTGAATATTAATTTTGCTGATTGGCCCAATTATAAATAAAAATCACATTCGTGGGCTTAATTTAGCCCAAAACAAGCCGTGAGCCCAATTTTTGAACTTTGTTCGATTGTTCCCGCACCGCTAAAATAACTGTCAATTTTGATCAACCAACCCAGTATAGCTTAAAGACCTAAACCCTAATTTAATTTGGGATTTTTTTTTTTTTTTTCTTTTTCCTTCTTCTGTATACAACACTTCCGTTCTGAAATTCCCAAACAATGGTGAAAAACAAATCTCAGTCGAAAAAGTCTCAAAAACGCGGGGTGGATTTCAAAGTAATAATCTGTAATTCTTAATTCTATTGAACTTCTCAAGTGTTTTGGTGAAAAAGACTCGATTTGAAGCTTTTATAACTAATAGTTTTTATGTTTTGAAAAAAAATATTTTTTTTTTTGCAGAAAATAAAGCGGAAAATCGGCAGGAAATTGCCGCCACCGAAGAATGCTACAAACACTGAAATAAAATCGAAAGCAATAGTTCTTCCAGAACAAAGTATAGCAGCTGAAAAAGCGGGTTTAGCTGTCAGCAGAAAGGGATTGACATTGAAGGAGCTTCTTCAGCAGACAAGCCATCACAATGCCAAAGTCCGGAAAGGTCTCAGCTTTTTGTTATTTCCAATTATGTAATTGTGACAAATTCTATCTTGGAAGTTGAAATGGTTTTGCGAGTCCATCGTAACCGGACAGTACGTATTTCGAACAAAGAGTTGGTTTAGAATAACAATTTTATAAATGCAGGTGATGACAAATGATGTAAACTTGTTTTAAAAATCATATGATTTTTCGGAGAGGAGGCGGGTTTAATAGTTCATGAAAATGTCATGGAAGTGGTACACTGTATGTTACATATATTTAGGCTATCAAAATAATACATTATAGTTGCCTTATCATCTCAAACTGTCAGTTAAGGATAGTATTTGGCGGTCTGATTGGCAGTTGGCCAAATTTAAATTATTTTCCCTTGATATTAATTTCAATTCATATTAATGACATATGAAAATAATTATTTTCTGAAAAAACCGAGACTAAGTAAATAGAATAAATTACTTTCACCATTTATGGGTGAGCAAAGTATTGCATAAGTCATAGTTCTTTATAGTTCTCAATACGTATAATTCGTTATTGTAATTGGAATTTATTCCATCAAGCAATCATTGAGTCCTAGCCACGGAGAGGTGCTTAAGGAGCATTAGATAATGAGATTGACCGGTGGAAATGTGATTTGGTAAATGGGAAGTTTTGGAGTGTGATAAGAATAGAGGGCTACAACGAACATAATATCATAAACACATCCAGCTGTGGTGCCGTAGAGCTAATTCTAATTAGTGAACATGTCATCTAAACCTGGTGTTGTCTTTTGGTAACTTAAATAATGTGTCGATTCCTATTTGATGCCTTTATTCTCATTTACTGTGTGACGAATACTAACACAAATTATTTCTCTTTTCTCTAGATGCATTGCTAGGTGTCAAAGATATATTGCTCAAGAACCCAGTTGAGCTGAAGTTGCATAAACTTGCTATTATAGAGAAATTGCGTGAACGCATTGGTGATGACGATAAGTTTGTCCGTGAAACACTGTATCAACTTTTTAAGACAGTAATTTTCCCTGGCTGTGCTCAGGTAATTATTACTAGTACGGGTGCATGAAATTGTACACTTATTTGTTAAAAGATTGTAGAATGTTTGTTGTTGTGATTTGCCTTCTTTGTGATATATATCTTCCCTGTAGTTTGTGTGAGTTCACATATTGGTGTGCACATTTGTTACATTGTAGTACTTTTATTAACCTTTTTCAGGCCTTGTAAGTGGAAAGGTGGATTCACTTTAGTTGATATTTTGCTCTTCTTTTACAGGATAACCAAGGACCATTAGTTTCCTTGATGATGGCATATACTTTTCATGCTATGACCCATTTAGCAATCGAAGTGCGTTTGATGGCTTTCAAATTTTTCGATCTCATTGTCCAGTTTTTCCCCTCTTCATTTTCCTTGTACGCTGAAAAGGTATACCATATACTCGTGTTTTTCTTTTCTTGTGTTGATAGTTATTGCAGTTTATCCATTATGTGTGTGGCCCTTCAAGCATAATTTTGTAAACTTCTTAATTGTATGCATAGTTATTAACTAATATGTGCTCCTCTTATCCTTTCAATACATTTTAGTTAATTAACAAATTAAAAGAAATGAATTTTGTGATTGAGTTGGTTCAGCTGTTTAAGTTTTCTAGCTCTATGTAAACTAAATTAACATCTTTAGTATTTCTCTCATGTCTTGAAAATTTTCCATTCATGCAGTTTTTGGTGTAATAGTTGATATTTTGTTTCTTTATGATCTATTGGTTTATCCATGGTGTTAATTCTATATCCTTTTTGTCATTCTTTATCTAAAAACTTAAGATCCTATTTGCAGATTCTTCAAAAATATGAAGATATACTACGCAAGAACCATTTTTTACATGATAAGAGCAAGTTAAAGAGCATTCTCACTGGATTGATTCGCTGCTTATCACTGTTGCCATGTAATGAGAAAGAAGAAGAAAATGTATGCTCTTCCTAGCCCGCTACAGGACTACATATGGCTGCCTTTGTCCGTTTACAGATTTCATTATTGATTGTCTGCTAGCCAGAGTTTTGGTTTCTTTCTTTTCTCATTTGGGGCTATAAATAGGATATTTATTCAAGACTGATTGCTACAGGAATTTCCAGAACGTGAGGTTCTTCATGCTTATACGGAGGTTAAGAAACCTATTGGTGAGTTCCAAAAACTGTTTTACTTCCACTAGCTGCTACATTATTTTTTTTTTATCTTCCAGTCTTTATGCCAGGCTTTGAACTGATTATAGGTCCGTTAAAAATATGCAAGACAATGTTTGCTCTCTTGGTTTGTTTATACACTTTAATTGTGCTACTTCCCTTCTTTCTATCATTACTGTTAACTATACTTGATGCATTTATCTGAAACGTAGTGCCTTAGTGCATGAGTGTGGTTACCTAGACTCTACTATTAGTTTTCTTTTGTTTGAACTACTTAGTGTAACCTGAATTAGGTTTGTTCCTTAGGGAATTTGGCATGGCCTGACCCTTGTTCTGAATATGAGATTGAGAAATAAACTGCCACCCTATGGTTTGGCGACTGTGCCTCTGTTCCACTTCCAACAACATGTTTCTGACGCGAAATCATAATACTCAGTATAAATCCTTGTTTTCTCTTGTGCTATCAGGAGCCAACCTTTTCATCTTTGAAGGTTCATAAAAAATGTGAAGTGAATACATTGGTTAATCTGAAAATTGAAGCATTCCACTTGCAGTTATGTAATCTGTTGATGTCTGTTGTCATCTGTTCTATCTGTTGCTTAATTGGAAAAGGGCAAAGTTCCCACGATAAGGTAAGTAGGAGATTTCTCGTTGCAAGAAAACATGGTTTTGTATAACAAAAAGTTAAACAGGTAAGACAATTGTTTTGTAATGTATGTTGGTATTATTATGTAATTTTCGTGTATGCAATAAGTTTTGGTTCCTAGAGTCATATGTGGACTTTCTCCTGCTTTGCATGATGTAATTGCATTCTGAGAAAGAATCTCTTATTAGTGCAATTTTTCTCTTTTAAATCTTTGTTGAAGAAAATTGTTTGACACTTGTAAACCTTGTTCCAGATTTGGCAGGTACCATAACTTTGAAGGATCTTTTGCCAGTTCTAGTTGGTATCTTCCAGGATTTCATGGCATTGATGCGTACCGCCTCCCAACTAGATGCTCAATCATGTGATTCTATGCAATATATACTTCAGAGTATAGATCTCATTGTCAGATTTTTGGTTTCGAGCGAAGGATATTCTCAAATTCGTCCATCTCGTTGGGAGTTTGATATGATTGCCTGTGATCACATTATATCGCCAATGACATTAAAGAAGTTATGGGGTGTTTTCCCCCTCAACCTAGTTTATCATCTCTCGGGAAAGGTATATTTAGCACATTATGTTGAGTAGTTTAGCTTCTTATCCATATATCTCTAACAGTTTGCTATATTTGATCTCTTGCAGGACGACGATCGTATCTTCATGCTAAATACTTTGATTGCCAAAATATTTTTGCAGCTGAGTTACTGGAGCCACTGTCCCTCTAATTTGTTGGAAAAGTTTATGGAATTCATTGAAAGTTCACTGTCTACAAAGGTTTGCTTATGGAGCACTCTGTAACCTACTTTTGAGATTTTGACCGGTTAGTTTGCAGGGATGGAACCAGAACTTGGGTCCGGGGGGCGAACTCAAAGAAAAAGGGGCCAAGCTTAATTTTTTTCAAATATGTTGGGGGTGGGGGGAGTTCAAATATCAAAAAATTTATAAGGTAAAAGAATAATTTCTCAAAGTTAAGTGGGGCGGGGGACCCCATCCCCCGGCTCCGTCCCTGGTAGTTTGTACATAGACCAAGTGCCAAGTAGAATTAACTGGTGCTACCACGAATCGTGTTTTTTTTCTTCACATGGGTTTCTTTCTGCTGCTTCTACTTTTGCATGACTTGAACAATGAACCTAAATTATTTGCAGATCCAATCAGGTAAAGTGTTTCATGAGAAACCCTTGCTTCCACTTATACCATACATTCCAAAGCTGACAATGCAAATTTCTAATGACTGGAGGTCCCGTGTTCTTCAGGTCCGTAATTACACATAATATTATTTTTTGCTAATTGATTATTTATCAAAAAGTGCTTGTACTATTTGTTTTGGGATTTCAGTTCCCTGTTTGATGAACTTTAAAGATTTAGGCATTTAGCGATGTATCATTGCAGGCTTTCACTGAGCTTTTCAGGAACTGCAACCCAGAGTCTTCAATGAAATTGGCTTGCGTCTCTGCAATTAAAGAAATGTTTGATCCAGTAAGATGTCTACTTGCTATTTTCATTGTTGTATCACTCTAGGATTGATTTTAACGTTTCGAATTACTATATTGCACTAGCATGTGACTCGATACCAGAAGTTATGCATTTTTCAAATTACAATATTACTATATCTAAAATATTTTGGCCTCAATATTCTGTTCACAGGAAAGTGGCTGGATTGACCTAGATGCGAATGATCCTATATTATTGGACTATGTGGTCGCTTGGATACAGGATCTTCCTCCATTGCTGATTTTGTTGGATGACAAAAATCCATTATGTTCCAAGGTATATTCCATCGTTCCTCTACTTGTTTAGAAATTTTGCCCTCGACGCTTTTTCCTTCCGAAAGGCCTTTTTTGAAAGTGCCAGAATACTTTTTTGATGATTGCTCTTTGTGCAGGCTGTGGTGCGACTTCTACTTCGCGTGGGACAAGTGGCTCCGGTGAGAGCTTCAATTCTTTGGGAATTTGAAAATACGCAGTACAGTTTCAGAGGTTTTTTCGGCATGAAAAATGGGGAAGGTATGGACTTTCGGTTGTTCTTTTCATTCGGAATATACATTTATCATATACTTATGGTAATACTCTATTTTGTAGCCATTTGCTATGGTCCATTCATAAAGCTCACGCCCGATATTCAGCAACTTGCCCTTCATTGCGTTTATTACTACAGTGTCATGGACTCACTGCTTTTGGAGTCACTAGTTTTATGCTGCTTATGTAAGTATCATATAACAAGCCTAAATAGGATATTGTTGTCGAACTTACTATATCTCCTGTGCATGGGATTCTAGAATATTAGTCTGATTTGTGAGAAATAGTTTGCTGGCTATGTAATGTGTTATAATGGATTTTCCTTGTAACCTTGCCACAGACAATGATCTTGAGCCAGATATGGTTTTCCGTATCTTAGAGGTTCTGAACTGTGCATCAAGAGCTGGACATATCCCAATTGCAGATTACGCAAGTTTCCACGTCACATTACTGTCACGGTTCCAAGTTTATCCCGGTATCACTTCTATTGCATAGTTTATCCTTTTTGCATTAAAGTGCTTGTACTTTTTTTTTATTATGATTATGAATTTGGATCTTTGTGCAGAAAAAATTCCTATTGTGGAGTATGATAGGAAGTCGAACCGGAGGACGTTTAAACGTGTTACCAAAGATGTCTGCTCATATTTGTCACAGCTTGGTGATCATGATCTTGTTTTCCGGATGCTGGAGAAGATAATTGTCGATCAAATTGTATATTCTTTAACACATACTTGAATCCTTTTTTTTTTTTTTAATGTTAATGCTGTTCTGATCACGTCACTTTTCATGTTTTAGTGTGGCGAAATACCAATGGACAATAAATGTGCCTTCCTCAGATTGATTGTGACACTAGATCCAAAAGTAACAAGTATTTCTGATGAGAGTGTTGTCAATATAAGCCGGGTCCTTCCACAATACTTGATCGATATTATATACGTGAGTAACTTTCAGCTTTTTTTTTTTTTTGAATAATTTGAGGTACATGTATTTAATGCTTCGCTTAACTTTGTTGCAGAATGTTGAGGAAGATGATCACGATTCTGCCATAGCTGTGAAAAGAAGGCTATATTACCTGATACCTTCCTTTTATCTGATTCATGGGTGCAACAGACTATTAAATGTTGTGTTAAAGGAGATGGGATCTTGGGTTTATGATGTTAGCTCATTGCTTGGTTCCCATTCAGTTGATAAAATTTGTGCCATTGCATCTCTACTCCTCGACATGTATAAAGATACCAAGATCAGAAAAATTCTATCTTCGTGCAAAATTGAAATAGAGACGGTGTTTCAGAGTGTGTTCAATTTACTGGTAAACTATTTGGTTCTCTTTACCTCTTTAAACCTTAGTTATAGAGGAAGATAGATAATACGAATGTTGATTTTGTGTTTGAGTTTATATTCTGTTTTTCGGTTTTGCAATAAGGGGCTAATCTAACACCATGACCATGATTTTATTATCTTTTTACAGTCTTCTGAAGGTACGAAATTGACCTTGGAGGAAAAGCACAAAATTCAAAGTGCATATGATCGGTTGAGGGCTACTATGGAGAGGACGCCTTCTACAGAATAGATATTCAACTTCTTCAATGAATATCATAGCTAGGTCAGATGATCAGATCATGCGTTGGGAATATATTTTTTCATTCGTGACGTTCTAAATGGATAAGTGAATTTGAGTTGTACATAACACGGCATCATATGGTTAATACTTGGGTAGTCATTTATTTTGACAAGGACGTTTAGCCCAGATTCGGCTTGGCCGCACCCAAGTGTATTTCACAAGGAGAGTATATTACATTTGTCATATAATTGGTAAGTTATTTTATAAAGTACACATAGGTTTGGTCAAGCCGAGAGCGGGCTAGAATTTTCCCGACATTTAGTTGTGTATATGTAACATGCAGGGTGTAATCATCAAACTGTCAAGACTTTGACATTCAATTTTGAAAAGGTCATGGGAATCTATTGACTTGAAAATTCATTTTGTATGATTATATTCAACAAATTCAATTGGCTAATATAGGTTAGTTTTCTGTTAGGGAAATATATGATAAGTTGATGTAACAGTAGCATTTGGGTCGTTCTTAGTTTCAGCTTGAAGGTAAAGTAGTTCTCACGTAATTCTAAGTTCATGGGTAAATTCAAGCATATTGAATCGATGTTTTCAGATATCATTTGTCAAGTCAAAACGTCTCAAGCTATTGAAATAAAAGCACAACTTAGCTTAAATAACGACACTGCTATCCTGTAACATTAGAAGATCTTTTTTAATAGTAGAAGATTCTCATTAGAGATAACATAAAATTTATTTTTCAAGAAGAAAAAACCAAAGAAGGGGATATGTTGGTTGTTAGTATATATAGAGACAAACCAACCCTAACGGGTCATGAATAGAGTTCCTAATAGGGGTGGCAAATGGGTGGGTCGGGTCGGGTTTGGGTCGGGTCCAACTGGGTTGGGTCCATGATGGGTTGGGTCCAAGTTCATGGGTCCAATATGGGTTGGGTCCGGGTTGGGTTGGGTTGGGTCCAACTAAGTTTTATATAAGGACCCAGAGTGGATCCAACCAGGGCCCAGAGTGGACCCAATTTAGACCCAAAGTAGACCCAAAATGAAATCAAGTCAAATAGAGTTTAACACACATACATACTTTCTACACACATAATACATTTTTTACACACACAACACATTTTCACACAGACTACACATATTTTCACACACATACACCACATTTTTCACACACTACACATATTTTCACACACACTACACACATTTTCACACACTACACACATTTCACACACACTACACATTTTCACACACTACACATATTTTCACACACACATCCCACATTTTAGACACACTATACATATTTTCACACACACTACACACATTTTCACACAGTACACATATTTTCACACACGCACCACACTTTTTTCATACACTACACACATTTTCACACATAAAACACATATTTTCACACACACTACACACATTTTCACACACACTACACATATTTTCACACACTACACAGATTTTCACACACAAATCACACATTTTACACACACTACACATATTTTCACACACCCATCACACATTTTTCACACACTACACACATTTTCACACACACCACATATATTTTCACACTGTACACATATTTTCACACACACTACACACATTTTCACACTGTACACATATTTTCACACACACTACACATATTTCACACACACTACACACATTTTCAAACACACTACACACATTTTCACACACACTACACATATTTCACACACACTACACATATTTTCACACACACTACACATTTCCGCACACCCATCAGACATATTTCACACACTACACACATTTTCACACACACTACACATATTTTCACACACTACACACATTTTCACACACTACACACATTTCACACACACTACACATATTTTCACACACACATCACATATTTTACACGCACTACACATATTTTCACACACATCACACATTTTAGACACACTATACATATTTTCACACACACGACACACATTTTCACACACGCACCACACTTTTTTCATACACTACACACATTTTCACACATAATACACATATTTTCACACACACTACACACATTTTCACACACACTACACATATTTTCACACACTACACAGATTTTGACACACAAATCACACATTTTACACACACTACACATTTTTTCACACACCCATCACACATTACACGCATTTTCACACACACCACACATATTTTCACACAGTACACATATTTTCACACACACCACACATTTTTCACACACTACACATATTTTCACACACACTACACATTTCCACACACCCGTCACACATATTTCACACACTACACACATTTTCACACACACTACACATATTTTCACACAGTACACATATTTTCACACACACCACACATTTTTCACACACTACACACATTCACACACACTACACATATTTTCACACACTATATACACATTTTCATGCACTACACATATTTTCACACACCCATCACATATTTTCACACACACTACACGTATTTTCACACACACACCACACATTTTTCACACACTACACACATTTTCACGCACACTACACACATTTTCATGCACTACACACATTTTCACATACACTACACATATTTTCACACACATTACACACATTTTTCACACACTACACATATTTTCTCACACACACATCACACACACTACACACATTTTTACACACTACACATGTGTAGTGTGTGTGAAATATGTGTAGTGCACACATCACACACACTACACACATTTTTACACACTACACATGTGTAGTGTGTGTGAAATATGTGTAGTGTGTGAAAATATATATAGTGTGTGTAAAATATGTGTAGTATGTGTAAAATATGTGTAGTGTGTGCAAAATATATGTAATGTATGTGAAAATGTGTGTAGTGTGTGAAAATGTGTGGTGTGTGAGAATATGTGTAGTGTGTGTGAAAATATGTGTAATGTGTGTAAATATGTGTAGTATGTGTAAAATGTGTAATGTGTGAGTGAAAATGTGTAGTGTGTGAAAATGTGTGGTGTGTGTAAAATGTGTGGTGTGTGTGTGAAAATATGTGTAGTGCGTGTGAAAATGTGTAGTGTGTGAAAATGTGTGGTGTGTGTAAAATGTGTGGTGTGTGTGTGAAAATATGTGTAGTGCGTGTGAAAATGTGTGTAGTGTGTGTAAAATGTGTGATGTGTGTGTGAAAATATGTGTAGTGTGTGTGAGAATATGTATAGTGTGTGTAAAATATGTGTAGTATGTGTAAAATATGTGATGTGTGTGAAAATATATGGTGTGTGGAAATGTGTGTAGTGTGTGTAAAATATGTGATCTGTGTGTGAAAATATGTATAGTGTGTGTAAAATATATGATATGTGTGTGAAAATGTGTGTAAAATATATGATATGTGTGTGAAAATATGTGTAGTGTGTGTAAAGTATGTGTAAAATGTGTGATGGTGTGAAAATTTGTGTAGTGTGTGTAAAATGTGTGTAGTATGTGTGAAAATATGTGTAGTGTGTGAAAATATATATTGTGTATGTGAAAATTTGTATAGTGTGTGAAAATGTGTGTAGTGAGTGTAAAATATGGAAAAATATGTGTAGTGTGTGTAAAAATATGTGTAGTGTTTGTGAAAATATGTGTAGTGTGTGAAAATGTGTGTAAAATATGTGATGTGTGAGTGAAAATATGTGTAGTGTGTGAAAATGTGTGGTGTGTGTGTAAAATGTGTGGTGTGTGTGTGAAAATATATGTAGTGTGTGTAAAATGTGTGTAGTGTGTGTGAAAATGTGTGAAAATATATATTGTGTATGTGAAAATTTGTGTAGTGTGTGAAAATGTGTGTAGTGAGTGTAAAATATGTGAAAATATGTGTAATGTGTGTAAAAATATGTGTAGTGTTTGTGAAAATATGTGTAGTGTGTGAAAATGTGTGTAGTGTGTGTAAAATATGTGAAAATATATGTAGTGTGTGTGGAAATTTGTGTAGTATGTGAAAATGTGTGTAGTGTGTGTAAAATATGTGATCTGTGTGTGAAAATATGTGTAGTGTGTGTAAAATGTGTGAAAATATGTGTAGTGTGTGAAAATATATGTAGTGTGTGTAAAATGTGTGTAGTGTGTGCAAATATATGTAGTGTGCGAAAAAGTGTGCAGTGTGCTTGAAAATATGTGTAGTGTGTAGTGTGTGTAAATATGTATATTTGATATTAGAATTATTTATAAATTTTTTTAAAAAATAATTTTTACATGTTGAACCCAACTTGAACCCATTTAGGACCCAGAGTAGACCTAAATTGGACCCATGAGGACCCAAGTTGGACCCAAATTTTTTTTGGACCCAATAGAACCCAACCCAAGTGTACCGAACAAAAACTTCCTTGGACCCAACCCAACCCAAAACCTATTGAGTTGGGTTGGACCCATGGGTCCAAAACCATTTTGCCACCCCTAGTTCCTAAGACATGTAATGTAAAGAACTCCAGTATTAGTTTGTAATGGCATGAATGAATTGAACAGTATGGGCTGCGGATGGATGTGAATTTTTTTTAGAAAATTTTCTCTCTTAAATATATTTTTTCACAAAAAACATGTTTGGTTGTAAGATTGCAAATTTTCCCCCCCAAATAATACACCATCTTCTTCTCTCATCTTTTTAAAAATCCATGCGAAGGTAATTTTTCGATAGGTAATTAAGTCAGCGTTAGAGTAGTCAAACTCGGACTAAAAATATTTCGAGAAACGAGTCAAATGTGGTCTGGATCTGACCTACGACATGATACGACAAACTAGATATCTTTATTCGTGATAATCGTAATTAGTTCCTTATTTATAATTATGAAAAATACTATGAAAAATATATTTGAGAAGTTAATACTATGAAAAATTGAAAAGATATCATAATTGCTTTCAGTAATAACTGTGAATATATTTGACAGGTTAATACAATGAGTTGTCTTGGATCGGTGTAATTACGGTGAATATATCTGACGGGTTGATACTACAAGTTGTTTTGGATCGGTGAGTGTAACTTAGTTGTGCACCTTTTTGTAGTCTGCGTTATATAGCAACAATAATATCAATATGCAATAAGGATACCCACGTAATATAAAAATACATATATACTTAAGAAAATTATGAATAATATAATACTAGTTCGTAGTAAATTATCGGTAATCTACCCAATGTTTGTTAGTTTAGTGGTATGAGTTTCCACTCTCATGTGAGATGTCCTGGGTTCAATTACAGGCTATCACAAGTTGTGACTTTTTTTCTCTTTATTTGGAGTCTCATAGGTCCCGTGTAACTCATAATTAAAAAACTATCAATCCAGATTTGTCGAGTCAGAGTACCTTCCTTCGTCTAAAATTAAAATATATATATTTATATATGGTAATCTAATCCTAGTATTTAGTAAAATCTGGTAATTAAGTTGGAAAGTTAAATTGATAATTAGATTCATAAGGAAATATAAAGAATCATGTGGACCTTGAATTCTTTCATATTTTTATGACTAAAAAATCCCTCACGGACGTAAGTCAAATGTGGATAAATAACAATTTATAATCAGCTAACAACAATTACAATCAACTTAATAGTTAATACTACTATGAAAATAGAGATATCGACTCTAAGGTAAGAATTGTTGGGAGTAGAAGCCCTAAAACTCCAATGTCTCGAGGGCTCAACTTCGTCAGTAAAAACTTATGTAGAGCTAGGCTCGATCAAATGTGGATCGTAACCGTCTTATTTCAGCCTTTTGAACTCATTACTCCTGCACTTAAGTTTCATGGATTGCATTGGGCTTTGGGCTCATAGAACTGGGCTAAATAAAATCCTGACCCAAAAGGACAAATGGGCTATATTTGAAATCCTGGCCCGAACGTGACAAATTCCCCAAAAAAGCTACATCCTTCATGGCGGGAAAAATTGTTCGAATAAATTATTTTGGCGGGAAACCCCAATTTATTTGCTGCAATTCACTGTTAGCGATCGACGAACGAAATCAGAAGCGAGAGATAGCGCAAGAATTGGGGATGCAATCGAAGATCAGCGCCTTCTTCAAGCACAATGAATCTCCCCTACAGAAATCAACCGATCAATCTCCAATTTCCGGTCATTTATTTGGTGCCGATGTCGAAAAGTTAACGGAAGAGACAGAAATCACCGTGACCTACAAGCGCAGGATTTCTAATTCAGAAAGGTAACTAATTCTGATCGGTTGATTTGTTTTTTTCGTTTGAATTTATCCGGTTCAAGTAACTTTTTTGAGGTTTTGCTCTTGTATTCGTCTTAGTTGGTAGTTTTAGTCACTGTATAAGTTCAATTGAAACAATTTTATGCTTACATAACTGTTGTGGTGATTCCTGGATTGTTTTCGATTTCAATTTACGGCGGTTTTTGATCAGCTTGACTGCCGTGCTTTTAATTTACATTTTTGAAGTAGTTTCAGATTTGTAGACTTATTTGTGGTGTGAATCGAAGCGATTTGTTGCTCGTTATCTTGCTTATGTTCCTGATTTTTCGATTGTTCTATAATCTTTTGCTTGATTGCATTTTAGTCTTATTTATTCTTTATTTTGCATTCTTCGGATTAGTTTTTTAAACATTTAAGCCAAACAGTATGAATAAGTTCTGATTTGCTTATGTCTGAGTTATTGTAATTTGTTGTCTACTGTGCGTGCTTTTTTTCCCCTTGTAGTCAAAGCGATGATGGATTGGAAAGCAAAGCCCCAAACAAACATGTTTGTGAGGAAAAATTAACCGAATCAGATCAAGCAAAATGTAACAAAGTTTTGAACAAGAAAAGAAATTATGCACAGTTACATTTGGAGGTAGGTCAGTCGGATTTTCTACTACATACATGTACGATGTGTGGGTTCAAGTATGCTCCCGGCGACGAAAGTGATGAAAAGGTTCACAAGACATTTCACAAGAATTACACTCATGGGATACTATTTAAGGTAGTGAAGTAGTACTTTGATGGTCAATATGGCATGTCATGGTTTTATATGTTGTGGTTTGTTGATTATATCATCACTTGCTACTAATGTCTTTATGGTTGCGGTTCTTAATCCATTTGATTCTAAGGGTTGGCGCAGTGAAAGGATTATAGATGTCCTCGAAAAAGGGCGAATTATTTTGGTGCAAGATGGTGATCCTCCTGCTCAACAAAATAAGGTACTGTATGGCTAAGATTTGTTCGGTTTCTATATTTTAGAGAGGTTTAATGGGAAATGTACTGAAATTTGCAGGTCAAGGAAGTTGTGCAGATGATGGAGATTGAGCTTGGAGATGGTTGGATACTTAATAACCAATCTAAGGTAAGCCAAATATATAACACTCTCAATATACTTCCTATCTCCTAACTTTTCAAACATCAATTAGAAAATTTTAAGAAGTAAGGATTTTAAATCCTTAACAACAAATCTAATTCCACTCGTTTCAATAATTTTGAGTAGCAAGTTATGCATTTCTCATGGTAGCAGGTATATCTTCTTATTTCATCACAAAGAATATCGGGATGTCTAGTTGCTGAACCAATAAAGAAGGCCTATAAGATTCTCTCAAGCTCAATGGGTGGGAAATATGATAACATGTCTTCGAAGAGAAAAACTAGCTCAATTGCTTTTCAGTTTGGTGGTGTTAGTCTCAAAAGGGAAATCATAAGAAGGGATGTTGTGAAACATTCCGAAGAAAGTAGCCATGACGGAATGATTTTGTGCGAGGACGACGCTCTACCAGCACTATGTGGCATTAGAGCCATTTGGGTCACTCCCTCTAACAGGAGAAAACACATAGCTAGTTATCTACTTGATGCAGTAAGGTAAGTTCCTTGTTCATATAGAGGGACGACATTTGATTCAAATTTTGTTATGAATGTTGAGAAGTATAAGTATTTTTGCCAAATTTTCTCTTGACTACAGGAAGAGTTTCTGCAAAGACGTGATTCTTGATCATACACAGTTAGCATTTTCTCAACCCACGTCTCTTGGGAAGGCTCTGATATCCAGTTACACAAGAACAGGTTCGTTTTTGGTCTACACAACAGCTAATTTAGACTAGAGATGGTTTTGAATTATACTTGCTCATATTTTTTCCTTTGAGACTTGCAATTTGAGCTTATTTGTATAACTGTGCAAGAAATTTACATTATTTTTGACATGGACACAACTCATTGACAGAGTGTGTGTGTGTGACACTTGAAACAAAGGGCACTTTTATTCATTCCAAAATTTTGAATAGGGTAATGGTGCTTTGAATTTTGAAATTTTGAGGTTAAAATTGTGCCAAAATAGATGTAGTCTTGGCTAGGATGCTACTTTTTGTAACTAAGTGAAGTCCTTAGAAAGTGATCTTAGTCTCTTTGCTGTGCCTGAAAGTCCCTGTAGAAGATGTGACTCAATTGTTGGAATTATCATGTAAAGTATAGATGTCAAACTCTGTTTGATTTCACAAATTCCACTGTTTGATTCATTTGTCACTGGTGCTTTCAAATTGACCGGATAAAAATAATTTAGTTGATTTTTTGGGAAATTTATTGAGTTGTGGATTTTCGATTTTCTGGGTCCAATTTGTAGCTCTTATATTGGGTCTACAAACATCAATGATTGTGATTTAATCCTGTGTTAGACTTTTGCTACCCAATAAAATTTGGAATTGATATTTCACCACGAAATTAAAAAAGTACTTATTAGACATAAATCAATTTCACATTTCATTTTCGTTTCTTTAACATATTTTCTTTTCATTTTATGTCTTATTTTATCTTTATCAAAGTTTATACTTTAAAGATTCATTATAGTACTGGTATGATACAAGCACCAGTCATTTCACATCTTGATTTTGACTAAATTGCACATATGATAGGTGATGGTCATCTTCTTTTCCATGCAATTTCTATAGTAAAACCCTACCTACCGGTGCGGTCCTTGAAGCCTAATATTTTACCATAAAGGGAAATTGGATAGCAATAGACTTGAACAAATTTAGTAGCAATAACTTTATCTCTTCTTTCACCACATGCATTGATGATGCATATGGCGTGTTCATTTGCATAAATTGGAATAAAATAAAGATATAATTTCAAAAATTTATCGTTTTGATAATTGTGAAAGACATCTCTAAGAAAAAACAAAATAGTTTGTTTATTTTTTTATCATTAAATCATAGTAAGGTGAGTAATTTTTGTTATCCAACCCCTATAATATCAATTGTGAAAAATGGATCAATTTTATTGTACATTTTATTAGGGATATTGTTGAACTACTCTTCCTATTATAGTTTGATAGTAGGGTTTATTGAAATTGATGAAAAATTCTAGCCTGTCTCCAATTTGGTCATATTTCACAATGAGAGTATATTATATTTGTCATATAATTAGTTATTAATTTTGTAAAATACACTTGAATGTTGCTGAGATGAGAGTCGAGAGTGTGCTAGAAATTTCTGTAATTGACGTGCACACTCGTTGTACTGCAGTCTGCAGTTCGAACTATACCTTACACATTACATTCTATATGCATATAGCCTGTAGGTTATATCAATACTTGGTAGAAGAAAAGTCAAAGTGTTCACATTCCCTTGGTGGACCTTATCCACAGAAAAGGAAAATTATTATATATTGATTTACATGTAGGAAAATAAGTTTAGAAACACCAAACATATCAAAAAGTTTTATACGCGCCTATATAAGAATGTAATATGTTATTGATATTGTTTTAAATAGATCTATGGACAATTATGGTATGAAAATATTTCACTGTATGACATTACCATCATGTAATTACTCTGTCAAAAGTCACACTCTTATTTAACCAATGTTGGATGTACATAACGCGAAATTTTCTTTTTAATTATCAATATAAGAAAATCAATCAGCATCTTCACATTAAAACAATGATATGCGCCAAGTAATTATCATCATGATCTAGAATAAATTTGACCTGTTAAGATAATGTCTGAAGAAACACAATTGACATGAATGAATACAGAGATTCCTGCTTTTGTCTGCTCTTTTTTCAATTCAATTCTCGTGTATTAAATTTTATCTTCGTAGTGAGTGGAAAATTAGTTTTACTAGAAACTATGACGAAAAGAGAAAGAAAGAGTTGAACCTTTCTGCACTGTTTTGAACCGTGTTGTTATCCACTTTACATCTTCTATTTCTTTTCTCTATTTTTTTATAGATAATTAAATGTATGTAATTTATATTTATATTATATACATACATATATATATGTATATAAGTATCGTATTAGAAAGGACAAATATCATTTATAGTCAAGAAAATGATTATGTGTGTCTTACTTACGTCTTTAAACTAAAGTTTGTTACGCTACCGTCCCCAAAGTAATAATTGTCTCACTTTAGTCCTTTTCAGTAATTTGTGACTGGATGTCGCTTTTCGGTGGTCCCCGAATGATCAAATTTGTATCACTTTGGTTCCTAAACCCAAAAAAAAAGGAAGTTTTTTATTTTTTTGCAATTTTACAATCTATTTTATTTTAAGTGTTATTGTTTAATTAATATAAATTAGTGTATACTTATTGATAATGTCTCATAGAAGGATAAAAAATTAATATATATTGATAATTAATTCCTAAGTTAAAGATAAAAACTACTATCTTATTTTAATTGTTATTATTTAGCTAATATATATAAGACGCAGGAATTTCATGAGTAGTTGTACAAAACCATACATATAAAGTTCCTTTCGCAACATAGCAAGGATAAATTGCTAAATTGGTTATTCTAGTGTTTATTGTGAAAAACCAATTTGTTAGTAGTTTTTTTTTTTTTTTTTGTGGAAATTTCAGGGTAAATCTCCCCCAGTCACCTAGCAAAGCAAACCTGCTCATACGCAATAGCCCGCAAATCACGTATGGAGGTAATCCGCCCTAGGTTACCCATAGGCAACGGATTCAATAAGCACAGGGGGCCCCAGGGGAGGATGTAGGAGTAAACCCTCCATCCCCTTCTCCTAGGTTTCGAGCCCGAGTGGGTTCTCACGACGAATGTCTTGTAAACCACTAGATCACACTCATTTGCTTAATTTGTTAGTAGTTGATTGCTTTAAAAATGACCAAATATCATAATACAAAGTACATGTCTGAATATGTGGGAATGACGGTTAACAAATATTTTCTTTTTCTTTTTCCTTTTTTTATGGTTTGTTTTCTTTTTTTCTTTTCTTATTCTTAATGAATATCATTTGTTGAGATCATAATTAATTTTTTTCAATAAAATATATTAGTTAAATAATAATAATAATAATAATAATAATTAAAATAAGGTAGATTGCAAAATTACTAAAAAAAAAAAAACTCATTTTTTTTTGGGTTTAAAGACCAAAGTGGTACAAATTTAATATTTCGGGTATCACTGGACAGGACTAAAGTGAGAAGGGATTATTACTTTGAGGACGATAGAGTAATAAATTTTAATTTAAAAATGTAAATGAGACAAACTTAATAATTTAGGCACTATAAATGACATTTGTTTCCAACGGAGAAAGACTTCTTGTCAAATTATGAAATAGAGGGCAATATCGTACTTTCCGTTTTAACTTTAAGAGCTTCGCGATAAAAAATAGCATTTAACTGGGTTAAAGATCAAGAAAATATATACTTATATAAATAAAAATTATAGCAAACGGTCTGACATAGTAAACAACATATTTGCTTGGAGCACAAGTAATAGCCAAAAAGATCCTCTGGAAGCTACTCCACAATCCCACGTAATCTGCGTTTTTTAACATATTTAATCTCCAAAATGCCCCCACCGCCACATTTTAATTCCCCTACTATCCCCCTAAACCCCACCCCAACCCTCCCCTATATATAAGCCCCATCCCTTTACCTAGTTAGACTCTTCTTCTTCCTCATTCTCTCAATCTCTTCGCCGATAAAACGACGCAATGGTGGAAGGCGGCGGAGGACCGGCGTTTCCGGTGTTGTTCTTCGACGGCGAGAGGGAGATGAACATCGGAGACGTCAAAATCAATCCAACGCTCGAGTACAAGCCGTTTCAACTGATGCTAAGCCAGAAAATCGGGATCTCGCCTAATCAAATCTCTATTTACCTCGTCGATCGGAGAAAACACGCTTCGCCGCCGTTCTCGGAGGAACGACGTCGTATTCCGATCACCGGCAAGGTCAATTTCGGCTTGATTTGCCGCCAGAAGGACTGCTGCTTCCTCGTCGTGTTGAAAAGGTCTCGGAAGTCGAGAAATCGAAGGGAGAGGATGATCAGCGGCGTTGAGTTCTCCGATTTCTTGCCGGAGAACGAGTTTACGCCGCCGCCGATGCATACGATGCCGGAGAATTTGATACTGCTGCGGAGGAATCAACAATTGCCTTTCTACGATCAGATTACGCAGTCCGGACTGGCGGATTTGAATGATCGGTTACAGAATTTGAGAGTTCAGAGAGAGAATTATCAGTTCGCGATGGCGAAAGGAAATCTGAATTCGCCTAATTACAGTCCTGGCGGCCATGGATTGGAGCCGCGTTGGAGCCCTAATTTGGATGTGGATTTGATTCCGAACATTGATGGTTCCTTTCCGGTAGTACCTTCACCAACAATGATGATGACGAAAACTGAATCTAAGAAGCCTTTCTGCGGAGAGTGCGTGAATGCGATGAAGAATGGGAGCGCGACGACGTCGTTCCATCACTGCGTTAACGACGCGGTAATTACTCGGTTCGCGACTCGGTTCGGACCGATTAATCGGCCGAACAAATCGCTTCATTGATAGGTTTGAGGTTTTTCTAGCTAAATAGAATATATATATATATATCCTTTTGTTTTCTGAATATATCTGGAAATGGTTGGGAAGGGGAAGGGTTCCTGATGAACCATGTTTTCTTTTGTTTTTTGTTTTTTGGAATGGGGGTGGAGATCTTATGTGCAGTGGCATATGATAAGAGCCATGAGGTTTAGTAAGAATGACCGTAGTTAATATACGTATAAACCATATATACATAGTTAAGAGAGTGTAGGCACTCTGTAATTCATGTGCAGTGCGTGATGGCATTGCATTTGACTACTACGCCCTTGGAAGGAACCAGAAAGAAGTGTTTTTGGCGCCTGTTGATGGTAGAATTTGCGGCCAGATTTTCATTGATTGGTTAGCTCTGATTGGGGAGGGGTAATTTGTAAATTGGTCCTTGGTTTAGGACCCTCTTCTATACGATTGGCATATATTTGTTATTGCACTGAATTTGTTATTTCATAGTGCGTTTGCATTTTGATGTCTCACCTCTTAGATCATGAGCTATTATTATTTTATTTTATTTTATATAGATTGTCCTTTCAAACTCTCAATTATATTTTCCACAGCTCGTGAAATTGTTGCACATTTTACGTGAAGCCTGAAAGAAACGGGCAATTCTATGCATTGGTCTCGGTCCAAACTTCACCATTGAATCCCCCAATAGGGGAGCATTTATTAAATTACCCCCTGATCCAATCCAATGGTGAATTCTGAATGGTCTCGATCCAGCATAGAATTTCGTGCGAAAGAAACTATAACTGAATGTATCAACTTTTAAACAATAACCTATCTTCTATTTCTTGGAACTAATGCTTCGGTTTTTGTGGTATTTTTATAAAATTTATATCATATCAATAATTGCGATTTTGGAACAATTAATACTAAATTGAACTTTTTGAAACCAGTATCATTGTATTCGGTATCATGTGATTTTGGGATATTTTATTAGGGATCAAACGATTTATCTACATATTTATATATATGTCCATTTTTTATTCAAAAAATCTCATGAAAAATTATATATGCAATATATATACTTAAAGAAAATAAACATCTTCTCTCATGTTAATGCATGTTTCTTTTGTATTTTTATGCATAGAAAAATAATAAAAATAAAAAGACAAAAAAATTAGATTTTGCAGTAGAAGAAATTTTTTGGATTAGAAGCGATACACTAAGAGTTAATATGATCTGTTGCACTTAGGGTTGTAAATGAATCGAGTCGAGCCGAACAAATTATTGTTCAAGTTTGTTTGAATTACAATCGATCTTCAAAATTTGCGTTTGAGCTTGTTTGATTATTAATCGAGTCGAGCTCAAGTAATTTTATTTTTTTGTACTTATTTTTATAAATTTATACTAATCGAGTTTCAAAATTTATCAAATACAAAAAGTTGTTCAAGTTTGATTTAATATGTTGATGAACTGAGCTTAAACGAGCTTTTAGCAATTGAGCTCGAGTCAAGTATCGAGTAGCTTGATTCGTCTTTCAGCCCTGGTTGAAAATTTTGGTACGTGTCGAATGTGCCAAAATAAAATTTACTGTTCTCACAAGGATTTGTAGTACTCGTAAGTCCAGGTCGAACCCTAGAGATTGGTTGATCAAAATAATATTCAATGGAGGGGGTGTTGTTTGGATGAATTCAATGACTAAAAACGACAGGAACTAAATAGGAATTTCAATAAACGTAAAATATCGATTCAAGGATAATTCGTTCTTTAATTCAAGTCGATCATAGACACCTAAAATACTATCTATTCTTCGATTACTTAGCCAAGAACCTAAATAACCAGCTATTTAGATCCTTATTGACTTCCTTATATCATTAACTAAAGCACAGCACCCGGTTAAATTCTTATTATCAACTGAATCGGTATTAAGCAATCCTAATCATGTCAATAATAGCATAATGAATTAGAAGCGACTAAGGATAAACAATAGTTTAAGCAAACGCCAACTATTTAATTTACACTAATGTTTCCCTCGAGTAATCAATGAAAACTGGGATCGCAATCTTGAAAACTCAATTGCTACGAGCACAAATCAAGCATAACAATTACGGATTATGAAGATTTGTTAGCAATAGATTGTAATAGATAATCAACTAATATGCATCTTAGATTATCATTTACACAACCATGAACATTAATAATAAGAAACAAAAGATAATCAACTCGTAGATAGATCATGAAGCTCCGTGTCTCACAACATATGAATTAAATTGAACTACCTTGAATTGAAAGAGAAAATTAACTATTTATTAATAAAAGTACAATAGTTGATATAGTATTTTTCTTATAATTATTATAGTACTCTAGTTTTTGGTATATGCGTTTCGGGAATGTCCAATTCTCTTGACTCGTACTACCGCTTGTCCCATCGGGAGGTAAAATGGAAAGTCAGTTGTCAAATTGAATAAAGGTTAAAATGATAAGAACTTGAGAGACTTGAACCCAAACACCATCAAAATTAGTGAGTTCCGAATCCCATGTTCTCTATAAAGACTGCAGTGATATAGTCAAATTCTTAATATTAATATTTTCATTTTAGGTTTTGGATCAATTCTAAACTCACTCTAATCTCTCTCTTGTTTTTTTTTAACTAATTCACAATTTTAATAGGATATTTTTATAATTCTAAAAATATTACACACCCCTATACAAGTTTTAAAATAAATTGATTTTTAGTATATATATCTATGAGATCTAAAAGTTTCTACAATAGAATTACAAATATATAATACAAATAATATAAATAATTATAATATATATATATATGGTTACATATGGTTTTTTACCGTTTTAAATTTTTTAAAACCAAAATCGTACCAAAATAGTTGGTAGGGTATAAACTTGTATTAAAACCTATAATTTTGAGCAAGAAAACCATTATTTCGATATAATGCGATAAGGTACGCAATTTCAAAAAACCATGAACACCCTTAGTTTAATATAATAATGTTATAGTAACATAATCAGATAGCATTTGGAATTTATAAGTTTAAAGAATCAGTCAAAACGTTGGTCAAGAAGCAATTTTTGTGTCTCTTTCCCCTGGATTTTTCTTTGGTACACAGACTTGCCAAATGTCTTGCTCATTTTATACCTTTGTTCCACTTTGTACACACTACGTCTGGCACCGCATAAAATAATTGATTTTTTTTATTTTTTTATTATTATTATTTATTCTAATATTTATTTATGTATTATTTGGATTTTTATTGGTGAAGTAAACATGCTTTTACTTTCAAATATAGGTAAATCAATTTAAGTATTTGAGAGATGAAAAATGATGACGAGAGAATGGAAATATACAGTAAAAGTTGGAAAATAATAGTGTAAAAGTAGAGAGAAAAGGTGAAAATAAAGGACGGTGTCTCTCTCTCTCTCTCTCTCTCTTTTAAAAAAAAAATAATAATTGAGAAATGATAGAGTGAATAGAAAACTCATTTTCAATCATAAAAGAATATAGATGAGCCAATTTTTTTCTTTAAGAAAGATAAAGATTTAGTTAAAAGCATGTAAAATAATACTTAGCAGATAAATTGAATGGTTGTGGATAAAAATTCTCATTTCCTTTCGTTTATTTTATCAATCAATTCGTTTTTTCTTCTTTTTGGTAAGCATTTTATGAATCAATTCATAACAACTTTATATCCTTTTTTCTAATCCGAGTCATCTATTCTCAGCAATATTTTATTTAGGGATAATTTCACTCAAACCCCACAATGATGGGATAAAAACACAAATCTCCACTCATTAATTGATAATTACAAGCACACCCTCTTATGAGGTCTATTTGTAAGATTTACAGGGGATGCAATTGTAAAAATTGTTACACAAACAAAGAATGAAATTGTAAAAAATCTTTAATATGAGGGGATGTGCTTATAATTATCAATTAGTGAGGAAAAATTTGTGTAATTACTTCATTATTAGTGAGTGTAATTATCTCTTTTATTTATTTATTTATTTAAGATAAGCGTATAAATCTTTTTCCGTACACTTTATTGGTTTCACACACTTTTTTTATCCCCACAAACGGACCCAAATCATTCCCTAGTTTTCTCCACGTACCAAACACCCCCTAATCATAAAAGAGAGTGGGCCGTAGTTGTGGAGATCCTCGCCGATTACTATGGCCCCCTACTACAAATCGTGGCCCAGAAGTGTGTGCTAACAAATCTTCGTGCCTTGTCACGTGACCCTACCCTACCCCACCCAACCCTACCCCTCTCTCTTTATTTCTTTTGTTGTAAAAAAAAAAATAATAATAAAATTCTCTTTGTACTACCATTTTGTTGCAGGCAGATTGCAAAAAGTAAAACTCGCAACGTCAATTTCGAAAATCAAACTTCGCAGTTTCCACCATTAAACTCCCAAATACTCTCTCTCTCTCTCTCTCTCTCACACACACACACACACAACACACGCAGAAATGGAGGAAGATGAGTTTGGTGCTGAAAATCTGGAAGATGGAGAGTTATGGCTTCCTTCGGATTTCTTCTCCATGGATGAAGTTCAAGTTACTACTCCACTACACTACTATTCTTCTTATCCAAACCCTTCTCACCTTCACCCACATAACCATAACCTCTTTAAACCTCTCCCAACTTTGCAGGTATATATATATATATATATATACACATGCAGCATGCATGGCCATTTATACATATATATATATATATATATATACATACACACTTGTTTTTATATTTATTCATCTTCATCTCTTCATGTTTCTTGTCTTTTTGTGGGTGTGCAGCGATTTAAACCACCAGTTTGTTACGGAACTCATGATCTTTGTGACTGTGGAACCAGAAGCCGCCGGACCGGTTTCTCGCCGGTTCACCAAGTTCCGCGGCTAAACCCGGTCCAGGCTCAGGTGGGACCAAAGTGTGATATTCATGTACCCCTTTCTTTATCTGGATTTGTTTTCTGAGATGTCATTTTCTGGTTTTTGCTCACAGTCTGGTTTCGCCAGTGAGTGTATATTTGGTAAAAAGGGTATTAAATAGGGGTCGTCTCATATGTACATATACATATACATATATATTATATTGTGCAGGTTGAAAGCTTTATGGGAGAAAGAGCTTGGGGTCTACTACACCTACAGAGGGAGCTGTGGAACCGGATTTATCTGAACCGGGTTTTACCTGGTGGCGGTTTAGGGATGATGAGTAGTGCACATGGAGGGACCGGCGTCTTTCTGCCTCGCACTCCAAACAATAATATGCAGCCGCCCAGAAATCACACTCATAGCTGCGTCAGAAAGGGGCACCGTGAGTTCATTTTCGTGTTTATTTCTCCTTTTTTCATTAGGCCTAAAAGAAGCAATTTATTTCTCCTTTTTTCATTTTTTTTTCTTGGTTGGGTTGGGTGGGGTGGCTTCTCTGTCAGCCCCTCTAAAATGAATGTTGAGAAGAAAAAAAGATGGGGCCGCCCGCTCGGTCAAATTCATGTGAATTTTATAAAATAACTTTCCAATTATATGGAATTGTAATACACTTTTCTTGTAAAATATACCTGAGTGCTGCCAAGTCGGGTCTGGACTAGAATTTTCGGTAACTTATTTAGTTGTTATTCTTCTTTTATGATCTTTTCCAGTTTTTAGTGAATGAATGTGATAAATAAAATTGGTGGATTTTATCCTTTGCCCTTTTCTACTTTTCAAAAGCATTCCTGCCTAGGTGTAGACTGAATTTGAATTTCATTAAGTCGAAATGTTTAATATTCTGAATGTTAATTGGAAAGTTTTAGTCCGTTCTCAAGTATGTTTAATAATGGGAATGTTTTACACTTGTTATATGATTGGTCACGCGTTTTGTGAAATTCACTTCTGTGTGGTTGAGCCGTGGGGGCCTAAAATTTCCCATGGTAATGATGTTTTTGCCTTTTCTTGGATATATCTTGTTTGTCTTGCTTATAAAATTGAATAATGTCTATGAGGCCATGTACGTACTATCCAATTTCCATATAAGGGTGGTAATGATTTTTCTTGATCTTTTAACTTTGGGTAATGCAGGAAGGAAAAAATAGGTAAATTTTTTAACCTTTTCCCTTGTTCATGCTAGTTATGATTTTAGTAGAGTTGTGACTTTTGCTTGTGATATTTCAAATTTCAATTCCTTTCAAATTTGGTTCTTGAATTCTTGACTATTTGAATTTATTTAGCTCAAAGGTTGATAAATCTTGTTATCTGAACTCGAGGGCTAGTATAGACATTTTAATGCAATCCAAGTTCCCTATGGATTTTCTTTGTTTTAAATAGGTAGTTTTCTTGTATTTGTTGCATGATACATTTCAATGAACTTGTATTTAGTATGTAACAGGCATGATGAGTAAACACGACATTCAACTCCCTCCTCGAAAGATCTTGCTCAACAGAAGGCGAGAGGAGACCCGTTGACATGTATCTCTCTGGCTATATAGCGATGTTCTCAGGACATGACGAAGGAGCTTCCAATATTATGAGGGATTCATGTTCAACAATAAGAGAAGTGGTTAGCCATCATAGAACTTTAATTTAGTAGTTTGCACTTGCAGATGTAGAGGAATTTGGCTCCCCATGTTTTGTTGGTTGTCTTTTGTCAAGCAATGTAAAAGAATATGGCAAATGTTTCATTCTGAAAGTTTAGTATGGAAGAATGAAGTGTTCTTCTAAGTGTATATTTTGAACGTTTGAAAGTCTTCTGATGGCCGTTTTGCCCCTAAAAGTAAACCGGTGTTCTCTCTATGCGAGTAAGACCCTGTGTTATTTACAAGGTAAATAAATTACAATTGCGTTCAATCAAGTTGGTCATTAAGGGTTTTCTAAAATTCGTGTAGACGCACACTTAATACATATGTATAATTATTTATAAAATATAAAATCAACAGTAACCTTTAATTAGATTCCAACAAAATTAAACTTATTTCTAAGCTATAAATTTAATAAATAAATAAACAATGGAGGATATTAAACAAACTAAATACACAAGCATTCTATGGTAATATCCACTACTAAGTAGAGGTATACTGCTTTGTTGACTATGTTAAAAAGAAAGATCATTGATAAACTAATTTGTACGTATCCATTCATAATCAACAGCAAATATCAGCCTTCCAGCTCTAACTTCATCCTGAAATTCAGCCAACCCATACTACTCTCACGGAAAATTCTAGCCCCCTCTCGCCTCGTCCATCACATCATTTCATTATCCCTTACACAATTCCATTTCTTTCCATCTTTACTCCCATGAATATCTAAACCTTCAAACCACCACCATTCTCCTTGCACTCTGTTCTTCACCCTCCTGAGACCCAAAAATGGGAATCTCACCGGATCCCCCATTCGACGACTCGAAACCGAATATCGTAATGGGGTATCCGTCCATAGATAGGTACCACCACCAAGCACACCAAATATACCCCCCATACCAACCTCACGCCCAAACCTACGCCACATCCTCATTCCAAGACCTAGAAAAATACCCCAATTCCAATCCATACCCCCAACAATACGACGATTTCTACTACCAACAACAACAACAACATTACAAGCCGCTGGTGCCTGAAAAAGATGATAAAGCCTCGTTTGGCAGCATG
This sequence comes from Buddleja alternifolia, assembly GCA_019426215.1. Taxonomy (NCBI): domain Eukaryota; kingdom Viridiplantae; phylum Streptophyta; class Magnoliopsida; order Lamiales; family Scrophulariaceae; genus Buddleja; species Buddleja alternifolia. The sequence continues at coordinate 39,141,924 of CM033398.1, forward strand.
ATGCTGATACTAATGATCGTTCTAATCGCATGCATGGGGCTAATGAGCCTCGTCATGTGGTTCCTCTTCGGAACCTCAATCCCACAATTCGAAGTCACATCCTTCAAGATTTCAAATTTCAACGCTACAAACACGACCTTCACCGGGACCTGGACCGGTGAGCTGTCCGTCAAGAACACGAATCACGAGCTCGCTGTTGATTTCGATCGCGTTAGGTCTTCGGTATTCTACAAGGAGGTTTCGATGGGGATTTCTTCGTTGGATTCGTTTAAGTTGAATAAGAAACAGCACTCAAATATAGGTTTCAGTATGTCGTCGGAGCAGATGGAGAATTTGAGTAAGTTTGACGGGTGGGTGTTGCCGGCGATTGCGAAGGATCGGAGTGGCGGAGTTGTGGTGTTTAGCGTGAGATTGGCGATGAAATGTGATTTCATCTCTGGTAATGTGGCGTCCAGGAAGGAGAGTTTGAGAGTCTTGTGTGATAATTTGCATGTCAAATTTACGGATAGTGGTGAAGGGACGTATGTGCGAGGCCCTAAGGACAAATGTTTGATACGTTTACATGGTGATAAAGTGGTAATTTACTACCTTTTATTTCTCTTTCTACATTTTCCGTAAAAATTTGTGATTTTAAAGAAGTGTTAGAATTTTAGAAAAAGTTGTAAAATAAGTTAAAATTGGTTTTCCCTAACAAGCTAATATGAGTTGTAGGTGTGTCTAATATAATTTTTAATTACAATTTAACTTAAATTGAAAAAATTCTAGTAAGATCAAGTTTCAATCTATCTAAATTGAAACGTGATATCACCGTATAAGTAGTGTTGTAACATATGATATATAATCAGTTGTGTACGACTGACACCCGATCTGAATTTCAATGGTCCATTGAATTCACCGAAATGTGTATTTACTAACTAATGAAAAAGCACATACAATTATTTGATAAAATATTTCACTATATTCAATTAGAAATAAAATTTCATGGTGAAGCACAATAATTTACGTAGTTTAATGGATTAAAAAATAAAACAATTTATGTTGTATGAACATTGATTACAATTTCATTGTGCAAAGCTTATTAAACTGTCATTATTAGTGATAATTTTATGCCTAACCATATCATTTTCTAATGAGTATTCAACTTTTGCAGGAATAGTGCAAGGATCAGTTAAAGAGACATGGCTAGAAGATCACAACCCCAAATTTGTAACAATTTTGTTGTCAAAAGCATTATATAACTTTTTTTTATATATAAGAAAGCATTATATAACTTAAACATTTACTTCTTAATTCTATTATTGTTCTAAGTGGTAGCTTTTTCTTTTTCCACCTCCTTTTGTTTTCTTACTATGTAAATCTTTTTCCTGTGAATATATATAGTGGATTTATGTTTTTGTTTTCCCTTTTCCCTTTTACTTTTTGAAAACTTAGTCCCCCATCTTTTTATGAATGAGATGGATATATGTGGCGTCTCTCTATTTGCGAATCTTTTTATTAAATTCTAGCTACCTGTTCGTGAAATTTTAGTTTGGACCTAATTCGGCAAATTTAAGTAATTTATATGGTGAGTAATTCACACTTACTAAGAGCATAATAACAATTTTTTTTCTTTACTTAGTTATGAGCGTATGGCTAAACTAAGTCTAGGCAAGAATTTGTGATGAAGGAAATTTAGTGATTCTATTCCCATGCAATGGGACAAATATACCGTGCTTATTTTGTCTCTGTTATCAAATGTCATTAGGCCCATTTAATTTTGGTCATGGACTATAATAGTTTCATATCTTTATTTGACCAGGACTTAGTGAATCAAACCCATACAAGGTTGGGCTCAAAGCCTCAAAATTTGAACCAATCCAGAGCTTTGACCCAATGCTATTTACCATTACACGGTCTCAGTTAGAATTTCCTGTTAGGGCACGCGAAATTTTTGCCCGCAAAAAATTATCATATAATTGGTTATTCACTTTATAAATTACACTTATGATCTGCATCCTCCCAAGTTTTTCTATTTTTTATTTTCTGTGTAGATATTTTGTCCATAAACAAACAAAATAATGCATCTTTTTTTTACCAAACTTGTTCTATCTATTTATAAATTTCACTCTGTGCGAACTCAAGTGAAGAGAAATTAAACTAAAATGAGATTCAATCCCCATTCTCTATAGTCTTTTCCCATCTTTAAATTAACGTTTAAGAATTTTTAAGTTTATTTTTAACTATTTTTTAATCAATGTATAATTTGAAACAATTTATCCCATGTGTTACGCAACTTGTCATTATAGAGTTTGTATTTTTCAATCTATATAAATCATTACCCCGCCTTACTACTACTACTACTACTAATTCCATCTTTCTTTGGGTTGCAAGAATTTTCCACGGATTTAGTCATCATCACATGCTTTGTTCATTTTCATCCACTTCTTGTCATCTCGTCCCTTTCAAATTTTAATTCATGAAAACGAAGTTTTTGTTTTGAATTCCAATATCCAATATTAATTCAATCTCAAAAGCTTGGGCAAGTAATAAAATTAATATCAAAATTGGAAGAATCGTAACAAATTGACATAATTATCAGTATGATGTGCATATGTTATTACTGATGTGGTACAATTCGTATATTTTAAGGCTCAATATTAAATTTCTTGAAACTTTTTTAGTAACTCAATGACTCTTTGAACTTGTACTTTGTTGACTAACCTCAAGATCATATTTAATGAATAATAGTTGTTAGTATTGTAATATAACCGACGTACAAGCATAATTCTTCACATGTGAACTGAATTTTTTTCAAATTAAACAATTGTTTGAATGGTTCTATCAATCTTGGCTCATCTGTTTGACATCTAGTGCTTATGTTTAAGAAGGGCGCGCGGTCCCGGCTAATAATACTTGCTAGAGCTAGCCGCTAGGGCTGTAATTCGAGTCTAGTCTAACGAGTTGGCTCAATAGAACTCAAATCGAAATTGAGCGTTTTTATTGTTGTGTCAGCTCATAAATTAATTTATTAATATTATTAAGGACAAATTATTAAAACTCTTCTAAAATAAATTTTTGAATCCAAAAAACTCATGAAAATATTTTTCAATTACAAAAATTTATTTTATAAACTTTTCATTCTAAAAAATACCCAAAAGATAGGATTAACAACTTTTTAAACTAGATTACTTTTCATTTATTAAGTAATAATTGATCCATTTCTTAATCGGAATTTCTCTATCGCAAATTGATAAATCGTTATAATTATACAAATTTTGTTTTTAATATTAAATATTTAAATATTTTCATATAAATTTATTTTTTTATTTTTAAGTATTTTTCCATTTAATTGGGTCACCATCACAATCGTGTTAAGCTTGACTTGCCGAGTCCCAATCTCATCGCTAGGTGTTCAGTATTCATTACCCTCATATGAACTTACTTTTTCTTTGTTATTACTAAATCTGTTTTGTGATGGTTATTAAGTATGGAGACAAATCAAATGGATCAAAAGGAAGAAGAAAGAAAATTTCAGCACTAGAAAAGGGTGCCGCGGCACAGCGCCACGGCACAATTCAAGACCATGCCACGGCACAATTCAAGACCATGCCGCGGCACAGCGCCGCGACACAAATCAAGATAGTGCCCCGGCACAGTGCCGCGGCGCAAAAACGCAGATTGTCCCAGACACGGCTCTTGACACTTGTGATGATGATTCAACGCGTTTTTGATGACTCCACACGGTTTGGACGCGTTTGTAATCATGGTTGGACACATTTTTGGTTCTTCTTTGCCTATATATATCTTCATGGTGTTATGTATTGATTAGTGTAAGAATTGTATAAGAAAATACTAGAATTATACATCCACTATCCTCTTGTAATTGCATTTCATATAAAGAAATAATATCTCTCTAGCATAGGACCGTGGACGTAGGCATTATTGGTCGAACCACGTAAATCGTTGTCTCGTTTTCTTGCTTTATATTTCGCTTTTAATTCCGTTTATGCGTATTGATTCCTAACAACTGCTATCAGAGCACGGGTTACAGCGATCCGTGCGAATCAATGGCGTCTGAAGATAAAAAAGTGAATATAGACAAGTTCGATGGAAAAGATTTCAGATTCTGGAAAACACAGATAGTGGACTATCTGTACCAGAAGAAACTCCATCAACCGTTGTCGGAGAAAAAGCCTGAAAAGATGTCAGACGAGGATTGGGAATTATTGGATAGGCAAACTCTAGGTGTTATTCGATTAACGTTAACAAGAAACGTGATGTTTAACATCCTAGATCAAACCACGACGGCGGGTTTGATGAAGGCGTTATCCAATATGTATGAGAAGCCATCCGCATCAAATAAAGTCCACTTGATGAGACGTTTATTCAATTTGAAGATGACGGAAGGAGGATCGATGACCTTTCATATCAACGAGTTCAACGTAATCATCACACAGTTGAGCTCAGTTGATATCACTTTCGAGGATGAGGTAAGGGCCTTAATTTTATTGACTTATTTACCTGATAGTTGGAATGCGACGGTAACTGCTGTGAGTAGTTCGTCTGGCCAAAAGAAGTTGAAACTTGAAGAGATTCGGGATCTAATTATGAGCGAAGATATTCGCCGGAAGGAATCAGGAGAACTCACATCTGCTGCATTAAGTGCGGAAAACAGAGGAAGAGGTGTTCAACGAGGTGGTCAGAAGGGTAAAGGTCGATCCAAGTCAAAAGGGCGAGGGAAGTCAAAACCGCGCAAGGAGGCTGATTGCTGGGGCTGAGGGAAGACAGGCCATTACAAGAGAGACTGTCCAGAAAAGGCGGGTCAGAGTCACAACCGGGAACATCAACAAGCAAACGCAGCAGCAGACAACGTCGGAGATGCTCTGGTTTGCTGTGTTGACAATCTAGTCAACCAATGGGTACTAGACTCAGGTTCGTCGTTCCATGCTACTTCATGTAAGAATTATCTAACAAATTACATTTCTAGAAAATTTGGAAAGGTTTTTCTTGCAGATGATGAACCTTTGGAAATTGTTGGTAAAGGTGATGTTGTCATAACAACAGCACAAGGGATGCAGTTAAAACTGCAAAATGTTAGGCATATTCCGGGGTTGAGAAAAAATTTGATCTCGATGGGTCAAATTGACGGTAAAGGGTACACCACGGTGTTCGGTGGTGGTGCATGGAAAATCACCAAAGGAAATTTGGTGGTAGCTCGTGGTAAGAAGTCAGGGACTTTGTACACCACAGAGATTAACAAGGACTCGTTAGATGCAGTCGATGCCACAGAGGATATACATCTATGGCATAGGCGACTTGGGCATATGAGTGAAAAAGGGATGAGGATAATGGCATCCAAGGGAAAGTTGTCAATTTCAAAATCGGTTGAATTGGGTCTTTGCGAAGACTGTGTACTTGGAAAGCAGAAAAAAGTGAGCTTCTCCAAGACGGGAAGAAAACCGAAGGCAGAAAAATTGGAACTTGTGCATACCGATGTATGGGGACCAGCACCTGTACAGTCGCTTGGAGGGTCGAGATACTACGTCACCTTCATTGATGATTCCACAAGAAAGGTATGGGTTTATTTTCTGAAAAATAAATCTGATGTATTTAATATCTTTCAAAGGTGGAAAGCGGAAGTCGAGAATGAGACGGGTCTGAAACTGAAGAGTCTAAGGTCGGATAATGGCGGAGAGTATGATAGCCATGAATTCAAAGATTATTGTGCAGAGAATGGGATTAAGATGATTAAAACCATTCCGGGGACTCCGCAGCAAAATGGAATTGCAGAGCGGATGAATAGAACTTTGAATGAACGAGCTAGGAGCATGAGGCTCTACTCCGGGTTGCCAAAGATTTTTTGGGCTGATGCAATAAGCACGGCGGCTTATCTCATCAACCGGGGACTTTCAATACCGTTGGATTTCAAAATACCGGAAGAAGTTTGGTCTGGAAAGGAGGTAAATTTATCACACTTAAAAATTTTCGGTTGTTTATCTTATGTCTTGCAAAGTTCTGATGACAGAGATAAGTTGGATTCAAAAGCACAGAAGTGCATCTTTATTAGTTATGGTGGAGAAAGTTTTGGCTATCGATTCTGGGATTACCAAAACAACAAAATCATAAGGCATAAAGATGTCACGTTCAACGAGAAAGTGCTTTACAAGGATCGACTTGGTGTAGAGACTGAGGATAATGAAGAACCAAAGGCGATATTTGAAGAAATCATTCTAGACGAGGTTACGGAGAATGACACTGAAAATAGGATTGAAGAAGATCTGGAGACTCCGCAACCTATCTTGAGGAGATCAAGTAGAACTCCCAAACCAAACATAAGGTATTCCCCTTCCTTACACTATTTACTTTTGACGGATTCGGGTGAACCAGAATCGTACAAAGAGGCGATGAGTGTAGGAGATTCTCTCAAGTGGGAGCAAGCCATGAAAGATGAGATGAGCTCTCTTGAGAGAAATAAAACTTCGAGGTTGACTAAGTTACCAGAGGGGAAACGAGCATTGCAGAACAAGTGGGTATTCCGGGTTAAGGATGAGCCAGATGGTAGTAAAAGATACAAGGCGAGAATGGTAGTTAAAGGGTTCCAACAAAAGGAAGGCATTGACTACAATGAGATATTTTCACCGGTTGTCAAGTTAACTACTATTAGGATGGTTCTAAGTATTGTTGCTGCAGAGAATTTGCATCTTGAGCAATTAGATGTAAAAACGGCGTTCCTTCATGGAGATTTGGAGGAGGACATTTTCATGGTTCAACCGGAAGGTTTTCTGGAAAATAAAAAAGAAAACCTTGTATGCAAGCTAAAGAAAAGCTTGTATGGACTTAAGCAAGCTCCAAGACAATGGTATAAGAAGTTTGACACTTTCATGGCTAGTACTGGATATACTAGGTGTCAAATGGATCGTTGTTGCTATTTTAAAAAAATTAGGGATTGTTATATTATACTGTTGCTTTATGTGGACGATATGTTAGTAGTTGGGTCTAACATGGTAGAGATTGATAAGCTGAAAAAGCAACTGTCTACTGAATTTGAAATGAAGGATTTGGGAGTTGCAAATACAATTCTCGGAATGAGGATCATTCGAAATAGGTCGAGTGGGAATCTCAAGTTGACTCAAGAGAAGTACATTGAAAAGGTACTTGCTAGATTTGCAATCACAAATGCAAAGTCTAGAAGTACCCCTTTGGGGAGTCATTTCAAATTGAGTAGGGAACAATCACCTAAGACTAAGGAGGAGCAAGATCAAATGGCAAAGGTACCTTATGCCTCTGCCATTGGGAGTTTAATGTACGCAATGGTGTGTACAAGACCGGATATAGCTCATGCAGTGGGAGTTGTGAGCAGATATATGGCTAATCCGGGGTTAAAGCATTGGGAAGTGGTAAAGTGGCTACTAAGGTATTTAAGGAGTACATCAAGGATGTGTTTGTGTTTTTTGCAAAATAGTATCACTTTAGAGGGCTTCGTAGATGCAGATTTAGGTGGTGATCAAGATGGTCGTAAAAGTACATCAGGGTACATTTACACTTTGGGAGGCACTGCTATAAGTTGGACTTCAAGGCTACAAAGGTGTGTAGCACTCTCCACAACCGAAGCCGAATACATTGCTATTTCAGAAGCAGGTAAAGAGATGGTTTGGTTGAAGAATTTTCTAAGGGAGATTGACAAGGAGCAACGAGACTGTGCACTTCACAGTGATAGTCAAAGTGCCATTTGTTTGGCAAAGAATCCGGTGTTTTATTTAAGAACAAAGCATATTCAATTGAAGTATCATCATATCCGAGAGATGATTGATGATCGGACTCTGGAGTTGAAGAAGGTGCTTGGTACGAAGAATCCGGCGGATATGTTGACGAAGGGGATAACCACCGAGAAACTGAGGTTTTGCATGACCTCAGTAGGCCTCGAATTTATGTGATGAGGAGGCCGACTTTTGCTAGAGAGAGAAAGTGGATTCACTTAATGAAGTTATGAACGGGATATCAGGATTGTGTCTTCAATTTTGAGATTGGTCTCCAAGTGGGAGATTGATGGGTATTAAGTATGGAGACAAATCAAATGGATCAAAAGGAAGAAGAAAGAAAATTTCAGCACTGGAAAAGGGTGCCGCGGCACAATTCAAGACCATGCCGCGGCACAATTCAAGACCATGCCGCGGCACAATTCAAGACCATGCCGCAGCACAAATCAAGATTGTGCCCCGGCACAGTGCCGCGGCGCAAAAACGCAGATTGTCCCAGACACGGCTCTTGACACTTGTGATGATGATTCAACGCGTTTTTGATGACTCCACACGGTTTGGACGTGTTTGTAATCATGGTTGGACACATTTTTTGTTCTTCTTTGCCTATATATATCTTCATGGTGTTATGTATTGATTAGTGTAAGAATTGTATAAGAAAAGACTAGAATTATACATACACTATCCTCTTGTAATTGCATTTCATACAAAGAAATAATATCTCTCTAGCATAGGTCCGTGGACATAGGCATTATTGGCCGAACCACGTAAATCGTTGTCTCGTTTTCTTGCTTTATATTTCGCTTTTAATTCCGTTTATGCGTATTGATTCCTAGCATTTTGTTCTCCATAATATAACTTAAATTGAAAAAAATCTAGTCAGATCAAGTTAAAATCTATCTAAATTGAAACGTGATATCACCATATAAGTAGTGTTGTAACATATGATATATAATCAGTTGTGTACGACTGAGACCCGATCTGAATTTCAATGGTCAATTGAATTCACCGAAATGTGTATTTACTAACTAATGAAAAAACACATACAATACTTTGATAAAATATTTCACTATATTCAATTAGAAATAAAATTTCATGGTGAAGCACAATATTTTACGTAGTTTAATGGATTAAAAAATAAAACAATTTATGTTGTATGAACATTGTTTGCAATTTCATTGTGCAAAGCTTATTAAACTGTCATTATTAGTGATAATTTTATGCCTAACCATATCATTTTCTAATGAGTATTCAACTTTTGCAGGAATAGTGCAAGGATCAGTTAAAGAGACATGGGCTAGAAGATCACAAACAGTTTTGTTGTCAAAAGCATTATATAACTTAACATTTACTTCTTCTATTATTGTTCTAAGTCGCAACTTTTTCTTTTTCCACCTCCTTTTGTTTTCTTACTATGTAGACCTTTGTCCTGTGAATATATATAGTGGATTTATGTTTTTGTTTTCCCTTTTCCCTTTTACTTTTTGAAAACTTAGTTCCTCATCTTTTTATGAATGAGATGGATATATGTGGCGTCTCTCTGTTTGCGAATCTTTTTATTAAATTCTAGCTACCTGATCTGAAATTTTAGTTTGGACCTAATTCGTCAAATTTAAGTAATTTATATGGTGAGTAATTCACACTTACTAAGAGTATAATAACAATTATTATTATTTTACTTAGGTATACCTAAACGAAGTCTAGGCAAGACTTTGTGATAAAAGAAATTTAGGCTATATATGGTTGTGATTTTTAAGTGCATTTTCATTTTTTAGATCACCAGAAAATAAAAATACACACTCTAAGGTAAATTCTACAAAAAATACTCAAATTTTAAATCCTACTATATATTTCCCTATATAACTATTCATCATTTCGTCACTTCAATCACTTCATTCTCTCTCTTCATTAATTGCATAATTCAATTATCCAACATATTTTCTTTCTTACTTTATCATAAATAAAATATTATTCTAATTTTTTCTCTCATCATCATTATATACATAACTAATTCAATCAATTTTATATCACGTCTACACAATTTCCAAATATTTCTCAAAAACACATCCAAACAAGCAAAAAATATTAATATTTTCACACGAATTTGTATAATACACATTCTCCAATAAAAACTCAAAATTTATTTTCGAAAACACAACCATACGGAGCCTTAGTGATTCTATTCCCATGCAAAGGGACAAATATACTGTGCTTATTGTGTCTCTGACTCTCTGTTATGGACATTCAAGTTGGCATTAGGCGGGTGATTCTACGGTGGATCGAGACCATTGGTCCCGGTCCACTTTTCACTATAGGATCCCCAATAGAGGGGGTAATTTACTAAATTACTCCAAATCCTATGGTGAAAAGTGGATCGGGACCAATGGTCTTGGTCCACCATAGAATTACACGCATTAGGCCCATTTTAATTTTGGTCATGGACTATAATAGTTTCATAGCTTTATTTGACCAGGACTTAGTGAATGAAACCCTTACAAGGTTGGGCTCAAAGCCTCAAAACTTGAACCAATCCAGAGCTTTGACCCAATGTTATTTATCATTACACCTGTCTTAGTTAGAATTTCCTGTTACGCCAAATTTTTGCCCGAATTATCATTACACCTGTCTTAGTTAGAATTTCCTGTTAGGGCACGCCAAATTTTTGCCCGAATCGAGCTCGGGCAAAAAATTTATCATATAATTGGTTATTCACTTTATAAATTATACTTATGATCTGCATGCTCCCAATTTTTTTATTTTTTTTATTTTCTGTGTAGATATTTTGTCCGTAAACAAAATAAAATAATGCATCTTTTTTTAACCAAACTTGTTCCATCTATTTATATATTTCGGTGTGTGCGAACTCAAGTGCAGAGAAGTTCAATTAAAATGTGTTTCAATCCCCATTCTCTATAGTCTTTTCCCATCTTTAAATTAACGTTTAAGGATTTTTAAGTTTATTTTTAACTATTTTTTAATCACTATATAGTTTGAAACAATTTTAACCCATATGTTACTCAACTTGTCATAATGTCATTGTAGAGTTTGTATTTTTCAATCTATATAAATCATTACCCCGCCCTACTACTACCACTACTTCGGACAATTCTATGTCAGACCGGGTGCATTGGAGCTGGTGTACTTAGCACCACACATTTGTGATAGGGTGGGTGGTTTTCATCACCCAACACCCATGCAAAAACCACCCACTCCACCACAAATGTATGGTGCTAAATAGACCGGCTCCAATACACCCGGTCTGACATAGTCTCACACTACTACTTCCATCTTTCTTTGGGTTGCAAGAATTTTCCACGGATTTAATCATCGTCTCATGCTTTGTTCATTTTCATCCACTTCTTGTCATCTCGTCCCTTTCAAATTTTAATTAATGAAAATGAAGTTTTTGTTTTGTTCCAATATCCAATATTAATTCAATCTCAAAAGCTTGGGCAAGTAATACAATTAATTTAAAAATGGGAAGAATCGTAGCAAATTGACATAATTATCAGTATGTTGCGTATGTTATTACTGATGTAGTATAATTCATATATTTTAATGCTCGACATTGTATTTATTGAAACTTTTTTTAAAAATCAGTCTTTAATTCAATGACTCTTTGAACTTGTACTTTGTTGACTAACCTCAAGATCATATTTAATGAATAATAGTTGTTAGTATTGTAATATAACCGACACAAGCATAATTCTTCACATGTGAACTAAATTTTTTCCAAATTAAACAGTTGTTTGAATGGTTCTATCAATCTTGGCTCATCTGTTTGACATCTAGTGCTTGCGTTTAAGATGGGCGCGCAGTCCCGGATAAAAATACTTGCTAGGGCGGTAATTCGAGTCTAGTCTAACGAGTTGGTTCAATAGAACTCAAATCAAAATTGAGCGTTTTTATTGTTGTGTGTTAGCTCATAAATTAATTTATTAAAATCTTCTAAAATAAATTTTTGTATCCAAAAAATCGATGAAAATATTTTTCAATCACAAAAACTTATTTTATAAACTTTTCATTCCAAAAAATACCCAAAAGATAGGATTAATTAACAACTTTTTGAACTAGATTACTCTTTATTTATTAAGTAATAATTGATCCATTTCTTAATCGGAATTTCTCTATCGCAAATTGATAAATCGTTATAATTATACAAATTTTATTTTTAATATTAAATATTTAAATATTTTCATATAAATTTATTTTTTTATTTTTAAGTATTTTTCCATTTAATTGGGTCACCGTCACAATCGTGTCAAGCTTGACTTGCCGAGTCCCAATCTCATCGCTACTATTCATTACCCTCATATGAACTTACTTTTTCTTTGTTATTATTAAATTTGTTTTGTTCTCCATATTCCGATTGCTCACTTGTACAATTATTTTGTGTTTTTTTTCTATCAAATTGTACTATTAAGTTGATTAACGTATGACTCACTATTAGCATTAATAAAAAAGATTGTCAAGCAAAAACCTTAAATTAGAGAGGTTCCCAAACAATTTTATATTACATTAGGTTCTAAATAATTGAGAGCTTTGACCCTTTCACAAGATTCCCCACAATGTGATGGAAGTTTCCCTTATTTTTATAATATAATATTATATATAATAAATAAAGAAAGAAAGAAAAGTCGTATAACCACATGCTATGACGGCAATCAATATTTCCTTTCTGTTATTTTTCATGAAAATTGTCTTAATGAAACGTTAATGGTACTTGAAATTTCAAGTCATATTGAAATCTCTGAATTGTTAATCTGAATGGCTTCTAAAATCGGTGCTCACTGCTCTACGCCTCTACCAATGATAAAATAATATATATTTATTGTATTTATTTATTATTAGCATATTTCTTAGAACGTGAACAAGTTGATGGTGATTAAAGCCAATTATCATTGACTCAGATAATAAAATTTCTTCGACTTTGATTTTGTTTTTTTAGTAAAGCCGTAGATACATCATTTTCTCGTCCTTCTCTTGTATTCCTTCCTCGTTTTTTTCTCTATATGTTGCCTTCAAATAAAATCAAAGTTCAATTTGAAATATAGTTGAATGCAATTATAACTCACTTAAAAGTAAATATTAGCATATATATATATATATATATATATATATATCATTCAGCATTTCAACCTAATGAATCTTTATGTGATTCTAAAAAAGATCGAGTCCATTAAATTCGATCAATCTAACATCTTTAGATATAAGAATAAAATAGTCTAATACATTAAAATCACCTCCATCCAATAATACTTGACAAATAATTTCCCGAATCTTAACCGCATAAGAGCCTAATCACTTCCCTTTTTGTTATTCGAAAGCAAATCTTTTATCTAAATCACTTTAGTGTTCCAAAAAGTTATGACCCCATTAGGTATGGGCCATACCCGTCATTTTCGTTGGTTTCACATGCATTACCCAAGTTTGGATTCCAAAACTTTTTTTTGAATTTCTCATTTCACTACACTACTTAATGCACTATTTATATTAAGTATACAAACTATTTTTTAAATTACAAAATATGGCATGTAATATATGCTTTATAGTGTAAATTTGTTATGAAATATAAAATAATATACAATCTGAATAGAAGATCGATGCGATGTAACCCACTCAATTTGAATGTTTTATTCCAATTTGATATTTTATTAAGTATTCTATGTCATATATGTGAGCTAAATGTAAAAAATATTTTCTAAAATATTTAATATTCAGTTGCTTGTGAATGTCATACATTTAGCTTCTAATATGAAACATGAAGGGCAAAATACATTTTGTACCCTTGAACTATTCACTTTGTCGCATTTAGGTACTTGAACTATCAAACGTAACAAAATGATCTCTCAAATCAAGTCACATCAAGCCATAAAAAGTCAAGTAAATGGACCATTTTATTACATTTTATAGTTTAGGAACATGAATGTGACAAAGTCCATAATTTAAGAATACAATGTGTATTTTGCCTAAAATGAAATAGGACACAAGAGATGAAATAATAGTTAGAATAGATTACCCAAATTACCACCCACTACTAACTTTCTTCAATCATAAATTAAGTACATGCAAATCCATTTAAAACTCACCAAAGTGGGAGATTATTTAATAACTAGATAATTCTAACCAAACTTAGGCCGAGTCTTCTTTATATGCTACCGATTAAATAAAACTAATGCTAAACTTAATTGAGAATTAAAACAACTACAAACTACCATTTACCTATTCCCTAAAGTATGCACAAAATATTCACACACTATACACATAGTTGGACGTATTTGTCATTTTAATTTCATACCATACACACACCCTGCCCATATTCGGGTGATTCTAAGACAGATAGGGTCCAACATAGCCGGTATGTTTATCACCATTGGATGCAAAAATAAAATGGTAAATATCATCTAAATTATCTACATGCAATGATGTTAGACAGACCAGCTCTGTTGGACCCAATCTGCTCTGTTGGACACGGTTTGTTGTAGAAACTTCCCCAATACTCATTTCTAAACCTTATATTAGTACATAGCCAAACCCAATTTTTCTTCCACTTTATTACAAATTCCTCTCCCCACGACTCCAAAGTCCAAACCAAACTCCTCCATCCTTTTTCCACCACCACCGTCCCTCGCCGCCGTCACCATGGCTGAAAAAGTATGCAGCCACCACAAAAACAAGAGGCGAAAGATACTCCGGTGGTTCTGCGCCACCCTAATCATCCTCAGCTTCATCCTTCTAGTCATCGTCCTCCTAGTGTGGGCCATTCTTCAGCCCAAAAAACCCCGTTTCCTCCTCCAAGACGCCACCATCTTCAACCTTAACGTCTCCGCCCCTAACGTTATCTCCGCCACCGTCCAAGTCACCGTTAACTCCCGCAACCCTAACAAGCGCATCGGAATTTACTACGATAAGATGGACGTCTACGCCACCTACCATAGTCAACAAATCACCTACTACACCGTTATCCCGCCGGTTTATCAAGGCCACAAAGAAGTTAACGTTTGGTCGCCGTTTATTTACGGAAGCAACGTCCCGGTGGCGCCGTACAACGGCATAGCCCTCAGCCAGGATCAATCTAACGGCGCCATCAAACTGACGATCAAAATGGATGGCCGTGTTAAATGGAAAGTGGGATCGTTTGTCTCCGGCCGTTATCATCTTCACGTCACCTGCCCCGCCTATATTCCAATTGGAAATAGCAAAAACACCGGAATTATCATCGGTAACGCAATTAAGTATCAGCTTTCACAGTATTGTAGTGTCAGTGTGTGAAAAAAAAAAGTGGCCATTTAAATAGGATAATTTAATGTTAAATTGGGATTTGATAATTCCGATTATTTTTAATTCAGTTGTTTTTGAAGCCTTTTGATTTTATTTTATGTGGAGCATGTTATGTAGGGTGAAGAATTTGTACATTTTGTTGAAGAATAAATTAAACAAAATTGCGAGAGCTGAGAAAGCTCAAATATTCCATTGTATGAATGGTTAAGCTATAGATATAATTCTAGGCAGACCCGATTTGGTCGAGTCCCAAGAGAGTAAATTACACTTTGATCACAGGTTAATTGAATTATATTTAGGTTCTGTAAGACCGAGTTTTGGGTAGAATTTCCCAAAATGAATATTTGTGCAATAATTGATTCTTTGATATTAAAAAGGTCAAATTCGTGTTTAGTGGAGGTTACGATGTCACTTTCTTTCATATTCGTGCATTTAAAAAAAAGTTTGTTTATGGTTTGATTCTTATTCACTCTAATCTGTCTTGGTTTTATTAATGATTATTTAATTTCAGTTATTTTTATAGTCCTCAAGTAGTGGGTTAAACTTTTTAATTTATAACTGTTTGGTCCATGAACCTAATGAGTTGTTTATGCTTGAATACACTAAATATATATATAAGGAAAGAGTAAATTAGCATGTTATTATTATTGAATTTAGTCAACTATATACTTTATTATTCTACCGAACTCATACGGCACCGTTCTTTTCTTTGTTCCTTTTTCTTTTTCCCGATAGTCATTTTAGCTTATTAATTTTCTCTCATAATTGAAACAATAACTCCAGTTACTTATTATTGAAGTTTGGGAGAATGAAACATTATTACTTAAACAGATTTTATTTATTTTTAACATCAAATATGGCAATCATGTACTTTAACACCAAACTATCTAATCCTATGTTTTATTTTAGTTTAGGGATGTATATTAAATGTATATATTTTTTTAATTATTACTCGTTTATACATTAACATTAATACGAAATAAATATTGGTTTTATGGGGTGGACAGAAGCTAAAAGCGAAGTCTATCCGTCGGTTAATGAGTTGCGACATAAGACGAAAATGAAATCTATTTTACGTAATAGAAGATAAAAATAGACGTACTAAACTACTAATAATAGGGATTGGTGATGTAATACAAGGGAAAATATTATTAATATCCAAATGTTAGGTGGCTTATAATATAAGGTAGGTGCAGCTATATATGCTTTCCAAGTGGCCAACAATTAATAATCAAGAATTTCTTATTTAATTAATGTGCTGTACTTTATTCCAATAATAATTCAATAAAATCTTCCAACCATGTATGTATACATCAAATTAATTAGGTTCATACCACAACATTTCTCCGGCTCATATTTGAACTATGTGGAGAGTGAGTGAACCAACTATGATCTGATTTTCGGGCTCAAAAAATTCTACGTCTATTTTTCATCATTGATATGATACTAATTAGGTGATAAAAATCAGATACTACGTAATGACCTAATTCTGAAAAGTGAATCAATTATATTGCACTCGGTTCACTATTGAATGACTTGTTTTGTGGGGATCTTTTTCCATCAGTGACCATTATCCCTACTCAATTAAGATCTTATGTTACAAAATGATGATTTAGTATTACACTTCATTTTATACACGATACGTATGTAAATAAATTTAAAAATATAAATTGATTCGAGTTATATAAATTTATCGTCGATACGGAAATAAGAATCTAGATAATAACCATTTTAATGAAATAGAAAATTTGAATATGGTCCTGCTAATAATATTAATTGAAATATGGAAAGAGACTTTGAGACAATTGTCTACTTCTAATAGATGCTCTTTATCTTCCTTTATCCTCCTTTTCATTTAGTGGAAAACATAGTCCACTTACGCATTCTTAACAGAACTTTCTCAGCTCTCCCTATTAACTTAGTGAAAACATTATCCATCAAAAGTAAGTATACGTTGTGTTGATCTCATTTGATGCCGACGTAGGTTTAGATTATTAAATTCAGAATAAGAATTAATTAAAAATGATACTTTTTGAATTAATTTTCCATATATCACAATCAGTAGTGGATGCATCACTAACGTCACATTATGTGCTCAACGATATATAACTTAAAATACATGTGTATATAGGTTTACTTATGGATTATAAGCAAAATGATATGATAATTAAATTATAGAATTTCTTGATTATTAATGCCATTTGCAAAATTCACTCGTACTCCCACAAGGTTTTTTTTTTCTTTGTTTTTTTTTAAATGACAATTGCATCATTACATTTAAAATCAAATCAACTATCAACAACTAGTAATTTTTTAGAACAAACTAGAAACAATGAACTCTGATATAAATAGATAAATGACTCACACATCTGATCGGATGACTCGGCTCAAACCCATGACCTTCAAATCATGGAATCTCGATCTTACTATTAGGTTAAGATATAAGAAATTCTTAGGCCCACGAGGAATTTTACCGGCCCAAACTTTAAAAAAGATAAAATATGTACAATCCCAACTTTCTTTGCGGGCCACATATTGAATCGACCTAGTACCAATCTAAGTTTAAACCCACACGAACTGCTAATTGGGCTTCGCGAAATGGGCCCAGAAACTACTTCCCTTCGCTCTTATTTGTAATTTTTCGTGTTGAGCATGGACCACTAAGTCTCTGTTCGGTTTCATATTTGAAAATAAGCGAATTATAGGAAATTTTAGTTCAGATTTGATTTAACTAAAATAGAGTTAATTTACAAGATAAGTAAATCCTAGTTAATTAAATACTGGACGGTAAATATTCAGTATTTAATACATACGAGTATTTTATGAATTATAATTGAAAGTTACGATGAAAAATTTGGTTAAAAAATACGGAAATGGGAAATAAATGGATTAATACTCATACGGGTAAAATACGAATAAAAATGAATTATTCGAGAGTAAAAATACGGCTTATTTTCATATTATTTTGTAAGGCATATTGATTGTTCTTGCTTCTATATTATTAAATAAAATATTTTGAATGAATCATTAGTTGACAATAATTAATATTTTGATAAATGATTAGTATTTTTTGGTCAAATATAGAGGATTATTGGGCAAGTATAATATGGGATACGGTTCAACTCAAAAGCACGAGTATTATTCATTATGTTTAGAAAGTGTACAAGAAATGGAAGTATTTTTCAATTATATGTACGCAAGTATTTTATACTAGTATAATACGAGTTTTAACTAACAGAGAAGTAAATTACAATCGATATTTAATTAATTATTTGCTTTATGAACTATAATTGAATGATTTATACTGTAGTTCAGAGTAAGATTGCCCGTGTGAATTAAAGTCCAAACTCACATACATTGACCAAATTACTAATACATATATGGGATAACTGTATTGATCTCCACTGTACTAACACATATACGGGTTAACTGTATTGATCTCCACTGAATTATGGACATTTAGCATCCACGCTCCTCACCCTTAAAATATTGATATGGAGACCTCCCGTCCTTCACTTTTTTCATTATATGGATAATTAAGACTAAAATGCCATCCACTATTGAATTAAAGAAAGGCAACTTTTAATTAATAATATGTTGGAGAATGAAAACTTATCAAAATCTCAAATGACGTAGTAATAGTAATAGTAATAATAATAATAATAATAATAATAATAATAATAATAATAAAAATGATAATAATAAATGAGGCATCCACAATTAAAATTTTCTAGAAATATAACTCTAAACACGTAAAAGAATTTCATTGCTTAAGTATGTTAATATCGTTCAAATATTTTCTACAAACAAGAATAGTTCTAATGTTCTTAATTTCAAAAAAAAGAAAAACTATAAGTTAGTACAGAAGTAAGAACCAAATATATCTTTTGTTACTCAAAATTCTATTTGTTCAAATATATATATATATTTTAATAAAATCCAACAATTTCTTCCAAAAAGGTGCTGGTTTAGAAGAAGCATATTCTATTGAAAAAAATATGATTAAACGCCCCTCTTACATTAATACCACTATGCTTTTATTCTTAATTAATAGGTATAGTAATAAGTGTTGAAACATAAATAAAACAAAACAATATATGACTTATGCCTATTTCATAAAAAAATTGTCATAACTTAATAAAAGTTTAAAGCAAAAGAAAAATTACAACATAATATTTTTTCATTCTTTTCTTGAAGCTACCTTTTTAATTGAAAAATATGAAACCTACAAATTAGCACCAAAAGTCCTTGTTCCTGAATGTAAAATTATACTACATACGATACGAAAAAAAATAAAAAGAAGTACTGAGTTTTTTAGATTGAAGATTGCCACAAAAATAAGAAAATGGTGTAACAAATTAAATTAGAGTAATCAAAATAATAATATATATTTTCATGAAATTCAGCGTTAGTTGAATTAGAAGAGTGTTAAAACTAATATTTTGAAGTAATAATTTTTGGAAATCATGAAAGGAGTCACGATTAATTTGTTTTCTTTTTTGAAAAAAAATCGGTTTTATATATCATTCAATCGAAAGTTTACAACGTCTGGAACAATAGAATTCATATCGACTCAAACGATGTAGTAAGAACATCTGAAACACCAACTATCAAGTTCTTGAAGATAACAAATCTTAAGAACTCATAAATGAACAAAAGAAAATTCTTGTGTAACTTCTATTCAAGGAGAGATAAAACTCTCATTCGAGAGAGAAAGCAAACTTTCATACGAGAGAGAAAATAAAATACTAAACAACATATCTAAAACGCTATATAAATTTAAAAACTTAAGTATTACCCGTTTTCATCTTGTCAGACTTGTCTCTGTCTCTTTAGATTCATATCTGTCTCGTTAGATTTGAAAATGTGTCTTTAGATCCATATCTGTTTCGTCAGATTTGAAGAGGTGATGTACAACTTGAAAAGGGGTGCTCCAACCCAATCCGCCGACGATAGTGGTGGTAACAGTGGTGAAGTAGAGGCTGCTTCACCAAGCCATCGCCGGCGGAGGAAAATAATAATTTTTTAATTATATTATTTTGAGATTTTTTTATTTTTATATTAATCTAATAAAAAACCCTTGTTATTATATCATTTAGTGGTAATTTTTTATTCTATAACCAATTATTTAGTTTATCCTTTTGATAAGCAAAAATGTGAAGGGATTTTTATTCTTTTATTAGTGAATTTAGTGGAAAAACTGAAAAGAGTGAGATTTATGATAATATATCAACATGAGGGGGTGTGGATGCCATAATTCGAAGGAGGCTGACGCAATTTCCCCATTTATATATTGATATGTTTAATTTGTCGCCATTTCTTTGTGATAATCTCACATGTAATGTTTTTGCCTAATCTTTTGTCATTGGATTGTAATCTAGAAACTATGAATTAGTACAATCATCGATTAAGCATTACAATATCATTCGCAATGAACTACTATATAAATAAATAAACGACTCAGATATCTGGTGAGATTGAACCGACGATCCCTACGTCATAACGCCTCAATCTTAACCACTAAATCAAGACCGCATTAACGTGTTTATGCCTAATCTCAACACATAATTGTTGTAATTATAAACAAAACCCCCACATGTAGTGTAGGAAATTGTGAAGCAAATTCATTGAGTTTAAACCTATCCCAACAATTTCATGATGCAAACGCGTCTATTCAAATTAATTCAACACCTAAAACCCTAATCAAATAAAATCCCCAATCATCCCTCGCCGTGTGTCCCATCTCCAACTACTGAACTACAATACCGCGGCCACCGTACGTCGCCGTTTACCAATTCCCACATTCCCACTCGAACACAAACATGGATACATACATATACATACATACACACACACACCTATAAGTACATACCCACACACGTTACATAATACTCAACCACTCTATAAATCCATCTGTAACCGCACAATTCCCTTTCACATCGATAAAGTAAAACAATTATCCACTTCTCCCTAAACCACTCCTAAAAGTCTTCACCAAAAATGGCGGACACTAAACAACCGCACCTGAACGGCGCCTACTACGGCCCCTCCGTACCGCCGCCATCCAAAACCTTCCACCGCCCCGGCGGCGGCGGTGGCGGCTGCTGCTTTAATCCGTTCAGCTGCTGCTGCAGCTGCATCGCGAACTGCATATGCACCTGCATATGCCAGATCCTCTGCACTCTCCTCGTCATCGTCGGAATCGTCGTCTTCATCTGCTGGCTGATTTTCCGCCCAAACACCGTCAAATTCCACGTCTCCGACGCATCGCTCACGCAATTCAACCTCAACAACAACACTCTCCACTACAATCTGGCGCTAAACTTGACGATCCGTAACCCTAACAAGCGGATCGGGATCTACTACGACGCGATCGAGGCTAGGGCGTTCTACCAAGGGCAGCGATTCTCAACCGTCGAATTGCAACGATTCTATCAAGGAACGAAGCGTACGGATAATCTGACGGCTGAATTCAGAGGCCAAAATCTGGTGCTGCTCGGCAGCAATGAGATGTCGCACTACAACACAGATCGAAGCTCAGGTACGTACGGCATCGATGTGAAGCTTTACTTGCGAATTAGGTTGAAATTCTGGTTCGTGAAATCGACGCGCGTGAAGCCGAAGATTGACTGCAATTTGAAAATTCCGTTGAGCTCGAATGGAACGACGTCGTCAGGAAGTGTATATGAATCTAAGAGGTGTGATTTCGATTGGCGCTGATTATTACTCTATCCATGATTTTCACCTGATGATTCTAATTTCTATTTTTGGTGATTAATTTTAGCCTTTTGTTTTCATTCACCTGATTATTCTCTATTAATTCCTTTTTTCATTGAAATTTTTTGATAATTTTCGGTAGGTGTTCTTTGTTAATAAATAAATTCTTTGTTACCTTATGTTTCTCTTTTACATTAATTTTTCATGAATTCTTGATAGAATTGTTGATTTCGAATAATTAAATTTATGAGGAAAAATGTGTGGGGAGGAGAGAACAGGTCAATGCCTGTAACGGCAATATTGTTTAAACGGCATCGGAATAAAGTGGAGCTAGATAGGATTGTTGGGAAAATTGCATCGACCTCCCCGAATTATGGACATTTGACATCCACACCCCTCACTTTTGACATATTGGCATATATATACCTTCCTTTAACTTTTTCATCAAATTTACAAGTTTAAGACTAAAATCCCCTTTCAGATAAACGTGTTGAATTACAGTTAAAAATTTGTTGAACAATTCTTTTTGTCAAAGTATCATCAAATGACATTGTAATAAATACAAAAACATCATCCAAAATAAAAAAATATTCTGGAAATGTATCTATAAAAATGTTAAGCCAATAAATTGATCAAATAACTCTCCACTATTATTTTTCTTAAATTGAAATAATGTAATAATAAATTAATTCATTATTAGAGTATAAATAAATGACAACTTAATGAGAACTAATATACTAGAAAAGTAGCAAACATGTATATATATACACACACACACGTTCATGAATTGAACTTATTAAAAGAAAATAAAAACTCAAATTATCATCAAAAATCCTCAATTTAAATATGAAATTATATCAAATACATATGAAAAAAATATAATAAACAAATTGATCGGAGATCGTCATAAAAAGAAAAAGTGATGTAACAAACAAAATAGCACAGTAAATTTTTGTACTTGATAAATTATTCATAAAATTAAAAAAACTTTTTTTAAATAAATTTAAAGCTAGTGAATTGAGAGTTATTTCTAAAAAAAATCTTCATTTTGGATGTTTTGTTATTTGGTTTTATTTTATTTAATAATATTTTGATAATTTTTCCTTTAGTTAAATATTTTTAACTGAAATATGAAGCGTAATACAGTCTTTTATTAGTAAAGTTAATGAAAAAGTTGAAGAAGGAGAGGTTTTTGCAAAAATATAAAATGTGAGGGGATGTAGATGTCAAATAACTATAATTTGAGGGAGATTAATGCAATTTTCCCTAGGATTGTAGTTTAGATTTCTCTCTCTCTCTCTCTTTTGGAATTTTGATGAATCTTTACGTTTAGAATTTTGAATTTTGAATTGGCAGCAAAAGTTTAGAATACTATTATACAATTACACTTAAACAAAGCTTACCAAGGCAAACGTCATCATGAACTATATATTTTTTATAAAGAAAAATGATATTGACACTCCACAAATTACTATAAGAGCTCCAAGTTTAATTTTATTACTAAAATATGATAACAATGCCCATGAAGTATAAAACATTATAAATTTCAAAATTAAATCCCAAAAGTAATTTTATGCAATCAAAACTTGTTATTATATTTCACTATTTTATTATATATCAAATAATAAGTATAAATTTAAAAATCTAATAGTTTTATATTTTATTATATGTTAATGAAAACTTTAGATCATCATCAACAATAATAACATATGCCACAAATGAAAATTAATCTTTTTATTTTTACCATATATTGACACAAAACTATCAATTTTATAATACATTATAGTAGTAAATCAAGATTCACTAATAAATAAGTTTCACCCAAATAAACTTTATTCCTATAAAAAACGTTGCAGTAGTATGTTGTAGTAACAACAATAGTGGTGATGATGATGATGATATTGTTAGAAGTAGCTGATAATTTCTTTAGTTGTATTTAAACAATACAGAGACAAAGTATATAAATATATTTCATATTAAACTGCTAAAATAATAATAATGAAATGTTCTTTACTTAATTCTTTTATGTTCTTAAACTGATAGTTTTATGCTTGCATGTATTTATGTATTCTCCAATTATGCATTCTTTAAGCAATTATTTGGATAAATTATTGTCAAACATGAGATTATTAAAAGGAGTATTTATTTTTTTATTTGTTAGCAATTGATTTTTTGTTAATAAATGAGTACTATTGTCATTTGCATAGAGAGAGAAAGACAAGTGGAGCTCCTATAGTAATTTGTTTAGTTCCAATATCATTCCCCTTTTATAAATTGATTTATTCTTTTATGTGTCACTCGTTTGATGTGCCATAATTTTGGCCAAAGGCATTTCAGGCATTTGCATCTTAAATAATAATGAACTAACGGGCTCATTATAATTGAGTTAGGAATTACAAGATTTGACCCATTAATTCTATTAACTAAAATTAAAAGCAAAAAAAAAAAACTGAGGTTCATGGCCCAATAAATATCCCTAGAATGCTGGAGTAATCAAATCATTTATAATCTATTCAATTTAAAATCTCTACTAAGCATCATCATCATAGACATTTGGTTTGTCTCGACTAAGCATCATTACGAGAGAAAATTGATTTGTCATGTTATATGTTAAATTTATTCCACTCCAGCTCGTTTTTCAAGATATTTTGATCAGATTTGACTGCCTTGACCTCGATTCGCTTTCACATCACATCCTTCTCTTTTTTTTAGGGAATAACGGTCGATATATTTCATTTAATAAAAAGTTTACAACGTCAATAACAATACAATTTAGATTGACTCTAACGATGTAGTAATAACAATTGAAACACTTAATATCAAGTTTCTTCAAGATGACAAATCTTAAGACCTAACAACGAACACAAGAAAACTCTTGTGCAATTGACCACACTCTTATTCAAGAGAGACAAAACTCTCATTGGAGAGGGAAAAAAAACTCTCATACGAGAGTGAAAACAAATACTAAACGATAAATCTAAAAAGCTATATAAAAACTAATGTATTGCCCGTTTTCATCTCGTCAGATCCATCTGTCTTGTTAGATCCATCTTCGGTTCATCAGATTTGAAGTGGCGATACACAAGTTGAAGGGGGGGGGGGTGCTCCAACCCAGCCCGCCAATGATGGTGGTGACATCAATAGTGATGGATGCGATATTCACCAAACCATCGTCGATGGAGAAGAAGAGAAAAAAAAACGTTAGGGTTGAGAGAGGCGGCGAGGAGGCGGCTACTAAAATAAATGATCACTATCACATCCTTCTTGATACATTATATTTTCTAACTTTAAGTGTTAATTCTTTCTTTCATAAAATTGTTCGGATACCCACTCGCCAGTACAATCCATAGGGTCATGAATGTTTTCGAAATAGTAAAATAAGGTGGTAGTATTGAGTTTTATTCAATTATTGGCAGCAATATATCCACAGATGACAGGATATAGATATTCACTATATATTGGTAATTATAGATATTACAAGTCTAATGTATTGGTTTATAATCATACGCGAAACTTTCCTAAAAAATAAAATCATACGCAAAACACTTTGACATTGTTGGTCGATATTGGTAAATTAGAGATCATGTCTCGAACATGGTTGATAAAGCTTTTCACTAAATTTTGTCAAGTGTTTATATTCAATATATAGTAAGGTGATAAATTGTGTAGGAGTAGTAAAATGTATTTTACCCTACTTATAATATAATATGTGACATTTAATCTTATATTATATTTCAATCGTTTTTTAATATCGTCCACGACTTTTGTATTTGTTAATTGTTTGGTAAAATATTGCAAGTGCACAAAACCATAAAACAAGACCCATGCTGGTCCAATAAGATTCCCACCAACCCATCAAAGATCCAATATGGACTGGACAAATTACTCCTTAATAGGCTTCTAAACCCAAAAACTTCATTGTTTATCATGTCTAATAAATCACACCCAATACAATCTAATATACACAGAGAAGAAAACGAAAAATAAATTTTTCAAAATTACACTTCTGATCGTTTAAAAGCGCCGTAATGTGTTCATAACTAATCATGCCTTCTTCCATTGATCGACGATTGACATACTTGGTGACTCTCGAAAATCCAATTTCTGGAATGATCCACACCATATGAATATGGATATACAAATGAGAACCCCATGTAAATATACACGTCAAATGGTGTAGATTGTCACCAAGTATCATCCTTTGATCACCTTGTGGACTGGGGAAGCCAAGGGAGTGAAGTATGCAGGCGACGCACAGGGCGTCGAGAACGGCGTCGTATCACATCCGTCGTCAACATCAATCTCCACTGCCACCGCCGATTCATCGGCCGCCGTAAAACACTCCTCCAGGCTCACCTTTTGAAATCTACTATCGCCGTCAATCTTATTTACTTCTTTATCTTGAAAAAAAATCGATTTATCAGCAGGCAATTCCAAATCTTCCCTATCTTCTTCTTTGATGGTAAATAAAAATCTCGGCGGTGCAAAGATCCCCTGAAGTTTCAACAATTCTATATCCGATCGCCTATTTGAATTGCGGTCACCGTT
Organism: Buddleja alternifolia; assembly: GCA_019426215.1. Taxonomy (NCBI): domain Eukaryota; kingdom Viridiplantae; phylum Streptophyta; class Magnoliopsida; order Lamiales; family Scrophulariaceae; genus Buddleja; species Buddleja alternifolia. The sequence goes on from CM033398.1 coordinate 39,168,206, forward strand.
AGTACTGGTAGCAGTTACGGATTTGGACTCGATGCGAGAGTGACTTCTTATGCAGAAGAAGTAGATGAGCTCTTTGTAGGAAAAACTGGAATCTGATGAGGAATTGTAAATGTTGAGTTGATCTGTGTTAATTTGACGGCGGAAGACACGGCGGCGCCACCAAGAGTACAAGAGTTGAGCGAAGAGCGCCACCACTGAGATTACGAGAACTACAATAAGTGCAGTGCTTAGCTTGCTTAAACCGCTACTATCGCCGCTGCTGCCGCTCATTTTGCTTTGTAATAGAGAGCATTCATGAGATGTATACCATATTGAAAAATATTGTTAGGTCTATATAACTGCATTTAAATTCTGGGAAGAAGAGATGAAATTTCAGTAAAGTTGGCGTTATATGTCATGGAAACTACATGTGAATATGAGGCTTTACTGGTAATGATCATTTTCAGTTTAGCCGGCCAATTGAAAGGGAAAATGACATTTTAAAGCTTCAATCCAATCCATGTGAACAGTGAAACGTCAAATTTGGTCCGAAGCTACTTTCCTAACACCATCTTTTTTTCGTTACATAAGAGGTGCACCCTAGGACCTTAATCCGATATATTCGGATATATAGTCACATTTCTTGGCCAACGTGCGCCTAACATAACCTGTTCGTAATGCATACGAGCGCCTTCATTCGGAGTATTCATTGTCTCCCATCTTCGATTGATTTCTCCTTTTGCCTAGTAGTTGGCTATTTGATTAGTTTCTCTTAGTACTTGGTTACTTAACACTATCTAAACATCACTAAAGATGAAAATGTGGATTAGTAATTAGCTAAAAATGAGTGATCCATGGGCTATAGAGGGAAAAATTTAAAGAAATAATATTTTTTTTAAGAATTCGAAAAATACCACAAACTTAACCGGATATCAGGAAATACCACAAAATGCCTTGGCCCAAGGCGTGACTTGTCCCCCCCCCCCCCCTTTTTTTTTTTGGATCTTGTTCTATCTTTGATTTTTCGACGTGTTCTGTTCATTTTCGGGCTTCGACTTCAATACAAAAAATGTAGATTGACTCACAAAGTTTGTAACGGTGCGAGAATTGATTCATTTTGACATCCCGGTAAAAAAAATACAACATATTAAAAAAGAGATACATATACGGATCTTTCGAAAAAAATATATTTTTTCGTCATTTTCGGGATGATTTTTTGACGTGTTTTGTTCAATTTCGGGCTTCGACTTCAACACAAAAAATGTATATTGACTCACAAAGTTTATAACGGTGCGAGAATTGATTCATTTCGATATTCGGGTTAAAAAATACAACATATTAAAAAAGAGACACATATACGGATTTTTTGGGAAAAAATAATATTTTTTGTCATTTCGGGATGATTTTTCGATGTTACAAACATTGTGACTCAATCTACATTTTTTGTGTTGAAGTCGAAGCCCGAAATTGAACAGAACACGTCGAAAAATCATCCCGAAAATGACGAAAAAATATTTTTTTTTCAAAAAATCCGTATATGTATCTCTTTTTTAATATTTTGTATTTTTTCATCCGGATATCAAAATGAATCAAACATTGCACCGTTACAAATTTTGTGAGTCAATCTACATTTTTTGTGTTGAAGTCGAAGCCCGAAAATGAACAGAACAAGAACGACAAATCATCCCGAAAATGACGAAAAAATATTTTTTTTTGGAAAAATCTGTATATGTATCTCTTTTTTAATATGTTGTATTTTTTCATCCGGATATCGAAATGAATCAATTCTTACACCGTTACAAACTTTGTGAGTCAGTCTACATTTTTTGTGTTGATGTCGAAGCCTGAAAATGTACAGAAAATGTCAAAAAATCTTCCTGAAGATGACCAAAAAATATATTTCTTTGAAAAATCCATATATGTATCTCTATTTTAATATATTGTATTTTTTTCACCCAAATATCGAAATGAATCAAATCTTGCATCGTTTGGAGAATCCAAATTACAAGAAATTTGAATTGTTGGTGCCATCAACCCACAAAATGCTTATATACACCCGATCCCAAAAATCCCGTAAAAAATATTTTTATAGTATACAAAGAGCAACATTCTCAATGACTATTTACTAGGGTCGGGCACCGAGTCGAGCCGGCTCCATTCGAGCTCGAGTTTTTTCAAGCCGAGCCTAACGAATATAGCTTTTCTAACGAGCTGAGTTTCAGCCAAAAAATATTTGTTCATAGGTTCGCGAGCTTGGATAAAAACAATATGTTATTTATTTATTTTTTATAAAAATAATATAATATGATATTTATATATATATAATATTATATGTATATAAATAATGATATATTTAATATTTATTATGATCAATTGATAACAAAATTAATAAATATAATATTTTTTTAATTTTTTTCGAGCTCGAGTCAAGAATTTTGATCAGAGTTGGCTCGTGTGCATCTCTAATATTTAATCCTCTTGCATGTGGTGGTCAGGAACATTGTTCCAAATGCATCCAAGATTTTCCCTCACGTTAGCAAATATGTCACACGTTACCGACATAGTATCTCATCTGCATTTTTGGGGTGTCCGATAATAGGCCGTATATAATCAAATTTTCAATGGATCCTGAAAAAAAAACTGATATTTTGGTTTCCTAAGTTCTGGTGATCCATTTAGTTTGGGTTTCATGATCTTGACTCGTTGGGCCTACTATAATCTAGAATAGCAATTAATGGGCCGATTGCTGATGGCGAGCCTACTGTGATGAGTGATCCATAGAATGAATTGCTCCCACATGCAGGAGTGGGTGCTGAGTTTTTATAGTGATTCAGCGGATTAAATTTTCAATATCAGTTTGGCATTTTATTTTATATTATATCATATATAATCTTATGTAATATGTAATATTATGTAACATATATATATAGGATTGTGGACATGGACAGATTTACCCGAGATTTCAAAACTTTTCTATGGGATATATGTAAATATTTATGGTTGGCCGCCCAAGCTTATAATAAATCATCTATGGTTTTTACATTCTTCGAAACTAATTGCCTTATCTAATTATTTTTTTTCTGATTGACAAACTATTGTTTAGTATGTGTATTATAAGTTGTTAATTAATTAAATATTTGAAACTACTATAAATTTATTATAAATTAATTCTTTTACGTGATTATTGGTATTTTAATTATTCAATAAAACTAAAATCGGTAACATACAATTTTAAATATCAGACAAAAAAAATTTCTTAATGTTAATTCGACCCTCCCAAACATTGATTCCTGGATCCGTCCCTGATTGTGGAGGAACACTAACTTAACAAGAGTTTATGAGATGAAACATATAATTGAATTAAAATTGTAATAGATGCAACATGTACCTTATCAAAATAATAAAAAAAAAAGATGCAACGTGACAATCAAAAGTACAATTAGCCCATATACCTCTAATTTTATTCAGAAACTCCCTTAAAGACTCAAGTGATTTTCTCTTCTTTAATCCAAGATTGGTGGAGCTAGGGTTATCCAGTCCCAAGGATTAAAAGTGATCTAGTGGTTCTTATTTTTAATTAAGATTGAGATAAAATGTTACCCATGTGTCTCATCATTTGTTTAACGATTAAGCAAATTAGGTCACGATGCCGTGTGTACCACTTTTTTTTCCAAATTTTATTAAAAATAATAAGACTAATTAAATTCAAAAAGGCAAAGGCATTTAAAGGCACAAAAAGTTGCATGGATTAAAGTAGGCTTTTCTAATATAATCCCACGAGGGTGTGAAAAAAAGGGAAGAACTTTGTGTTAAAAGGGCTGTCCACTTTCTAGCTACAATATATACTTTGTAGTAAATATTAATCAGTCATCATGGAGTATCTTCCTTCATGCTTTTGAGGAAAAATTAGATTCCATATGCTTTCATATTTCAATATATTATTGAAAATATTCCTTAATTGTTCGGTAGATCCTCAACACGTACGAGTAAATTTAGGTCGTATTTGCAAGATGATTTTTTGTTCATTTGCACTGCAAGTAGATGAAAAGTGGCCAACTTCATTGACGAACGAAGGAATCTGTACAAGAGTACTATTTAATTGTACATTTTAGAAATTAATGCGTTGTTTTCAAAATTTGGATGCTCAGTGTAAGTGTATCATCAACTATTAAACTCTTGAAAGCAAATAAACATAAGTTATTGAATAATTGATAAAGCTATATACCCTCATTTAGATAGCAACTAAATTTAATTGCATATCAAGCCTATAAATCTTTATTAGAAATATTGTCATTACCAAATTGCAATTAATATGGAGCGCACTACTCTTTTAGTCATGAAAGAACGTTCTGTTATTTTTTTCAATTCATGTAATCTTAAACCTTTAGAAATAGTTTATCAGTGTTGTAGTACTTCAATATAGGAAAAGAATAATGTTTATCGAAATATAATTAGAACAAGAAAGAAACCAATTAGGGTTGAATGCAATTATATATAAGGAAAAAAATCATTTACCAGTGTTGCAATTATAATAGGAAGAGAATGTTTATAGTAATTTATCAGAATTAGTAAGACATAATTAGGGAGTTTTCAAATTCCAAATTTGTAATTTGAAGTGGAACATTAGAGCTAGGTTTATGCTGAAGTTTAGAACAAAGCTCATTTTTTTTAAAAAAAAAGAGCTAGCTATACGATACTCGGATGGAGACTGCCTTCATCAACTCCAAGAAAATAAATTATTTTATGTAATCGAACACCACCTTGATTTATTTCATACAATTAACATGTTAAATTTTCAATCTAGAACAAACTTAATTGAGTTTATAGCTTGACTCTTTTTATATCTAATTATACAGTATCATTGTTAGTAATATAAGTTCGCTGTTAAAAGTTATCAAAAATTTAAGACAGTAAAAATCCTGAATATAATGAAAGTCATATATATGAGTTTTGTCATTCACGCATGATGATGATGACATTGAGACCAAAATTCTTGAAAATCCCTAAAAATCACTATATGATTAATCGAAGGCTATTGATGGATTTAGCTTCTACGTATATAACCATTTTCAGCCAAATTTTGAGCATATATTTGTTTGTTTGACTCGATACTTTTTTGGTCCTTAAGCATGAAGCATTTGGATATATGTATAGGAAAAGAATGTTACAATATATAATGTAACCCTTTTTCTTCCTTTACAATCTGCACTAATTCCCTAAAACACCTAATTTTTACTAAAGTCCGGACGACAAATTCCCTACTTATGCGTATAGTTTTAATTTAAAGTAACCAATATAATCATCTTTTGGTGATTCTAAAGTAACACCATCTTTTATAAGGTTTAAAGGTAGATTCTTTATTTACGTTTTCCCCCTAATATATATTTATTTAACTTTTCTTTAATAAAATACTATTTATTTTGGGACTCTTATTCTTCAACTTTATTATTCTTTCTACAGATAAGAATGTTGGGTTACGAAAATCAAAGAAGAAAAAGTGATTCTTTTGCAAAACACATTCACAAAGCATGAAAAGTAGTGCTTTCTTTTGATATTTCTTAGGGAAGATTTTGCTTTTCTTTTCTTTTTTTACCTTCTAAAGCAGAAAAGTTGCTACTCCTTTGCGCAACCGTTACGTTATGCATCATTCTTATCTTAATCTTATAATGTGGCTCCGACATTTATTTTCTTAAGTACTTAATAATAATTTTGGTTTTCGGGGCATAATGCAACAATAATTCCTCATCAATTTCATTGGCTCCTGTAATAATGAGGTTTCACTTTTCTATTTGTAATAATTATGTTCACAGTAACAATGAGAAAAGCCTATTAATCACTTACGTACGTTCAATTGAAATGTACGAGTAATTAATTTATAGGGAAAATTACACTAACACTCCTCAATAATGGGTCATTACACAAACCTCCACTCACTAATTGCTAATTTTAAACACACCCCTCAGGGGGTCAATTTATAAGGTTTATAAGGGGTGCAATTGTAAGAATTGTTACACACATGGGGTGCAATTGTAAGAAATCTTTAACATGAGGGGGCGTATTTGTAATTATCAATAGGTGAGGTGAGGTCTGTGTAATTACCCCATTATTGAGGGGGTGCGAGTGTAATTTATATATATGATAGCGAACTTTGGAGGAAAATATTTACAAATTAATAATCAATTGATATCACAAATTTTGAAATTACTTAGATATTGAATTATTTTCATGGCTAGACAATTGATTGGTGTTATTTGTAGGGAGCACAAATTTTTCATGCATCAAATGAATAGAGAATCAAATATGAGGTAATTTCATAATTAAAAAGAACTTTTTTGACCCACAGGGAGACAGAAAGAATATAGAGGAAATAAATTAATTTAATTTTATATCATACATTTTCAGATTTAGCATCTTTGAAATTATACGTACTTCGAATCTGCCTTAGTATATTTCTCATTGGATTGAGCTGTTAGATGCTCCTGCAGACAAAATAATTGCTATGCCTATGAGGAGGATGGTAAAGTTCCACAAAACAAAGCATTTATATATGCTACCCTATTAAATTCTTAACTAAAACAAATTTAGTCTTATAATGTCTTTTCAGTATATGTCATAACTCATAAGGCAATCGGTTAGAATTCTTTTAATGATAATCAAATATCTCCATTTTATTTTTTCGTTGTTTCACAAAACTTTAAAAGTTATTACAAATTAGATAATAATGCATTTTTAAATTCAGTTTTTTCATTTTTTGCCTTCTTTTGTTCTTTAAATAAACCAGAACACGAGAAATAAAATGCATTTTATCCCATTTTCTAGGTTCAAAAGTTATGCTCAATACATTCCTTTTATAAAGAACCACAACATTAATTACCGGGTAAATTACTGTAAATTTCACAAAAGGTGACACTTTGTTATTAAATTATTTTTACTTTATGTGAAGTGAACAAACTTCATGTTGAAACTGAAATTTTTGGCAATGGCAACACTGGTCCAAAGGCTTTATTATTATTGGTAAAGAATAAAAGAGAAAGCAATATGTTCTTAATAAATTTGTTTTTCTTCTTTTTTGACCTTGCTAACTCTTTCATTCTTTTTTTGGATGCTAGTAGCTTTTCACCAAACTAAGCTAATTACTTGGTTAGCCTCCAAATCCAAACTCGAAAAATGTACCCATTCTTGAATACATGTGTGTTTGAGACGCTATTAGTATACTGTATAATGTGTTTGCTACATTTTTCTCTTACAAGTGATGTGGTACTAAATAATCATCTCAGTACATAAAGAGGTCAGCCAACACATGTTGATTCAGTTGGTACAGACGTATTAGTTCCTGTCAAAAGATTCTGGGATCGATTCTCTCTGCCGATGTGGGGACAGTGTTGGTAGCTAGGCGATCTGTAAGTACTTCTGTAAGTGACCTTTGGTCCCGGAGGAATGCCCTGACCCATAATAATTGACCCCGAGCCAACCTTACCCAAACTTTCTTGTACCAAAAAAAAGAAAGGAGGCCAGATTCAGCATGCCTAACATTATAATTTTCAAATATTATGAGTTAATGTAAGAATTATCTCATAATATTCCTCTATAACTTGAAGTTCAAGTTTTGACATTCTTAGCTAGGCATTGGACAAGAGTACTTTGTATCTTAATTACAAAAGTGTCAAACTCGCACTACATTATTTATGATTTTTTAATATATGAAATCCACATGCATTAAACAAGATTAAAAGAAAAATTACTCAGTTGGTGAACTAATTATTAGTGAGGTTATAAATTGTCCAACAATTATAAGTCCATGTCCATTGTTAAGATATCCACTCCTCATTAATTTGTTAGTTTTAGATTCAATAATTTCCTATATTTATAAAAGCAGAAAAAGTTTTACTTTTATATGTCAAGACCATGTTTACCTACAATTTATGAGTAGGTACACAAATTCAAATGTTCAAAGGGGGCACAACTATTTTGAGTGTCAACTTCAGTAGCAATAAAAGTACACTAATATCAATCAATCACCTAACTTTTAGAAATAATGACAGAAGAAAATACAAAACATAACAATCACCTAGCTTTTATTTGGTTCACATTACGCGGATACATCATCACGGGTAAAAACGAATTCTAAAGTCTAAACACGATATCAATTTATAAAAGAATTTCATTCGCTCTTCACATGATATCTTCTTCTAAACATGATATCTAATAAGTACGCTTTTCACATGATATCTTCTTCTAAACATTACCAATGAAAATTTCATTTGCACATCTCGGCTATTAAAGAATTTATGAAAAACACGGAGATCAATTTTTCTCATATTTTCCCAGAGTGAAATTCAGTTGCCGAGTTCTTCGCAAATAAAGCCCGTCTATCGGCCACTACTCGAGTTTTTCATCCTATTAAGGTTCACGGTGAGGTTAGGGGCATGATTAGAAATCACTACAATAAAAAGTAATATTTGTACAAAATTTGAAGTGACAATGTTCAAATTGTCACTAAATATACATAATTAGTGATAAAACTTTTTTCTTTGTCTGAATAAAAAATTTTAGTGACAAGAGTTTTTTTTAAAGTTGTCACTGTTGACAATTAATGACACATGTATACTGACAACACAAGTAGAGTGACAATTATTATAAATATTGTCACTAAGTTGTCACAAAAAATTTCGCTAATTTTTAATAGTAATAACAATTTTCTTGTCACTAATTATCAAGAGTGACAATTTATATAAAAATTTTGTCACGATTAAACATGTAGAACTTATTTTAATGACAAAACAAAATTTATTGTCACTAACAACTTATAATTAGTGACAACTTTATATTGTCACTTTGACATTTTGTCACAAATATCTTATATTTTTGTAGTGATTGATAAATGTAATTTGCCATCTTCTCGATTTTAGGATCTTGGTAGAAGTACTCCTTTTACATTTCAAGTCATCGTTTCATTTCAAGTCTTTTGAGCTTGTTTGTAAAGTAGTTTTCATTTGTTATGTTTAAGGGAGAGGATCGCGACAAATCCTCCCACCATCGGAGCGGTGTATTTTGACAAAAAAAAAACAGAAACATATTTAATAGAGTAAATAGAAAATTTTAGTACCAAAATTGAAAAGAAATTAAAGTACATAGACATGCAAGAAATGCATTACTTAAAAAAAAACAAAACACTTTTCTAATCTTTCCTTTTCTACAAGAAATTAAAAAAAAAAGGCTAATTTAATTTCTACAAGTCCTGAATTTTGAAAACTACACGCCTGTCAACACTTTCAAGAATCCCTAATTCATCAAACGCCTGATCCTCAACCCAATTATCATCATCAAACAAAACATTCAAATCCAACGGTCTCGTTCCATCTTCTCCATTTTCCATCATTTTCTGCTTAGAAGTAGGGGAACAAACCCTTGACCTGGACCTGAACCTCTCACAGCTCAACACAACAATGGCGTCACATAAACTAACTTCTTCACCACTTGCATTATTTATTCTTCCTCTTTCAATCGCTCTTTTAATTCCCATTTGCGACGAATAATCGACTAAATCCAAATCTTCCACAAAGAAAACACGGTGAGGATTAGCAGACACTGATTGAGCAAACCTCTCAATGTAACTGCTACAACTTTCTTCATCTCTCCCTCGTTTGTTTCCATAGTAATCCTCCGAGTAATCCACTCTGCTCATTATCCCGATAGATACGAAGTTCGAGTAAGAGCCAAACACGACTTTAGCCAATTCTTTTGAGATTTTCTCTTTGGCTTGTGCATCAGGGCCAAGGAAAAACAGCCATGTTTCTTCTTTGACATCACTTTTTACCTTTTCTTTTCTTCTCAACATTCCTGATCTGCATTGCAGTATTGTTCCAGAAACTTCTGGAATGATATCTCTCTGCCATGGAACCTTCTTCTCTAATGCATTGCACAAGATATTTAGGTTTTCGGCGTTGAAATTATTGAACTTTTGTATATAACCCGTGTCCATCGGGTCGCTTGAAGACGGAGAATTTTGTGTCGAATTTGGATACGAACAAAATGTGAGCGTCGTGTCGACATCAAATGGGTGATTCTGGTTGTTTTTCCATGTGGGTTCTTGAAATTGGAAATGGGTTTGGTGTGAATTAGGGTTTTGTTGGTCAAATGAGAAGCAAGAAGTAGAAGAAGAAGGTGATGCAGAAGATAATGTTAGGGTTCTTTGATCAAGTGATAGTGTTACAGGTTTTTTGTGAACTGAATTACAGTATGAATTCCATTTCTTGCACAGTTGCATGATTGAGTCACTGTTATTATTCTGTAATCAAAAGCAACATCAAAAGTAACTGTTAGTTTCTCAAGTTAGGTAACTTTTGAGCAAAACAAGAGTGAAAAAGGAATAAGATAATTTTGGTTTTTGTGAGGAAATTGACATAAAGATTATTGCTTTTGAAATTGCATAGAATTTAACAAAAAAATTAAATGTGTTCAGCATGTCACTTTTAAGTGATAATTACTTTATACACTTAACATTAACATGCATAAAACTAAATAAAATTAAAAACGATATACAAAAATTAAAAGGCAAGATAAATTGGAAAAGGTGATTAATGACCTGATCATGTTTACCAAGTCTTGTACTTTCATCCTTAAGCCAAGGAGGCAGACTTGACAATGTGGCCTCATTAGTGTTACCAACGCTGGCTTGTAAGCTTCGAGTCTCGACTTCGAATTTTGATGAACAATCAGGGCAACAGTTGAGTTTCACATCTCCATTTGTAAGCAATTGTTGACAAGATCCATTTTCCGCTCCTCTACATCTAGCTTCAATTTGTTCATCACTAATTGAACACAAACAAAATATCAATAAGCCGAAAATGAAATAATATTTAGACGTAAAATTTTAACTCCGTTCTTATCTCTATTGCAAATTCAATTGATCAAAGGACAAAAAATATAAATAAATAAATAAGATCCAATTAGCGAAATAAAATTATTAGTGCGCTAGTCATCAATTTTCACAAACACGTACGATATATCCAAATTTTCAGATAATTTTTAATCATAAGAAAAAATAAAATAAAAAGTACCTTTGAGAAATAAGACTCAAGCCCAAAGTGTTAGCAGGAATTGTAACAGGATGCAATCCCCAAACAGCTTCAAGTGAATTATTGCCACTTCTGCACCTCATATAACTCTGAAAAGTAGCAATTCCCATTAGCCAAAACTTTCCATTAATATCTCCAATTTCACAAACCAATTTTCCAAGCTCCATAATCATATGCTCAATAGAACAATAATAGCCCCTCTCTTGATCATCAAACTTAACCCTATAATCACTAATCCAATTCAAATCTCCTAAGTACAAAACAACTCCTTTTGTTACAAGACTCTTTACAAGGCAAATCAATTCTCCCATCTTCTCTTCAACTTCTTCCCTTTTAAGATTACAAAAAGAGTAAAATGGTGGAATACTTATGAATTTTACTTCTCTAAAACCCTCAGGCACCCCTCCTTTATCAACCCTAGCCATTAACTCTTTAACTGTGTTTTCTAAGTTAGAAATGCATTCACCTACTATAACAACACTCTTTCTTTTTCTGCTGATCATTGATAGAGTTTCTATTATAAAATTCACATCTTCATTTCTAATTAATGGTTCTGATTTGCTTATTTCTCTTTCATTTTCTTTGGATTTATGGCTGACAGAAGGAGGAGGAGGAGGAGAAGTAGATTGAGTGCATAAATCCAAAGAAACAGCTTTTTCGACGTTGATTTTCACTTGAGTGCTCGAAAAACCAGCTTCTCTCATCACTCTACTAACACTAGGATCATCTAGTATAGAAATAACAAGTTGCTCGAGCTCGATTTTAACAGCCAGGATCGCCTGTTGCTGATTTTCAATTGATCCACGCCGTTGGTGCGCTTGGGCACGCTTGAAGGCGGCCACAAGCGCGTTGGATATAGAAGGATATTGAGAATGGTGACCTAACATAGGGTTTGATGAGGAAGCCGGGAGGCGGTTAAGCGCCACGTTGAAACAAAGCTCGAGGGCTTTGCACTGGAGAGGGTGTGAGTGGGATTGTTGACAAGCAACTCGAAACAAGCCGCTTGAAGCCGCCAACATGGTGTTGGCTACGTGAAGCGGCGTCACCTGTGCATGGCCGCGCCGCTTAGCTAGCACCACGGCTTGTTTTACTACGCCGGCTGCCTCTGCTGAAAGAGCTTGCTGCACTGCACAACCAGCTCCTGCTCTCATTTTTTTTTCCTTTATGTGCGCTTTCGTGGATAAGCTCTGGATTAATTTTTTAACACCAGCTAGTTGAACAGGGACACGAAAAAGGCAAGCAAATATTAGGGAGATGTTTGTTTCATGACATGAGTATTTGGTTTTGATGAAACATGTAATAAGAGATTATAGATATGGAATTGAATGAAGAGAGTGAGATATAAGAGGAGAAGAGAGGTGGGAGTGTTCTTTTCTTGTAGATGAGGTAAAAATGTTTGGGGAATTTGAAGTGGAAAGTGGAATGCATGTGCTGACAAGGAGGAGGAGGAGGAATTGAATTGAAGCAGTACCATTAAAGGCAAATCAGCTTTACTCTCACTCACACAGTCACACTCTTTTTCTATATATATATATATATATATATATATATATATATAAGTGCTATATATAATAATTTGATTCAAAGATATGGAATGTGGTGGTAGTGGGACTCTGCCTTTCATGCAACTTAACATTTTGTTTAATTGATTATTGGGAAAGGTATGAACTTGATCATATCAATCACATCTACCTCCATATATATGTAAAAGGATGTATGGTGCTTATTACGTTATTATAATCTTTTCTTTCTCGCTCACCCAAGTGGTCATGGTTCTTAGACTTTTAGTCTTTAGTAATTAATTAAGAATGATTAAATTAGCTTCAGTTGAGCAAAAAGTTGCAACAAGCTGAGTTATAGAAAAAATCTATGCTAGATTAAGTATAATGATCCTAGCTACTGTATATTTCTCACACAATAAAGTGTATTATGTGTTGTTTTTACATATATTTGTGCTACAGAAATATACACTGAATACAGATTCGGACCATTGGCCTTTAATTATACCATCACTGTATATATCTCCATCTTAAAATATTATATTAGGAAATTTTAGTCTAAATTGATTTGTCTAAATATAATATCAAGAATCATCACAAAAAAATGTATCAGATAATCAAATTGACTTAACAAACATTCCACAACACATCTAATTAGCCTTTATACCCATCTCCTTTTTTATGTATACTCATCTCCTTTTTTAACTATAAAACATGAAGAGATAAACTTGATTTGATCATCAGACTTCGTATTATTATGAAGAGGCCGTGAGAAAGCCACTCTAATTCCGTAACTTGTTTGTGATTGAACCAGTCATATACCTTTTCATTCTGTTTAGGAATAATTGTTGTTAAATTCGACCACTCTACGTAAGCAAAATATCTTTTTATCATCACACATTCACACTGATCAAAATAAATTGTTATGCTTGTTGTCATTCTCCTAATTTTCAAAGGAGGGCGTTTGGCTAAACTTATTTTAAAAAGTTTATAAGATAGTTTATAAGACTTCCAATTTATAAGATCTGAAAAAATATTGGGGATTTTTATTTATTTTTTAAGAGCTTATAAGCTCCAACATCTTATTTTAAGAGCTTGTAAGATGTTTCATCAAAAATTTTGTTAAAACACTTTGTAAAAGTTTATAAGCTCCTTAGAACATATAGGATGCTTTAAGGAGCTTATAAGCTCCGCTAAACACTTCTAGAAAAGAAAATTAGTCCTAATTAATAAAAGAAAATTAGTTTAATTTACATTCTACTTATTATATACTAAACACGGAGTGTATACAATTTCTGTATACAGAGGTAGAGCCAGGGGCTAGTAGGGGCAACCGTCCCCCTCAACTTTCAAAATTTTTTTTTTTACCCTATAAGTTTGTGATTTTTTAAATTCCACGCCCCCTCCCCCCGCCCTGCCCCAAAGAAAAAAATAAGTAAAAAATATTAAGTTTTTCGCCTATTTTTCCATATTTGTCCCCTCGAATATAAATTCCTAGCCCAATTCCTAATTGTATATATATTAAGCATTGAGAAAGAATAGTGGGGAGATCGCAAGATACGAGGACCTGAAAAGTGAAGCAAGGAGTGGGGGCTGTCTCTGTTTGAATGAATGGGGAACTGTGTATGTATGATTTTCTTCCAAAACTCAAAGACGACACAGGGAATAAAGGTATTTTTTTTTTTTTTTTTTTTTTTGTGGTTTACTACCAAGGGTGTCTCTCAACATACGCTAGAGACTAATCCCTTCGAGGCCGATAGATCAACGAAGTAGGTACAGTCTCTCCCATCAAAGTTTTCCATACACATGACCAGGGACATGTTTAAGGAACTCAACTATCTACCAACTATAATGGACCTTGTTGGTGATAAGGAATAAAGCTAAGAGGTTCACATATATAATGGGGATAAAGATTATACCTTTGCATGTAACATGCATTTTATGTACAGCTTCGACCCCTTTATGCACTGCATGGAGATTTAAACTTCACAAAAGTCATTCTGTCTTTCTCTCTCTCACACACACTTAATTAACAGAAATTAATTAGTGTCTAGCAGTACTAATTATAATAGGTATTTTTGCCAGGCTGGAGTTTTATACATTTGTATAATTACTATGTATTGGTTCTTCAGTGATCTTCAAAATTCAAATAATTAACCTTTTCAAAGATCCCTCCCTTCGTCCGGTTAAAAAGGGCTCTAATCTTTTTTTTAAGGGAAATTTACACACAGACCCCTCACTTAATGTGTATGTACCAAAATTCACTTGTTGGAAATTACCAACACCCTCTCTCAAGAGATCTTTTTATAAGGTTTACAGTAGTAAAATTGTAAAAAATTTAAAATACATGGTGTAGTTGTGAGAAATGCTTTAATTATATGGGAGTTTATGTCATTTCTAAAAAGTGGAGTTTTTTTATAATTACACAATAAGCAGGGGTACTCTATGTGTAACTTTTTCCCTTTTTTTAGATGAGAATTGAAAAAAATTAACTATCTAGTTTTATCAAATAAGTATCAAACGTGGTCAATTGATAATACTAAATATAAGTAGAGAGTTAATGATCAATTGTATCGCTTCACTGTTTTAAATTAAAGATATTCTTTGGGAAAAACAAATAATTTTAGAAAATATAAATCTTATTTCCAAACATTCTAAAAGAAATGGAAAAAACGATAAATTTTGAGACAAGTGTAGTATCATAAATTCATAATTATACCAATAGGGGTTGGTCCGAGTGGTAAGCAGTTCGGTTCCGCTTAAGCAAAGTCTCGGGTTCGATTCCTTGTATATGCAGTTACCCCCGTTGGGAGACTCACCCACCAGGCCAGGTGTGCGACCCGGGTCAATCAACAGATTAGTCCAACAATGCCCGGAATACTGTGGTAAGCAACCAAAAAAAAAAATCATAATTATCATGAACTGGACTAACTCAGGCACAACTTATAATGCAATGAGTAGATGGTGGAAATCTAGCGCCTTCTTACAATTTTAATTTGGGGATCCAAATTTGATTATACTTTGTTATATATGTGTGGCCCGTCCCTTGTTAGATTAGTGATCTCATTTTCCTCACGGCCAAAGGAGACCAAACACCAACCCACAATCTATTGTCCATCTTTACCTTTAATTCAATAATATATATATATATATATATATATATATATATATATAATCGTTAAAGGATCGATATGCACAAGAAACGAGAGATTTCCCTTTCATTTCTTAATCATCTTATTCTTGGGTTTTTTCTTTTACTCGTAGTTAAGGGCCCTCCTGGAAGATCAATTAATGTTCAACGGAAGTTTTGCTTTAATTTTCTAATTGAACTAAAAGAAATGTGAAAGGGCAAAAACTTGTAAATCTTTAGATCAATAAATAATTATCAGCAATAATTAGGAAGTCATCATCATATCCATAAAGATATGTTTTCTATATTATTTTTATGGAAGTTTTGTAACTTCACTATGTAGTGGTGGATTAAGAATTTCAGTCCAGAAATATTATGTCCAGTGTATGCAAAATCTTACATGACGTGGGAAACAAAGAAAATATTTTGTCTTATATTTTTGCTCTCTATAATCCAAGGCATAAACAAAGTCTAATCATCTCCTCAAGGAGCAGTGTGTGTGTATATATATATATATAGTGTATGAAATAATAAAACCATCCAAATAACCGTACCCTAAGAATGTTTTTATTGTTATGTTTCTTTTTCTCATGGGGACCCTAGAAGAAGTCACAACGACATATGATCATCGTATCATCCTTATATGAGTAAAACGATGGATCTCGAGCCCTTACAAACATGCATGCAGGAATTTTTCAAATTCTATGTCTAATATATGCCTTACTTCCCCAAGTACACTTTTGAGTAGCTATCATCATAATCTAAATAACAATTAATAGGCCATGCAATGTTTGCACTTTTTGATGAAACATACGAATCTGCTATTTCACAACGTTGTCACACAATAGTATCACATTAATGAGGAATTGACAAGTATATTCAATTAATATGTGAGTGGATTATTTTTAATAAATTTTTAAACTTGTCAATTCCTTATTGATCTGACACAATTATAAGATAGATGATCCGCTTCACACTGAACTAGGCTTGATAAGTTTAGTAATTAAGTGCAGCATCATATATAGGGGATTAAATGAAATTTAATTTTCTGTCTGAAACATATACGTGGGATCCATCTTTTCTTGAAGTGATTTTTATATATGGAGTTTAGTGGCTTTAATTTCTGATATACTCACAACTATTTATAATGGACAATATATATGCAAATCATGTTACAGAATAATTATGACTGACTTGGATTTCAAGTAAAAAGGCCCGAGAGTACATTTTAATTAGAGTCTATATTCTATATATAGTTGCATGTTCAATCTTGTGGTAATTACACATATATTTCCAGATAGACAAAATTTATGTGTGAAGTAGGCAAACAGCAAACTAATCTTTAAACTGAGAATGAAAGGTCTTAAATAAAGAAAATTATTCGATTTAATATATTATAGTTTATATTATATAGGAAATGGTCCAGAATTATAAGTATATATCTTCACTCAACAGAGATATAGTATTCTGCATGGTCTCAGTCAAAAAGCTTCTCCCATCTTTGATGGCCTAAAAAGACAAACAAAGAGCACCAAATAATTTGAATGCAAAGTTTTCTCTAGCTACAAGACTAGTTAGAAAAAGGAAGTGTTTGAACAAAAAAAAAACAAATTGGAATACACACACACACACACACACATATATATATATATCCCTCACTAATTAAGCTACATGTTACTATAACATAATTGTATTTCCTTTTCTTTTGTTAGATTATTATATACTACCGGTTATTGTTCACCGTTTTCACTTTTTTTTAATTTTGGTGAGAATTGAATGCAATATATAAATGTATTTGATTTGATTTTCATAATTTATGATTACCATAACAAATAAATATCTTACTATACTAAGGATAAGAGAAAACCCGGTGAAAAATAAACAGTGGTATATAGCATTTTTCTTCACTTTATATGTTTAATTATCAAAAAATGCCATATAGTTATGTTAGTGGTGTTTTACAATTTTTTTTCTTTCACCTCCTGATTTATAACATATATACAACAATTCTTTTGATTTATCCAACTGGAACAATTACAATGTTCTTTTTAGTACTATTGAAAAAACTGAAATAATATGAAGCTTATCAATATATATGTTTAATTAATTAGTACGCGTACGTAGCTATAGTATAATAGAAGATAATACAAGATTAGAAGCACCCCATTAAATTTTGTTTTCTTTTTGTTAAAGTAAAGCACTATAAAGCAGCATTAAAAGTAATATGTGGCATTATCTACTCAAAAGGGCTGCTCATTTTGTGCTTTTTGAGCTTCAAATACGCATCTTTGCTCTCTACGCGGTAAAGCCCATGTGAATAAAAGCAATATAATTTGGTGCTTGTGTGTGTGTAAGAGAGAATACTAATTAATCAACTAATTAGATACTGTTCAAGTTTATTATGATTTATGTATGTGTAGATGCTGGATTTGTGGCTAGCCGGCCAGACACTTTAGGCACATATATATATATATATATATATATAACTAAAGGTAATAAGGGAAAAGTTGCTCTAATTTTGACATGACAGCCTTCTTAATGCAAAGGTGATGGAATTACGTACCACAAACTTCTTTTCCCAAAAGTTGTCATTAATTTATTCTTGCATGTTGCCCCATCATCCCGTAATGACCATGATTAACTTACGTTCAATCAAAAGCCATTTAGCTAGCTACAATTCGACTCGATCCGAGGTGGGAAATCAGTGGAGGGTATGATCGTATTGATTGTTAGCTCAGGGCTTCTAATTGATTTGAGTGAGAAATGACAGGAAATAAGTGAGACAAGATTGTATGATTCGAAAGAGTTAAAAGACGCGAAACTATAGAATATAATTTTTTTGACATGACATATAACTAAAGGTAATAAGGGAAAAGTTGCTCTAATTTTGCGAAATCAGTGGAGGTATGATCGTATTGATTGTTAGCTCAGGGTTTCTGATTAATTTGAGTAAGAAATGATGAGAAATAAGTGAGACAAGATTATATTGTTTGATTCGAAAGAGTTAAAAGACGCGAAACTATAGAATATAAATCTTCTACCTTTGTGCTATTGGTTGAGTTATATTTATAATCAATAGCACTTGAGATATATATCATGTGTGGAGCTCCCAAATGGCGTCTTGATGATCATAATATACTATTAATGTTGTGAGTCCTAACTTGTGAGTCGGGTCAATATGATCAGGGTTTTGTGTAAAAACTATTGCGAACCATTGTACAATTTAAGGCCTCTAAAGGGGCTCTTTAGTAATCTCTAGGTTATCTCTAATTTGCCCTATCACTCACCCAAAAAACATAGAATATCAAGTACTCACCCAAAAAACATAGAATATCATGTACTCGAATTTGCTTATGTTCTAAAGTGCCTAAAGTATAAGATATGATTTTTTAATGAATTGCGTTTATCCTATAACCAATATTTACATTTCGAGCGTTTGATAGTTTTAGAACCTAAAACTTTCAGGTGCGGAATATCCTAAAAAAATAGTATTTATAAAATAAGAAGAAAAAGGAAAGAGAACAAAAATTAGGAAAAACACCATCACCACAGAATATGAAGAAAAATGGTTCACTTTGACTCCTTGCTAATGCTAAGAATCAACTCAAGGGAATGTTCTATCACACTCTATATCTGTCATTTTCATATCGTTCTTTCTTTCATTTTCTTTATATTTTTCCTAAAAATTAAAATGTGGGATAATGTTCAAGATTCTCACTTTCTACTGTTAATGCTGAGTATCCAAAGAACTCTACATTTCATGTACGTGCCCTACAAAGGTGACAAAAAAACAAAAAGGAAGATATAGCAAAATCTTCACTAAAGAACTTTTGTTACTGATTTTTTCTGGTATATATATACCTATATATATATATATATGGGACGTCGTACTGGGATGCCCATAATATTTACCGAAACCAAAAAAGTCCACTAATTTTGGCTCATAACGTTTTTTGGTAAGTTTTGGGCCCATGATGAATATGGCCTAAATTTATTCACTTTGAAGCCCGTATTTTTAGTCATTTGTCAACAAAGTCCACTAATTTCGATCGATTTGCCAAGCCCATTTTATAGGTGGCCCATGATCGAGCCCAGAATGCATCTTTATCCTTTATTTAATTCATAATAAATGCAAGCAAAATTGAATATCCACGCCAAAATTAATGAGATTTTGTCATCGTACTATATTCGAGGCCTTAAAAGTCAAAACTCTACAATTAAAGAGGCATTCATTTCGAATCTCTCCAAAATAAATATATTTTTGTAGGGAGTTTATATTGACACTCCACAATTTGATAAAAATATTCCACATTCTTTTTAAAATAAATAAGTTGACAATAATGCTCTCAATATATCATAATTATAGTTGATAAACTTAACTATCCCATTTAAATAATTTTTAGTTTAACTTTGCATAATTTTTTTCTTTGGTACGAAAATTTTGCATAATAATACTAAACAAGATTGTTCTTTTTCTCAAACATATTTTTCTTTATTTTCTTCTTTTTAATGATGTATTTTGAAATAAATGAGGTTACGAACACCTACTTCTTGCAGCTACCCAATATGACTAATCATCTTGTCATTTGGTATTAAAATGTTAATAGAATTTTATCCAATGTGCTAAAATGATATGTTGCTCATTTGATCTATGGTCAAATTAATAATTAATATAACATAAAATGCTAAAAAAAACTAGCAAAAAAGTAAAAAAAAAAGAAAAAATCGAGTGAGTATACACATAAAATGAATGAATGATCTCAATTACCACCAAGAACAATAGTATTTTTATTTTTGTAATTTGGATGTAATTGTCAATCTTTGCTCGATATGAATAATACTTTTTCTAATTTGAATTCAAACAAGTCAATGAATTTTTGTCATGTCTATTTTACTTTTACTTCTATGGCAGATATCCATTACTTTAAATTTGAAAATTATGAGCTTTTGAATCAATAAATACTTATTTTTATATTATAATTAGAAAACTATTGTCATCCTATAAAATTAGTCAATCAAATAAATGATAAGGGTCACATGTAATAGGTTAAAGGGGTATTTGTGTTTATGTGATGAATTTAAAATGAAAATTTAGAGTGCATTTATCAATTCCCTTTTTATAATAGTTTACTTAATTAAATTAAATGTATATGTCTACTGTTTGTTGTATTAGAAAATGGTTATTTGTATTTAATTTATACTTAATATGTAATAAATGGTTTTTTAGATGCATTCTCACGAAAAAATACTTATTGCAGAAGTTAATGGTTATGACAGATTAGATATAAAACAAAATTGGGTAACAAACTCGTTTCAAAAGAAAAGATTCCGCCTTTACATACACTCTACTCCACCTAATATATTTCACTATTTATGAATCAAAACCTAATAAATCAAGAAACGGACAATGTCCACCCACCGACCGGGTAACTGTTCATTTCCCGTAGTAGACAAAGGTGCGTACGCCACTAAACTCCACCGCCGCTAAATCTACTTATATCACTTGTGCACCGCGTCACTAACTCACTATCCATAATGCGTATAAACTTGGTAGCAATCAATGTAATTCCGGTCTCCACTTCTACGTTGAGTTCTTCGTCTTGTATTTTGTTTAACGTGTACGCATTATTAATAGAGCTCACCTTATGTATGTATTTAATAAGAGATTATAGATATGGAATTGAATGAAGAGAGTGAGATATAAGGGGAGAAGAGCTGAAGAGGGGAGGGTGTGTTCTTTTCTTGTAGGTGAGGTACAAATATTTGGGGAGTTTGAAGTGGAAAGTGGAATGCATGTGCTGACAAGGAGGAGGAGGAATTGAATTGAAGCAGTACCATTAAAAGCAAATCAACTTTTCTTGTATATATATATATATATATATATATTGTGCTATATACAATAATTTGATTCAAAGATATGGAATGTGGTGGTAGTGGGACTCTGCCTTTCATGCAACTTAACATTTTGTTTAATTGATTATTGGGAAAGGTATGAACTTGATCATATCAATCACATCTACCTCTATATATGTAAAAGGATGTATGGTGCTTATTATGTTATTATAATCTTTTCTTTCTCGGTCACCCAAGTGGTCATGGTTCTTGTCTTTAGTAATTAAGAATGATTAAATTAGCTTCAGTTGGTCAAAAAAAATCTATGTTGGATCAAGTATAATGATTCTAGTTAATATATATTTTTTACACAATAAAGTATATTATGTGGGTCCTTACACTTTATTGTGTGAGATACCAAGTATTCTTTCAGCTCTTGAAAAGCTTTTTCACATTTTTCTGTCCACGTGAAATGTTTTACCTTTCTCAGGATTTTGAAAAAGTGTAGTCCTCTATCAGCAGATCTAGATATAAATCTGTTTAAGCTCGCCATTCTCCCCGTTAGTTTTTGCGCATCTTTCACATTTGAAGGGGATTTCATGTTTAAAATAGCCTCGATTTTTTTAGGGTTTGCCTCGATACCTCGTTCTATAACCATATACCCCAAGAATTTTTCCCCGCGAACTCCAAATGTACATTTATGAGGATTCAATTTCATTCCATATTGTTTCATTATTTCAAAGGATTTTCTCAAATGACTCTACTTCATCCACAGATTTGACGATCATATCATCGACATACACTTCCATTGTTTTTCCGATTTCGTCCTCGAACATCATGTTCACCAAACGTTGATATGTAGCTCCAGAATTTCGAAGTCCAAATGGCATCACATTATAACAGTAAATGCCTCGTACAATTACAAAGGAAGTTTTCTCCCTATCTTCTTCTGCTATCATAATTTGATTGAAGTCTTGATAGGCATCCATCATACTCAACAGAGCACAACCTGCAGTTGAATCTACTAATAAATCAATACGGGGCAAAGGGTAAGGGTCCCGAGGGCAAACTTTGTTTAAATCAATAAAGTCAATACACATGCGCCATTTGTTTCCGGCCTTAGGTACAAGAACTACATTAGCTAACCACTCAGTAAACTGAATTTCATCTATGTAGCCTACTTCTAGGAGCTTCTTCACTTCGTCTTCAATGATAGCATCTCTGTCGAGCCCAAAATTCCTGTGTTTCTGACGAACTGGTTTTACTACGGGATCTATATTAAGATGATGAACTATTACTGACGGGTCAATACCTTGGAAATCAACAGTTTTCCAAGCAAAAATATCAGAATTGGCTTTAATAAATTTTATCAGTTTCGACTCCATCGTAGAGCTCAACTGCCCCCCCAATCCTAATAGTCTTTTCCAGATCATTCTCAAAAAGTTGGATTGTCTTGTGTTCCACAGGCTAAAAACTCATATCCACCCTCTTCTGCTTCTTATCCATTTGCTTCATCAACACTTCAGCATCTTCATCAATAACATTCACCCTTGTCACTACTCTCTTCCTCTTCTTGTTCGAATTCGTCGTTAACGAGGTGGTACAGCAGTCACGAGCCTCTAACTGATTTCCCCTCACTTTGCCAATACCATCTCTGGTTTTAAACTTCATTTTCAAGTGAGGAGTCGACACAATAACACCAAACATATTTAGCATAGCCTGCCCACAATCATGTTATAAGCAAAAGGACTATCGATAACAAGAAAAGTCACTCGTAATGTCTTCCTCTTCGGAGCTGATCCCAACGAAACATCGAGTTCAATCGACTCTTTCATCATAATCTGTGAGCCGGTAAATCCCATAAGAGGTGTATTCACTACTCGTAGATTCACTTTTCCCAAGTCTATCTTCAGTACATCCTAAAAAATTATATCTGATGAACTTCCAGTATCAACCAAAACTTTATGTACCGCAAAGTTTGCTACATGCATTATTATCACCATTGGATCGTTATGAGGAAGAATCATGCCCTCGTAATCCCTATCGTAAAAAGCTATTGTTTGGCCAATGTTATGTACAAAAAAAATCCTCGTAGGCTCCTGACGATAGTGATTGCCACATATCTCCCTCTTATTTCTTTTTCTTGAATTAGATGAGTCTCCTCCAACTGGTCCACCTGCAATAGTGTGTATCTCTGCCCTTGCCACATTGGCAGGTTCTTTATGTCGACTTTCACGACGATGATTATCATTTTCTCTCATATCATCGTTTCATCAATAATTACCATTTCGACGATATTCATCATTCTGAGGCCTATCATAATGACGATTGCCATGTCCCTGATTGTCATGATATCAATCATCATTCCCTCGATATAGAGATCGATCAGGTGACCTACTCCGTGATCGCCATACCTCTTTAATACGGTTGGCCTCAGGGGCTCTTACTTCCGCAAGGGTATAATCAATGAAATCATTCAAAACACCATATTTTAACAATCGTTTATGTTCATCTTTCAACTGATAGCAATCTTCAGTATCATGCCCTTTGTCCTTATGAAATTGACAATATTTATGTGGATTTGCCCTTGGCCTCGGTTTCATCAGTTTTGGCCACTGAATCGCATTTAGGTGTTGCACCGTCATTAATACCCTTCATCTTGAAGTATTCAAAGGCGTGTATTGTTCATATTTTGCGTATCGACGGGGTCGTTCATGGTTCTTTGCAAACCTCGACCCTTCTTGTCGATCGTTGTTCTCTTTTCGATCTCTTCGATCGTTTGTGGGCTTAAGAGCCTTGGAATCTTTTGATAGATTTATTTCTTCTTCATTGATGCATTGTTCTTCAAGTTGCATCAATTCTTCCTGATCCTTTGGCGCACATCGAGCTAGGGCAGACGCAAATGTACCTTTTTTCAATGCCAACAAAAGAAATGTTACTACAAGATCATGAGTTAATTTGGGTATTTCTAAAACTTCCTGATTAAATCGATGCACAAACTCCCTCAAGCTTTCATTAAGACTCTGCTTGAACCCTAGCATAGAAGATACAGAATTCTTGGCTTTCTTATTTGCTGCAAAGTGATTCTCAAATCTCTTAATTAGTTGCTCGTAAGACATTATCGACCCAGATTGTTGGCTAGTGAACCAGTCTTGAGCACGGCCAACCAACGTCGTCACAAAGACCCTAGCATTTATCACGTTCGATTGGTGATACAGTGACATCAATAGCTCAAACGTTGCCAAATGCTACCCCGGAGCACTCGTTCTATCGAAAGTAGGCAAAAGAGGAGCTTTGAACGAACTTGGAGGTTCCTCAGACATTATACTTTCACAAAATGGCGAATTCCTGGCCATCAAAGCTGAGACTGGCCTAAACTTTGGTCGAGGAACTTCTGGTCTACGACTTACCCTATTTAACTTCCCACACATATCATCAATCTCTGCCCTCGATAACGCTAGCCTCTCTCTTTCTTCATGAATAGGCTGCTTCCCTCGTCGAATTTCTGAACGTACATGTTCCCTACTATCAACCTCTTCATCAGATTGCGCTCATACAGCAAGTTTCCCCTTCTTCTTAGGCTCTGGATTCATTTCTTTTTGTCCTTGAAACAACCTCTTAGGCGCTAAAGGTGTTACAGGCACCCTCTGAGCATTCAGAGTTACTAGTCCCGATGCCATGAGGCGATTCAACACCTCATCTACCCGCTCCTGTATCAACTTATCTAACTCGCCTCTCGTCAACATTATTTTTCCCTCATTGGGATCTCTCGCATCCCTCACTGGCGTAGCAGACACTGCATCTTCAATAGGAACATGCTACTCCTTCTGATTATCTCCCTCCATCTCTATTGTTGATTTCAGCGGCCCTTGAGTAGTTTCCCACAGACGGCGCCAACTGATCTAGTTGGGATTTTACTCTAACTATTCCAGTCAAGATGACCTCGTACATGAACCCACAAACACAATATCAAGATTATAGACTGCACTTGGTTATTACCAAGTCGCCTACGTACCCTCCAAGAATCAAGTCTAAACGTAGTTCCAAATAAGCTGTTGTAATATCAATGACTTGTATTACGAAGGTATCTAATATTTATATTATAGGATCGTACTCTCAAATTTTTGAATAATTGTTGCTATACGATGTATATCTCATTGTATTTATTGCTTAGATTATCCGTCCGTGAAACCTAATAAATGAGGGTATTTATAGTGTTTCCACTCTGTACTGTAGAATGAGACATCTCCACTTAGATACCTAACACGTGTATTCAACAGACAGTCTTGATTGCATATCATAGGGTCGGGTCGGGTCGGGTCGACCCTACCCGGATTAATAAAAACACGTGGATCTTGAAGTGTAATACAAATATCATTATAATAGGGACATGTCTAGTAATCTGCCTCGTATCCACGTATACGAGGTACTCTAGAGGCCTTACGACTATGTATATATACGATATACGAGGCCACGAAGGAAGTCTAACTAATTTGGTATATCTATATATATATATATATATATATATAGTGTATAAACCATCCATATAACCCTAAGAATGTTTTTATTGTCATGTTTCTTTGTCACAACGACATATGATCATCCTATCATGCTTATATGAGTAAAATGATGGATCTCGAGCCCTTACAAACATGCATGCAAGAATTTTTCAAATTCTATATCTAATATATGCCTTATTTCCTCACGTACACTTTGACTAGCTATCTTCATAATCTAAATAACAATTAATAGGCCAGGCAATGTTTTCACTTTTTGCTTAACCGGACCGAATCTGCTATCCCACAACGGTGTCACACAATAGTATCATATTAATTAGGAATTGACAAGTGTACTCAATTAATATGTGAGTGAATTATTTTTAACAATTTTTTACACTTGTCAATCCATTATTAATGTGACACAATTGTAAGATAGAAGATCCGCTTTACACTGAACTGGGCTTGATAAATTTAGTAATTAAGTGCAGCATCATATATATGGGATTAAACGAAATTTAATTTTCTATCAGAAACATATACGTGGGATCCATCTTTTCTTGAAGTGATTTTTTTTTTAATACATAGAGAGGGGGGAACCCTAACGATTTAACCCGACAGACCCGGATTTATAGTCGTTTTCCTTAGGCAAGTAAAGCCTTGTCGATCTTGTTCCAAAATATTCTGCAGATCCAAGCTCGGGGAATGCATGACAAAGAGGTTTTCATCAAAACCCTTTTTAGCCAGACCGTCTGCCGCACGGTTGGCCTCTCTCCATATATTAGTCAGTTCAACTTGCCATCTCAACTGTAATGTGCGCCTAATTGAATCAATTAGATCCCAATGGTGGTGCGCCCTGGTGCCATCGCGAATGCTCATGATAGCCTCCCTACTATCCGATTCAATGATCACATTTTTCAGGTGAGTGTCCCAAGCCAAGTTCAGCCCATGTAAGATTGATGCTAATTCGGCACCTAGAGGCGTAGACATGCCTATGACACCACAAAATCCACGAACCCAGTGCCCCTGGTGGTCACGAATAACTCCTCTGATACTCGCCTTATCTGCTTGGAGTTCCTCCCCCCTACGAACTGCCCCGTCAACATTAATTTTCCATTGCCCTATTCCAGGCGGTTTCCACCCAACACGAGTAAAGTTATCACAATCATTGGTATCAAAACGAGATGAGTAGAGGGCCTCCTCAACTCGCAAACGAATAGTTTTGCCATCGGCTTCCGGGTCGCGAGATTCGTTTCCATGTACCGTCTCATTTCTAACCTGCCACAAAAAATTCAAAGCTTCAGTAAAACATATATTCCAATCTTTAGACCACTCATACCTGCTTGCCGAAGTCGATAAATTCCAGTCCACCCATTCTGGATTATTAAGGGAGAAGAAAGTGTGATGGTGGCGAGGCGCGACTAGGGACTGCCATAACCTGGCCGCCCTCGGACAGTCTCGTAGAGCATGTAAAATTGTCTCATTGGCATTATGGCAAATGGGACACTGTCCCGTGTCAACAATGCCTCGGTGAACCAAAAAACGCTTAGTGATGAGTTTGTTCTGCTTGGCTAACCAGAGAAAGAACTTTCGGCGATACGGCACTCGAACTTTCCAAAGCCTCTTCCAGGCCTCTCTATATCGATGAACTCCAATTATATCCCCGGGATTCATGTTTAGTGGCTTTAATTTATGATATACTCACAACTATTTATAGTGGACAATTATATATATGACAATCATGTTAGAGAATAATTATGATTGACTTGGAATTCAAGTAAAAAGGCCTGAGAGTACATTTTAATTAGAGAATATAGTAATTGCATGTATTCAATCTTGTGCTAACTACACATATATTTCCAGATAGACAAAATTTATGTGTGAAGTAGGTAAACTACCTAGTTATTTATCTACTGAAAGACAATCTTTAAACTGAGAATGAAAGGTCTTATATATTAAAGAAAATTATTCGATTTAATAAATTAATTATAGTATATACCATATAGGAAATGGTCCAGAGTTATAAGTATATATCTTCATTCAACAGAGATATAGTATTCTGCATGGTCTCAGTCAAATAGCTTCTCCCATCTTTGATGGCCTAAAAAGACATACAAAGAGCACCAAATAATTCGAATGCAAAGTTTTCTCTAGCTACAAGACTAGCTAGAAAAAGGAAGTGTTTGAACAAAAAAAAAAATTGGAATACATATACATACATATATACACATATATATCCCTCACTAATTAAGCTACATGTTACTATAACACAATTGTATTTCCTTTTCTTTTGTTAGATTATTATATAGTACCAGTTATTGTTCACCGTTTTTCACTTCTTTTAATTTTGGTAAGAAGAATGCAATAAATGCATTTAATTTGATTTTCATAATTTATGATTACCATAACAGATAGATATTTTACTATACAAAGGATCGGAGAAAAGCCGATGAATAATAAACATTGGTATGTAGCATGTTTCTTCACTTTATATGTTTAATTATCAAAAAATGCTATATATTTATGTTAGTGGTGTTTTACAACTTTTTTTCTTTCACCTCCTGATTTAGGACATATATATAATAATTCATTGGATTTATCCAACTGGAACAATTACAATGTTCTTTTTACTATTGAAAAAACTGAAAATAATATGAAGCTTATCAATATATATGTTTAATTAATTACTACGCGTACCCATTAAATTTTGTTTTCTTTTTGTTAAAGCAAAGCAGTATAAAGCAGCATTAAATTTAAAAGTAATATGTGGCATTATCCACTCAAAAGGGCTGCTCATTTTGTGCTTTTTGAGCTTCAAATACGCATCTTTGCTCTCTACGCGGTAAAGCCCATGCGAGTAAAAGCAATATAATTTGGTGCTTGTGTGTGTGTGAGAGAGAGAATACTAATTAATCAGCTAATTAAATACTGTTCAAGTATATTATGATTTATGTATGTCTAGATGCTGGATTTGTGGCTAGCCGGCCAGACACTTTAGGCATATACATATATATATATATACACACACACACTAAAGGTAATAAGGGAAACGTTGCTCTATTTTTGAAATGACACCCTTCTTAATGCAAAGGTGATGGAATTACGTGCCACAAACTTCTTTTCCCAAAAGTTGTCACTAATTTATTCTTGCCTGTTGCCCCACCATCCCATAATGACCATGTTTAACTTAAGTTCAATCAAAAGCTATTAATTAGCTAGCTAGTAATTCGGTTCCATCCGAGTTGGGAAATCAGTGGAGGTGGTATGATCGTATTGATTGTTAGCTGCTTCTAATTGATTTGAGTGAGAAATGACAGGGAAATAAGCGAGTGATATATCAAAATATGGTATTTAGCCTAAGAATGAAATATTATAGCATGTGAGGCCCAATACAAACCCAGAAATCGGCCCATAATGTAAGATTCGCGTGTTTTTAAGTGATCCGGGTCGGGTCGTTCACCAGATACGAGTCAAGATCCTGACCGTTCATAAGCACCATGTGGCATCATCGGTGCGACCCATTTATCGCTGTCAGATCCGTACAACACTTGCATCTATAAATACCCCCTCAGAACACTTATTGAGGGGGCTGGAGAATACTCTCCCCAGTTTTAGCTTTGTATCTTCATTAGTAACGAGTTTATAGACTGAGAAGTACGTTCCTATATACTTATAAATTTGGAGACTAGAATCGTTCACCGAGTACAACCCTATATATCATCATTAATATAGAACTACGTTGGTTTGATCCTAATTAGGTACGTAGGTAGCTTAATCATTATTAAGTGCAGCCATAAATATTCATCATCATACTCGTAGAGTGATTCGGGTTATTCCAGACGGAGAGATCCAAATCCCTGAATTTGGGTTAGATCAGTGAGACAAGCATGTATGATGCGAAAGAGTTAAAAGACGCAAAAGTATAGAATATAATTTTTTTAACCTTTGAGTTATATTTATAATCAAGAGCACTTGAGATATCATGTGTGGAGCTCCCAAATGGAGTCTTGATGGTCATAATATACTATGAATGTTGTGAGGCCTGGCTCGTGAGTCAGGTCGATATGATCAGAGTATTGTGTAACAACTAAAGACATGTGAACTGTTATACAATTTAAGGCTCTAAACACTACTACAAAAAAGCCCTATTGCAGCGCACCTATTACAGCAATTTTGAAAAATTGCTATAATAGGGGTACTCGGTTCGGACCTATGACAGCGGTTCAGTCGAACCGCTGTCATAGACCACACCTATGACAGCAGTTCAATCGAACCGCTGACATAAACCCGTCTATGACAGCGGTTTGACTGAACCGCTGTCACAAAAAAAAAACTAAAAATTACATGTGACAACGGTTCGGGCCGAACCGCTGTCACAAATAAAAACTAAAAATTACATGTGACAGCGGTTCGGGCCGAACCGCTGTCACAAAGTTACATGTGACAGCGGTTCGAGTCGAACCGCTGTCGTAGGGACCGGGTTTTATTAACCCGGTCTTCTCTCACACTCACACTCACACTTTCTCTCTCTCTCTCTCTCTCTCTCTCTCTCTCAACTCTCTCACCACCACCACTTCTCTCTCTCTCGCGCTCTCTCTCGGTTTCTCTCTCTCTCTCTCGATCTATATCTCTCTCTCGCTGCCGCCGTCCGCTCCTCCCCTCGTTCGGTATCTCTCCCTCTCTTTCTCTTTCTAGATATATATATATATATGTATATATTCTATATATATATTTAACTCTTTATATATATATATATATACACATAAGGATCGCCGCAGCCGCTGCTGCCGCCGCCGCCGACCACCACCATTTTGTGGGTACATTTTTTTAGATAAATATATATATATATATACACACACACACACACATAGAGTATAGAGTTAAATATTTGTGTATGTATATTTGTGTATGTGTGGGTGTATGTATATATATTTGTGTATGTGTGAGTGTATGTGTGTATATATTTATGTATGTGTGGGTGTATGTATATTTGTGTATATGTGGGTGTATGTATATTTGTGTATATGTGGGTGTATGTATATTTGTGTATATGTGAGTGTATGTATATATATTTGTGTATGTGTGGGTGTATGTATATTTGTGTATATTCTTGAGATTTGCCTATTTATTGAAAAATTTAAGAGAAATAGGGATTTGACTGAATTTAGTATTAATTTGGATTAGTCGGTGTTAATTACGTTTGATTTGGGATTAAATTGTGGTTATTTTGTGGTTTAGGGTACATTGATCCAACTGGTGATCTATATTTATATTTAGTTGTTAAAAATATGATGTTTTATTTGTAGTTTTATGTGATTTATGTGATCCGACTGGTGATCAGTATTTGTAGTTGTTAGAAATATGATGCTTTAAGTGATCCAACTGGTGATCAATATATATTTATAAAGTGATGCTTTATTTTTAGTTTTATGTGATTTATGTGATCCAATTGGTGATCAATATTTGTAGTTGATTGAAATATGATGTTTTATGTGATCCAACTGGTGATCAATATTTTCGTATAGTAAGATCGACATTTTGGGTTTGTTGTGGGTGAAAGATTAGAATTTTGGGTTTGTTGTGGGTGAAAGATTAGAATTTTGGATTTGTTGTGGGTGAAAGATTAGAATATTGGGTTTGTTGTGGTTGAAAGATACGAATTTTGTTGGTTGCAAGTTTGGGGGAAGATTAAGTCGAGAACTTGGTAGAAATTTTTGCGTCGATACTCTGCCGAATTTTTTCGAGGATAACGGAAAATAAATTAAAATTAAAACAATTTAATTAATTTAACTCAACTGATGTTAAAATTATTTAATTTAATTAATTAAGATCGAAATTGGATTTTAGCGGATCGTAAGATCCGAATTTTGTTTGTTGCAACCTACCCGGGTGAAGATTAAGTCGAGAACTTGGTAGAAATTTTTGCGTTGTTACTCTGCCGAATTTTTTCTAGAATAATGGGAAATAAATTAAAATGAAAATTATTTAATTAATTCAACTATCAACTGATGATAAAATTGTTTAATTTAATTAATTCAGAATCAAAATGGATCGAAATTGGATTTTAGCGGATCGGATGTCGGAACAGTATGAGAAAGGGGTGAAAGAGTTCATAAAGTTTTCGGTTTAGCATGCACCAGATCCAACTAGGATCACTTGCCCGTGTTTACGTTGTTATTTTAGAAAGAGAATTAGTCCACGTGAGTTGGAAGATCATTTGGTGTGTAATGGAATTGATAAAAGCTACACACGTTGGACAAGACACGGTGAAAGCAGTGTCACGTCAGATGATTTGGGTGGTACATCATATCCATCACAGGATTTCAACATGAATGATTATGAGCCTGGTCGTTTGGAGGAGATGACAAATGTGATTGAGGAGGATTTGCGAAATTGTCCTAAAATGTTTGACAATTTGACAAGTGATTCAACAACACCACTGTATAGTGGTAGTAAATTCACAAGATTGAAAGCAGTTCTGAACCTATACAAGTTAAAAGCCAACAATGCGTGGAGTGATAAGAGTTTCACAGACTTACTTAGTTTATTAAAAAGCATGCTACCTGAGGATAATGTGTTACCTAATCGTACTTATGAGGCTAAACGGATGTTAACCTCAATTGGCATGGGATATGAGAGGATACATGTTTGTCTCAATGATTGCGTATTATTTAGAATTGACTATGCATCATTGAAGGCTTGTCCGAAATGTGGCGCCTCACGGTACAAGAAGAATGGATCTTTGCCTGTCAAAAACATGTGGTATTTGTCTATAATACCACGATTTAAGCGCATGTACAGTAGTAAAGAGTTAACCAAGGACTTGACATGGCATGCTGATAGAAGGCTTGAAGAAAGGATTGAAGATGACAAGATTCGACACCCCTCAGATTTTCCTCAATAGAAAAAGATTGATGATGATTTCCCTGAATTTGGTGAAGAATCAAGAAACCTGCGCCTTGTCTTGGCTACAGATAGCATGAACCCTCATGGCTTGCAAAGTAACTCACATAGTACATGGCCGGTGATTTTGATGATCTACAACCTTCCCCCATCGCGATGCATGAAGCGAGAGCATATAATGATGCCTATACTCATTTCTGGGCCGAAACAATCTGGAAATGATATAGTTGTCTACTTGGCTCCTTTAATTGAGGATTTGAAGGTGTTGTGGGACACCGGTGTTCAAGTATATGACGGGTTCAGAGAAGAAAATTTTAATTTCAGGGTCATGTTATTTGGAACAATCAATGATTTTCCGGCAAAAGCAAACCTCGAGGGATATGGTGTACATGGCCAATGTGGATGCCCCATATGTGTCAAGAGTACAGATCAATATCGATTAACACACTCTCAGAAATATGCATTCCAAGGGCATCGGAGATGGCTAAATCGGAACCATCGATATCGTCGGTGGAAGAAAGCTTTCAATGGGAATATACAAGAAGGCCGAGCTCCTAAGTGCTTAACTGGTGAAAAAGTGTTTGAGAATGTAAAAGACTTAGAGGTTAAATTTGGAAAGACTTTTGCAGGTGGTTTTGCAAAAACTGGGTGGAAAAAAAGGTCAATTTTCTTTGAGTTGCCGTATTGGAGGTCTTTACATGTTAGACATTTTCTTGATATTATGCATATTGAGAAAAATGTATTTGATAGTGTCATTGGTACACTTCTAAATGTGTCCGGAAAGACAAAAGATGGCGTAAAGACACGGTTAGACTTGGTTGAAATGAAGATAAGAGGAAAATTGACACCAACAAATAAGGGGAAACGTACTTATTTGCCTCCAGCATCTCACACTCTAGCCAGGAAAGAAAAAATTGCATTATGTGAGTTTCTTAATGGAGTGAAAGTTCCAGAAGGGTATTCTTCAAACATTAGTAGTCTTATATCAATGAAGGATTTGAAGCTAAAGCACTTGAAGACTCATGACTGTCATGTAATCATGGATCATTTGCTACCAATGGCAATACGGGCCATTTTTCCAAAAAAGGTGAGAGACACGATAACTAGATTGTGTTTCTTCTTCAAAGCAATGTGGAGCAAGGTGTTTGATCCTGAGCAATTTCCTGCACTTCAGAAACAAATTGTCATCACTTTGTGTGAGCTTGAGATGTATTTTCCACCTGCTTTTTTTGATATAATGACTCACATACCCATTCACTTGGTTAGAGAGACTCAACTATGTGGATCGACTTTTATGAGATCTATGTATCCGGCTGAGCGTTATATGAAGGTATTGAAAGGCTACATGAAAAATCGTAGTCGACCAGAAGGTTGCATTGTTGAGCAATACATAGTTGATGAAGCCATTACATTTTGCACAGAGTACCTGGCAGATTCTAATGTTGCAGAACTTCCAAAGTCTCATGTTGTGGGAGGGGGAACAGAAGGAAAAAGATTAATTGGAAAGCAATTCGTTAGTGTTCATATTACACAAAGGGATCAGGCACACCTATATGTGCTCCACAACACCGATGAGGTTGACCCATATGTTGAAGAGCATAAGAACCAACTTAGGAGATTCAATCCAATTAAAAATGAGGCCTGGATTTCAAGAGAGCATAATAAGAGTTTCATCGATTGGTTCCGAAAGCATTTTGAAGAGAAACAGAAAGAGAATCCACAACTTTCAGTTTTAGATAAATTGACACGACTATCGATGGGTCCGGACAGACTTGTATTTTGTTATTCAAGTTATCGTATAAATGGTCGCACATTCTATACAAAAGACCAAGATGAACGGAGTACAATGCAGAATAGTGGTGTGAGTCTTGTAGCTCAAGCAATGCATATCTCAAGTGCGAAAGATAATAATCCTATCTATGCCGATTTATCATATTACGGGGTGATTGAACGTATATGGGAGCTTGATTATAATTGGTTTCGGGTGCCTGTATTTGGGTGTAGGTGGGTTGACAATAAACATGGTGTCGATAATAGTGAAATAGCTTTCACTCGAGTAGACCTTAAAAGGGTGGGATACAAAGATGAACCTTTCATCATCACAAGCTAAGCAAGTGTTTTTTGTCACCGATCCTATTGATAAGAGGTGGTCCATTGTTTTATCGGTAAACAAAAATACTTGTATTGATGATGATTATG
This sequence comes from Buddleja alternifolia, assembly GCA_019426215.1. Classification (NCBI taxonomy): domain Eukaryota; kingdom Viridiplantae; phylum Streptophyta; class Magnoliopsida; order Lamiales; family Scrophulariaceae; genus Buddleja; species Buddleja alternifolia. The sequence goes on from CM033398.1 coordinate 39,203,322, forward strand.
AAGAAAGTGAAGATGATGAAGAAAATCCTATTTCATTATGTGATTCACAATCAATTGATAGTGACGATGGATTGGATATAAGTGATGATGAATTGTATATGCGACAAGATCACCAAGAAGGGATATGGATTAATCCATCAGTTCGTCGGCATACTAAAAAAAATGGTCGTACCGATGGGAAGCAAAAGACTGCTAAGCCAACAACAAAAAGAAAACGATGAAAGGTATTTGAACTTATTTCGTAATTGTGTGATAGACTTATTTTTTGATCAATATTTATACTTAGTTGCTAGAAAATTTATATTCTTGAGATTTGCCTATTTTTGTGGAAAATTTAAGGGAAATAGGTGCTTGATTGAATTTAATTGGGGATTAAATTTAAGGTTAATTTGGTTTAGTTGGGGGTTAATTATGTTTAATTGGGGATTAAATTTTGTTTATTTTGTGGTTTAGGATAATTACGTTCTAGAATAATGCATATGAACCTAACTTCTGTATTTATTACTTCTATTTTAAAATTATTTTTGTCAACTGAATCTGCCAAATTTATATGAATCTAACTTATGTATTTATTACTTCCATTTTAAAATTATTATTGCCAAATGAATCTGCCAAATTTATATGAATCTAACTTCTGTATTTTTTGGCTTTTGTAGGTCGATGGCTTCAGATCCTGCTGGTAGTTATCCCGAGGATGATGTATATGGATCAGATAGCCGTCATGAGGCGGAGATACGGAGAGGTGTCACGGCTAGGAAAAAAGTTATCAATGCCAGAAGTAAAGGCATAAGGCTAACTGTCAACTGGAATAACAGAGGTCAGGCAGTTAACCCAAACAAATCAATATTTGTTGGTTATATAGGCGTGCAGGTTCGACAGAAGGTGTCGATTACCATGAGTGATTGGCGAAGAGTCCCGTCACCAATAAAAAAAAAACATTTGGGATGAGATAAAGGTAATTTGGATATTATCATATTTGTAAGTGTTAATGTATTATCATATTCTCTAAATTATAATTTTATATATACTTTGTTGTTGTTTTTTTGTAGTTGGCATTTGATATTGACGACAATAGACGAAAGTACGTACTAGCAGAAGGTAGGAAGCTAGCACGTAACTTCAGGAGCTACTTAAGTAGAAAGTGGGTGCGAGATGATGATGGAAACATTAATGACAACCCACCCCCCACAATATGAGATATCCTAAGCCAATTGGACGGCATTTTTAGCTGTTAGCTTAGATGAAGGTTTTCAGGTAGCTAGTCATTTTAATTTATGGTTTCATTTGTTGGTTATTGCGTTTATGTTTAGCTAATAATTTGATAATGTAATAAACAGAAACTAAGTAGGGACAATAAGGAAAGAGCAAAGGAGCCTGAATATCCTTACCGGAAAGTGAGTCTTGGACATGCTCTTGTGGAGCAAATGGAGGTATGTAGTTCATTTAGTAGTGAATCCTTACAATTTTTTTAATAAAAATTCTATGTTAATGCATATATATATATATATATATTTTAATAAAAATATAGATAAATAGAATAAGGGATGCGGGATCCGATTGCACAGAGATGACACGAGCACTCGTGTGGAGGATTGCACGTTCTGATAAAACAAATCAAATTGATAAAGACAATGTTAGAAGAGTAGTGAATGAGATGGTGAGTTATTTGCAATTTTAGCTCTATAATGTGTTGTATGTTTGTTTTGAAATACTATGGAAAGAACAAAGTTTACTAATTTTTTTTATTTTTTAAAATGTATTATTACAGGAGAGCATTTCACAAGAGAGTACTAGCCATAGTGGAAATGAGAAGAGTCGAGATGACCTATTGGCTAAAGCTCTTAAAAAGAAGGAGCATCCGAGTCGCGTTAGGGGCGTTGACTTTGGGGTCTCACAAAGAGACTATTTTAAGGATCCAAAGCCTGCTACAGAAATGGAGATGGAAAGCTTGAGAAACATGGTGAAAAACCCCTCCCAAACTATGGTTGCCATGTAACAACGAATTGATGTTTTGGAAGCCCCTAACTCGCGTCAGCCACATGAAGATGACGTGATTTCTTTGAAAGATAGCAGCCCAGAACCAGGTTATAAGATGCTTCCTGAGGTAAAAATTTGAACTTGTTTATTAATCATATAACTTGCAACTCTCTATTTCTGTAAATCATACAAAACTTTCTACTATAATGTTGTATATATATGTGTGTAGGTTATCGCTCCATGTCAATTAGCACTTTCATCACCATCATATCGTGTGGTGGCTAAAGGACAGTTGTATAATCGACCGGTGACTGATTCACAACTGTCCATTAACCACTAACAATGTGAAAGGGCGCATTGACACTACAGTTGAGGCGAAGACACTCCTACCCGTCCCTCTCAATGATGAAATGCTCACCATTTCTAGTGGTCTGGGTACCTTTGTTGCTTGGCCAGCGAGTCTTGTCATTGTCACTGATGCACCGGTATGTAATTAATAGCTAATCATTAATAAATTATAACAATTTGTTTGGGGTTACTAAATATACTTTGGTGTGTAACATTCATATTTTATTTTCTTGCTTAAACAGTCTCTTGGACCATCCAAATCATCTGGAAACCATAAGTCAGGGACGTCGAAACAGTCAGATGTCAAAGGAAAATTTCCAGTGGTTAAGCCTGCACGTGAAGGAGACAGAGGTGCAGACCTACAACTAGATGGACTCCTTGATGACCTTGTATTTATGGGAAAGTACACGAACATGATGTCTATTAATGCCCAAATCACTATAGTCATGGAGGAATCCATTATGAATTTGACATTCCCAGAGTATATTGGAAAGGAGGAGATCTGTCACCTTCTGCGTCAAAAAGAGATAGGAGCCTCTATCATTACAGCCTACATAAAGTAAGCTTTTTAATTATTTTATTGCATCTGAACTACGATTATTTTCGTTACTTGAAATTCATTTTTTATGCTCAATTTAGGTGTTTGTGGTTTAAGTACGTGATCCCCGAAGGGAAAGAAGCAAGTTTCGGGTTCCTTAGCCTACATTCCATATCTGCGGGAACAAGCCTGCAAATTCAACAAGTGCAGTACATAGCACGTGCTATGATACAGCGTGCACAACCGAATAAGTTATTTCTTGCCCCTTACAACACCGGGTGAGCTACTAAAGACTCAACTTTAATTTGTAAAACTAGTTACGCAAAACAAATTTTGAACTTATCTTTTGAATGCTTTGTAGGGGACATTGGTTGTTGCTTGCAATTGATCCATTTCAAGAGATCGTTTACTATCTGGATTCTGTGCATGGTGAGCCGGAATACCGAGATAATATGATACAAAAAATCAATCAGTAAGTTTTTCATTCAATCAATGTATCTATTATATTTAATATTTTTTAAAACTGTATTTATTTCACATAATTGCTTGTTTTTAACATATTTCCTTATGTTTTATATTTTTTTATAGGGCTGTGCACATATTTCGTGCAATTGCAACAACCAATCCAAGAAATCCAAAAACTCTGCCTGTCAATGGTTTAACATAAAGGTTAGCATTTTCTACTTTCATGAGATTATATATTTGTATAGAAGTTAGTGTTCTAATACAACGTAACTTTGATTGCTTTTGTAGTGCCCCAGCAGACCAACGATGTGGATCGTGGCTACTTTGTTATGAGATTCATGAAAGAGATTATTAGCCACGGACAATCTATAATCCCAACAACGATATACATAATCCTAATATATACTTAATTCTATTCCTTTTTGAAATTATTAAACCTTTGTTAGGTAATTGAAACGTCATTTTAGTTTGCAATTAATCTCTCTCTCTCTCTCTCTCTATATATATATATATATATATATATATCTTGCAGTACTTTCATGATTCTCATTCCTTCTATACTCAAGAGCAAATTGATGAAGTACGCTGCGAAGTGGCACGTCGTTACATTTTCTTAGCAGCTCCTTGGAAATTAGGTAATGTAGTTTTTGTACATTGTGACTTGTTGTAAATTGTGATTTCATTTATTGTATTTAAATTGTCATTAGTAATTTAATTAGTTGATATTTTGTTGGAGATTATAGCATTTTATTGTTGCAGGAAAGAGATGGTAATATTGAAGTTTGGGGTGGTCGTTGTTCATGTTGAATATGTTTTGCTGTTAGTTGAAATTTGTTGGTTGATTTATTGAATATTACTGTACGTGAATATTATCATAATAGTGTGATCAATATAAAAAAAAATGAAAAAAAAAATTTGACACTATGCCAGTGGTTCGGAAGAACCGCTGTCATAGTAATTTTTTTTTTTTTTTAAACCTACCTATGACAACGGTTTTTAGGGAACCGCTGTCATAGTGTGAACCTATGACAGCGGTCTCAGCCGGAACCGCTGTCATAGGGTTCGAATTTTTAAATCTTTGATAGCGGTTCCCTCAAAACCGCTGTCATAGGGTGACATATGACAGCGGTTGAAAACCGCTGTAATAGGTCCACACCATATAACAGCGGCATCTATGACAGCGGTTAAAATCGCTATAATAGGCCCAAAAAACTGCAGTCATAGGTCATTTCTGTAGTAGTGAAAGGGGCTTTAGTAATCTCTAGGTTATCTCTAAGTTGTGCTATCAAGGCTAATTTTATATATGTACAATATCATTTACCCAAAAAAGAAAGAATATTATGTACTCGAATTTGTTTATGTTCTAAAGTGCCTAAAGTATAAGATATGATTTTGTAATGAATTGAGTTTATCCTATAAACAATATTTACATTTCGAGCATTTTATAGTGACCTAAAACTTTCAGGTACGTGCGGAATATCCTAAAAAATTAGTATTTGTAAAATAAGAAGAAAAACAAAAGAGAACAAGAATTAGGAAAAACACCATCACCACGGAATATGAAGAAAAATGGTTCAATTTGACTCCTTGCTAATGCTAAGAAGCAACTCAAGGGAATGTTCACACTATATATCTGTCATTTTCATATCTTTCTTTCTTTCATTTTCTTTATTTTTTTCCTAAAAATTAAAATGTGGGATAATGTTCAAGATTCTCATTTTCTGCTGTTAATGCTGAGCATCCAAAGAGCGTTCTCATGTTTTCCAGGATCCAACTCTACTTTTCATGTACGTGCCCTAAAAAGGTGACAAAAAAAAAACAAAAAGAAAGATATAGCAAAATCTTCACTAAAGAACTTTTGTTACTGATTTTTTGTGGTATATATATATATATAGGGTTAAGATCGAATACATACCCTATATTAGATAAGATATAAGATCCAATTTATACCATTGGATCCATTAAATCCAACAGTACAAAAAAGAAAACAAAAAACAGACGTGAAAATTGGTTCCAATTGAATGAGAGGTATAATAGTAAAAAATGAAGCAAAAAAGGGCATAGAATCTCCCCTAAAATCTCTCAAATTGATGGTGATTAAAAAGATCATGCTAAGAAGAAATTAGTAGAATCGGTGGTGGGGAAAAAGACGATCGTAATGACGAATGTCATGAAAATGGATTTTAGTAGTACTCATGTTCAAGAATCTGATGATCAAAATTCTGCGACTGATAATGTAATTAAATATGAGAATAAGAAAGGGTTGTTATATGTGATGAACAATATGATGAAAATGGATGTTAGGGTTCGAGAATCTAACGGTAAAAAAGAAAGTAAAATCTCATGTTCGTATAATAGATGTTGTATATTGTTAAATTAGTTAGTATATTGTAACTGTATGATATATAAATACACACTATATAATGGGTTATATAATACTATGTATTGAATTATAAGATACTGTATGATGGTTTATAAGATTGTAACTATATGATGTATAAACACACACTGTATAATGGGTTATGAGATACTGTATAATGTGTTATAACATAATGTATAGTTGTTTATAAGATACTGTATAATGGTTTGAAATCATTAATTGTATGTCACTAATTACACATTGTATATCACCATTGTATTTACTGTATATTTGTCTATTAGTTATTGTATAATGGATTAATTAGCTATTGTAAAATGCTTATTAGCTATTGTATTCATTGTATAATGAATTATATGATACTGCATATTGTTTTATATGATACTGTATACTGGGTTATAAGATACTGTATAATGGTTTATAAGATTGTAACTGTATGATGTATAAACACACACTGGATAATGAGTTATAAGATACTGTATAATGTGTTGTAACATACTGTATAGTTGTTTATAAGAAACTGTATAATGGTTTGAAATCACTAATTGTATGTCACTAATCACACACTGTATATCACCATTGTATTTACTGTATAATGGTTTATAAGCTACTGTATGATGGCTTAAAATCACTAATTGTGATGTCACTAATTGACGATGATGATGAATTGAGTTTGATGATTAATTGAATTTGCTAATGAATAATGTAAATATTTTACGAACTGAATTGTATTCTGAATAAACTCATCGAAAGAATCTAACTGCTGCCTAACCAAACCTTTATCCTCGAAAATACGAACTATTACAGTCCAAGCATCTTCTTGTGATATCTCCTGCGATTCATCATTCACCTCTTCCAACTCATCATCATCATCATCATCCACTTCTACTTTGAAACCGCAAGATTGAAAATGAAGATCTGTTTTCATCGATTTTGGTTGTAAAAAATACAAGAAATTTTTTGTAATAGAGTATTTTCGTTCATTGACTAAAATGCCCCTGCCATCATTAAAAAAAATTAAATAATCTGAAAAATAGAGTTAAATCTGGACCTTGGGATCAAACTGTATCAATGGTGTAAATTGAGTCTTATATCTTACCTAATGTAATGAGATGCATTTGATCCATCCCCTAATGTGTGTGTATATATATGGGCTGTCGTACTAGGATGTCCATAATATTTATCGAAACCAAAAATCCACTAATTTGGGCCCAAAAGTTTTTTGGTAAGTTTGGGGTCCATAAACAACATGACCTTGCTTCAAAAAAAAAAAATATGATCCAAGTTCATTCACTTTGAAGCCCATATCTTTTAGTCATGAATCAACATAGTTCCACTAATTTCAATAGATTTGCCAAGCCCAACACTTATAGGTTGCCCGTGGCCCACGATCGAGCCTAGATTGCATCTTTGTCCATTGATACATAATAAATGCAACTAAAATTGAATATCCACACCAAAATTAATGAGATGTGATCGTACTATAGACTATAGTCGAGGCCTGAAAAGTAAAAGTCTGCAATTAAAAGATTCATTTCGAATTTTTCCAAAAATAAATATATTTTGAAAAGAGTTTATATTGGCACTCCACAATTTGATAAAAATACTTCACATCTTTTTTAAAGTAAATAAGTTTGTAAACAACAAATTTTAAGTCTGCAATTTAACAAATAAGAAATGTTGTACAAAATATATTTAATTGAATCAAACGATTTAATGAGTACAAATCTTTAATTATTTATCCTCTGATTCTTCACTTCAAGAACTTTGATTTGAATATTGGAGCAGAAATCGCTTCTTTGATCTTCTCCAATGTGGATTTGAATATTTATAACGTTGATGCGAGGGCTCGATAGCTTAATCTCAGATCAAACGATGTAAATGATTTGGGAAAGTTGAAAGCTTCAAGGTTGACTCGTCGCTTTGATCTTCCTTTAACTTGATTTGAACTTCTATAACGTTTATTCGAGGATTTAGCACCTTAATCTCGAATCAAATGTTATAATTTGATGAATTTTGCTTAGAACGCCTTGAAGTTTGCCTTGAACGCCTTCTTGAATTTGAAGAACTTGTAGAGAGAATTTGGGAACTTCTCTTGTCTTCTCTTGCTCAAATGCACTTGTGAATTGGTGAATTGGTCCATGAATCCTTGAATTTGAACCCCTATTTATAGTTGTAGGGGTGGAAAACTTTTCCAAAATCACCATTATTTAATTAGTAATCACTACCATATTTAAGTGGTTGATTTGATTTAATTATGGTTAAATTGCCACATGGCACCTCATAATTGGCCAATGCAAGAAGTATTTAAATATCAATTATTCAATTATCTAATTTAAGGATAAAATTTTATTAAATCCTTAAATATAAATAAATGAGTTTATTTGATATTAATTTACACGTGTCGCCATTTAATTGGCTACAAATTTTATTTGTCTACAAAGTTGACAATAATGCCGTCAATATATCATAATACAATTGTTATCAATTATAAATATGAACTTAAGTATCCCATTTAAATAATTTTTTGTTTAACTTCGCATAATTTCTTACTTTGCATAATTTCTCTTTTGGTACAAAAAATTTGCATAATAATGTTAAACAAATTGTTCTTTTTCTCAAGCATATTTTCTTTATTTTCTTCTTTTTAATGATGTATTTTAAAATAAATGAGGTTACGAACACCTACGTTTTGTATCTACCTAATATGATCAATCATCTGTGTTAGATTAGAGAAAACCCCGTAGGGAACTTGTATTATTGAGTAACATATTTATGGAGATATATGTACTTGGTAAACAAGAAACCCTAACTATAAATAAGGAAAAGATAAATATAAGAAAACATAAAGAAAACTAAATTAACATAAATACTAGAAAGATATGGAAAGATATTACATTAGCTAACACTCCCATGCAGTCAAAACGTGAGAGTTTTGAACGTTGAGACTGAACTAAAAATCGAGAAAAAATGTTACGACAGTTCGAGCATAAAGAATGTTTAGTAGAGAGATTTTGACGAATACGTTTCTCAAGGTGGAGCAGTTTCGTCTGGAAATCATTAAATAAGGCGACGGTTCAACGAAGACGCTTCTCAATGTGGAGCAGTTTCGTCTGAAAACCATTAAATAAGGCGGCGACTCCAAGTCCTTGTTTTTTCAAGCGTGAGCGGCGACAACATAAACAAAGATAAAGAAAAAAAAACTACGCTAAACTAAACTAAACTAGATAAGGTGCGCCGGACGGGGTCGGCGACTTGAGGATGGCGAAAGCGAGAGATCGAGATACTATGGCTCGAAGCCATGGCTCTGATACCATGTTAGATTAGAGAAAACCCCGCAGGGAACTTGTATTATTGAGTAACATATTTATAGAGATACATGTACTTGGTAAACAAGAAACCCTAACTATAAACAAGGAAAAGATAAATACAAGGAAACATAAAGAAACCTAAATTAACATAAATACTAGAAAGATATGGAAAGATATTACATTAGCTAACAATCTGGTATTAAAATCCGAATATAATTTTATCTAATGGGCTAAAATGATATGTTGCTCATTTGATCTATGGTCAAATTGATAATTAATATAACATAAAATGCTAAAAAAAAACTAGCAAAAAAGTAAAAATAATTTTTGAGTGATTATACACTTAAAAAGAATTAGTGAACTCAATTTTACCACCAAGAACAATAGTATTTTTTTTTTTGTTAAATTTAATTGGACATAATTGTCAATCTTTACTCGATATGTATAACACTTATTCTGATTTGAATTCAAACAAGTCAATGAATTTTTTGTCATATCTATTTTTTTTTTCTTATCTATGATAGTTACCCATTACCTTAAATTTGAAAATTATGAACTATTGAATTAGTAAAATGCTTATTTTTATATTTTAATTAAAAAATTATTGTCATGTTATAAAATTAGTTTGTCAAATAAATGGTAAGGATCACATGGTTGGAGTGCTTGGTCGCTGGGGTTTCCTTTTCCTTAACCAATTCGGTTGTGTTAGCCTTGGTCTAACATTTTGTTACGAATTGGCTGGACAAAGATGGATTGAAGGTCTGATGGATTGGAGTGAGAGTTGCACATGACCTCTATGTGATGAATTTAAAATGAAAGTGAAGTGTCTTTATCAAAATTTGAAATACATGATTTATCAACTTCCTTTTTGTAATAGTTTATTTACATTAAGTGTGTATGGAGTTTGTCGTGTTGGAATTTAGAAAAGGGTTATTTGTATGTAATCTATACTTAATATGCAATAAATGGTTTTTTAGATGCATTCTCACTAAACAAATACTTATTGCATAAGTTAATGGTTATGACAGATTAGATATAAAAACAAAATTGGGTAACAAACTCGTTTTAAAAGAAAAGATTCCGCCTTTACATACCCGCTACTCCACCTAATATGTTTCACTATTTATGAATCAAAACCTAATAAATCAAGAAACGGACAATGTCCACCCACCGACCGGGTGACTGTTCATTTCCCGTAGTAGACAAAGGTGCGTACGCCACTAAACTCCACCACCGCTAAATCTACTTATATCACTTCTGCACCGCGTCACTAACTCACTATCCATAATGCATATAAACCTGGTAGCAATCAAGTAATTACAGTCTCCGCTTCTACGTTGAGTTCTTCGTCTTGTATTTTATTTGAAGTGTGCGCACTATTAATAGAACTCACATTATGCATGTATTTAATGGGGTTTTAATACACCTGACGTGATCGAGTCTGATCTACGATGTGAAAAATTAAAAATTTCAAAAAAAATTTGGTAAGTTGATTCGCAGCTAATGAATAGGGAACCCTACTTTTCCTGCTAACATATTTTGAAGTGTTTAAACATAATTGACGACTTTAACTCTGAACCATAATTTGAAACACATCTAGCACTAATTGGTTTGTTCTCATTAAAAGTTTGGAAAATGACTTTTCACGTCTTTTATGTCCAAAAATTGAAGAACATATTCTATGCAGAGTAAACTAGTGCAAATCATACCCCAACACCATGTGCATCTCCCATTGCTCTCTTGTTTGAGAATTTTAAATAAATAATACAAAAATAAATCAAATACACTGCATTCCGCGCTGATGTGGCGCGGAATCAAGCTGATTCCGCGCCACGTCAGCGCGGAATCAATAAAAAAAAAAATTAATTTTCATTCCGCGCTGACGTGGCGCGGAATGGCCATAAATGCATCCACGTAAGCGCGGAATGCTGCCATTCCGCGCTGATGTGGCGCGGAATGGCAGGCCTCTTTTTCTCTTTCCAGGACTCATTTTTCGTGCGTTTTCAGACTTGAACATAAAAAATGTAGACTTGAGCATAAACTACTTTTTGAAACAAGAAATGCTCGAGTAAAGAAATATGGCAAGACGAAAAAAAATAATACCAATTTTTTTAATGAATCATTAGTCCATTTTTCGTGCGTTTTCGGGTTTCGACTTGAACGACTTGAGCATAAACTACTTTTTGTTCTTCGATGCTCGAGTAAAGAAATATGGCAAGACGAAAAAAAATAATACCAGTTTTTTTTAATTCATTATTTTTTTTCCGACTCATTTTTCTCCATTTTTCGTGTTTTCGGGTTTCGACTTGAACTAGACTTGAGCATAAACTAGAAACAAAAACGTTTCGATGCTCGAGTAAAGAAATATGGCAAGACGAAAAAAAATAATACCAGTTTTTTTTAATGAATAATGACTTTTTATTTTTTTCCGACTCATTTTTCGTGCGTTTTCGGGTTTCGGAACATAAAAAATGTAGACTTGAGCATAATACACCGTTTCGATGCTCGTGGCAAGACGAAAAAATAATCAGTTTTTTTTAAGAATAATGACTTTTTATTTTTTTGATTTTTCGTGCGTTTTCGGGTTTCGACTTGAACATAAAAAATGTAGACTTGAGTGAAACAAAATTGGGTCGTTTTGATCGAGTAAAGAACTATGGCAAGACGAAAAAAAAAATACCAGTTTTTTTTAATGAAAAAAAATTTTTCGTGCGTTTTCGGGTTTCGACTTGAACATAAAAAATGTAGACTTGAGCATAAACTACTTTTTGAAACAGAAATGGGTCGTTTCAGCTCGAGTAAAGAAATATGGGTCTTGATAGAATCCTCGCTCTTCTATCTTGGGATTTTCTCAAGACCCTATTTCTTTACTCGAGCATCGAAACGACCCAATTTTTGTTTCAAAAAGTAGTTTATGCTCAAGTCTACATTTTTTATGTTCAAATCAAAACCCGAAAACGCACGAAAAATGGAGAAAAATGAGTCGGAAAAAAATAAAAAGTCATTATTCATTAAAAAAAACTGGTATTATTTTTTTCGTCTTGACATATTTCTTTACTCGAGCATCGAAACGACCCAATTCTTGTTTCAAAAAGTAGTTTATGCTCAAGTCTACATTTTTTATGTTCAAGTCGAAACCCGAAAACGCACGAAAACTGATTCGGAAAAAAATAAAAAGTCATTATTCATTAAAAAAAACTGGTATTATTTTTTTTCGTCTTGCCATATTTCTTTACTCGAGCATCGAAACGACCCAATTCTTGTTTCAAAAAGTAGTTTATGCTCAAGTCTACATTTTTTATGTCGAAACCCGAAAACGCACGAAAAATGAGTCGGAAAAAAATAAAAAGTCATTATTCATTAAAAAAAACTGGTATTATTTTTTTTCGTCTTGCCATATTTCTTTACTCGAGCATCGAAACGACCCAATTTTTGTTTCAAAAAGTAGTTTATGCTCAAGTCTACATTTTTTATGTTCAAGTCGAAACCCGAAAACGCACGAAAAATGGAGAAAAATGACGGAAAAATAAAAAGTCATTAAAAAATTTTTATTTTTTTTCGTCTTGCCATATTTCTTTACTCGAGCCGAAACGACCCAATTCTTGTTTCAAAAAGAGTTTAGCTCAAGTCTACATTTTTTATCAAGTCGAAACCCGAAAACGCACGAAAAATGGAGAAAAATATCGAAAAAAAGGGGGAAAGAGAAAAACTGGAAAGAGAAAAGAGCCTACCATTCCGCGCCACATCAGCGCGGAATGGCAATTCCGCGCTACGTGGCGCGGTGCATTTAATATTAAAAAAAAAAAATCGGCCATACAGAGCGGAATGGCCGAAAATTTTTAAAAAAAAATTTTTTTTATTGATTCCGCGCTGACGTGGCGCGGAATCAGCTTGATTCCGCGCCTCGTCAGCGCGGAATGTATTATTTCCTGATGTCCAATTTTTTGTGTATTATTTTCTTAATTTGGATTTATTTTTGTATTATTTATTTAAAAGTCTCCTCTTGTTTCCATCCGTAACGCTTCACATGATCCTCATCTTCCGCATCACAATGAGCTATCAAGTTTTAACTTTTCTGGGACCCAATAAATTCCTTCCTTCTTTGACTATTTTACCAGCTTTTTATTATTTATTGCTGGCAGAAAAATTAACCAAATTATCTGATATTCGACTTGAGATTGTTTGTTAAAAATTTATTTGAGTTCAGTTCATTAACATATTAAATCGAATTTGCACAATATTTTATGTGTTTAATAAATTTGAAGTCGGCTCGAACTCGACTCGTTTAGTAAATGATAAAAATATATACAAAAAATCAAGGTACTTAAGTTCAATTTGTATTCGACTTAATTAAAGCTCATTTAATTTAAATTTGCCTCGATTAACAATAAAATCGAGCTCAAATACAAATTTAAAATCTCGATAATAATTAAAATAAGCTTAAACAACTTATTCTACTCAACTTATTGGAAAATTCTATGATGGACTCGTTCCATTGGTCCTAGTGTATTAAACACCATATATTTGGGTTGGGGTGGGTGGTTTGTATCACCCACCATCTATATTTTTACCACCCACCCCAATATAAATATGTGGTGTTTAAGACACCAGGACCAACGAAATGGGATTGACATATAATTACCCCAACTTATTTGCGGCCGGTAATTGTGAGGGCCTTTCTACGGAATCTTCCTCGAAGCTCCTTCCAATCTCCACATGTCCAAGTCACATCACGCATATGCTATGCTTTCTCTCATCACTAAAAGCTACTAAAAATTAATAACTTAATAAGTACTCCAATTTATCCCATCAATTTGCTCACAAAAACAAAAATAAAAAAATCCCACTATCTATCGCTAATGTTACTTGTGGCCTAGTTTTGCTTCATATTTTTGAGATATGTATATTTCTTTTTTTTTTTTTTAAATTCTGAAAGGGGGATACCCAACAATTCATAAACTAACCCGACAAATCCGGGTTAATAGTCACAAAACGAGGCCAAGTAATGTCTGCTCTTTCATTGTCTAATAGGTGATAGGTATGTGAGTGTGGTACATTCGTGTGGTGCATGTGGGTGTGAATGCCCATTTTAGCTAGAGCATCAGCTACTTGATTTGCTTCCCGCCAAACCATTTGAAACGAGACATCCCAGTTTCTACCCTGTACACTATGAATGCGAGAGATCACATCAAAATGGTGATGCTCCATGGAGGCGTCCATAATGCTATTAAGTGCAGCCCGACAGTTTGATTCAACGATTAATTTCTTTGTCCCTGTGGCCCACGCCATCTCTAGCCCCAATAGAATGACACACATCTCAGCCTCCAATGACGAACACGGGTCAATGCGACCACTGAACCCCCTTAGCCATGTTCCATGCTCGTCCCGAAGAGTACCCCCGACCCCTGCCTGGCCAGTTTCGGTTACCGCCGCATCCACATTTAGTTTAGTGTAACCAAATGTCGGTTTTTTCAAGCCCGTGTGTACCTGTAGGTGCATCACGTCCGGATCAAAGTTAAGGGAATGAATGGTACCGTCAATTCTTTTGTGTAACACATCTAGTTCCGCCATAGGAACTGTCGCTCGGACTCCATGCGTCACCTCATTCCGAACCTGCCAAATAAAAGACAAAGTCTCAGTGAAGGCTATATCCCATTTTTCACACCAGTCATACCTGTTCATCTTGTGAGATAAATTCCAGTCGAGCCAGTCTTCTACGGAACCTGAAAAGAAAACATTATGACAATCAGGATGAACAAGTTGTAACCAAAATTTTCTGGCCCACTGACAATTCCGAATAACATGTAGGGGAGTATCCAAGGCAAGCCCACAAATAGGGCACCCATCCGAAGACACAATTCCCTTCGCCTTTAGAACCGATTGAGTAATTACTTTGTTATGTCGGAGTAACCAAAGGAACATTCGACGTCGGTGTGCCCCCGGGACTTTCCAGAGTTTCAGCCACTGTTTGGAATTCTCCATTCGCACGTGACCTTCTAGAGTTTCGTAAGCACTTTTACAACTATACTTCCCATCCGGGGAGAATCTCCACCGTGGCATATCTTTCTGCTTCGATCCCGCTGCCAAATCTATACCCTGCAATTGAGTCTTAATCATGCTGGGTAACCCCTGTAGACTGTCCCAATCCCAGCCAACCTCCGGAATCCAATACTAGGCAATAGTCCGAGATAAGTCCTCAGATGGAATCGGTTGTCGACAGTGAATAGCTAACGGGTCCTCCCCTAGCCAGACATCTTCCCAAAATCTGACCCGAGTCCCATCTCCCACGATCCACCGAGTACCCAATTGAAGTAGAGGAAAAGTCGACTGAATACTCCGCCAAGTGGGAGAGGTCGTGTTTCTCGCCCGAGCACGCTGCCTCAAAACATATTTGTGTTTAAACACTTGAATCCACAAGCTATCGTCATCTCGAAGTAGCTGTCATCCCAACTTCCCGAGTAGGGCTAGGTTCATAGTTCAGGTCTTTCTCAACCCCAATCCTCCTCGGCTTTTGGTTGTACAAACCGTATCCCAGTTCACCTGGTGCAATTATGTTCTAAGTCCGAGCCCCCCCACAAGAATTGCCGGTTCGCTTTATCAATCGCATCACAAATACCTAGTGGAATTCTCATTGTTTGCATGTGGTATGATGCCAGAGTTTCCGTTACCGATTTAATCAAGGCCACACGCCCAGCTAGCGATAAGTGTTTTCTTTTCCAGCCCTGTAATCTTTTTTTTACTCGATCCACCAAAAATCCATAATCTCGCCTAAGTAACCGTCCGTGTTGCAGAGGAACACCGAGGTACCTCCCCAAATTTTCGGTACAGCCAAGACTCATGTTATTACTGATCCGACGCTTGAGTTCCATTGATATATTTTTCGAAAGGAACAACTTTGATTTGTGGATGTTTACAGCCTGCCCCAAGAGATTACAATAGTATTTCAACGTATCCATTACCGAACTCGTATACTGTACTGTAGCCTCCCCAAAAAGAAGTAAATCATCGACAAACATCAAGTGGGAGATACATGGTCCATGTCGAGAAGTTGGTACCGGTCTCCATTTTCTCTCCCGCACCGCGACATCAATTAGGCAACCTAGCTTCTGTACACAAAAAACAAAGAGATAAGGTGATAGGGGATCCCCTTGTCTTAGTCCTCGCTTAGGATCAAACCACTCTGTTGCCTCACCATTCCAAAGTAGGGATAGTTTGGCTCGGGTGGTACAATCCATAATAAGCGAGATCCAAGCCGCAGGGAAGCCAATTTCCCGTAACACGTTTTCGAGAAAACTCCAATTAATACGGTCGTAAGCCTTCTCGAAATTAATTTTTGCTATGAAAAAACCTTTCTTTCCTTTTAATCGATTTAAATCATGCAAAAATTCCTGAGTAATTAACACATTATCGATTGTTTGCCTGTCCGGTATAAAACTACTTTGATATCGTGGAATAAGCTCATCTATAAACTCCTTAATGCGATTAGCCAAAGTTTTGGTAACAATTTTAAGGCTTACATTCGTAAGACTAATTGGACGAAATTGCGAAAGACGTGTTGGGTTCTTATCCTTTGGAATTAAAACAATGCGAGATTTATTAAGAGTGGGATCAAGGCTACCTGACTGGAGGGCTTTCCGAACCAGCTGAAAAATATCCTCCCCGACTATATCCCAACATCGCTGATAGAACATAGGTTGTATTCCATCCGGACCCGGTGCTTTAGACGGACTCATATCCCATAGTGCCTGTTTCACTTCTTCTTTGGTAACCGGCCGAAGTAGTATCTCCGTATGCTGCTCCTGTAATGTCGGGAACCCCGGCGTGTCGGTATAGGTGCGCATGGGTTCGCCCACATCATATAGTGCCTTATAGTACTCGATTGCCATGTTCTTAAGCTCAATCGGATCCGTTTCCACACTCCCATCCTCCCGTTCCAGGGTCTTCACTTTAGATTTTCCTTGTCGACGCACGGCCGAAAGGTGGAAAAAGTGTGTATTCATATCCCCCGCTCTAAGCCATTGAGCCCTAGCTTTTTGTTTCCAAAAGAGTTCTTCTTGACGTAGAGTATCGAAATATTGAGCTTGAAGTTTATTTTCCAACTTTCTGAGGGAGTACCTAAAGTTCCGACCTTGCGCTCTTTGTATCCCAGCAATACGAGCCACAAGTTGTTGTTTCCGCTCGAATATGTTACCAAAGGTGTCATGATTCCATGCATGCATAGCTGTCCGAGTATGTTGAATTTGCTCATGCATCCCATCTTCTCGTCTAGCATGCCAGTTCTGATCAACCATTTCCCGGAAGCTCGGATGAGTAAACCATGCCGACTGAACCCGAAAGTACTCCAAACTAGTCCCTACCCGTGTATGCTCAGAGAGAGTGAGCATTAACGGTGCATGGTCCGACCCTATTCTAGGTAAGTGCCGAACTGTGGCCTGAGGGAAGGATAGCCGCCAAGTATCATTATACATGGCTCGATCTAACCTTTCTTGTAATGGCGACCTCCCTCCTTTAGCCCACGTGAAAGGTGAGCCAACAAACTTGAGGTCAATAAGCTCACATTTATCAACACATTCCAAGAATTTACGGCATTTGTGCATGTCGACTGGAGCACCACCCGTTTTCTCTGATTGCGTCGTGACTACATTCATGTCCCCTGCAATAACCCATGGGCCATGTATGTGGGGTTTCATACGAGCAATGTGCTCCCAAAGATGATTCCGTGACTCCACCTGCGGACTGGCATACACTGCCGTTAGAACCCAAGTCCTATCCCCATCTCGGCGAATAACAGAGGTGATACTCTGCTCATTAGCTTCAGCAATTTCGATATCAACCTCCTGAGAATTCCAGAATAACCATATACCCCCGGCAAAGCCCCTTGCTTCTACTTTTTCGACTTTATCAAACCTACTAAACATGAGTATCTTCTGTGCATTATGGCCCGGAATGCGTGGCTCCACAAGAACAAATATCATCGGCTTATGCCGAGTCAAAACTTCTCTGAGCGAATTCAAAAATTCAGGCTTCGCTGCACCCCTGCAATTCCAAAAAATCGACGTCATTTAATAACACAGAGGGAGAAGTTCAAAAGAACAGAACTTATACATGGGAGGGGGCTGAACTAACCCCCTTATCCGTGGCCATGTCCACGTTGCTAACACCATCTCGCCGAGATCTTGTTACTGCAACGTCTCCATAGCCCATACCGCCACTAAGAGCAGCACATCGTGACATATCAATTTCTTCCACTGACTCAGTATCAGAACTAATAATGCCATCCTCTGGATACTCCGGCGGTCTTGTATGCCCAAAATGGGAGCTAGTTTCCAACATGCCCGTTGTACCCTGCACTTCCCCTCCAAATTGCCCCGACGGCGGCTGAGATATAGCAATACCTACATCAGTCATATCATGATCCCGCTCGACGGTAGAATAGATGGAGTTATTACGAATGGTATATGTAGCACCAATCGTGATCGGGGCTATCTTCTCCCTATCCACTAACTTCTCCGAGTGCTCCGGAGGTATTTCTCTATCCACTCTTCTCCAAACCTTACTACCCGCAGCTTGGTTTCTCCCCTCCACTGGCTTAACCGGTGCCACTTCATCAGAATCGATGTGCTCTTCCAACTCATACAACGCCGCGAACCGTGACCCACCCGTTGCCGTCTTGGTATTATTTTTTGGCTTATTGCCATGCACATGAGTAGGTGCCATCGTATTTAAAGCATCATCCTTCGGTCCACCCGTATTCCTAATCTCCCTGTTATCCCTATTCGGTCCAGCTGTATTTGCATGAGTTCCTGCGCCGAACTGGAAAAAAGAGGGTTCCTGGGCCGACTCCCGATTTGTCTCGTTACGTTGGCCTCGTCGTCTCGTCCGAGGGGGCACGATATTCCACAGTCCAACAGTAGTGGGTATAGCGCACGTTTCTCCTTCCTTCGGTGCTGTTCCGACCTTGTCCTTTTGGTTATGCGAACCACAAGTCTCTTTCCGATGTCCCACTGATCCACATTCAAAACAAATTAAAGACAACCCTTCATACTCAATCACTCTTAATTTCTTGTTTACCTTAATAACCGGAATGATTGGTTTATCCAAATCGAGTTCAACGCAAACTCGAGCATAACGGCCCCGTAAGGTCTCTTCCGTATGCTTATCAATGCCCCGCACCTTACCAATCAACCCGCCCATGCCTTTGAGGTGTTTATCATTAAAGTAGTGTATCGGCAAGTCCGGGAAACGTATCCAAACCATAGTGTTGGATATCTTCTCTTTCTGTGGGTTAAAAGCCGGGCTCCATTTACGCACCGTTAAGTAGTGTCCCAGAATCATCCACGGGCCATCCCGAAGCACCCTATCGTACTCCGCCTTAATTCTGAACCTGACGAGATAGAATTCATTACCTATATCTACTGGATTGACGTCGTATGGGAGCTTCCAAATGGTTTTCATACACTGTTTAAGAATCGTGTATCCCACTTTCCGGCCGAGAACCTTCACCACAAGGGCCCTACGATACGGCGTCGCCATCTCCCGTAGGTCTTTTTCCGGAATTGTGTAACTCGGTACCGATTCATCCGCTTCATCCTCACTTAGGTCTGCTCCATCGAAGAAGTCTTCTTCCCCTTCCCCGGTGTAGTACCCCGGAGTTACTGTTTGCCTGTTCCATGCTTGGCGGAGGTTACCCGTTTTCCAAGAATTGTGCGGCTGTTTCTCCTTCACCGTGTTTTCCACCGGACTGGTGTTTGCCATTGTTGTGTGTAGGGCTGTAAACGAGCCGAGCTCGAGCCGAGCCTGATGAAATTTTCAGGCTCGAGCTCGAGCTCTATTATACTTTTTTGAGCTCGAGCTCGAGCTCAAACTCGACGAGCCTCATTTTCTAGGGCTCGAGTTCAAGCTCGAAGTAGATGAGCCGAGCTCGAGCTCGAGCTCGAGCTTGAAGTAAAAAATAATTTAATTTTTTTTTAGAAAATAAAATAAAATATATTCTTCTTTTTAGCTTATAACAATACGTTAATAATGTATAGCATACATTATTCACATATACAATAAGTATTATTAAGATAAATAATAATTAAATATCTTATATTCAATAAGTATTTAGAAAATAGAGGAGGGTGTCGTGAAAATATGATTTCCTTAAATTATTTATAGAAAAGTATATCATATCAACTAAAATATATAATCTTATAATTGTTGTTGTTATTGTTTTGCACGATTTAAACAAAATAGGAAAAAAAGCTTAAATATTATTAAACTATGTTGTATATAAAATTGCAAGTATTATTTTTATGAAATACGAGTATTTTTAGACATATATTAAAAATTAATATTAAAAGCTCACGAGCCTGCTCACGAGCATATGAACAACTATAAGTGAGCTCGAGCTCGACTCACGAAAAAGCTCGAGCTCGAAAAGCTCGACTCGAGCTCGAAAAGCTCGACTCGAGCTCGAAATAGCTCGAGCTCGAGCTGAGCTCCAGTCGAGCCGGCTCACCATGCTCATGAGCCGGCTCGGCTCACCTTACACCCCTAGTTGTGTGTGTCTCTGTCCCTTCATTATTTGTCGGAACAACTCCTCCTGCCGGAGCTTGGTGCGCCATCCTGGTGTCCGAATTTGGGTTCCGGTGTTCTCCCTCATCAGCGCCTACCAGATTGTGTTTCAGCTTTTTAGTGTTGCGATTGGGGGTCACCACCAGTGGTGGTGGTGTTGTATCGACGTCCGCCTCCTCCATGCACGGAGGCGGCGCAACGGCAGCCGGTAAGAGCCGACGCCGATAACGGCTCTTTGGTGCCGACAAGGCGTGCCCAAAGGCACGCTGCCTGAAATAAAGAGAAAGAAAGGTAAAAACTTTCGGCCACTTTTGTGTTAAAGCATGCTCTCCACTAAGGCTAGAGAGAGAATTTATGAATACCAAATTGTCCTTTAAGATATGTATATTTCGTAAAGTGTTTTTTACATTGTCACTAGTCATTTGGTCTAACGGTATCAGTCTTTCACTATTATTTCAAAAAGTGTTTTATACATTAATTTCAAATATATAACTATTATTTCGCAAAACAGGAAAAGAACTTTGGGAAATATTCTTTCCTCGGGTGAAAGAAAAGAATATATTGGCAAAAGGTCGCATTGAATTAGAGAACAGGAATATAACTGGGACATTGAACTGAGTTTGGTTGGTTGTTGAGAATAATTACTTCATTTTGGGGTACACCGATTACTAAATTTAATTGGATAGTGAACTTATTTTACTATACTCGATCTCGAATCAAAATGAAACTCGGTGCTATATAATTATACGATTATTATATATTAATTGATTGCAATCGGTCAAGACCAGAGTACCGCAGAGGGAATATCATGCAAACCCTCGTGAAACTCGGTGCTATATAAATTTGGGCTACCAAC
The DNA here is from genome assembly GCA_019426215.1 of Buddleja alternifolia. NCBI lineage: Eukaryota > Viridiplantae > Streptophyta > Magnoliopsida > Lamiales > Scrophulariaceae > Buddleja > Buddleja alternifolia. The sequence goes on from CM033398.1 coordinate 39,224,750, forward strand.
CAATCAGCCGGTTACTTTTGTTTTTTCGCAAGTAAAAAAATAAATAAAAAAATTAGACTCAAGTTTAGCTTATAGTATATATGTTCAAATTCAAGAACATTTGTACAACAAATATGATGATTCCTCGTTAGAAGACACTGGAAAAAAAAATATCAGTGACAGGATATTAAGTGACAATTTCATAATTATCACTAATTATAATTTTGTAGTGATAATAATTTTTGTTTTGTCACAAAAATAAGTTTTACATGTTTAATAGTGATAAAGAATTTTTTGTGACTATTGACAATTAGTGACAACAATTATAACTGTTATTCTAATTGTATTGTCACTAATTTTTTTAATTTTTTTGGTATATATATTATTATTAAGTTGTCACTATACATGTGTCACTAATTTCACAATTTTAAAAGAACTCGTGTAGTTACAAACTCTTATTGCGATAAATTCAGTATTATTGTCACATAAAGCGGGAGCGAGGGCGGAGCGAATGTGGGAGCGAGAGCGTCAAAATCTGAAATTACTTGATGCGGGAGCGCCTTAGAGCATGTGTTGATATAATAATTTTTTTAATAATTGTTATCAACTGTTCCACCAAATAATTTTTAGATATATTTTGATACAATTATCTCATATTAAAATAATTACTTGTTCAATTTTAAAAATACAAGATGATGTGGTTGTCTTTTTCGGTAGGCTTATAAAAATATTTGTGTACGATGAAATGAAAAGGATTAAGATTATTAAAGCAATCTTATTTGTGGGCTCCAACTCTTGACTGTAAAGGACACTAAAAATTCAAATTCAATGTTACAAGTTACAGTTTTTGCATTTTCACAAAATCTATATATGTAGTTTCACTCTGTTTAGTTTTAAGGGCAACTTTGTTTTACTTATTTTGGCAAATGAAATAATTTTCATTGAATGTATATAAACTATAAGATATGAGTTATATATCAAGGTTATTATTTCAAGTGTGGTCCATATATAAAGTTTAGTGTGAGAATTAAGAATTTTAAGAGCGTGATAGAGCGAAGCTCTCGCTCTTAAATCGCAAAGCGAGCTCAGACCGCTAAAGCGTCAACTCTATATGGAGGATTATGTGATCTAGTTTATCACTCATTATGTATATCTAATCACAACTTTAGCATTATCACTTTAAAATTTATCACTAATATTATTTTTTGTCGTGCTGATATCAATAAACATAATAATCCATTAAGGACTCATTTGGTTCAAAGGATGGGATTGGAATAATTAAATTGATGAGAAAGGATTACTCTGCTCACTATCAAGGGAGCATGATTAATCAACTGTTTGTGGTGCAGGATTGGAAGTTGGATTTTAACCAACAACTTATCCAGTTTAAATTTATCAAATGTTTGGTTCATATGACAGAGAGATTGATAAGTAAAATTACAAAAATAACCATATTTGTTGAAAAGGATAGATGGAAAGGTATTTTTCTGCCAACATCACCCATATTTTGTATTATGCGTGAATGAGTTGAGTTTGGTTTGATTATTAATCGAGCCAAACTCAAAAAATATTTAATCGAGTTGAACATGAGTCGAGCTCGATAATATATTTTTTGTATATATGTAATAAATTTTTTTACTAATCGAGCCGAGCTTCAAAACTAATTACGATTTTTAATCCGTTCGAAGAAAAATGACACAATAACAAAAATAATATAAAGTCAATATACCAAATAATTCGTCTAGAAAACGAAATGCCACATAAGCCAATAAGTATTGCGAATAATGTGCAAAGTAAATGGGGAAAATTATGGCAAAGGGAGTATGAAGTTTTCAAATTTATAAAGACACAATAATTTTTAACTATTTAGATAGAAGGGATTGCTAAACATTAAAAAAATATTAGAAGGCCAATTATAATGCAAAATCAACTCATTTTACACCTATTATTTTCTTTTCTAACAAATGACAAATTTTGCATTTAATAATTTATTTTATCACTAATTTCTTAACAAATCACCCATCACATTGAATAAGAAATTCAGCATTAGTAGAAAAAAATTGTACAACACCTCTGAAAAACTTAAAAGTAATTGAAACGATCATAATTTAAGGCCTTTAACTGTTTAGCTTGACTCATTTTAATTTAAAAGTCTTATACTTTCTTCTTCTAGCATCTTCAACCCCACTACGAGTCTCTTTTCTAAACATATTCATGTAGGTGGTTATTCCAATTAAGAGAGTGTCAAAATCAGGGAGAAACGTTTATGTATGATGATTCGATGAACCATACAATTAAATGTTTTAATTATTTTTCTATCATAATATGAAGTATCATATGATTAATCAAGCATTCTTTGCCGAAGTAATTTAAATATACTTAATTGCAATGTTTAATATTTTATTTGTTGTTAATCTCTTATTTCTGTTGCATGATTGCAGCTTGATATAAAATCGTTATTTGTAAAAATAAAGTAAAAACTTTATTCAATGTAATTTTCAATTATCTTAAAGTGTTATAGATTTGTTTATAATATATGACAAAAGATTACTTATATTTTTTTCATCAATCGAATGCGCAACATTGTTAAAAATAAAAAAATAAACGTCAACTATTGATGAACAGAACATTAATGATTGGAGAATATGTATTTTTTTCAGAAAAATTATGGAATAGATAATACATATTTCATTGAATTTGGTATTTTAGTAATTTGAAAAATTTAGGAATCCTTTATCCCTAATTAATTAAAAAAACCTTCCTATTTCGTTAATAATAATTTTCTCAAGTAAATATTATAAAGTCAATGTACTTTTTCGAATATAATATAAAGTCAATATTCCCACCTAAATGGCTAAATATGTGGGATTTTATTAGTTGAAGGGTAATATTGTCTTTTGTCAACAAATTTAAGGGGTACAAAAGTCAGCTAAAGTTTTTGGTTTACCATGTGGGTGGGATTATTTAATCTCACCCTTTTGTTAAGGATATGCTATCCATAGAATTAAAGATATAGTCATGGACCTTGCATCAATATAGAGTTTTGGACACTTACACCAAATATTTGATCCATTAGGACTATTTAGTTAATCAATGAAACCAAACATTTCTAATTTCTAAGAGATAAAAGACATGAATTAGATAATAATTACTTCATTACCGACAATACACTCACAACAACAATTTAATTCTTACATAGAAACAAAAATAAATTCTCCTAAATTCATTGGAATATAATTAAATTATAGAACACTAATACCTAACAATAATTCGTCATCTTTCCCACTGTCACTCTATTTTCATTGCTGATTTACCACATTTTCTTCAAATCAGCATTTATTTTATTAACCAAAATAAATTAAAATAAAAAATACTTAACCTCATTTGCACAATTGTTTCTTGAATCCAAGCTTCTCATTTTCCAAATCATACTCAATGTACAAATTCTGCTGCTGATAATTACCCAATATTATCGCCGGACCCGGCCCGACTCCGCTGCCACCGCCGGATCCATTGCCCGACACTATCGTCATGCAAATTACCGATTCATCCAAGAACGAAAAGTAATCCCCTAATGGTAAAACCATTTTTGCTCCTCCTTTGAAATGGAATATTAACTGCGGTAAAATTACTGAATTTTCACCTGAAACATTGAAACAGGGCCTTAATCCTGATTCATTTTCCACCTCCCTCGCTCTGCTGTAAATTTTTCCGACTTGCTTTTCAAACTCTTCCGCCACCAATTCAAATATTTTACTCTCCATGAAACTGAAGGTGGTGCCGGAATCCACAATCGTGCCGCCGTTGCCGTCGGAATCCGCCACCAGAAACTTGTACGGAGCTTTTACATTCACGCCACCGACGGTAATTTTTCGAAGAGTCACGTAATAGTAATCTTGAAATGTCGGATCTGAAGAGATAGGATTTTTCCGAAACGGAGTGTAGCTGATTCCGGCGGTGGCGGCGCCGCCGCCGCCGCTGACTAAAACTAGATCGCTACTAACCGGCGCGTCGTCGAACCGGTGGGAGACTAGACAATATGAGAATTTCTTTAGACCCATCTGAACCGGTAATGACTCCGGTCCACGGCCGAAACCGGCAATGCCGGACGGCTGCCTGGATGAAAAAAGTGAACAGCCGAACATGAAATTATTTACTGTTTTTTTTGGGAAGGTTAAGGTTTCGGATAGTAATAAACCGGTGGTTGAACCGGAACCGTACTGGATTATATACGGAGGACAGGCTTCAGTGCAGGTGGCTGAATTTTTGGTACAGTTCGTGCAGTGGGCATTTGGGAATACCCAATTACATTTCGGGTTTTTGCAACCCACGATTTTGGAAGAGGAGGATGATTTTGGTATGAAGGTGGATATGTTGGCAGAATTGACGTTTACGAAATTGCACGAACTGCAGGAATAGCGGTGTGTGCATGGGGACCACACTAGGCTACTTCCGGTGTCCATGACGAAGGACAATGTCTGCGGCGGCGTCCCGAGGCGGAGAGAGATGGAGTAGCCGCCGTAGCCGCGGGGGAAGAGTGGCACTTTGGTGGTGGAAATGTTGGTTTTGGGATGTTTGAGCTGATGGGCTCTGGTGGCGGATGCGGTGGCGAGGTGGTTGAGCCTCTGCCATGGGTTGGTGGTGGGCGGCGGTGCTACGGCGGTGGGTGAGAGGGAGAGGGTGGTAGTGTAGGCGTAGCAATGACCAAAAAGAGAAATGAGAGAGAATAGGAGGAGAGTAGGGGAAGGCATTTGGGGAAATTTTGGGAATGAGAAAGTAGTGTGTGGAGGTAAAAAGACAGGCCAATTATCTGTACTCGGGATTTTTTTTTTTTGTAGCGAGTTTAGTATAGGCCTTTAGTACTTTATGTGCGACTTTAAAGATAAAACGACAACGGATGAATCTTGGTGACTTTAGTATACATATCTCTTCCTTCGTGTATATGTTCATATAGGGCTCATATTTTATTCACATGAAGGGTGTAGATTTTTAGAGACTTCATAAACGACAACCGATGTACAAGAAATGTCTGGAGTTTGTGAGAAAAATCTATGTTATATTCAGTCCAATTCTTTTATAATTTTTCTCTTACACACGATAAAACTTATTATGTGCCATTTCTACACATGTAACAGAAATAGACATATAACATATAGTAGGACCATTAAATCCTATCTTCCGTAGAATTATTGGAGTTTGTGAAAATCTTGTTCGATTGGAGCAAAGGAAAAGAGCAAGTGCTCTTGCTTCATAATAAAACAAGCCATGAAGAACTTTATTGAGGTTCTTTGTGCATTATTAAAAGTTATTGGGACATTTGGCCCCAGTCATTTGAAGCAAAGCAAGATAAAAGAATCACTTTAGAAAAATGTTATTAATTTATTTATTTTTGATAGGTTATTATTTACTGTGATGTTATTTAGAAAAATGGTACACAAGATTTGAACCGTTTATAGTGAGCTTCGTTGATGGCAAAAAGAAAATGTTGGATTCGGGCCCACTTAGCCGTTGGGCGATAAAGTGTACGTTGCAAATAAAATTTCAATTGTCAACCTACATACGAGTAATGCAATTTGCTTAGCCAATCAATCTAAGCTACTTTTAATTATTTTTCTAAATAATTGGTATCTCTACAAACAAATTAAAAATATTAATTTTTTTTTTTGTCTTCTTTCATTTCTTAACTGAATTATTCATTTCTATTGCAGATTTTTGTTTCAAGTTCTTAATGCAAATTGGTTTGAACTATTTTTTTTCCATCACATTATTTCAACAACTTCAAAGTTTAGTTCTTTCTGGACCATGCACTACCTTTTCTCCTCAAACTATTATAATATGAGATTTCCACAAATTGATATATATATAGATATATATTATATGGATGGAATATCCAACATAATACAAAAATGGGAAATCTATAATTATATTTCCTTTCAGAATAGTTATTTTATAACCCTAAGGCAACTTGAATATGGAGTAATTTCAATCCAAATTATGTGTTGTGTGGGACATGTACGTACGTGGTTCTTTAGGATCAATGTGCACATAACAAAAAATATTGCACAATTATGTAATTGTGCATAATTGTAGAATCAGGGACGGAGCCAGGATTTCCAGTGAGGGGGCGAAATTGTTGTGATTTAGTTATACATTTTTTTTTGTTAAATAGACGAAGGATTCAAGGGGGGTGCGGGGGGCTTACCCCTCGCGGTACCGTACGCTATATTTATGGGGAAAAATCTAATAAGGAACTAGGTTCAATTATAATAATATAGAGGATAATTATGTCATTGAGGGAGGGGGGGGGGCAAAATAGATATTTTGAAAATTTTATGGGTAGTAATGAAAAAAAAATGAAGGGGGCGAAAATGGATATTTTGAAAATTTTATGGGTCATAATAATAAAAGAAAAAATTGAGGGGGGCGGTGGCACCCTCCAGCCCCTCCCCCGGCTTCATCATTGTGTAAAATACTTACAGGTTATGGAGTAAACCAATTTGAAAATCGCAAGAAAAAATGCCTATGACTACTTGAACCGGACTTTGAGTTGTTATTTACAAAGTGGCAATATTAATTTGCTTTTGGCAAAAAATCGCACCTTTACAATTTCAGCAGAAATTAGTGGTAAAAGAACTATAAACTCTCCTTGATTACCATGAAATTTATAAGAGGAGCGCTTCGTGGGCTCTCTCTGGGCTCAACTACTGGGCCAGAAAACTGGGTCAGGCTAGACTACGAACTACATTAGGCCCAATCAAACGAAAAGACCAAAAAGACCTCCAATGTACCGTGGAATTACGTTCCTTGTCCCTGGATATATCCGCAAATTGAACCCAATCCGACTTCTTCACTCTTTCCTATCAACGGTGTACAACTACGACGGCGGACGGCGGAGCACCACCACCACCGGCGAAACTAGGTTAAATTTTTCTCTCTATTTCTCAAAAATCGTAACATTTACATTCAATCGCTGCTAAACTTACTCCTTTTATCAGTTTTAATTATTTAATACTCATCAAAGGTTCTGAATACAGTTTTTGTATTTGCTTTTCTGAATTTCGAGCTGAATTTAATGTTTTCTCGGCCGCGTGATTAGCTAGGGCAATCAAAAGTGTAATTACGGCGCTTCATGAAATTGGAGTGGAATGGCGAACTATTCGGGTAGAGGAGCCCCCAATAACGGGTCTGTTTATGTATGTAACTTGCCTTTTGGGACTGATGAGGATATGTTGGCTGAACACTTTGGTACAATTGGCTTGCTAAAGGTATGGCTCCTCATGAGCTATTGTTTGTAATTTTATTACGACTTTGTGTTGAAGAAATAGTAAGTCGAGATTGGGTCGAGGATCACTCTTTCTTTAAAACTTTATTTGCACTTTTTACTGCTAAGTATCAGCAAATAAATCTCTCAAGATAAAACAAGCAATTATATTCAAATAGAAGAATATGAATATACTTGAATAGAGCAGATTTTTAGAAAGGAAAAATTGTAATGTAATTCAAGATGCCAAAATTGGTGGACGGATTTAGTATTTATAGACTTAGATAGGTCATTTAGAACGATTGCGTTTCTTCATTGAATAGCCGTGACTGTTAATTTCAAACGTTGCATCAAGTCAGAGGTGACTCTTGACTCGTCGTCTCTAACAGTCGCATTTCAGATGAACAGACAAGGCAAGTCGACTTGACTTAAAATATTTTTCAACAGTTCACTAGACTTGACTCAAGCTGAGTTCAATACTTGACTCAACTCAAGGTGAGTTTAGTCAATGACTTAACTTCCAGCACTTGACTCGACTCAAGTTCAGTCATTGACTTAACTCTCAACACTTGACTCACCTCAAGGTGAGTTTCAGTGCTCAACACAATTGTTCTAAGTAAACTTCTAGCAAAAATATATATACCACGACCACCGACGGCACGCGAGCACACTGGCCACGGCCAGCATCGGCCTCGACCGCGGTCCGCTGGTTGCGGCACGTGCAACGCGGTCGACCGCATCGCACCGGGCGTGGGTGATCCCTCCACTCCTTTTGGCATTTCAATTTAAGTATTTAAGGAAGTACATTAATTATGTACCTACTTCAACTTCCTTACTTTTTGGGATAAGGAACTTCCTCATAAATGTTCCAAACAAGTTCTATTTAAAAACACTTGTTCTACACAAACATATTTTACGAAAATTCCAACACTTTGCATTTTGCCGGAAAGCAAGTAAATTCTGGTTATTTATCATGATGTTTAGTGATTTCTGTGTTTGCTTGACGCATAATATGTTCATATACAACTATACATTGCATAATTACTTTGGGGTATAGGTTTTACGAAATAGCCAATAATTGGAAAATGCCGTTAAACCAGTCCATCGTTATTGTGTTTGCGCATTTTCCATGTGTGTATATGTATGTGGACATGCATTATTTGGTCAGTGGCTTTTAGACTGAAGCGTGCTGCTCCACAGAAAGACAAACGAAGTGGGCGTCCCAAGATATGGATATACCATGATAAAGTGACAAATGAGCCTAAAGGAGATGCCACAGTCACGTATGAGGATCCGCCTGCTGCTTTAGCTGCTGTCGAATGGTTCAACAACAAAGATTTCCAGGGAGCCACAATTGGTGTTTTTATGGCAGAGTCGAAGAATAAAGACGAGCCGGAAAGTCATACTGCTGATCAAGTTATAACTAGTGATCTTAATGAACTGGAGGAAGGAGTTATGGATGGGAATGGTGCGGGTGGAAGAGGTAGAGGTCGAGGTGATGCAGTGGGGAAACCATGGCAACAGGAGGGAGATTGGTCGTGTCCGAATACAAGGTCTGTGATTTGATTATTGGTGAGCAGCTCTTTCTTGCTCTTTTACTGATCTTTTCATGGTTCTTCTAAAAACTGGTTGTGTGAATAGTGTCTTATACTTTGTGGTGGAAACAGTTGTGGCAATGTAAACTTCGCGTTTCGAGGTGTGTGCAATCGCTGTGGAACTGCACGTCCGGCTGGAGCCTCTGGTGGTGGTGCTGCTGCAGGTGGCGGTCGAGGAAGGGGCCGTGGTGGCCATGATTTAGGAGGCCCTACTCGTTCAGTTGGTGCTAGTGGAGGAGGTCTTTTTGGTCCGAATGATTGGACTTGTCCAATGTAAGAATGTGCATGTTTGCTAATCTTCCTCCGATTCCCTTATATTAAAAAGTTTTCTATCCTCATTCACATGGTGCTGTTTGGTTTACTTGGTTTGAGTCTGAATTATATGAGTGATAACTCGTTTTTCTTTTGTTAGCTTAATTGTTTTCTTTTTGGACTACAATCTACCAACTTTTTTTTAAAATTTGAGCACAGTATTCCATTAACCTAACTAGGTTTCTAGAGAATCATATCATTTGAAATATATTTATAACATATTTAATCAAAAAAGATATGTAAAACATATGTAGTAATCATACTTTACTTGGAAAAAATAATAAGACTTTAAGAGGCCTCTCCAGAGGGGATAATCAATGTGGCAGATGAATTTATTGTGAACGGTGCATATTGAATACAACTGTTGAAATCTAAAAGTTAGTTATCATTCCATTCACTATAGATCTAAAATATTGCTAGTTCATAACTCTTGTGACTTCGAGCTTCTGTGAATGTAGAGATGTACATCTCTTTGGAACTCAGAGTCTGTAGGAAAAGACACCTTAGAATCTATTTTCACCTACTGCTAATGTTGATTGCATGGGTATTTCAGTGCTTAATTTATGGCTATGGAAGTCTCTGCTCAGGTTTGCATAATTGTGCGGATTGTTATATGTACATTGATTTCGCAATGGCTTAACTGTGACCCATGAATTGTAATTTTCATTTATTATGTCAAATTTGTGACATAGTTTGCTAGTCGTAGTCCGTGTGGGGATTTGATTATAAAACTAATTCTCATGTGGAATGAAGATGTATCACCCCAAAAAAATGTGGAAAGAAGATAAAATCTGGGTTTTATTTGGAAAAGCAACATGTATCTTACTGGTTGGTGCTGGGATCTCATCTTTTGTATGGACTTCTGAGAAAGGTTGCAGAGATACAATGATTTTTCTATGATAATCATTTTAGTATAGGTTATCCTAGCAATATTATGCTGTGAAGGAAAGAAAGCTTGGGGTGACAAGTAGTTCGTTCATTTTGTGTGCAAAAAATAGTAGTCATTTGGTTTTGATTGATTTATATGTTGACATATTACATTGAAGCTGGTCTCTAATAGTTCTTCATCATGGTATCTTATGCCCTGGTTCTCGATAATGCAAGTATGAATATGTAGGCTATTATTGATTATCGTCAATAGTGATGGCTTGTCCTATACAATTTATACATTATAGTGGTTCTCATGGTCTCTGTGTTCATATACTTGCAGCATATTTTTTTATCTGCCTATTTACTTTGTTGGTGAATCGTTGATACAGGTGTGGAAACATTAATTGGGCAAAGCGCCTGAAATGCAACATCTGCAATACTAATAAACCTGGAACTAGTGAGGGAGGTGTGAGGTATGTAGATTCGGATTTTATATTTTTAAATTTAAGCAGGAGGTATTTAAAGTTCTCCTTCAAGGATCTTCGGATGGGTTTTTGAATTTTCTATTATCTATGACAAGTATGTTCCAGCAAAGTATACGGAAACGGATGATTACATATATTGCCTTTTCTCTACCTCTCAATTTAACTTTCCTTTTTCTTGATTTTTATTTGGGTTGGAAGGTGAATGAGAGAAATTTTGGCATATGGTACTTTTTCTCTTTATAAACATGCATATGGTTCTTAGCTGAATGCTGATCTGGGTCAATATTTTTACTTTTCCTTTAGAGGAGGACGTGGTGGAGGCTACAAAGAACTAGACGAAGAAGAAATCGAAGAGACAAAACGGCGCAGGCAAGAGGCTGAAGAAGTAATTCCAACTCTCTCAAGAAATATAATATGATATATACAATGATCTAAGGCAATAATTAAAGTGTTCTGTGTGATCTCAGGATGATGGTGAAATGTACGATGAGTTTGGCAATCTAAAGAAAAAGTTCCGGGCAAAAACACAGCAATCTGACACAACTCTAGGAGTTCCTGGTGTTGGACGTGCAGGATGGGAAGTTGAGGAACTAGGTATCTAATTTGGATTATTTTTTATTGTCCTATGCAAACACTTTGATTGAACGTTTACAACATTACTTGTTGGTGATTATTAGTAATCACATTGGGTGCGACGATTATGTTTGAGTGTCCCATCTTGGACCGAGACTAATGGAGCTGGTTCACCCTACACTGTTGGATTGGAGTTGGTGAGATGGTTTTTACGGCTCCCTTACAATCAATGGTGTTAAATGGACAGACTCAATTGGTTTTGGTCCACCCACGAATTACCCCACCCCTCAAAAAAAAAATTTAAAAATAACTCTATCCAGTGGAAAGTGGTTTTGAACTTTGACAATGGTGTTGACAGGTGCAGGTGAGAGGGATAGAAGAGAAAGAAGTAAGGACAGAGGAAGAGAGCGCGATGATAGGGAGAGGGACAGACATCGAAGTAGAGAACACGATAGGCAAAGAGAGAGAGATCGTGGTTATGAATATGATCGAAACAGAGATTATGGGCGCGAAAGAGAACGCGATAGGGATCGCAGCAGGTATCGCAGTTGAGTATGTAAGCATATGAGAATATTTGTTATCTACTGGAATTTTTGGACTAAAATGTGCTCCGATTTGTTAAGTAGGGATTTATCTTATATATTGGCATTTAATAATTAAAGAAGTTAAACTTTGTTTTTCATGCTTTGGTTACTGAATTTCGATTGCAGCCCGTAAAAGATTGACCGAATTCTAGCTATATATAATCATATTTTGATCTGTGGTCTTCCTGAATTCCTCTCATTTCGCTCTACCAAATTATTTTTGCAAATAGAATTTTTTTTTTTTTTTTGTTGCCTACCACAGTATCCCGGACATTGTCGGACTAATCTGTTGGTCGACCAGGGTTGCACACCTGGCCTGGTGGGTGAGTCTCCCAACGGGGGTAACTGCGTACACAAGGAATCGAATCCGAGACCTTGCTTAAGCGGAACCAAGTTGCTTACCACTTGGACCAACCCCGTTGGTAATAGATAAATATTGAAATCAGTATATTATCATATAAAGTTATGGTGATAAAATTGTGAAGGGGGTGACATATAACATTATTTGATTGAAAATTATGTAACGTGTGCACATATCATGTGTGTGTGTGCGCGCATCTTTATTTTTGTTTTAGTTCACATAGTTGATGGAAACAACATCAGTAGGTGGACAAAATTTTGGTTGGATCTCATGGTTATTATTTAAATTTGCTAAATCATAACATATCTTGTTCATGATCAACAATGCACCATAAACATATATATAATTAGGGAGTAGAAAATCTATTGACAGAATCAGATGTGTTTTTTTAGCTTATCAAATGAAACTATTGGTAATTTTTATCTGTATAGTAGAGATATTTTGATTGCTTCAAGAATCTTGTGGATACAAAGAGATACTGTATCATCTTATATCTGGGAAATAAATTGAATATCATATCTTGAACAATTAAAATCTTTACTAAGATACAGTTGCAAGCTAAGCCCAGCTAGATGCATAATTATTTTAATTTTTTGTAGATTGTTGTTTGAGTATATTTGGTTTCCTTTTGGAATATCTTTTATATTTTAATGCCATTGTAAATTAAAAACAAAAGAACAATTTAATTTTAGCAATTTAAATGTCTTTTAGTTGTGTAGTAGTAATACTTGTTGTCTCATATATATAATGGGAAAATTTTACTTTAAACTTAAAAGGATTCCGTCCATTTCAAATTTAGTATTATTGGAATTTCAGTTGTACTTTTGGTCCCATAGAAATCAAAAAACTGTTGTTTTGGTCTCAACCGTCAATATTTTGATGGAAAAAAATAGAGTGTTTCACGCGCCATTAAATCTCAGAAACATACAAAAATAAATTTAAAATTCAATAATAATTATTAAATAACTCAATAAAAAAGAAAAAGAAAAGAAAATGAAGAAACAACGTTGACTTCTTCTTCTTTATCGCACCACCACCACCACCACCCAATCGCACTTTCGCCGCTACTAGCCAACACCCTCAACCTTTGCCTCTCGAGTGGACTCCCCCATCGAATCACCTTCGTCGACCACCGTAAAGCCTCAACCCAGATTGCCCGACCTAAACCTAACAAAAACCCACAACTTAGTTTGCATCGGCTTCTCTTCAGACGACTGCACTAGGGAGGCACTACCGAGGGGCGGGCGACGGGTTTTGAGGGTGGGTTTTCAGGTGGAATGCAGGTGGGGCACTGACGGGGTGGGGGCGAGGCGATGGGATTTGAGGTTTGATTTTTTTTCCCTCTAAATGTTTTCTTTATTTATTTTTTTGTTTTGTTTTATTTTTTGAATAATTCAAAAATTAACAATGCGTGAATATCACACATTATTTTCTGTTCATTTTTTAACTTTTAGAACCAAAAGTTCAATTATAATTACAACAGAACTAATTTTGAAATTGTTGAAGCTCTATAGAATAGAATAGGATCAGAAGTGAAATTTTCTCTATTATAATATTTGGTGAGAATGTTTCTATCTGATCAAATAATTAATTGCGTACGATGGACAGATTGAAATTAGAGTTTCCCGACAATTCGAAGGCGATGAAGTGACGAGAATGGAGAATTTAATGTGGACATAACATTGATTCAATGTTTACACTGACAATATAATGATTACACTTTTTCGCTTGATTTATGCTCATTTGACTGATTGATATGTTTACAATTTCTTGAGAAATGGAGAAAATAAATACTCCATCCTACGCTATTTCCTACTTTGCCCTTCCTTCTATTTGCACTTTGTATGAATTATAGGGATGTTGGGAAGGAAAAAATAAAGTACGGATTTTCTATAATTGTATTTTGACATAAAATCAGCATTTATGTCAAATTTGTTTTCTTATTAACATAGCCACCATATCATTATCTTATGTTCTAACAAATTACATTAGTAATGGATTTTCTATCTTGAAAAGAAAATTATGGAATTATTTTCATTTTCCTCTTTCACATTTTTTAATACTTACTTTTCACTTTATCAAATCACGCTCGTATTTTTTCTCTCTCTCACATTTCCTTCACAAATCCACATTTTCGGCAATTAATATGGTGCTATAATTGAATAAAATACAATGTCTTAAGCTTCATAGGCTCGTGCACATTTTAAAACCCATTTTGTATATTTTTAACTTTTTTTGTTGATTTTATCAATTTTACTTATCAATATATTTAATTGATATAATATTATCCATTATATATTATTCACACAATCATTACTTTTAACAAACTCAATCATTTTATAAGTCATCAAATCATCAATTCCAACAACTTGAAAAAAAAAACAATATGCCTATAACTTTAAATTAAAAGTGATGATTAAGTAAAAATGGACCTCCACATGTGTATTAATATACATATGAGGTGAAGATTAAGTCTGCAATACCTATTAAATATGACAAGTGAAAATGCTGGCGACTAAATACAAATGGTTTAATAAAGGGTCGGATGCCTTGTAAATTTTGAGTCTATTGGGTTCCTCAGGACAGGGAAATTACTTGCACATATATAATAAAATTGATGATTACATTCTAATGCATAACCTAATACAATAATTAAGGGGTATTTATAAGTTATGGAGTGTGTTCCTCAAGTAAGATCGTATACTAATTGGTGTTATCTCTCAAATCCATACATGAGTATTCGTGGAGTTCTTAAGTGACACCGTCCACTTGGGTTGGTCGTGTCGATCCAAATACCTTTCTAATTTCCAATGATTTGGTAAGAACAATAATGATTGTGATAACTCATATAATTATCAATAGTAGGGTAAGAATTAAACAAACTTCAAACAAGAGACTTGGATAAGGTGGTCCACAGCGAGATAACAAAAACTTGGACAAAACTATCCGGCCGGAAGAAGCACGTGAGATCTTCCATTGTAAAATAGTATTGTATCTTGTGTTGCATGTCATGCATGACCGACAAATCTATACTATTATATATTTGAAGGGGGTGTGAGACCCACAATTGTTCAATTTTGACCAAATGGTGAATTCTTAGAATTTTGAACTAATTTTATTCTCTACAAAATTTTCTTTTGCCAATTAATATATTAAATTTTGAAATTTGAAGTCAAATACAATCTTGTCTAGAATTTATGGTAAATTTGACTTTTCCTAAACCATTCACCCTTCTTTTGAATGGGGTAAGTATGACGTTTTTTTTTTATTTCTTTAAATTATATGATTGGTTAGATAATAAAATACTAAATATAATTTTATTATAACCTTTTCTTATTAATAGCAAGACATTGTGGAATTGTTTAAGTTACCAAACTTAATGTAATGAATCCACCTATAAAATGAGGAAATATTATGCATATTATGATAATTGTTCTATATGGAAAGAAGCAAAGGCAATCGACGAATTACACGAATTACAGCCATAATTGATTCGATACTTTCCATAAAGAATAAATTAAAGTTGTTTTCCATAATTAAATTTATTAATTGATTACACCAATCTTAATGTGAAATACCTTTATACGTATATATATAAGTACATTCTTCCTAACCTACAATTCTACATAATCTATGGTTTTACTGCATAATCTTGATTCCAACTTTGTCATTCATGTATTAGGGTAAGGGTAGTGTTCAATATCCAATTCTTTCTATTAATTATACACAGTAAATTATCTAAAATTAAATTGTGTTTTTTTTTTTTGGCATGATGAATCCATCTATAAAATGAGGAAATATTATGCATATTATGATAATTGTTCTATACGAAAAGAAGTAAAGGCAATCGAATTACACAAATTACTGCCATGATTGATTCAATACTTTCCATAAAAGAATAAATTAAAGTTGTTTTTCATAATTAAATTTATTAATTTGATTACGCCAATCTTAATGTGAATTACCTTTATAAGTATATAAGTACATACTTCCTAACCTACAATTCTACATAATCTATTGTTCTACTGCATAATTTTGATTCCAACTTTGTCATTCATGTATTGGGATAATGTTCAATATTCAATTCTTTCTATTGATTATACACAGTAAATTATCTAAAATTAAATTATGTCTTTTTTTTTTTTTTTTGCATGTTCTAAGCTTTAAGTAGATTTCTAAGACCCGTATAAATTTTGTATAGTTGCATGCATTGTACATTCTAATTTCTTTCGTGAATTGAGATGAAAACATATTTCTTATATTCTCATTATAATAGATGTAGTTTTAATATTTTTATTTATTAGTATTAATATTAGTATTTCTTTTTTTCTTAATCGACCTAACTCGAAGATCTGAAGGCGATTGGAATTCAGGCTCAATCAAGTGAGTATTTTCTCCCTTCATGTCGCAGGAAGCATGCTTCATCCCTTTCTATCTATCATTTTTGTATCAGATTTATATGGGTAATTCATATGTCTATACATATTTATAAGCCTATAATTAATTTGTTTTTGATTTTATGTCATTCGTTTAGAAAGTGTAGGACATGTATGCTTCGACCGCCGGTACTTCTAAATAATTGTTTAGAATGTAGGGTTTAATTTATAATAAATTAACTACTCTCTCTCCCCATCTCTTTCTAAACCCTACCCTTATTTTTCTTCTATATTCCTCCACCGACGATGACTTGGTTGCTTCACCACTGTTACCACCACCATCGTCGGCGGGTTGGGTTGGAGCACTCTTCTTCAACTTGTACATCACATCTTCAAATCTGACGAGACGGCTATGGATCTAACGAGACAGAGACAGATCTGAAGAGATGAAGACGGGTGATGCATAAGTTTTTATATAGCGTTTTAGTTTTTTTGCTTAGTATTTTATTTTCTCTCTCGTATGAGAGTTTGTTTTCTCTCTCGAATGAGAGTTTTATCTCTCCTTGAATAGGAGTTGCACAAGAATTTTCTTGTATTCGGTTGTGAGTTCTTAAGATTTGTTATCTTCAAAAACTTGATAGTTAGTGTTTCAGATGTTCTTACTACATCGTTTGAGTCGATATGAATTGTATTGTTCCAAGCGTTGTAAACTTTCGATTGAACGATATATAAAATCAATTTTTCTTCAAAAAAATAAATTGTTTAGAATGTTAAATCCTTCTAATATTTCTGTTAATTATTTTCCAATTATATTATTTGAAGAAAAATTAATGAAGGATTTGTGGGTATTTTGTAGAGTAGTATGGAAATTAAAAATTGGAAAAAGATATGATTCATTTTCTATGAAAACCTGTCTTTCATAACCATGATATGCACTTTTTTTTCATTTGCTTAGTGACTCTAAATTTTGGGGAAATTACTATTACCCATTCGAATTTTGTGGATTTTTACACTTTTTCAAACAATCTTTTTTTTTCCCACACTTTTTTCTCCCAATTCCATGGTTTTTACACTTTTTTATATATTAGCATATTTCGACGGAATATTCCTCCAGAATTTCAACGCTTGCGGCAGTGTGAGATAAAAAAGTGTAAAAAAAAAATTGGATAAAAAAGTGTAAAAGAAAATTTTTAAACTTCACGGGTTGAAATTTCGGCTGAATATTCCGCCGAAATATGCTAATATATAGAAGTGTGTAAAACCCATGAACTTGAGATAAAAAGTGTAAAAAAAAATTGTTTGAAAAAATGTAAAAACCCAAAAAGTTCGGATGGGTAATGGTTTTTACCCCTTAAATTTTTCTATAGAGATTTGGGAGGTCCTAGGACTTGCTCAAGGTGATCACAATAGCTTATGTATTGTACTCATGTGAAATACACTGTATATAAATGATTGTTATTATATTGAGACTTGAAATAGTAGTATCCCCTAAAAATTACTCATAGATTTCATGAAAAATTGATGTTTGGTTTGATAATAGTATGTATTTGTCAATGAATTGCTAATTAAACTTTGTTTTGTTGGTATCATGGATTCAATTTGAGTTGCCTTAATATTATGTTGCTATTATAATTGTCCTCTTGGCAGTTCTGGGATATAAAAAGTTTGATCTCAAAATTGTAATTTCCATTTTTTTTATCACTTTTAACAACTGCAATTTCCATTGAAAGAAGTATTTTGTACGAAGAATATTGCTATTATGATTTGCTTTGTGTAAAATATTTTTTTCTAATTAAATGTGCTATGAGCAAAAATATCCCTAATCTATATCACCATTCTTTTTTGATGCAACAACAATGAACTAATGCATTCAACAGAAGAATGTCATACAACCTTCTCTTTTTAATCACTTTCTCCGGTTTTGTAATACAAATCAAATTTGTTTGACTGGCTTTGTGTTAAGAAATAATGTTATTTTATATGTTCGTGAATAAAACTACCCATATGAATTGTAATTTTTCATAAAAAAAAATATTTTAACAATTTCCTGTGCATAACACGGGTTACACATTAGTATATATAAGGAGAAGGATACTGTAAGAGGAGAATAGATGCAAAATATAGTAGTAATACTAGGTCAAATTCAAAAACTTTTAGTTTGAAAAAAAAGGTAATAACTTGTTATTGTTAATATCAAAATTCTAAACCATTCCTTTCTTTTTCTTTGTCTTTATATATAGAAAAGTATATTTCCATCTTAATTTATGCATCAAACGGGATTTTCGTTAATTGCACATTTATATTTTCTATATCATCTATATACCATCTATAATTCTGTACTATTATAAAATTGAAGCGCACCCTTTCGAAACTGTTTTAGAGTTTGGACTGTTGAAGTGGTTTTGGTGAAGCCATAACAATTTTATACTGTGCATTAGGTATAATGCACCACATGACTAACATAACGACACATCAACAATTTTTGGTGGGGGTGACTTAAGCCTTGTTACGTTTGCGAAAATTTATTCTTTTGAAAAAGTGATTTATTTTAGAGAAAGTTAGAAAGTAGCAAAAAAGTAAAAACGAAATGATGTTTAGAAGAGGGGTTGAAAATCACAAAAAAGAAAGCCATCAACAGTAAAAAGGACCTTTCAACCATCTTATGAATTCTCATTTTTCCTGGTTTAAAAGCTAAAAGAATGCTTAATCTCAGTTTTCAAACATGTTTTTAAAGATAATCACATGCTCGTGTTTATACGAGGCTGAATTAAGCAGTTGATAACTTAGTCAATCACGCAGAACGATACAAGAATTTATGGCCAACTTACTGTTTTCAGCGGGGAAAAAACGGATACAAGAATTTTCACAAATATAAAATGAAATTTCTCATCAATTATTTATCATACTACATTAATTTGCTAAACAGTAAAATACAGTCAATATCAAACTATTAAAATCAATATTGAAATACTTGTATAAAAATTCTCAAGTATTGTTTTTGCAAATTTAAAATTCACTCTTCTAATTTCACAAAAGTTATAAGAAAGTAAAACATGAAATACCAAAATAAGTATTTTTCTATTATTTTATCTTATAAAATCAGCGTTGGTGTCTTGATACGGATCTACAACTATCATTATCAATTTATCATCTAATATAAACTAATAGATGTCATTTTCTTTTCGATTTCCATAATCTGTACTCCCAATGGTTATGATTTACTCTTTCATTTTTTTTTCTGCTTTAATATTTTTAGAGTTTATAGTAGAATAGGAATGTTATTAATTATTTTCTTTATTATTATTCTCTTATATTGATTATAAATATGTTTCCATCATCAATAATATTCTCAAAGAGATTTACATCATAACATGTCGCAATGCAAAATATCTCACTAAATCAGCCTCCTTCAACACCGAATACGCATCACCTACTGCGTATTTTTGTGCCTTTTTTCGATTTTCTCCCAGTATTCTTCTCCAAGCGCTGGATCGTTCCGCTCAATTTCCATCACTACGGTACAATTTTTGTCGTTACCTTTACCTGTTTTTTCATTCTTATTCTTGTTACGCTTTTCGATATTGCTTTCCATCATGTCTGATCCTGAAGAATCTTCTAAAATGACATATACTAATCCTACCATACCCAAATCGGCCACTCTCCACCCATCTCTTGTTGTCGGCAACGTCCAAACATCCTTCATTTTTAAACTTTCGGATGTTGATTCTAACTATAAATTATGGCCCGGTATGTTTATGGACTTATGTCGTAGCTATTCGGTTTTTAATCACATCACTGATCAATTTAAACCTCTTGATGATCAGGATGAAACGTAGTTTTCAATTGATCCCACAATTAAAAGATGGTTTTATTTCACTGTGGATCTCAACCTTTTCAAAAATCTGAACTTAAAATATGCCACATCTCATGATATATGGTTTTACATCATGCCAAATATATCCAATTACTTTTCCAATGCCGATTATGTCACATGTGATTTTTTTCAGACTATATATTGACATATCATCTAATAAATTTAATTTAATTTTCACATGATTAACTAAACTTGGATTCCCTACTGAAATTCGAATTCCCCGATTCTTGATGTAGCTACCAAATACAAACATATTCCAGAGATTGAAGGGCAAAATTTGTTGGTAAAATCTTAATTAAGATAGGATCACAAGTTTTAAATTTGAGATAAATTGCATAATGAATGCTATATGCATGCTCTTTTCGAGCCCTAAATATCCCAACATACGGTCGTTGGCCTACGGTCATCCGTCTTCTTTTTTAGTGATTTTTATCTAATTATCAACATTTATTTTCTTTACTCACTTTTCATTGGCCTAAATATTTGATCAATATATTTTTTAGTTACCTTTGATAGAAAATAATTGCCCAAGATCTTTAAAATTCATGATAATCACGTAATAAGCGTTAAATCAAAAATTTATATGAATCCATGAGATGAAATTTGCCTTTGGATTATGCCTTCCAATTGTAGTGTAAGCCCTCAAGTTTTTTCTAGATAATGGATGTCTGGGAGAAGTGGGGGAAAGATAATAATTTAATTGTTTTTACGTACAATTATGGACCATAACCTTTTTATGAATAAGTTTAGACGACATAAATAAAATTAAGTCATTGGGTATCTATACATATTTTTAGTTAGAACCGCTTATATGCCCATATATTAATTGAATTTTGTAAATTAGGAATCTTAAACTTGAAGATAATACCAGGAAGAATACAATTAAAAGCAGATGTATATATATATGTATATATATATATACACACAAACGATATAACAAAATTCTAACCACCTTTGGTAGACCTTTGTAATTTCTTGAATTTATGTTGTATAAAATTGCTTTGAGTTTCTTAATCGTGTCTATTTACACTACAAAAAAATAATACATTAATGACAAAATATCAAGTGACAATATTAAAGTTGTCAGTAATTGCAAATATTTAGTAACAACATTTTTTGTGTTGTCACAAAAATAGGTTTTAAATATTTAATAGTGACAAGATTTGTATAGAAGTTGTCACTTTAGATAATTAGTGACAAAGAATTTGTTGTCACTAATAACAATTAGTGACACGCCTTTAGTGATAACTTAATGACAACAATTATAGCTATCACTTATTTGTGTTGTTATCACTAATTGTGAGAAATTCTTGTCACTAAACATTTTTATAGTGGCAAAACAAATATTTTTATCACTAATTCTTTATATCTAGTGATAACTTTAATATTATCACTTTAAATTTTGTTATTAGTATTATTTTTTGGTGTAATGTTAAGTATTGCAAACAATATCTTCACCATAAATTAAAAATTATACTAACTCGTTTCAAATCCTTTGAGAAATTATTTGTTAATTCTTATATGTTCTTTTAATTTTATGAGTTTCGTTCTTCTGCTGCTCCAATTATTTATAGTAGCAGAAGCTGCCTTTTGGCTCAACCAACGAACCAAGCCACGTCATCGAAAAACTTTTCACACAGTATACCCTTTTTGTGAGAGAGAGAGAGAGAGACCAAGAGGGGAGAGAGAGAAAGAGAGGTCCTAATTAATAAAGAAATTAGACCATGCGGTAAGAGAGAGAGAGGAGAGAGAGAGAGAGATGGCTCCTGAATGTGGGTATATAAAAACCTGTAATCTGTGAGTCACTTATTTCTCATTCCCTTTACCTCCACAGTTCAAGGACATATCATTATATATCTATATATTCACAGAGAGAGAAAGTGAGAGAGAGAGAAGAAAGCTATCAAGACGGGCAATGGAGGAGAACAAATCAAGATTCAAAAGAATTTGTGTTTTTTGCGGTAGCAGTTCTGGCAAAAAACCAAGCTATCAGGAAGCCGCTGTCGACTTGGGAAAAGAACTGGTAATTATATACATACACTCACACACACACACACACATATATATATATATATGATATACGAGTGTGCGTGTGTTTTAAAGTGTAATCCTGAAAATCAATATCATTCTTCATCACAAAATTCAGACAAATATTTTTTTAAATTTATTTTAGCTCCATTTTGCCCTTTAATTTCTCATGCAATTTCAATTTGTATCTTTTTCTTCATCATGTGTACATAATATTGACAGTTCTATTCTTCTTTCATATGGAAAAAAAATCCACCTTTTGGGGGAAAATATGGGTGGGAAGGAATAAGATTAGGGTTTAAGTTCTGTTTGGCATGAGAGAGAGAGAGAAGATCAAGTGCTAGCTGTAAGCCGTGTGTCAGTTGAGAGCAGCCTTCTTGCATGATCTTAGTTTTGTGGGGGATATATGGTATAATAATAAAAACAATTCCTGCCTTTTAATGGGGAACCAAACGTGCCCTATTGATATCATGACTGCTTTAAGCGTGTAACTCCGTCTCCTTCCATTACCAATTTACCATACCCTTCATCATTCTGCTTCGTGGCCGGGTTCTATCTATCTATCTATCTATCTATATATGTATATATATATATATAATTCTTTATAATATTATATATATATATATATATATTCATGCACGTATAATCATATGCTCAGACATTTTTCATTTCTGGAAAGCTCTTTTTCCAACAAATGGGGCAATTAATTAATGTTGATATTGAGTAATTGCTCTATAAAAATATGGTTGATGATGAGTTTGTGAAAGTGGGTTAATTTTTGTGACGCGTGTAAATTAATTTGTTTTGTTGTTTCGATGTTTTGTGTTCTTTGGGGGAAGGTGGAGAGAAGGATTGATTTGGTTTATGGAGGTGGAAGCGTGGGTCTGATGGGTCTTGTTTCTCAGGCTGTTCATGATGGTGGGCGCCATGTTCTAGGGTATCTCTCTCTCTCTCTCTATATATATATATGTATATGTATATGTATGTATATACACACACACATACACACAAGTAGAGAGAGAGGAAGAGCCTCTGTCTGTGTGTGTCAAAAAAAGAGGGGGGAGTTGCAAAAGGCTAACATCATTTCCTTTTCCCCCTCTCCTAATAATTCTCATCTTTTGTTTGGATCTATGGAAATGTGGTCTTAATTAATTCCTAAAATTTTCTATATATTGTTTACTCTTCAAACCATGCAAATATCTCAAGTTTTATGAAAAGGGTTTCTTCTTTTACCACCTAAAAGCAAAACATCATGGGATCAAATGCCTGCTTGTCTCTGATCATCAAAGTGTTTTCTGTATGTATACCTTTTTTCTTTGTGACAATTGTTATAAAGCTTAAAAAAGGTACTAATTGTGTTTTTTTATCTTTTTATCACAAAGTGTTTTGATCAGATTATTGCTTATTATGAACTAACTTTAATTTAGTACTTGAAAAATCAGTCTTTTTTTGGCTAATCAGTCATTTTATGAAATTATGATCTAGATTTTCACGAAAAATGTCATTTCTCGGATGAAACATGGAAATTAGAAGGTGTATTATTTAAAAGAATTACACAATTGTTAATTATTCTTGTGTTACTAAAACATTTTGCTTAATTCGTGTCGTAATTTTGATGTTTTTGCTAATTAAGAAAAGGCTCTTCCTGATTCTAATTATGTTGCAGGGTTATTCCGAGAACTCTTATGCCCCGAGAGGTATGATCATTAGAAATTTTATTCTATTGACTTCTTTTTTGTTTGGAATATCTACTTAAATTCTTACTTTGGAGAAAATTAAAAGACTGCATAATTAGTGAAATTCGGTATCATGTCAATATCTGTCTTCTTCTCAAGTTGTCTATTTTTATATTTTACATCATGGAGTTTTCTATTATTGGCTTTTCTTTACTTCACCAGATAACATTTCTGTTACATCACTGATATAGCATGAACCACTGGCTGCCAATTATGATTCCTTTTTTGGTGATCTTTAAAAGTATAATTCAATAAATTTTAAATTATACAACACGATATACTTATTGGTTTATCTAATTAATTAGGCGTAAGTTATTACCCAAAAAAATATCTAAGGCGTACGTGTACGAGTTCATAACGTGTTAGCATTGCTACTGTAGATAACGGGCGAAACCATAGGTGAAGTACGAGCGGTATCTGATATGCACCAAAGGAAAGCTGAGATGGCCCGACAAGCTGATGCCTTTATTGCCCTTCCTGGTAAATACATATCAGAGATCAGTGTGTGGCACAACGATTTTAACTCTTACTCAATTGTTCAAACGGTTTAAGTATATATTATTCATCAATTTTCAGGTGGATATGGCACTCTTGAAGAGTTGCTTGAAGTTATTACATGGGCTCAACTAGGAATCCATCGTAAACCAGTAATATATTTCTCCCTAGTTTCGCAAATCTTTATATTTATATATGTCAATGATTGTAGTATATATGTTATATTTTTGACGAATTTATTTAATTAATTTTGCAAAATAAAGTACGCACACTAGGACTAGGACTGATTGTTTTATATTTTAATTAGATAATCATAATGTAATAATTAAATATTATTTTATTTATCAAAAGCATTAACTGTTTGACCATCTCAAATTTTTATGATTTAACTTTTATGTTGATAAGTATTAAAGAAAATTAGGCTTCCATTGAGAGAACATGATTTGATTCTGCATGCATCTTTGACATTCTATGTTGCCATGTCCCTTCTAACATGTTCTAATGTACCTTAAAAAGCATGATTCCTTGAGAATGTTTTGGTCAAAAGTAGTTATCAAGAAAATGAAGTAGGAAAGGTATCTCTTTCTTTCCATGTGGAACTTGTCTTTTGGTTCACATGGAGGAATGATAGTACAAAATTTGGTATTTGCAATCATGATTTGAATTTTTATTAAAAGGTCTATAATAGTAGTTTGAATTTGATCAAATAAAGTTGACAGTATTAGAAAAATGGATCATATGTGGGTCAAAAATAGGGACTTTATTACATCTTATTAGTCACATGATGTAATGTTCTTTTCAATATTTTAAGTTCATCCCACTAATTAATTATTCATAAACATTGCAGGTAGGGCTGTTGAATGTTGAGGGTTACTATAATTCGTTGTTGTCGTTTCTCGATAAGGCCGTTGATGAAGGCTTTATCTCTCCAACTGCACGTCGAATTATCGTTTCTGCTCCGACAGCCAAACAGTTGGTCAGAGAACTTGAGGTAGTATTAGTATTTAAATAAATTATTTAGCACTTCTTGCAATCTCAAGTACAAAACTAGATTAGTTTAATCTTTGATTTAATTGTGTAAGAGCCCTGCTAGATGAAAATACATCTTTTTTTCTCATTTCTTTGTATTTGATCTTGTATTTCAGGATCATATTCCGGAATGTGATGAAATTACATCGAAATTGATATGGGAAGAAGTTGAAATACTAAATTACGGGCCTGAATCGGGTGTTCCAACGTGACTGCATGACGAACAATATTAATTTTTGGCTTTACAATTCCTAGTATATATGACTGTATTTTGTTCACAGGAAGATCAGTGCACAGGAAGTTTTTGTTTTTTGAAACAATTAATCCCCCCGTTGTTGCAAGGCAAAAATTCATATACATTTGTATCTGGGAACAGCGAAAAACACATTTTAACATTTATCGGCATTAATGTTTTAATTTTATCTGACAAATTTGGTGTTATTGTGAGTATACAAAAGTTACACATGATTTTATCTTTGTGCTCTTACAACGTAAAAGTACTTCAAATTAATAAAAATAAGAATGTGGTCGGACATTATTGGAAAATCATGAAGCAAGATTCTTCATCAGGTAATTGAAATATTATAATAGTAAGACTAAGATTCTAAATCTAATCCGTATCATAATTACAATTATAAAAACAATAATTGCACGGCCCCGAATACATATATTGTAATGAATGCAATCAAGAGAAGTGAAAAAATGCAATCAATCTGGATTTGGAATCAATAAGAAAGATGAAAATTAGATTGATCAAAATCTTAATCTCTTTCCAAGAAGATTGCAGTCTAATAGTGTACCAGATTCGGACGATCAAGAAACTTTCAGACAAATCTGTTTAATTCATAGAGATTTCCATTTTAATTCGACATTTGGTTTGCAACGTACCCCTAGAGCATGTACCCCTTGTTCCGAGCAGTGCCCCAATACCCGCTTCGCAAGAAACTGTTTATAACCTACTGCTAGAAAAGTAATCGAATTGCTGGAACAACAGAACACAATCGGGGAAAGCTTATTACCAGAGGTCTCCAGATGACAGCAATGGCATTCAATTCCACATGGGTTATTTTGAAGCAGCAGTTAAAACTCGGTATTAGACTTCAACCGAAGAAAAAAAATTAATGTTACACAATAACAAAACTTTCTACAACCTCTATAACTGATAAATAACGCCACCACTGGAGTTATGATCCAGCTTAAATTGCAGCAAAGTATTCCTTGCTAAGCTTAGGGTCGGGTTTCATGGATTTCTCCCCAGGTTTCCACCCGGCAGGGCATACTTCATCAGGGTTCTCTTGCACATATTGCAATGCCTGCAGAAGAACCATCCAACATATATATACAGTGAATACATACAGACAGAGAATTATGAATTTGTTTATAATCAGTAGCATGGACCGAAGCATAAGATTACATGGAAAATTCTTAGATGCACCCGGTGCATTAAACACCATAAGGTGTAGATCATGTTACATCAACATATGAAGCATAATCCACACCGTTTGGTGTTCAACACCGAGTGTATAGAAGAATTTTCCTGATTACATCTAACAACTCTGTTATATGCCACAGTACCTGGAGTGTTCTGAGTGTCTCATCAACACTACGGCCAATTCCAAGATTGTTGATAGTGGAGTGTTGAATAACTCCTTCCTTGTCAATGATAAACAGCCCTCTTAATGCAATTCCCTGAAACAGCCAAACAATTAATATTGGTTGTCCAAAATAAATAGATTATTACAGTGGTTTGTTCAATCACAGTGGATTAACTCGACAGTTTCCAACAGAAACTTTGAACATTATAATACATACCTGATCTGGAATCAGCACATTGAATGACTTCGAAATTGATTTGGTCACATCAGAAACTAATGGATAATTCAAATCACCCAAACCACCAGACTTTCTGTCTGTTTGGACCCAAGCAAGATGGGAAAACTACAGGAATATTAAGTAATAAGTTAATAAGAGGTAAAACAAAATTACGATTCAATGATATTCAGCAATGCTAGATTAAGGCCCGTCTGCGGGATGCAAGACGCACATGACCAAAATGTCCAGACTGCAAAAGAACATATCTATAAATAGTCACTTACATTGCCATTACTACCAGAAAATTAAGCGAAAAAGAAGCATCATAATAAGGTCACGAGAATCAATAGGGACGACAGCAAAGCTAAGATGAGTTAGTAAACATAAAAATGATTATATACCATTGTAGTTGTTGGTAGAGAAGTATCATAATGTGAACATGAGAATCCTCAAACAGTTTTCAGAAGTACAAAATAAGGCTTACCACACTGTCTATTGATACACCCAAAACTTCGGTGTTCAACTTCTCAAATTCTTGATAACGGTCACTAAAAGCAGTGATCTCTGCAAAAGAAATAACATGAGCAGACTTAAATGAGACTCTCACAAATTACCAGTCTAACAACGATGTGGCCAATATGGCCTCATGGTCCAGTTTCAGACTCACCAGTGGGGCAAACAAATGTGAAATCCAGCGGGTAGAAAAATAGGATAACATATTTCTTCCCTATATACTCCGAGAGTTTAACCTGCAGAAAAATGTAAATCTACTCGGTATAGCACTAGATAATGTAAGGTATTTATTACACAATATTGGACCATGGATTATGAGATGCAGACGACTAATCATCAATATACCAAGCTTGTTTCAAACTTCCACAACTAGATCCCGAAAAAAAAAATAATAAGATATTAACTCTGAGGTTCTCTTCATTTACACACCTTTATTGAACCTAATAGACGTCTTAACAGAATGTGTACAACAGGAACTCCAACTAAAACGAATCATTGAATAAAAAGTAACTTCGGCAGTAACAAAAAGGCTTCCCCTCTTAGATATTAGTATCTCTTTGAGAAAATAAGTGAATATTAATGCTTAAACAAAGGGATTCAGTCAAAATAAACACAAAACATTCTGATTCCACCAATACATCTGACCACAAGCAAAAACAATTTACTGTGAACATAATGTTAAAACAATGATACACTTATAGGTTGAATGCTTACACACCACACTTCAGCAGCTTACCTTGATAAATTCCTGGTCAAAAACAGCCTCTGCCTCAAAGTCCGGAGCTACATTTCCAACCAGTGGAAGCTCACCCTGTCAAAAAACGATAAAATGCCTCACAAGACGAACCAAGACACAAAATAATCTAATGGTAAAATAAAAACAACACATAAATGAACCATTCTGAATATGTAATCAGTAGTATTTAGATATGAAGTGTATATTCTCAAGATTTAATGTTTCTGACAATTATCCCAAATCTTGAGTAAATACGTTTAGTGTTTGAGTAAATTAAATTTAATCCATTGAACTGTAAATAGATCAAATAGGGAGAAATCGTGAACCTCAATAACAAATTCCTTTGTCCTCAATTTCGATATGCACTTAACAAAATTCGAGCAAATACAATCTACACCACAGATTCTTTGGACACCAAACTTGACCACATTGTTCAAATGTTCGAACTTAAGTGTGAAAAAACTGAACTCTACGCATGATTCTAAAAAACTACACTACATATTCACCGAATCTCGAACCAACGGAGATGCAAAACATGTAGAGAACAAAATTCATCTCAAATTCATCTTACACATAGATAAACATATGAACCATGGTTCTCCGCAATTAAACATAAACAATATCACTAGTTTGATTCGTTTCGTGAGTCAATGCAAAATTCAAAATATAGGTATACTACTATACACAATCTTTGACATTTTTTCATACAGTAATCGGAATTAAGAAAACATTAACAAAAAAAGGGGAAGTGAAGAGAATCAATAGTGATACTCACAGCACGGATTACAAAGCTGCGTCGTTTGGATGGAGAAGCGCGGGCGGAGAGGGAGCGGTGAACACGAGATACGAAGGATTTGGAGGAGAAAGCTGAATTAAGGTAAGTGGATTGAGAAGAAATGGATTTGCTGGATGAAATGCTGCAAGCTTTTGGATTATTGGATGAGAGAAGAGCAGCCATTGAAGTAGCAGCTGAGCAAGCCATTGTTTGTTGAGTTGCAATTGGAGCTAGCTCTCTCTCTCTCAATGGTAATGGCAGTGTGTATGTATAATGTATATGTATATCCCAATTTAAGGTGGAGGGGAGCTGGTGAGGGTGTGAGAAGATAAGGCTTTGTTTGTTTATTTGTTGAGTTCAAATCCTGAAAATTGGTCGTGTGAATTTGATGTAATGTGGTGTTATAATCGTGTGAATTTGAGGTGATGTTTTGTTGCGTTTTTTCGAATATGGTTCAAATTTATAATAATATGTCAAATCAATAATGATTAATTAATTTATAATGGATTAAATGATTGTAAAATATGAAAGATAAAGAGAAAAATAGTAATATTGATCGATAATTATGTGAAATGATAGATGTAGCGGTTGATAGCTAGTTATATTAGATAATGAGGAATTGAATTAAAAAAAACTTGTATTTGGTTGAAAATAATTTTCATGGTTAATTTTTAAGAATTTGTGAATGGTAATAGTGAAAATATGACTTGAAAACAAAACGAACAAAGCCTTATCAGAGTACAATGAGGAGAACTGTGTGGTTTTATGATGGCGTGGGCTGGGCCGGTTGGGTTTTCTGTTGTTTACTTGTTCTTCTGAAAAGCCCAATTTTACATCACTGCAACTTCAGTAATCAAACAAGTACACATATTAAAAATGTGAGAACCCAAGACCTATTGGTATAGTTGTATCAATTTTTCACTTTATGTGAGAGGTCCTGAATTTGAATTTGGGCTGCCACAAATTGTGGCTATCTCCTCTTTTATAGATCTAGATAGAGTCTTTATGATTCAAGATTATAACTATCAACTCGAGTTTGTCGGACTACATATATAGGGTATCCCCTTTCGTCTTGAATTAAAAAAAAAGTTGTGGCTCTCCCCTCTTTTATAGATCCAGATAGAATCTTTATGACTCAAGATTATAATTATCAACTCGAATTTGTCAGACAAGATATATAGGGTATCCCTCTTTGTATTAAGGGGAAAAAGAAAACAGTGAGAATGTTTTTCTCTTTCCTTTTATTTTTTTATTTTTTTTTAACTTTGAGAATTGTGTTTTTGCTTGTGTTACGTCATTTGGAAAATAAATACTCCCTCCGTCCCAAAAAGAATGTCTCGTTTGACTTTTCTTAGAAATTATCAAATTTTCATTTTTCCCAATAGTACCCTTTCCATAAAATAAAAAACAACTAACAACGTTACCTTCTAAAACATGTCATGCTTTTAATTTGATTTCTTGTTATTATTTTCTATCCATGTATAAAATTATCTTCCTTAAATATAATTGTAGTTTTGTTATGAAATAAACTCAAATATTATGAAATTGAGAGAATAAAATGAGAGAATTAAGTAGAGAACTCTTTTATTGATATTCTTGTGTGTCATTATAATACAATGGTATAGCCTATTTATAGGTACAAAACAAGAATCTGAAAGGTTTATTACATTATAATAAGAGTAAACTATATTAATTAAAGTTGAGTGGCCAACAAATTGAGAGATGAATAGACACCACAAGTAATGATTAAAGTTGAGTGGCCAACAAATTGGGAGATGAATAGACATCCACAAATAATTATTCATAATACTCCCCCTTGGATGTCTATCTATTAAAAATATGTCTCGTTAAAACCTTACTAGGAAAAACCCAATGGGACAAAAACCTAGTGAAGGAAAAAGAGTACATATCAATACGCAATCAGATGATGCCTCATTAAAAAATTTACGAGGAAAACCCGGTGGGAAAAACCTTGGTTAATGGAAAAGAGTGCAGCGTGTATTATCTCCCCCTCATGACAATATCAGTCAAGATCTTTAAATCTACGTACTCCAATATTGTAGACTAGTTTTTCAAATGTTGTTGTAGGAAGTGCCTTGGTGAACAAATCAGCAAGATTATCTCTGGAACGGATTTGTTGAACATTGATATCACCATTCTTCTGAAGATCGTGAGTGAAAAAGAACTTTGGTGAAATATGCTTTGTTCTATCTCCTTTAATGTACCCTTATTTCAATTGTGCGATACATGCGAAATTATCTTCATATAAGATCGTCGGGATCATTTTTCCAGAAGATAAACCACAAGTCCCTCGAATGTGTTGAATCATGGATCTTAACCAAACACATTCTCGACTTGCCTCATGAATAGCCAAGATTTCTGCATGATTAGATGATGTGGCCGATATAGTTTGTTTCATAGATCGCCATGAAATGGTTGTGCCACCACATGTAAATAAATAGCCCGTTTGTGAACGACCATTATGAGGATCAGACATATATCCGGCATCTGCATATCCAACCAATTCGGACTTGGGTACATTTAAATAAAACAAGCCCATATCGAGTGTTCCTCTAAGGTAGCGGAGTACCTGTTTAACCCCATTCCAATGCCTTCGTGTAGGAGAAGAACTATATCTTGCTAATAGATTAACAGCAAATGCTATGTCAGGTTGAGTATGACAAACAAGATACATTAGTGCACCGATTGCACTTAGATATGGTACTTCAGAACCAAGTAGTTCTTCATCACTTTCTTGAGATCGAAAAGAATCTTTGTTCACATCTAGTGACCTTACGACCATCGGGGTGCTCAATGGATGTGATTTATCCATATAGAATCGTTTTAGCACCTTTGATATATAAGCGTCTTGATATACAAAAATTCCGTTATTTAAATATTCAATTCGTAACCCAAGGCAAAATTTTGTTCTTCCAAGATCTTTCATCTCAAATTCTTTCTTTAAGCAATTAACAGTTTTTGAAATCTCTTCAGGAGTTCCAATGATATTTAAATCGTCAACATAAACTGTAATTATAACAAACTCATTTCCAGATCTTTTCATGAAAATACAAGGACAAATTTGTTCATTCTTATATCCTTCCTTCAACAAATATTCACTGAAACGATTATACCACATTCGTTCAGATTGTTTCAGTCCATACAATGACTTACTTAATTTAATTGAATAATGTTCTCGAGAACTTGATTTATATGCTTCAGACATATTAAATCCTTCAGGGATTTTTATATATATATATATATCATTATCAAGCGAGCCATACAAATAGGCTGTAACAACATCCATTAGACGCAAATCAAGTTTTTCATGCACTGCCAGACTTATTATATAACGAAAAGTAGTTGCATCCACCACAGGAGAATCAGTCTCCTCATAATCTATGTCAGGTCGTTGCGAAAACCCTTGGGCAACAAGACGTGCCTTATATCTTACAATTTCATTTTTCTCATTTCGTTTTCGCACAAATACCCATTTGTATCCTACTGGCTTTACATCTTCAGATGTAGGGACTACAGGTCCAAAACTTTTACATCTTCAGGTGTACGGACTACAGGTCCAAAACTTGTACATCTTCAGGTGTACGGACTACAGGTCCAAAAATTTTTACATCTTCAGGTGTACGGACTACAGGTCCAAAAACTTTTCGTTGGTTCAAGCGAGTTTAACTCTGCCCTCATTGCGTCTTTCCATTTTGGCCAATCATTTCTTTGTCGACATTCATTAACAGACTTTGGTTCTTGATCCTCATTATCATTCATCATATTTAGCGCTACATTATATGCAAATTTATCATCAACGTTGACTTCATTTCGATTCCATCGTTTCCCGTTCATAACATAATCGATTGAGATCTCATTATTTTCACAATTTTCAGGTACCTGATGTTCTTCTGGAACCGAAATATTAGTTATGACTGGGGACTCTTCTGGAGTTATTTTATCCTCGATTAGACCATCTTGATTCTTAACTCCTTTTCTTTTTCGAGGATGACTATCTTTGGAATCGATAGGTCTACCACGCTTCAGGCGTGCAGTAGACTCATTACTTTGACCTTCAGGGACAACAAATCTTACTGGAGCATTAACAGCTGGTACTGACTTAATCACCTTTTTTTAGGTCAGTAAATGCGTCTGGCAGTTGGTTAGCTAAACCTTGCAAGTGAATTATCTTTTGAACTTCCAGTTCACTTTGTTTTGTTCGAGGATCAAGATGAGATAAAGATAATTCATTCCAACTAATTTTCTTTTCCAGCTGCTTATTTTCCCCCCCTAATGTTTGGAAATCTGATTCATCAAAATGACAATTAGCAAATCGAGCCGTAAATAAATCTTCAGCCAATGGCTCTAAATAATTTATTATCGATGGAGACTCGAATCCAACATATATTCCCAATTTCCTTTGAAGACCCATCTTAGTGCGTTGTGGTGGAGCAATTGGAACATATACCGCACATCCAAAAATTCTTAGATGGAAAATATTTGGTTCCTAACCACAAACCAAGTGTAATGGGGAGAATTTATGATAACTTGTTGGCCTTATAAGAATAAGTGCTGCTGCATGCAAAATAACATGTCCCCAACAAGAAATAGGAAGTTTTGATCTCATAAGTAAAGGTCTTGCAATTAACTGCAGATGCTTACTAAACGATTCTGCTAGACCGTTTTGTGTATGAACATATGCTACAGGATGTTCAACATCAATTTCAATAGACATACAATAGTCATTGAACTTTTTAGAAGTAAATTCACCCACATTATCAAGGCGTATCTTCTTAATTGGATAATCAGGAAAATGTGCTCGTAGTCTAATCAATTGAGCAAGCAATCTCGCAAACGCCAGGTTGCGAGTTGATAACAAAGATACATGTGACCACCTTGTTGATGCATCAATTAAAACCATAAAATATCTAAATGGTCCACACGACGGGTGTATTGGTCCACAAATATCACCTTGAATACGTTCTAAAAACGTAAGAGATTCACTTCTTACTTTTGTTGTTGATGGTCGAATAATCAACTTTCCTTGTGAACAAGCAGCACATGAGAAATCATTTGATTGAAGAATCTGCTGGTTCTTCAATGGATTCGCATCATAATTAATCCAAGATGGCCCAACCGGTCATGCCAAACAATAGACTTATTTTGATTTGTAAACTTCTGGTTTACGATAACATGTGTTTCAATAGTAGATACATGCGTGTAGTACAAACCGGAGGAAAATGCAGGCAATTTTTTCAATATACATTTGTTACCAGATATTGTATTAGTGATGTAAAGATACTCAATATTGTCATCACTTGTTGTCTCAATATGATATCCATTTCAGCGGATATCTTTGAAGCTTAGTAAATTTTTTTGAGACTTGGTAGAATATAAGGTTTCATCAATATAAAATTGTGTTCCTCCGGGTAACAATATATTAGCTCTGCCGGAGCCTTCAATTAATTTTGCATTACCCAATATAGTACTAACATTGACTTCTTGCATTACTAAACAAGAGAAGTATTTTTTATTTTTGAGGATGGCGTGAGTTGTTGCACTATCAGCGAGACATATATCTTCATTATTGATGTTGTTGCTGATCGAGTAAATACTCATTCTTTATTGAAACATAAAAAGAAATAAATCAATATCAAACAATATTATTTAATATAAGAAACGATAATCTTATGAATAAATTCATTCTTAAAAAGAAAATAACATGCTTAAATATTTATTTATAAAGTACTAGAATTAAAATTTAACAAATTTATTTTTGAACACTTCAAGCTCCAATCAAGTGATCAATTTTTTCATTAGGATCATCAAAGAAATCAGCAACATCTAAATGAGTGTCATCAAAATCGGCCATGATCAGAATCGCCTTCTTCAAAAGCAAAATTTATTTCTATTTTCTTTCTTTTACTTTTTAGCGATTCTTGGTAAAGGTCAACAAGATGTTTTGGTATAAGACAGGTACATGACCAATGACCTTTACTACCACAACAATAGCATAATTTTTTCACAAATTTGCTATTTTGGCCACTTTCATGTTTCTCTTCATTATTTTTCCACTTCTGGTGGAAAGATGTATTCTTTGAATAACCACCACGATTTCCATAACCATATCCACGACCACGTCCACGTCCATGATTTCTTTAATGATTAAAATAGTTATGTGCTGCTACTTTCACTTCAGGGAATGTAGCAGAACTAGTTGGATGAGACTCATGATTAAAATAATTATATATTGCTCAACACATTCACTTCAGGGAATGGAGTATAGTTATTTGCATATATGAATTTATATATTGCTCAACACATTCACTTCAGGGAATGAAGTATAGTTATTTGCATCAAGATGAATTTCAACATCTAACGCCCAAGAAAAATAATTTTTTCTCGTAATATCAAGAGTCACAAAGTCAAGTTTTTTCAAGATTCATCATTATAATACTATTATCAAAGTATAAAATGAATAACATAACAATCATTCAACTTCTTAAAATATTTTCAACATGATAGGATTATTCAAAAGAATAATACTAATCAAATATATGCACATATACATATGTCTTCTTTCCAAACATCAAGAGAATTATTGCATATTTTTATTTTTGTTAAATATTGAAATATACGTACCTTTTCTTTACCTTTTCTTCTTGCTTTGTTTTAAAAATATTGTCCATCAATTTTCTTTATAAACTCATAATAACTCACGAAAATCTCTCAATGGATTTTACATCATAAGTTGAGTACCCCATGTATATCTTTAGCCAAATTTCAGAATGATTAACACCTTGAGACGGATCGTGCTGATAACGTGTTATGAAATAAACTCAAATATTATGAAATTGAGAGAATAAAATGATAGAATTAAGTAGAGAACTCTTTTATTGATATTCTTGTGTGTCATTATAATACAATGGTATAGCCTATTTATAGGCACAAAACAAGAAAAGGTTTATTATATTATAATAAGAGTAAACTATATTAATTAAAGTTGAGTGACCAACAAATTGAGAGATGAACAGACACCACAAGTAATGATTAAAGTTGAGTGGCCAACAAATTGGGAGATGAATAGACATCCACAAATAATTATTCATAATAAGTTTTATTTTATTTATTTTTTTGGTTATATAATTGTAGTTTTATAGTAAAAATGAATTAATTGTATATTTTTTTTAATTCAAATGGAGGGTAATATAGTCACATTAGACAATAATATATACATAATAGTAAAAGACTAACATTTTGGGACAGACAAAAGTAGAATAGTGGACATTCTTTTTGAACGGAGGAAATACTTAAAAGTTAGAATCCACATCTTTAGATTAAGTATGCATATAAAAGGAATAAATTAATATCTACAATATTAGTATAACTTGAGCAAAAACCTCTTAATTGGGTAAATTTTAATATCTTAAATTTAATCTAGGCCTAAAGAGTGTATGATGAGCGAGTTTTGCTAATTTTTTACCACCTAAAATTCGCGATTCTGAAATACGTAGCTATAGTCAACGAATATTAAATCCTATATTTTTTTATTTTTGGATTCCGAAGGTGTTAGCGTGGAGGCTAAATCCCATTGTGTGGGCCTTTTTCAATGAAATTTTTTGCATCCACAAGAGCTTAATTACAAGACCTCTTAATAAATTTTTTGCATCCACAAGGGCGTAAATATAAGACCTTTTTATTAAGCGACCAGACCCCTTCCACTCAAATCAACTTATTGCAGTCAATCATATTTTTCTGTACAATTGGGTTTGTGGCGTTTTTACGATATGACAATCTCTTGTTTATTTAAATTGTCTCTTAAATAGTAATTAATTGTATATTATACAGGATTCTCCATTATATTTATTATCTTCCCATCTATAGTCTAAATTCAATGAATTTTATGCAGTAAATATTTATTGAAATATTTAACAAAAGACATCATAAATATCATCACGAAATAATAACTTAGAAATGTAGATAATGGTCAATGCCACTTATAATTTCCTACATATGACTACAAAAGACAAGTCCAAAGTCGTGAAACTGTTGTTCTCGTGAGTAAAGTATTAGAACATTGCAAATTGCAATAATCATGAAACTAAATGATAAGTAATGCACGAGGCACTGAGGATGTTTTTTTTAAGTATTTAGGAAACAAAATCTTTTATTAAACCATTTAATTGTTGATTCAAAATATTATTGCGAAATATTTCTTTAGTTGTTAGATCAATACTGTAAGATCATGCTAAATTTGTGATCCATGTTAAGATTATTTTGTTTACTTCAATGTAGATTTTATATTCGCTAAAACTTTAACGAGATTATGATCTAACAAATGTCACCGTGCAATATCGTATCTATGTGTGTAGATATCGTGTTTGAATGCATTTCTAAAATATCCAAAAATAAAAAGAAGCTTTCGAGTATTGTATCCAATGCAAAATTTAGAGTATCCGACGCCATGAATATCGGAGTATTTGAACCGACAAAAAGAAACAAAACCATATTTGAATTTACTTTTTAAATATGTCTATTATTCGCTTGCTCCACACAAAACATACATTTTATTACATCATAGCCCGTCAACGATGAAATTTTTTGGTCACTTGTGAAAACTCTTTTGAACTCATAAACAATTAATTATAACATGCTTAATATTGCAGTTTATTTATTTATGTTAATAAACTTGTTGACTTATTTCTTCAACGTATCATATTCTAGAACTGTGAAATTTATTGTGTTTTGTATCTGTATCGTATCGAGTCCGTATCCGTGTAATCGTGCACCCGTGTGATCTAACTACGAGGAAATCAATTTTATCGAGATA
The DNA here is from genome assembly GCA_019426215.1 of Buddleja alternifolia. Lineage (NCBI taxonomy): Eukaryota > Viridiplantae > Streptophyta > Magnoliopsida > Lamiales > Scrophulariaceae > Buddleja > Buddleja alternifolia. Next base: position 39,262,974 of record CM033398.1, read on the forward strand.
AAAATTCAACACAAGCAAGAACTCAAGGACCATAGTGCAAAGTAAGAGGAATTATTCATTTCACCTTTTTGGCATTTTCTCTCCACTTCCCTCCACATCTATCCGAACCAAAATTCCCTCCCTTCCCTCTTTGTTTCCTACTCCTCTGCCCAACACGCACAAAACACACACACACACACACACAAACTTTTCTCCATTAAATGTCAAAACCCTCGTTTTTTCCCTCTCTCTCGCAGCATATGTAAAGCCTTAATAAGAGACTACCTTCATTAAATTGGTTAATTAATTTTAGTTTACATAACAATTAACAAGTAATGGCTGCGCATGGAGCGCCGCGCCGGAACTCGGCGGCGACTCCGCCGGCGGCAGCGTCGAATGGACAGATCCTCCGTCAGCAGCACACGCCTCCGGCGGCGATCAGGCGTCACCTCCCCTTCGCATCCATGAAGCCGCCGTTCGTCCGTCCAGATGACTATCACCGGTTCTCCACTCCTGCACGCGCCTCCGCCTCCGCCGATCACCTATCCGAAGCTATTATAGTCAGCTCTCCTGTGCGTTAAAGGCTGTTTGTTTGCTTTTCTGCTTAATTTCGGCTTTTTACTGTGCTATTAAATTTTGATATGAATGTAATTATTTTTTGTTGTTTATTGGCTGGTTTTTTTGTTGGACTTCTTACTTGTTGAATATAACCGATTCACACATTGAGCATTGAGATAGATTTATAATTTGGATATTCGTTGATAGATCTGACTACGAGTTCTAAAAAAGAAAGTGAATATCAATTCTCAATCACATGAAATTGTAGTGCTTATATTGTATATTCAACACTTCGAATGTGCTCAGATTATTCGGATCCCGTTTGTGCTTTGCTTTATTACACTGTACCCAATTTAAGCAACATCCTCTGAATGTCTCATGCTATTTTTCCGAATCTACGGCTAAATATCATTTTTCACAGTACTTTCTTCAAAGTTTTGACATATGGTGATAAAGTTTACCTATAAAAGTTGGTAACTGAAAGTGTCGATTGACATTCATTTAACATGCGTAGCACATATAATACGAAAGTGTACTTACAGTGGTTTTGCTTTATTGGTTTAACATCAGAAGATCATATAGCATCAGAGACCAGAAGAGCCTCTTTTAGTTTATGAAATTCCTTAATGCCATCAGTAAATTCGAGTATACAGCTTTTATCAGACACTTTAGTCTTTGTGTTTGATATGTAATGCTTGTGCTGACTTAATTGTTCCTGAATGGTCCCCCCCAGCCTTTGAAGAGGAAGAATGGATATCAACACAATGAAGTCGAGTCTACTGAGTGCGCAGCAAGTCCGGGATACATTGACATGGGTAACAGCCCCTTCCATACACCGGTATCTCTTAAAGGAGGAAAGACAAATGCCCGTTCAAAGGTTACCAAGAACAATAGATCTATACCTTCAACCCCCGTCTCCAATGTTGGTGAGACATATTCTCATATATTTATCATTGTTTGATTACCAATTTCTGAGCACTAATTGTGAGAGTATATACCTTGAAACAAATTTCGGATAGGCGGTATTAAAAGTGGCCTTTCCAACACAAAATATACATGGTCCTTGATAGTTTCATTTGCCTAAATCAAATAAAATTATGATTGCACAACTTTTCAGATTCTCCATTGCTTCTGACTCCTGCTGGAAGCTGCCGCTACGATAGCTCCTTGAGTAATCACGCCACTCTGCATTTTGGGTTACAGTTTTATGCTGTAGTTGCACAAGTGTAATGCTGATTCGTGTGTGCTATGCTTCGCAGGTCTTTTAACAAAAAGATTTATCAATTTAATAAAGCATGCAGAAGATGGTGAACTTGATCTAAACAAAGCAGCTGACACCTTGCAGGTGATCAATCTATTATTCTATTAGATGAGTATATTTTTTCAGTAGGTATCAGAAAATCCAATGGAAGTTCTGCTGTGCAGGTGCAGAAGAGACGGATATATGACATAACCAATGTCCTTGAGGGGATTGGTCTTATTGAGAAGAAGCTTAAAAACAGAGTTCACTGGAAGTAAGCCTGTGTCTCATCTCAAAAGTATTATTGTGTTATACCATTTATTTGCATATCCTAATCGATATTGGGAGTTGCACTAGACTTTGGAACTGAATGATTACTTGATAGGGGGATTGATCCTTCAAGGCCTGGAGAAGTGGACGTTGATGCCACTCTTTTGCAGGTATGCAAGAGATGACATGCTTGCTTCAAATGAGATATGTTTGGTGTACTTTTGTTCTTTGAATTGTTCATGAGAATAATATGTGGACTTGCCTAATCACACATACTCTTGGTCTTCTTGCACTTTTTCATTTGTTAGGCTTTAAATTGTGATGAATGATACTGAAATTTGGTCAGATTTGAATATTCAGCGATGTGGTTTTCACTTGTTTTTGTCTGCAGGCAGAAATTGAGAACCTTTCCATGGAAGAAAGAAGTCTTGACGATCGAATAAGGTTTAATACTTAATAGTTTATCATGTTGTAGAGCAATAGAATGCTGCCATCACTGTATCGTTTTTATATGTTGACTCTTTAAAGTAATACAGGCAAATGCAGGAAAAGTTGAGAGACTTGAGTGAAGTTGAAAACAACCAAAAGTAATTCTTTGTTGTACTCTTAGTCATTACTTGAGTATAGTTGAAGGATATTCTCATATACTGATTCCATGTTTTCACTTCGGCTTTGAAAGATGGCTCTTTGTAACTGAAGATGACATTAAAAATGTGCCCTGCTTCGAGGTTCGTTTCCTGACCTTTTATTGTGTTTATACATAAGAATATTGATCAGGAGGAAGAAGAAAAGGCTGATGTAAGTTTCTATGATTAATGCAGTGGCACAGGATTGTGTATTATCTTTCTAACATTTTAAGTATTTTGACAGAATGAAACCCTCATAGCAATCAAAGCTCCACATGGGACAACCCTTGAAGTCCCTGATCCTGATGAGGTATAGCTAGAAGAATCGAACTTGCATGAGCTGTGCTAGAGTTGTTTCTGATATTTAACTTATTTTCGTTTTTGAATATAGGATGTTGATTATCCACAAAGGAGATACAAAATTATTCTCAGGAGTACAATGGGTCCTATTGATGTTTACCTTGTCAGGTATCATTCTGATACTTTTGACATCTAAGAAACATCATGGTCAACCTTTACAATTTCGACAAATTATCATTTATTATTTTCCCATTTTGAAGTTTCTCCACTATGATTCAGCCAATTTGAGGAGAAGTTTGAGGAGATGGGTGGAGTTGAACAATCAACAAGTTTCCCCCTTGCCTCTATTTCTGACTCAAATGAGAATCTAGCAACGGAGAGAGCCTCCTTGGCACACAGTGCCCAACAAACTGAAGTTCAGCTGCAAGAGGCTCATGGACCTAATTCTGTTTTTGGTGCTTCACAAGAATATACTGGAGGAATGACAAAAATTATCCCCTCAAACATTGATGTAAGCGTGGTCTTTCTGAGTATGACTGGATTTTAACTAAATTTTGGTTGACATATTGAGTACTCAAACAAATAGAACAGTTGTTTGCATTTTGATTATTCTTTCATTTTTTGGGGATGGTATATTTACTACTCTGGTTATGGATTCTTGTAGATTCTATTAAATAGTTTCGTGCTTTTCTTTTGTAGTTCAGACACATCTCTTAGCTATGCGTTACTGTAAGCATGTGTTCAAACTAAAGGCAGTATCTGTTTTTGTAGAATGATGCAGACTATTGGCTTTTATCGGATGCAGATGTCAGCATAACAGACATGTGGAAGACAGATTGTATCCTTCCACCAATTCTCAATTTTACTTACCAAACTTTTTGTTCCCAAACCTTGTTCTTTAATGCTTAATTTTTTTACTTGTGATGCAGCTGGTGTGGAGTGGAATGATGTAAATATACTTCACGAGGAGTTGGAAATGGCTGCTATTAGTACAAGGAGACAACCTCCACCGTCTGATATTGCTGATTTACCTCCTATTGTTGATGTGCCACCTAGGTGATATTAACTTTGGATAGGAAGATTCATCTCTAATTCAGATGGCTAAAAGTCATGGCGATAGGTCGTTGCATTGCTGATTCTCATCCAGAGTTAATTTCAAAAGCGGATGAAGAATCTAGGTGGCGAAGGTACCGGAGTAATGGGTCAAATGACAGCTGAAAAATTGCTCGACCTCAAACTCTAATGGCGGTTCATACTTCACAGGGGAGAAGGCATTTAAATTTCCCGTGTTCCATACAATTTGGGCTAATTTACGAGCATAACATATGAACTGAGAGTGAAGTTAACTTGGATTTCTTCTTTCTCTAGATTTGATTTTAAGATATTGGGGAAAAATAAAAGAAAAAACATAGAATTATCTAGACCTTATTCGAATTCTTGATCGCTCGGGTTTTCTGGCCAAACATATGCTAATGTGATCAAACTCTTTGTTAACTGCTTAAAATTATTCAGGAATGAAATATGCACATTTTGGAGATGATATAGGTTTCTTTACAATTTGAAATACTGAGAAATTAACTTAAAACATATCTAAAATCCTTCAGAATCACAAACTTTATGTACTAAAGACTACAGTTTTATATGAAACTCCAGCGGAATCAGAATTCTGACTACTTCATACAACACTAAATTTAGCATTCTCAAGGCACACAAGGTATTAAGGTTATAGGTCTTGAACTACAGTGGCCTCCAACCTTGACCCTGAAAGTGCTTTTAGTGGGTAATTTTCCCACAAAGCATAGTTTTCACAATATGACGTTGATGAATTTACACAACAAAATAATAACCACGTGATGTGTGATTCCTTATTGTAACTCAAAGAAAGATGGGTATGATGGAGGAAGCAATTGTTTGGAGCCCCGGACAATGATCATAACTCAAAAGCGAAAACTTCAAGTTGTTGTTCACGATCTCGTTGCCTTTAAATGCTTGAACCAACACACCATATTATCTACTACTTCTGAATATCTCTAAATACATTGTGCCACCAATACGATTGATATGATGCACATGCTTGAGAAATTCACTGATTCTACAAGAGGAAAAGAAAATAAAAGTGTATTAATTAACTTCCCCGCAATATTTTGTACATATTTCCTAAAACAAAATGATCAAGCATTCATGAGTGAAAGCAATAGTAAGGAGGTTTCTCAACAAAATTGTGCCTTTGCTAAGGGGATTAAACTACAGTAAGATTTGGACCCTAAACCCTTCCACAGGAATAATTCTATAGTGGGTCGAGAGCATTGCTCCCGATTTACTATCCATCACATATTTACAAATGGTGCGGTGGTTTTTACAAGGTGGGTGGTGATGAAAATCACCCCACCACTTATAAATTTATGGTGGTCCACCATAGATTTTTCCCTTATACAGTTAGTTTTGGAATCAAATACTACTCTAAAGGAGTATCAAGAAAGCCACACATACACATATACATATATATAAGTGTGTCATGTGTGTGTGCAGGGACGAAGCCTGAATCTAAGATTTTGGGGGCAAATACGAAAAAAAAAGGGTCAAAACTAGATTTTTTGGATTTTGAGTGGGCAAAATTTTAAATTTTAAAAGTTTGTAGGGCAAAAATTTTATTTTTTCAAAGTTTAAGAGGGCTGATGCCCCTACCAACCCCCTGTTGCTCCGCCTCTGTGCATATGTATATATAGGTAGGAAAAATTCTTGACAATTTGCATACATAAGTGTATATATACCTGAAATAGATGCACGGAAAGGTGCTTTAATCAGAAATAGTAACAAAATAAAAGTGAAATTTCCTATCCCGCCCATGCCAACACCTGGAATTCTCCCACAAATCTCTCTTTTTGCTAAATTGAAAGCAATTTTTGAAGGAATTTCTCCATCCCATTGGGAGCAGAATATAGTCTATCCTCTTTGGATGAGCAAAATGATATTTATTAACCTTGTACGGAATTTCATGTCGGCCGGCACATATTTTTATTCATTGACAAGTTGGAAAGTAAAGCCTATCAATTGGTAATTTTTAAATCATGACAAACATGTGGGTATAGTAGTTGACTTGACTTGGCTTGAACATTATTGGATGCTACAAAGGGCGAGGGGCGACTCTAAAACACCGTAGCTTAATGAGGTGAAATTTTATGGTGGATCGAGATTGTTGATTCCGGTTCATAAATTATCATTTGATCGGGGGTAATTTAATAATTGCCCCCTAGTGGGGGATCCAATGATAATTTGTGGAACGGGACTAATGGTCTCGGTGCACTATAGCATTGCCCCTTCATTGGAGCCGATCCATCTAATATTGTTAGATATAAGGATAAAATAGTAAGATACTCTAAAATAATTTGCATCTAATGGTGTTTGACGAATCGACTCTATAGAATCCAACTCATACTAGAATTTCCCAAGACTGAGTGCAATGGGAATTTTTTTTTTTATAGAAAACAAAGTCCAATTTTCCTAATTTTTATGCATGATGAAAAGTGTGTGTAAGAATGCACGCGCTCGAGCCAAGCTCAAGTGTAAGTAAATGAGTGAGTTATGGATGTGCACGATTCGGCTATCCGCTTGAATCAAACCAAAAATTTGGTTCAATTTTTTTTTTTAATTAGAAATATTCAATTTTCGGTTCAGTTCGGTTAACAGAAAATCGAATTTTTTATTTGTTTATTTTAATTTTATATAGTATTATATAGACCAAAAACTATAAAAAGTGTGTTTTCTAGTGATAACTTCTAGGTAAAGAAAGAAAATGAATTAAATTTAGCCCTAATTGAAATTCAATTATTTACATCGAGTTTTAATTTTTTTTGGAAGTTAAAGAAACTCATTTGAATTGTATGCTCCTGTGACTGATTAATTGTCTAAGTCACTTCATAATTTATGTTAATCTTTTACGACCTTATATTAAAAAAAAAAGGAGAGTCAAAATTCAAATTCGACCAGTTTTTTTCCCAGAAATTCAGTTCAACCGGAAATCAAACCGAACTGAATTTTTTCGGTCCGAAATTTCGAGTTATTTCAGACCGAACCGATGAACACCTCTAGAGTGAGCTCAAGCTAAAAAAACATTATCTTAAAAGTATTTATTAATATAAACATATATATATATATATATGTGTGTATGTGTGTGTGTGTGTGTGTATATATATACACACACTATTATAGATTATAAATTTATGTATATAAATAAATAAAATATTTTTTTCACACATACTCGCGAGCCTCTGAACATGTATAAATGGATTGGGCTCGACTAGTTAGCTCGAATCGAGCCAGCTCGTGAGACTTGCGAGTCGGGTCGACTCGACGCCCAACCCTGATATTATGTGTGATTTGTGCAAACTTGTGTGGAATAGATAAACATAAAAATTATTATATGATACTTGGAATTCAGTTCCACTTCATTTAAATTGAAAAGTACTGAAATTCAATAATAGAGACAAAGGAATAAAACCAAGCAACATATACAAACATCCTAGCGTACGTAGCACGAAAGTGCTACACGTCTATACACACGTAAATTTTTTAATTTACAAAGTAACATAAAATAGATTTTAAACAAGCTCCAAAAACCCTAAACTATTGCATCATTATTTCAATATATTAGACAATATAATCGAGAAATTGAAAATGGTATATATCTAAAGGGAACATTTAGACATGAAGTCCTTAATTTCTTGCAAAACTTTGTTGGCGACTTGTGAGAAAGGTTCATTTATGAAGAAACCATGTTGTTTATCTTGGTACACAAAATAATCAATTTCTTTGCCCATCTCTTTGAATCTTTTGACATATTCCTCAATTCTGTCCTTCATTAATTCATTTCCTCCAACTAGGACCAATATTGGGTCAAGTTTTACAGAGCTCAGATTTGGGCTTGATGGCCCAAATGGGTTTGCCAATGGATGGTCTGATGTGTTTCCTTTTGGCACTGATAACCTCCAAAATCTGATTCATTTTCAGACAGGATTAATCAAAAGAAAATGTTTTAGGAATTAATCGATAGCCCAAAAGCAACAATATGTGGCATAAGTATAATAAATATTATATATAGTCATATTCTAAAGAATTTAAAAACACAAAAACAAAACATTACGACGAGAAAACATTAATAAGTAATAAACTAAGGCGTTTGTTAAATAAAATCTATAAGAGCTTCTTTAATCAAATATTTGAAAGAAAATCATAATGAATACCGCGATTAGTATTACATCCAAAACCTACAAAAATATTAATCATTTTTTTTTATCAAATCCAAAACTTACAAATATCGTACTCATTTATTTTATCTAGATGCGTAATCTAGCCTTGTAGCGGTTAATCTAACGAATTTGTATTTTCAGATTATCCTTAGGTAGGTACTCATCACATACTGAATTAAAAACTCAAGGTTGTATCTGGCTCAATAATTGAATTTTTATCCAGGTACATTCGACCCGAAACAATGTATATATATATATATATATATATATATCCATCCTATGCCCTAAATCTTTTGAACGTGACTTTTGGCTAATACCATTTGTGGGATGAGGATATGATTGGATAAGAGTTTTGCTCAATAGGTGACCTGAGACGATTTCGGTCCTACCAAATTTTATTTTATATAACTGGACACTTCGCATATATAAAATGAATGCTTGCTTGGCATGCAAATGATCATTATATAGTTAATTAAACTTGTTGAAAAAAAGATTATGAATGCTTCAACATATTTAATTCGAGAAAAATATATGTTAGATTTCAGTCACGTCTTGAAGATCCTCAAGATTTGCTGATGATAAAGGGTTTAGCGGTGTTATTTGCAGTTCCCATATTTTAATTATACATAATTAGGACATTTCGAAGTCATTCAAAAATGGGTTTAGACATTATTGGTGGTGGGCATTTGACTAGATATCCATTCATGTGTATTAATTAAAGACTTCAATCCATTCATGTGTATTAATTAAAGACTTCATGACCAAAATTTAAAGCTACTAATTATCGTTTAAGTTGTTAACTACAAAATTTTGGAATAAGACATAAGTGAGAAATCTAGCATGCAATGGTGAACAAATCAAAATGTGACAACTAAGTTTCTAATAATGTTGAATTGGAATGTCATAGAAAACTTTGGCTGTGTTTGCTTTTATTTTGGAGTGTTTTTTTGATAGAAAATTTTGGTGAAAAAATTTATTGGAAGTTGTGTACTTTGGTGAAAATGTGTTTGATTTTATTTTTAGAAAAGATAAAAATTATTGTAGCAGTCAAATCATGTAAGTTTTTGTCTGAAAAATTATATTTATAATTGATTAATGATTGAAAAATATAATATATTAGTTATATTATATATCCAAATATATATATAAGTGTTAGTGTTAGTGTATATATAAAGGGGGGAGGGGGGAGGGGCGACAAACTAAAGAAAAATGACAGAGGACCATGTTCAGCCGCCAAAGCTGACATCTTCTTTTTTTGGCCAAAAAAGTTATTTTTGATCAAAAACATATAAACCAAACAAGTTTTGGCACCAATAACCGTTGATGCAGTTGGTAAGTATCGGGCTCCTTCTAGTAAGATGATTGTGGGTTCGAGTCACCTCTGCCGATCTGAGGACAGTTGTTGGTGGGTGATATGTAATTTTTCCAGCTCTAGTAATCTTTCTAAACTAGGGCTCTGCTAGAGTGCGGTATTCCCTGACTCGAGTGGGGGACCGGCACCGATCCCACCCGAACTTTTTGTAACCAAAAAAAAAAAAACAAGTTTTGGCCTGAAAATTTAACCAAAATATCTTTAAAAACAAAAGCAAACACAGCCTTTTAATTTGGAGGGAATCTTTGCATTCACACTAAAAAGACATATATTTCCCTTTCGGAGAGCGTGACATAAACGGGTCTACTTCAAGAAAAACACCTAGAGAAAATGATAGGGCATAATGTAAATATATATATATATATATATTAGAAAATTAATTGACCAATGGTGGGAAAAGTGAGGAAAATTCTATGCTGGATTGATCTCGGCCCAGCAATAGCCGTTGGATCCCCCACATGGGGGGTTTTTAAATTGCTAAATACCTCCCCCCTCTATTGAGGGGATCCAACGGTTGAGTTGGGCCGAGACCAATGATCTCGACCCAACATAGAACAGCCCGAAAAGCGATGATAGAGGTTGGATAAGATTGGAAAAGGTCATCTTAGTAATGTGGTTGTTAGTGGACTCCTAGATATTCTAATTCCTTATGATACAAATTTTATGTACCAAAAGACCACCATTCTCTTACAACCACAAATATATATATATATATATATATATATAAAAACCTTTCTTGATGGGAATAATTTTATGACAGATCGAGTCCAATATTTTGAGTGTGAATTTTGTGTCTATCTTTTTTACATAAATATGTGTGGAGATCACATACAATATACTCTATCATACGAAAGATATAGACACTAAGATCATTGGATCAATCTACTCAGATTTTTTTGGGAGTAACATTCTCTATAGGCTTTATTGCCTAAATCCCCAGTAACTTTGGCTGTCTCTATCAACAAAAAGATCCAATTAAGGATCCAACGCTATCATCTCTTGTCCCACTTTTATATCATTCATTATTAAATTCATTAATAATTGCATGGAATTCCAATTTTAATTTATATAGCTATTAATTTGAAGGAAAAAAAAAAAGAACTTAAGTTTTGTGTGCTTTAATCTACAAATCCATATTTAAAACACAAAGTAAAACCATAAATTAGTATTTATGGGTTCAGCTTAGTGAGCTTGTACTGCAAAAATCAGATTTCTTATATATATACATATACACACACATATATCTGTCTATATAATTGAAGGCTTTAAATCAGTGGGTGCCTATTTTCTGAGTGGCTAACAAAATTTTAAGGTTAAATTGACCAAACTTTGTACCGTACAACGTGTTCCAAATTTGCCTTTCACTTTCATTACTTTAGTATAAAGTGGAGCACTCCCGGTTGGCATTTCATTAGCACCGCAATAAAATTTGATCAAAATACCAACCCACCCTTTGAAAAATACAAGAAAATTTGATGATATTTAAGTTTAATTGATTTTGACGAGTAAAAGGAGAAATAAAAAGAATCAAAATATAAAATACAATGTACTTATGATACCAGCAAAATATTTTTTTAATGTTTTACCAACTAAAATTCAAATATAACAAATCCGAAAAAATAAAATCAATACAAGGGTCAGGATGGATTTTTATATGGTGGATCATGAATGTTACTTTTTGTGTCTATCTCTTTCACATACTAAAGTGTACTGTGTATGGACCTCATATACAATTGTGTGAAAGAAATAGATATAATGGTACATTTTAGAGTAATACTCCCGGTGTACCATAAAATTATCCGGTCAAGTCAATGGATATACACAATGAGTTTGTTAGTAATATATGTGGCTGCGGTCAAGAATGAACTATTTAGTAGATTTATTTATTTAAAAAATATTTGAAATTTAATTAAGTTTTAATGTCCTAATCTGCCCGCTTGACTGCACCCAAATGTATTTCACAAAATGAATAAATTACACTTGTTTATATGATTGGACACTCATTTTGTGAAATACACTAGAAATCAACTGAATCTGGAGCGAAGTAGAGTTTCCAGTTCAAAACAATTCTATGCAGTCTGGGGCAATTCTAGTCGGCTCCTTATCACACCGACCCAAATGTATTACACAAATTGAGTTATCAAATATAATTCACATACCTTGTCCAATATATTTGTGTTCAATTGAGTCAGGAGCGGGCTACAATTTCCACCCTCCAAGGAGGGTAATTATATTTATACTCATTCCATGCAAATTAATATTGAACGTAAAATTAGTTAAAAAAAATATGACTTTTGTCATTACCTTTCGAGTATCTCTATATTCAAGAATTGTTCAGGTGGTCCTTCTGCTTCAGACTTGGTTCTCACAGTACCCCCAAAAAACGGCGCCATCAGCACATAACCCCGCACCCGCACCGGCGCCAATTCCGGCGATCCACGGCGGAACTCCACCGCCAGATGGTGGGCCAGGGTCCCCCCGGAGGAATCACCGACAATAAACACCCTCTCAAAATCTCCATTCTCCAACCACTCATCACCACCACCGGACTTCAACATCATAGCCTGGTTTTGGAGCCACTTAACGGCGATGACGGCGTCATCCACGGCGGCGGGGAGCCTGTGCTCCGGCGCAAGGCGGTAGTCCGGCGCCACTACGATGGCTTGCAGCTCTGAAGCGAGGCGGAGGCAGCAGCTGTGGCAATTGGGCCACGTCCGGGACCCGACGCAAAAGCCGCCGCCGTGGAAGAAGTATAGAATGGGGAGCTTGGCGGCGGAGTACGACCGGGGTTTGTAGAGGCGGAGGTGGAGGTTGTGGTTGGTGTCGAATAAATGATCTTTCCAGACGGCGGAGCCGTCGTCCTGGACTTTCATCGGGAAGTTAATATTGTCCGGTGATCGGAAAATGGAGCCGTCGCTAAATACTTGGACAATTCCTAGGCAGTCTTCGATTATGTGAGGAAGAGAACCCATTTTCTCTCTCTATATATATATAAGTGTCTCTCTCTAAATTTGATGAGGAATGGTTGGAACAGAGCAATTAAGGTGTATATGTAGGGAAAATTCAAAGGGGATCAAATGTTCAAAATAAATGGGGTGATTTTCATATCCACCTACCTGTGTAAACCAACCCATCCCAATTATTTGTATACTGAAAATGGAATTGGGAGCAACACTCTTGATCTACCATAAAATTACCCGTATATATAGTCATGGATTGCTTGAATGGGAGGAAGACGCAATGGATAATGACAAGGGCATTTCTGTAATTATATTATATTTTTAAAATCCTAACTTTGGATTAAGTTTATTGACTGTAATTTCCGTGGAAAATCCAAAAATGTGATTGTTGGTTATTAAAATTGATAGGGTGAAATAGAAATATAATGAGATTATATTAATTTAATCATAATCGGTAATTCGGTCCAAGTATGACAAGGCTAACTGCACAAACATGTGAAGAATCATGAAATTGCAGTTTGAATTTGATTTGGTCGAATTTAAATATAATGTGTAGAATGGGTGAATTGTACTTTGCAGCGTGAGTCACTGCAAGAAACATACCTTATAATTAAATTCATTCCAAGTCCGATATTATAATTTCCATACATGTTTTGAACCTATTGTAAGAAACACCTACTTACGCAAGGTAAGAAAAGGAAAAGGCAGCAATTGTATTATGATCAAAGCTGGATCCATATTGTACGGATATTGTACGGATATTTCATTTATGCTATTTGATAACTAAATTAATGTATTTACGGATAGTGTTGTTCACCATAATCGAAAATCAATGCTTAGCATAAATTTGAAATATTGAATTTAATTTTCTATACCCTTGCAGTATCGTATTGACTAAAACATTATTTCATATTATTTATTTCTATTTGACATTTTGTCTTATAGTAGTACTTTATAACTGTGTATTATACTTTTTGGCGTGTATTGTAACAGGTTGATTTATCCAAACGTCAGAAGAACTAATCCTAAATCGAAGAAAGCAATCATTGTTCAACATTAATTGAAACAGTAATTCGATAAGGATAATGGCAAAATGCTATCATGTTATCACAAGATAAGCCACTACGTGCTTAATTATAAACCAACAAAATGTAATTATATATATATATATACTGATCGTGTAGGAAAATATTGTAGCAGCTGTATATAATCTAGGGCAAAATTCATTTTGCCCCGTGCTATAAGAAAGGCATCAAACACCTTACAACAAAAATCTTCAAACACCCCCTCATTTGTCCAAAAATTCTTCAAACACCCCTAGGTATATTAATGGACAAAAATACACTTGATTATGTAAAATCATAAATTCATTTTCCACCAGTCTATTATAATCTATATAACTTCGACTCGAAAATTGATTTAATGCTAAATTTATTAAATAAATTAATCTAATATATGAAATAAATAATAAAATATGATTGTAATATTAGGAATAAGACATATTAAACTTTAAAAAATCTCACATAAATGTTTATAATCACTATTAATACATTTATTTTCTTTTATATATGTTAATGCTTTAAATTTACTTTTAATAACTATTGATAATCCATGTTATTCATTGTTGGTTTTTTAATAAAATTAATAATTTATTTTTTAAGCATTATATTACTTATTAAGATAAAGTGATAAACCTATTCATATCGTCTTTTTATTATATAACATGTACACACTTATTTATGAACACAATCTTTAGTACGTTAATTAGTGATAAATGCTTCTCTTTTTTACTCTTTCTTTAATTGGTATAATTTATACTACTGTGTGAATAAAACGTGCCTACATAGTTCAAAATATATTAAATAAATTATTACAATATGTAGTTATTTACTTTTACGAAATGCAACCAAAACTAGAAAACACAATATAACAAGAATGTTTTCTAATATCTAATAACACAACTAAGTTATCGACCAAAAAAAATAGTAAATTTATTAATTTGTTTCTAAAAGGAAAACATATAATAAATTAGTTATATAAATATACTTGAAATAATTAAAATATATTTTTTATTCTTTCTATATTATAGCAACCATATCTTTTTACTTATTTAATTTAAAATTAATTAAAGGATTGTGTATAAAATATAATTATCTTTAAATAAAATTTGGGATCGAATTAAATAAAATTTAATCATAGAGGGGGCAAAGTACTAGATAGATTGTATTAGATGGGTTCTAAGTTATTTTATCATTTTAAATTAAGTGTATTTTTGTCTATCAATCTGTCTATGGGGTGTATGATGTATTGGAAAAATTGCACTTTTGGTCCCATATGTTTGGTTTTTTCCAATTTTGATTTTATTCGTTACGAGATTCTCACATTATGTCCCGTACCCAACATGATTTTCCATCCAAAATTTAACGATTAACTTCGTTAATCAACATTTTTGACCATTTTTTTGATAGAATTTGTGCGTGAATGCACTCACACACGGAGTATATTCAATATCACGAAATTGTATTCAATATCACGTGCCACATACGCACAAAATCTCTCAAAAAACCCGGTCAAAATGTTGACTAACAGAGTTAATCATTAAATTTTGGATGAAAAATTCTGTTAGGACCAAATGTGAGAATTTTAAAAGTTATGGCCTTATGGGACACAATGTAAGAATCTCGTAACGAGTGACACCAAAATTAAAAAAAATCAAACATATAAGACCAAATATGTGATTTTTTCATGATGTATTTTTACTAAGTAGAAGGAGTGTTTGAAGGTTTTAGGGATTGAGGGTTGTATTTAATGGTATGTTTATAGTAGATAGTGGGACAAAATGAATTTTGCCTGTATAGGAAGATTCCATTTGGCTTTGCTGATTTTACCATTTACCTTGGCCGTACAAAACTTTCTAAAGTGGAATGATGACAGGATTATAATTATGGCTGACCCACTTGCTAAAAATAGTTCCAATCAGATCAAAATAAATATATATATAAAAAAAAGGAAAATTAATTTCATTTTCGCATGATATATATAATCGTAATTAATTCTTCATAATCTTCAGATGATTGGGAGATCTCTGAATTAGTTATTACTATTTGGTGGCTGAAACCTACTATAATGCTTTTGACCGTCTTTATCTTGATGTGAATCAAGTTACTATCAGATAATCGAGATTAATATATAAATGTTTGTTGTTAAACCCAACTTATCTTCTTCTTTTTTCCCTAAAGAGTTGTTTATGTATGACGCTAAGCGCATATATTAGTGCATTGAAAAGGTTTAAATATAAATGAATTAGTATACATGATCAGGCTTCAAACTAGTAACTGATATATTTCAGTTCGTTGAAATCAAATCTGAACTGAAAAAATTCTATCTCCTTGTTGTATAGCATCAAAAAAGGGAGAATTAGTTACTAACTATTTAAAGTACCTGATTATATTTAAAAGATCTGAATTTTCTTGCCATCTTGTAATTTGAAGCTTTACTTACATCGATTTATGAAATGTAATTTGCATAATATAATCTATAATCATAAGTGAAATAAGCAAGAAAGGGATTATTAGTGTGTATATATATTATATATAATTATTCAGACATCCATCCACATACACGATTACAATGTTATTTGGCTCTAGTCATAGAGCCATGGCCATCCCAAGTCTGGTAGTGTGTATATATTTAGGGTCAAGATCTAATACATACCCTATATTAGATAAGATATAAGACTCAATATACATCATTGGATCAATTAAATCAAACAATCCAAATTAAACATTAGAAACAGGTGGGAAACTCAATTGTAATTAGTTGAGGGGTATAATAGTAAAATACACACCATTATACAACAAGCACATCCTAAATTAACTCCACAAATCTTCCTAAAATCTCACATTTAAACTCACGTATAATTAATCAACTGTAAATCATGAATGTTCAAATCCAAATTAGGTCTCATCGACATCCCCTTCTTCTGCGAAATCAGCTTGGATAATGATTTTTTATCAAATGGATTGTCATTGAGGAAATCAAGGATTATGAAAAATATCTCTTAAGAGAGAAGACCGAAGCTGTTGATAATCGGTTCAGTGTTTGATTTTTGCTTCTTCATTGATATAGACATTGAAGATGTATGGGGGATTGTGAAGGTCTGGAGATGGTGAAATCTATACAAATAGCCGTGTGTGTATGTATATATATAGAGAGAGAGAGATATGTTATATATCTAAATTATAACAAGGGTAGGGGTATCTGGTTTATGATAACACAGAGATGTTGCAAAATTCAGAAGCAACTGTTAACAGAAAAACACTGTATATTGCCTTACACGTTACTATATAATGTCTTAGAATATATCTGTATAATGACTTATTATATTGTAATTTTATGATGTATAAACATATACTGTATAATTGGTTATAAGATACTGTATAATGTGTTATAATATACTGTAAAGTGATTTATAAGATACTGTATAATAGTTTGAAATCACTATTTGTATGTCACTAATCATACACTGTATATCACCATTTGTATTTACTGTATATTTGTTTATTAGTTATTATATAATGGATTAATTAGCTATTGTATAATATTTATTAGCTATTGTATTCACTGTATAATGGGTTATATAATACTGTATATTAGTTTATATGATACTGTATACTGAATTATAAGATACTGTATAATGGTTTATTATAAGATTGTAACTTTCGATGTATAAACACATACTGTATAATGGGTTATAAGCTACTGTATAATTTGTTATGAATATTAGAGTTCAAGAAAAAAGAAAAATTCTATAAGTAAAATGCGCCATTTTCTCTTGAAGTATTGTCTGTACATATTTCTTCTACACACACTGCCAAGTCTGCCATGGTATGGACTAATTCATTATCGCCGAACATGCAGAATTCATTTTGACCATAGTGTGCAGTAGAGTCTGGATGAATGAAAAATGGAAAGAAAATAAATATTGAATATTAATTGAGTTTGATGATGAATAACGTAAATAAGGGGGATTTAATTAGCTGGAATTGGAAGGAATAATTAAAAAGGGAAGAGGAATTTGTTATTGCATATAATAAGGGATTTGATTTTGATCCTGCATGTTATTTGCATCGGTTTGTTAGACCTATTGACTAAAATGCCCCTATCATCACTAAATTAAATATAAAACTCGAAATAATGGTTTAAATATGGACATTGGAATCAAATGGTTTAAATGGTCTAGATTGGTCTTATATCTTACATAAAGTATAGGAATGTATTTGATCCATACCCTACATACATATATATATATATATATGTATGTATGTATAATAGTTAGGAAAGTGCACGTATGTTTTAAATATTAATATAAATTTTTATAATATGTTGGTTTTTATGAATGTATATATAATTTTTATAATAAATAGGTTATTATGAATACATATAGAGAGACAAATAAATTTGACCTTTGCGGATAATAAAATTTAAATGATCAATCAATTAAAATATGATACCTTATTTTTAATTTTTATAATTTCTAAGATTTCTATATTTATTAATAATTACTTTTAGTTTTATTTATGAGATTTTATAGTTATTAATAAATATTTCTGGAGTTGATCATTATTTCATTCATAAATGAGTTTTAGAAGAATTTCTTGATAATATAAATTTAATTTTGACCAAAAAAATAATCCACCCATTAGTTATTTTTATTATTTTCAAGGAAAAATTACTAAAACCCCCTTTAAATAAATTTTTATATCCAAAAAACTCTTAAAATTATTTTGCTATCTAAAAAACCCATTCCACCATCTTTTCATTCCAAAACCCTCAAAATTTAAGGTTAATAAATTTGTGAACTTAATCGCCCTTAGCCTTCTAGATTAAAATTAATCAATTGTAGTTTCGTGTAAAAAATTATTTATTTAGAAATTTTATATTGATAACCGATACTAATTGATTTTGATCTTAAATTTTTAGATTTTTTAATCTTTTTAAAAATTTTGAAAATGTATTTTTAGATAATTATCATATTAAAATAAAAAATAAACTTTATAAAATATTTAAAATAAAATATGAACCATACGATTTATCAATTTAAAAAATTTAAAACAAATCTGATAAAAAAAGATCAATTATCTAACGAATGTTAGTTTAAAAATTGTTACCAAAACAATGGCAAATCGAATTCGAGAGTTTACGGATGAATTAATTCCACAAACTCAGAGCTCGTTCATTAAAGGACGACAGACAATTGACAATGTTTAGATAACTCAAGAGATTTTGCACGATATGCACAATAACAAAAGCAAGAAAGGTTTCTTTGTTGCAAAAATCGACTTTGAAAAAGTATACGATAGAGTTAATTGGACTTTTTTAAGAGGTGTGTTGGGTTCCCCGAAACTTGGATTTCTCTCATTTTGGAATGTACCACTTTAACTCAACTTTCCTCGCGTTGGAATGGGGAGATTACTAAGTGGTTCATTACTAAGAGAGGGCTAAGGCAAAGGGACCCCCTCTCGCCTTATCTTTTTGTTTTTTGCATTCAGAAACTAGGTTTGACGATTGATGCTGCGGTTTGTCGAAATCTTTGGAGACCAATTCCCATGTCCAAGTTCGGTCCAAAAATTTCACATTTAATGTTCGCGGATGACCTGTTATTATTTGGAGAATCATCGGAACGACAAGTGAAGGTTGTTACGCAATGCTTGAGCGATTACTGTGCACTTTCGGGACAGGCAATTAACAAACAAAAATCCCGAATTTATTTTTCCAAAAATGTGACCATGGATGTGAAGCATCGGGTTGGTCACATAACGGGCCTCGGGCTGACTAATAATTTGGGGCGTTATTTGGGAGTTCCTTTACATCATGGAAGAGTAGGAATAAAAGACTACCAATTCATCATGGAGAGGGTTCGGAATAAGTTAAAATGCTGGAAAGGAAAACATCTCTCCTTAGCAGGGCGAACAACTCTTATTAAGGTAGTGATGGAATCTCTCCCAACATACACCATGCAAACCACATGGATTCCGATGGGGGTGTGTGATGCAATGGAAAAGGCTAATCGTAAGTTTTTGTAGAGGAGCTCGGATACGGTTAGGAAAATACATGCTATCAAATGGGATGCAGTGTGCCGACCGAAGCATCAAGGGGGATTGGGTTTGAAGTGTCTTCGTTCGATAAATATGGCTTTGCTGGGTAAGCTCGGTTGGCAAGTTTTGAACGATGAACCGAAGCTATGGGTTCAGATATTGAGACATAAGTACATCTTGCGACAAAGAGCTCGAGCCAGGGCTGCAACCTCACATATCTGGAAAAGTATAACTAGCATGCTACCTATGCTAAAGGAGGGGACACATTGGATTTTAGGTAACGGGGAAAAGTTTGGTTTTGGACCGATGTGTGGCTAGATGGTGGTCCGCTGATTGACCGAGTAGAAATTTCGCCCTTGGCTGCGAATATGTCTCGTACGGTAAGCTCATATTGGCAGGGGATATCGGGTGGAACTGGTTGGAGATAGGGGACATTCCGGAGGGTACTCGGCTTCAATTGGTGGGGGTAAACATGGATATGATATGGGATAGAACGGATACCTTGAGGTGGAAATTCTCTCCGAATGGGATCTTTAACTATAAAACGGTGTATGAGGCACTTACTACCCACCCTAGGAGTACAAGTGAAGAGAAAAAATGACAACGCGTATGGAAGGTCAGGGGTGCCTATAGGTGTCGTTTTTTCCTTTGCCAGCTTCGGCATGGAAAAGTACTAGTTAATTCGCACCTTTATGCACGGGAAATTAAAAATGTGGATACTTGCGATGTGTGTGGCAATACTACAGAGACCGTGCTCCATGCATTTCAAGACTGTAGTTGGGCAAAGAATATATGGTTAAACATCGTTCACCCACGCTTTCATACTGTTTTGTTTGCAGGTACACATGCGAGCTTGGTGGATTGGAATCTGGAAAATGCAGCAAATAGGTATGACTGGTGCAAGAATTGGGCTACAGTTTTTACTGAGATTGTGAATTTCTTTTGGCAGGTTAGGAACGAGGTCGTTCATGGCACAGGGGTAGATACCTCAACTATCTCGCTGGAAGTTTTACATAAACAAATTGACGGAATGTTACATCTTTCTAAAGTTGACACGGATGTTTTGCAATTACATATGCAAACGGGTTGGAAAAAACCTTTACCGGGTTGTTACAAGATAAATGTGGATGCTGCTGTCAGCCAGGAACCAAATGAGGGTAACCCGAGAGTGGGTATAGGGGGTGTGATACGGGATGTTCATGGAACATGGATTAGGGGCTTCAGTGGGAGTATCGATCCGTGTTCCCCGTTGGAGGCCAAAGTGCACGCCATTTATCAGGGTTTGGAGATGGCTTGGGATCTCAAACTTCAGAATGTTGTCCTTGAATCCGATTGCAGAGGTGCAATTAATAGCATGTAGCATTGTGGACGCCTCCACGACACACCATCAGTTTGATGTAATTAACCGCATCCGGAACGTCATAGACCGGGATTGGACAGTGGATGTTCAATTAGTGTGGCGAGAAGCCAATAAGGTTGCGGATGAACTAGCCAAGATAGGGTTCAGTTCAGATTTGAAGTTTAGGAACACACCAGATGTGAGACTTCAAAGAGCTCTCCAAGATGATATAGATGGTCATACTTGGATCCGTATTGTAACTATTAACTCAGGTTTGTCGGGTTAACAAACTAGGGTACACCCCTCCCATTGTATTAAAAAAAAATGTATTTTACGAATTATCAATTTAAATTTTTTAAAAAAAAATCTGATAAAAAAAGATCAATTACTCAATACTAATAAATGAAGGGTTTAGCCCATTAGGTTGTTAAACTAAAATTTTAGGTTTTTTGAATAAAAAGTTTATAAAATAAGTTTGTGAGATTGAAAAGTATCTTCATGAATTTTTTGAGTACAAAAAATTATTTTAGGGGGATTTTAGTAATTTTTTCTATTTTTTAACATGGAATACTCCATTCTAGTTTAATATTTAGTGGTATTTTTAATAAATATTTTGTTTCTTAATTCATTTTCAAAGTCAGAAGATCGAAAAAAGTATTCAAATTTTCTTAAAAATTTATCCTGCTACAGGAAATTCTAAAAATGGATGTAACCTATAGCAAACCACTTGATATTAAAAAATAAAATGTACAAAACTATTTTATATAAAAATGAAAAAAATCATAATCACTTGATCTGTTTGTTTGTAAGTCATTAATGCCATAGCTTATAATAATAAGATAAAATTGTGATTTATGAATTTATTTTGTTAATTAGAAGTTTAATTTGATAGAAATCCACAAACAAATACAAAATTCTAAATGTACACTATTCTAATCTATGTTCTTAATTTAATTCCGTAGTTTCATTTTTTTTTAATTTTAAGCTAATTGAAATTATAAATAGTTAGCTTTTATTTTATTTTTTTATTATTTGAGCTAGAACACAAGACATTTAATTTGATACTCACTTTTTTATAAAAATATATTTAAACCTTAAAATTGAGCAATTAAATAATATACGATACATATCTATTTTATTTTTTTGAAGGCAATACATATCTTATTTGATTAGAAAAGTATGCATTCAGTCAAATCACTTCTAACTAGCTACCATTCTCTTACACAATAATAATTTACTTGAAAGCTTTAGTAGTTCAGTTATCTAATTGTAAGAACAGTTGCCTCATCTGTCTCTTGAAGTCATCAATGCATCCTCTCATGAGATAATATTTAATTAGAATATAAGCAAAACAACATGTTCAATTATCATCGACTCAACGTGCAATTGAATTGAATTAAGATTTTTTTTCTCGATTTCTCACTAATTATCCCATTTTTGTTATATTATATTGTAGAAAGTAACAAAAATATGAATTTACAGTTAGAAAGGAAAAAAAATGATTAATTCCATCTTTTCATATGAAATATATAAAAAAGGGTAAATTCTAAATAAATATGCCCTTGGTTTACTTTTAGCAAGAGGTATTAAAGGAATAATACAATTTCCTTTTGCTCAAATATTTTTTTCGTCTTTTCAATTATGTGTTTGATATAGTAAAAACAATACACTATGCCATAAGGCCCAAGCCCAGCTATATAAAGAATTTAGGCCCACCAGAGGCCCAAAAACTGAACTCACTAGACTAGGTCCGCGCTAAGTAACAGTATCGGGTCGGGTCGTTCCATGACCCGACCCCACTAGTACGAGTCATCCACCGTCCATTGCTGCCACCTGTTAGCATCCTGTGAATGTCCAACTACCATTGGTACAGGGTGTTCTCTATAAATACCCCCTCATTACATTCAGGAGGGGGAAGGAAAAGAGAAGAATATTCTCTGACAAATTAGCCTCGTATATACCTGACGAGTCTATAGACTGAGGAGTACGATCCTATATAAATACAAACTGGGAGTGTAGATTCGTTCGAGAGTACGACCTGAATACCACAATACTTCATTATTATACTCGAGGAGGGATCCAAGCCATTCCAGACTGAGAAACTTAAGTCCTCGGATTTGAGTCTGATCAGTTGGCGCCGTCTGTGGGAACTTACTTTGAGGTTGCTGAGATTCGTTGGTATTAAGATTGAGGTTAGGATGAAGAATCGACTAGTTCGGGAGAATGAAGAGTTGATCGTTGATATGCCTGCTGACGGAGGAACGAGTGCAGTTATCACGATGACAAAAGAAGAGCTAGACCGGAGGATGAAGGAATATGCTCAAGAAGAAATGCAGAAGTATCTTACCCGTACTCCGACGGCTCCTAATGTGGGAGAGCCGCGTACAGATCCGTCCGCAAAAAGAAGTTTGTTTCGTGAAGAAGAGAATTGTGAGCGGGAAGGAGAGTCGTTGGATGATGACGATGTTATTAGTGTTCGACAAGAGGATGTAGAACGAAGAGGAAAAGCTAGGGCGGTAGAGTCGCCGAATGCACGACGACGAGTGGTACACTACGAAGAGGACAGGCGTGCAAGGATAGAAAAAGTTGCGGCCCTGTACAGATGAGGCCAGCCCCTATGTTGATGGCCCACAATTCTCCTTTTGTCACTGAAATCATGAGGGAAGTTCCAAATGGGCTTTTTCGAATGCCAGATTTCCTAAAGTTTTATGGAACGGGGGATCCGAGACCCCATATTACATCTTATGAGTTGTTGATGTCTTTGCAGGGACAATCGGATGCCATTAATGTAAGAATATTCACTACGACTCTGGTGGGTCGGGCGCAAGACTGGTTCATGAGTCTCGCTCCCGCTTCTATAGAGTCGTATGCACGACTGAAATATAAGTTTGAAAGTCACTTTGCTAGTAACAAAAAGACTAAAAAGTCTATATCTGTGATCATGGGACTGAAGCAGGGCTCAACTAAGTCTCTGCGTGAATTTATACACCGCTTCAATCAAGAAGCCATGACCTTCCGGAACTTAATAATGAATTAATGTTAAGCTTCCTTATGAGAGGCTTAAAAAAGGGAAATTTTAATGATGCGCTCTCTCGCCGCCCTCCTCGATCCCATGAGGAATTGATGGTACTGGCGGGAGAGTATATTAACGAAGAAGAAATGAATGAGTTAAAGGACTCGGATAACTTGCAAGTTCTGAACGCCCCACGGGGTCGTAAAGAAAAACATGAAATTGAACGATATGAGGGAACGGGGTCAAGGAGAGACCTTGATCGACCCCGTAGACCAAAGTTTGAACATTACACCCCGTTGAACTCGACTCGTACACGAATTCTCATCGCTGCATTACGTACGAGTCAAGTTCAACGACCAAAACCAATGAAAAGTGGTGTGAAAAAGAACATGAATAGATATTGTGAATTCCACAAAGATCATGGTCACGACACGGAAGAGTGTTTTCAACTGAAGGATGAAATTGAACGACTCATTAAATCCGGTGTGTTGAACTATTTTATTGATCGAACTTTGGCAGAAGTAAGAGCTCCTGAAGTCACTCGTACCACCGAACAGTACCGATCGCGCAGTCGTTCACAAGAACGCTCGCGGGAGAGATCAATTGAAAAAGGTCATCAGACTCGTCACTACAACCAGTCCAGAAATGAAGACCACAGAAGCGATAATTATCGCTCAAATAATGAACGCCCACGTGGCAACCTTCGTTATAACGAGCAAGCTCCGCATCACCGTAATGACGGTCCTCGTAATTACGAGAGGAATCAATATCACCGTAATGATGGTCCTCGTAATCACGAGCGCAGCAGTGACTATCACCGTAATGACGGTACTCGTAATTACGAGAATAATGAGAGAAGAGTTGAAGCAGAAGATGTACCTAAACAGGGTGCTCGTCGAGAAATACATATGATAGCAGGAAGGCCAACTGATGGAGATTCTTCGAATGCGAGGAAAAGATATGTGAGACAGAGTCGTTCAAGCTACCACCGTGGGTAACCTGGGAGGATTTTTTCGCTTACTGCTGGATCGAATACGAGGAACCAAGTTATTAGTTTTGATGATAGTGATTATGAGGGCATGCACAGTCCTCATAACGATCCTATGGTGATTTCAATGGATGTGGCAAATTTTGTGGTGCATAAGGTGTTAGTTGATACGGGGAGTTCTGCAGATATTATCTTTTGGGATGTCTTGAAGAAAATGGAGCTGGATGGAACTCGGCTGAGGAATGTAAGTACTCCCTTGGTTGGATTTACGGGATCTTTGATTATGCCTAAGGGGTCAATTGAACTAGACGTGTCGTTGGGGGCGGGGTCGAAATCAAAAACGAATCGCGTTACCTTTTTGGTGGTGGATGTACCATTTGCGTACAATATGATTGTGGGACGGCCAATGTTGAATATGTTTGGAGCAATTGTTTCAACTCTACATTTGAAGATGAAGTTCAAAACAAACAATGGCATCGGTGAATTACGAGGCAACCAACTGGAGGCGCGGCAGTGCTATACGACTTCTTTAAAAGTGAATCATTCAAAGAAGAGAAAATTTGAGGCTAGCAGAATAGAAGTATTAGATGAAGAAGCGAAGACTCTGATTGAAGGTTTGAACAAGAAACAGAAGCGATGTGACGCACGAGTTGAACCTATGGTCCACAAGACGATTGAACTTTTGCCAGGCAACCCGGACAAAACGACACAAATCGGAGGAGAGATGGATCCTGACGTGGAAACGAAGCTGATAAATTTTTTGAGGAACAAATCGGATATGTTTGCATGGAAAGCTGCAGATTTCAAAGGTATCGATCCTACAGTTATCGTTCATCGACTCAATGTTGACCCGGAGGCACGACCTGTCAGGCAGAAAAGAAGAAACTTCGGGCCCGATAGAGACTTGATAATCGCAGAAGAAGTCAAAAAACTCCTAGATTTAGGATATGTAAACGAGATCCAATTTACGGATTGGCTCGCTAATGTAGTTCTTGTACCCAAATCGGGAGAAAAATGGCGCATGTGTACTGATTTCACTGATTTAAATAAAGTTTGTCCTCGTGATCCTTACCCTCTGCCTCGTATAGACTTACTCGTAGATTCTACTGCAGGGTGTGCCCTTTTGAGCATGATGGATGCTTACCAAGGTTTTAATCAAATCATGATGGCAGAAGAGGATCGCGAGAAGACTGCATTCGTTACGGCGAGAGGAGTATATTGTTACAATGTCATGTCATTCGGTCTAAGAAATTCAGGAGCGACTTACCAACGACTCGTTAATGTGATGTTTGAAGAAGAAATAGGGAAAACGATGGAAGTCTACGTAGATGATATGCTTGTGAAAAGTGTGAACGAGGACGACCATTTAACACATCTCAAGAAGTCGTTCGCAATTATGAAGGAATATGGCATGAAATTAAACCCTAGCAAGTGTACCTTTGGAATACGAGGCGGAAAGTTCCTTGGGTACATGGTCACCCAACGAGGAATTGAAGCTAATCCTGAAAAAATTGAAGCTATCTTGAACATGCAATCTCCAACGAGTGTGAAAGATGTACAGAAGTTAACTGGAAGAATGGCCAGTTTAAATCGTTTCATCTCACGATCGGCAGACAAGGGTTTACACTTCTTGAAAATGCTGAGAAATGTCAAACGATTTGAATGGACAAACGAGTGTGAGGAAGCCTTTAAGGATTTGAAAACTTACTTGTCATCTCCTCCTCTGCTAACAAAACCCAAGTTGGGAGATCCACTAATCTTATATTTGGCAATTTTGCTAGTCGCCTTGAGTGCGGTACTCGTGCGAGATGTGGATGGGGCGCATCGTCCTGTGTATTATGTTAGCAAGTTAATGCAAGGGACCGAGTTGAACTACTTAGACATTGAAAAATGGGCACTCGCGCTAATGACTGCGGCCAAAAAACTTAGACCGTACTTTCAGTCTCATCACATAATTGTATTAACAGATCAACCTTTGAGACAAGTGCTTGCAAAACCCGATGTGTCAGGAAGACTTATTAAATGGGCCATTGAGTTAGGAGAGTTTAGTATCGAATACAAGAGTCGTACGTCGATTAAAGCACAAGTGATGGCAGATTTTCTTGTGGAAATGACAGTAAACCAAATGTAGTGGCCTCGGTCTTATCTTCAGATACGATCCCATGGTCGTGACATGTCGATGGGTCGTCAACGACGAGACGAGGGGGAGTTGGTGTATGGTTTCGCTCTCCTGAAGGAAATGACTTGGAATTTGCCATTAAACTAGACTTTGATGTTACGAATAATGAAGCAGAGTATGAAGCGTTGATTGCGGGTTTGAAAATGGCAAGAACCTTGGATATCACGAATGTGAAGGTCTTCATTGACTCACAATTAATGGCACGGCAGGTCTCGGGAACATATGCAGCAAAAGAAAAAACCATGATAAAATACCTGCAAAGAACAAAACAGCTGATGATGGAATTTGAGAAGATTGAATTATGTCAAATACCGAGAGATGAAAATCAAAGAGCGGATGCACTATCCAAATTTGCCAATCAGATTGTCGGATTGTCTTTCTGTGTCATTACTTGTTTCTGAACATTCGGAACTCGAAAATCAGGTCATGATCGCGGCTGTAAAGGAAGAGACGAGTTGGAAGAGTCCAATAGTTGAATACTTATTACAAGGGATCCTACCAGAGGATAGACTCGAAGCTCGTAGGCTATGTGGTAGAGCTGCTCGTTTCACTGTGTTGAACGGCGAACTCTACAAAAGGTCTAATGCGGGGCCCTTACTTTGTTGCCTTACCCCAACTGAAGCAGAATATGTTTTAAGAGAAATCCATGAAGGGAGTTGCGGAAATCACTCAGCCGGACGATCATTAGCTCAAAAAATCACACGACAAGGATACTTTTGGCCAACGCTCGTGAGGGATGCACAAGACTTTGTCAAGCGATGCAAGCCGTGTCAATTACACTCGAATGAAATACATCAGCCAGGACAACCGATGGAAGTGATAAAAGTTGCATATCCATTTGACCAATGGGGCATTGACATACTCGGTGAATATCTATCTCATACTCGTATGAAAAAAAGATACGAGTACTCGGTTAAACTCGGTTAAAAAGAATTTTTATTTTCATTTGCAGTTCCATTCCCACCAGTTAAGAATCAAAAGAAGTTCATTCTAGTGGCTGTGGAACATTTCACGAAATGGATTGAAGCGGAGGCGGTGGCTCGCATTACAGAAACCTCGATTGTCGATTTTATTTGGAAAAACATCATATGCAGGTTAATCAATCAAATAAAAATGAAGCGTAGCTTATCATTCTAAGCTTATACGTACATTACAATTATGAAAATTTTGACGGAAAAACATCATATGCAGGTTTGGTGTTCCTAGAATCTTGATTTCTGATAATGGAACCCAATTCAATGGAAAATTTGTTGTATCTTGGTGTAAAGAAATGAAGATTCAGCAAAACTTTACATCTGTTGGACACCCACAAGCTAATGGCCTAACCGAGGTTGCCAATAAGATACTACTTCAGCACTTGAAGACCAGACTCGATGGCATGAGATCGGCATGGGCAGACGAACTTCCGGGGGTCTTATGGGCATACCGTACGACTCCTAGGTCATCTACTGCGGAATCACCGTTTTGTCTTGTCTATGGCTCTGAAGCTGTTATCACAGCGGAGATTGGTATGATGACACACCGAGTCCTGGACTACGATCCGGGAACGAATCAGTCTAATCGTGAATTTGAATTGGATATTATTGATGAGGTGAGAGACCGAGCGTATGCCAATATATTAAGACAGAAGAGTACCATGGCGCGGGCATACAATAAGAGGGTCAGAATGAGATCCTTTCAAGTGGGAGATTTAGTCCTAAAACGAGTAGAAGTCTCGAGGCATGTAAAAAAATTGGAAGCCAATTGGGATGGGCCATATCAGATTACGAAGATAACAAAGGGGATGACGTATAGATTGCAAGATCTCCAAGGGAAAGAGATGCCTCGTCCGTGGCATGTTGATAATTTGAGAAGATTTTGTGTATGAGAAATAGCTTGAAATTTTTGCATATTAAATCTACTGCCAACACATGTTTCGCATGTTTTGCAATACTCGTATAACTAACGAGTTCATGGATGTTGTGACTTTTAACAAATTCCCTCTCTTAACGAGTTCAAAGATGAATTTTAAATACATGTTTCAAAAATACCTGTTTTGAACGGGTCCATGGTTTGAACGAGTCCATGTTTTGCACGAGAAAAATAAATTGAATGAGAAACAATTAGTAATACGCGATACAAAAATAACATACGCAATAACTGTTCAGAGATGATATTAATACAGTGCACACAAATAAAAATAATGCATAAACTAAACAACGCCTAAACTAAACAAAAGCTTAACACCTAAAACGACTTCAGCCTTGCGGGTTCTCTCCACTCTGGTTAGAAGATTGTGGCGGGTTGCCCGGGGGTTTGTACCAAGGAGCCAGTGGGGCAAACTCCGAAAATTCGACAAGAACAAAATCCTCATATTCCGTTGAAAACGAATCTCGGAGGAGCTTCCGCTTGTAGCAGTCCTCGAGGCAATGAATGTCAAAATCTGGCTTGAAGGCGTTAAGGAGATTTCCATAGTCTATGCATTTGAAGAAGCCGTCCTTCTCATCCTTAAGGGCTTTAGACAGGAGTAGACAATCGAATATGGTAGACTTCATAAAATCACGGGCTCTTCCAAAACGACTTTCAGCGAGCTCGTCTCCATATTCCTGGGATGCGAGGAACTCGTGCTTTCCCTCGATCCGACCCAACTCGTATGCGTCTGCCTTTTCTTTCAACAGCTCATCATAACGAGCCTCACCTTCAGAAATCTTGGCCTCCAAACGAGCTATTTCAACTTCCAACTCCTTCACAGTCTCTTGATGTTGGACCCTCTCCGCAGTCAAAAGACGACTCGACTCCAGTAACTCGTTCTTCACGGTGGTAAATGAGTTCCTTTCAGCGGTGGTTTCGGCCACATACTTGGCAAATCTTGCCTTCTCTATCCTTAAGTCATTTTTTGGCCCGACACAACTTAAAGCTAAATCATGTAAACAAGCAGAAGCCTGCACGAGTTGTAAGTATGAATTATTATCTATAACAATAATACATGACACTAAAAGGAGAACAAGTAAACGAGTATTACCTTCATCAGATGCGCGGCTCCCATTCTTTCCACGGCTGTATACGACTACTCGATCAGGATAGCTTTATCGCGAGGGAGATGCATATTGCGATACATCTCCAGAGCCACATTTGTCCCTTGGGGACCCGCTAGTATAGAACTCTGAGGATAAATCCTCCAATCTGGAACGAAGGGAGCATTTTCTGGATCCTCATGACATCGATCCGACACATTATATTCTTTAAAATCTTTCAAAGAAAGGGCCTCCAACTTCTGAACGAGTTCTACTGAAGATGGTCGAGTACCGGGGGGAGTTTGATCGTCGGAGGACGATGTCTCCCTTCTCCGTTTAGCTCGGCTGGCTCCAGCCAGGGGTGGGTGCTCAGCATGAACACCAGGCTCGAGCTCTGTACGCTCATCAACAATAATCTCAACTCGTGCTTCCGGACGAGTCTCAGGGATTTCACGAAACCCTGGAGTGACGATTCTGGCCAATGGTCGATCTCGCCCACGAGAGGTCTCCGGGGGTGGCTGTTGGGGTGGAGTTTTGGTTCTCCGCTGCCCTGCGGAACCCTCGGTAGCGGGTATCTCTTCCTCTTCACGGAAGGCGGCAAGACGAACTGCACGAGTCGCCATCTCTGCAAAAGAAGATAGATCTTACATTCAATATACAGAATAAATAAAAGTGGTAAAAGCAACGACTCTTACCTAAGTTGGGAACCCCAGCTATAGGTGCGGAGCTCAGACCGCAAGCAACGAGTATGGCCTCCTCCATTAATTTTTTCGGCACGAAAGGGACAGAAACTAACCCCTCTAAAAACCCTCGTTCCCATGTAGGATTTCCTATTTCTAACTCTCATTCACGAACGCACCATTGCCTAGGAACAAGCCAATTTTCATTTTTTGGGGGAGAGATGTAAATATATTTATCCTTCCACCGTCCGAAGGAATCACGAGTATGGGCTTGAAAAATTGCATCTTGACGGGGCGAAAAATAAAAGAAACCACGCTGATTCGCTTTTTTACAACGATTAAGATAAAACATCCTATGAAAATTAACTATGCTTGCTTCTTTTCCGTGAGCAGTCATTAAAATTATAAAAATTATTATATGCTTATAAGAATTGGGCAAAAGTTGGGTGGGACAAAGCCCATAGCTTAATAAAATATCATTAATGCTGGCGTGGAGGGAAAATCTAATACCGGAAATCAAATGGGGGAGATGAAAGGTACGAAAACCTATTGGTGGTTTGTGCATACGATCTGAAGGACCGGGGAACCGAATTTCATAATTGGGAGGGATAAAATGTCGGACCCTCAACTCGTTTTCCCTGGTTGGCCTTACGGTTGAAACTTGGTTTAGCCAAGTGATGTGTGTATTCACATCGGTGGGACCCTCCAGATCTACGAGTTCCCCACCGTCGTTCCTCCGTGACGACTCGGGAACATCAACTGGCGGAACTAATCCTTCAACCAAACGATCGATGGCATTTGACTCGGACCCCTCACTAGAAGAACTTGAGATCTCGTTATTGTTAACAGAAGTGGACGACCTAGTAAGAGCCATAGTAAAAAAGAGCAAGAGAAGAAGACGTACGAGGCTGATGATGGAGAATCCGGATTCAACTCGGCGTTGCTGAAGATTTTTACTTTTCTCTTTCTAAGAAAATAAAAGTGAAAGTGAAAGGTAAAAATGTTTGGGGGACTATTTATAAGGGAGAGAAGATAAAGAGATTTGAACGGTTGGGATCATTCATATCCGACGGTTAGAGTGTAGGGATGTGTTTAATGACCAGTAACCGAGGTCATTATGAGTCGCGACTTTTGAGAATTAGGGATGTGACGGCTGGTATAATTTCTGCGGCGGCACATCTCTCCAAATGATGGGACACGTCTCTAGAGAATAAAAAGACACGTCTCTCAAGATAAAAAGATAATTAAAGCGCATTTAATGTCAAAGTAACACTCTTGTTAAAACCAGTAATAAAGTAGGATATGGAGTAATAAAGTAGGATATGGAATAATAAAGGGAAGAGAAGAAACGGTTGAATAAAAACCCCCACTAAGCCGAATAACGAATTGTGTACTACTTCACCAGTATGAATTCAAGTCGTTACACCCCCACTATTATAAAATAAAATACGAAGAACGACTCGGTTACATAAGCCGAATAAAGAATTGTGTGCTACTTCACCAATATGAATTCAAGTCGTTACACGTTTAATTCTTCACACTGATGAAGTGGGGACTTAATGATATAGTAAAAACAATACACTATGCCATAAGGCCCAAGCCCAGCTGTATAAAGAATTTAGGCCCACCAGAGGCCCAAAAACTGAACTCACTAGACTAGGTCCGCGCTAAGTAACAGTATCGGGTCGGGTCGTTCCATGACCCGACCCCACTAGTACGAGTCATCCACCGTCCATTGCTGCCACCTGTTAGCATTCTGTGAATGCCCAGCTACCATTGGTACACAACCCGACCCCACTAGTAGGAGTCATCCACCGTCCATTGCTGCCACCTGTTAGCATTCTGTGAATGCTCAACTACCATTGGTACAGGGTGTTCTCTATAAATACCCCCTCATTACATTCAGGAGGGGGAAGGAAAAAAGAAGAATATTCTCTGACAAATTAGCCTCGTATATACCTGACGAGTCTATAGACTGAGGAGTACGATCCTATATAAATACAAACTGGGAGTGTAGATTCGTTCGAGAGTACGACCTGAATACCACAATACTTCATTATTATACTCGAGGAGGGATCCAAGCCATTCCAGACTGAGAAACTTGAGTCCTCGGATTTGAGTCTGATCAGTGTTCATTATGAGCTCTCTGATAATTTTGGAGTGTTATTTAATATCTATGGTTATAATTAGTCTGAATTTCAAACTCAACCAAAAAGAACCTCAAACTTTTTATTACTCTCTCGGTTAAATTCTTTGTTTCCAGGGAAAATATTTAATTAAATTCTTACTCTTTAGCCTCACATACAAAAAACTTCGTCTTGCCCTATACAAAACCAAAAATTATCAATATTTTTTATATCAACTAATTAGTTAACACCCAAAATTCTTAAGCAATTACATCTAATTAGGACTATATGAATGGCGCACTACAAAAAAATTAAATTTTGCCAATGTCAATAAGTCATGATAAAAAGCCCCTTTACCATGGTTAAAATCAATTAACCACGGCTTTGCCTCGGCTTTCGCCGTGGTATTTGCAAGTATGACCAAAACATTTACCATGACTATATGTTTTGTTCATTGTAAAAATCATGACTTTTGGCTATTGTAAAAAAATGTTGGGTTAGCATTTCTTCCACCGCGATTAGTTATAGCTTAAAATAGCTAGCATTCTTTTTCACCACTGCCGACTTTAGCGTGGCTATATGAAACATCTACCACGGCCAAATTAGCCGTGAGTTTAAATCCCTATAGACCACGACTTTAGGCCATGACATATATTGTTATTGTCAATACTCAATTTTCTTGTAGTGGCGACACAAGTACCATGAAAAGTTGTATCTAAACAAAGAATAAGGTTTTTTTTTTTTTTAATCTTTTTTGGTTTATAACCAAGGGTGCCCCTCAGCCGGACGCCAGAGACTAATCCTTTCAAGGCAGAGAGATCACCGAATTGGGTACAACCTCTCCCAACAAAGTCTTTTCCATACACACGGCCATCGATCGAACCCTGAACAGCATGCTTAAGGAACCCAACTGTCTACCAACTGTGTTGGACCTTGTTGGTAAGAGTAAAGATTCAAACATGCTCGAAAAACCGAATTGTATATCAATTCCTAATTCAAATTTGTTTTTCATTAATTCCACAAGCAAGATCCAAACTTTACACTTCTAACATGAATAAACAAATAACAACAAAAAATTATAGCAACTCCAAACCATATGATCCACTAATTCCACAAGCAAGTTCCATACTTTACACTTCTACCGAGCATACATTAAAAAAAAAAAAAAAACTAGCAAATAATGCTATTTCAATTAAAATTAATTCAAAACCACGTAGAATATCAATTCAAAATTAAAATTTATTTTTCACAAATTCCACAAGCAAGATTCAATATTTTATACTTCTATCGCGTAGACATAAAAAAGCAACAATATAAAATTATGATATTTTCACTAAAAGCAATGATCATTACATACATAGAGACTAGAGAGTGCCAAATGCCAAAATATAATTATAGATGAAGCCCGAGAATTAGGGGTGATTCTATGGTGGATCGAGACCATTGATCTCGATCCACTTTTCACCATTACCACTCCTATTGAGAAATTCAATGATGAAAAATGGATCGTGACCAATAATTTCGATCCACCATAAAATTTCACCGAGAATTAGAGGCCAATATGACATCACACACAATCCCTTGGATGGTATTTGCAGCAATTCGATTACCTTTAAGACTATTTAATGGAATTGCCGACAAAAAAACTGTTAAAGACCTTCCATGACGTAACCTGGATGCACTTCCAATAATATTTATATGCTCTACTTTTTCTCATTTGCTCAAATCAAGAACAGTTGAGAAAATAATTAAAGCTACTCAACGATAAGACAAATTCGGGACGGAGTCACGGGGCTGGAGGGTGCGTTTCATCCCCACTTAATTTTAAAAAATTATTTTTTTATCTTATAAAATTTTTAATATTTGAAGTTTGCCCCCTCCTCAAAATTGAAAAATATCACGCTTTCTCCCTTTTCTTTTAATTCGTCCCTCTCAAATCTAAAATCCTGACTATAATGAAAGAGATATAAGAGTATAAAGTATGTCAAAAGTTGTAATTGAACCTAGTTTCTTATTATATTTTCCCAATTAAATATAGCGTACTGTACCGCGGGAGCCCCTTGAATCCTTCGTCTATCTAGCAAAAAAGTGTATAGTTATATCACAACAATCTCACCCCCTCAATAAAAATCCGGACTCTGTCTCTGAAGACAATTTCTAGCAAAAATTTACATACCGACATGCATGAAATGGCGTTTAACGTTCATGATCAGGTTAATGGAATTTGCAGCAAATGTGGATTGAGTCATTCATATTCTAGTGAACCATTAATATTCTTATTACACGTTCACCTAACCTATACGTACATTGAACAAACTTTTGGTTACTATTAATTTCAGGTTCATGCTCGTTCATTTGATAACAATAATAATAATAATAATTATATATTTTTGAATATGAGGATATTAATTTATTACTATAAGATTATTTCAGTCTTAATAAAAAAGTTACGAAATGTAAATCATCTCCTATCATTCATAGTTTTAGAATTGCTATATTTTATAAATTATAGATGTTTGAGACATCCATCCACATCCATTCCATGATTACAATTTAATTAGATTTTTTCGTTATTATGTGTTATAGAGCACAATGGTGGAACAATTAATTAGATGTATGTAAATGCATATTTTACTATAGCCCTTCAGCATCCCAACTCTTGTGGGGACTGGGATATATATTAATATTGATTGATTGTAATACATATGTCAATTATACCCCCTGGACAAGGGTTAAAAAATTACTAGGGTAGGTATACGGAAGTTCTTTGTAGTTGGGAGATGTGTCCTATTCATATGCAAAAAATCACTCTGAGTTATCTATTCTGTTTCGTTTTTCATTTCATATTTCGTTATATATATACATATATATGTGTGTGTGTGTGTTAAACTTATATATAACGCATCTAAAGATATATCTAAGAAAATATTTATTTATACCAAAAATCTACTGGTCTAGTGGTATTCATCCTCCACTTTATATGAGAAGTCTTGGGTTCGAATCCAAACTGCTACAAGTTGTGACTCTCCCCTCTTCTATAGAACTAGCCGAAGTCTTTATAGCTCAGAATTATAACTATCAACTAGGGTTTATCGGACTAAATATCTAGATCATTCCCTTGAATTCAAAGAAAATATTTATATATGAAGCGTACAATATTTGATGAGATATCAAATTAAAATACATGATCAAACGGGAAAATTAATCCAAATACATTTTATTAAGAGAAATATATATATGTGAAAGTGAGAATTTATATATGATACCTAATTAACCATAGATTTTGATGCAAATTGGGTGTCATTTTCCTTCTCTTTTACTTTACGTCTTTGTCTAGTGGGCCCGTCTTCAAAGTTATACCCCTCTTATTTAAGTCTGAACTAATGCTATTTTGTCAAATTTGTTGTCTAAATTTAAAACATGGAGTAATTAGACCCAAGATTTAGTGTTAGAGTTAGAAAATCAAAAGTTTGAATTAACTGTCAACACTGTAAGTGTGAAGGCGGCGCGAATCATGTGCAAAACATACGTTGACGCGTGTACCATCACTTTATAATATATATATATATATATTTATTTATTTATTCTCGAGATATTTTATAAATGTTTCTAGCTTAAAAGTAATATAAGAATAAGAATAATTTACTTCTCTAAAGTAATATAAAATATTAATCCAAAATCCTGGCGCAAAGCTGGAGTAGCTCAGTTGGTTAGAGCGTGTGGCTGTTAACCACAAGGTCGAAGGTTCAACCCCTTCCTCTAGCGATTACTTATATGATATGTATATATGTTTTCTCTGTAATTCATTAATTTCCCTTTTCCACCCTTAATTTTACATAAATTTCAGTCCATTGATCAACCATTAGTTCAGGTTTGAGTAGAAACTAGAAAGTTATATGTCGATTTGTTTTTGTCAAATTTATTATAGGGTAAAATACACTTTGCCCCTTGAACTATACCCTTTGTACCAAATACCTCCTGAACTGTAGAAAAATATACGTACCACCTTCAAATGCAAGCAATTGTCCCTATTACCCTTGACCATTATTTTTCCTTTCATTTTCATTTTCTCCACTAATTTTTTTCTTTTTCACAAATTTTCTTTTCTCTCATAAATTAGTTAAAATTTATCCAAAGCATTAGAATTAATTTTTAAAATAATAATTTGTAATTTTTTTAGCACAAACGTTAAATTATTTTGGTGAGAACACATTATATAAATGTCTGAAAAAATTCATCTAATGCGTTGTGACAAAATTAAAATAATTCAAATAAATTTTTATATATTTTATGTATATTTTGATTATATATATATGTGTGTGTGTGTTTTTTTGGGGGGGGGGGGGGAGTTTTAAATTGGGGAATGTAAGGATATGTATATTTTTTATTAATTTAAATACATACATATGTATATATATATATATATTTTTTTAAAATATAATATATTAGCATTAAGTTTAAGATATATATATATATATATATATATATATATTCATTCTAGTAAATTAAGGTATTGAAAATAAACATATATGTAGTAAGAAAATATGCATAAAAGATATATGCTATAATTAATTTGATT
Source organism: Buddleja alternifolia (assembly GCA_019426215.1). Classification (NCBI taxonomy): domain Eukaryota; kingdom Viridiplantae; phylum Streptophyta; class Magnoliopsida; order Lamiales; family Scrophulariaceae; genus Buddleja; species Buddleja alternifolia. Next base: position 39,300,519 of record CM033398.1, read on the forward strand.
TTGTAACGATGCATTTGTATAATTTCATCATACATTAATATATGTGGTGTCACCAAATTAATTTATTATTATTGCTAAAAATGTTGCAAATTATTATTTTAAATAATTAGTTATACGCAATGGCTATATTTTAACTCATTTATGTAAGAAAGAAAATTTGTGAAAGAGAAAAAACGGATGTAGAAAATGAAAAATGAAAGAAAAAATAATAATTAAGAGTAATAAAGATAATTCCATGCAATTGAAAGGAGTAAGTGTATTTTTCTATAATTCAGGAGAGTACTTAGTTCAAAGAGTATAGTTCCGAGGGCAAAGTATATTTTGCCCTTCATTACACATGCAAGTCATCAAAAGTTTCCAGATGGAGTAATATGTCCGTACTTCACCAATTACCAAATTCAACCCGTTTTCATCCGAGGACCTAGATATATATTCGACAACAATTTCTAAGAATATTTTTCTCATATTAACTGGAAAACATAATTACCCATATATAAGCATTCATATTCATAACATGCGTGCTAGAACAGCGCAAACTTTATTTTTATTGTTCTTCTTACAACAGTGGGTACGAAACGAGCACGACTATAAGCAAACATGTGGAGGAATGAGTTTTCCTGGATTCATGATATCGTTGGGGTCTAAAGCAGCTTTGATCCTTTTCATCGTCTTCAAAGCCTCCATTCCGAGCTCTTTTTCAAGATACTGAAACAAACATGGATATTGCTGCTATTAGAAAACCAATAATTTTCTGAATAATAATCAAAGAATATAAAGGTAATGGTATATAAAAGTGCAGCTAGGTAATGGATAATTTGTGCACATTTTAGCAATTTAATTTCAATTAACTGTGTTACATCATATATTAAAGGGTAAATTACATTGACACCCCCATTCATGAGACTCTAATTACAAAAAATAATTCAAGATTTGAGAAATTATCATAACTTTCCCTATTAGTAAAAGCAGATTACAATTTCAACCCACCTGTTTTTTGAATTGTCATGATGTGATAGAGGGTATCTTGGTAATTTGCAAAACCTCATGACCAAAAAGTTTTGGTGGGGGGGGGGGGGGGGGGCATGTAATCATCCCTAGATTTTATTATGACTTTCATCAACTGCTTCAATTCAATCAAGATTAAGGGCACTGACATTTCAAGGACCTCTATATTTCATAGATAAACCGCTCCTCGGAAATTTCTCGCTACCCATTCGGGTACTCTACAACTCATTGAATGAGAATATAATATGTCATTAAGCTTATTACTAACATCACTATGTGTGATTTAACGGGCAATAACACTTGGGTGCCTCTGTGTCTGACCAATTGCAGCATAATCTATGTGTTCGTGTATAGAAAAGATACCTTCATTTTTCCTGTGCCAACACCATGTTCCCCGGTGCATGTTCCTACTCACCAAAAAAAAAAATTCAAATAATTTTAAAAGCATGAAGGATCATAAAGAATACTATAAGACATCAATTTGAATCAAATTGTGCTATGTATAGAAACCTCTATCGCCAAATGTGTGGAATTTGAATGCAATACCTTCCATGTCTAGAGCTGCATGAACCATGAAATGATTTAATCTCTCAGCTTCCTTTCGTTGTTCGTCTTCATTGGGATCGAATAAAACCACCGTGTGGAAGTTCCCATCACCAGCATGAGCAATAACTGTGCTGTTACAGCATTAAATATGGTATTAGGATACGCAAAAAAGGCCTCGGATTTTGGGTTACTAAAACCAGAAAGCGTGCTTTTTATTAGGAGAGTTTGATACCATACTAAAGACGAAGAATCTAGCTCTTGCTTAGATCTTGATATCAATTCTGCGAGGCGTGACAATGGGACACATACATCCTGCAATAGTAGGATCATTTTAATGAATTAATGAACATGATGAACAAGGAAGCAAAATGCAATTTGCCCATTAAATCACTAGAAGGAAAATAGAAAGTGCAATGGAAACCGGGAATGACAATGCGACGAAAAAACCACAAGAAAACTCAGATTGTTTCATCTTCCACTCCATTTATCATATGCCACGCTAAGTGTATAATTTATTTTTCCTCAAATATATAAGTAATGTGGATTTTATACACGTATAAAATGGAATACGAGATGAAACACAAATTTGGAATAGAGGATCCAGTGCGCAACTGTAGTATGGATAGAGGATGATGTTATAACGTAGAGGAAAAGAACATAAGTATGCCCATGTAACCATAGTTAGTACTTAGTACGAATCCAGGGACGTAAAATATGAAAAAAAAATCACTTTTAGAGCTGTAAAGTTGATGAAATATAAATTGATGAATGATAATTAGTTATGTAAAGAATTAATTGTGTTATGCCTATTACAGCCTAGAAATCCTCGGAAGCTAGATTATATATTGTAAATCAAGTAAATTGATGCAATCAGTGTTATGAAGAGAAGAAGAGAAGACTTACTGTTATCATAGCTTCGAAGTTTGGTTCCATGGCAAAGCAAGCCCAGAGTGCCTCCTTTCTCATCTACACAACAAATAGACTTAACAAATTCAGCTGAATTACAGGACGTTGATATCAGACTAAGATATTGCTTGAAAAAGAGTAATCGTGAAAGCTAATAGATGATGATCCACTCATAGTCATGACCAACAAATTAAGTAGTAAACATCAATGAATGGGGCTTCTTCGTTGCAATAGCTATCTCTGAAAAGAGGAAACTGGAAGGATGCAAATTTTCATATTCACATACCTTCCAAAGTTCTTTTTTTGCTTCAGGATCTTCTGCAAACACAAAATTGGAGCCACTGTGCTCTGAAGCTATCTTCTGAACTATAAGTGTTTGTTCAAGTGAATATGCTTCTGAGAATGTGAAACCAAAAGCAAAGATCAGAATAACCCCATCAAACAGATCAGGCAAAGCTAATAAGCTGATTTTACATATAGATAGAAATTTTGATGTTTGCTAACTTAGCCTGGTAAATACACTCTTTACTGTCTCATATGTAAACTAAAAAATCAACAGTATAATCTGAATTAGAAGTGACGATAGAAGAAAAAGTATTAATTTTATACTCAAAATCAACAAATTATCACATAATACATGTTTCATTCAATATTAACAATCCCTCTATCCCTATGTGCTCATCCAGGTAGAAGCTCTCATCCCTTCACACCCATATTTATTGGGACACACTCACACTTCAACCTATCCGCAACGCTAAAAAAGACAAGAGCAAGAAAAAGAGCGGGTGATTTATTAACTGCAGCATTGCCATATTTTGTGCTAGAAGAGTAAGAAGGTATATATGGGCAGTTCCGCAGTTATCAAAAAATAAACCATTTTGACCTGTGCCAATAAATTCAAACATCAACGTTGGGGCTTCAGGCAAATTTTTTCCATTAGCAAGGTTGATTGCTCTCACTTGAACTTCGTCCAGAAGCTCCACCCTTGAAACCTGTCATGTGTTGGAGAACCAAAAAAGGAAACAACCTAGAAATGATGAACTGTCTCATGTGTATCCCGTTATTCTAATTGGAAATCCACATAAACTAAATCTAGCATCAGCAGTGCAAATTGCAGTCAAAACTCCCTCTTCGAAAACATGAAAAGCAAGCAAATGGACCACCGAAAAATTTTCAGATAGGGAAAAAAAAGCAACATGCAAAGTCATAAGATGATATAATCATGCAGAACATGATACTATATTTGACTGCTCCTTCAAAAAATTTATCTTTCTATAAACCCAACCTTTTGCATCTATTATCAGAACAATAAGAATGAAAACCAAGGGTACTTTATGTGCAAAAGAGGAAAAATAAAAAAATAAATTTACACAAAGAGGCATAAGAGAGAGGAGATATAAAGACAAGTTATGTAGCCAAAAAACTCGGCATAAGAGAGAGGAGATATAATTTGGGTTTCTATAAACCCAAGTTATGTACTTTATGTAGCACTCGGATATTCTTGTTTAGCTCTTCTTATCTGTGCCAAAAAACACGATGACAGATTTACTCTTTTTCTTTATTCCATTTTGAGGAATCAGAAGTACGAAAACAATATGCAGAAAGAGTTTGATTAACCGAAAACAAGAACTAGATTTAACATAAATCATTGGGATAGGAAAGGCACATGGACAATCATGATCTCAACATCTGGCGAGAATCCAGATGACATAACAGCAATTTTAGCATAAGTTTTCTGACCTGTATGCCAGACATCATAGTAGAAATAGCAACATCTGCTGCATCTTTAACTGTAGGAAAGTTACACATTGCTACCTGTCGAATGATATCAATCAAAAAAACTCATCAAGTCAAAAGTATCTAATGTCGTAGTAGAAAAGAGCTCTTTATGGTGAAATTTTATTGAGAAATTGATAACGATGTCGATTGTGTGAATCCAAGACAATATCAGCCTAGTTATATCAACGGTAAAATTGTCATCATTATTATCATATTTACATTATCTTCTATTGGTTTGAAGGATGATTGAATGAGTGAAGTTCCAAATCCTACAATCAAGACATCTTCACCGTTGAAGTACCATGAAATACCTCCCTAGAACATGAGTTCATGATAAAGTATAAAATTTTTATCTTTCGACAAGGAAAAACAATTGACAAGGGAAAGAAAGAAAGAGAAGCATCATAGTGAAGTACTAAGGAAATACCACTGAATACTGAGGGATCTTTTGCAGACGTAGTGTAACTTCAGTTATAACACCCAAGGTTCCTTCACTTCCAATAATTAGACGTGTTAGATCATACCTATGAAATTATAACTCCATGAGTTAGTAATGTTTTATTAATGAAGGTTAATAAAAGAAATACCTCATTATGCAAAATAAGATAGCCTCAATAAAGATTTCATCATCACTAAAAAAAAAAATCTGATGCAAACAAATCATTTATTTTTGACAAAAAATCAAGGCAGTGCAACAAGAAATTTTGATTTTGATGACTTAACAAGGGTCATTGGGAAATACAGTCATGGTTGATAAACAGATGCTTGTTAGCAAAGAGAGCAAGCATCATGAATAATTCCTATAAAGAAGCAACACCTTACCAACCTCAAACAAACAAGATAATTCCTTTTATCTACTTGTAGCTGTGGGGAGGAAAAAAATGTCTTTACTCGGCTAAAAAAACTATTTCGTACATTGCGGGGTTTCTGTTTTTCTTTTAATGAGAGTTCTGGGTATCGGTTTATATAGTTCTACTGAACCAACATTGAATATTGAAATAACATTACTTTGTGGAAACAATCTAGATGCACACTAGTTACAGAGACTTGTATTCTTTTAATGGCCTAGTACAGCATAGATATTATATGCTCAAGCTACAAATGTAGCAATGTAATATCTGCAATATAAAGATCTATAGTAGTCCAAAACTAATTAGGAGATGGACAAATTAGGGTTGCCAGAAATACAAAACAACGAACAAACCCTGCAGCACTTTTTCTGGCACGGGATCCAGTCTTGACGACCTCTCCATTGGCTAGAACAACCTAAGAGAGAAGAGCATCATGAGCAGTTTGTCAGCAATCAAAAGGGCATTGTAATAAGGTTATTACAAACCTTGAGGTTGATGACATTTTCGCGCATAGTTCCATACCTACATGCTAGAAATGAAACAGTTAACTCAATTAAGAATGTAATGGAAATGCTGTACAGTTTAGTCTTCTCACAACACGATTTGGCCAAAACTATTTTTGTAATAACACGTGCATTAGTCAAAACCAAATAGCTGGTGATATAAAATGTGTCCAGTAGCAAAAGGCACGGTTCTCACACTATGCAGTAACTGAGTTGTGTCGCTGAGAAGTTTGAATAGAACTAGAATGTCCATGCATGAATAGTTGATTACAAATTATCGCTTTGAAATTTGATCCTCATAAAGTATCATGTCTATGTAAGTGATACTTATGTTTGTAAAATGAAGACACAGCAACTAGCCAACTACCTTACAGCTAAAGAACCAGAGCAACGTGTAGCACACATTCCACCAATGGTTGCTCCAGGACCTGCCAGTCGAATTGTTTCAATTAAATACTACTTGATATTCAAATGATAGTGTTTGTATGGTCAAGAAATAGCTCACCAGGATCTAGAGGGAAGAATAAACCATAAGGTTCCAGGTACTCATTAAGCTCCATCCAGCCAATCCCAGGTTCAACAACCACATCCATGTCCTTAAGATTCAGCGATTTAATACGCTGCAATTCAAATCGTTGTCAAGGTAAGTAATACGGATGATTGCAAACTATAGTAACAATTAGTATCGTCAATCAAAGATGGAGCCACTTTAGGGAATTAGAAATTGGTAGGAGAAGTATACGCACGGGATAAGAAGTATGACAATAGATTTAATATTTTCCAGAGAAAGTTACATGCAACAGCGAACCAAGAACTAGGGGGTGCAAACGAGCCGAGCTTGACGAAATTGCTTGGTCGAGCTCGAGCTCCAGCTTGGACCGAGCCGAGCCGAGCTCGACCTCGAAATTGAAAAAAGTAAAATATTATATATTATAAAATATAGATTAGATGTATAGTTATATATATATATATATATATATATATTATTAAAATATCATGATAATTTTAAACACAGAATTTTAAAAATATATATATTATGTATATATACTAATAACAAATATTTAAGGCTTTCGAGCGGAAACAGGTATAATTGGGCTCAAGCTCCACTCAGGCTCGAGTCAAGCTCTAATCGAGCTCGATGCCGACCCCTACCAAAAACCATAGAGGAAAGCCAAAAACAACCAATCATCTCCTGGGAAGTCACTAGGTAAAAAAATTGTAGAGGAAGACTTGGCAAGAAACTTACATCAATGATATCACTGGGCCAACAATCACTAGTTTAACTACATAAATCATAGTTAGTGACCTTGATTTAAGGCTCAGAAGTTGATAGGACTTGAACGAGTTGCAGATTGACAAGGAAAGTTCCATCAAATTACACTGTCTTAGAGGTGAATTTGTCATGAGCAAAGTTGTGATGGTAATGTATGGTGGTGGCCATCATTTGTGTATGTCAAAAAGAAGAATCTTTCAGATGCATTGACTTTGTCCATATTGTGTATGTAACAAGCACTATTTTGGTCCTCCTTCAGCTCTTTTACACATTCACGAGTACAGTGTGTGTGTGTGGGTAAATATATATATATATATATATATATATATTGAAGACTCTCTTCCCTCCACTCTTTATATATACATTTTCAATCAAAAAAATGTATGCTTCATTCATAGGACTTCATTCCATCAAAATAAAGATTACAAAATTAATGAGATATAAAACGTCAAGCCAGAAGTGACTTAAATTCGGGAAAGAATAAAAGGCTTGACATTCTGCAAATTCTGATACAACCATAAATTAAATGCGTATAATTAGCATAGCTACTCATACTTTCATTAGTGACATGTCAATGCAGACGCCTCCATTAGGGGATAAGGTATGGCCCTCAATTGAGGTAGCTCCACCATATGGCACAATTGGGACCTGATAACAACAATCAAATTTGGAGGGAAATGATCAAAACTTCCTTACACATATCCTCTTCTACAATCTGCTAAACTTGTAAAGCTACTATGCAACCGGAAGATAAAAAGTAATACTAATTATTAGGTAAATCAGAAGATAAATAGATGTTTACTCCAACCTTGTGCTCGTTACAGGATGCAACTATCTTAGACACCTCTTCTTCGGACCTGTCAATTAAAGAGACATATATAAAATATGTAAATCATGCCACAAAAGAGTAGTGATGCAAAAAGCTGAAGGAATTAGATGACATGCCCAAGGGCTGTATTTTAATTTTGCTATAATTATTTTTAACAAGAGTGGCCAGGCAGAAATCACCAAAAAATACTATTACAATGAAACAGAACTGAGGATCTTACAGTATACAAAGGCATGCTTGCTAAAGCGAACGGCATTTTATAAGCTTTCTTATGATTTCTGTTATGAACACTTTACATTATGAACCCATTCATCGAAGTAAGAAGATCTAAACGACCGAGTCTAGATTATCAAAGGTCTTCAGCTTCTTCATTGAATCAATGTAAATCTAATACCACTGATTATTAGGGTCAAATACAGGGGATAAAAGGAGGTTAATTAACGGTGACATGACAAAGTAACTTGAGCCCCTATATTAGGTTCCCAATCACGGTAAATGCTTTAATAAGCATCTTCCATTGGGAATTCATATATGCATTTTCTAATCAAACACCATCAGCTCCGATAAACCACTTATTTCACCACTACCGCTAGCGAATCCCACGCAAACGAAAAGGCTCATTTTCTAAAGCTACACGATGTTTTCTTTAGCAAAAAGATAAGAAAAAATGCAGGTTGCAGTTTTCACATGGAAAGAGAGAATCCTAGGGAATTAGCCGCCACTGCAATGCTAAGGGTGCACTTGATAAGCAATTAAAAAAATTTCTAGGAGTCACAATCAATCTCACCTTGGGTAAACAATTATATCAGGGATGTTCACTGCTTTATGAAAGCTGTTCTGTGGCTTCCCATGAAAGTATCTCTCATCATAGTCCATGGTCATATTATCCTGCATCAAATAGCCAAGCAAAATAAATATTGATCTTTCCCATTTCAAAACCAGAATATAAATTTTTAATAAACAACTACTTGTATAAAGATATTTAGAAGTTTGCCTTTCATACGGCTTAAATTGTGAAACAAAATTCAAAACCGACACAAAAATTGGAAGTGTTTCAGCAAAGAACTGAAGACAATATGCATTATAAATGGCTCAACTCAAGAGCTTACCACCAAAGTCAATTCTAAATCGTAAGAGCAAATGGTAACAATTAGTACCTCACAAATGACCTTTAATTCTTCAACAAGCTCTCGTGGAACTTTCTTGTGTGAACCTTTCACCAAGTAATCAATACTGCCTTTGCCTCCATTGCTCTTATCTCTAAATTTTCAAAGTAATCCACAAAAAATCATAAATACTATTCCATACAATAATTCACAAATTACGAACCAGTAATAGAAGCCATCAACAATCTCTCACTAAAACCAGTCAAATACTCGAAATGTGCATTCATTTCAAAAAATACACAATCAAAGCACAAACAGAACCACATAGAAAAAAACAAATCAATATTTCCTCAAAAATTGATTTGAGTTACCAAAACTATTACACTTCAAAACATCAAAACTGCGAAAGGAAACACGAGTAAAGCGTACGATGCTTACGTTTGATCGAGATTTGGGGATTGACATAGCGATGGGCCGCTGTTGTGGTATGATTGGAAAGCAAGAGAGGCGGAGGAGAGAGCGAGAGCTAAGGGAAGTAAAGAGCCACCACAAGATGATACGAATTGTTTACGAAATCGATCAGAGCACGCAACCTCTGTGGCGAGACTTCTTGGTGTAGCTGCGGTGTGATTGTGGTGAAATGAGTTTCTGAATTTGGTGTAGATAGGTTTTGATGAAGAACGCAGGCGAGATATCCATGAAGAGAACGCCATGGCGCAAGTGTGGTCTAGGATCTGTGCATCTGCTCATGATTTATTAGCCACTTCAGCTTATTTCCCCAATTCCCTTCCCAATAATTCTATGCCAGGCCATCGAGTAGAACAGTGGATGAGGGAAATTCTAGTACGTTCCCGACTCGACCAAAGTCACGTGTATTTTCAAAATAATTTATTCATTATATGACAATTATAATACATTGTTCTTCTGAAATACATTTAGATGCGATCAAACCGTATTTGAACTAGAATTTTCCAATAGTTACATTTGTGTTTATCTCTTTCATATATAAGATTATACGCAATGCAAATTATTTCCTCCCCCAACTAATAAATCCGGTACATTAGTTTCTCAACTATAAATTATGTGGCTCGGCAGTTCCTAGACTCAAATTGCGACCAATATCTTCCGGCCAACATGGCACGTCACCCCAACTAATAAATCTGGTACATTAGTCCCTCAACTATAAATTATGTGGCTTGGTGGTCCCTTAACTCAAATTTCGACCAATATCTTCCGGCCAACATAACTCGTGACTTACACATGCTATTTAACATGGGTATTTTTGTCAATTCGGCCCCACTTTTCACACCAACTATTTGATCTGTAGTCAAATAATAATTTGATTTTAATTAGAGATAATGTTGTTATAGATATAAAGTTATATGTATATCCCGGGCACTAGATGTGAATAGAGTTTAATTATAAATTAAATTAGTTAATAAGTGCATAGCTGATTTAGGTAAATCTTGCAACGTTTCAAATGAGAATGAATATATATATAAATATATATATACTATTTCGATTCTTGTCTAAAATAAGTTTATTTATGCAATTCCTAATTTTATATATGGCAAAATGGAGTTCATTGAAGCAATCTAAATGTGTTAATTTTGGGGAAAATTACATTTTCAATCCCATTATTTAGGCTATGCGCAATTTTGGTCCCAATATTATATAACTCACCGCATTGCAATTTATAGCTTTAGAAAATGCGCAATTTTGGTTTCAAGCCTAACGTCCGTTAATTTTTGGCTGGAAGTAGCACGTGCTTGTCACGTGCATTGTAAATTGTGCATTTTATGTCCCATGATGTTGGACCAAAATCGCACGTGACCCAGGTTTTGGGACTAAAATTGCACATACTCAAATTTATTCATTTATATTTAAAAGTTCATGAATTATGTAGTGTGACATCCATAATCATGTATATTTGGTTTTTATTTCTAAAAATGATATACAAATAGTCACTCATTTACCTTTTTATATTTCACTTATTTTATTTTACTCATCTAAATCACTATCTGTCTAGCTAATGGAACATCAAGTTATTTTCATTTAAAATTGAAATTGTCATGATTTGGTGCTTATTTATTAATTTTTTTCATATTTTGACAAATCAAAGGAAACTAAATTAAAGGTCAAATAAAGAAAAAAAAATAAAAGGAAACAAAATTAGGGGGGAAATTTAAGAAATCAAATTGAAAAGTCGTGTGTAATTTTAGTTCTAAGAGCGGATTAAGGCTGCACGTACGCACTATTTCCATCTAAAAATTAACGGAAAATCAGGTCTTAGGACCAATATTGCACATTTTTGGAAGATGTGGGATGCAATGTTGTGAGTTGCATAATATTGGGTCAATTTTGCACATTGCTCAAATCATGGGTCGAAAATGTAATTTTCCCTTTTTTCGTTAATTTGTGGCATGAGCACGTATATGGATGACCTCAAAAATTGTGTTTTCAATAGGGTTGAAAGACGAGTCAAGCTACTCGATACACGAGATCAATCACTAAAAGCTCGTTTGAGCTCGGTTCGTCAACGTATCAAACAAAGATTGAACAACTTTTTGTGTTTGATAAGTTTTGAAATTCCACTAAATTAGTGAAAATTGATAAAAGCATGTGCAAAAAAGTCAAATTACTCGAGCTCGACTCGTGTTCGGCTCGATTAAAACTCGTATGAGCTCGGCTCGATTAACAATCAAACAAGCTCAAACACAAGTTTTGAAGTTCGATTATAATTCAAACAAGTTTGAACAGTAACTCGTTCGACTGACTTGACTCATTTATACTCCTAATTTTTAATATCTAGTTTTTTTCTCACTCCAACTGTAAAATTTGATTACAAATCAAAATACTTCCCAAAAAAATAATACATTCAACTGTTTCATTGTAAGACTTCAAGAAAATATTTCGTATAAAAGAACAATACTTGTATATAGTTTTTTTCATCAAATAAGAAAATGTTTTAATTATGTACCATTCCCGCCCTTATTTAGGGGACTAAAGTGAAATTGTTAGTTGAGGTGAAAAGTCAGGCCGAAGTGACAAAAAATACCCCTGTTAAATAGGATGTGTATTTCAAGCGCTATGTTGGCCGGTATTTGAGTTCAGGGACCATGGGGCAACATAATCTATAGTTGAGGGACTAATGTGCTACTTTTATTAGTTGGGGGACGAAAGTGACACTAACCTCAAACAGAGGAACTATAAAAGTGATTAACCCTATATGATAAATTGTATTATAAAATGGGTATAAGTTATTTTGGTACTACTTTTGTTATTAATGTCATTTTGGTATTTAAGTATTCGTAAATAATTTAATTGGTACTAGAATTTTATCATAATTGTCAAAATAGTACCTCATTGTTGATTTACATTTTGCATCCATTTCTTTGTTATTTATTTATTTAAAAACTATTATTCCTCTACACATTATTATAAAAATTACCTAATTATATGATAAATTTTTTCAAAAAAATTATTTTATATTTTTAAAATTTATTGAATATGACTTGATGGTTCTCCCAAATATGTATTTTCTGACATTTATTTAATAATCTTATTCTAAAATGATTATTTAAATTTTAAATTATGATTGATTTTAATTTAATCGAATGTAAAAATAAAATACCATACACTGACTTGTTATCTTGAATTTTTATGATAATAATAATAAATAGCTATATTTGTAACTAGATAACTATTTTACATGTGTATATAAATGAGTAGATTTATAAACTCATAAATAAGTATGTGTGTGATATGTTTATATATATATATATATATATATATATATATATATTCAGGGTATTGATCAAGTACATTCCTATACTTTAGGTAAGATATAAAACTCAATCTAGAGCATTTAAACCATTTGATCCCAAGGTCCATAATTAAAGCCATTATTTTGGTTTTAATATTTAATTTAATGACATTAGGGATATTTTAGTCAATAGGTCTAACAAACTCATACAAATAATATGCAGAATCAAAATCAAATCCCTTATTATACGCAATAGCGGATTTCTCTTCCCTTTTTAATTATTCCTTCCAATTTCAGCTCTCAGAAAGTTACGATTGATATAGAAATTCGTAAATTCATATTCAATTCATATATCATCAGTTCATCATCGACAATTTCAGCTTGGAATCATCTGCAATTTCAACTCGGAATCATCGACAATTCAACATCAATATAAGATATATTCATTGTCAATTCATTGCCGTCATCAAGTGGGCGTTTTTTCAAACATTAGCATAGTTTTTTTATTACGTTTTCATGGTTGAGATTGACACAGGTATGTGTAATTATCATCATATCTTCTGATTTTTTACGAAAAATGTACGTTTAGTTGTACATCGGCCAATATACAATATATATAAGTGTGATATACAACAGCGTATGTCTGAAATTTCAGTTGGTTTAATTGATCATGCAGCCAGTTTTTGTGTATATATTATATAGTAAATTAATCATCATTATACAGTATATTATATTACATTATACAGTTCATATAATGGGGTTATACAGTGTGGAATTAAATGCAATCCTCGTAGTCAGTTGAATACTATATACAGTAGAATGTACACAGGTATACAGTTAGTACAATAGTGATATACAATTCATGTTAACACATTATACTTTTATGAAACATTAACTAATTAAACAGTGTGCAGAACATTTATTACCTTTATATAGCTGGTTATTCAACAGTATACAGTAAGAAGTCGCGTTAATTATTCTATTTTATATCTTAATACATACTGTTTGTTACATTCTAACATACTATATATCACATGTATATTTACTGTATAATGTTATATAAGTTACTGAATATTGTTTGTTTACACAGTGTATAATAGTAATACACATAATGCATGTTATGATGTGTTAGGGGTGTCATCGGTCGGTTTAGTAATCGAACCGAACCGGAATTTCGGTTAACTGAAATTTTGGTTTTTCGAAATTCCGGACCGAAAATCGAACCGAAAAAGTTCAGTTCAGTTCGACTTTCCTCAATTCAGTTAAACCGAGCTTGGGCAAAAAAAAAAAAAACGTTTACAACTTATCAAATTTACACAACACAACCCACAAAATCAAACAATTTACAAAGAAAACCCATCAAGTCAATTTACAATACAATTTAAACAATTAAACCCGTACAAATACAAAATCAGTTAAACCGATACAAAATAAGTCAAACCCATACCAAATCAATTAAAACCACATAAAGAAAATAGAAAAAAAATAAAGAAATATGACTGGATTGTGGCTGCGCGAGGTCCGGTATTGTGCTTCCGACGTGATGCAACGGTGGTCTGAGCAGCTGTGCCGCGGTGGTCGGACTTCTCAGAGAGAGGGGCAAATTTGAGGCAGAAGGGTTTTTGGTTTTGAGCGTGAAGAGTGAGTGAAGAGTGAGAGAGAAAAGAAGGATCCTAAGTTAAAATATTTATATTATAAAATATATAAAAAAAATTGGCACTCGGTTTTCGGTTCGGTCCGGTTTAACCGGACCAGAAATCGGGACCGAACTGAAAAACCGAAATTTACGAAAAATAAAATAGAATTTCGGTTCGATTTTCGATTTGAACCGAAATTTCGGTTCGGGCGGTCCGGTCAATTTGTGAACACCCTTATGATGTGTTATACTGTATATTCTTAACAGGATCAGTAGTGGTTAGCAATAATGATGTTGAGAATCAATGTGTCAGATCTTCATTGTCATCCAATTCGATCACATCACCTGGAGGTTCCAAATATTGGGTTCCAGTGTGTGCCCCAGAGGTTATACATTGCATTGGTAAGGCATTTGAAAGCTTGAAGATTGCAATTGAATTTTACAAAAACTATGCTCGTTTATGTGGTTTTGATGTCCGTAAGTGCTCACAAAAAACACATAAGGATGGTAACGGTCTTATCGAAACACTATGTATGCAGTCATTCCGGTATTTACAAAAACTCCGATGATGTTGGTAGGAAGAAGTAGTTTATGATTGGTCAATGTGATTGTAACGCTAAGATTGTAATGAGGTTTAGTGCTCTAGAGGGATATGTTATAAAGAATTTTGTTGAGCGGCACAATCACGAACTTGCAACAGATGAGGGTAAACAGTTTCTGAAAATCAATCGGAATATTGATTCATCACAGATAATGTTCTGCCTAAATGCATGAAAGGTGAACGTTGGTGCGGTTAGATCACATTCATTTCTAAAGGAAATTGCGGGTGGGTTTAATAACATTGGGTCGACGTCTACAGATTTTAAAAATGCAAAAAGAGATGTGAAGCAATATGTTGGTGAGAATGACGGGGAGATGATTGTTAGGAAATTTATGAATATGACAAAAAGCGTGCGAAGGTTTTTATTTGATTATGACACAGATGTCGACGGGTGTATGAGTAGGTTGTTTTGGGCCGATCCTATTGCAATATGGAATTTTGAACTTTTTGGTGATGTTTGCTCGGTGGATGCAATATTTCGATCCAACAAGTAAGCACATTTACTTCATAATAAGATATGATAATGTACATTCTTTTCAATAGTTAATGAATATGCACTGCATAACTCATAATAAATTGTTGTATTATGTAGATACATTGAGTGTATAATGATAAGGTACAGTTTTATTATAGGCAGTGTATATGTAATGTATAACTCCTTGTTAGTAACTGTATAATGTATATACGGTTACTGTATAATACCTTATTAGTTACTGTTTTTTTGTATTTTTTTCACATATTGTTTTATACTACATTTTTCAGGTATAGATAACCACAAGAAAATAGTCACATTTGGTGCTTCTCTAATCGCAAAAGAAGATATTGAGTCGTATACGTGGGTTTTCGAAGCTTTTACCCGTGCGATGGGACGGGAACCAAACTATAATGTATCTGATCAATGTCCGGCCATGAAGCAGGCTATTCCTAGTGTGTTTAAAACTGCTAGGCATCATCTACGCGCGTGGCATATTATGAAAAAATTTCCTACCAAGGTTTGTGTTTTACTGTATAATTATGTTGTAGACAGTGTATAGTGTATATAGAATGTGCTCTTTAACATGTTTCAATCCATAATGTGTGTTACTTTGCTATTTAACATGTTAATGTGCTCTTTAACATGTATAATTAAGCTATAGACAGTGTATATTGTATATAGAACTTTGTTATTTTCATTGTATATTATGTTTTCATCAACTTTATGATGATATCTGTTTATAGTGTATAATACTAGTTAACATGATGTATAACATGTTATTAATTTGAGTTTTCCGTTTAAAGATTTCATATACAGGTAACTATGCTGAAGTGGTGAGAAAGGTTAATAATTTTGTGTATAACGACGACATCACTCCAGTTGAGTTTGAAAAGGGATGGAATGATTTCATTTCAAAGTACGGACTAAGCCATATTGATTTGCTTTCTGAAATTTACGAAAACAAACATTCATGGGTATCCGCATACTATCGAGATGTTTCGATGGGTGGGATATTGAGGGCTACTTCGATTTCAGAGTCTGTTAACTCATTCTTTAACCAGTTTTATGTGAAGGGTGATACAATCATTGAGTTTTACAGTAGATTTGAAAGTGCTATGGACAGACAAAGAAATAATAATGCAAGATTAAATCACGAGTCTTTGGTCTCTAAGCCATCAACCGACACCTCTATGTGGATAGAGGAGGATGCTTCAAAGGTATACACCCGCGCTGTTTTCTACGATGTTCAAGTGAAGATCAAATATTTTGCGTATCAAGTGGTACTTCAAAGTCTAAACGTTGTTGATGGTCTGAAATTGTTTGTCGTATGCGACTTCGACAACGAATCAAAGATATACGAGGTATCTTCTTCTTTTCATACTGTATGACAATGTTATACATACTGTATATGCACAGTATAGAGTCTGTATAATACTTCTTTTTTTTTATGTTTTGTAGGTGAAACATGTTATATCGAACAATCATGTTGATTGTTCTTGCAGATTGTTTTTGAGGAGGGGTATTTTGTGTAGACACATTTTCTTTGTATTCAACCATGGCCGAATACACAAACTGCCCGCCGAGTATGTTCTAAAGAGATGGAGGAAAAACTCAGAAATTATGGCGTCCGATACAATCAACAACCATGTCACACAATATCGCTCGATAATTCAGAAGACTACAAATAATGTGAGTCAAATTTGAATTGACTTTCAAGCATGTTTAAATATTGCCGGTTTTAACAAAGAAAAACTCGAATACATAAAAAGTCAATTGGTAAAGTCTCATTTGAGTGTCGATGCGGACGACAACAATAAAAACAACAAGAATGCTGTTATCGAGACATTAGTGGGACCCCAAATCGAGAACGAGCTCGGGATCAAAAATCCTCAAATGAGCCGAACTAAAAGGTGTGGTAAAAGAATTAAGAGCAGTATGGATATATCCAAGCATGTTCCTAAGAGGAGAAAATGTGCTACATGCGGAAAAGTTGATGGGCATAATGCAAAAACTTGTCCATCAAAGGAAAAATAGAAGTGTTTTCTTTACATTTGATACTGTATAATGAAGTATTATTCACTGTATAATATAGTCTTATACACAGTATATTGAAGTGTTATTCAATGTATAATGAATCCAATTTTCAATGTATACTGAAACATTATTAATTGTACAATGAAGTGTTATTCAATGTACGTAAAAAATGTCATAATGTCCATTGTATAATTGAGTGTTTTTTGTATGTTTAATTCTATACTAGAATTGAGTGTTTTTTATATTGTATAATGAAACTGTTGCTTTGTATACTGCATACATGTGTACTGTATAATGTAATTTTATTAACTGTATAATGAACAATAACAGGTTATGTGCAGTGAACAAACTTTGTAGCTTTAAACAACCCAAATAAAAGTTATATTGCAACAAAAACTAATAAATAAAAAAAAACTATACAATGAAATTTAAAAATCCAGTGTATTAACACCAAATCTACTTGTTGTATCCATTACATGTTGATTACATCTACCCCTTTTTCCCCTTTTCTGTTGGGCTTGTTCATGTTCCACCTCCATTGACTGTCTGAGGATTTTGTCTTTGCGTGTGTTAAGCTCGGAAGTGAGGATCTTTTCCAGATAAAGTTCCCTCAATCTATTAAGTTTCGTAACTTGTGATTTCTGCATTGTATAAATATTAAAGTTAGATAGATAGAAAATAAAGATTTTCACAAATTTTCATACATATAAATAAAAAAGTGTAAAACAATAAGTTTTCTGGACCCTATTCCGGATCCCAATTCTTCAATCCTCCACCGAGGTAAGTCTCCATGTGACGCATTACAAAAACACCACAATCCGATTTGTTTCTGTGTGTACGCCACAACATTGGAAGCCTTACAATTTCTACCGTTGACAAAGCGTTTCCAGCTGGATGGTTGATATCCATCAAGAACTTGACAAACATGTCTCTTTGTTTGAAACAACAAACTAAAAATGTAAGATACAGTGTATAAATATATTAACAGTATATTAATATACCATTATACAGTAGAGTATTATTTTCATTATACAATGAATAATAAATGATTATGCAGTCCAATATTATACCATTATACATAATGTTAATATATCAGTACACAGTCACTGACTACATCATTATACAGTGTTTTTCTATATAATTATATGGTGCATTACTTTATAATTTAAAGTTATTTGAGGCTATACATTGTGTTATAATGTATATTTAACAATGATATTTGACATCAATTTTTTTTTATATGTGTTTGAAGGATAGGTACGAAAGTGAATGACACATGTTGATATTTGTCTTCGATCGACACATCCGTCGCGCTGTTGTCAAGGATCTCAATAGCTGGTTGCTTCAAATTATAGCATATCACGTAGTAGTGTCCAGCGTGAAAAATTGGAAAGACGGCCTATATATTGATGGATGAAAGTAGTGTTAATAAAGTTACATAAAATACGATAATTATAACAAACGAACGGTTTTAACTTACCAACGTAACATTGGTTATGTTGACTCTTGGAAACATGCTCAAACGATGTTTGACATTATCCTTGAATTTTTGCAGCAGTGCATCAGTACTTTTGTCTCCTTTTTTTAAAGCGAAAAACATCTGTTATCCATTTTAAAAAAAAAATTAGTTAGCATGCAGATCATTGTAATTTATGTATTAACAAAAGATAAGAAATATATGTTGCCGTGTCGGCCAGGTGAAAATAAAATCTGAGCGGCGATGTTGGTGATCTAGTCGCCTCGGCGTTGTTCAACAGGAATGACCAAGTATCAATCACACTAGATAAAAGCTCAGTGCGGTGATCCAAGGACTTTACATCCCAAATAGTGCACATTATATCACCACTCTGGAAAACAATAATCCTGAAAAACCAGTATACAGTTTGTAATGAGTTAGTATACAAAAGGTTAATGTGCATTATACAGTATGTAATGACATAATATACAGTATATATTATATAGTTTGTAATGATATATTACACAGTAGGCAGTGTTACATTATACAGTGTACATTGAATTACTATACAGTATACATATAGCATTAACATGAAACTCAATAAAACAAATGTATTTAAAAATGATATGTAGTCACATGGTGTGTTCATCAACATGCTTCATCCAATACAAGAGTCTATTTTCATTTGCGCCCTACTTTGAGCTTATCTGCACAACCTGTTGAATGTACGGAGAACACGTGTCTGGCACTGCTTTTAAAAGTCTCCTTTGTTCACCAATGATCTCCACGGCAGCCAGTTTAATGGTCACATTTGAAGCTGATGGAGACACTTGTTTAGTGACATTGGAGGCGTCATCAGTGTATTGTCTAGCAATTGACACTGCTACATACAGTACGGTCCCCTCCGGTTCAGCCTGATGTGTTTTCTCTAGTGTTTATTATGCCAACAGGTTAAAATTTGGCATTGGGAGGCTTGTTATTTCCTTTGTTGCAACTTTGCCCGATTGTTGTGACAACAAGTTGAAATTTGGTTGTGAATGCATTGGTGTACTTATTGGTTGTTCGGGTGTAACATTTTCGGGTTGGAGAGGTTGGAGAGTTTGGGTTGCATGATGTTCATGCGAGGAAGGTGTTTCCCGTTGCTCTGTAGTTGTCTTTTTTGGCAGGAACAATGAATGGTTCTTCTTCAGTCCCTGATTTTGTTCTATACAAACTTGCAACATAATCGAACACCATTTTTTCAATTTCCTTCAATCGTGGATTTGTTGGAATCATGGAATCACGTGATTTCATGTATCCACTGTACTTGATAAGATAATCAATCAGGTTGAATGCAGACCTTTCCAAATTGTTCAATATCCCCTGCGTATATTTTAAAAATAATGAGTAACATTTTTAGATAATGTATATTGTGTTGTTAGCTATTGTATAGCGCCTTATTACTTAATGTATACTACTATATTAGATATCGCATATTGGGTTGTTAGATACTGTATGTTAGTGATTTCAAAATATTATTCAGTAGCTTACAAACCAATATACATTATACAAGATACAATTATACAGTATATGATTATACATCATACAATTAACATACACTAACTAATTAAACAATACACAGTATATATTACATAAATATGCATACTTCTTCAACCGTATTCAATTCCTTGATGGAAAAATCTTGTTCGGTTGGAGCTGCTAATGAGGAAGGGGGTTGGTGTGGAGCTTCAAGCTGTTGAACAACATTTTTTCCATTTTCCGCCTTCAACAGCCACTGTCCCTTTGATATCAACCCCTTCCCAAAGAATCCTTGTTGAATCTCTACGGTACTCTTTTGCCGTAGTGCAGCGTCTGTCCAATTAAGCCAAGTTGGGATTGATCTTTCGACTGTTACTTGGCCCTTGTAGTTGACTCTGTCAACATACAATATTTGCATTTGGAGGGGGGAAAAATGAGATTGTAATGGTAATGTGTTTTATTAAACAGTAACTTATAAATAAACCATTATACAGTAGCTTATAACACATTATACATTAGCTTATAAACCATTATACAATAGATAATATGCCATTTTACAGTGCGTGTTTATACATTACTCAGGTAAAATACAGTAACTTATAAATCATTATACAGTAAATTATAAACCATTATACAGTAGGTTATAACATATTATACAGTAGCTTTTAAACAATTATACAATAGATAACAAACCATTATACAGTATGTGCTTATACATGACACAGTTAAAATACATTATTGGAACACAATCAACATAAGAAGAGGTCATGTACACTTACAATAAAAAACAGAAGAGGTCCCGTATACATGCGAGACTCTGGATCAGCTTCCCACGCATCTTTTGTGTCTCCCAAACTGTCCAAAACAAGTCTGGGCCAGTTGTAAGTCGACAACTCATCGAGAGATTTCTTCAAATTCAGCATCTTCTTGTTGACAAATGTTGTACTAGGAGACTCAATCAGGCAATTGTACAGAATCGTCATAAAATTGAGCTTGAATTGCTCTGTGACTTGATTCTCCGATCGCAGCTCTTTCAACACCATCTGTGTTGGAACTTTAAATTTTTTGGACTTATCAAGTCCAAATTGGTCAGTCCAGGCGTCCGCCCTCTCTGGATTTTTAGCAGATAGGTCTATATGCCGCTCACCGTGTGGAAAACCCAAAACTTCTTTCACGTCTTCTTCTTTAATTTTGATCTTTCCTCCGGGCAGAGTTAGTCTGAAGTTTCCGGGATTTAAAGATTTTACAACCTTAAACCCAAGTTTGTGAGGCAGCTCCTTTATTTTGAACTGTTTCACCCACTTCTTTTGTGCCTCTGTCAGGGTTGAAACAGCATCCACCAACATCTTCATGGACACTCTTATTTGCGTATAATCAACCGACTTATTCTTCCCTTTTGGTTGATGTTTGGATACAGAATGTGTGTTCTGTTTTTTTGACCGTGTGCGTGCAGACAGTTGTTCCGCACGTCTTTTCCTAGGAGTGGGTTGTTGTTCCGATTCCGTCTCTTCATCTTGTGATTCCACATAATCATCATCAGAATTACGTTGTTCGACACTAAGAGGCTCTTCAACGTATGCAGGCACAAGCTGTAACCTATCAGCTGACTCTGGCGATGATGCTTCTTATTCATAAACTGCATTATACAGTAGATAATCACCATTATATAGTGTGGATTAACACATTATTCATTAACAACTAAGATATTATACACTAACTATAATATTATTATACACTAATTTATTGTATTATACATAATGGGTTAACACATCATACAGTAGTCATAAAAGAGCACTTCATTATTAATTAACTTTTTATACAACAAATATTAGTGTATTATACAATAAAAACTCATTATACAGTACCTTGTAAATCACAAATACATGTAATCATCATCAATTCCCCATTTGAATTCACTATACAGTAGCTAATAAAAAAACATACAGCACATGAGTGGTGATATTCAGTATATGTTTATACATCATACAGTTACAATCTTATAAATCATTATACAATATGTTATAATCCATTATTCAGTATCATATAAACGAATATTCAAAATCATATAACTCATTATACAGTGAATACAATACCTAATAAACATTATACAATATTTGATTAATCCATTATACAATAGCTAATAAACAAATATACATCAAATACAATGGTGATATACATTTGTGATTGATGATACACAATTAGTGATTTCAAACCACTATTCAGTATCATATAAACCAATATACAGTATGTTATAACCAATTATACAGTGTGTGTATACATCATATAGTTTCAATCTTATAAACTATTATACAATATGTTATAACCAAGTATACAAAATATTATAAACTATTATACAATATGCATTTATTCATTATACAGTTACAATACACCAACTAATTTAACAATATTCAGTCTCTATTACACAAATATGCATACCAAATCAACAAAAACACATATTTTGACCACAATCAACAGCTAATCTTCAGAGCAAATCAACAAAAACACTTTCCGTAAACCAAAAATATATCATTATACAGTATATGATCGAACAACAAAAGAAAATATACTGTATAAATAATTACCTATCATTCTGGGAGCTATTTTCGACCTCATCTTTGCGAACAAAAATCGATTGTATTTTGCTTCTGTAATTTAGGTTTTGCTGTAGTGAATATCGATTGATTGGAACCAGTTGCTGTGATGATAATCGAAGGAATTACAGTTTTAATATGATTCTATTAAATTTAGGAGTAGGAATTATTTTTGTTTGGATTCGACACCCATCAAATTTTGGCGCCGTTGCCGGGGTGTCGAATCCACAGAGATTGGTTTAGATATAATTCTCAATAAACGAATAAAATAAATGGGGTTTTTTTAATAATCGATTAAACTAAAATTAAACTAAATAACAAAAATTATTAAAATCAAGAGATGCAAAATTAAACAAGTAGAAGAAATCAATTTATGGTGAGATTCTAGCCTAAGGAGTTATCTCCGTTTTGATTCAAATAGTTGATCCTTGATGCAAAGATACTTCAATGTTCATGAATAAATTGGCTATAGTTATTAACAAGCTCTAACAACCTAGTTTCTCCTTAATTTATCGATAACCAAAATAAGCTCTTTGATTATTTCTCTTATTGATTAAACAACCCTAAATAAGCTCTTAGGATTTAATTTAACAATAGCATTAAGAAATAGAGAAACACCAATTCTAACCAACAAACTCGCAAGCTCGGTTCATTTAGATTAGATCACATATTCCCATAACAACAATCGAAAACTTGTCCATAATCAATATTATTAACTGCCACAAATATTAGAATTGACCAAATAATTACGAATTTGGGATTCTAAATGGCTATTTACTATTCCGACAATCAAATAACGGGCCCTTATTATTTAATTAATCAAAATAATAATTTCAACGAACACAGAAAATATGCAAATATTCAAGAACAAAGAAGGAATAAATATAAATTAGATCTCACAACTTTTGTAGAATCAAAACTTCAATAATCCTTGGCTAGAACTTGAGTTTTTAGCAATACATCTTGAAAGAAAGAAAAACGCAAAATTTTCTTCTCCTCTCCATGAAAATAATGTGTAATGTCAAAAAGTGTAGCAGAGTGGAAGAGAGAATAAAATTCCAGCAAATCTAATTATATATACCTAACCAAAAGACTTCTAACTAAAATAAAACTCTAATTCTAAAGGAATAAGGAAAATACTAATAAAACTCCTAAATGAAATAGGAAAACTCCTACAAAATAGGAAGACTCCTGCAACTTCATGTGTCTTCTTCTCTTTCTTTCTTTTCTCCATCTTTTTTTTCTTCATTTTCCTTCTTCTTTAAAATTTCACCTATTAAAATAAAAAAACATAATAAATATCTATAATTTAAACTCAAATACTAATAAAAGAATAAAGGACATATATGTAAAATATGCATAAAATGCACACTAACAGTAGTGAATATCGATTGATTGGAACCAGTTGTTGTGGTGATAATCGAAGGAATTACAGTTTTAATATGATTCTATATCTTGATTTAGTTAATTTTGGCAACAAATTGAGTGATTTTAGGGGAGATTTTGTTCGATTAAATTTTGAGAGATTTTAGAGAGGTTTTAGGGGATATTTTGTGCCCTTTTTTTTGGTAGGTGGATAGTTTGTATAATGAGGTCAATTGACTATGATACCCCTGATCCCAATTGAATCAATTTTGCCGCCTGTTTTTGCTTCCTTTATGGACTATTGGATTTAATAGATCCAATGGTGTATATTGAGTTTTAGATCTTATCTAATATATGGTACATATTAGATCATGACCCTATATATTCATATATCATGAAGTTTAAAATAATATTATAAATGAACTTGGTCCTGTCTTCTTTTTTATCGTTAAGTAATTAAGTGTACATTACGATTGATTCACATAGCATCCATTAAAGCATCAATATATTCTCATACTGCTCGTATTTTGACTACATTTCGGTTTTCTTGAACATGTAAAATGATGTTATCTTATTACATCGTTTAGAGTTTCCAACCATAAATAAGGGTTGGCAACTAGTTGTAAAATTTTTGTTTCTATATGAAGTAACTTGCCAAAAATAGCAAAAATTAATTATCTCATCTGTATATTAGAATATTGCAACCAATAATAATGAGAGATTATCAACACTGACCACATATAATCAAACAACAGCGAAAATGTAACTGCAACGAAATAATAATTGGATTAGTTTCCAACCTCCATTATATTTTCTTGGTTAATTGCTGAGTATTAATGTATTATCTTATCTGCCACGAGGCTAATACAACAAGCTTGCCGTAATATTTCAAAATTAAATGGTCGTTAAAAGGCATAAAAGCATTAATCGTCCAAGTTGTATATGTATGAAAATACTTTTCCCTTTTTTGGTAAATAATACTATATTTTTTTTGAAAAAAAATCGGTTTTATATATCATTCAATTGAAAATTTACAACGCCTGGAACAATACAATTCATATCGACTCAAACGATGTAGTAAGAACATTTGAAACACTAACTATCAAGTTTTTAAAGATGACAAATCTTAAGAACTCACAACAGAAAACAAGAAAATTCTTGTGCAATTCCTATTTAAGGAAAGATGAAACTCTCATTCGAGAAAAAAAACAAACACTAACAAAATATTAAATAAAATGTCTAAAGCGTTATATAAATACTTATGTATCACATGTTTTCATCTCGTCAGATCTGTCTCTGTCTCGTTAGATCCATACCCGTCTCGTCAGATTTGAAGATGCGATGTACAAATTGAAAAAGGGTACTCCAAACCAACCCGCCGACGATGGTGGTGGTAATAGTGGTAAAAAAGATGACTGCTTCACCAAGTTATCGTTGGCGGAGGCAAATAGAAGAAAAAATAAGATTAGGGTTTAGAGAGAGATGGAGAGAGAGGAGTTTTTTGCTTTGAGTAGGCTTCAAGTGGTAAATAATACTATATGAAAGTAGCTATATATGATAGAACATAGTATAGGAGCTAGTTATTTAATTAATTAGTGCAATAATCATCTATATATGCACATGGATGCATTAAATGGGAGGCAATTGAAAGCCTCCCGGGATCTACCAAACTGCCAAAAGTTGTATATGAACGCATAACACTGTCACCAATCTAAGGTTCTCATGAATTCTGAAACCATAGACAACTAGTTCCATGAAAATTTTATTAAGCTCGGGCTTGGCCGAACCCAAACGTATAAGCAAAAGAATATATGTTTTGACATGAATCCAACCAGTTGATCAAGCCGAAAGCGGGCTAAAATTTCCCCAATTCCAATCCTCTCTTTTCCTTTTTTTCACTAATCAGCTGATTAATTTTTTTGCTAAATTTTCGGATTTTGATTTATCTGCATTACTAGCAAATTATGTGATATATCATAATATACATAATGAAGGTATTAAATACAATAAAGAATATATATTTCATCTTAAGCATGTGATATATGCAAACAGATCTGTATCAAATATGTAACTTAATTGTGAGTATAATTATAACTATTTCAGAAAGCTTTCCATAGCGAAGAAACAAGAAAAATTGAGACAAAACTTATGATTTAATTACATGTACAAGGAAGAAGCAAAAAAATGGAAGAAATTAAGAGTTTTTAATTAATTGGCCTGGTTGCTAAAGGAACCACCTCCGCCAACGGCGTCGTGAGCGGCGACGGCAATGGCGACGTCCGGCAGACAGGGCACGTCGGGTGGAGGCGCAGCCACGGATCGACGCACTTAACATGGAAGAGGTGGCGGCAGTCCGGCAGAACCCTAAGCATGTCGTTGTTCTTGTAATCCGCCAGGCATACGGAGCAGCACGTGGCGGTGGAGTCTTTGTGATTCTTCTTCGCTTCAGAATACAGTAGCTTCGGGTAGCTCGTCAGCGTCGCCTCGTCGAGCCCTACCTCCACCGCGTGATCGTCTAGGTGCGGCGGGGGCGTTCGAGGATTCCTTTGCGGTAGCACGTACGACGTTGTGTTGTTTCTTGTGCAGTAGTAGGATGCCAAGGTGATGGTGGTGATGAGTAGGAGGATTCCGACGGAGACTCCGATGCCGTAGCCGAAACCACCGATGTTTTGCGAGCCGAGGAAGCCGTCAGTGGTGTTGGTGTCGTTCATGATGGAGGAGGAGGAGGAGGAGATTGAGGGTGGTCAGCGGCCATGGATGAAGGCAGGGGGAATTAATGGGGTTATTAGGGGGTTGTAAGATATGAAAGTCAACGGTAACATTATAAGATTGATAACAAATTGGGGGAGAATTTGATTAAGGGAAGATGCATTTGAACTTTAATATAAATTGAAGGGTTGACGCATGAATACTTGTCATATTGTATGCGTTGATGGATTCTTTTTAGTTTTGGAAGTTAAATGTATTGATATTTACGACTATATATATTACAATTATAATGTGTGTGTATATATATATACATGATTTTTCACATATTTAATAGAAAGAGAGAGATAAATATCAAGTGAGTTTCTAAGAGTTTCGAATTTATGATTTTCTTTTACAAATGCATTTCTTTATTTCTTTTATAGCGTGTAAAATAATGCATTTTAGGAACTCTGGCACTCGATGAATTGTAATAAAAGTTAAAAGTGGTTTCCTATTTCAATCTTTAATTGATGGAGTAACTTTTTCTTTCAAAAGGTGAAGACTAAATTTATGCGATATATAGTGTGTAATGTATATCATGTATTTAAGGTCAATTTAGTAAATTAATATTTTTGAAATATAATGTTGTTAATTCACATTAGAAAAAGAAAAATAGAGAGAGCTGAAGGAAAACCCCATATAGGGAAATTAGTATGAAACTATAAATTAATGTTTATGCATTGAACTATTGAAGCATAATATTGAATTTTCCTATGATCCTCGGTCATTTATCAAGACTCTTCTTGTTTCTGACATCTCCATTGATATTAATTTGAGTAATACGGTCGTGAGTGCTTCAAAAACAATTATAATATTGAATATTCCTTTTAACCTTTATTTGAGGTTTAATTTCAGGTTGTACTCATTGAGTTCAGGAGCATACGTCGGGTCTAACATCCGAATTCGACTTATAAGTTTATTCAAAAAAAAAAAAAAAAAAAACCTATTCCCGAGAGGTGATCTATAAGAAATAAATCTAAAAGAAAAATTAATGACGAAGTTTTAGACAAAAATATTATTGGAATGTTGACAATTTGACATTAATATTGTGTAATTGACAATAGATATTGCTTCTAAATTATCTAAAGTGCAGCCTCATTGATGAGCCAACGATTAAGGTTTTAATTGTCAACCGTTTGAAGGCGTCCCTTTCTGTCATTTTCTTTTACGCTTTCTTAGTTGTATGATCATGTGAGTAGCGTCTTTCATGCAACCAAATTTCTCCACTTTTTCTTTTATAAAAAATAATAATTAAACAATTAATAATTGAATTCAACTCTTTTTTTAAAAAAAACGTATGTGTCAATCTTGCACTGCACGATCTATGCGGCGTTTGTTCAATTTAAAATAAAATAATAGCCCTATATATTATTTTAATTAATTAAGTATTTGGATTATGTTATTGATGACATTAATTGCAAAGATTGGTTAACTTATTTAATCTCATCCAGTTGCATAACTTTATTGTTCATTACTCTATGATTTTTTCATCGCCTTTCATCATCACTTCTCCGTAAACCTCCACCACCTCTACATCGACCTTAAGAAATATTTTTGGGAAGACTTGATTTAGTCAGATTAAATTAATCATATATGGTTTGTTATTGATTATTATTTATAATTGTAAGTTATTATTTATGAATTATGATAAAATATTACAATGATAGGTAGTTAATTATTAAAGTTTATTTTATTGGTTGAGGTAGTTAATTTGTTATGATAGTTTATTTTCTGTCTATAGAGAATTGACAATGAAATAGTTGAGCAACCAAGTATTAAGTTCAATAAATTTGACATAGCAAAAAAAAAAAAAAAATCAACATATTTGGATACCTTTTGTTGAATGTCCTGTTGTTTTGTGGTTTTAACCTATAATAAATTGGCTAGTGTGCATTTACTATTTATTTTAGGGAATTGAACCTAAACTTCCACTAAGAAAGAAGGGAATGGTATCATTGGAAATGTAATCGATTATCCATTTTTTTCATTATATAGAAATTCAATCAATTTCATAAAAAGCTTACAATGAAGATAAAATATACTACGATAATATTGTCTACATCAGTAATTAAAAAATTATTGGAGCATATGTTAGCTAATAAGCAACAATTAAATTTTAGACAAAAAAAAACAATCAAATTATAAAGACCAATGTTTTTGGTTCGAGAGAGAAATAATATATTAGATATTAATTATAAACTAAAAGGTACAAACGATAGATCGACGACGGCTTCAATTTCATCAATGCTCATTGTCTCACTACAAAAAAAGGATGACGAGAGAAGTCAGAGAAGACGCCCTTTTTATCATAATCCAACCTTACTAATTTTCAAAAAAATCAAAAGAGCGAAGTTGAATCAAATCGAAGAAGAGAGAAAAGAAAATAGAGAGCAAAGGAACTTGTGGAAGAAGGGTTTTGAGACGAACAATCCCTTTTTTTATTTTTGGGGTAATTGCATAAAACCCTCGTGTGTTATTTCAAAAATGCTAAAAATTCCCATATGTTAATGAAATAGGCTAATCACCCCCTGTGTTTTTAAAAAATGTGCAAAAAAGTCAAATTTCATTAAAAAAACAAGCTCGTTTTTCATGTTTTTCACCTTTATTGACATGTTCATTTGTCATTTATATACTTTTCATACTTTATAAAAGGTAGATAGTGTTAATTCACCCAAAAAACACATATTTTCTTCCATCATTTTAACAAAATTTAACTTTTTTGCACACTTTTTAGGAACATAGGGGGGTGATTAGCTTATTTCGTTAATATAGAGATTTTTTAGCATTTTTAAAATAACAGGGGGTTTTTATGCAATTATCCCTTTATATTATTTTTTGGGGAGGGGGCTCTAATTTTGGGCGGCTAAAGACTAATGGCATATGACAAGTCGAAGCCCAAACCTAATATGATGTTTGATGGAAGCCCAATTTTTAGGGCTTTTTATTTGGATCAAAGAGTTCAAGGGGGGAATAGTTGAGCCTAAATTCTATTTGTCATGAGTTATGACTAAGTTGAAATTTCCTAGTTTGTATTTGAGAAGCACCTTATTTAGGGATAATTGTATATCATAATCCTGTAAAATATGAAATCTGCACATATTTTTTTTTGTTAAAAAAATAGTCTGAAATAATCCAATGATTTTCAAAATCCTGCACGAAACCCCCAATCCATGTTAAATCCGCAGAAGGTGGCATCACGCACAGTGGATTTGAGCAGGGTTTGGGGTTTCGTGCAGAGTTTTGAAAAATATAGGGGCATTTCAGGCTATTTTTTTAACACAGAGGAGATGTGTGCAAGTTTCGTGTTTTACAAGGGTACAATATGCAATTATCTCCATTATTTAAGTTAAAAGAATTAAAATTATATGAAGTTAAAATGGTTTCTTCTTTTTTCTTTTAAATCCTTTTCTATTTTAAAACCGTGATGCTAATCAATATTTGGAAGGATTTTTGTCAAATTATTCGGATCCATAATATATATATATATATATAATAAAACATAAATATTTAGAACATTTAAGTAAACATACATCTTAGTTGACTTCATTGAACTCGTAAAGAACTTGGTCTGAGAGAAACGAGCTCTAATAGCTTAAACAATATATCTTGTGTGACAATTCCAAATCAAACAAAAACAATTCAAATCCAAAATATATCCTGTGTGTCAAATTTTTATGGATACAAAAAACTTTTTTGAAAAAGTACGCACAATTGTACTTGACTGTACGTCGAGAAATTAATCTTGAACTTTCAAATTTGACGATATCAAAAAAAAAACAAAAACTATGCCACATAAGTAACGATGTATATATATACAATATTTTGATAAATATAGTTAAATCTAAAACTTTAAAATAAAGCAATTATCAATATAATTTAAATTCAAATAACGAACTAAATTTTTTCTAGAAAATTATTTCTCTTAGCAACGTTAACAATCAATCCTTTCATTTCTTAATATTTATTAATGACAATGTATTATCATTTTAAATTCACAAATACGACTTAATTGCTCATATAGATAACTTTTTCAATATTAATCATAAAAATCAAATCAAATTTGTAATTTTACCGATTAAAATATATAAATCTAAGTTTGTACATAATCAATACTTGGAGTTCATTTTTAAAACCCTCCAAACAATTTGGATTTTTTGTTCTTCAAAAATTTAAATTTATTTACATAATTATTTAGGTCAAAAACAATCCCCTTTAGTAAATTGAAATTCTTTCCAACTATCCATCATTTTTAACTTAAATTTTCTCAAGAGTGAAAGCACAAATACAATCATTCAACTCCCACCAAAATCACAGCTAAGCAATCAATCCTTTGAACCATTCTCCAAGCCAACAATGGCGATTCAAGCAACATCAATAGCAGCTCTGCTCATAGTCATAGCTATCTTCAGCGCAATCTCGTTGGGCGTATCGAGCAGCGACACAAACAACGTGTTTACGCCGTGCGGCGACGCCTCCGTGCAGAGGTCCGACGGATTCACCTTCGGGATCGCGTTCGCGGCGAGGACGGCGTTCTTCTTCAACAACTCCGTTCAGCTGTCGCCGTGCGACCGCCGCCTCTCGCTCTCCACCGCCAGCTCTCAGCTCGCCGTCTTCCGCCCTAAAGTCGACGAGATCTCACTCCTTACCATCAATACATCCACTTTTTTCCCGGTACTTTTGATTTTACTAAAGTATATACATGTTTAGGTAATTAGTTGATGCAGTGAATTATGTGTGCAAATTTATTGATTTTATTTCGATGAGTTTGTTGCATTGTTTCTCTTGATGGATCTTTTGGATTTAGTTTGGAATGCTGTTATTTTGTTGATTTGGAGAGTGATTGTGTTTATGAGAGAAATTGGTATTTATTTATTGTTTGTTAATTGCAACTTCGTGTTAGCCTAATTAGGGCTGTGGAAATGAAGATTATCAGAGTAATGAGGGTGAGTGGGGATTGTTATAATAATGAGGGTTAGTATAACTTAAGTGTAAAACATTGGAAAAATTGGACATACATGAAAAAAGATTGGCTATATTTTGGAGCTAAGTTACCATTTGGAAAGAATGTCCTACAAAGGTATGTTTTAGTAGGTGCTTTGTGAATTGTGATTGTAACATACTCTTAGCTTTTATGTAATACTAAGAAAATGGGGTTCGTTGGTTATAGATGATATTGAGTGCCGAGATCAATGATAGGGAGCTTCACCGCAGAACACGGGGTTTCCTTTTTGAGAAATTCTCTCATTAAGGACCTATCCTTATCCTCCAACCCAAACTTTTTATTGCTCTGTTTTTTCATTCTTAACAACATTTTTCCAATTGTTTCCCTTCACTCTTTCGTCTATTCTTTTACTTCCGACCTCTTGATTGGGTTGGGGTAAGGGGCTTGTTAAGGGCTGGGGGTCTTGAGAGTGTGTGTTTGGTGATGTTAGCTTGGAGCTTGGGGATTCTATCTTCCAATATCTGGCTTCATGATGATGCCTATGAGTTTAATCCTACTTGTTTTTAGCCTGAAATTTTGGATTTTATGTGGTGAAATGCTTTTTGACTATGAAAGACTGCAGATGGTTCAGTTAAACTAAGGAAATATTCTTTTGACTTCCGGAAACCAGGGTTAAGGAGTGAGCCCAAGGTCTACGACCACAACTAAATGTATTGGCATTTTCCACATCTTGAACCACCAACCAATAGTGCCCTGGTTCATTTTACCATAGCAGCCGATAAACTCATTGATTACTCAAAACAATTTTAATACAAATCCTTAAGTTCAATAAGGCAGCATACTGATTGCACTACTTACTAGACTAGTCATTCAATTTGCATTGCATACATTGTTTTACTATTTTTAGGAACTTCCTTGTTTATCATTTGACAATGTGCTCCATCTTATCTTCAATGTGCTGAGAAGCTTGCTTTTAGATCTATATCCAGTTACAATATCAATGCCTGCACACTATTCTGTTGTGAATATAAACGAAGTGCAAATAAACTTGAGGCTCAAAGAATTATTCTAACCAACATATTTATTAAGGCAATTTTTTAGTTCTCTTTTATTACATTTATGAACACATAAACCAAAAATATATTATGTACAGTCAACTTACCAATTTTTACTTTGAAATATTTAACTCCACAGTATGTTTTCATATGCTCTAGTTGTTCCATCACACATATTTTAGTAATTTAATCTCGTGCAAATTGTATATATTATTTTTTTATCAAACCAGGATTCTGTTGGAGGTTATATGGTAGCGTTTGCTGGTCGAAGAGTTATGTTTTCATATGCTCTAGTTGTTCCATCACACATATTTTAGTAATTTAATCTCGTGCAAATTGTATATATTATTTTTTTATCAAACCAGGATTCTGTTGGAGGTTATATGGTAGCGTTTGCTGGTCGAAGATATGCTGCAAGATCAATCCCTGCTTTTGTAGCAAACGGTTCCTTTATCGTAACCAGTTTTACTTTGGTAAAAAGCTAGCGCTCTTACCATCTCGTTGTTTTCTCAAATAATTGATTCATTTCCATGTTTAACTAGATCACTTTTCTTATTTTGATCTAGGTTCATGAATTTAATAAGGGGAGGCTACAAAACTTGTACTGGAAAAGAGATGGCTGTGCTTCTTGCTCAGGCCAATCGAACTTTGTCTGTCTTAACGGTCAAGATTGCGCCATAAGAACTAACAACTGTAGAAACCGAGGGGGAACGGTAGATTGTAGCATTGGGATACAACTGGCATTTTCTGGCACAGATAAGCATGAATCAGTTTTCAACTCATGGTACGAGGTTGAGAACCTTCGACAGTATTCCCTCTTCAACCTTTATTCCAATCTCCGGGACTCTCTCACCAGTCAATACAACAGAGTCTTCTAAGATTTCTTCATGCTGTAATTTGCTTGTGTAAACCACTTTGTGTTTGTGTATTTCTCCAAAAGTCTTTTGTGTAAATTTATTGACTCACTGGACAGTGTGCGTTTTTCCATCAGAAGCGATTTTTTAGAGTTATGGTAATTATTCACTTCACGTCCACTGAAGAAAAATCATATGAGAGCTGTTTGAGAATATTTGAGTGAGTTGTTTGTCAAGTGATCATCACCCAATATGCATTATTTTGGATTTATAACCTCTATTTTTTTTTTGTTTTCTTTTTATAATTCATTTCCTCAGCTCTTAGGAATATACCTTGCAATATGCATTATGTAAACTTTCTAAATATAGTTTTACCTTGCAGAAAGTGAACAAAGCCTTGTTTTTTTGTTGAAATCGCTAGCAATAAGATCCCAGATATAGTTATATACTTATATCCCATATGCCACTTCAAAGCATGTTGATTGGAATGATTTTGAACCGTTCTTGTTTAATTCGGGTTGTTAATGAGTTGAATTAAGTCGAACAATCATCTCGAGAAAATGATTTGAACCGCTTATTATAAAAATGGGGCATTTTTCCTCTTTTATGCAATGCTGAATCGACGACTTATGCCTTATAGAAGAATTTTTTGGATTTGAGTTGTTCAACCTTATTTAAATTATGATTGAACTTTAAAATTTGTGTTTGAGTTTTGTTTGATTGTTAACCGAATAGAGCTCAACGAGCTTTAGTCGAGTCGAACACGAGTTGAACTCAAGTAACTTGATTTTTTTTTTTACATATTTTATCAGTTTTTTAATAATCAAGTCGAACTCGAGTCGAGCTTCAAAACTTAACCATAAAAAGTCATTCAAACTTCATTTGATATCATGAATTGAGCTCAAACGAGTTTTTAACTATCAATCCCAAAATTAATTATAAATTAACTTGATTCGACCTTTTTTTTTTTTTTTTTTTTTTTTTTTTTGTTGTTGTGAAGCATCTTGATTCGACTTTCAACCCTGTATTTAACTATTATCTAAACTTGTCAAGACAAAAATCAATCTTCCCATGTACAATTTGTAATCAAGCCTATTCGGGTCATGCATAATACAATGGTAAAATTCCTAAAATTGTACAGCATTTGCATCTGAAATGAAAAGCAAGCAATTGTACTTGTATGCATTCAAATGCGAAAACAGTATACCAGGACTTACAATTTATTCTTCACGTCGCCCATAAAACTTCATGCTAATGCTATCAAATCACCACATCATAGAGAATTTTCTGCACCATCATCACAACTTCTTGAATCAGAGAACCCTGGTATTATCACGACGCATACCAGACAAAAACATAGGCAATATTTGGGCAAGCTTTTACTTTCGCCGCCTCAAGAGATCAGTAATCATGTTTTTCACAACAAAACTGTTCATGCCCAAATCATTTTATCAGGATTTGCGTCCAACATATTTTTCAGTAACATTCTTGTTGCGGCTTATGCGAAATGTGGCAATTTACAGGCTGCTGTTAACCTGTTTGATAGAATGCCTGAAAGGAACTTAATCTCTTGGTCTTCGATGATTTCTGCGTACAACCAAAATGGGTATGATGCAGAAGCGTTAACGTTGTTTCGGGAGTTTAGGGAAAGTGGGAATGAGAATCCAAATGAATTTGTTTTGGCTACTGTAATTCAATGTTGTGCTCATTTGGCTAGTGTTGAAAACGGTGCACATTTGCATTGTTTCGTGATTAAGGCGGGTTATACCCAGAACGCTCATGTGGGCACGTCCCTTATTGATTTTTATGCAAAAATTAGTGATTTAGATGCAGCAAGATCGGTTTTCGATGAGTTGGATGTGAAAAATGTGGTGACATGGACTGCGATTATTACGGGATATTCCTTAAATGGAAGAAGTGATGTATCACTTGATTTGTTTAAGGAAATGGTGGACACTGGTGTTGTTCCTGATAAGTATGCAGTTTCCAGTGTCTTGAACTCGTGTTCGATTCTTGAGCTGCTTCATGCGGGGAAGCAAGTTCATGCTTATGTTCTGAGAAGTGGTGCTAACATGGATGTATCTGTAAGTAACGTGCTTATAGATTTCTATGCTAAGTGTGGAGAACTGAAAGCAAGTCACAGAATTTTTGAACAGATGGAGGTTAAAAATGTCATTTCTTGGGTAACGATGATCTCTGCGTACATGCAGAGTGGTTTCAATTATGAAGCAATGAATCTATTCAAAAATATGAACAGATTAGATTTGAGGGCAGATGAATTTGCTTGCACAAGTGTTCTCACTTCATGTGGTTCTGTTAAGGCTCTAGATCAAGGTAGCCAGGTCCATACTTTCACCATCAAGGTTAATCTCGACTCAGATAAGTTTGTAATAAACGGTTTGATTGATATGTACTGTAAATGCGATTCCTTGATTGATGCCAGAAGGGTTTTTCTTGCTGCTAGAGAATGCAGCGCCATCTGTTACAATGCAATGATTGAAGGTTACACGAGACATGGAATTTCAGACGAGGCATTTGATCTTTTCAATGAAATGAGACATAATTTAATCTCACCAAGTGTATTAACATTTGTAAGCCTTCTCGGTATATCAGATTCTCAAATTGAAATAATCAAACAGGTTCACTCTCTCGTGATCAAATTTGGGTTTTGTTTGAACAGTTTTGTTGGAAGTGCCTTCGTAGATGTTTACTCAAAGTCTTCATCTGTTGGAGATGCAAGATTTGTATTTGAGGAGATTAATAACAAAGACATCGTCATCTGGAATTCTATGTTGTCTGGATACACACTTCAGTCAGAAAACGAGGCGGCTCTTAAACTGTACTTAGATTTGCAGCGTATGACAGAAAGAGAGAGACCAAATAAGTTCACATTTGTTGCCATGATCATAGCTTCTACTAATCTAGCAAGTTTATCCCATGGTCTCCAATTTCACAGCCAAGTTATAAAAACGGGTCTAGAGTACGACCCTTTTGTTACAAATGCATTAATGGATATGTATGCAAAATGTGGAATCATAAACGCAGCACATTCATTATTTAATTGTGTCCCTTATAGAGATAGTGCATGCTGGAACTCAATGATATCAATGCATGCACACCATGGAGATGCAGAAAAAGCCCTTGCAATGTTCAATCAAATGAAAGCCGATGGTATAAAACCCGATTATGTAACTTTTATTGGAGTTCTTTCAGCATGCGCCCATGTCGGGCTTGTTGAAGAAGGATTTCATCACTTTGAGACTATGTTTGAGCATGGTGTTGAGCCCGGAGAAGAACATTATACTTGCATGGTTTCTCTTTTGGGCCGGGGCGGGAAATTGTATGAAGCGAAGTCATTTATCGAAAAGATGCCATTTCAACCAAGTGGGATAGTTTGGAAGAGCTTGCTTAGTGCATGCAGAGTTACTGGTAATGTTGAAGTAGGGCAATATGCTGCTGACATGGCGATTTTGTCTGATCCGAAGGATAGTGGGGCTTATGTATTGCTTTCAAATATACTTGCATCTAAAGGTATGTGGATAGATGTGAAGAAGGTGAGGGAGAAGATGGAGAGATACGGTGTGGTAAAAGAAACAGGGTGTAGCTGGATCGAGATAAACGATCAAGTTCACTTATTTTTTGCACGAGATAGAACTTATCAGCAAGCTGATTTGATTTATCCTCTCATAGACCACTTGATTCTGCATATGAAAGGGATAAATTACGAGACTGACTATCCACAACAATTAATTGATATTTGTTATGTACTTTAATGAAAATTCTAGTCAGCACCAGATAGAGATTGTATTGTCTATATACCAAAATAACATGATGTCGTAGTAATAGAAGGTGCTTTCCAATCTACGGTTTCCACGGAGCGAAGGGTTAGGCAGGTAGTATGGGCCCTCTGACTTCCTTATCAATACTAAAATGTTGTAAGTTGTGAACTACTCAAAATAAGATTTTACTATTCACTTGAAAATGAGAAAAACTCAAAAACCATGCAAGATCTAACTGAAAATCGAGGCACAGGCAAAAGCTCAATCAGTCTTTGTTTTCAGGCAGAGCTGCTCTTCAGAAGTTATAAAGGTTGTATGTTTTCTTCATATACAAACACACGTAAACGAATAATGTCTCATGCAAGTTGTATTTTGAATAATGATTTCTAATTTTCGTGCTGCTTTTTGTTGTTGGATCACCAACAGAAGATTTTGCGCTCATTTAAAATTTTTCCTCCCTTGATTTCTTGTCTAATTTTCCCGCTCATCGACATAGATGCAAGCTCTAATGCTCCTTCATTTGCTGCACAGTGTGTGAAAAGGTTTTTGCTGTATAATGCCTTGGTAATTGTTGACTTTCTCTATCTATCTATCTAGCTAGCTATATGTAAATTTGATTATTTACCCCATTTTTTCTTGGTTTTGGTTTATATATTACTCTACAGTCTACAGGTTGCTGGTTCTATTTTTCCAATGCTGTAAAATGTTTCTCGTCCAAGATGACTGATTTGGTGGTCATCCTAATTGTCAAGCCCATGACAAGGAAAGAAAATGGTGTTGTAAACATGTGCTGCTTATGATCTGGTTGCTTATATACGGATCAATTATTGAGGGAATTTTTTACTGTGACACCTGAAAGTGATGACGCCAAAACTATCGTGTTTCGTACGCTGTTCCTATATATCCTAGGAAGCTGTTTCTTTAGCAATAATCGAACTGTAACTAATCATGAACTTCTCCAATTCATGGAGAATATTGAAAATGTGGGTTGTTATAATTGTGGATCAATCACGTACATGGCCTTCCTTGCTGGAATGAGGAGAGAGGTCACTGGTGAGATTGGGGCTTTTACAAATATGATTCTTGCATGATTTCCATACTACTCTTTGCTGCCTGTTCTTAGTTTTGGGCTTTTGAGTACTTCAAAATACTTTGTCCTAGTAATGACCGAGGCTTGTGATACTGCTATTGCTGAGTGTCGAATGCTTCAAGATGAATTGGTGAGTAATTATTGTCAAGACTGTTCCAATCTAACTGTAAATCATACAATAATGCTTAAAATCATATAGTAAGGCGTTCTACTAACCTATTGTTTCTTTTTCAGGCTCGAGCTAGAGAAATCTCTCAAGGAAAATCGGGGCTGTTGCTGTGTGCACTATTTTACGGATATGAGCTGCTATCTCGTGCTAAGGTCAGCGTTCGACTTGATCTTGCAGTTGATTGTTTTTTCATTCCAGTGATTCCTCATTTAAGTCGATCTATGGTTTGCCAACTTCTATTATACTGTTATTCAGGTCTTTAGCATGTTTGATTGATTTAAGTTTGTACTATCTGTTTTTTAACTAACTTGTGTCCTAGGCTACTTCCAGGGGGATGAAGGGTGAAAGCAACTATAATTACTATAATTTATTTCCCTGCCTGCTCTTGTTCATGGCAGGCCATAACTCCTTTTTTTTTCCTATTCTTAATTGAATTTTAAAATATGTTCCAAAGTTCAATTTCCATTAGGTTAGTGTGGACGCACTACACAAGTGTAAGTGAAATTGATACTTTTTTAATTAATAAAAAGCCCTTAAGCATTGCTACTTGTATTTTAGCAAACATATGCTAGGAGCCAAGAATTTTAATGAGGGAGGCGAGATTGTTGGATATAGGTATACACTTTTTTTTTTGCCAAATAGTCGAAGGATTCAAATGGGGGTGCGGCCCCCCGTGGTACGGTACACTATATTTGTGAGGGGGAAATATAATAAGGAATTAGGTTCAATTACAACTTTTGACATTCTTTATACTCTTATATCTCTTTCGTTAGAGTCAGGATTTTGGGGTTGGGGGGAACTCAAAATAAAGAGAAAAAAATATGATATTTTTAGATTTTGGGGGGGCGAAATTCAAATTTTAAAAATTTTGTAAGGTAAAAAAATAATATTTCAAATTTTTTTTGGGTAAAAATTTTATAATGTAGAAAAATAATATTTTAAAATTTTTTTGGGTGGAGGGGGGGCGAGCGCACCCTCCAGCCCCAGCCCGGCTCCGTCCCTGCATCATGCAACATGTAGGAATAAATGATAAACAAACTGCAAACATCAAGATCAAATTTGAAAATAATTTTGTTCCCAAATTCCACTTTAATTCCTTTAAGAGCTGTCTTTGCTGATTGGGTAACAGTCCATATCATGCGAGTTGAGAAATAGTCAGTTGGAGGGATTTCACTTTTAACATTATTGTTAATAATTAGGAAAAATTCTTTGGTTTAACCCACACGCCATGTATAAGTGGGGATGTCAATGAGTGATATTTAAAAGGTCTCGGTACCAAAGTTCTCATACGATCTCCATTTCTCATGTGTATTTGCACATGTAGAGAAATCCACCGTCACATATACGTGTGATGATTTAGATCATTCTGGGATCCTCCCAAATATGATCTGATCTTAATCAATCACATGTTTTATTTTTGAGTCGAGCACATATTGATCATATTTGATTTGGATAACAAGTCCCTACTAAAAATAAATGTATATAAAGTGCTAATTATGGACCATTTGCTCCCGAGAGAAAGTTGATAACCCTTTTTCCTTTTTAGTTGCGCCAGCTTGACTCGGTTGGCTAAAACACATGGAGATATGAATGTAATCATAACTTTAGCTTTTACTGAAAATGTGTGCAATTATCGATAAGTTTTGTTATGAACAATACCACTTTATATATGTCATTATGAAGTACTCCCTTTTATAAAATCTTTATATATTTAGTGGTAATTTTTTTGCTTTTCCGTTTGTGCGGAATTTAAAAGAACGTGTTCCAGTACTTCTTATAAAATCTTTATATATTTAGTGATAATTTTTGTTCTTTTCTTTTTACGAGGAATTTAAAAGAACGTGTGTAAACAACAAATTTTAAGTCTGTAATTTAATAAACAAGAAATGTTGTACAAAATATATTTAATTGAATCAAACGATTTAATGAGTACAAATCTCTAATTATTTATCTTTTGATTCTTCTTTGATCTTCTCCAATGTGGATTTGAATGTTTATAACGTTGACGCAAGAGCTCGACAGCTTAATCTCGGATCAAACGATATAAATGATTTGGGAAGGTTGAAAGCTTCAAGGTTGACTCGTCGCTTTGATTTTCCTTCAACTTAATTTGGACTTCTATAATGTTTATTCGAGGGTTTAGCACCTTAATCTCGAATTGAATGTTATAATTTGATGAATTTTGCCAAGAACGCCTTGAAGTTTGCCTTGAATGCCTTCTTGAATTTGAAGAACTTGTAGAGAGAATTTGAGAACTTCTCTTGCTCAAATACACTTGTGAATTGGTGAATGAATCTTTGAATTTGAACCCCTATTTATAGTTGTAGGGGTGGAAGACTTTTCATAATTACCATTATTTAATTATGATTAAAATTGCCACATGGCACCTCATAATTGATCAATACAATAAGTATTTAAATATTAATTATTCAATTATTTAATTTAAGAATAAAATTTTTATTAAATCCTTAAATGTAAATAAATGAATTTATTTGATATTAATTTACACGTATCGCTATTTAATTGACTACAAATTTTAATTATCTACAACGTGTTCCTCATGAATTGAAGGCTTTAAAATGTACAAAATAATAAGTTGTCGCGACAAATAGATGATATTAAATATGATCAAGTGGCATACTGGCATTGTGTCAAAAATAAATCAAATAGACAAATAACATGGCCTTGTTTCTCTAGTAATTTGTGTTATTATCAATCACTAATTTTTGTACCAAAAAATTTTAGTCAGTAATTATCATATTCACTTTTCTCCTTCACCCATATATAAAAGAATCATTATTACTTTTCACTATTTTTTTACCATGGGGAGAAAACAATACTAACTTGAGAATATTAAGTAAATGTAAGATTATGGACTGCAAACAATGTAAGTCAAAAAAAGTCTTTTGTTTTGCCTCATGCATGTATGAAATAATGGCATTATGATATTGATACATCATTGTAAATTTGTAATCACTTGATTTCATTAGTCATTTAATAACTTTTTCTAAGTGGGAATGATTATTTACTTTTTGAAGGCTCCTTTTTCTGGCAAAGTTAAAGGTGGGGAAGAGTCACTTTAATTTGGGGGTAAAAGCGCAATTACGAGTAATTTTGTGGCGTCTTTGTTATTAATAGATTCATTGGGGGGTGTGCGGCAGCCTGCATCTGCAGCTGGTACCCTCCGGTCCACCTTGTTTTGCTATTACCAGGAAAAAGACAGAA
Source organism: Buddleja alternifolia (assembly GCA_019426215.1). Taxonomy (NCBI): domain Eukaryota; kingdom Viridiplantae; phylum Streptophyta; class Magnoliopsida; order Lamiales; family Scrophulariaceae; genus Buddleja; species Buddleja alternifolia. Next base: position 39,342,621 of record CM033398.1, read on the forward strand.
TCCGCACTCTCCGATAAATCAACATTGATGGTTCAGAATGGCCGCTTCCTTTCAGAAGGTTGTTTGTTCGATTCTCTCTGCCGACGTAAGGACTATATTGGTGGGCAATTTATAAATAGTCTATAGTTCCGGAGACATGCCCTGAATTCGATAAGTGATCGGAGCCGACCTTACCTAAATTTTTTAATTTTTATCAACAAAAAAATTAAAAATACACACCAAAATTCCAAATGTACCCCCCTTATATCTCCTCATCTTCTACTCTCTCTCTCTCTAAAACAAACAAACAACAAACAGTCCTCTCTCTGAAAAAACAGCGATGAGATTTTCACGAAAATCGAAGCAAATCAAAGACCAAGTAGAAAACAGAAGAAACACCACCAAAAATATCTAGGGTTTCAAATTCCTCCCTCCAATTCCACAAATTATATTTTCCCTTTCCCTCGCCTTTTTACTCAATCTCAATTTTTCTTGTAAATTGGCAGCCCATTCAAATCGGAATTATCAGCCGAATACAACCAACGAATTTTTTCGATATAATTATCGTTGGACTTCACGATGTACGGCGTTTTATCGGGAAATGTTCAGCTCGGTTTTATATTTCACGTTTTTCCTTACCAAGCTCCCAGGTAATCAATACAAACATGCATACACGTAATGCAGGTAACATTTATCTATTTCCGCGCAAAATATAGGCTCTAATTAGGTTGGATTTATGTTTTCTGTTGGTGTTTCTGTAGGAGAGTTTTGGAGATTGTAATTTGATCCGAAACCATTGAATTTTTGTGTTGAGATTGAGGAAAGAACCGGGAATTTATGCATAACCTGAAAAAATCCGTAGTATTATATACAGAGGGAGGTGTTTTGAAGCATTTGTTTTCTGTAAATATACATGTGAAGATTGATTGTTGGGCTTGATTCTAGTTGGTGGTTTATTGATGTGTATTGGTCAATGGAGTCTGAGAATTCTCCCCCATCGACCAGCCGGGTAAAATGTTGCGACTGCGATTGTAGCTGTTCGATGATGAGCAGGTCTCTTTCAGGGACGTATCTTAGGTCTGTGAAGCGTAAGTATGATGAATTCGAGGAAGAAAACCGGTTCACCATCCCGGGATTCGTTTTTCCACAAAATGCCCGTGTGGAGATAGGTAATGAATGTGTGGCACTCCGTGAAACAGTAACCAGCCAGCAGCAGACCATCCAGGATCTTATTTCTGAGTTGGATGAGGAGAGGAACGCATCATCTTCAGCTGCCAATGAAGCAATGTCTATGATACTGAGGCTGCAGAGGGATAAGGCAGAGGTTCAGATGGAGGCGAGGCAGTTTAAGAGGTTCGCAGAGGAGAAAATGGCACATGATCAGCAGGAGACATTGGCATTGGAGGATCTGTTGTATAAGAGGGAGCAGGCCATTCAATCGCTTACATGTGAGGTGCAAGCCTATAAACACAGGATGATGAGTTATGGGCTCACAGATGCTGAAGCCAATGGAGACAAGGGTATTAGTCGGAACACTAGCATGACTGAGAACCTACAAGGCCAGTTTGAGTTCCCTCCGTATGAGATTTACCCTCCTCTCAAGTGCAATTCAAATGAATCCCAAGGTTATCCAGACGAAGATGATGAAACCCCTGATATTGAGAAATATGCATTTGGTGAAACTCCACGTTCTCGGGACCAATTAAAGGATTTGGAGTATAGAATTAATCAATTGGAGAAAAGCCCGAGGGCCATTCAGCCTGATAGAGAATTTGTTGGCACGAAAAATGTGCTTGAGAAGGTAATAGTTGGTCAGTCTCCCAGGCATTTTAGGAAGTTTTCGACTGACAGCTCAAACTCACTTTCTGCAATGGGTAAAGAAGTGACCCCAGATTTTGCTAGATATTCACCAAAGTTTGGTAGCAGTTTTAAGAAAACTGAATTTTCCCACATCGAGGAGAACTCTAACTTAAGAAAGGTGGATAATGCATCCGAAGGTGGGGATGACTTGAGTGACAGAGTCTATACAATTGATTCCATTTATCAGGGAGCTTCAATCAATGGGCCCATGGATTGCAAGGCTTCTGCTGGGATTGGTGTTGATGAGTATATGGCGACTCCTCCGGATTCAATGAATCATTCCGATGTTAGAGACATAGAGATCCAAAAGCTGTATGCAAGGCTTCATGCTCTTGAGGCTGATAGAGAATCAATGAGGCAATCAATTATTTCCATTGGAACTGATAAAGCCCAACTTACATTGTTGAAGGAAATAGCTCAGAACTTGTGTAAAGAAATGTCACCGCCAAGGACAATGCCTGTGAGGAAGCAATCGGTGGCTGGGAGTTTCTCCTTCATGTCCTTATTCAAGGTAATGGTGATATTAGATGCCGCAAAAATTTCTAACTCAAACAGAACATGACCTGTTTAATGATTCGTGTCTGATATGGTAGCTCTGCAGTTTAGCTCGTCAGCCACTTTTGAGTTGTGCTGCGTTATTTTCAATCACATCATCCACTAATTAAACACTTTTAAGATAAATTGAATAAGTCTCTGGGTATTTACATCCATCATCCCCTTGACCTCAGAATAAGGTAGTCATGCACTGATATGCCTTATCCTTCAGGGGCTATTTTTTCCAATTGGTGAACAAAGGCATACCTCTATGTCTTTCATCAGGGGCAAATGAAAATAGCATAGCCAGTAGTTCTGCACCCTAGTGCCAGTCACCATTTATTTTGAATTGGGCACTGCAAATTCAATGATCTTTTAAATTGCTACTGAGAACCGGTTACTAAATGTTATTAAGGAAACCAGTGAAAATTTTGAGTTTCTTTTAGTAAATATGCTTTATAGCATTGGAATGGTGTTACAGGTTAAACACGAGATATGATTCTCAAATACTGTTTAAAACCACAGTTCTAGGCAATTCAGCCTGTGTGGTTGTTTGCGCATTAGCATGCGGTTGAAATTATAGGAAAGCAGCTAGTAATTCCTGTTGTCGACTACCTTTATTGATGTATTAATTTTATGATGCTTCTATTGGGATAATGCTTTCTGACTCTCTCTACAGATGTATGCTCTCTCAACTCTTTCTCTTATCTTTTTGCTTTTCTTTTTTTTCTTTTTAAATTTAAGTTGGTTCTCATCCACTTTCGGGTGAAACAATACCAATTGCTGGGATGCTTATGGCAAATTAAGTAAAGGTCTTCAGCTTTTCTCAAGTGACGATCTCTCCCTCTATTAGTCTCTTTCAACCAGTTTGTGAAGTCCTGAAATCATTATAGTCCAACTATTATGCTTTGCCTCGTCATATTTTAAAATTCTCTGAGATGTATAATTCGGATGTTTCCTTGTGGAGCTAAGGTAATATTTATTGCTGTTAATGCTTTCATCTTAGATTTTTTTCATTTTCTCATATTTTTTTGTACTTCTCTGACGTGTTCTTGAATTGTGTCACATGAAAGCTATTTATCAGTTTGACTGTGAAATGCCTTTTTATTTTGGAGCTGTTTTAATTCAGCCCACGAACAGGCGATTTCTAACTGCTGACAATATATTTGTTCTCTTCTTTTTCAGTGGATTGTTCCTATTGTTTTCTGGAGAAAAAAGGCCCGCAGATGCAAGTGAGTGCATACCTATTAAACTTTTTCTTATTAATATATACACACCTATCATTAACTTTACTACTTGCTGCTGTGTTCACTATGTAGATTCTCCTCAAGCTCATTTGCTACCACTTAATTAGCCGCTTAATTGGCTTCGTATAATGAATGTGGCTGCTGGTCCTGTTAATGTTGAAGGGGTCACAATGTAAAAAAGTCTGGATATCAAGAAGTTCGCCTTTGCAAAAAGAACTTTTAATACTACCCCACCAAATTAATAACTCCTAATAATTACTAGTTGGTAAGCCAAGAAACGAAATCCTAATTTGAGATTATGGATGATTATCCACATCTGAGCCACACGTGTTATCTGAGTAGCAAGAAGAAAGAAGATGAAAAGGAGTTTTAAACATGGGGTGGTGTAGAGAATATTCAATCATTTTAGTGGTTCAGAAAAATTAGTTGACGGTCTTTTGTTGTTCTGCCAAAGATTCTAACCTATGCTCACAAATGTATTTCTTATTGGCTTAGGTACATGTTCGGGTTATCAGCCAACAATGCAGGCTTGCTAATGCTTTTAGACCGAGGACCTCGTGTGGCACAGTGGAGATGTTTATCGAGTACACATTTGTAAAAGCAATATCCATTTGTGAAGTCCAGTTGGACATTGTGTGTTTCTATTTGCACCTTTTTCTGGTTTCCTTCTTGATGCTGGATTGGGTTTTCTGTTATCTTGTGCTGTTGTTTACTTCCATTGTTTGGGTATAGTCAGGCATTTTTCGGTTGATGGGCAAGAATGCTTAGTATCCTTTGTAGATACTCATTTGGCTTTGGTGAAATTAGTCAAGGTATGTTAGTTCCCCTTCTGTATATTACAGGTTCATGTATGAAATCGAAATGAGACACTTTTGCATATCCTTTTCCTTTGTGAAATTTCTTACTGTAGTTGTCATTTACTCTAGGGGAAATTTACCAAGCATTTCTCAGTCTATACTAGCAGACAACAAAGCATGCCATTTTGCATTGAAATCAAGCTATTAGTGCTGTTAATTTAGAGCCCTTCTCCAAACACACTAAATCATCAAGATACAAGTAAAATAGACCTTCCCATTTTTCATATTTAACGATTTTAAAAACCTAAACAAAAAATCAAAATGGAATCGGATTGCATTCCTTGAATTAGATTAGACACAGTTAATACAAAAGGCAAGTTCGTACAAACAAACACAGCCTATTCGATTGGTGATAGAAAAGATGTGTAAGAACCACCGCCATACTTCAATCCTTTTAAGAAAGCAGAATGTCTTTGAAGTGAAAGATTCGTGCTTGGAATACCAAAGGAATGATCACTTTCTAATGGATTATCTGTTGTAACTTGCTCAGTGGTTTGGTCCCTGGCTCTGTCTAGACCAACATTCAAACCAATTGATGTGGACTCGGTCACAAAGCTGCAAAAATATCAAACCAAAAAATAAGGGAACAAGCGTTAGTACCCAATGTACAAGTTCGTTGTTCCAATACTACCCTTGATGGCGCCAAAGAACCCCCATAGAGAAAGTCAGACACTGCAATCCCGGTTATCGGATAAAACTTGCACAACAAAGTAACAAACTGATGTCTAATCAAGTTCAATTTTGTTTTCTCAAAAGTGAGTTCCTACTGCTTAGTGAAATCAAAAGTTCGAGATTAATATGATAAAATGAAGAGGAAAGTATTGTAGCCCAGTTTCATGATTTTAGGAATATCCCGTGATTCTAGAAAATGAAACAAGTCTATTTTTGTCGGCAGGGTTCAAGTTTAAGCAATAATGAGAAAATTAGGATACCTGGCTTGAAAGTCACCCCCATTAGAGCACATTGCACTGCAAATGCCAGAAATTACCCATGGCGGAAGATAGGAATCCCTAATTTCAACACTAAAACAGATGCCAGGAGATGAACCTCTATTAGGTTCAGTATCTATATCAGACTCCTTTAGCTGGGAAGATATATAGTCTACCTTTTTTATTTCTTTGCATCTAACCTGCATAACAAAAATGAGCAAATACTAATGATAAGCATCATCATTATTTCAGGAAATTCGCAAATATAGTTTAAAATCAAGTCATCGGTGAAGCTTGCCATAATTCAACTACGTGTTTAATTATTTGTATCACACAAGCAAATGCATATTGCTTTGTTGACGATACAGAAATTATGTCGGTGATTTAGCAAAACAAGCTAATGGACCCACCTCAGGAGTGGAAATAGCAGCATTTTCAAAAGGAACCGGTGAATACAGCAACGGGACATCACCACCAGTCAAAGAGGAGAAAAAGGATCTGGAAGCAAAGATAAACAAAAATTCGAGATGGTGACGGCATCAGATAAAATGTAATAGAATTACATATTTTAAGCTATTTTTTTTACTTTCACTAAACAACAGTTTACAGCAACAAGCAAATGTGAGAGACCAACCTATAGTTTAACAGAAGATCGTATAGCGCATGTACATTCTTGTTCCCAGTAAACATCAATAGAGATTGTGGGCTGTTATCGATGCTAGTCATGGTCTCTATAGCTCGAGCCTGAATCATTCAATTGAAGTACAACCCATGTGTTAAGTGCAACCATAACAAGTTAAATCTGATACAAGGTATCCGACAAAGTCTTGTCCCATTATATACTCAAAAAACTTAAATAAGACAAAGCAAATGCAGTTCACTAAAGTCTTCCGTTCTCTTAAGGCAAAAGCTCGAGATTGGATAACAGTGCTATTCTCATTTGATCACAATGAGAAATAGCCACCTCTGTAAGTCTTTCAACAGAAATAGAATACGTGACATGACTACCAGGAAGCAGCTGATAGACTCCTGAACAGTGAATACCAAGTAATCATTGTCCCAAAACATAACTCCATACTTTAGCATAGACCTAAACCCCTAATATTCCATGAGATATAAATAACAGATAATGAACAAATTCAAACCTGGCCAAGATTGTGTTTTTGAATTTCTGAAAGTTCAACAAGGTCTTCTGCAGTAACTTCTTCCACTTTAGAGTAGCAAAGAGGCATTGAGAAAGAAACATCCTGCAGTCAAATGTAAAATTTCAACAAAACAAATTTCCTTTTGTCTACCAACAAAGAAGAGTCCTGTAAAATGAATAGTCTCACAAATAAATGGACAAGGTCATCCAAGTTATAAACGTGAAATTATAAAATAGAAATAATGTCGGGTATATGCTTTCCGTATACATACTTAAGTCTCCACAAACTTGCCATTTTTTCAGAAGAAGATAAGCCTCACATGTTCTTTCAGAATTGACCTTAAATATCTTGCTGACTGAAACAACACATAGTTCTACAAACTTGTCATTATTTCAGAAGAAAACAAGCCCTTACATGTTCTTTCAGAAGTGACCTTAAGTTTCTAGTTGACTGAGATACATAGGCGTAGCAAGAGCACTTGGTTTCATTTGGACAGTTGGATGCAGCGAACATAACTACAAACTGCGCACAGCACACTGCAAAATTGAAAAAACAAGAGCAAATTAATTTGGCCTTTAGTCCTTAACAAGGAAAAGCAAAACCCAAAACATTACGCATTCCGGAACATAAATGGAACTGACTAGTGTCCAGTCTACCAAAAATATACATCACAGACATCGCTTTCTACCATGATGAGATTGTAAACCTCTATTTATGATAAACCAAGTTTACAACTAAAATTGTGTGCTGTCTTTTGACATGCTTTTGTACATCTTTTTTGCAACATCAGTAATGTTGCTGCTGAGAAATTCTATCTTTCAGTTGCTGGAGAACCTATGTCTATATATAGCCCCATAATATTTGAAGCTAAATCGGAAGAAATGATAATGAGGATATTTGAAGCAAGCATGCCCCAACAATAAACCATGCTATCAATGAGTTCCAATTATTTTTTTTGTGATCTAAATCAAGGCATATGGATATTCACCAATTACTATGTAAAGAGACGGGTCAAGGTATTCAGAAGCATAAGTGGGCCGAAAATCTGGTAGTATTTGGCAAATAAAAGTTGAAACTGAGGGTACAAAGAGCACAAACAAGAAATGGATATCCAAATCAGAAGAGAATAATGTCTTAATTTTAAACTTCCTTAAAGAGAGGTAAGGAGAGATGAACTGTGACAGCAGTGCTAGTTTAAAATGAAAGCAATGCCCTTTAGAACTGATATTGCAAGAAAACGCATATATTAAAGAGTCTGACAGATGGATGATCCAAGTACAAATGCAATCAAAGAAGTGATATTCATGTTGCTCAAAACACAGAATAAGAAAATGTACTAACAAATGTTAGCAATCAGAGATAACTCAGCCATGTCAAATCCTTGTAACTCTAGCAATGAGTATTGGAAAAACCGTGTCTCACAATATGTCAGCATAAGTCAACAATGCGGTCACGCATATAATAAAAAATAAATGGCAAAAAGATCATTACCATAAAAAAGTTTACAAATTTTCTTCCGTAGCATGTAGTAAAGACTTCGAAATGAATCCTCCCATGCCTGCTGCCGTTTACTTAGGAAGTCCATTTGTCCTACAATAAATATTATCAAAGAGTAGTGAGAAAAAGAGAGACACGGACAAGCTCAATAACTAAGGTAGAAAGTTTCAGAAATACCTCCTGAGGCGGAGGTCAATGCTGATATAGCTGCACGGGGTAGAGTAGATTGAGGGTGCACCCAAGAGTGGAATGTCCCTGGACTTGTTATGTGGCTTGCAGAGAAAGGTTCCGATGAGCTGGTCACAGTTTGACCTGGAGTACCAACGTATGACAAGAGACCCATACCATTTAAGGTACCACAATTGATTAACCTATGAAACCTACGGAATCATAAAGTACATTGAACAAGCATATTAGTACAGTATCTAGATATCTATGAGCACCCGCTGAGCAGGATATTTGTTTCTTCACAACTTGATGTCCTTGATATACTACTATACGAGGTGATATATAATTACTACATTTCTATTTATCATTTACTATTTATGGTTCACCCATGAATTTACTAAATCTACAGTTCAAGCACTGGCAATCTCAATAAATGTATTGTTGAACTCTTACCAATTAACAGAGGATGAAGACACCAATCGCATATTCGTTTTTAGGGTCAAATCTAACGGAATCTTGTGGCCAGATGTATGGAATTCTGAACAGAAGCTTTGATGCATGATATTTCCTGTTCTGTCAATAGACTCGGAAAGTGAAGCTGAAGCAGCATGAGGTTCACGAGCAACCAGCCCTTTCAAAGCTTTACCCTGTAAATAAAGAAGAGTACTTCACGTTTCAGACTTCTATACACCTTTTCTGTTCAAGACAAAAGTTATAGCAAATGAGTACCATATCTACAGATGAGGACCCATTTAACTTTTCACTTCCCAGTGATAACTCTCGAACGCTCTTAAAAATATTAGTACTACATTTTTCGGTTGAGATGTTAGCATGATTTGAATGGTCACAGCCACCTTCTGAAACAACAGTATTGTCCAGACTTCAAGGACAAAGGACATGCAAAAACAAATTGTCTCAATCAGAGATGCAAAAACATGGTTAAATTGAGAAGAATGATTCAGGATAAACCGTACCATGAGTTTTGCACTTGACATTTGGTATTCAAATCCATGGGAAGACTGATATTCTTCATGTTGCTGACGAACTTGCCAGGAACAGTATCCTGATGTTCATTACATAACAGACTATGTTATAAAGTAATATGCTGGAGTAAGAATATATAGTTTCACAAATTGGACTTAGATATGAGAGAATGCATTCATAAATTGGCCTTAGAAGAAAGTTTAGTAACCTTAGGGTTTTCCTTTCTGGAAAACAGCCTACTAGTTTTAGTGACTGGGTAATGTTCATCCATCCGTGTGAATCGTGGTGCTTTCAAAGAATCAGATTTCTTGGGCCCAGAAACTGCTTCATCTGCATTTCTATAGAAAGTGAAAGATTTGTCACAAAGTAGTCCAAAGTAAATAACAAAGGTATGGGGAATCAGTCTACCTGATGAAACTAGTAATTGGGCCTGGAGATTCATCTCCAAGCTCCGCTGGATTTTTACTCTTCATAAGTTCCCCCTAGCGAATATAGATAAGACATAGACTCAGTCACAGATCATATCTAGTAACTGCTTTTTGTTTTCAGCAAATAATGTTAAGTATATCATTATTTCATACAACAGAAACACATGTGAATTTTTTTGGTAAAACAATGAGCTGAATATTTGCACGAACTATGACGAATGTTTCCGAGATTAAGCTACAGACCATATATTGAGGATTATAGTGTGTACACCATGAAAGCAAAAGTTATTGACATAACGTCATAGATTGATAAATGCATTATGTGCATTGTAGTCAATCCTTAAGCATATAGCTAACAGTTACCTATGATGTGTACAAAACTACAAAGTCACTGCCAAAACGACAAGCGTTCCCACACTATAGACTGACCTTCAGGTGGACAGATTCCCCTTAAATACTATTAGACTAAAAAGCCCTTACCTAATCTATATATTTATGTGTATGTATAATATATGTATGCATGTATGTGTGTGTGTACAGAGAGAGAGAGTATAGAACATAAGGTATTTTACTCCTATTGAATTAGAACACAATATGAGAAGAAAAACAACAGCACTTCATTCAGTTTCTACCTATTACACCACATCATCGCATTTAATTTCTCTCGGCATCTCTTGTCGAACTGAACCTAAGTCGTATATTTCCATTCATTCCACTCACTTTAGACCTCACATAACTACAGTCAGGTAAAGCTCCCTAAGGGGCAATGCCACCACTAGTATTCAAACATCCAATACAAATGAAGTATGCAAAATTCGATATCGCAAGAGTTCGGGCTCGAAACGTTACCCGTAACTCCGACGGAGTTTTCCGTTTCAAATTGGCCGTAGGAATCATCGAACCTCCAACTCCGCCGCCAAAACAAAGAGCATTCGACGATGGCAATTCACCGGCCGCAGCAACCTTAGTCATCCTCTCCCAACTGCTACATTTAGAAAAACGCAAAGTTTAGAGAGCACAGAGAAAACAAAACTCAATCTAAAATCATAAACATCAATGACAATCAAGTGAGAAAAATACAACGAGAAACAACTTTTACCTGTAGAAAAGAAAGAACTAGGGCTTTTGAAATCAGCTATTCCGCATCTGATTTTGTCTGGATTATTAGTCGGTTCCGTGTGTCGTTGTGGGGATTGGGATCCAGATTGGGAAGAAGATATGTAGACGCGGGATGTATATATATATATATATATATACACATGCATACATACACAGATTACATTTCTGCTGAATTAATTAAATAAAAAAGGAAATGAAAAGAAAGAATGAAATTGGTTTTCGATTTTCGTTTTGAATTATTTAGGTTCCCTCCCCTGTGCATAAGCCGTTAGTCGCCGTTAGCTAATGACGTTGACGATTGTTTGATATTCTGGTGGATAATCGCGTCGGGTCGGGTAAAGTCAGCTCGGGTAGAGTGGTTATTTATCGTTTTATGCTCAAATCTTTTTGATTTAATATTTTTTTTTCATTTAAGATGCGAATATGAAGAGTTTTAATACCACCTCCGTCCCAAAAAAGTTTGTTTGCTATTTCACTTTTGTTTGTTGAAAATATTTGTCTCTTAATATAATATATAAATTTATGGTATAATCTGACTATATTATAAGAAAAACAATTAACATATACATATAAGGAATTTATATTGGCAGTTCATATTATAATAAAGACACCCCACTTCTTTTTCATTTTAATATAAAGTTGTGTTCCACTAATATACTTTAAGTTGTGTTCCACTAATATAAAATTGTTTTTTAAAAATAAATAAATTCAACAACTTATTTTTACAAATTGTTTACACATTCTTTTACTTGATTATAAATTATATTATCAAGAGGTAAAATAAAAGAGAAAGATTCATTGGATAATAATAAGGCATGAAATAAATAATATATATTTGAGAGGGAACAAATTTCCTTACAAGGTTTTTGTGAAATTTATTTAGATTCGTCTTTAAAATTTATAGGAATTATGTTTTATTTATTGAGGGGCATTCGCTTAATTTATTAAAGTGAAACAGAACATTTATCAAAATGTGGAGTGTCAATATCGATTATATATATATATATATATATACACACATGTAAATAATAATAATAATAATAATTAGTTATGTATAATAGTTTTTTTCCCTAAAATTAAAAGTATACGAATCAATTTGTTTTAGTTTAGGGGTGCAAACAAGTTGAGTCAAGTCTGGTGATTTTGACAGGCTCAAGTTCGAATTCATCGAACTGTGTTTGCGAAGCTTGGGCTCAAACTCGAATCAAGAAGTCGTCGTAGCCCCCATGCATGCATTCTCAATAATATAAAACTATAAATCAAACGATGCTTAATTTACGTGGAATTTTGATGTCAAAAAATTCATATGGAATTTTAGAGGTCCAAACTCCCCCCCCCCCCCCCCCCCCCCCCACCCCCCACCCCTAACCCCATTCTGTGTCTGAATGTGATAATCTCGTGCCACCACCTTCATTTCTGCATGAAAAAACATCCTAGATTCCAAGCCAATTGCACAAAATTGATCTATTCATTTCATGTCATCCTCCGAGTCGACTCACCCATGCACATACCACATTCCACATTTTTCTCTCTCCCTCTGATCTTCTCTCTGCAGATCTTTCTTCATCCTCTGCGTTTCATCCATGCCCTTCTTACAAATTCACGTACGTTGTTTCACATTTCATTTCTCTATCAGGCGGCTGGAAGATCTATATGTAATCCTTAATTGAATCTTCTGCTGTTAATGTCCGTTCCAAATTTAAATATCTCGACATTTCGCTTCGATCAAGGCTTCGAAAGCCAAAATATTGCTTGTCCTTTTGATAAATTGTGAGGATCACTCTTTTTGGGGGCCAATTCTGGGGTTTCATACAGGTGATCATTGATCTGATCTTAAAAGCTTGAACGTTTGCGGCTACATTGTGGTGAATGGGAGCAATAAGGGTGAAAATTTGAAATGGTGAAATTCAGGAGGCTTAAGAAATTATAGAGATTACATTATAGAGTTTGATGGGGAATAACTGTGTAGGTCCTAAATTGGGGAACAATGGCTTCTTCCAATCTGTAAGTGCTGCGGTCTGGAAAAACCGGCCGCCGGATACCCTGCCAGCTCCAAATCAGGACCAAGAAGCCGGCAGCAGTGTCAATAATAAGGATAGCAACAAACACAACGAGAACTCGGTGAATTCACAGAAATCATCTGGTTCAACTCGGTCTGATGTGCAGAGCAACCCCCCTACACCGGTCAAGATTGCTGGCGACGATGCCAAATTCGTGGATCATGAGAAGTCTGTGAAGCAGGAGGCGAAAGCAGATAATCACAATGACAATAATAATAATAATAATAATAATAATAATAATAATAATAATCAGAATGATAATAATAAGCCAGCAGAAGGGGCTAAACAGAATAAACCTGCTCATATAAGGAGAGTATCAAGTGTAGGACTACAAGTAGAATCAGTTTTACAGCGAAAAACGGAGAATTTGAAGGAGAAGTATAGTTTAGGGAGGAAGTTAGGACAAGGGCAATTTGGGACGACATTCTTGTGCATCGAGAAGGGCACGAACAAAGAGTTTGCCTGCAAATCGATTGCTAAGAGGAAGTTAACTACTGAGGAAGATGTGGAGGATGTTAGGAGAGAAATTCGGATAATGCACCACTTGGCAGGGCACCCTAATGTCATATCCATTGTTGGAGCTTATGAAGATGCGGTTGCAGTTCATGTTGTGATGGAGCTTTGTGCAGGTGGGGAGCTTTTCGATAGGATCATACAAAGGGGGCATTACACCGAAAGAAAGGCTGCTGAGCTTGCTAGGTTAATCGTTGGTGTTGTGGAAGCTTGTCATTCATTGGGAGTTATGCATAGAGATTTGAAACCCGAGAATTTTCTTTTTGTGAATGAGCAAGAGGAGTCGCCACTTAAGACCATCGACTTTGGGCTCTCGGTTTTCTTCAGGCCTGGTATTCATCTATAACCTATTGCCTTTAGCTTTTGTGATTACTTTGCATACAATTTGATTACCGTCTAGTGCTTTTGAAAATCAATTATTGATTCGAGTTGCACTTGAATATGTTTGATTTTCATCTGTTGAAGAAATGTGATGCATGTTTCTGAGTGTCCAAATTCAATTGGCCCATAAATCAATTAGGCTTCTCATGAGAACACTAGTTCAGGCATGAAGTTAATCTGCTCGAGCTACTTCATTTGACCATCGTGTGATTGGATTTAGATTCCCTTCAATATGATTGTACCTTTATCTCAAACTTGGAGGCATGTAAATCTCTTAATTATGGTAAATTCCTCATAATCATATTTTCTTGTTTTAGGAAGTTGTATTTTTCTTAAAACAAAAATTAAAAATTCTCGGCTTTGCATATGCTCCATTTTTCGATCAAAGCCATGCTTATCATTTCTAACTTGTATATGCTCGATCAAGTGACGATAATTTACCCTCTCAGGTGAAACATTTAATGATGTTGTTGGAAGCCCTTATTATGTGGCCCCAGAGGTACTAAGGAAGCATTATGGCCCAGAATGTGATGTATGGAGTGCCGGAGTTATCGTTTACATTTTGCTAAGTGGAGTTCCGCCTTTTTGGGATGGTACGCATTTATTTCTTGATCATTCTTGCTTTGCTTGATTAGGCATGGTTAACTCTAATTCTCCTGCATGCAAATGTATGGTTTGTATCAGAAACGGAACAGGGAATTTTCGAGCAGGTTTTGAAAGGGGAACTTGACTTTGTATCTGAACCTTGGCCAAGTATATCTGATAGTGCAAAAGATCTTGTCAGAAAAATGCTTGTACGGGACCCCAAAAAACGCCCCACAGCTCATCAAGTTCTTTGTGAGTATAGTTTATATGAATTGCCCCCCCAAGAAATTCTTTCCATATTCTTAATATCATAATATCTTTGCGCAGGCCATCCATGGGTACAAGTTGGTGGTGCAGCTCCAGATAGGCCTCTTGATTCTGCTGTTTTAACTCGTCTGAAGCAATTTTCTGCAATGAACAAACTCAAGAAGATTGCAATAAGAGTAAGCTCTTCCGATTAACTTTTCCATCATAAATACGAGCTCTAAACTTGTACCGCACAGCCTTTGCTGGTATATTTACTTTACATGTGGTTATATAAGGTTATTTTGATAGTTTAGCTCTCATATCAGACTTCATATGAATTAATTAATACGAAATTAGTTATGTGCTGCTCTGCAAATATTCGGGAATTGACATCATGTTGGTGAATATGGAATGTTATTGTCATTCTTAAATTTCTTAATCAATCAAAAGGGCACATTAAAGAGAACTACCTGTCAAAATCAGGCAGTTATAATGCATCTAATAGAGCGTCTTAATGAAATGCTGAGAAAAATCAAAGGGAAAAAGTTCTCAACTGATATTGTGGATATATATTTAAAATTTATAGAAGTGAAATCGAAGGGCAAAAACATAGAAGACAAAATCCATTGGACAAAATCAGTAAGTATTATGCATCTAAAATTTATTAATCTGAACTATGGAAGTTACGGATACAATATTCAGATATTTGCAAATGTGACTTTAGCCCGTGAAAATGGAAAAAGAAAAATTGCAGCTCAAGTTTTGAAGCCCAAAGAGGACACCCTATAAGCCTTTATGTAACGGGGCGCGTTTCTTAGCTTTATAGTATTTAAGATTTCGTGCCATAATGGTATCACATATTTGCTTCGTCTGCATTTTTCCATGTGAATGATAGTTGTGATTTTTAAGAATAATGCTTTATCATGTTCTCGACACTTAGAAGAAAGAGAAGAGGAAGAAAGTTTTACAATTGCATACTCATCCTTTCGCCAGTAATTCTGAAACATTTCATGCTGTAGCTAAAAAAACTAGTCTCTTTTATCCATAGGTCATTGCTGAAAGTCTTTCCGAGGAGGAAATTGCGGGCCTAAAAGAAATGTTTAAAATGATTGACGTTGATAATAGTGGACAGATTACCCTGGAAGAACTCAAAACAGGTTTGGAAAGAGTTGGTGCCAATCTCAAAGATTCAGAAATAGTCTCTCTAATGCAAGCTGTAAGTGCATAATATTGTTATACATACTATCTACACAAATTTCATTAATCTTCGTCCCATTGTTATAAAATCTCCTTTCTTTTATCTCGATTTTTCCTGATAATGCAGGCTGATGTTGACAATAGTGGAACCATAGACTATGGAGAGTTTGTAGCAGCAATGCTTCACCTAAACAAAGTCCAGAGAGAGGATCATATGTTTGCAGCATTTTCATATTTTGACAAAGACGGTAGCGGATACATAACAAAAGACGAGCTCCAACAGGGTTGTGAACAATTTGGTCTAGGAGATGTTCACATAGACGAAATAATTCGTGAAGTTGATCAAGATAATGTACGTACATTCTCTTCGCAAATGTCGACTTTCTTTTTATTTATAGAAAATAATATGTGAAATTTTTACGACGTATTGTTTATTTTCAGGACGGCCGGATTGATTATAGCGAATTTGTGGCTATGATGGAAGACACTGGTTTTGGAAAGAAGGGACTGCATAACAGTTTAAGCATGGGGTTAGCTGCTATTAAGACTGGTAATCCTTGAAAGTACAATGTTCCAATTTGTGTAAATTTTTACTGTATCAGTGGAATGGTTAAATTTAAGTGCATTTTTGTTGTAAAGATTAGTCAGGATCTGCAGCAGTACAATGAGGTTCCATTTCTTCAGTTTGAGTTATTTTGTATTATGTTCATTCTTAGGGTGGTTTTTATTTTTCATTTTTCTTCTTATGGAAATTACTTTCTACAATTCAATTTATTATGTATGTAACTCTTTTGTTGACCATTTCAATTGTTTTTGTAATAGCATAGCCATCTAGTATTCACCAGTGAAATGTTTTCATACCCAGTATTTTTAGGAGTTATCATTATCAGGACCCCTAATCTAATAATGACAAAATTACACACAGACCCCTCACTTATTGTGTAATTACCAAAACTCCCTCACAATACTAATTACCAACCCCCTCACTTTTTAGAAATTACATAAAGTCCTCCTTAAATTAAAACATTTCTTACATTTATGACCTCTGTGTATTTAAAAAAAATTACAATTTTTTTCCTATAGATATTACAAATAGACTCCTTGAGGGAGTTATGTTGGTAATTTTAGATAAGTGATCGAGAGTTTAGTAATAACGTAATAAGGGAAGGATCTATGTGTAAGCCCACAAATTGATAACATACCCTCAATATCTTCCTACTAACATACATAAATATAGAACAAGCCAACTGTAAATGAGTGTGTAAATTACCTTTTATTTGATTGCTCCATTGTCATAAGAAAACAGTGCCACAAAAGTGGACGAGATTCATGTAATCCTTGTACGTCTACTTTGTTCTATGGATAATGCACAAATTATTACTTTTTGGTCATGTCCTAGTCTATTCGTCACAGTTAATTCCAAACACAACTTTTGCATTTGCCACCATCAACCACATAAAGAGAATTCAATTAAGAAAGGAAAAAAATCATTTTCAGAATTGGTGCAGAGCAAAAATGTAAAGCGCGTAAAATCATCAAAGAAACGTGATTCAAGAATCCAAGTGGTGGCTGTAAAGAGGAGTTGGAGTGACACGTGTGTGGAGGAGTGCCGGTGGGCCACTGATCTGTGCTCAGCCACTGGCCACCGTCCCTGTCACGTGCTTATGGTGGTGCTTGAGTAAGAATTATCCAACACAGTGCCTTAGGTTATAGGTAACTTGAGATGAAACATGAGCCTCAAAATTGTTAACAGGAAGGCTGCTCAGTCCAGATTTCGCCTTTCCACCATAAATTTCTCTTTATAGTAAGGTTAAGAAACATTTAATGTTAAAAGTTTCATTTATAAATAGATAAGACTTTTGACAAAATTCCAAGAAAAATAGAATAAGGACATGTCCCCGACACGTGTATGGTAAGGAAGTTTGGACTCGACCAAGATTATCGATAGAGGTTAGTTTTCAACTTTTTATGATCAATGATAGTCATAAATGGAGCGTTGAAAACACACACCCGACTTTTCTGTTATAAATGGTGTTGTTTCTCTTGTTCTATTTATTTTTATGCATGAACTGTATATATGTATATTTTCCTTAAATATATAAGTGATGATCTGTAATTTATATATTGACATGCATAT
This sequence comes from Buddleja alternifolia, assembly GCA_019426215.1. Lineage (NCBI taxonomy): Eukaryota > Viridiplantae > Streptophyta > Magnoliopsida > Lamiales > Scrophulariaceae > Buddleja > Buddleja alternifolia. The sequence continues at coordinate 39,360,487 of CM033398.1, forward strand.
AAGTATATGAAATATAAAATGTAACACCATTTATGATAAAGGAACCGAACTGCCCAAAACCTTAAGTCACATAACTACGTATTGCACATAACCCCCTAAAATATTATGCATCAATAACTATGTATTGCATTTAAAGTTAGATTTAACTCTTCTACGCATTGAGACGACTATGCATAAGATGGTCGATAATCACAAAATTTACAACTTGCAGAGTTTCAAACCTCCTATCCCAATTTCATATTTTAATTATAGTTTGAATTGAGGATTTGAAGTTTATATACAAAATTAATCAAAATCTTTAAGCGCTCAAAAAATTATTTAAATAATTAAATTGGAAAATTAATATGTAACACTAATTTTGGGACTTATAAATTGTGGTTCAATGAGCAGTCTATATATATTTTAAGATTGGTCAAACCATTTTTGTTGGACCATACTACATATATACGTGGAGTTCTGTGGTCTTGGTACTAATAATAAAAAAGTTGAGGGGTAGTCATGTAAATAAATCATTCTTTCTCAGCTGGCTCATTATAAAAGGAGGATTCGCGCCTCTATAAGCTGTTATAGCAATACAGTGTACAACTCTACTCTCAACACTTCTTTTGCTCACTTTTTAGCCAAATCATTGGTAAATCTGAAAGCATTTTATCTTCTTCATTTGTTATTCAACATCTCACTAATTAGCATGCACTTATAACATTTGTGAATTAATTTGGTGTTCATTATTTCGTTACGAAAACAGATAACAATGGAGAAATCGAACTCTCCGATCAACGTAACCAGGACTAACTCCGATCAAGTGGCGGCGGGGACAATGGCGGTGGCGCTAGCTTCAATGAAGCCGCCAGTTTCACCGAGCGTCGCGGGGACCAGCCGCGCCCCTGGGAGCAGCAGCGATCTCTCGACGAAGTCCAGCCGGCGGCTCACGGCTGCCTCACCAGGTCGAAGCAGCAGCAGCAGTATTGGTAAGAACACTCACATTCGCAAGTCAAGAAGCGCGCAGTTGAAATTCGATATCGAGGATTTGAGTAGTGGCGCAGCCTTGAGCAGAGCTTCCAGCGCCAGCTTAGGCTTATCTTTCTCCTTCACCGGCTTCACCGTGCCAGCCGATATCGAAAATTCGAAGCCGTTCAGTGATGAAGAAGAACTTCGTAAGTTTTCTAGTACATTTCAACATGGGGATATCGTAGTATTAGTCCCATAATATAAAGCGTTTTGCAACTTTAGTCTCGTTACGTACAAATTTGCAAAATTAGTTCCTTATAGTAGATTTTATTGCAATTTTGATCCAACCTTAAAAAATTAAAATTGGATCGAATTTGGCGCGTGTGATACACCTGCCATATTACCAAACTATTGGTTTCTATTGGATTTTTGACAATTGAGACAAAAAATGCAACAAAATGTACTAAATTTGCAAGTTTGTAAATAATGGGATAAAAAATGCACGGGCCTTATCCTATGGCATTAATATTGCAATTCTCTCTTTTAACATTTTAGTGTTTTAAAGACCAATAAGCCAAGGCCTCATGGTTCTTAATCTTCAATGTCTAATTTTTTCGAGGGGCATTTTGATCAATTTACCCGGTTTGTTTATCCACCAATGAACAGTCGATTAAATACCCAAAAGTTGAATATTATGTACATATGCGGAAAATTCTAGTCCGGACCGGTTTGGAGAACCCAATTGTAATTCACCAAGAGAATGAATCACACTTGCCATCTAATTGGTCATAGAATAAGCGAATTACTCTTGAATTTGGCCTAACTCGGTCCGGACTAGAAATAGTAGTACATCCATTGGTTTTAGTCTTTTAGATGATAGGAGGATAGAGTAGAAAGGTTATTCTTTTTCCATGATTTCTACTCATGCATGCCCAATAAGACATTGAACCAACTAAATCACGTTAAAGTTTTTTGCTCTTTAATCTTCTGTTAAAAAAGGAACCTTTTTCTTTAGCTATAATTATTGTTTTTTGGATAAAATTTGTCCCCACAAGCCATATCCACATCAATAAAACTCTCCACCAGATATTGTAGTATGAGTCAGACTTACTAATGTACTGTTTTTTTGGTAGGCATTTCCATAAAAAATTGAAATTTTCGTACTAAGAGTAACAGAATAAAAATATATTTTCTTTCTAAATATAATTAATAACAAAGGAAAGCAAATACAATGAACACTGATCAAATTGATTAGAGTGAAGATAATTTTTTCACAAAATAGTGACTAGATAAACCCATAAAATCTTCAAAAAATACATGAACAGAGACTATACTGTGTGAATAATTTTCATTATCTGGTTCAATCCTAAATCGTAATGCTCACCACGTATTTCTCATGATATCTACATTCTGTGCATATATATATGTTGTACTAAATATATTATCAGCTGAAGATCTTGAGGCAGGAATGAACAAGAAGAAATTTCATACAGAACCTACCTTGCCAATTTACCTCAAGGTAAATACTACACAACTCCAAGAACTACACTTGATAGTTAATACTTGATCCGTTTATCTTAAGGACCTTTGTGAACCCAATGTATAGCCCGTGTTACATTCATAAGCCATAATTGATTTCGTATCGTCTATTTGGACAGGAGAGGTGGAGGTTCTCTAGGGATCTCAATGCAACAACTCATTGAACATAAATGGATATCATGTCAGGTTCAGTCTTGTGCCGAATTTCATCTTACATGGCATTTGCGTACAAGACTTTTCCTTAAACGAACAAAAGTTATGAAAAAAATTTGGAGGCAAAAGTACGTAGTCAACACTAGTACACGTTATTGTCTGCAACACATACTATTAGCGCGAAACGCCAAAAGTATAGCCCTAGATTGAGGTGTGGTAGCCAAGGTTTCTGTATATATTCTTTAGCATCATGCTCGTATAATTTCCAAGGAGTTCTCGGAGCTCAGGTCTTTGAACAATCACAGTCATTCACGTGTGGTGGGCTCGATGAGGGTCCCATAACTGATTGTGATTGTCTTGGAACCTGGACTCCCTTAACGTTCTTAATATAATCATTGCTAGCTAAACATGCACGGACAATTGTATATATATTAATGCCTATTTTTCTCCTCAAAATGCAGTTCAGTGATGTTACATACAAGGTAGTTCTGAAAGGTATGACATCGACAGTGGAAAAGGACATTTTGAATGGAATAACGGGTTCTGTTAATCCAGGAGAAGTTTTAGCTCTGATGGGACCATCAGGAAGCGGAAAGACTACACTACTGAGTCTTCTTGGAGGGAGAATCAGAGATCCTACTCCTGGTGGCTCAATAACTTATAATGATCAACCATATTCGAAGTCCCTAAAAAGCAGGTAACTATCTTGAATTACTTCAATGGCAAAAGGGGTAGCATATTTTCTGAAAACAAGGAACAAAAAAATGTCATGCTTCAATTACGCTGCTAGCAAGTCATAGAAAAGGGCAAGTTATGCATTAGTATGACAAGAATTATCTAAGCAGGATAGGATTCGTGATGCAAGACGACGTTCTATTTCCTCACCTTACAGTGAAAGAAACACTAACATACACTGCTCGATTACGACTTCCAAGGACATTAACAAAAGAAGAAAAATACCAGAGAGCCACAAATGTTATATACGAGCTGGGACTAGAGAGGTAACTATTTTCTCTATTGGGGTATTAGCTTAATATAGTCTTACTTCAATCTTAAAACAAACAATATGTTGAAATTTTGAAATATTGCAAACTAAATAGTGCAAAGTGCAAACTTTTATGAATGGCTAATCCTTAAGGAGTATATTTTACCAGGTGCCAGGATACTGTTATTGGTGGTACCTTTGTTCGCGGGGTTTCAGGTGGAGAGAGGAAGCGTGTATGTATTGGAAACGAGATAATAATCAATCCATCCCTCTTGTTTCTTGATGAACCAACCTCTGGCCTGGATTCTACCACTGCTTTGAGGATAGTTGAAACATTGCATGACATAGCCGAGGTACACGTATTTAAAGCCCTTTTATCTTTACCAATTTGTTGTATCAGCAACACAATTACACATATTTATTTTCATTAAAGGAAAGTCATTGTAATCTATATACATAACAGCCTTTGATTTTACAGGTCAACTGCTCTTTCTGTTCTCTATAGATGGATCTGTTTAGGAGCATATGTGTAATGTCAACATCCAAACTTCCCATTTTCGTCTAGATGGGCAAAAAGAAATATTTTAAGGCTACAGCATGACTCTGTTTTCATTTTCATGCGAAGCTGATTTTTAAATTGCCCATTAACATTTCTAAATTAAACAGAACACATACAAAGAAATTTAATCGTCTGTAAAGCGGCCACTCAGAAAGCTAAAATGTTTCAACATTCTATTGTGATTGACTGAGCAATAAGCTGTTCTGTTCGACTTGATAGTGTTAAGAATTTCTTTGAATCTTAACTCCTCATGTCCGTTTACTTTTATGGAGCCAAGCATTTCATCAGTTCAAATTCTAGCCTTTCTACTCACTGGCAATATCGGTCTATGAACTTGTCCGTGATGTCTCCAGGGACAAGTTCGAGTTTTCCAGGTCATCTTGATGAACTCATATACGAAATTGTGTTGGAGTATAGTAGACTGGCAATTGTTTGTGACTTACATTATGCTTTCTAATATTCTGGCAGGCTGGCAAAACAGTGATCACAACAATCCACCAGCCATCGAGCAGACTCTTCCTTAAATTTGAAAAGTTGATTCTTCTTGGTAAAGGGAACTTGCTGTATTTTGGAAAGGCATCAGAAGCAATGGTTTACTTTTCATCCGTTGGATGTTCCCCTCTTATACCAATGAACCCTGCAGAATTCATGCTTGACCTTGCAAATGGAAATGTAGTAGACATCTCTGTCCCATCGGAACTGGAGGACAAAGTGCAAATGGGAAACTCTGCAGAACAAAGAAAGAGTGGAAAATCGCCTTCATCGCTTGTGCATGAGGTAAAATATAGGTTGAATTACATATACATCCCTGCTTAAGACCCCAATACGAAACACACCCTGAGATTTGAGAAATTACCACAACTTCATCGGTCCGTAAAGACAGATTACAATTTCACCTCCTGTCCAAAAAGGCAGATTACAACTTCACATCCTCCCTTTAAAGTTGTTAGGATCTAAGAGGGGATGTCGAGGTAATTTGCAAAACCTCAAAGGACTTGTGGTAATTACGCTATGAGTGAGGGGATGTGCACGTAATTATGCTTAAAATATATGGTTTTCAAAATTGTCTTTAGTGTCATAGACAAACAATTGGACCTTCGCTTAGTGTAAATTCATTCAACGACATATAAAGACTCTACACCTCTCTTACGCTTCTATCTTTATATTAATATTTAATAAGTCATGATTTTGAAGCAGTATCTGGTGGAGGCCTACGAGACAAGAGTTGCAGAAAATGAGAAGAAGAAACTTATGACCCCAATACCAATTGACGAAGAAATAAAATATAAAGTATGTTCTACCAAGAGGGAATGGGGAGCAAGTTGGCACGAACAATGTTCAATATTATTTTGCAGAGGACTTAAAGAACGGCGACATGACTATTTTAGCTGGTTGAGGATCACACAAGTTCTTGCGACAGCAACTATCTTGGGATTGCTATGGTGGCAATCTGGTGGTGAAGACCCCAAACAACTGCAAGATCAGGTTACACACTTTACATTCTGACACCTAATATGATTCACAACTTTAATATTTTCAAAATAACATTAGATCTAAATTTAAGAAAATTGTATTTCAGGCAGGGTTACTGTTCTTCATTTCTGTGTTCTGGGGTTTTTTTCCAGTCTTTACAGCCATCTTCACGTTTCCACAAGAAAGAGCCATGCTGACGAAGGAACGAGCAGCTGATATGTACAGATTAAGCGCATATTTCGTAGCTAGAACCACAAGCGATCTTCCACTCGACCTAATATTGCCAGTACTCTTTCTTCTAGTTGTATATTTTATGGCGGGCTTAAGAATGACCGTTGGTTCGTTTTTCCTCACTGTGGTGACAGTTCTTCTAAGTATTATAGCTGCTCAGGTTTGCCCTTTTTCCAATCATGAGATCAAAATAGTTATTTGACTTCCACCTTGAGATTTAGTGAATATATGTATATCAATGACAGGGACTTGGGCTAGCTATTGGTGCTACACTTATGGATTTGAAGAAGGCAACAACTCTCGCCTCTGTCACGGTAATGACCTTCATGTTGGCTGGAGGTTACTTCGTGAAAGTAAGTGTTACAATGGATTTCAAATTCTTCTAAGCTATCATTTTTGCATATTTCAAATCCTCCTATATTTCATATGTATAAAAAACATTGTTTTTATTTCTCTGCCAAAAATGATGCATTTTTGAAAAGATTAATAGAGGGGTATATGATGTTGCAGAATGTGCCGGTGTTCGTATCATGGCTTCGTTATCTCTCCTTCAACTACCACACCTACAAACTCCTCCTGAAAGTGCAGTATGAACATATAAGCCACTCGATCAACGGGGTGAGCATAGACAACAATGGTTACACGGAAGTGGGAGTTCTGGTGGCCATGGTGATTAGCTACAGACTCCTAGCATACCTATCTTTGCAACGGATGAAGCTCTATTCAGGAACTTAGAAAGTTTTGGAAGCTATCTTGGATAGAAAACGATGGTATTATTGAAAACCGAGCTTCTGCTGTCGAGAGTTCTATAGGACAATAAGAAGTCAAATAACTAGCATAGATGCTTAAGCTTTTTTTTTCTCTCAGAAAAGATGTAATCCAAATATTGGGTACGATTAACATAAAAGTAAACTATTTTGGAATGCATTTTGTAAATTATGTTTGTAGCAGTTCTGTGTGTTAGGTATTGTCCACAATAATAAAATGGTAGGTGGCAATTAAAGTTGAAATTCAAAAGTAAAATTTGTAGGTGGCCATCAAAGTTGAATTTCTTCAACCGACTTGTTTTGAACAGTGGGAATTTCAACCAATGGGAGGAGTTTTGGTAGGTGGAAATTGTGCTATAAATAGCAGCCTTCCATTGCTCATTTGATCCATCCCAAACCGAGAGAAAAACATAGAGAGCAAAGTGTGTGTAGTGTAGTATATATTAGGAAAAGTGTAGTGTATACTAGGGAAAGCAATTTGTGGTAGATACAAATTGTACTATACGGGAAATACTTGTGGGGTTTTTCTTTCGGGGCAATAGAAAGGGGGGTTAAGAGTAGTGTTCTATATAACTTTGAGAGTGGTTGTACAAGAGTGATTTTCTTGAGTTTGTCTATAAACTCAAGTGTGTATTTTTTGTACCGGTAAATTTCTCTCATAGTGGAGAACGGAAACTCTCGTGGACGTAGGCGAATTTTGCCAAACCACGTAAATCTTGTGTGCATTATAGTTATATTTTCGGGTATTATTTTGTCATTAACTTGTTGGTGGGACTTGCCGAATCTTAATAAATTAAATCTCGGGCCCAAAACTTCCGTTGCGCCCAACAAGTGGTATCAGAGCCATTTGGTTAAGGATTGATAAATCGAGTTTTCCCGGGATTTATTGGAGGGCTATGAAGAATAAGTAACCAAAAATGGAGGGCACGTCGATTTGGGCGGCCACTGTGGCGAATACATTTACGTTGCAACAATTTGATGGCAAAGGGAATTTCACGCTTTGGCATAGAAGGGTGAAAGACCTCCTAATTCAACATGGCTTGGCACTGGTGTTGAAGGGAGAGGAAGCGAAACCGAAGGATATGGAGAATGCACGGTGGAAAGATTTGGAGTCGCGCTGTGTTAGCACGATTCGACTTTGTATTGCGGTTCCACTAGAACATTATTAATAATACCGTTGTGGATGATGATTCTGAAGATTCGGCACCAAAGTTGTGGTCAAAGTTAGTTTCTTGAGAACTTGTATCTTGGGAAGTCTTTGTCTACAAAATTGCATCTGAAGCAGCAACTCTATAGGCTGAAGATGCTGGAGGGTGATAGTCTGATGGATCACAAACAAAAACAAAGGAAAGAAAGGGAACCAGTCCAGGCATTAACAGACTGGTGGACCAACTTCGAAAAGTTGGGGTTAAGGTCGAGGAAGAAGATAAAGCCCTTTTACTTCTTACCTCGCTCCCGGATTCATATGATAGTCTAGTGACGACGTTGCTATATGGGAAAGATACACTAGACTTGGAGTATGTGAGTTCGTCACTTTTGTCTCACTAAAAACAAAGGAAGGCAAACGTTGGAACAGGAGGTGGGACTAAGGATGGGGTGATGAGTCTGTGCTGGTTACTCGGGGAATGAATCGGTACGGGAGGTCATCTGGTGGTGAATCTGCGAGCAGCAGGTCAGATTCAAAGACCAGGGTGAAGGGCAGGAGATGCTACCATTGCCACGAGGAAGGCCATTATAAAAGGAATTGTCCTAATAGAGTGAGGGACAATGTTAGTCATAATGGTGGTGGTGGTGGTGATGCTGTAGTGGCATACGATGGAGATGTCTTCACAGTCTCTACTCGTATGGATACTTCGTCTCGGGATGGATGGATTTTAGATTCTGGATGTGTAATGCATGTATGCTCCAGAAAGGATTATTTTGATTTGCTCCAAGAAAAGAGGGCAGATACTTTGTCCTTGGGTGATGGTTCTACTTGTAGAATCATGGGTACGGGAGTGGTGAAAATCAAAATGTTTGATGGAGTAGATCGTACTTTGGGTGGTGTGGCATATGTCCCAAAGATGCGAAGGAATCTAATTTTCATGAGCCAATTGGACTCCGAGGGCTGTGAGTATTCAGCTTGAGGTGGAGTCCTGAAAGTCACACTTGGCGGGGAGGTCCTAATGAAAGGAGAGAAGTATGAAAGCTTGTATCGTCTGGTGACTTCAAAGGATGACTGGAAGTGGAGCGCGCCGGAAAACTTCCAGGGTACAGACGGGTGCAACTAGCAAGCCAAAAGGAAAGCCTGCTGGGCTTTGAGAGGATGGGTCGAGGTCGTCCCTCTCGGCAGTCAACTAGTGGTGTTGACTGGGCTGCATGAGTGAAGAAATGCATTGGCCTGGTTCATAAGAATCAGGAATTGGCCAGTTAGGTAACCTTACTGATTCGGCATGTGCATTTGCAAAGAATTGATTTTTAATGGCCAATGGAATTCCGTACAAAGCCAATTTGGTGGCCAAAGGTTGCGCTCAGGGAGGGCATTATTATTGTGGAGGTGTTTTCTCCAGATTGTTAGGTATTTGTCTTTGGTAGCACAATAGTTGGATAAAAACTGCATTTTTAATGGTGGAAGAGGAAATCTATATGACTCAGCCAAAGGGATCAAAGTTGAAATTCAAAATTTGGTTTGTAAACTTAAAATTTGTAGGATTGAAGCCATCAAAGTTGAAATTCAAAAGTAAAATTTGTAGCTACAAGTGGCCATCAAAGTTGAATTTCTCCCCAAGTCAACCAATTTGAAAAGGGAGTTCGAGATGAACGGTGGGAATTTCAACCAATGGAAGGAGTCAGAAACAATTTGGTAGGTGGAAAGGCGTTTTGTGCTATAAATAGCAGTTAGCCTGCTCCATTTTAAGCTCATTTGATCCATCCCAAACCGAGAGAAAAACATAAAGAGCAAATGTTGTTGGTAGCTTGATAGTATATGGTGTGTACAAGGTGATAAAAGTGTAGGTATATACTAGGAAAAGTGTAGGAACAAAGCAATGGATTGTGGTAGATACAAATTGTTTACTATTTGACGGGAAAGTCACTTGTGGTCGGTTTTTCTTTCGGGGCAATTTAGAAAGTAGAGGCTACGTTGCTAAAGAGTGGAAGTGTTCTACCTTACATAACTGTTACTACGGAAGCAGAGTATATGGCAATTTCAGAGGCTGTACAAGAGTGATTTTCTTGAGTTTGTCTATAAACTCAAGTGTGTATTTCATTTGTTTATCATGCCGGTATTGATTTCTCTCATAGTGGAAGAACGGAAACTCTCGTGGACGTAGGCGGATTTTGCCGAACCACGTAAATCTTGTGTGCATTATAGTTATATTTTTCGGGTATTATTTTGTCATTAACTTGTTGGTGGGACTTGCCGAATCTTAATAAGTTAAATCTCGGGCCCAAAACTTCCGCTGCGCCCAACACTGTGTTCATCAAGTTTTAAGATCCTTTGTGCATCAAGTTTGTCTACAAATTCTTCCTCATTTGATTCCTCATAATATGTTTCTCATTCATGCCAATTTCAAATTATTGTCCCTTTTGGTGTAAACATCAACTGTTATTTAAAAATAACATTAAATTACCGATTTAAAGCAAGAAGATAAAGTATGTGGTTGTGTGCGGATTGAGGGTGGATTTGAGGACCGAATTTAGATGAACGACTTGACCCTAAAATAGAATCAGTTGAAGTCCTATGAACGAGAAGCTGAACGAATTGATTGGTGATTCCTGCAATCCAAACACTTTTTTTTTTTTTTTTTCACCAGCTTTCCACCGTCGACCGCAGTGATTATTCCTCTCGTTGATTTGAAGCATCTCGAAGGGTGGGACAGCTGGCCCAGAGTTTTCAATAACTCTCCATACCCAAGGCTGAGGATCGAACCCTCGCCACTTGGTTAAAGGAGGAGGAGTCCTATCCACACTATCATACCCTGGGTTTGCAATCCAAACACAATACATAAGTATTTGCGCCAATTATAATTTCCTAAGATAATAATAAAAAGAATAAAATGAAAATAACTCTTTTTCCTTTTGGTACTAGTATTTTAAATGATTTATCCCATAGCCCATAAGCTCGTATAATACAACATAATACAATAGTGTTGTGTTTTTTTGTATCAATTTTCTGACTACTTACAATAATTGGAAAAAAAAAATTGTAGTGGGATAATTTCAAGCAAGATATATAAAGAACGAATCTTTTATCCTACAATAATATATCACAATAGTGTTGCATTATTGTGAAATTGACAAGTGTTCATTTATTTTGATTTTTATTAACAATTTTTTTTAATAAATATTTGTCAATTCCACAATAATGCGACAATATTATAGTACATCATTGTGGAATAGAAGATCCGCTCTCAAATAAATAACAGTGAAAAGTTTCAATTACAAACTATCATTAGACACACGTCGAGTGTGCCACATGACTACTAGTCCGTATAATACGCCCTACGAAATTGGATCCAATTTATTTTTTCATTCATGATTTTGCGCACCCCAAAAAAATAGAAAATTATCTTAACTGGGACAAAATTGAACGGCCTATAATCCAATTAACGGTTCCATGCCACCATCTCTCACGCTACCATTTCTACGCTTTCCTGTTCCTATTTCTTCACCCTTCTTACACACTCGTTGTTCCGCCACCACCGCCACCGCCGCCACCGCCGCCGCCGCTACTATTCAGGTATATCCGCCCGGACTTTCTCTCTCTACATAAAGTGTACAAGCATTATTTATTGTCCGCAAAGTGAGAATGTGTGCATGTGCGATCGAATCTTTAGATCGTGGAAGCATAATTTATTGCTTTCCCCTGTAATCAAGTGGAATTTTGTTAGTGGTGTTGATCTATGATTCGAGGATCAGATTTGTGCTTCTGAATATATGTATTTGTACTTTTTTTTTTTTTCATGGCTAACTGTGAGTGCTAGCTGCTAGAAATGAAAGTTAGCTCTGGCGAAAATTTGGTTTCCTGTTAGTGTATTTTTTTTCCGTCACTTTTTAGGTCAGGAATTGGATTAGTTTTTCCACTAAGTGTTTCTTTATTTTTAATGACGGAATTTTGATATTTTTCGCCTTTTTGTGCTGCAATTGAGATGATTTATGTTTGGTGGTACGAATGTGATTCTTGGATTTTTGAGTCCGGAGTGAGAATTGTCAAATCTAGATGTGAGTTCTGTAATCTCAATTTTTAGCCCCAAAATTAATTTCATGTTTTTCAAGTATGAAGTGATGTCTAATCCACCCTGCCTCAAATTAGGAGCAATGAAGATTGATTATCATGAGTAATTGGTGTTACCGAAGATAGAATAACGAGTAATTGTCAGTTTACTTGTATCAGCTACCTGATGATTGTCTCTTCTTGTACATCACTGTTTTGATGATTAAATGATTGCAGATGATATTAAAATAATAATAAAAATTACTCGTAGGTGAAGGAAGTGGTGAAACCTTTTGCGATGTTTTTTAAAGCGAGTATAGATCCTCAGCAATGGCATTATTTTGGTGCAGTTATAGATAGATGGATCGGCCCGTTTGGATTGAGTGACTGCAAATAGATGTCAGAATTTGGATTATCATCATCTAATCCTCATAATAGTTTTTAGAGTCATATACAGTAGTACGGACACTAATGAAGATAAGCACTATCACCCCCATTCTGTTTTTTCTATTCATTAGTTTCGATAACAAATCTAGTGGAAATTGACCGATGAATACACGATTTTTAGGTCATTCTGTTTCTTTCCACAACTGTACCATCGTGAGTTTGATTGTATAATTTCACTAAGCACTGAACTATATTTCACTTTTAGATTTAGATATTCACCTACATGGTTGCTTATTTGTTTGCAGAGTGAATCTAGCCTTAGAAAAGCCATGGATCACCTTCCGAGGAATGCACGCCTCATGATTGTCTCAGATCTCGACCATACAATGGTCAGTGTTAATTATTTTCATTATTCAGTTTATGTGGGATTTGTACTAATGAGAGAAATGCTGCAGGTTGACCATCATGATACTGAGAATATTTCCCTGCTTAGGTTCAACGCGTTATGGGAGTCAAATTACCGTAATAATTCCTTGTTAGTTTTCTCAACTGGGAGGTCGCCCACACTATACAAGGAGTTACGGAGAGAGAAGCCCATGCTAACCCCTGATATTACAATAATGTCTGTGGGAACTGAAATAACATATGGTAACTCTATGGTACCAGATGATGGTTGGGTTGAATGTTTAAATCAGAAATGGGATAAGAACATAGTGTCAGAAGAGACCCGAAAATTTACTGAGCTTACTCTTCAGGTATAGTGATGGAAATATCGTTAGGTTTGTGTATACTCTTCTTATGTGCCAAAATTGAAAATTGCTTTTGCATGAGGATATCTATTCTATGACAACCTTTTTGGGTTCATGCAGTCTGAGACAGAGCAACGACCACACAAAGTAAGCTTTTATGTTCAAAAAGACAAGGCCCAAGACGTTATGAAATCTCTTTCAACTTGCTTAGAAGAACGTGGGGTATGATGAATATTCTCCAGTGCAGTATAACTATGTCAAGCTCAACAATATTGCATATATGGAAAATATAGTTACTTTCAGCTAGCAGACTTAAAAATATGTTTTTATATTGAGCATCTTTCTTTGGTCTCATGAATTGTAGCTTTTCCCTTGTGATGTTTCAGTTGGATGTCAAAATAATATACAGTGGAGGAATGGACTTGGACATTCTGCCACAAGGTGCTGGCAAAGGCCAAGCACTTGCTTATTTGCATAAAAAATTCAAAGCCGAGGGTAAATTACCTAAGAACACACTTGTTTGTGGTGACTCTGGTAATGATGCTGAATTGTTCACTATTCCAGATGTACATGGTGTCATGGTTAGTGTTTCACCAAATTTTTTGGAACAAGTTTGTGTCATCTCTGACAAAATACAATCTTGTAATGTTAATTCAGTTATTATTATTTATTTATTTTTAATTTATACAGGTCAGCAATGCCCAGGAAGAATTATTGCAGTGGCATGCTGCAAATGCAAAAAACAATCCTAAAATAATTCATGCAACAGAGAGATGTGCGGCGGGTATTATACAAGCCATCGGTCACTTCAACCTGGGTCCAAGTACATCTCCCAGAGATGTTATGGACTTATCTGACACTAAGATGGAGAACTTTGATCCTGCCTACGAAGTAGTGAAATTTTACATGTTTTACGAGAGGTGGAGACGTGCTGAAGTTGAAAATTCCGAGCTTTATCTGGCAAATCTGAAAGCAGTTTGTGTATGTTCCGCTTCACTTTTCAATATCCAGCTTCTAGTTTTATGTCCATAACTCATGACATTTGTGTTAAATTTTTTTTTTTTTGTTCAAGTCTAAAACAAAATATCAAACTCATTTGTATTTTAGGTAAATTACATAAACACCCTCCTGCGCGAGACTCTAATATCGAATAACACCCCGGGGTTTGAAAAGTTACCACAACTCTCCTGGAAGTAAAAATATATTAAAATTTCACCCCTGCCAATAAAAACATATTACAATTTCACCCCATATGTTTTGAGTTGTCAAGATCTGACATGGAGTGTCTTGATAATTTGCAAAACTTCAGTGGACTCATGGTAATTACCCAATAAGCTAGGTTGTTTGCGTAATTATCCCTATATTTTATTGTATCCAAAGCTTGAGGTCATTTGTAGATTCTTGTTATTCGCAATGGCTTTTAGGCTTCATTATCTACGTCATTCTTGCAGTCTCCATCTGGAATTCTTGTTCATCCCTCTGGAACTGAACAGCCGCTCCGTGACTGTGTAAGCGCACTGAAAACATGTTATGGGGACAAACAAGGGAAACAATTCCGAGTTTGGGTAGATCAAGTTTTACCTGCAAAGGTTGGTTCAGACTCGTGGGTGGTGAATTTTAAGAAATGGGAGCAATCTGGTGAACCCTTTATCCTATTTTCTTCGACATTATCCTCATCTATCCAAAAAACGCCTTAATAATTAATCCAATGAGCAATCTTTCACTCATATGGCAACACAAACATGGATTATCTGAAAATCTCTTGATTTTTGGCTGTTTTTCAACAGGTGAAGAGCGGCTATGCTGCCTGACCACTGTTGTATTAAGTTCAAAAGTAAGTTAATTAATTTTCTTGTTTGCCAAGTTTTTTTCCCGGTGGACTGAGTTTCGTGTTTGTAATATTTATATGGAAATTTTGGTGGCAGGATGTGAGTGTTGCAGAAGGGCTGACATGGGTGCATGTTCATCAGACATGGTTGGATGGAGCAGGGCCAAACAGTCACACAAACTGGTTTTTCTAGACCAGGTTCTCAACCTGGTTTGGCATTTCATGTTTTCTGTCAAAATAAATGCAATGTTACACTATATAGCTTTACTATTTTTATTTTCTCCTGCTGTTATATAATTCACATATACAAACCATCCAAACCAGCTATTTAGTTTTTTGTTCTTCAAAAAAAAAAAGGAGAAAACTACTACAATATATCCTTCCTCTAATTCATAAAAGATTCCTCAGGGTGCTGACTGAAGGTCGCCTAAAGTAACGAATATTTGCACTTTCGTATTGTTCGTCGTCCCGTCAATTTGCTGGAGCCCATAATGTTATTCTTTTTTTAAATTATGAAGGCAATATTTATTTGTTTTTAAAAATGTTATGAATGTCTTTTGCTCAATTTTAGGTGCGAACGATAACCCACACAAAGTGCTTCCAAAAAATTGAACTAACGATGTCATGTGAGCTATAGTGCTACAATAAATGAAAGTAGAGAGTATTTACCCAAAAAGAAAAAAGAAAATGCAAGTAGAGAGGACATAAGAGGCATGAAATACCATTTCCCTTTTCATAACCTAACACGAGAGATGTGCTTTAGCCAAAGAAATTTGGGCACCTGCTCCAATAAAGCTAAGAGGACTAGCTACGGTGTGGGCACCAGATCCACTCATTGAGGTCGGGCAAGACTTGACGTCCGATATAGTAGTGCGATACATTTGTCAATCACTAAACAAAAGAAAAATGAAAAAAAACAACACGAGTATAAAGACATGATTTCCTATATTCTTCTAGCCAGTCTCGACGGTCATACTTGAGTGTATTTAACAAAGTGGGTGAATTAGCGTAACTCTATGTCAAATCGAGCTTAATTGTCCAAATGTATATTCTACATCTATCTATTTCACACAATTGTGTGTGAGAATCATACACAATATACGGCCATACGGGTGATATTTAGTGGTTTTCGAGAGTACAACTCTCTAAAAATATACACTATTAAAGCATGTGTGAGATTCCTCAATATATATATATATAATTATTGTGTATTAACACTTTTTATGGTGGATCGGGCTCCGGGAGTTGACTCATGAAACTACCAAGTATCACCCCACAATATAACCAAAAGAGATAAATACTAGGATCATCATACTTGGTCTAGCATAAATTTTTTCAATAAATTACAGTGTCACATAATTAATCACTTACTAACATGACCGAGCAAGAAACGGGTTAGAATTCTCAAATTATATAATGCTCTGTATTTGTCTCAACCAACAAGCAACTGCACACACCACCCCCCATAAAAAGGGAGGCAACTGCCCTGCCCAGATCTAAAATATTGGATCTCACATTCTCACTCACACACACTCACTCTCACTGTAATGGCTCTCAGACTACTGTACGGACTCGTCTTCCTCTCTTTCTCCACCGCTTGTTTCCTCTGTCTCCACCTCATGTTCCAGCCGGTCTTTTACTTCACCTCTTGAACCACCGCCGCCGCCGCCGCCGCCTCCTCGGCGGAGCAAATTCAGCTGCGCGAGGATGAAACGGTCAGTAACTTATTAGTTACACACTTACACCAGCTTAGGTGGCTACGTATACGTACAATATATATATGTAGTTGATACAACAGAAAGAAAATTCTGGATCCGTTCTTTTCTAATTCCACCATGGATTTGTCCTGTTTGTTGTTTCTGATAGGCGATTAATTTGGTCATACAGGTTTGTCTGTATTTGGGTTTTTTCTTCTTTTTTTCAAATGTAATTCCAAGTTAAGACCGTTGAATTAATTATATACAATTTTACACTTTTTAGCGGATCAAGAGCCTTTGATCTACTCTTTCCCCCACACTTCCCACGCGAGATTTTTTATTGCAAAATAGTATTGATCTTGTGTTACATATTATGTTTGCACTTTGCCCGATAAATGTGTATATATTATATAATTCATGTTAAATTTATATTCAAGGAATTTTTTTATATACATATCATTCAATAGGAAATTGCAACTGCATTTATAATAGAAGATCTAATAGGAAATTGCATCTGCGTTTACAATAGAAGATCTTAACGCCTTTTTCCATGTTTCTTCATCTTCTTTAATGTACTAATAAATGTCTTGTATTCCTGTGCTTGGCGCAATTAAATCTATTTCACCTGTATCCAATTTAAATATATCACCGCCTTCTGTTGATAATTCATAGGGATCGAGATGATATGAATTATAACATCTTTGGCCATTTATTGCAAAAAGGAATCAAAGAAAAGAAAAGAGCATGGTGTAATTAAGGACCAATTGTAAGTAAAAGTTTGATCTTAGCAGTGAAGTTTGGTATCATAAACAGACTACATTAGCTTCATGATCGAAAAATAAAGCAAACTAATTAAAACCCTAATAAATAATTTTAAATATTTTTTTAATTCGGAAAAGTTTGAAATTCGACTCAAGCTCGATTCGAATAGTTACAAATGATAAATATGCACGTATGAAATAACTTGAGCGCAATTCAATTAACAATGGAACTAAATTCAAACATTACTTTAGTTCAATAATTATTCAAACAAAATGTCTAGACTCAGATCAGTTATGTAGTTATGCTCGTAACATCACACAGTCTATCTAAAAATAGAGTTGAGTTTATTTTTTTAAAATGTTTTATGTGCATGTTTGAAATGACGGGAAGCGCAACAAATATGTTTTTATATCACAAATAGCACAGTTCATTTTATACTATCTTCTAGAAAGACCAAAAAAAAAAAAGTGGCTCAAAAGGTGTGTAATTCTCTTGAATTTCTCAGAAAAGGCCACAACTTCTGGTATAGGTAATATCATGAGAATATTAAATTATTAATATAAAAAAATAAAAAATCAGAAAATGGGTTGAAACGACATAGGCTATGTCGTCTCTTGGATTTTTTTTATTTTTTTAAATTTAAAGTGAGACGACATAGGTTATATCGTCTCACTTTAATTTTTTTTTCTTTAATTTGTAAGCGGTCAAAACAACGCTAACACAAATGTTTTTTCTTTATTATAAATTCAGTGAAACGACATAGGTTATGTAGTCTCACCGAATTTCCCTTTTTTCTTTTTGTGTGTGTTAAGTAATACATAGCATTGTTGGCTTTCTTTTCTTTCTCTGTCTCTTCCGTCTCCTCCGTCTGTTCTCTTTCTTTTCTCTTTCTCTTCTCTTTTCACTCTACTTCTCACTACCATTGTTGGCAAGCATGAATTTATCTTCAAAATTTGTTCCTCAACCACGAAATTAAAATAATTTTATGTAATATATTTTTAACTTTCTTAAATTTTGAGTTTGTATATTGTTTTTATTTTATTATAATGTGGGCTGAAAACTTGAATTTTTAGGCATAAATTCGATTTGTTAGCTATAATTTTTGAGTCATTTGGTATAATTCTTGAATATGGTGATATAATTATTGAATTAGTAGGCTTTATTTTGACTTTTAGGTTTAATTTTGACTTTTAAGTATAATGTCAATTTTTGGTGTTTTTTTTATGGTGTGAACTTTGATGTAAGTGTTAGTTTGTTATTATGTAGAAATTTAAGTATAATTTCAGTGGTATAATTTCAAGTTTATTGTTAGGGCTGAGTTTCCATATAAGTTGCAAATCAAATTTCAAATGTTTAGGTTTACATAGTATGTATAATTTCGAATGAGTAGTTATAATTTTTAGGTTTAATTTGTAATATAGAAGTATAATTTGTATATATAAATTCTAATTTTGTAGGTATATAATTTCCAATTTTAAGTATAATTTGTAAGTATAATTTTATTTTTTTTCTATAATTTTGAATTAAGTGTTTATTTATGGTTTGAATTTTGATATTATATAGAAAATGTCGAGGGCGAACACAGTTGATGTTTTAGTATACAAGGATGGTCAAATTATTGAAGACTCAAATTCAGTGAGATATAGCATTCGTCCAAGCACTAACATGAGAATACCTCGTACGATCACATACGCTGAATTGTTGGAGAAGTTATATGCGAGAACAAGAACTGATCAGAGTCATTTTTCATTAAAAGTAATTTTAAAGTTTGAATTTGAAAAGAGAAATGTGATGAGGGAGAGCGCACTAGAGATCAAAGACGATGAGGCTTTAGCGTTTTTCTTGGATCTTAGCATTGTTGATGAGTTCGTCGAACTTTATATTGAGAAAGTACTCATCCAACATCAGGGTCAATATAGCTCGTTGTTAACCCAAGTGACGCCGTTAAGGGCACCCCAATTCATGTCGTATTTTTCACAGCCCACAGTTCCAGATTTGAATACGCAGTCACAATCCCAATTCATGCCGTATTTTACACAGCGTACAGTACCAGATTTAAATACGCAGTCGCAATCACACGTGTTTCGAAAATCGTGAGTATCGCGATTTTTTTTCAAGTGGTTTGGGGAGTTCTACAATTCACGATTTGCATCAAGGTAGTTTATTCTTATATTTACCTTGTGTAGTTTATTTTTGAATTTCATATTTGTGTAGATTATTTTTCTTTTCTTTGCAGAAGTGTAAAATAATTGAACTTTTTGTGATTTGCATTTTTCGGTGCTTCTACAGGGAGTCGTTTGCTTGGGCATTTTGACACTGTACAAAATTTTCCTTTGGATTTTGTAATTCCTGACGTGCAAGCAGGTAATTATGAATCTTCTAATAAATTTCTTCAATTGTTGTATTCCTTTTATTCGTGACTTGTTATTCTCTTGTTATTTTTATTTTTACATACTGTCATCATATTTATCTTTAATTGTAGGTTTGTCGACGCAAAATTCCCCTTTGGAAAATCCTCGTTTGAGGAATTTTATTATTCTTGACATGAAAGCAGGTAGTTATAAATCTTCTAATAAGTTTCATAATTGTTATATTCCTTTGATTCATGACTTGTTATTCTTATTTTTACATACTGTCATCATATTTATCTTTAATTGCAGGTCCGTCTAGACAAAGTCGTCATGACTTTGAGCATCCTAATTTTGGGTCTAGTGATTTTACAGACGTTAAGAATAATGATATTGGGAGTGACGATGACAGTGTTCATACTGTCTGTTCGATCCATAATCATTCAGACCCCGAGTTGGAAGAACACTTCAACAATGTGTGGATGATTATGATGAGAATAATGTACCGATGAATGAAGATGTCCCTCCCACATATCACGAAGAAAAACTTCATGAAGTGCTCCTATTCTATTCCACCACATACCCAGAAGTACAAGGAGATTCCCTACATTGACAAAGTTCAGGTTTGAGCCGGAGACTAATTTATGATCATGCGAAAAGTAATTTTCGTTTGGGCCAAGTATTTGACAACAAACTCAGCTTGCAAGTAGCGTTGAAAAACTACCATATGCTGCATGCACAACGCGAGTTTAAGGTGACAATTAGTAATCCGAAAGTGTATGCTGTAGAATGCAAAAACGGACGCCCTTTTGAACTACGGGAAAGTTTGTTGAAGAGTACTAATTTTTGGAAAATTACAAGGTATGAAAAGGCACACAAATGTTTCTTCGAAAATTGTTCGAAGAACCACTTTAATTTGGACATAAACATGATCGCAAATGAAATTCTACCAAAAGTTAGGAAGGATCCGTCGTATAAGGTCTGTCTAATTATGCTAATGGTGTGGAAAAAATGAAAATTCGATATTTCATATGGGAAGGCTTGGTACAGTTTGCAATGTGCAAGTGAGTTTATATACGGGAAGTGGGAGGATTCTGTTACAAGGTTGCCTAATTTTTTTGGAGCAATCAAGAAGTGGAATCCGGGGCCGGTTGTTGAATGGCGACATAAAAGATCGGATCAAAATCCAAAAATGTTGAAATTTATGTTTTGGGCATTCAAGCTATGTATAGATGGATTCCGACATTGTCAAAGAGTCATATGTGTTGACGGGACTCATTTGTATGAACGATACAAAGCTAAGTTGTTGATCGCATCAACTCTGGATGCAAATCAGAATATTTTGCCTCTAGCATTTGCTATCGTTGATAATGAGTCGAACAAGTCTTGTTATGGTTTCTGCAATTGGTCTGCAAACATTTTTTGATGTTTGATGAAGGTGTTTGACTTATTTCTGATCGTCATAAGGGCTTATTAAATTCTACTCGATTTATGCCCGCATTTTCCTCTCCCCTGGGAACTCATAGATATTGCCTATGACATGTGAGTACAAACTTTAATGCTCAATTCAAAAGTAAAGTTATGAAGGAATTCTGTTATGTGGCTGGTATGGCATATAACGTACGAAAGTTTGACCAAACAATGGAACTTATTGGTAATAAGGATCCGATTGCGTTGAATTATTTGAAAGCTATCCCACAAGAAAAGTGGACACTGGCATATGATGGAAGGATCCGCGAAGGCATTATGAAGACGAACATGGGAGAAAACTTAAACAATGTGTTGAAAGGTACTCGACATCTTCCACCCACATCAATTGTTGAGTGCACATTTCATTGTACTGTCGAAAATTTTGTTGATCGAGTGTGAATGGCTTTGGCAATGAAGGCACAGGCTTTCTCGACATATGCATATAAACTGTACAATGAGTGGACCAAAAAATCTCAATCGCACAAGGCAAAAGTTTATTCTTGGTTGCATTACGCGAGTGTCGTTAGAACGCCTTGACAGATCGGGATGGTAATCATCATTACGCGGTCGACATCAAAGCTAAATATTGCTCTTGTGGAAAATGGACTGTACATACGAGGACGACCTAAGCCTTAATTCGGTACATAATTTCATTGCATGTGTCGGGGCGCTCTAACGGCACTCGTATAATGCAACCAAGAATAAACTTCTGTCTTGTGCGATTGAGATTTTTTGGTCCACTCATTGTATATTTTATATACATATGTCGTGAAAGGTTGTGCCCTCATTGCCAAAGTCATTCGCACTCGATCAACAAAATATTCGACAGTACGATGAAATGTGCACTCAACAATTGATCTGGGTGGAAGATGTCGAGTACCTTTCAACATATTGTTTAAGTTTTCTCCCATGTTCGTCTTCATAATGCCTTCGCGCACTCCTCCATCATATGCCAGTGTCCAATTTTTTTGTGGGATAGCTTTCAAATAATTCAACGCAACCGGATCCTTATTACCAATAAGTTCCATTGGTTGGTCAAACTTTCAGACGTTATGTGTCATACCCGCCGCATAACAGAGTTCCTTCATAGCTTTACTTTTGAATTGAGCATTAAAGTTTGAACTCACATATCGAGGCAATATCTATGAGCTCCCAGGGGAGGGGAAAATGCGGGCATAAATTGAGTAACATTTAATAAGCTCTAATGACGATCAGAAATAAGGCAAACACCTTCATCAGGCATCAAAAAATGTTTGCAGAAACCATAACCTAGACTAGTTCGACTCATTATCAACGATATTGAATGCTAGAGGCAAAATATTCTGATTTCCATCCAGAATTGATGCGATCAACAACGTAGCCTTGTGTCGTGCGTACAAATGAGTCCCATCAACACATAAGACTCTTTGACAATGTCAGAATCCATCTATACATGGCTTGAATACCCAAAACATAAATTTCAGCATTTTTGGATTTTGATCCGATCTTTTGTGCCGCCATTCAACAATCGTCCTCGGATTCTAGTTCTTGATTGCTCCAAAAAATTTAGCCAACCTTGTAACAAAATTCTCCCACATTCCGTATATAATCTAATTGCACGTCGCAAACTGTACCAAGCATTCTCATATGAAATATCGAATTTCCATTTTTTCGATACCTTTATCATAATTAGACTGACCTTATATGACTGATCATTCTTAACTTCTGGTAGAATTTCATTTGCGATCATGTTTATGTCCAAGTTAAAGTGGTTCTTCAAATAATTTTCGAAGAAACATTTGTGTTTCCCCTTCATACCTTGTAATTTTCCAAAAATTAGTACTCTTTAACAAACTTCCTCGCAGTTTAAAAAGGCATCCGTTTTTGCATTCTACAACATACACTTTCGGATTACTAATTGTCACCTTAAACTCGCATGCATGCTACACGTGGTAGTTTTTCACCGCTGCTTGCAAGCTGAGTTTGTTGTCAAAAACTTGGCCTAAACAAAGATTACCTTTCACATAATCATAAATTATTCTCCGGCTTAAATCTGAACTTTGTCGATGTAGTGAATCTCTTTGTACTTCTGGGTATGTGGTGGAATAGAATGAGAGCATTTCATAAAGTCTTTCTTCGTAACTTGTGGGATAGACATCTTCATTCATCGGTACATTACTCTCATCATCTTCATCCTCACATTGTTGAAGTGTTCTTTCTACTCGAAATCTGAATGATTACAGATCGAATAGTCAGTGTGAACACTGTCATCGTCACTCCCAATATCATCATTTTCAACATCTGCAAAAGCACTAGACCCAAAATTGGGATGCTTATGATGACATTATGAACAATAAGAATAACAAGTCATGAATCAAAGGAATACAACAATTATGAAACTTATTAGAAGATTCATAATTACCTGCTTCCACGTCGGGAATTATAAAATTCCTCATACGAGGATTTTTCAAAGGGGAATTTTGCGTAGACAGACCTACAATTAAAATAAATATGATGACAATATGTAAAAATAAGAATAACAAGCCACGAATAAAAGGAATACAACAATTGAAGAAACTTATTAGAAAATTCATAATTACCTGCTTGTACGTTAGGAATTACAAATCCAAAGGGAAATTTTGTACAGTTTCAAAATGCCCAAATAAATAACCCGTTGTAGAAGCACCTAAAAATGCAAATCACAAAAAGTTCAATTATTTTACAATTCTGCAAAGAAAAGAAAAATAATCTACACAAATATGAAATTTAAATATAAACTACACAATGTAATATAAGAATAAACTATCTTAATGCAAATCGTGAATTGTAGAACTCCCCAAACCACTTGAAAAAAAATCGTGATACTCACGATTTTTCAACACATGTGATTGCGACTGCGTATTTAAATCTGGTATTGTAGGCTGTGTAAAATACGACATGAATTGGGATTGTAACTGCGTATTCAAATCTGGAACTGTGGGCTGTGTAAAAATAGGCATGAATTGGGGTGGCATTAACGACGTCACTTGAGTTAAGAACGAGCTGTATTGACCCTGATGTTGGATTGGTACTTTCTCAATATAAAGCTCGACGAATTCATCAACAATGTTAGGATAAAAAAAAAAGGCTAAAGTCTCATCTTCTTTGATCTCCATTGTGCTCTTCCTCATCACATTTCTCTTTTAAAATTCAAACTTTATAATTGCTTTTAATGAAAAATGATTTTGATCAGTTCTTGTCCTCGCATATAATTTTTTCAACAATTCAGCGTATGTGATCGTACGAGGTATTCTAATGTTAGTGCTTGGACGAATGCTATATCTCACTGAATTTGAGTTTTCAATAATTTGACCATCTGTGTATGCTAAACTATCAACTGTGTTCGTCATTGACATTTTTTATATAATATCAAAATTCAAACCATAAATAAACACTTAATTCAAAATTATAGTAAAAAAATAAAATTATACTTAAAATTGGAAATTATATACCTACAAAATTAGAATTTATATATACAAATTATACTTCTATATTACAAATTAAACCTAAAAATTATAATTACTCATTTGAAATTATACATACTATGTAAACCAAAACATTTGAAATTTGATTTGCAACTTATATGGAAACTCAGTCCTAACAATAATTTTGAAATTATACCACTGAAATTATACTTAAATTTCTACATAATAACAAATTAACACTTACATCAAAGTTCAAACTAAAAATTGACATTATACCTAAAAGTCAAAATAAAACTTATTAATTCAATAATTATACCACCATATTCGAAAATTATACCAAATAACTCAAAAATTATAGCTAACAAATCGAATTTATGCCTAAAAATTCAAGTTTTGAACCCACATTACAATTAAATAAAAACAAAATAGAAACTCAAAATTTAAGAAAGTTAAAAGTATAATAGATAGAATTACCTTAATTTTATGATTGAGGAACAAATTTTGAAGATAAATTCGTGCTTGCCAACACTGGTGGTAAGAAGTAAAGTGAAAAGAGAAGAGAAAGAGAACAGAAGGAGGAGACGAAAGAGAAAGAAAAGAAAGCCAACAATGCTATATATTACTTAACACAAAAAAAAAAGGAAATTCAGTGAGACAACATAACCTATGTCGTCTCACTGAATTTATAATAAAAAAGGAAAAAATTGTGTCAGCGGTCGTTTTGACCGTTGACAAATTAAAAAAAATAATTTAAAGGGAGACGACATAACCTATGTCGTCTCACTTTAAATTAAAAAAAATAAAAATTCCTAGAGACGACATAGGTTATGTCGTCTCTTGGCTGAGACGACATAACCTATGTCGTTTCAACCCATTTTCTGATTCCCCTTTTTTTCAATATTTTCTTATTTTTTATTTTTTTATATTAATAATTTAACATTCCTATAATATCAGAAATAATAAGTTAGTGATCGACAAGATATTACTTGACCAAAAGGCCACAACTTCTGGTATATACGTGGAGCACAAAAAAGCCCGGCTCGCTGACAGGCTGGGCCGGCTCGGCCCGTTCATGTAATGGACCAGGCCTTTTAGGCCTGACAAGCTTTAATAAGTCAAGCCTTAAACAAGCCGACCCATTTAATACTTGTTTGACACCTTTAGTCGCATATATGTAGAGAAATGGGGAAAGATCGAATTATCATGTACCAAGGAACATTGAAATTCGTACTCAGATATGTGCCACTTTACATCTACAAGATTTTAAGACGGGTGCATCCTTCAAATTACTATAAGTGTCCTTTTATAATTTATATATACGATGAAAATACTCATTTATCCCACCTCTATTATCTCTTGTCAACAAAAAAAATGCTGTTAGGCTCAATCCACTATTCATGTGATTCTACGTTGAAATTCATTTTTATATTAAAGTTGATGCTCTTATGCCATTATTTAAATGTTTTGCCATATGCACTAGGTGAATCCTTTCATTTGACACGCCAATTATATTTCAAATTTTTCTATAGCTAGATGTTTGTACTAATATAGTTGACATGTAATCAACCATATAATCTAAAAATACGAAATATAAAATAGGTTCGTTTTGTTGCACTCAGCTTACCATAAAATGATTCGTAAGAGCACATTTGATCTCAATAATTAGAAGAGGCAAGTATTCTTATTTTAATCCCCCACCCCTCCCATCCACATAATCATATACATGCTATATTATTATTATGTTAAAAAAAAACCTACCCTTATTTCCAACAAAGAATTATAAGTAAATCCCAAGAGAGAGTATATTAAGGGGCTTGGAGTTTTTCATGGTTGGCCATTCTATACTTTTCCTAAATGGTTTTCATGGAAAATATTATTTGCTCCTCTTCTCATTTTACGCTGACTTCTCATTTACTTCTACTTTTTTTATTTTATTTATGCTGATACAAACATCCTTCAAAATTAAAATACTTATATATAATCAATACTCGAAAAATAGAAAAGGCCGTTCAACAATTTCACTTGAAAATTTGCGATCTCTATTTTCCCAAATTCTGTCACCCATGAGGATTATTTCTTGTTTCGAGGTTGTGGAAGTAATTATTGTCATTATGTAATGTACCTCACATATTAGCGCAGCACATTAATTTTAAATATTAGTTCACAATTTAATTTCCTCCGTATATATAACAATCATTGGGTCGTCCAATTTTCCAGCAATTGTTTTATCACCATTTAAACATTTTCCTAAACTTTCTTGATAATTTTCCCTTGATGATGCCAAAGCAAACAGTATTATTATTTAAAAAAATGAGTTTTGACTCTATGAGTTCTCAAGAACAAGAAATTTCGTGGCAAAAAATGTCTTTTGACATTCATGAAAAAGTGTTTGAACACACATATATTAACCCAGAAACAAATCATAATTAAAGTTGTCCTTTGAAGTATTCCTTAAACAAAAATTAAAAAAAATTAAAAAATAGAAAACTGAACAATTTCTCCAACCAAATTTCATTCTTTTTTTTCCAACAATCAAATTCCCCTTTTCATTTTCTCATTACATCAAACCTCCTTTTTTCATCATCAAAATTATTAGACAGAAATTGAAGATAGATACATATAGAGACAGGAGAAGAAAAATAAAAATGGATAATTCATTGAAAACAGGTTTTATGGCAGTTTTTGCAGTTTCAGGAAGCGTAGTTTTCCTGGCCTTGCAAGCTCACAAATATCTTCTCTCCAATTTCATGAAGAAAATGGAGCTTGAATTCAATAATTCAACAGGTATTTTTCACCCTTCTTGTTTTCTACTCTTTTTTTATTTTGTTTACACTATTCTTTTTTCTTTTTGTGTTACATTTTGTTTGCACTATTCAATAATCAGTTTAACCTTTTAAGGGAGAATTGCATTATTACTCCACAAGATTGATCCTGCTGAAACTTTAATCTCATTATTTACAAACTTATAAAATTAATCTAATAGAATGCAATTGTTTGCAATTTCGGCCCGTCTCTTAAAAATTGGACGGAATTTTTCGCCAAAATGCACGTGCGTTAAGTTTATTACTGATGTGATTTTCGTCCGTTTATTAAAGATTGTGACTAATAATGCAAAAATATACGTTATATGACACTAATGTTGTAAGTTGTAAATATTGAAACTATAATTAGAAAGGCTCTATCCTATACGACTAAATTTGAACTTTTCGCACTTTTGAATTTAGGGGATTATTTTGTGATTTGGATGAACTTCTAGGTTCAGGAAAACATGAGCCGAAGAAGAAGGTGAGATTCGCCGATGACGTGGTGGATCGCACGTCGGAGAAGGCTTATGGCAAGAAGCATTTGTCAAGGCCGGCGGCCGCCGTGAGCCGGCCGAGTAATGATGAAACTTTGGAGGCTATGCCTGAAAATTGGCAAGTCATGTACAAAGGGATTCTGCGACATAGGAACCTTCGGGCGTATATATAGTTTTTCTATTTGTGCTGGTGGCGGCGGCGGTGGCGGCCGGCGACCGTAACCTCCATGCGTACATGCGTCAGGGGAAAATTCTAAGGTGGACCGGGAGTGTTGCTCCCAATCCATTTTATACCACACATTCAAAATGAGTGGGGTGGTTTTCACACCCACCTACCCTGTGTAAACCACTCCACCACAAATGTTTGTGTGGTGAAAAATGGACCAGGAGCAAGACTCCCGATCCACCAAGTTTAGTATTTGATTTTTTTTTTAAGAGTGGTGCTAGATTGTTTATAGAATAGGAAAAGACTTATTTGTATAAAAAAGTATTGTTTTTTTTTATTCTTCTCAATTAACATTCATAAAGATTTCTCTTATTTTTATTTTTTTTTGGTTGCCTACCACATTATCCCGGGCATTGCCGGACTAATCTGTTGGTCGACCCGGGTCGCACACCTGGCTTGGTGGGTGAGTCTCCCAACGGGGTAACTGCGTACACAAGGAATCGAATCTGAAACTTTACTTAAGCAGAACCAAGCTGCTTACCACTCGGACCAACCCCGTTGGTTAAAGATTTCTCTTATAAATGCACCCAATTCTATAATTTTTTGGGGGTTTGAGTTAGAACGCCTTTCTTTCAATTTTGTATCTTTCGATTACGAATCTAACGTCGTAAAAATATATGATACATTTATAATTCAGATTTTCTACCTTGCGGGGTTTGCTACCACTAGGGGTGTAAACGAGTCGAGTCGAACCGAACAAGATGTTGTTCAACCTTGTTTGAAATACAACTGAGCTTCAAAATTTGTGTTTGAGCTTGTTTGATTATTAATCTAGCCGAACACGAGTCGAACTCGAATAGTTTGATTTTTTTTGTACATGTTTTTATTATTTTTTACTAATCGAGCTGAGTTCGAGCCGAGTTTCAAAATTTATCGAATACAAAAAGTTGTTCAAACTTGGTTTGATAAGTTAACGAACCAAGCTCAAACGAGTTTTTAGAGATCGAGCTCGAGTACTTTGGTTCGTCTTTCACCCCTAGCTACCACCACCAATAGCCAAATTTTCGTATAAGCTTTTTATTTAACTTTTTTAAATGTATTTTTTAGTGTTTTGTACCTCTCTCGAATGAAAATATTGATCTCTCTTACATAAATGATCAGCGTTTTTTTCATAAGTATTTCGTGCATGTTAGGTTATTTGACAAAGATATTTCTTTTAAATTTATTATCGTGAAAAAACTTAAAAATTAGTGATCCGACTATCTTAATTACATTGTTGGAGATATTTTATGTTGTGTTCTCGACGTTGTAAATTATTTATTAAATGAGATGAAATGACGACTCCATAAAAGAAAAAGGGAGAAATCGCTAAATTGACTAGATATACAATTGGTGCACATTTACAAGGGTAATATCGGAATGAATTATCCTAAATGCAATTCAATAGCTTTAATTCTTAGATTTATTGTTAATTTAGTGATTGTGTCTATTTTATGTTTGGGGATGGTGCGGAATGTATATTTCATAGGAAAAAAATAAAAAGAACTTCTTTTTTTAATTCAAGAGGAAGGGAATACCCCACATATCTAACCCGATAAACTCGAGTTGATAGTTATAATTTTGAATCATAATGACTCTATCTAGATCCATAAAGGAGGGAAGAGCCACAACTTGTGGCAATCTGGATTCAAACACAGGACTTCTCATATAAAATGGGAGGTGGATACCATTAGACCAATTGAAAAAAAGAAATAGGATAATGCTTGTATGGATTACTTGATTATGTATTTATGTTATAGGGTAAAGGGGTTTCTAATGACTAACGTGAGTCCGTTTCTTTCAGTGGGCCTAGCCCAACATCCTGGAGCAATCTTATTTTGTAACTAAAGCCCATATCAAACTATAATGATGGTTTATCATGAGCAATTTTGCTAGAAACAAATGATTATTATTAAAAAAATTCTTTTATCAACCATAAAATATTGCAACAAAAATCTTAGCACAAGAATGTCATAAACGAATCAGTGATTAAAATTTTTGGGGCCTCATGTTGAGATTTTTTCAGCATATGAATCATGTATTCGAAATACTTAAAGAGGATGTTTAACTAATCAAATAAACTCTTTAAAGTATCTTATAAGTAATTTGAGAGCTTATAAGCTTCTTTAAAAGATTTAGCAATTTTTTTGTACAACTTATAAACTCTTAAAGTAAACTCTGAAAAGCTTACTTACCAAAAAAAAAAAAAAAAAGGGTTCTCAAAAGCTTACTACCTTCTAAAAAATAAGTCAAGAAATCCCTTTTTTTTTTTTAAGAATTTAAAATATAGAAGTTATAAGCTCCAAAAACGCCTTAGAAGCACGAAAACTTATAAACTATTTAAAATAAACTTAGTCAAATACCCTCTTAAGTTAATCGTCATAACCTACGCGAAGGTCCATATTGTTGAACCTCCAAAAACGAAAATTTATAATTAAAAGATATGAGGTCATTGAGTTTAAGCAGTAGTAGTTAATTAGGTACTAACAAGAACTAATTGCACTTTAAGTTTAAAGATTCTAATTGGCTCTAGAAGACTTGAAAAAGCCAAACGTGAACTTGAAAAAGCAATATGTAAAATGAAAATATTAGTATAAATTTTTCAATTGATTGATGTGATAGCACAATTTATCTCTCTCTCTCTCTATATATATATATATATCAATTTTTGTTGTCCTTTTCAAATTATATCATCTTCTTTCGTATTATTCTCCAATTTTAGTAAAATTTCACAACACTTTTTTATATTGCACAATGCACACGATCAAGTGTGCTTCAACCGCTAATCTCAATTATTTGAAGAAAAAGAGGCTAATAACCATCTTTGGGATTATTTAATAAATGTTTTTGGTTCAAGCATTTGTATTCTTGATTTTGAAGAATCAATTTAATTTATACAGTGCTTAATTAAACCAAAAAGTCTTATAAATCGCTCAGGCAATAATTTTGAATTTATTATACTCATTATACCATTATTCGTTAGTAAAGAATTAATCGATATTTTTTAAGTTTATTATGATTGGTACATAAGATAATGATTGTATAATCTAATGATAAGACATACATCATCATCACTTAGTCCAAAATGAAGTAAAAAAAAAAGAAAGTAGAGCTTTATTTCTTTTAATAAAAGGATAGTAACACCTCATGTATTTATTTAAAAAATTCAGATGAGTCACTATAATTTTTATAAGTAGAATAATAATAAGAAATAAATTGCGGAAGTCAATAAATTTATTTTAATTCGATAAATATATGTAAAATGTTCTTAATGGTCACGGAAGCGCCAATACCCGTGCCTTCGGCTATATCAAGTACCATCAATCATTTTCTTATAATATGGTAAGTTTTCACTCGATTTGACAAAATTTTAAATTTTATTTTTCAACATAATTTTTATTTACTTTTTGACGAATATGCCGAGTGCCAAAATAAAGATAATAAAAATGGGTCCCAGTGATATAGTTATTGTCTTTCTGATATGACACGTCGGCACATATCATGTTTAATAATTAATTTCTTTCACGCCACGACTAATTAAACACGCGTTTGGTTAGGATTGTTAAAAGTGTTAATTGACCATCAAATATTGCATTTCTATGTGCTGCAAGAAACAACCATCAAATAACACGATCAATGTCGCATTAGAAGTTTTAGCTCATAAAGCGTGCTTTCATCGGATAATTAGGTATTTATGTACCCGATATGTTTATCCATACAATGCTCGAGTACGTTTTTTTCTTTCGTCAAAACCCTTCCATTCTTACAAAGTAAAAGGTACATTTCATTTATACATTGTGATATTGACATATCATTTTAAGTGTTTTAATAGGTTAAAAAGAATGTCCCGACATTTGATCCACGTACTAGACAAATATGATACTATGATAAAGTTTTTTTCTCATAGAAATTAAATTAAGAGATGCATGAGAAAACACGACCAAATTAAGGGCACAAATGCATCTATTAACGACTTGGTACTAAGAAAATTTAACCTGGTATTTATCTGGCTCTAGAACCCCTTGGACGAAATTAATAAAGTTTGTTCATTTCTTACGATCGTGAATCATATTATTTAGCATTCAAAAATGCAAATAAAAGACTAATATAAATATCCAACACAAATAGACATACATGGGTAAAATATCCAAAATTATGCGGAAGTAATTTGTATTTATCTGGCTCTAGAACCCCTTGGACTGCGCTGCGTTCACGTATACTTGGCCTAATGCATTCCATTCACACATTTAAAAGTTAATTAATATATAATAAAACAAAATAAGCACTCCTATTTACCCCCTCCCCCCCAACCCCATACCACCCCGGGGCTCAGCTCATATTTAAATTGGGTGAAATTCATAGTAATTATCCCAACAAACTAATTCAACTGTTCGATGATAAAATAATTTTTTCTCTCAAAATCCGTGGCACATATGGCCACATTTTGACCACTGCAACTCTACAAACATACCACATTAATAGTATAATCTCCACTTTAAACAAGCATTATGAGTAGGTGATACTTAGTGAGACCGAGAGTTGGACTCTCGGTGATTTTCAATCACACAGTGTTAAAATATGTGTGGAGTCCATCAAAATATATGTATATTTTATTGTGTATTAACAATTTGTGTGGTTGAAAATCACCGAGAGTCCAACTTCCGGTGTCACTAAGTATCACCCATTATGAGCAAACCACAATAATACACGTATATAGAATAATGGCCTTTACCATTTTGGTGAAGTTCAAACTCGGAAATTCAAGTAGAAAACTGAGTTAACTAGTGAAACTACTCGAATGAACCGTGAACTGAATTTGGCCTTCAAGCTTACATTGAGTATTTTATCAAATTTACAATTGTAGTTAAATTTCTTTAAAAGAAAAAAAAGAATTGCTTAATTTTGATTTAGTAATGAATCGGATGAAATCTAATCGAGCTAAATATGACCACAACGTTTTGATGCAGAATTATAGCTCACTCCCATTTCAACCACACCCTAGTGTATTTCACAAGACAAGTGAATTACACTTATCATATGATTGGTCGCTCATTTTGTGAAATATACTTGAATATGATCAAGTCAGAGCAGCCTAAAGTTTCCCCGTCTGGATATACATACTTTCATTCATTTTTGGGCGGCCTACTTCCATTAATTAAATATTTTCCCATGTAATTTTTTCTGAATTTATTTGTTGAATAATGAAAAATAATTTTCCAGGGAAAAATTGCATATAACCTCCCTGTGTTATTATTTTTTTATTGAAAACCCCATTGTTAATTTTTTTTGTACGAAACCTTCTTGTATTAGTCTAAACTCTACACGAAACCCCCAACCCTACATCAAATACACTGTGCGTGTATGCTACTCTCCGCTGATTTAACACGAATTGGGGTTTTTTTTGCAGGATTTAAGCTGATACAAGAAGGTTTCGTGCAAAAAAATTAACACATGAAGATTTTCAGCAAAAAAATTAATAACACATGTGATTGGGTTTATATGCAATTTTCCCAATTTTTCCTTCCATTCCCATCCGTTACATATCCACCTTTAAATTCGCACTCACTCCCCAACACAAATTCCAACCCCAAACCCTTCCCCCCCCCAAGCTAGCCCTCCATTGATCTTTGCTATTTTATCGGTTCCGACGAAGAAATAGAAAGCCAAGCTAAAGAGTAGGCAAACCAATCAATTGAATTTGTCCACCGCCGGAGAATAAAACGTTCAATAACTTCTCCAACTATACGGCTGAATCCTCATTTATCAAACAAGAACAAAAAATCAGCCCTCCACCACCGCCGCACATTCGCCGTCTTTACTCTGTAGCCACGGCCTCCGGCCTCTACCTTCATCCATACACCACCGTCTAGCATGGCACATCCTTCGCGCTGCGCCTCTGTTCTCGCATTTCTTTGACAATTCACAGGTAATTTCGTTCAATCTCTATAATCAATCTTTAATCCGAAATGCAATAATCTGTAAATAATTTAGGTTTTTTTTTTGTTGACCTAATTTTTCAGGTGTATTTTCTCGACGTGTGATTATTAAGCGTTTGTTCGTGAAGGAAGAGGAATTTGAATATTTGATCGATCAAATTAGGTTAAAATAAATTTACAACAATGACTAAGCAAATCCTGCTTCGCGCACCGGATTCAATGGTGGACCGGCGGCAGCCGCTGCTGGACAGCTCGGAGTCGTCGCGAGGAGGCGTGAGGAAGGCGAGGCTGGGGGAGGTTGCCGGCGGAACCACGGCGGAGTGCGCGGCGGTGTGCTGCTGCTGTCCGTGTGGACTGGTCAACCTCCTTGTACTGGCCGTGTACAAACTGCCGGCGGGGCTGTGCAGGAAGGCGCTGCGAAAGAAACGACGCCGTAGGATGATTAAAAAGGGACTGCTGCCGCAGCGCAAGTGCGGCTGCGATGATAAGGAGCTTCAGATTCATCCGGTGACGAGCCCGCTGTCCATGGTAAACGCCCTGGAGTCGAGCGCAGACAATAATTTGGAAGTAATTGAGCTTGAGAAGGAAATGTGGGATAAATTTTACGGCGCTGGTTTTTGGAGGAGTAACTCACAGAGAAGTGAAAACTCAACTCAGGAATTAAAATAAATGAATTACTGGGAAGTATATAATATCCATCTATATATATAGTATATATGTGTATACTTTATACTACTTTAATTTATTTGTGTAATTGGCTTTACTATTACGTGTATCAATCTTAAAAGCTGATTTTTTTATTTTTTTGTTTTCATAATGGTGTACAGAGGATGAAATCATGGTTTATTTGGACGCTCTTTTGGTGTAATTATTATGGGTAATTTAGAATGTAAAAAAATAACATATGTATTAATATTACAATAATTTAGTTTGTCTTTTGCACCAGCGAATAATTGATACTTGAGAATTTTCTAGACACCAATTTTAATTATATCTTTGAAATGGACAAATTATTTGTCTAAATAGGACCTTCATACAGGGACGGAGCCCCCTTTTTCTAGACACCAATTTTAATTTTATCTTTGAAATGGACAAATTATTTGTCTAAATAGTACCTTCATACAGGGACGGAGCCGGGGCTGGAGGATGCGCTGCCCCCCCCCTCCCCTTTTAATTTTGAAAAATTATTTTTTTACCTAATAAATTTTTTAAAATTTGAATTACGTTCACCCTCAAAATCGAAAAATATCATATTTTTTTCTTTTACTTTGAGTTCTCCCTCCTTCCAAACCCAAAATTCTGGCTATAATGAAAGAGATATAAGATTAAAAAGTATGTCAAAAGTTGTAATTGAACCTCGTTCCTTATTATATTTTACCCCACAAATATAGCGTACCCTACCAGTCCTCTTTTGAATCCTTCGACTATTTAACAAAAAAAAATTGTATATTTATATCAGAACAATTTCCCTCCCTGAAGTCTAAGGTCTGTTGTATGCTTGGAGAACGGGCAAGGCTAGGAAAAAGGAGGGGCATCAGTCTTTTTATCTAAGTGTTGATTGGCCTGATGGTCTCCCGCAGGAGGGATATCTAACCCCCCCCCCCCCCCCCCCCCCCCCCAAAATTTCTGGTTCCGTCCCTGCCTTCATGTATATTTTTTTTGACATGGAAACGGTGGATACTAATATTAATGAGCCAAATCGGCGATCAAGTAATCAGATATAATATCCAGTAGATCGAGAACACCCTCTCAATTGACCAAAGCCGAACGAGCAAGAAAATGAGCCGAAAAATTACCTACTCTCTTAACAAAAGAAAACGAAGAAAACGGAAACAAAAGCGCAAGAGACCGAACATCATCAACCAAGTGATCCATCTGGCCCCAAGAAGCTTCAGACGACTGAAATAAACAAAAGCGCAATACGAGACCTCCGAACAAACTCTAATGCCGCCACACCTTTGCATGCTCCAACCTCCGTGCACCAACCTACACCATCTGCGTACGCGAACACCATAAGTATCGGGGATACTAATATTATCGATAAGTTTATTCTACTTCGGTAGTAGATAAGTTTATCATTTCGAATTTCTCAATTCGGAGTTGAAACGAATGAGAAATTAATTGCTAAAGTTGGGTGTTTGAATGTGGATATCCCACATTGGATATAAATCATAAGTTTATGAGCAAGGTAAACGACTGAAGAACTATGCAACGGATAAAAGCAAGGCAATCTCTTTCATTATCTTTTTGGGCCAAGTTGAATTAATTTGATTAATTGGGCCCAACAATATCGAGTCCAACTCATCTCAGACGTTTCTTCACATGGTTGCCAGCCGAAAGTTAAAAACAAACTCTAACGCCGTCTTTGCCGCCAACACCTTTGCATGCTCCAGGGAGGTGGACAAATATAATCGTTGTATCTTGGGAAGTTAAGGATCCCGTAACCGTAGCCGGGGCAATATAGCTCATCTCTCGCCTCGCATGCAGAAACTTACAACCTGCAACACACACAACACTAAACAATCCCGAGCAATGACTCCAGCTCCCATGGCTCTGTCTGATTGAAAGAAAACCTTCATATATATGTCAAGATTTCAATTTTGGTACTCGACTAATACGTCTGGTGCTTAAATTGGTGAGGGAAATGTTCATTCATACAACGAAATGAGACTATTTTGTACTTTATTCACCTCCGTTTTATTTATTTACCTCATCAAAATCAGACTATAATGCTTTATTGGTGTGTGATTGTGATATAAGAAATTGAGTTAGGATTTGGAGGTAGAGCTGACATTTGTACAACAATTTGAAAAGTGGTCTTCATATTTGGAGCTGGGTCAGAATGCATGTTGGTAACAGGCCGTGTGGTCTAAATCAATTGCTATACCTGTATTTTTTGGTTAACATTGCGATAACTTTTACTTCCCTGCTAGAAACACTTAGGCCTTGTTTGTTTATGTTTTCAAATTTCATTTTCAATATTCTGGATCACAAAATTCTAAAAATTCATAACACAATCCATTTTTATCTAAATTTTACTTTTTTCAACTTAACTTTTTCAACCCCCATATAACTACCTATCACTCACTATATCAATCATTTCACACATTTATCAATCAATATCATTTTCTCAAATCATTACTTTTTTATTCAATCTTCCACTTTTACTATATATTAATAATAAATTTC
The DNA here is from genome assembly GCA_019426215.1 of Buddleja alternifolia. Taxonomy (NCBI): domain Eukaryota; kingdom Viridiplantae; phylum Streptophyta; class Magnoliopsida; order Lamiales; family Scrophulariaceae; genus Buddleja; species Buddleja alternifolia. The sequence goes on from CM033398.1 coordinate 39,397,648, forward strand.
AAATTTCAAAATATATAAATATTAAATTAATTTTATATATCTATCTATCTTATTATATTATTTATTTATTCACATAATCATTACACAAAGAACTAACTCAATTATTTAACTCATCATATATCAACCAATTATTATTGATTTGACGCAATTTACAAATCTCAACCACTATTTAAAAACATAAACAAACACAACACACATCACATCAATTCTCACACGAATCCATATAGTATGCATTTCTCGAGAAATTTTCAGAACTTTATCTCAAAAACATAAATAAACAAAGCCTTAGGCTTTGTTTGTTCATGTTTTTGAGATAAAATTCTGAAATGCGTACTATATGGATTCGTATGAGAATTGATGTGATGTGTGTTGTGTTTGTTTATGTTTTTAAACATGGTTGAAATTTGTAAAATGTGTCAAATCAATAATAATTGGTTAATGTATGATGAGTTAAATAATTGAGTTAGTTATTTGTGTAATGATTATGTGAATAAATAAATAAATAATAAAATAAGATAAATATATAAAGTTAATTTATTATTAATATATTTTGAAATTTGAAATTTATTATTAATATATAGTAAAATGTGGAAGATTGAATAAAAAAGTAATGATTGGAGGAAATGATGTTGATTGATAAATGTGTGAAATGATTGATATAGTGAGTGATATGTAGTTACATGGGGAATTGAAAAAGTTAAGTTGAAAAAAGTAGAATTTAGATGAGAATGGTTTGTGTTATGAATTTTTAAAATTTTGTGATCCAGAATATTGAAAATGGAATTTGAAAACATAAAGGCCTTATTTTTTACAACGATCCATATGAGGTATATATATTCTTTATTTATGGTACAATCGTATGAAAAATTGATGAACGCATATTTTTTTTTACAAATTTTACTATTCTACAAGGCTACGACCTACGAGCTTTAAGCTTTTCTTTATTCATAAGTTTGAATATAGAAAATATTTTGTTAGCTTGAAAGTTAAAACGGCGCGATTTATTTTTATGGTACTGCCCCAATAATTTTATATTTATACAAACTATAGGAGATCACATGCCAACTTATGAAATGACCTTTCAAATCATATAAAACCACACATATATTAATCCAACAAATAGGTGAAAAAAAGATTGAACATTTTGACGTAGTTTGGTAAATAACAATACTAACGTGGTAATCATCAAAATAATAATAATAATAGGGCTTAGATCTAAAATCAAATTCATTTCAGTTGGTAGGATCGTTGATCAAGTCTTGGTCATAGTCTTTTACGACTAGTTTGATTGTGGCAAAAAAGTTCCTTGTGCACTTTCTTGTACTCTTTTTTATTTTATTGAATTTGAATTTTCCAAAATAATAATAATAATAATAATAATAATAATAATAATGAGGGGTTGTAGTTTTGGAATTGAAGCGTCGGTGTCAAGAGGTGGGAGTCCAGGTGGTTTGAGAGGGTGGGTGCAAGCAGAGTGAGAACGGTCCCCTGTTGTTCCCCTTGGTTTTTTTTTTTTTTGAATTTTTTTTTGTTTTCCAATCACTTTACTGAATCGAGTTCAATTTTTTGAGTGTGTATTTTGTCTCTATCTCTTTCACATGAGTATGTATGGGGATCGCACACAATACACCTCATTTTGTGACAAATATAGATACTAAAACTATTGATCTCTGTCTAGCATAAATTTTTCCATTACCAAACACTCCATAAATTTTCTCTTTTTTTGGTTTTGTTATTTTTCATGAGTTAAAAAAAATAAAAACTAAGATTAGATAAATTTATAGTCAATGTCGAAATAATGGAAAATGTTTCATTCGCCAAAGCTCTAAAACATAATGCTCAGATGATCATCATAACTCTGTATACATATAAGAAAATAATGGATAGTCCTCATTGGATCAACCATTATTAAAGTATGGATCAAATGTTATTAAAGTAAAGGACTCTATGTCAGCATTGATGTTCGAATTTGTGACATGTATGTGAAAAATTAGAGAACTTAACAATATGTGGTATTGATATACCAAAATATGGTATTTAAGCTCATAAGCATTAATTCCAAAACGAGCCCAAAACCCATTATAGGATTAAGGATTCGCGCTGAGTAATAGTAGTGGGTCGGATCGTTCTTTGACCAGACCCCACAGTCCGAGTCATCTACCTTTCAATGGTGCCACCTATCTTTATCCTATGAATGTCTACCAACCATCCGTACATGGTGTATGTGCTATAAATATTCCCTTACTTCATTTATTGAGGGTTAGAGTTTCAAAAATATTCTATCTAGCTTCAGCCTCGTATACCCGAAGTAACGAGCTTATAGATTTAGAAGTACGTTCTTTTACATATAAATTTGGAAGTTAGAATCGTGTTACCGAGTATGACCCTATCTTCATATTTAACTATAAAACTATATTGACTTGATCCTGATTAGATACCTAGGTAGCTCAGTTAATACTGAGTGCAGTCTATAATTATTATCACCATACTGATAATACGGTTCGAGTCATTTCAAATTGGTTAGGTTCGAGTCCCCGATTCAAGTTAGATCACGTATATTTATTAAAGTCCGACTGCAGGGCTGGCATCATGTTATATCAATGTTGTTTACTAGTATCATTTTTCACATTACAATATATTATAAATTTATAATTTTTTTTAATTACAATATATTATAAATCTATAATTTATTAATAGTCCGACAAACAACATGATATCCTTCTAACAAAGTCAATAGAATCTAGGACTTGAGTATTCCCTAGCGAACTCGAAGAGCATGATCCAAGGAATAATTGCATTGCTCAATAGTTATTTTAGATGGAAAGGAACAACTCGAAAACGAGTCTTCAAGACCGATGTTTCATTTCAAAAAAATCTATGGTGTACTAAGAGCACTAAGAGCATTGCTCTCAGTCCTTTTTGCACAATAAGATTACATTGGATGGAGTAGTACCCACCCACCATATGAAAACTATCCCCACCCCTTGTGAATTTGTGGTGGATAATGGTCCAATCGCAATGCTCTAGGTCCACCATAAAACTATCAATTTCGATTCCTTGAGTGGTCTCATTTTTAATACATTGGAGCAAATGACTTGGTAAATCAAGTCATAAACATGTTATAAACTTATAAATAGGTTTAAAAAAACATTGAAAATGAATATGGATATCTACATTTAAGTATTTAACCGCTTATAATCACTTATAAATGCATATTCCTTGATGGAATCGACCATTTTAAACTATAAACCCAACAGCTTTATGAGGGATATTTGTATGGCCCCGTTAGTTATTCACTTATTTGTTATATTAATGGTCTTAAATTTTCTTCGATATCCCGAAATTTCACATTTTCGGGGGTCCAAAAACGAAATTGCACTTTCAATCTAATTTTGAAGAATATCTACCGAAATTTTGACCGGAACTCGAATATTTCCCAAAATTTCCTTCAAAACACGAAATTTTCCGAAATTTAAAATAATATTTATTTACTTTTTTAAAATTTTAAATATTTTAGATTTAAAACTAACATTTAAAATTTGTCCACACCTACCAACCCTTCACCCCAACACACACATGTCTCTTTCTATCTAACTCCCCCCCTCCTAAAAACAAAAAAAAAAGAAGAAGAAATTTTGCATTATTTAACTAGCAAATCATAATTATTTCATATTCTCCGTAATTAGTTTTAGTCACGCTATTTAACAAGACTCACTATACATATATCATATATAGAATATTATTAATGTAAAAGATGCATAATTATGATAATTAATGTTACCAAAAGTTTTATTGTAAATTTCCAAAGATTTCTACGAATTTCCATGAATTCTTTAAAATCGAAATTTTGGATATTTTCGAAATTTCTATCGAAATTTTTGTAAATTTACTACCCCATACTGAGATTGTTTATCGGTTAAACATTTTATCATGTAATTACAATTATTATGCCTACTGTTAGATAATATAATATATTTCCATATCTTTATAGTATTTATGTTAATTTAGGTTTCTTTATGTTTCTTTATATTTATCTTTTCCTTGTTTATAGTTAGGGTTTCTTGTTTACCAAATACATGTATCTTTATAAATATGTTACTCAGAAATACAAGTTCCCTACGGGGTTTTCTCTAATCTAACATGGTATCAGAGCCATAGCTTCGAGTCATGGTCTCTCGATCTCTCACTTCAGCTGCCATCCTCAAGTCGCTGTCCCCGTCCGGCGCCCCTTATATAGTTTAGCTTTTCTTTATCTAATTTTTTTACCCCTTCTTTCTCCTATGGCCTCAGCCGCCGTCCTCTTTCTTAGTCGCCGCCGCCACCAGTTTCTTCTCCCTTATCTCGTTTTCTCTTATTTTTCTTTTTTATTTTATGTCTCCGCCGCTCACCTTTGGAAAATGAGGACTTGGAGCCCCGTCTTTTTATTTTATGCCGCCCCCTTCTCTTTTTGGCCACTGGCGCCGCACTTAGCTGCCGCCGTTTTTAGTTTTGTTAGTTGCCACCGCTCACCCTTTGAAAACGAGGACTTGGAGCCGCCGTCGCCGCTGCCTTTGATATTTGTCGTTGTCTTCTTCTCAAATTCTCTATGATCGGATTTCTTTGGTCCAATCTCAACGTTCAAGACTCTCACGTTTCGACTGCGGGGGAGTGTTAGATAATATAATATATTTCCATATCTTTATAGTATTTATGTTAATTTAGGTTTCTTTATGTTTCTTTATATTTATCTTTTCCTTATTTATAGTTAGAGTTTCTTGTTTACCAAATACATGTATCTCTATAAATATATTAATTAAAAATACAAGTTCCCTACGGGTTTTCTCTAATCTAACATTTACAATTTTCAACTCCCATCAAAACAAATGAATTATTATTGAACGAGTTTGTGTAGGGATTAAAAATTATTCCAATTTCAACCAAAATACTTTTTGTTTTTCAACGCCAGCCAATTCCATTGACCCTCCTTTTTCGTGATCTTGGAGATTCTCGTCCAAATTTTTTTAATGAAATTAAACATTGAATTTCTAAAAGATTTATTTACCTTACCTTTGCTTAGATCCGGTCCAAAAGCTACCACTATTTGACATGAGATTCTTCAATCATTTAAAAGGCTATTTTCCCATTTATTTATGCATGTAAACCGCACAAAAAGTGAAACCATTTATTTTTTTGCCTAACAAAATTCCACATTCTATATGCACTTTTGCCTGAATTCGCATGTCCAAGTGTAAAAGTAAACCTCCACATTTTCACCCAGATATTGTATTATTTATATCCCCCTTTGTTTTGGCTGGTGGAACATGGAAATGGACAAATGGTTAAACCAAGTGAGAAGTCCATAATATTAATACAAGGTTCTATTAATCTGATCTATTCATTTATTCTTCTTATTAGATCTCTTTCTTCATATTGCTCGAGTTTAATGAGCAAAATTTGGAATGTGTGTTGAAGGTAAAAAGATTATGGAAAGCAGGGCAAAAGATGTGAAAATAATTCGACTAGTAAACTTAAATTTAAGAAATGTCGACTACATAAAAATTATAGGCTGTGTTTGGATTTATTTTGGGCTGAGTTTTTCACCAAAACCCAACCCAAAACTTGTTTGGTTTGAACTGTTTTGGCCAAATATGGGCCCATGTTTGGCCAAATATTTTGGCCAAAAAATGTCAAAACTTTTTTGTCCCCTCCCTCAACTCTTCTCTCTCTTTGGTCTCTCTCTCTCCTCCCTCTTTTTCCTCTCTCTCTCTCTCTCCCCATTTAGTTTTTGTGTGTGTGTGTCTGTGTGTGTGTGTGTTTTCGTGTGTGTGTGTGTGTGTATTGTTGTGTGTGTTTGTGTGTTTTCGTGTGTGTGTGTGTTTGTGTGTAATTGTGTGTGTTTTCGTGTGTGTGTGTGTATTGTTGTGTGTGTGTGTGTGTTGGGGGTTGGGGAAGACAACACTGTTCCCCAACCCCCTTTTTTTTCTTTTTTTATTATATTTATAAAATACTATATGAATAAATAATTATTTTAAAAATTATATAATTATATAAAATAATCATTCATTTCTATTATAATAATTTTAAACTTATATTATAATATATTTTTTAATCATCAATTAATCATTAAAATAACTTTTTCAGACAAAAAATGACATGATTTGACTGCTACAGTGTTTTTTGTTACCTCTGAAAACAAAACCAAACACATTTTTACCAAAATAACATTTAAATGTTACTTCAAAATAGCTAATCCAAACACATTCTCGCGAAAAATGATTAAAATACTAATTTTTCAAAATAAAACCAAACACATTTTCACCAAAATACACAATTCCCAATAAAATGTTTCACCAAAATTTTCACCAAAATCACTCTCCAAAATAAAACCAAACACAGCCATAATCTTTTGTAATTCTTTTGGACTAATCGGTAATGTACATTCAATGCATGTGTAAAAAAATTAAATCTGATAAAAAGATTTTTTAATAAAACTGTTTGAGTTTAAATAAAAGATGCATAAGGAGAAAAAAATAGAGAAAAAAAAGAGGAGAAATAATTTTTTTTATATCCGGCGTTATAAATCATGTGATTATCCTTTAAATCACCTCACTAAAATTATTGGAGTGCTATTATGTCAATCACATGGTGCATTACACATAATTCATAATATAAAATTATTAAGGCTTCACCAAAATCGTTAGAGAGTCCAAAGTAGTTTCTATAGGGTGTTCTTCAATTTTATAATTGTATAGATAGTATAGTTGTTTAAATATTTTTTTTTAAATTCTAGAAAAAGAGAGATACTCTAACCCGATAAATCGGGGCTGATAGTTTTTAATCATTGACCACGGAAACTCTATAAGATTCCAAATAAGAAGACAAAAGTCATAACTCGTGATAGCCTGAAATTGAATTCTGAACCTCCCACATGAAAGTAAAAATTGATACTACTAGACTAACAAGCATTGACTGTTGTATAAATATGGTTGGTACATAGATTTATTCTTTCTGTTTTTTGAGCTTTGGTTTTTACAAAGAAAACACTCAAGAGTCTAAGTTGGACCACGAACTGGTGATGGGCCTCTAATTTGGAATGGACTCCAGAGAATTATTTACGAAATTAATCTAAAGTAAAGCATCATTATATTTAAGGCAGGCCCAATTCTTAACGGGCTCATTCCTTTTTTTAAAAATAACAACCGAAGGGGAACCTTGATCACTGACAAACCCGAATCAATAGTCATATTTCTAATCCACTTAACCCCTACCAGGTCTTGTTGATAGAGTCTTTGTAAATCAGAATTTTTTCCTTGGATAATCTCCATGATGAGTATTATTCCCGTTTTAGCTAGAAAATCCGCGACTTGATTTGCCTCTCTTGGCACTTGGTCAATGGTCAACTGCCACTTCATGCAAAGAAAGTCCCTTATGCGGGCTACTGCTTCAAAATTACGATGAGTTGAGTCGGCCATGTTAATGGCACTCCAAGCATCCCCTCCCTACACTCAATCTTTGAGTTTTCATGTTCCAAGCCACGTTCAAACCCTCTAAAATGCCCAGCAATCGGCCTCCAGAGTTGTGTTTGCTTTTATTTGCTGTCGAAATCCTTGAATCCAACCACCATTGTTGTCCCTAAGCACACCACCAATGCCCGCAACGTTAACTAATCTCCCTCTGTACGGCCAATGTTGAGCTTAATCACTTCCGCCATCGGCTTGTTCCTTCCCACGTACATGCATGCCTCTGATGAGTAAATATTTCCCGCCGTCAGTTTGCTTGCTTCCAGCACCCTCCTTCCAGGGGGGGGAGGGGGCTGGAGGGTTGAAAAATCATTTTTTTACCTTACAAAATTTTTGATATTTGAATTTCGCCCCCCCTCAAAATCGGAAAAGTATCATATTTTTCCCTTTATTTTGAGTTCGCCCCCTCCAAACCCAAAATCCTGACTATAACGAAAGAGATATAAGAGTATAAAATATGTCAAAAGTTGTAATTAAATCTAGTTTCTTATTATATTTTTCTCCACAAATATAGCGTACCGTACCTCGGGGGCATGCCCCCCGCACCCCCCTTTGACTCCTTCAACTATTTGCCCAAAAAAAAGTTTATACTTATATCACAACAATCTCGTCCCCCCTCATTCAAATTCCTGGTTCCGTCCCTGCCTCCTTCTAGCTTGTTCCATATCAAAATGGGGCTGCAACACTTCAATATTATAGATGGCATCATTTCTTCCCTGCAAAGCAATTTCACACATTCAATAAAAGCCATATCCCAATTGCTACACCAACTCATGCCAGTGTTCTAAGTTTAGCAAGTTCCAGTCTAGCCAATCTTTGGTGTTTAGTGAGAATAAAGTTGCATGGTGTTTCATATATGCACCGGCTCCTTCCAAGCTTTTGCAGCTAGCCTGATCTAGGTCGAAAATTAACCCTATCCTTACTCAGTTAAGATCCTCATAAGACGAATTAAATACAAACGAATCAAGATTATAAACTGCATTCGGGCTACCGAGCTGCCTACGTATCTCTCGGATATTAAGTCTAATGGAGTTCCTATGTAATATATAATTCACATATTATATCGTTAATTCGTACACGAACTTATCCAAATTTACGTGCAATGAGATCGTACTGTCAAGTCTTAGTCTTAATTATGAATATACGACCAAGCTTGCGAGTGTATTAATTGCTTAGCTTCCCGTCCCTTTTCTCTCAATAAATGCAGGTATTTGTAGTGCTCACATGCTAGACAAATACTGTTCAGCCAGCTGTAGGCCCCTCTAAGATGATGCCACGTGTCCTTAAGGAACGATCAAGATTGTACCTCGAAGGGTTGGATCATGGGTTGACTCGACACGAGTTATAAGAAACACGTGGATCTTGTAGTTTTTTGCAATTACATGACTCACTAGGGGTATTTTGTGCAATTTTCATATCTACGACCCTGTGACCTCGTATTAACTGTGTAATTATATAGATTTAGTCAAAAAACGAGTTAACGAAATATATAAGGTCGTTTGGTTTTATTTGGTATATCATTAAGTCAATATTTTATATATATATATATATATATATAGTACTTTCATGTATATGTCAAGTCAATATTGGTACTTGACTTGTACGTTTCGTCCTTAAATTGGTGCAGGGAAGAGTGATACTTGGTAGCGCTCGGTGTCCAACTCTCGAGTGATATCTACCACACAAAGTGTTAAAACATAACAAAATATATATATATATATATATTTTGGTGGACCTCCCACATATTTTAACACTATTTGTGCGTAGTAGATATTCATCCGGGAGTTGGACACCAGGTGCTACCAAGTATCACTCAGCAGGGAATGTTCATTCATACTTCGAAATGAGAGTAATTTGTATTTTATTATGCCTCCTTTTTATTTATTTACCTCATTGGACTATATTCTTTTTTGAGAATGTGATCGTTGATATAAGAATTGAGTAGGATTGTTGTTGGTTTCGACTTTCGAGTTTCCCGAGCTAACTTTGAGCAGAAATAAGAAGAAAATGGATATGCAATATGGAAAATTTTATGCAAGAAGTTTAATGATTTTAGTATTTATATCTTTTACATATTAAAAACATATTGTGTGTGATTCTCATAAATGTGAGTAAAAAATAAAAACATAATATACTCTCAAATTATTGAACTCGATATTATATAGAATTAGCCGATGGAGTATATAGTAGACATTTTCTCTTTTTTTTATTTTTTTTTATTTTTTATGAAATAGTAGACATTAGAACAACAATTTAAAATGTGGTCTTCATATTTGAGTTAGGTCAGAAATGCATAATAGGCCGTATGGTCTAAACCAATAGGCCAAATTTGAAAAACAGAGATTAAATGGGCTTGTATGGTTTTGTTGTCAAAACCCAAATCCCAATTTCACAATTTTTGAGACCCAAAACATGTTTGGCCCAACTCCAAGTCAAACCAAAGTTGGCAATTAGTGAGGGAGCGTGTTTGTAATTATTAATTAGTGAGAGGAGATTTGTGTAATTACTTCATCATTGAGGGAGTGTGAGTGTAATTATTCCTAATAATTATTGGTACAAATAAATTAATCATGGTAAGAATTTGAATAAATCTTATTGTTACGTATGTATAGAATAAAAGGATTTAACAGTACTATTTGATTATTCTATACAAAGTATTATTACATCGCTAACTAAAAAATCAAGTTAAATTTATGTCAAATCCATGTCATAATTTTATACTATATTTATATTTCAAAAAAATAAATTTAAACTTATTTTTATTTTCATCACGTCTTTTTGTACAAAAGTCCTACACAAAATTATATTCATCCAAATATATTTTTATTTTCAACATATAAACAAATAACTCAAAACAACTCATCCAAATATATTTTCATTGTAACACAAAAATCAATAAAAGTTTGAAAACTCAATTTTTTACATTTTTCAACTTGAAAATTGAGAATTAGAAAGGAAAACTCTACCATACAACCGAAAATTCAAGTTTCAAGTTTCAACATTTGAGTACAAATTTGTAGATTTTGCTTGGGTAGCAATTGAAATTGTTGTCACCTCACCCCCAAATCCACGCTTGGTGTTGTACCCTGGATAATCACGATGATCAAAAGTGACGACTTCAATTAGCCTAAGCCCGTGAGAAGAAGCAATGTCCTCCAAATTCCATTCTAAGTGGAAGGCATTAGTCTTGTGGGTGATGTGAATTTCACCATTTTCACTTATCATCACCTTTGCATTTTCCAGAAACTCGCTCACTAGACTCCTGTGATGACTGCAACACACACACACACACACACACACACATATATATATATATACACCCCAAAGGCCTAAGATTAATATCAAAGGCCTAAAAACTACAAAAAATGTAAAAATAATCGTCAGATCATATTACACTAAGTTAGTATTGGTGAATTCAATATGTCCACCTAGAATAATAGCTATTTTTTTTGTTAAATTTAATGAAAAAATAATTGTCAGTTTTATCCAAAATAAAATAACATTTTTCCTAATTTGGTTCTAAAAAATAAGTAAAAGTTTTAGTCATATCTACGAACTTTTTATTTATTTATTATTTATGGTAGTTATTTGTCACTTTTAAAATTTAAAATTATGGACTATCAAATTTTGAATACTTACTTTACATTTAGTTAGAAAAATGGTATAAGATATATTTGTCAAAGAAAATGATAAGAATTACTTTAATAGACTAAATGACATTTTTGTCTATGTGGTGAAATTTAAATAAAAGTGGAGTACTCCTAACAAAATATGGAGTGACTTTATCAATTCCCAAAATTAATTAAAATACAATTCGAGAACTAACCGGAGCTGACACTCGCGTGACAATTGTTTGAAAAATCCAGCAAACGGGAAGTTGAAAATTATGCGATCAAATTTGATGCCTCCGAGAAAATGATGATTCATCATTTTAGTTGGAAGCTGCACTCTCATGCAACACCAAACATTTCCTTTTGATTAATGCCTGAATGTTGGAAGCTGCACTCTCATAATTCCTAATCAAAAAATCTGGGAAATATAACACATAAAAAATGATTAATATAAAACATTTGTTCATGATCAAACAGGGGAGGGGTGGGAGAATATATTGTTGGGGATTTTTCTTTAAATTGGGGAACAAAAACGAACAAAAAAATTGTAACTATTGGTGATTTTATATATTTGAGCAATTAAACAATTTATGCTCCACAACTTCATTATGTTTGACCGGTCTTAATTTTGAAGTTGTATTTCTCTTTTACCCCACATTTAAGTGCATTAAAAAAAGATATCCTAGGGAAACATAACTTATACTAAGTTATTTAACACCCCTACATAACATATTTCATTATAAAACTTTCATAAGATAATTTCATCCTCATGACAATGGGTAAATTTTCATTATAAGTATCATGGTACAATTCCATCATAAGTATCGCAAACTAATTCAATTTCAATAAAATAAATAGCAATACTTATTATCTCTTGAGATAATAATACCATAACAATAGCACCTTCACATAAATTCAAATTTTCTTGACTCCTCAAGCATACAATTTCAAGACTAGATATTAAATTGTTGAAATAAGTGCACATTTCTGGATAAATCTAGAACATTAAACTTTCTAGAATAAGATTATCTAGTTAGTTCTAGAATATTTTAGAAGATTCTAGAATGGTCTAGAATTATCTAGAATAATGTAAAAACTAGTAGAACACTCCGGAATAATATAGAATCTCGTAGAAAGTCATAGAATATTATAGAACCGTGTAGAATATTCTAGATAATAGTAGGAGTCTCTAGAAGCCTCTAGATGTGTATGAAGAATGTTCTAAAATTATATATATAGACATATCTAGATCTATCTAGAAGATGTTAACAACATCTATAAATAGGAAGGTGGGGTAACACAACAACAATAATAAAAATCGATCTTTACAAAATTATCTTCCAACTCTCTCTCTACAACATCAAACCATTTCTACTACAAGTATTTCAATCTCTAACTACTTCACAACATCCACAACTACATAAACAAGTTTTCCTCTTACAAAGACTCACAACTCAATCACACTAACATAAATAGGCCATTTTACATCACTGCATTATACATTAGAGTTAATCCTATAGGATTAGTATCATGCCATACAAAATGTGATCATTCCATTGTGCATAAACTAGCTCTATCCCAATCAATCATTATTCATCCTAACGATCATTTAAAAGCTAACTAATCCAGACACTTTTTCTCTTATCTATTCAATTTGATTTTGTTCGTGACCATCAAATTAAACAACATAATATTGTAGATATAACATTAATGGACATTAACCATGTTCCATGCAAATCAATGTTAAACTTGGCCCATATTTATATATATATATATATATCAAACAGGGGTGGGGGTGGGAGAATATATATATGTGTGATGAAGTCACCTTTAGAATCTAGAGAAGTAGCCGCCATAGTGGATGCACATCCAAAAGCCTTCGCCAAAGAAGAAGAGAAGGAAAAATCGCCTTCTCCCACCAGCAATATACGGTGGAGGCTGCAGTAATCTTTGATCCATCTCTCCACCGGCGGACACATTGGAACAGTGGAGTTGGAGTTGGCGTCGTTGGCGGTGCTGGAGTTTTTAATGGAGTTGGTGATGGTGGTGGTGGTGAAGGTGGCGGAGGTGGCGGAAAAGAGAGAAGAAATTGCCCCTACGACGCTTAAGGGAGAGAAAATGCGAGTGGAAACAAACACATTCTTAACACGAGCTGCCATTGAATTCTGTTTGTGATTTTTCTTCTCTGATCACATCTATAACAATAGCACTCACTCCCGCCAGAATGAATAACAGAATGGGGGGCGATGCTCGCATGCATCGCCTCCCCACCGTATCAAAACAACTCCCACCAAAAATAACTGAATGCAGGAGCCTTACAGTATCCCTATGCATGCATGACAACGTGTCAGGGGCGGGTTAGCCCGCCCACGTGTCAGGGTCGGGTGTTAAAATAAAATGAAAAACGTGTTTACAAAGTCAAATGGAGTCCTGTTGGGACATTTTCAACAACCCTTTCGATCCCGGCGAAGCCCTCTACCTCGTCCCTTTTCAGGTATTAAATAAGCCCTAATTACACACAGACCCTATATTAGGGAGAATTACACACAGACCCCATAATTTATTGTGTAACTATCAAACCCTCCCCTCACTTATTGAATATTATCAACACACCCTCTGAAAGAATTTATTTGCAAGGTTTACAGGGGTAATTGTAAGAATTTTTAAACACATAGGGGGCGTAATTGTAATAAATCCTTAACATGAGGGGTGTGTTGGTAATTTTAAATAAATTAAGGGAATCTTGGTAATTACGTAATAAGTGAGGGGTTTGCGTGTACTTTTCCCTTTATATTATTAGGTTGAAGTAGAGGAGACCCTTAATTCATTTCCAGCAAAGAATTATAAATAAAACAGAGAAAGCAAAATATATTAAGGGGCTTGGAGGTATTCATTGTTGCCCATTCTATACTAATCCTAAATGATTTTCATGGAGCACATTATTTGCTCTTCTGTTTTTAGGCTGACTTTTCCGTAAATCTGATGACTATCATTTTGTATTAATTACCAAGAACGTACATTAAATATAATTTAATATTCTTCCGGTCCCTTTTCTTTGTCAATTTTCTTACTATTGTTGAATGTTGATAGAGAGCACGCTCATTAAAGCAAATCTTGGCAATTGTTTCTTAGAACAATTGTACCAAATTTTGTTTTTTTGGATGTAAAAAATTTAATCTGCTTGTTCACAATACTAAACAATTTACATTTTTTTTATAATTACTATATAAATTACATTAATGTTGAGAAATCGGCAATCTTGAACATGCTAGGCAGATATTCAAATCCAGATATCCGATGCATCTTTTGCTGACTCATAAACCAAGATTCTACCTGTTCCGGAATCAAATTCTCTACAATGCTCACTGATAAACCAAGATTCTATATGTTCCGGAATCAAATTCCTTGGTAGAGAAAAACATAACCATGAAAAATCATATCAAATTTCTCGATAATTATTTGAGCATCATTGTTTGACAGGAAGCATCCTGTCTATCAATGGACGAGGAAGCAACCTGTCGATCAATGGTGTTGCATAGTCATGAAAGTATTAAAGAACTTTGAATTTTCAACATCAAAAGAAAAAGAATTCAAGAGGTTTAGTTTAGAATGATATGATTTTGATGGGACGTGACTTTCTGATTTTTGAGTGGTGAAAAAGGAAATAGAAGTGGTGAAATTTTAGAAAGAAAATTAGGGAGAATAGAAAGATATTAAAGAAGCAAAAATAATTAAATGTTGAGTTGGACAGTGATTAGGATAGCCACGTAAGAATCCTAATGAAAAATTGGTGATCCAATTTTAGGTGGTATATAGCATTTTCGACCATAAAATATTGCCACAAAAATCATTAGCACAAGAATGTCACAAATGAATCACTGATTTAAATTTTGGGGTGCTCATGTTATTTTTTCAGTATATGAACCATGTACTTGAGGGAAAATTCTACTTTAGACCCGGTCTGGCCGAACCCAAGTGTAATTTACTATAAGAGTGAATTATACTTGTCATATGATTGGTTATAGATTAAATGAATTACATTTGGGTTCAGCTAGATCGGGTCTGGGCTAGAATTTCCCAATAGGTGTTTAGCTAATAAGCTCTTTAAAATAGCTTATAAATTGTTTGAGAGCTTATAAATATTTTTAGCAAATTTTTTGTTTTTATAAACTCTTAAATAAGCTCTCAAAAGCTTAAAATCCCAACTTATTTTCTAAGAACTTAACATTGGAAGTTATAAGCTCCAAAACCTTCTTGGAAGTACAAAAGTTTATAGACTATTTAAAATAAAGGGCAAAATACAAAATGTTTGCCTGAGTTATATTTAATGTCACATATATTTCTCAGAACTAAATAATGTATCAAATTGATCCATCGATCAAACTTATTAGAATATTTTAATGCAATCACAAAAATACTTTAGTAGCTACCATAATAATTAGTACCTCCAGTGCGGCAGTACCTAGCATAATGTTGGTCTAGACAGAGCCAGGGACCACACCACGAGCAAGTTACAACAGATGATCCATTAGAAAGTGATCATTCTTTTGGTATTGATCCAAACACGAATCTTTCACTTCAAAGACATTCTGCTTTCTTAAAAGGATTGAAGTATGGCGGTGGTTCTTACACATCTTTTCTATCACCAATCGAATAGGTTGTGTTTGTTTGTACGAACTTGCCTTTTGTATTAACTGTGTCTAATCTAATTCAAGGAATGCAATCCGATTCCATTTTGATTTTTCGTATAAGTATTTAACATCGTTAAATATGAAAAATGGAAAGGGCGATTTTATTTGTATCTTGATAGTTTAGTGTGTTTGGAATAGATCTCTGTAGTATATATCATTATGCAATAAGGCTCTAAATTAACAGCACTAATAACTTGATTTCAATGCAAAATGGCATGTCTTGTTGTCCGCTAGTATGGACTGAGAAATGCTCGGTAAATTTCCCCTGAGATTGAGGAGATGAACATTAAAGTGCATTTCATAAAGGAAAGGATAAAGCACAAGCGTCTCATTTCAATTTCATACATGAACCTGTAATATACAAAAGGGAAGCTAACATACCTTGACTAAATTTCAACAAAGCCAAATGAGTATCTTCAAAGGATACAAAGTGATATATATAAAAATTGGCTCGAAACTCGTTGCCTCGTATCTGCTAACGGTCAGCTAAATTACCACTGTTATACGAGGTTTGGGCATCATAGAAGCATTTACACGAAAGGTCCTTAATGGCACCATAATTGCATAACACTACAAGATCCGCGTGTTTTTAAGTGATCCGGGTCGGGTTGACCCGTGACCCGACCCTACGACCCAAGATCCTAACCCTTCATAGCACCACGTGTCATCATTTGTGTGAAACTCCTGTCACTATCAGATCCGTACAACATGAACATCTATAAATACCTCCTCTCAACACATATTTGGGAAGACAATCTCTAGTCCCAACTCTCTTGAGCTAACATCGTATCCACTGATACCTTAACAATAGACTCGAAGTACATTCCCAATGTACAAATTAATTTGGGCTACTCAGCCTCGTAGGCATACGACCCAACGAACCAACGACCCTACACAAATGACCCAACGAACCAACGACCCCACAATACGACCAAAAGGGTACAAACCCATTAGCAGAACTTAAACTTTTGAACTACGTTATGACTTGATCCTCCAAGGAGGTACGTAAGCAGCTTGAACTAGAATCCAAGTGCAGTCTTAAATTTGTCATCACCACCTTCGTGTGCCATACGAAGCAGCCCAGACTGAGGCAGATCGATCCCCCAAAATCGAGCTAAATCAGTTGGCGCCGTTTGTGGGAACCCTACTTAGAGTTGCTGAGAAGAGATATCAGAAGAACGGATAAGGCTAATCAAAGAGAGAATCAAGTTCAATATGAGGAGTCGACAAAATATGAAGGTACGATCCACCAACTCATCTAACATCTTTTGAATTCGCCACAAGATAAAGAGCTCAAATTCCCAAAAAACCTAAAGGCCTAAAGGTACGAGGTAACGAGCCCAAGAGCTCAAAAGCTCAAAGGCCTAAAGCTACGAGGTAATGAGGCAACGAGCCCAAGAGCTCAAATGCCCAAAAAACCTAAAGGCCTAAAGGTACGAGGGAACGAGGCAACAAGCCCAAGAGCTCAAAATCCACGAGACAAGAAGCTCAAAAGCCTAAAGGCCTAAAGGTACGAGGTAACGAGGCAACGAGCCCAAGAGCTCAAATGTCCAAAAACCCAAAAGCCTAAAGGCCTAAAGCTAAAGGTAACGAGGCAACGAGCCCAAGAGCTCAAATGCCCAAAAGACTAAAGGCCTAAAGGTACGAGGTAACGAGGCAACGAGCCCAAGAGCTCAAATGCCCAAAAAACCTAAAGGCCTAGAGGTACGAGGTAACAAGGCAACGAGCCCAAAAGCTCAAATGCCCAAAAGCCTAAAGGCCTAAAGGTACGAGGTAACTAGGCAACGAGCCCAAGAGCTCAAATGCCCAAAAAACCTAAAGGCCTAAAGGTACGAGGTAACGAGCCCAAGAGCTCAAATGCCCAAAAAACCTAAAGGCCTAAAGCTACGAAGTAACGAGGCAACGAGCCCAAGAGCCCAACAACTCAAAAACTCAAAAGCCTAAAACTACGAGGCAACGAGCCCAAGAGCTCAAAAGCTCAAAAGCCTAAAGCTATGAAGTAACGAGGCAACGAGCTTAAAAGCCAAAGATAAGAAGCTACGAGCTGAAAAGCTCAAAAGCCTAAAGTTACGAGACAAGAGCCCAAAAGCTCAAAAGTCTAAAGTTACGAAGCAAGAGTCCAAGAGCTCAAAACCCCAAAAGCTTAAAGCTACGAGGCAACGAGGCAAAAGAGCTCAAAAGCTACGAGGCAACGAGCCTAATAGCTCAAAAGCTACGAGACAACGAGCCTAAGAGCTCAAAAGCCACAAGATAAGAAGCCACAAGCTCAAAAGCTACAAAGCTACAAGCTAAGAAGCTACAAGCTCAAATGCTATGAGCAAATAATCTACACTTCCATCCTATGGAGTGCGCTAGGTCTAATTAGACCCTAAGTTGTGATATGAGAAATCATATCGCATCTTTCTCTATAGTTCAATGCAAGTTTCCTCTATAAATTGGAACACCTTCTAATACGATCCAACAAATATGATCTACGATACAAAGACCTACAAAAAATGTTTAAAATGTTTAAAATGATCGTTCCAATTGAAGAGTCCAGGTTTACTTAGACTTTTACTTCCTCAGTAATAAATTTAGAGCTATAAATGTCTCCTCTTTAATATTAACAAAGTGGGGGACTTAATGATATATATAAAAATTGGCTCGAGGCTCGTAGCCTCGTTGCCTCGTATCTGCTAACGGTCAGCTAAATTACCACTGTTATACGAGGTTTGGGCATCATAGAAGCATTTACACGAAAGGTCCTTAATGGCACCATAATTGCATAACACTATAAGATCCGCGTGTTTTTAAGTGATCCGGGTCAGGTTGACCCGTGACCCGACCCTACGACCCAAGATCCTAACCCTTCATAGCACCATGTGTCATCATTTATGTGAAACTCCTGTCACTATCAGATCCGTACAACATGAACATCTATAAATACCTCCTCTCAACACATATTTGGGGAGACAATCTCTAGTCCCAACTCTCTTGAGCTAACATCGTATCCACTGATACCTTAACAATAGACTCGAAGTACGTTCCCAATGTACAAACTAATTTGGGCTACTCAGCCTCGTAGGCATACGATCCAACGAACCAACGACCCTACACAAACGACCCAACGGACCAACGACCCCACAATACGACCAAAAGGGTACAAACCCATTAGTAGAACTTAAACTTTTGAATTACGTTATGACTTGATTCTCCAAGGAGGTACGTAGGCAGCTTGGACTAGAATCCAAGTGCAGTCATAAATTTGTCATCACCACCTTCGTGTGCCATACGAAGCAGCCCAGACTGAGGCAGATCGATCCCCCAAAATCGAGCTAAATCACAAAGCATTTTTGCCCATCAACCGAAAAAATGCCTGACTATACCCAAACAATGGAAGTAAACAACAGCACAAAATAACAGAAAACCCAATGCAGCATCAACAAGGAAACCAGAAAAAGGTGCAAATAGAAACACACAATGTCCAATTGGACTTCACAAATGGATATTGCTTTTACAAATGTGTACTCGATAAACATCTCCACTGTCCCACACGAGGACCTCGGTCTAAAAGCATTAGCAAGCCTGCATTGTTGTCTGACTACCCGAACATGTACCTAAGCCAATAAGAAATACGTTTGTGAGCATAGGTTAGAATCTTTGGCAGAACAACAGAAGACCGTCAACTAATTTTTCTGAAGCACTAAAGTGATTGAATATTCTCTACCCCACCCCAGGTTTAATCCTCCTTTTCATCTTCTTTCTTCTTGCTACTCAGAAAACATGTGAGGCTCAGATGTGGATAATCATCCATAATCTCAAATTAGGATTTCGTTTCTTGGCTTACCAACTAGTTATTATTAGGAGTTATTAATTTGGTTGGGTAGTATTAAAAGTTCTTTTTCCAAAGGCGAACTTCTTGATATCCAGACTTTTTTACATTGTTACCCCTTCAACATTAACAGGACCAGCAGCCACATTCATTATACGAAGCAAATTAAGCAGCTAATTAAGTGGTAGTAAATGGGCATGAGGAGAATCTACATAGTGAACACAGCAGCAAGTAGGTATAAACGGAATGATGACTACAACAAACAAGAAATCTGATAAACGGAATGACGACTACACCAAACAAGAAATCTGATAAACGGGAATGACGACTATAACAAACAAGAAATCTGATAAACAGAACAATAGAAATGCATAGAAACACAGAACTACTGACAAAAACAAGAAATCTGATAAACAGGAATTACGACTACAAGAAACAAGAAATCTGATAAACGGAACTATAGAAACGCATGGAAACACAGAACTACTGACAACTAATAGCCTTCATCGTCACTGTCGGTGCTCTGGTATCCCATCCTTCGCCGTATTCCCGCATCCCTCATCCGAGCCCCACTCGTCCTCCTCATCTTTCTTCCGCTTCAGTTTGTTATCCTTCCTCTTTCGAATCCAGGTTTTCTTGCCTTTCTTCTCAAGTTTCCACAGTGTTTTGATCTGGTTCACTTCTGCTGCATGACATGCCTTTATGTGTATTGAGATTAACAGCTTACTATTATTAGCAAGTCGGTTAGTTAAAGGTAAGTATAATTAATTAGTTAGATAAAAGGGTAATTAGCTTAGTTAGCCACCTGTCACGGACTTAGCCTCACTACTAACGTCTCATGCGGCACTTAGCTTCGACCCGCCTCTTGCGTGACTCGTGCTAAGTCAACCTCGTCCACTCATGCTCGTGTGCTAAGGGAATTTGGCAAAGATCACAAGAAAGCTTTTTAAAGGAAATACTCTTTATTGCTCTCAACTTATTGGATACAACTTTCTTGGATGGTTACAAATGAATTCCTACCACCTATTTGTAGTGATCCACCTCCTCAATGGACGGTTGAGATCAACTTGATCCTACGTCTAATATTGAGTATCTAGATAATTCTACTAGATATTTTACAAGGAACATTCTAGGCAATTCTACATATACAAGTCTCTACCATATTCTAGAGAAATCCAACAATTCTCTACACATCTAGAACTACTCTAGATTATTCTATCCACAACTATATATACAAGGTTGTGTGGCTCTATGGACTTTTGGAGCCTCATTTAGTGGGAGGAGTTCTTGAAAACTCCCGGGGCATGACATTCTCCCCCACCCAATTCGACAATGCCCTCGTCGTCGTGCAATGTTGTCCCACGGCTTGCCCGACCGTCCATCCGCATCATGCTTGTTGGACACTCTTGTCTCGCCTAAGGGTTTGATCTTGCTGGGTTTTCTGCTTATCTTCGTCGGCATAATCTTTCCTCTGTCCCACGGTTGCCTCCGAAGTTGCCTTGACTCGTGTCAATTCTTCTCGCAAGAATCCACGGTTGGTGTCTTCGTACTCGACCTCGGCCCATCCTTTGCATCCTCGACCAATTGGATGAGCGACAAATACATGGGCTTCGCCTTAACCCCTTGGTTGCTCCCGATTGTAGGCACTATGCACGACGAACCCTTGTCCAAAATCCATATACAATCGAAAATAGGCATTGGAATAGCGCATACCTTGCGTAGAAAATCCAAGCCTAACACGACCTTGTAGTCGTCCAACTCGGCCACCGAGAAGTCCGCTCATCCCTTCCACGGCCCGATACTCGTCTCTACGTCGTGAATTTTTCCTCCAAGGCGTATGGCGTCAGAATTCACCGTCTTGACCCATCCCTCGCCTTGTGTGACCTTGAGGCCCAACCTCTTCGCCTCCTCCGTGGTCACGAAGTTGTGCGTAGCTCCCGTGTCCACCATCGCCTTGGTAGACCGCCCATTGATGCGCGCCTCCACGTACGTCAGCCTCTTGCTTGATGCGGTTGGCGTCGGCTCCTCTTTGACGGCATTTAGAAGTTGCACCGCCCTAAACGCCTTGGCCCTTCCTCTGAGCCTTCATCGGGTTCTTCCACATACTTACATTGCGCTGCCTCCTGACCCTCCATGATCGCATGCAACGTCCTGAGCTTCGGGCAATCTTTGTAAGAATGTGGCCCCTTGCAAACGTAGCATCCTTGCTTTGTGTTACCCGTCCGTAACAACACGGAATCGAACAAATAATATAGTGAAAGTAAGATCGTCTCCACAGGGAAGGTTATCAAGTACCAAACAAAGTTTATCTTATTATTTAGACTATCGATTATCAAAGATTTGAGATTTTAATTAATTAAAAGCAGAAATTTATAAAAACAGAATTAATTATAAATAATAAACACAAATATAATTAAAACGAACAATCAATTAACGAAAAGCCTAGGGATTAAGATTTCATCAAGGTATTTCTATGGATTATTGATTTTCAATGGATTATCATTCTTGTTTAAATTAAAGACCCAATTTCCTTAATTACACGAATACTCTCCCGAGATCTTCATGAGTACCCACCTAAATTAATTAACGTCACTCCCATGATCAAAAACTAATTTAGATGAATCCATTAAGTTCTATGAATATTGTTTAACTAGTCTCATGCAAAATTACCAATATCCCTATTAAGCAATTTACACATGTCTATTAAATCTGAACCAATAAACTAATTCACCTCCCGGTACTTCTTAATTTATCTTAAATCATGCAATTGGTGATCAATCAATTACAATCATTAAACACTCATTAATAGATAAACCAAACAAGAAATCACATCCATCAATCATCAATAATCCAAATTTATACACAAGACTACATATTAACCCCTAGAAAATAATTTAGCTATACATAATTAAAGAAAAACAAGAAATAAATTGCATAAACATAAAGTTACTCATGTTCAACAATGGAGGATTGGAAGAATACAACTTGAGAAGATGAAGCTTTTCTCCAAGAACTCTTCTCCAAGAACTCTTCAAGATCTCCTTTCTCTCTCTAGAAGTCTTCTTTTCTCTCCAAGATCTACTTTTTTTTTGTAAGAATGAATTATCATCTTCCACCTCACTCTAGCCTATAAAATGTTTTTTGCCACTTTCTTTAACTAAAAAGGAGTCTTAGATACATAAATTATGTCCATCTAAGTCATAAAATTGGCCCACAAAAATATAAAAATCCGCAGCTGCACAGCTGTGCAGAATATCTGCACAGTTGTGCAGTTGCCTGTGCAGAAATTTTTCTCTTCATTTTTCTTCAACGAAACATTCTCGTTTGGCCTTTCTAATGCATTTCTTCACATCCTCTTGGATAGCCTTCATTATTCTTGTAATAAATACTCCTTCAACTCATCAAAATCATCGCTTTTATGCCTACAAAAGCATTGAAACGACTTAGAAATCAAAATACACAAATTAGGCTAAAAATAAAGGAAAAGACTAACAACAAGGCATAAAATAAAGATAAATGTGAGGTAAATCATATTGAAAATATGTAAAATATGAGACCTAACACTTTGGCACGAAGGATTGCTTCTTCGCGTTATAATCCTTTCGCACCGACGAGCTCCCCGAACTCGCCCCTTTGTGATGTGCCTTGTGGGTTTGGTCATCTTCGTGATGCTTGCCTCCCCCACCATTGTCCGTGCCATCCCTCTCGCGTCCCTTATGATGGTGTTGAAACTCGCTTAGGGACTCGGCAGCGGCAATTGCCTCATCTACCGTGCGGACGCCCCGTCGATGCAACTCTTGCTTTGCCCAATTTTGTAGTCCGTCCACAAAGTAGAAGAGTAAGTCATCATCGCTCATATTGGGAATTTGAAGCATAAGTGTTGTGAATTTCTCGACATAGTCTCTAATGGGAATTTTTTTAATTTTGGAAAGGCTGTGGCTTTTTATTATAAAACGTTTGCAGATGAAAATCCGAAATCTTGAGGGTTGGAGATTGAGAAAAAGTCGAGTTCTTCGATAGCTTGTCCAGAGGAGTAATTTCTCATGTCCTTTTTATTTCGCTTTTTCCTTGCGTCGGGCAGAACTTGACACAATTTTATTTTTTGTTCTTTAAAATTGTTGTATTCGCTTTGACAAAGTATTAATATTGACTCATCCAATCTGCTGCTATTCTCAAGAGTTAGGCTTCTCAAGCAAGTTATTTAGTCTTGAAATGGTTAAAATCTAGCTTGAACATAGTAGCTGGTGAGATAATGAAGATTGAGATTTTAAATCAGTACGGCTGCATTAGTTTGCAATAGGTTTTGTTTCAATTAGTAGAAGGAATTGAAAATGGAGACACTGCACTATTGAAGTTTGAAACAACTCTGAGATTCAGAAGGTCCTTTGGGAAACATGCTCCAAGAGAGGGGATAAAAATGAGAAAAAAAGACCGAGTTATGTGCACACTTAATTTGGTTATTAATGAGGCCAAATCCGGGCTGGTTTTATCGGGTTGAAAAAAAATAAAGCTTCATTAGCTTAAAAACTCGAGCTGAGTAGAATTTACAACTCAAATCAGTCTAAAGGCAATGAACGACAAAATATTAATAATAATACGATCAAGATTTTATCATAGAATCTTCATTTTTTCCTTTAATCTCATTGCCTGAATCTTGATAAAAGCTCCCTCAGGCAATTTATGCTTTGTGTTGATCTATTTTACAGGAGAGGTAGTAGTCCCCGGGCCTATTAAGCAGAAGAACATGGCAGCAGGGAAAAAAATCGTGGTGCTAGGCGACATAGGAAATGCTGTTACAGTTCGTTGGGTTGAAGGCGGCTTCCTCAGGTTTTTTGACCTGTTACATGTTCTGTAAGAAATATCTCAATTAAATTTTAAAGTTGTTAAAAAAAGAGCTATAATTATTTTTTTGTTAATAGTGTTCGATTATGCAATTTTTGGTATTTTAGCTCAGTTGTTTGCTATGCACAATCCACAGCAACTAAAAACTGTAAGGTTCGATCGGATAGAGGACAATGAAAGAATCCAGATATGTTGAACTTTGGCGCAGCAGATTAGTATAAGTTTTCCCTTCCAAAATGTTGTTTCAATTTTGAGATAGTTGACTTAATGTTGCAGATGGTGCTTAATGGTGAGGTACGGTGCGCCGAACAGGGAAGTCCCAAAATGTTGTTTCAATTCAGATATTGTTTTTGATTTTGGTTTAGTGGCTCATTCCCAAGCTGGAAAGAAGGGCAGGGTTTAAATGTGGGTGGATAAGGAATCTGACAAACATCGCAAACCATCTTTCTCCCTTTTTTCATCTCTACAGTCTCTCCAGAAGAGGAGGAAAGTCTGGAGAGACAGGAAATACAATTTCCTTGGGTGGAGCGTTGGATAATGTTAAAAAACGAAGATAAACATATTATTGAAGAAAAATCACAAAAGATATTACAAGATTTAGAAGAAGGAATAATGGAGAATTCCCCAACGGGTAAACTAGAGAGAGAAAAGAGAGATGGTAAGCTGTGCTGTTCTACATAATAGAGCTGAAGACAATATATATAATATTTGCACTTCAGCCCCTGCACCAACGGTCATATTCGATTTGACCCCACACCAAAGAACATGGGCTGAACGATTTGGGCCAATCTTCAACTGAGCCGGGCCTCTAACAATATACAAGCTTGGGCTTGTATATATTCCAACACCCCCCCTCAAGCTCATTGGGAGTGCACACGCAAACGTGAACCAAAAAACGGACTATGAGATTGAAACTTGAACTTGAAGCATCAGATTGAATCATAAACTTTGAAATGATGATCCAGCATATTGAATATTAAACTTGAAATGAAACCATCAGATTGAACTTGAAGTTTCAAGGATAGACAATCACATTGAAAACTTCAACGATGGACCTGCAGAAGACAAGGTCACAGAATTAGATAGGAATAACCCAAGAAACATGCAGAGTGCTCACTGAACACAGTGAGCATATGATATTCAAGAACAGATAATAATTCAACAGGTTATCCAAAAATACAGAGTGTTACCAAACATATGATAAAATACTCCAAGCATAGACAAATCACTGACAACAGTGAGGAATGACAAAAATATATGTAATCGATCGCAATATCCAAAAAATGAACAGTATAGAAAACTGAACCTAGGGATAAAATAACAAGATCGAAAACAAGAAACAATGGCTACATGTCTGCATTTGAATCGGTATAAACCGAACCCACGAAACAGAAATAAAGCCATAAACAAGCAAATAAGGTCGCATATCTCGCATTTGAATCAGACAAACACTGAACCCACGAAATAAAAAACATGACCAAATAAGCATAACAAGGATCCAAAACAAGAGTACTCATAAAAGTACTTACCAAAATCAGCTACACAAGCAACTGACAAAGTGACACATGTCACATCAATCTGACCAAATATGGACAGCACAACAAGAGAAATCCCACCGAATACAAATCGAAACATAGAACCATACAACGAATCGACACGGATAGAATCCACAAAAATAAATCCACCATCTACCGCATATAAACCGAAGGATAAAACAGATAATAAGCAACCGCAAAATGTAACAACCATGTCGCATCAAATCTGAACCAAATGTGGTCACAAAAATCATCGATACTCACAGAGTATAAACCCAAATATGGAAAAATCAATTCCATATAACGTGGTAGTAAATCAAGAAAGTCACAAACATGCCGACACATATATCGAACCAAAGAGAAGCATAAATCAATATGCAAATCAGATATGCTTACAAAAAAACCAATATAACACTTGATACATTGAGCACAGAATGAGATAACACAACACGTGTAATACATTAACACATAAACGAGTACTTAACATCATATCACAACCATATAATATCAGAATCAGGAAAATATTCATAAGGAACTGAATAAGCACTCTAGAATTTCCTAAGGAACTGAATAAGCACTCTAGAAAAGATAGAATAGAGCATAACATACGAGATACACATGATATTCCCCCCCGACGCAAAGAATGCAGCAGCAGCAGATAAGGAGAAAAAAAACTATGAATTGTCATTGCTTGAGTATAATACGAAAAATGTAACTTGAAGCAATTCAAGGATCAGACCAGGAACATAACTCGAATACAGGATATAATTAAAAAACAAAGTAGCTAAATCATAACATACACCAACAAGCCAAAACATTCGAACCAAACATGTCATTAAAGTATCACGAATGATATCAATCTAACCAACACGTCGAGGCACAACTTCGAATAAGGAAAAGTAAATAGCCAAGAGTATTAGCCACTTTACAACCGTATTTTTTTTTAATGACAAAAAACACATAATAAACAATCCCACATAATGAGACAGAAAAGCGAGCAGGTCAGAGACATACCGTAAAGAACATAACATCGTACTATTGTCAAGTAACATCACAAACATGATAATATTCAGAAATTCAGTAAGAAATTTAAACAACAATCCAAGAATGCGGGCGAAGCGGAAGCAACTGAACCAACATACAAATCGGCACACAGACTGATACATAAACTCGCAAATAACATACCAGAATACAAATCGATACACAGATCGATAAAATGAAAAGAGGATAAGCCAATTTACCACCGTATTTTATTTTATTTTTGTCAACAAAAAACACGGAAAAAAATAGATATACAGACAATTCAGATCCGAAAATAGAGCGGAAGAGTGAACTACAAAAGATTAATTTCCAGTAACAGGTCCCGGAAAACTTGAGATTCCAGTGATAACTTGAAAAAGGAAATAAGAATGTTACCCCGGAAGGATACAAGATAACTGATAAAAGGAGGAACGATGTCTCAAGACTTTAAAGAGTGCCAAATTCGCAGGTGAACGCCAAATATCCTAACCGCTGGACGACAAGCATAAAACGATATGCATATAGAAAATGCTAAAACACATTTCATGCCAACATAACATCAGTTGAAGCTAACCATAATACGATAAAGAGCAGTCAACAAAATCATATCAGCATGCACTACACATAAGCAAGACAAAAAGCAGATTGAGAAAAGTCTACAATCAACCCTAAAGAGATGAACCTGACCACACAAATAAGCTCATGTAATGCAAGTAGATGCTCAAATCGGGCAGATTTTAACAGATTTATCCACCGGAAAGAACGCCTAAACCATAGAACTCACTTAAGAACTGAATAAGAACATACGAATCAAGACAAATCAATCAAAACAGTTTGTATAGCCAGATAAACAGCCATTGGGCATATACAAACAAACAAGCAGAATACCAAAGAATCGCAAGGATCAAGGGTAAAAGCGATATTACCACTGTATTTTTTGTTTCCAAAAAAAAATACAGAAAAAATGCACATGACTGAAAAACAGAATTACACCAAAAACAGAGGCTGCTGTTCGAACTGAATAACTCGAGCTAGGCAACATAAAATGAAAATCTGACTGGACAGAATGAACCACAATGTGTCGTGAACCTTCTGTCCAAATTTCAGCCAAATCCGACAAGAAATGACCCCTCAAACGACAGTTCCAACTCTGCTGCGCGCCCAGAAAAAAACGCTGCTGTGTACCAGCGGCCTTTTTCCTTTCTTTTTCTTTAAACCCTTTTTTCTCTCCACATAAAAGTTCACCACGCATTAACTAATAAATCGACTTCAATGCTCATAAAATAGCAGATTATTACAAGAACCCGTCACAAAGAAACGAGTGCGTCAAGACTCCAAACGACCGAATTCCAAGAAGTTATATGTCTATCAGGCATTTCACCAAACAGGTAATGACCACATTTCAAACCCTAAAAGGCCATCTCTCTTTGAAGGCTGAAACATAGGCATCTTGAAACAACAAACCCAACCTTTTGCTAGCTGAAAACAGCACCCCAATAACTATAATGATAAAAGAAGAAGAAGACTTGCTCTTCACAGGCTTTCAGGAGAAATAATTACATCTACAAATACTACACATGTGTGGTGTGTGAAAAAATAGGAAAGAATGAGAACTGCCTCTCAAAGTATAATCTGGCTTTCATTGACATTAACAAGCAACAATGCACCTTTCAAAGGCCACGTTTTTTTTTTGTTTTTTTTTGGGTCAAAAGACTCATCACAATCATCACACACAACACATATCATAGAGCATTCATAAGCAGCAACACTATTCCCAAAAAACCCAATTCTTTCTTCCTCACACGATTCTTCAAGCCTTAAAAAAGGAGATGAATCATGTAATGGATGGACAAGAACACGATATATAGGTATAGACTAGATGTAGATCCAGCAAACAAAAAGATTCAATTTTGAGGGAGCAAAATGTAATAGAAAATGAAGAAAATAATTCAGAGAAAGGGCATCTCTAGCAAGCAGCAAGAACAGAGTAAAGACTCGACGAGGCAAATCTTACGAAGAATCAGAGGCGCCAAGAAAAACGCCGGGAAACCCAAAAGCACAGCCGGAAAAATAAAAAAAAATGCCGTTCACTTCAAGAAAACGAAAAATCGAAAAAGAAAGAGGTCCATAGACCGGTAAAAGAGCCTAATGCTCTGATACCATGTTAAAAAACGAAGATAAACATATTATTGAAGAAAAATCACAAAAGATATTACAAGATTTAGAAGAATGAATAATGGAGAATTCTCCAACGGGTAAACTAGAGAGAGAAAAGAGAGATGGTAAGCTGTGCTGTTCTACATAATAGAGCTGAAGACAATATATATATAATATTTGCACTTCAGCCCCTGCACCAACGGTCATATTCGATTTGACCCCACACCAAAGAACATGGGCTGAACGATTTGGGCCAATCTTCAACTGAGCCGGGCCTCTAACAATATACAAGCTTGGGCTTGTATATATTCCAACAGATAACAAAGTGATTACTCTGACCAACTGTGTGCGCAATGATCATAATTCATAATCTTTAATTTGGTATTTACATGCATCTTTTTAGTTTATATATATATATATATTAGTTGAAGTAAAGCAGCAATTCTAGATTGCTCTTAGTAACCCATCCAAGTAATAAGATAGAATATTGCTCTTTCACAATATTCGCCTGATTAGTGATGTAGACATAGCCCAAAGATTTACCCTAACCCTACTCCATAAATAATCATTACCACCGGGAGGTGTAGCCGGAAAAACGCAACTCCCTGAACGCGTCGCGAATGCAGTTCCCCACCGCCTATATAATTTATAGCATCTATATATATATACACGTATATACAGTGAAAAATAATAAAACATTTTTTCCAGACTATTTAATGTCCTTTTTCTATTGCTTGCAATTTCAATGGTTTATACCAAATTTAGAATTGATAGATCAAAGAATATTCCTGAGCATGGGCTTGACATATATATATTACATTTAGTTGGGCTAATTGGGGTTGCAAAAAAAAAAAAAAAAAAACCTTCCCCCACATGGATTTCACAAATATAGGCCTTATGTCTACACTTTGCGACCAATCTCAATCTTGGGCTGTGTCTCAACATGGGCTTCTAAATTAACGTCCCTAAAATTGGGCCAATGAAATAAACACCCACCCTGTCTGATCCGGGTAGCACCCACCGCGCTTTAGCACGGTGTATTGTTCCAATAGTATATTACTCTTATACGTCATCCAATACGATGTACCAATATTTTGTAATAAAAGATCAAGCTGAATACTTGATGACCTCCACATCCATCATCTCTCTTTTTATACAACCTGAAGGATTGGCGTAGTAGCTTGTCCACAGGGACGGATTCAAGAATGAATGCTTAGGGGGCCGAGTTACCGGTTATTTTTTTTCTTTTTACAATAGTTATATCATATATGTATAATCTTAAACTTGTTTAATTTTACTAGATAAGTAAAATTACAACTATTACGTGTAAGAAAAAATAAAATTAACTTAAGTAATTTCAAAATGTATAAGTCATTTTTAAAAAGTTTATTGAAGTTGTAAACCACGATATGTTATGTCACAAAATTCATTTATAATAGAGTTCATGTTTTATTTTGTTTCTCAATTTATTTTTCACTAATTTCATGGCTGAAAAGGACTTTTCAGTCGTTACAGTGGTAACAGGAAGAGTCAATATCAATTAAATTAAACAGTCAATTAGAGGGTACACCACATTCTTTCTTGTCATATTTGATTGTTTACATAACTCAACAGTTGTAATGAGCACATCGAGCTCATAATGTCGTGATTAAAAGCTAATTAGTATTAGTCAATTAGTTCTTGAGAACTTAAAAGCTACTAGATGGTTTAACTGAAAATATGACATGATTTACTCAAAATTCATACATTTACTATATAATTTAAATTAACTCTTCAAAACAAATACAAAGTAATAATTATTAACTCTAATAATATCACTGTATGCATACCTTATGGTGAAAAAACTCTAAATAATAGAGTGATGTTCGATTTTTTCTCATATGTAGATTTGTTAATGTTTTGTATATTTTTCCTTAATAACAATTATTTATAGGTTTTGGGACAAGTGATTATTAATCCCAGTCTTAATAAATTTAGAAGAAAAATTAGAGTTGTTTAACAATTCAACCTTTTTTTTAATTGTCTTGTTAACTAAAAATAATAACTTTAAATAAAAGGATATAATCCCAAAAGCAAAGAAGGGGCAAAAAAAAAGAACACTACAATTTTACTAATGGCAGACGCATCTTAATTAACAATAAACAGGTGAAAAATATTTATTTTTGTTTCACCTTTATTTTGAACAAAAGTAAATAACAATGAAGGCACGGGGGCTCGAACCCCTAGCCCTCAAACTTACAAAACAGGCGCAATACCAACTGCGCCACCACTCACACTATTAAAGGTTGTATGCAACTTTCTTATACTATTATTTGGAGGGGCCAAAAGAAATAATACATATATAACCTAAACAAAAATTTTAAAATCTCGGGGGCCGGGGTCCCAGGCTCCCCGTAAATCCGTCCCTGCTTGTCCACCACTAAGCTCCTGAGCAGAGAGCAGGTTCGATTCTCTCGGTGACAAATCCTCTCATACCAACAGCAAACTCAGTACCACAAAACAGGATTAGTCTCATACTTAATATGGGTGGGGAAAACATGTGGAAACCAAAAAAAAAAATCTCTCTTTTTATACGGGAAAATTGCATATAACCCCCTGTATTATCACATTTTGTCTGAAAACCCCCTTATGTTATTTTTTTTACACGAAATCCCTTTGTGTTAGTCTAAACCCTACACGAAACCCCCAATCTTACTTCAAATAGACTGTGCGTGTATGCCACTTTTAGCAGATTTAACAGGAATTGGGGGTTTCGCGTAGGATTTAGTCTAACACGAGGAGGTTTTCTGTAAAAAAATTAACACAAGAGGGTTTTCAGCAAAAAATTGATATTACCCAATTTTCCCCTTTTTATACACGCATCCCCAATTTCTCTCTCATCTTTTCTCTCTCTAAATTGGGAGCTTTGCTTAAAAGAGACCTCAGCGTTAATGTTTTTCAGAGGGAAATTTTTCTGTTCGGTTTGTATAAATTGATGGGCGTCTTTTCAAATTCTTGACATATTTACGTTCT
Organism: Buddleja alternifolia; assembly: GCA_019426215.1. Classification (NCBI taxonomy): domain Eukaryota; kingdom Viridiplantae; phylum Streptophyta; class Magnoliopsida; order Lamiales; family Scrophulariaceae; genus Buddleja; species Buddleja alternifolia. The sequence continues at coordinate 39,429,826 of CM033398.1, forward strand.
CTGCTACACAGCTCTTCTTTAACGGAGGTAACAATTTAATCCACAAAATAATGACGACCAGAATCTTCACAATTTATTCGATCTGAATCGTCTGTCTTTTGGTGTTCAATTGTTGAAATGCAATATTCATTTGAGCTAGTTCGGCTAGTCGTTCTGTGTAACTAATATATATATGCATGGGAATGTAGATTGTTGATTTAGCTTATCAAGGCATTTATTTCGTTAATGTTGTGAGTGAGAATTAGTGGTGATTGTTGAAGAACTAACTTTGATTAGTTTCATGATTTTGGATCGATTTCTCAATTCATCTCATGATTTTTTAACTGTATGTCTAAGATTTCTTTATGCAATGATATCTGAGAATTCCTAAACCCTCCACCAATACTGGTTTTAGAAAGATATATTTTTTTTTTTAATATAATTAAGGTTTTAGAGAGTTACATGCCAGATATTTGGAGTTTTCTATTTGCTTAATAAATCATAAGCGGTTTTGCTGTTAGAATTTTTAACATATATATGGTAAACTAGCTTAATTCTCCTTTTGTTTGTGTTCTGTGTTTAAGGTTCCGGGAATGAACGAGGTCAAGAAGACCGAAAGTCACATAACATCAGCTGTCGCTCTTGTGGAGGGGGGGAATTCAGGAGGCCTGTGACGATGCTTTTAGCGTATGCCTCGAGTCCTTTTGTGACAGTGATCCTTCCACGGTGAATGCCATATAAAATGTGTCATTTGCATGCTAATAATTTTCAGAACATTTTGTGCTATCCTATCCTTTTCTATTAGTAAAATCTTTTGAATAATGCCTTGTAGGTGACAAGCTGCAAGCATAGGTTTCACCTGCAATGCGTTCTTGAATGGTAAGCACCTTTGTGTTGGTGTCTTTTCCTCAGTTATATGCCTATCAGTGGCTTATGTTGTACTTACCTTCCGAGTTAAGCTCACACATTATTTCCAATTGTGCTGCCTCAGTTATCCCATCCCCCCAACCAACCAACCCAAAAAAAAAAAAAATGGAAAAAGAAGTAGAAGAAAAGAAAAACAAGGAAAGAGGAAGGTGAAATTTTTCCTTGAAAGCTGTAATTTGGTTTTGGAATTATGAGTTGTTTGAGACTCTTGCTATCGGCATTATACAGCAAGTGATACTTGAGAAGCACTATTATAAAAACTGTCGTGGTTCGATATGACAATTAGGAAGACTAAAACTGCTTCATACTGAAGCCAGTAATCTGGTTAATACATCTTTTCATGTATAAAAAGGCGCCAAAGAAGTTCCAATTGTCCAATATGTTGGCAATCTATCAGTCTGAAGGATCCATCCAGGTTCATCTTTTCACATAGTTCTATTTTGATTTTTTGTTGATTAATCCTATGTTGCTTGTATTGTGGGGTAACAGAGTTTATGTTATTTTATCAGTCAAGAATTGCTCGAGGCAGTAGAACGTGAGAGAGGTTTTAGGATTACTCCGTCAAGGAATGCGACAATATTTCATCATTCCACTCTTGGGGATTTTGAATTGCAACATGTCAGTGCAATATGTATTGTTTTACAATATTTCAATAATATTTTTACTTTTGCTGGTATTTTATGACTGTCCTTACCACTACAGTTACCATTAGGAATGAATGATCCTGAACTTGAGGAGCTGCTTGGCGGCTGCTGCTGCAATGGGTAGGACCCACGGCCTCGCCAGGAGGGAGGGCACAAGGAGTCGTCCATCTGCTCATGCTCGTCCACAGTTTATGGTGTTCTCAGCTAATCCTAACGCATCTTCTGCTGATCCTATTTTATTGTCCTCAGCTCCCAGTGGGGCGGAAACTGAACCAGCTGTAGTAACTAATCCATCAGTTCCACTTATTTCTGTTTGCAGTGAACGTATGTCATCTTCTGTTCAAAGCAATCAACTTTCAGGTTCATCATCTGGATATTTGGTCATGCCAACTACTTGCCAAGGAATTTCTAATGATAATATCCTCCAGCAAATAACACAGTGAATTCTTCGATTACTGCCATGATAATAGGGATATTCGCAACGAAGCACAATTGAATGGCAATATTTCTGCTTCTTTTGCAGCAAGTTCACTTTCAAGTTAAGTGTTATGAGGTTATTTAAGAAGGTGCATCCTCCTCAGTATCATTTTTTGAAGGTCAGTTTTCAAGTGTACTTTTTGTCATGTTGATTCATGATTGGCTAAGACATCGGTGCATTCCCAGTTACTTGATATGACAATCAATTAGTTGCTTCTTTCCTGTATAACTTCTTGATTTGACATTCTGGTTGTATGCCAAATGACATGACAAGGATGAGAAACATTAGTACCTCGAGTAACGCTAGAGAGATCGGAAGAATTATAACTCTTCTTTCACCCAATGAACGAAGGGCGAAGAAACACGATTTTTGATGGAAAAACTTGTTTTCCTATTTATCTTTTGTCTACCTGTAAATTTTTCTATAAGCAAAATTACACTACTTAATCGACGGTTCTCGTTAATTACTGATGATTCACCGAACATACCAAAATTTAGCGATTAATGCATGGCTCTATATCCTCATGTTCTAAGCTATATATATATATTATTTATTTTTCTGTGCTGCTGGTTATTTAATTTCTAGAATTATATATTGTTGGCTTTTGATGTATAGTTAAATTGACACATGGTGCAACCATGTAATTCACGTTTTAGGATAGCTTTGTAATTTGTCCAAGTATAGATGATTTAGTCCAGATGTCCACCTCCCATAACATGGATTCTTATTGTAGACGTCAGATTCATAACCAATCATGGGATAGAAATATTGAAGCTATAAAACTTTCTACTCTCAAAATTACAAACTATATTATACATACATACATATATATATAATTCCAACTCTCAATAATCAACATTACAAAATTTATGCAAGCACTGCTTTGAGCTGGGGGTGTTCATGATTTTTCGAAATCGTACTGAGTCGTACCGAAATTGTGGTTTTTTATATAAAAATGTAGATTTTGGTATGAGCCATGAGCCAAGACTATACCAATTATTTTGGTTTTAAGAATTCTATACCGGTAAAAAATCGTACCGAAGCATATATTATATATAAGAATTAATTATATTATTCATATTATATGCAAGTGGTTCTGCAAAAGAAACGTCAAGAATGTATAGAGAAGAATACGCTAGGAATTAAATTTTTTACATAACTTATGTGGGATGTGGAGTAATAAAATTATGAATTTAGAAATTAGTTAATTGAATTTATTACTTAACTTTCTTTAGTTGATTCGTATTGAATTTACATTTGTAAGTAATCCTACTTAATTAACAGTGATGTGGGTCGATATTATCCATTGGGCCAAGCTGATAAACCCAAAGAATATTTCATATTCTTCCTATTTTATTGGTATATTTCGGCCCAAGGGCCTTATATTTTCGGCCTCATTCAATTATTAGGAGTGGAGCCCAAGTCAAAGCCTTACAAGGAAAGGAATCAATTAAGAAGACAATATCCAATCAAAATCCAATCAAATATAAATCAAGCAAAATCAGTCAAACTCTTACCAAATCAGGAAGATTCGACCTTCCTAAAATAGGACCTGACAGGACGCATTTCAGCATGATTTCAGGACACCCAAAGCTTCCAGAAATAGCTCCAGCTACCATAAATAGCGGCAGGAAGGAAATCAGCAGGATTAGCTTACCAAAATTGTATAAAAGTCACCTAGCTTGTATAAATATCCATGATTGATGATTAATAAACGACTCTTACAACTTTTTGCATCTTTACATATTGCTATTCTATTTTTCTTATCATTTATTGCCTCTATACTCAATTTCTCGCATAATAGTATACAAATATTATTGGTGTAAAATCCCACGTACATCAATTGGCGCCATCTGTGGGAAATTGAGCTTCAAAGCGTGAGGTACAATTTTTTTTCGTAATTTTTCATCATTGTTATTTTATTTTTAGCAAGCTTGATGGCAGGTCTCAATACTAAGGATGTGGACGGAACTTTGGATGTTGTGGGAAATAAGGATGCGTTGGTCCTGGTGACTGGAGGCCACAATGCTCCTGAGACTCCAGCCATCCAGGCTAGGCGTTTGATCGGCGAAATGCAGGAGACCCCCATAGCACATGGGGGTGGAATCTCAATTAGTGAAAATGACATTTCTCCATCACCAGGAACGCAAGTTGTAGGGATGAAAAACTCCCTGCAGGTCGCGCCTTCTTATCACTTAACTAAGGCACAATTACAGGAACTAATTGGTGCAGCCGTACAGGCCGCAAAGGAAAACCCGGATCCGCATGGTCCGGGTAGAATGGAAGGAAGTCCGGTACAACAAGTACTTGGAAACGTCAATACTCTTGTCGATCTGGAATTTACTCTAGAAAATGGCTCTGGAAAACATGCTGGTAGGACAGATTTTGTCGAGCAGGTGAATACACGAGGAGAGGGGGAACCCTTCAGGAAATATCCTGCCCAGAAAGGCCGCCAGATGCGGTGCATTGACTTTCGTGAGGAGGGAATCCAGGACAATGGGATCTCACTCAATGCAAGAACGAGGAAAAATATGGAACGAAAAATTGGGGCCCTCGCCCAGGACAGGGAGAAAAAAAGGATCTCAACGAGGAGGTCAACAGCCACGAATTGGTTCGCTCCTCAGGAGGAAATCCAGGAGGATGTGCGAAAACTAAGGAGATGGCAAACCAATGGGATCTCATGACAAAGAGGATGGAGGAAATGGAAAAGAGGATAGCTGGAGGAAAAATACGCACGGATCGGGGAATCCCATTTACTAGCTCCATAATGCAGGAAGAATTGCCACGGGACTTCAAAATTTATTCTATGATGACCTATGATGGTACATCAGATCCCGAGGACCACTTATACACTTTCAAGAACTACGTCTATTACATAGATATTCAGATGCCATCAAATGTCTCATGTTCCTAACAACGCTGACTAAGTCAGCACAATTGTGGTTTAATCAACTACCTCAGGGATCTATCGGGTCTTTCCTGGAATTCAGCATGAAATTTCTCCACCAATTTGCTAGCAGCAAAAGGCATGAGAAAACCCCACTGAGCCTCTTTAACATAAAGCAGAAAGGCGATGAAACTTTGCGCTCTTACTTGAAAAGATTCAACGCTGCCACTCTGGAAGTGCCATCGGCTACTGCCAATCTAAAAATAAGTGCATTCACGCAGGGTTTGCGTGAGGACGATTTGTTCAAATCCTTAACTAAAAAACCAGTTGGAAATTTCAAGGAATTGCTTAGCCGAGCGGAAAAGTATATTAACATATAGTATGCCCAATTGACGAAGAGAGCTGAAATAAAAAAGGAAAGAAAGGAAGGAGAAAACCAGGAAATTCTTAAGCAGGGTGGATCGAGGAGATGACATTCTCAAGGACCCGTTGCCGGAGATCGAGGATCATTTCGACCTCCCTTTCCCGCAACAACTAATGGAGGAGAAAAATCAGGAAGTTTTGAGGGCGAGGAGCTGCCCTTGCTGGTTCGTGGAGCTGATCTAGCTCTGCAGGAAGAAAGTCAGGGAGATTCCAGGGCAAGGAGTCACCCATGCTGGTTTGCATAGCCGACCTTATTCTGCATAAGGAAAATCAAGAAGTTTCGATTGCGAGGAGCTGCCCTTGCTGGTTCGTGGGGCTGATCTAGCTCTGCAGGAGGAAAATCAGGGAGATTTCAGGGCGAGGAGTCGCCCATGCTGGTTTGCATAGCCAATCTTGCTCGGCTGAGCCACAAATTCCAGGAAGAATGTGAGCCAACTTTGCAAGGTAAAAACATGCAACATGAGTTAAGTAATAATATTATTGTCTTTTTTAAAAATATCTCTTGATTTACTTTCTGTGAAATAGTACGACTTGTTTATTAGAATGTGTGTTGTACGCAATACATCTTTTTCATTACGAGCATTACACGCACTATCACACATACTGAAGACAAAGGGGAATTGGTGGTACGAAGTAGACGGTGTTTAGAAAAATTGGAGGGGTAACCTAGGTCCGTCCAGTCAGGGGAAATTCTGCTGCGGATCCATCTGGCCCCACTCCAGAAAATGATATAAGGATGGTCAAAGAAGAAATAAGGTTGGAGATTTCTCAGTCTAAGACTTCTTAATCTACTTCTTAAATTAGGAGAAATAAGGATGGACTGGAGTGATAAGGTAGGGGGACAGCCTCTGGGCTGATCCCCAAGATGGGGTGAGACATTCTAGTCCACTCGTACTCCACGACGATATAAGGGAGCATAATTCAGGAGAAAAGGCAGAAAAAAGAAAGGAAAACCCCCGGTAGCATACTGGCCAGGTGCGAGCTCGGGGATGATATTGTGGTATGGAGTGAAGAATCATTGGGAGTTAAAAGGATGATACGCCTTTAATATGTGCAAACTCTCCATATTCCTTTTTATATGCACGAACATATGCATACTTTTTCAATATGCTACAAACATGTTCCAAATTATCTTGCTACTCAACTAACTGAAATCTATCAGAATTATGTGCTCAATTTGATGCTAAATATCCTCCTCGCATCATATGTCAGTTCATTTTTAATGTATACCCTCACAAGCATTCATCCTAGTTAGCATTAAAATATACATGCAGTTTCAACAAGCACGAATAGATAGAATAGAATCAAACTTAGATCATTCATAGCAATCAAAGACATAAGCATCCCTGAAACATCACGTGACTTGAAGGGCAAATAGCACAAAAACAGCGAAAGAAAGATATTGTCTAAAGGCTATAACCTAGCCTAGCTAAAATAAAATACTTGTTTCTCAAAATAAAAACTACTCCACATTAGCTGGAGCATTTTCTGCAACTTTCTCCGCTGTCCCAGCAAGGTTGTCAGCAGGAGGATCAGCTGGATGTTCAGCAACCTGGCCAGGATTTGGGCTAACTTCCTGCACAGCTACAGGAAGAACTGTCCCCGAAACATTTTTAGCTGGTGGAGTAGGAGGCTTCAACAAAGCGATATCCATCTCGACATCAACATCTAGGAAGGAAATATCACTCCCATCAGGAGGATAACCAGCAGCAGCAAATTGGTTCCTACAGCCTTCAAAACCCTTCTCAAAGTACTCCAAAGTTTTGTCATCCACCAGGCTTTGAAACTCGGAAGAAGCTAGGAAGTTAGCTTTATACATCTCCATGAAGGTTTGTCCCTCCACGGAAATAAGAAAGTTCTCAATACCCATTTGGCGACTTTTGGCTATAGCATCTTGAAGTTCCATGTTCTGGTGCTCCAGGGCACTTCTTAGTTGGTCCTGTAGGACCCTCACTCTACCTGCCAAAGCAGCAGCATGGAATTCTTGTTCTTAGATGTTCAGTACAAAATAACCTTTTCAGCATGCTGCGCAGAAGGAAAATCGGGAGTTCTTTTAGCTTGACTATTCAGGAGAAAATCCAGGAGCATTTTCAGTTGGAAATTTTAGCAAGAATTCAGGAGGAATTCTTTAGCTATCAGCTTGGCTCCCATAAAATAATTCTTTTTACAACTTTTTCAGCTTGACAAGTCAAACTTTAGAGTTGAGGAGACTATTGATGTGGGTCGATATTATCCATTGGGCCAAGCTGATAAACCAAAGGAATATTTCATATTCTTCCTATTTTATTGGTATATTTCGGCCCAAAGGCCTTATATTTTCGGCCTCATTCAATTATTAGGAGTGGAGCTTAAGTCAAAGCCTTACAAGGAAATGAATCAATTAAGAAGGCAATATCCAATCCCCAATCAAATATAAATCGAGGAAAATCAGTAAAACTCTTACCAAATCAGGAAGATTCATCCTTCCTAAAAGAGGACCTGATAGGACGCATTTCAGCATGATTTCAGGACACCCAAAGTTTCCAGAAATAGCTCCAGCTACCATAAATAGCGGCAGGAAGGAAATCAGCCGGATTAGCTTACCAAAATTGTATAAAAGTCATCTAACTTGTATAAATATCCATGATTGATGATTAATAAACGACTCTTACAACTTTTTGCATCTTTACATATTGTTACTCTCTATTTTTATTATCATTTATTGCTTTTATATTCAATTTCTCGCATAATAATATACAGATATTATTGGTGTAAAATCCCACGTACATCAAACAATTTTGTGTTGATTCCAACGACAATCATAAGAGTTTCATTCTTCCTTTTTATATTATTAATAAGAGTTTTATTTTAATTTTAATTTTCCTTTTTGTAAAATAAGAATTTCATTCTTATTTTAATTTTTATTTTTATTTGCTATTATTTCTATTATTAATAACTTTCTTCCTTTTTGTACACTAATACAAAATTTTATTCACTTAAAATCTTTTTAAGTTCATCAATATTAAATAATAATATTTATTGAGATATTCATGTAACTTATATTTAGTTACTTTTTTTAGTAATATATTTTTTTCTTTATATTTAGTTGATAATTTGTCAAGTCTAAGTGTCTCTTATATAATAAAGTCATAAATAACGAATATATGATAAATTTCGTGAGACTTTTGTGCATTAAAGGTAGACATAATAATATTTATATAAATGTATAAAGGTAATCCCGCAAAACCGTATCATGCCGTACCAGAACCGCATAATACTGGATGTAATGGTATTGGTTTCAAAAAGTCAGATTTTGGTTTTAACTATCCAAATATCGCAACTATGAGTATGGTATAAATTTAATATAAAAACCGCAAAAATCAAAGAGTGTGTAGCTGCAGTTTGGGCCTACTTATATTTTTGTTTGGGCTAATTGGTGGCAGGGATACTTGGTGCTGAACTGGGCCTCTCGTCTGAGGCTCAATTTCACTGAGAAATTAAAAGTCTTTAAACTTGAGTTAGCGGACGAGGATTATTTGTTGGGCCACTTGTAGTTAATCACCCACTAAATTCCAATTTTTACTATTGTATTTGGCGTGATGAATTTTTAAGAAGTTTCGAGATTTAAATATTGGCGTCAATATAATTATTCATATATATTGAACTTTAAATAGGTCTTTACGCATGAATATTTGTAATTGTCAAGAATTGTTCTGTACATGAATTATTGTGACGCCATGACGTACCTTAGAGTTGGGAGCCAAATTTGATCCTTTAAGAGAAAGAAAAGGGAAAAAGAACATGATATGTAGCTGACATGATCATTGTTCAATTCTATACGAATTAGTCTTTGACCAATGGTTTTCCATTTCTTAAATTCTACTCGAGTTAACGGCTTACTTTGGCCTTTGGAAATACAGGATATATTATTAACCAAATTTGCCTTCTTTCAAAAATATATATAACATCATGATGAAAACTACCTTCTAAGTCGTTTAAGTTGAAGTAACGCAACACGGATTTTATAACATCTATATGTTGAAATGAATTACTTTGTGAACACTTAAGAAATACGTTGAAAGGTTCGAATCTTATATAAATGGCGTTATGACAATTTTTTTTATATAAAATTGCTCGAATTAGCTCGATCCAGGTGTGCAATAGTTGATACGATTTTGGATAGCGTCTTCCTCTTAAAAAGAATATTGTGGCCAATAATTTGTCCAATTAGTTTCAAAATCATTTTCAAATACTTTGGTAAATAAATATATCTATGACTAAGTTAGACTTTAATAATTTTTTATTTATTTTTGGTTACCCATCCGATTCATCTAAACTTTGCCTCGACTACATCCGTATCCAACTCGGGTCGCGCACCTGACAGTAGTGGGTGAGTCTCCCAGCGGGAGTTTCTGCATTCACAAGGTTTCAAACCCGAAACCTTACTTAAGTGGAAGCGAACTGCTTACCATTTGAACCAACCCCGTCAGTGACTTTAATAATTATTTGACAGTTTATAAAGTATGGCTTAACCAAGCATGCCGATTTAATATGTTTGACAATTTTATACTATAGAAGATAGAGTTTAACTAAATTACACGACAATTTAATAAAAGTTGACAAGCTTAGCGTTGCATTAATACTCTCTCTCTCTCTTTTCTTTTTTTTATGATCATTAAATAAATAGATGTCACAAGAAGGCAATCTTCAAAAGTATAACTCTAAAATCTATTAAGTATCCCCCAAATTAAATGTTTCAAATGTTATTGACTATTATATTACGGTCTAATGGCAAGCCGTCTCACAATAATAGTAAGACAAAGACCATAATTGTTTATTTTAACAAAATAATGGCACAAAAAATACAAACGTAAATATCATGGTAGCTGTCACGGGGTCATTTTTCGAGCATAAATTTCTCACCTCAAAGGACACCGTGCGGCCTGATTTTGCCCACCAAAACCAGTCAGCCTTCCCAACACGCACAACTCTCGTGTTTCCCGATTGATTAGTGTTTTCCCACGAGCAAACTCAGCACCCCGCAAGTCTAAGCATTCATACTCACGCACACACAAGTATCAATCTTCGCACTCACGCACACATGCTGAATTTAAAGAGCACAATTACATTTACGGGCGACCAACGCCCAACCTTATATTTTATTGCTCATCAATTAAAATACAAGGAATCCCTAACTCGTACACACCTCTCTCCCTCAAAATGGCGTATACCATCTGATTTTAAAGGCATCAGGCGCCTGGAATGGACATCCCCCATTCCTAGGATTCGGCCTATCACTAAGTTCCAAGTGTCGGGCGGTTTTGACCACCAAAACCGCTTGCAACCGCCCACTAACTCCAGCAATAAGCTTCCATGCGTCCACTTGTCCAGCAGTTGGCCTTGTTCAAGGCTTCGCCCAACTGCCACGCACATGTCCCGCCGTCTGCACGTCGGGTCACTCGACTCGCCCAGCGCCTCCCGCACGGAGCCTGGTCCCTGCCGAGTTTTCTCGGCCAGTCTGCCTAGATCCCGACCCACTGTGCACCCGCTGCCTAGCTTTCTCGGCCACATGCCTTGAACTCGCCCAACCATGTGCACCCGGTCTAGTTTTCTCGGCCACTGTCCGAATCTCCCACACGCCGGATGCCCAACTCAAGCACCCGTCGAGTTTTCCCGCACAATTGCCCACAAATTGCCACAACCTTGCACTTTCTCGGCCAAACCTATTTTGTCCCGAGTCATTGCCCACTATTGCCCGCAACTTGCCCACAAATTGCCACAACCTTGCACTTCCTCGGCCAAACCCATTTTGCTCCGAGTCATTGCCCACTATTGCCCGCAACTTGCCCACTTGTGCCGGAACCTGAGCCAATGCCGCCTACTCTCGGCACCCGTTGTCCCATCTTGACACGTTGGCCCGCCGTGTCAAGGACCCAACTCTTAGGGGTGTAACAAACCACCCCCACCAAGAAAATTCGACGTCCTCGTCGAACCAACACCAACATCCAAGCCACTGAAGTTTGTCACCCGATTCCCGCAACCGTTTGAACCCACATTCACGCTTCCTTGTCCGATGTTTCGACCCAGAACCCCGCCATCCCGAATCCTCTTGATGAAAATGCGATAATTTCAGCCCAGCAACTCACTGCCCAGCAAACCGAAATCATCCCACACTGAAATTCGAATCAGCCACATACTAACCCAAATTTTCAGCAATCTTGGCTTTTCATGACTCTGAATAACCCGTGCCCATTGATGACACAATGAATTTCCTTCATCACTTCCGCAGATCATGTCCACCGGAAGAGGTCTTTTCAACAGTTGATTACCCGGCCAGTACTTTGCCAATTATGTCACGAATCCAGCAACATCTCTTTGCCTTCAACGTACTCGTGCCACCACACGAGCCTTTTTCATCAGCCTTTCGCAACCCTTGCCTTATCCATTGAGATTTGTACTTGAACACTTAACCGTACCCATAACTTGGTCAAGATCAAACAAGCACTCGCCTCAATCTTCGCAATCCTTGCCTACGCTGATCCCATGATGAATTTGACGAGCCACATACTCGGCCAAATTTTCCAGCAACTTTCATACTCGCGGTTCCAACAGATTTTCCACGCTGAACTTCACCCAAACTGCTCGCCTCACGCAAACAGTACTCGTTCCTCGCACAGCAACAATCTGGCACCATCAAGCCCACACGAAAATCACTGTCACCCTCAATTTTCACGCAGCCCACGTACCACACGCAACCTGCGTACTTACTGTCCCATACCAGCAAGCCTTTTAATTTCGTGCCACCAAGCACACGAAATCTTCACGATCCATGCCTCTCACAAGGATCCAGACACGCGCAGCGGATTTTGTGTCTTCTCCGACCGAATCAAAGCCAAGTCCGACAAGCAACTTCATCGAAACGAGGCTCTGATACCAACTGTCACGGGGTCATTTTTCGAGCATAAATTTCTCACCTCAAAGGACACCGTGCGGCCTGATTTTGCCCACCAAAACCAGTCAGCCTTCCCAACACGCACAACTCTCGTGTTTCCCGATTGATTAGTGTTTTCCCACGAGCAAACTCAGCACCCCGCAAGTCTAAGCATTCATACTCACGCACACACAAGTATCAATCTTCGCACTCACGCACACATGCTGAATTTAAAGAGCACAATTACATTTACGGGCGACCAACGCCCAACCTTATATTTTATTGCTCATCAATTAAAATACAAGGAATCCCTAACTCGTACACACCTCTCTCCCTCAAAATGGCGTATACCATCTGATTTTAAAGGCATCAGGCGCCTGGAATGGACATCCCCCATTCCTAGGATTCGGCCTATCACTAAGTTCCAAGTGTCGGGCGGTTTTGACCACCAAAACCGCTTGCAACCGCCCACTAACTCCAGCAATAAGCTTCCATGCGTCCACTTGTCCAGCAGTTGGCCTTGTTCAAGGCTTCGCCCAACTGCCACGCACATGTCCCGCCGTCTGCACGTCGGGTCACTCGACTCGCCCAGCGCCTCCCGCACGGAGCCTGGTCCCTGCCGAGTTTTCTCGGCCAGTCTGCCTAGATCCCGACCCACTGTGCACCCGCTGCCTAGCTTTCTCGGCCACATGCCTTGAACTCGCCCAACCATGTGCACCCGGTCTAGTTTTCTCGGCCACTGTCCGAATCTCCCACACGCCGGATGCCCAACTCAAGCACCCGTCGAGTTTTCCCGCACAATTGCCCACAAATTGCCACAACCTTGCACTTTCTCGGCCAAACCTATTTTGTCCCGAGTCATTGCCCACTATTGCCCGCAACTTGCCCACAAATTGCCACAACCTTGCACTTCCTCGGCCAAACCCATTTTGCTCCGAGTCATTGCCCACTATTGCCCGCAACTTGCCCACTTGTGCCGGAACCTGAGCCAATGCCGCCTACTCTCGGCACCCGTTGTCCCATCTTGACACGTTGGCCCGCCGTGTCAAGGACCCAACTCTTAGGGGTGTAACAGTAGGGCAATATTAGAATACAATCTCAACTTTTGTTCACCGACAGAACATATTATTCAGATTAAAAGTGCTTTTTTTTCATTAATCATAATTTAATCATTGTCATGTCCAAATTCATGTCCTAACAACCATTTAATTTATTTATACTGAACAATAAATTGTCCCAAAAAAAATATTATATGATGCAGACCCAATAATTGAAATCAAGTATATGGTCCGTATCTTTACTACCTTTGTTGGCTCTAGGGTTTTAGTCATTTAAATACCGTTTTGTGTTCGAAACTTTGTGGATGTAGAAAATTTTCTTCAGAGAATCCTTCAATTACGTTCGACAGTCTTAGAGGGAAAAAAAAAATTAAGTCTGGCAATACTAAGAGATTAATAAAAAAGTTAATAATAATAAGTTAATAAAAAATTAAGTCTATACAAACTCTAGCAAATCTGTAGGCCCAATAGCCAGACGCCATAAATACATGAAAAATTTATTACTATATATAATAATTTGAGGATGACAAGAGATCTGCAATTTGGAGAGATGTCCCTATTTGAGGTACGATTGTGTGAGGAACCAAACGCCTAGCTTCACGCATTTCACGCGCTGAGAAAGGGACGTGGATTCTGGTAGCTTGGCTTAAAATTCATTAAAGACAGCGACAGCTCGCCTTCCGGTTGTGCTGAGTTAAGACTCTGCTCACGTTCTTGAGCTGCTCCATTTAAGCAGCTTAGCTTAGCCGTTTTCAGATATTTTAGGTTTAATTTCTTAAAAGTTGACTTTGTTTACTAATTTTGGTCTTTAGAAATATATATATATATATATATATATATTTTAATTCTAAACTAATGAAATACCTGAGCAGACAAATTCGGGCCGATAGTTTTCAATCATAGGCTGTATAGACCTTATAAGAGAAAAGTCACAACTTGTGATAACCTATAATTGAATCCAAAACCTTCAACATGAAATTAGAAACTAACACTAGGCTAAACAAGTCTCAATTTTAAATACTTTGCTATAACTTGTAATAAAGCTATTTTATATACCAAATTAAGTACTTTGAAATCTTTTAGAAGTATTGTAGATATTTATTATGTAATTATTTAATAGTTTGGTGAGTCATTTCGAAATTGTATAGAATTGGGCATTGCATTAAATTTTGCGACGTCGTGTACACTAGTTCTTGTATAAACGGATTACTAATTTGTAGTCTTGGGTAAAACTCTAATGTCATTTCAAATTGGGATAATTTGATTACCAAATTTGCTTATATTAGATTATCAAATTAATTTTAGAACTTAAAATATTCCATGAAAGCAGGAACGAAAAAAAAAATTAGATTTTTGGGGAGTAAAATTTTAAAAACTAAAAAATTATATGGCAAAGAATCTATTTTCTAAAAGTTGAGGTGGCGGCTGCCACCTCCATCTCCCTTGCTCCGTCATTGCATGAAAGTACAATTAGAAGAATGAGATGGTTCCTCAGACGAAATTAAAAAAACGATACTAAATTATTTCATATTAATATATAACACTATTAATCAATCTCATTGGGGTCGGAAGTCACATCAGATCTTGTATTGTAAAATGGTGTTGCATCTTGTATTACATATTATGCTTGCACGACAAGTGTATATAATCCACAATAAATTTATATTCAAGGAAATATTTTATACACGTTACATTTATATATAAAGTGCAAAAGAAAATCAAGTGGGTTGACGTAGTGGTTCAGCGCTTCGTCCCTTAAATAAGTGGTTGGGAATTCGAATCCCAACTCTTGTGAATGAAATAAACTCTTTGGCCAGCCTCCTACCACTTAGTGCGCTGACAGTAGAGCGAAGGATTAGTCTCACGACGATCGATTATGGAGATACTTTAGGAAACCAAAAAAAAAACAAAAAAGTGCAAAAAGAGATTGTAATTTGCAATAAAAGATCTAAATTGGTCCCAAAGCGTGACCCTAGATAATTTTCAAATTATTATGTAATTATATCTTGTTATAAATGCATATATATACAAATGGAAAGTCATTAACCAATAATGACGAGCTAGTAATAAAACGTAGACGAAAAAAATATTAATGCTTAAAATGAAGAAAAAACAGAAATTTGTGGAAACCGACAGTGGAGGCGGCTTGGCTCGTATATGATGAAAGAAGGTGAGCTAAGCCAAGCCGAACAAACGCAAACTTGCCACACAGCCTAAACTCCGCGTGGTTTCCAAAACTTTCCCAATTTACCCCTATACGCCTTATGCTAGCCTAGCACATTAAAGCCCTATATGCAAAAATTGAAAAAAAAAATTATTTTAAACATTTTGTTGAATTTAAGCTGTATTTTGTGTTTGTTTTTACCTAATTTCGCTAGGAAAAAAGTTAAAAATAAACAAAAAGTAATCAAGTTCATATGTACTTCACTAACCTATTATTTTTTTCCGGTTTTTTTAATAAATTTTGCATACAAACTCAGGTTTACTATTTTTTTTGGCACTTTATAATTTTTTTCAAAAATTCAGTACTTCTTTAAAAGTATAAATTTTTGCAACTTTTTATATTATCATCTTTAATAACAAAGTTTTATTGTGATTTTTTTAAAAGATGTATTTAATTAATAAATATTTTTATAATATTTGAAAATGATAAATTAGTGATCGGATTAATTGTGTCATATACAATTGCTAAAATATTGTAGATTATTGGTCATTTTCTTATAGACTTCGTATGTTCTCGTAATTTATGAGTATGTGAAACGAATTTATCTTTTCGCAATGTTTTACTTACCAAATTTTCCAAAACTTTTGAAAAAATATAAAAGAGAATGCTAGTACATAAACATTTAGGCATTTCATATCACACCTAATTCAATAGAAGGGACCAAAAAACACTAATCTAGTACTACTATCTTTTACCTAAAAGAGTTCCAAACCCGTGTCCTAATCTCATCTCTCCACTAAAAGATAAAAATAATAAATACACACAAAAAGCAATGAAATATATAATTTTTTTGGAGGTGAAAAAAAGTTTGGGTGGTGTCGGTTTCGATCAACAATCATAAATTATGGCATGTCCTCAATACTTAATGTCGCTCATAGATTTACTTACAAAACGTCCAACAATGCCAGTCTCACATCAACAAAGTAAAGTGAACAACAAACTTCTGATAGAAAGCGGTTCGTTTCTTACAGATGAATATATATATATATATATATATATATATGTATTTTGATAATGAAATATATAATTGAGCATATGATATATGATCCCCCCTCTCTACTAACCCTTTCCCCCTACTTTAATATTCCACCAAACAAACTATATTGTTCACTACCCAAAGCAAAGCAAGTCCACAGTTTTTTCTCTCACAAGAGAGATAGAGAGAGAGAGAGAACCCCCAAACAAACCTATTCTTCTTCTTCTTCTTAAGAGAGATAAAGTAACAAACACTAAAACTTCTTCTTCTAGAGAGAGAAAGCTCAAAAACTCATCAAAACGCCATGGATTCTCAGATCTATGGCGTCCATAACCTCATCTTCATCGCTCTCTTCACTATTCTAGCTCTCACGTCTTCCGCATTGCCGGTAACCACTCCGGCGAACGCGAAGGCGTCTAACGCGCCGCCGCAGATCAACTCCAACTCCGTCCTCGTCGCACTCCTCGATTCGCACTACACCGAGCTCTCCGAGCTCGTCGAGAAGGCTCTGTTGCTACAAACTCTCGAAGAAGCGGTCACGAAGCACAATATCACGATCTTCGCGCCGCGAAATGAGGCATTGGAGAGAGATTTAGACCCTGAGTTCAAGCGATTTCTTCTGGAGCCTGGTAATTTGAAATCGCTTCAAAATTTGTTGCTTTTTCATATGATTCCGAATCGCATTGAGTCGAAGCAATGGCCGGTAGAGACGATGAACAAGAAGAAAATCTATCACACTAGCCTCTGCCGTGAAGCTGTTGATGAGAAGATTCAATTGAAGGAGAAGAATGGGGAAAAAATTGTGAGCATAGCTAGGGTTATCAAATCGGACGATATCGTACGCCCCGACGGAATCATCCACGGCATTGAGAGGCTATTGATACCGAAATCGGTTCAACAAGATTTCAATGCCAGGCGTAGCTTGCGCGCCACCTCCGCCGTGCTGCCGCAAGGCGCGCCGGAAGTTGACCCTAGGACACACAGGCTGAAGAAACCGGCTGCACCTGTACCAGCCGGTTCGCCGCCGGTTCTTCCGGTTTTCGACGCTTTGGCCCCCGGTCCATCACTAGCTCCGGCGCCGGCGCCTGGACCTGGTGGACCACACCACCACTTCGACGGCGAGAGTCAGGTTAAGGATTTCATTCAAACACTCCTGCATTATGGTGGATACAATGAAATGGCTGATATTTTGGTGAATCTGACCTCATTAGCTTCTGAAATGGGGAGATTAGTTTCGGAGGGGTATGTGTTGACAGTGTTGGCACCAAATGATGAGGCTATGGCGAAGTTAACTACGGACCAGTTAAGCGAGCCCGGAGCGCCAGAGCAGATCATGTACTATCATTTGATACCGGAGTACCAAACGGAGGAGAGTATGTATAATTCAGTGAGGAGGTTTGGGAAGGTGAAGTATGATACACTTAGGTTGCCACATAAGGTGGTGGCGGAGGAGGCCGACGGGTCGGTGAAATTCGGGCAGGGCGAAGGGTCCGCTTATCTATTTGACCCGGATATCTATACTGATGGGAGGATTTCAGTTCAGGGGATTGATGGGGTTTTGTTTCCGTTGGAGGAAACTAAGGTTGCTCCTAAAGCTGCTCTGGTTGCTAAGATTGTTTCAAAGCCAAGAAGAGGTATATATCTTCTTTAATTAACCCAATTTATTCCCTTTATTTAATTTTAATTATTTATTTATTTGGTGATTGGATTCAATTGATGGTTTAAAATTTATTTGAATATGTTTATATTTAATGCTTGAGTAGATGTTTTATGGGAGTGGTATGAATTTTGTGATAAAGCTGTAATTTTTGGCCGGAATGGGTAACGTGGTGGGAATTTCAGGTAGTCTCCGGTGGGAATTTTCCGGTGAGAGTGATGGATAATGGAGTCCAAAACTCAAAAAAGAATAAATTGCTTTAGGTGTTACAGCTGCCACTCTTTGGCTGTTTGTATTCTTTTTGCTGAATTTGTTCACTGCTTTTAGGTTCGGTATCAAAGTCCAAAACTTTATTAGCTAATGGTAAGTAGACTTAAGGCCATGTTTGGTTTAAGCTAGTGAATTGACTTATGAGATTTAAGTTATTTTGGTTATAAGCTAGTTCTTTGATTTAAGTTGTATGAAGTAGGGAAAATGTTAGTTTGCCGATTTGGTCACACTTTCCTTCACAAGGGGATCCTTGTAATACTACAGTTGCCATATGATCGGTCACTCATTTTGTGAAATACACTTGGGCGTGACCAAGGTGGGATTGTGTTAGAATTTCCCATGATCTGTTTATGGTTTTGGTCGCGCACCATCAATATGGCGAGTGTAATTCACTTCAATAATATTATGGGTTTTAGTTAGGTCAAACTCGATCAGGGCCAAAATTTCCCGACGACTATATTATCAAAATGCTAGTTTGGTATATTTATGAGGAGGGTTTAGGTTGAGGAACCGATGCGGCAGGCTGTTACAATCACATTTCACTTTCACTTCCTTTATCAGCTAAATAAAAATTGCTCAAGCATGCAACTTAGGAAAAAATAAAAATTGAACATTAGGTATGGGTTTTGTCGGTGCAACATGAAGGAGGGGATAGTATCCCATGGTGTCGGGAACACAGGAAGAACTTTCATATTTTAGTTACGAATAAACTTGACAAGCATAACTACTGGTTCATGTTAGGGGTGTATGGTATGATGTATGGGGTAGGGCTCATGAGATTGAAAGTAACATCACAACTCCAGCCTAGCCCAGTTGTTACTCTACATAATAATTCTTGATTATAAAGCTTCAATGTTGAAACCAGCCTGTATAATTGACTTGTACTGCCAACTATATTTTTGTGTCTTTAAAGATCTTATAATTAATTCTTCATCATCACCTGTCTTATATGTTCTATCATGGCCCTCCATCAATTTATATATAGTTGCTTTCAATTATATTACTCTAATTCTTTTCAATAAATCTTGAAATGTGATTTTGCTTTTTTTTAATTTTCTTTTGTTGTACGTCGCTACTTCCAAGTGGGATTATGAGTCGTTGATTCAGATACGATTGCACTAAATTCCCGAATAATTGTTGTCTAACATATGGTTTTTTACTTTGATATTGTTGTACAGGGAAATTGTTGGAAATGGCCTGCACCATGCTCGGGGCTGTTGGACACGACGCTCATTTCTCTAGCTGTCATTAAAAAAAATTATACTCGTGAAAATAAAAAAAAATAAAAAAAGGGAAGGAAACACAATTGATGCAGAAAGGGTGAGTGAGTTCATGAAAATTTCTCTTCAAATTTTTATTTTTTTTAACATTTATTAAATGTTAGCTAATAATAATTTCATTTTTTTCCAGATTTTTTAGGATGACCATGTGCATGACAACATAAAGGGTGGAGAGGTGCTTGTGTTGAAGTTATACCTTAAAAACCCCACAGGAGAGTTTTATATTTTTTTCTTTGTTATTTTGTTATAAATACTGTAATTAGTATATCAATTTCTTTTTCTTTTTATTATTTGTATTTAAGTTTGTTCTACGCACCGACAGTGTATTGCACAAAATATACAGTCTTTGTTGAAGAATCATGTTTTTGTACTGTTGATCACGGGTGAAGTTTTGCTGTCTTGTTTTATGACCCCAGCTTTAACTTTTTGCGATTTCTTTTAATATAATCTAACTTTGTGTGTCTTCAAATTAATGAACCTTTCATTTTCTTTTCTTTAACCCACTTTATTTTCAACACAAGCAACTTGGATAAAAACCTACTTTATGGTACACAATATATTGATATGGTGAATTTAGTCAAATGACAAAAGTAGCCTCGACGACTAAGAAGAACCAAAATTAACCCCAAAGGTTTGTGTGTGTTTTTGTTTGGGTCGACCCAACCCGAACCAGTGACGCACATTTCCCGTTCTATATAATGTAGTCACACTGGATTGAGTAGGATCATGCCATATATACTACCGATGATATGTCAGCCCACCTTGGCAAAACTCTATAAATATTCCAATTCAAAATACTTGTGAGGTATGTGATTTATTGTGCTCTACACTTATTGGATACGAACAATATCTTTACTTATTTAATCGTCGGAGGGTTCCATTTCTAGGGGAAAATTCTAACTTGACCTTAAATAACGTTCTTTAATTTCATGAGGTTGTTTCCTATCATAGTAAAAATGACCTCGAACCAAACTCCTACTAAAAAGAGATCAATAAACGATAATATTGAATATTACATATCAAATAGTTTATCCTTTCAATATGATTAATGTCTTGTCCAAAGCAAAAATCCAACGACACTGCATATGACATTATAAAATATTTTAAATTTTTTTTACTTATTGTCATAAGTGATAAGATGACCCAAGTTAATGTAATGTTGTTTTAAGAGCTTTGCTAATCCCATTATTTTTCACATTGGGAAAAAAAATAGATCAAATTTGATATGAATGTAAGTAAATCATCAAGATTGTAACCAAAAAAAAATTAAAAAAATTAATAAGACGAAGATACTATACTAGATCTGAACGTGGGAAGTCGTAATGCTCAAACTTAATGTAAAACCAAGTCCTATAATGAGAAGTGCTTGTTGCGTGCATATATTTATTATAACACACACACACACACACACACACACACACACATATATATATATATATATGTCTCTCTCTCTATCTAACACACACACAAAAGGTGGTCAGTCTGCCTTACAAATTATTTGTTAAGAGGGACCTATCATTGTCAATTATTGGTCCACGCTTTAAATAATCTATTATATTATATATACAATACAATACAAAGCAACTTTTTTGGCTTTAAGTAAAACTGTTGATATTTAATAACTTCGCTCATCACAATTAATAGTTTTTGTCATTCGTAAGAAGATTTAATTTCTGAAATAAAATTCTTCTTTCTAATATACAGTAGTACTCATTTAAGTAGTGCGGGTAAAAATGCTGAAGATACAATTGCTAAAAAAATACTATACAGCTAACTCTCCACTTTATTTTTTCTTCTTAATTTAGAAAATTTTAGTTCTACTAAATATTCAAGTGTATTAATTGCAATAGTTGCTTATTAAAATTAGAGAATATGTACAAAAAATGTGAATAAAATAATGATATACAACATTGCCTTATGATGTGCGTCCGATTCATACCAAAATTATTTATATTATATTACGTAGGATAATTGAACAAATAATATAAAAGATGAATAATTTGAGAGAGTTATTATGAAAGCATGTAAAAGATTTTAATAGAGACGATTATTTAACGTGGTTCGGTCAATGAGACCTATGTCCACGGGTAGTAAAGTTATCCTCCTTTTATTCATCTTGAATGAGAGTATTTATACAAGTATTGAAAACTTAAGCTAATCATGGCAGTTGGAATGAAGCTTGCTGATTTCCTTATCTAATTATGGCAGGTAAGTGATCTGGGTAGCTGACCCGGCAATCCGGATCCTCTATTGCAAATGGTGTTGTATCTCCTATTGCATTCACCTCTATATATGACAAGTGTACAAAATTCAAATAAATTATATAATTAAGGAAAAAATTTATACATTTGTCATGCATAGAATGAATGCAATAGGAGATGCAACACCATTTTGCAATAGAGGATCTCATGTGCTGACCCGGGTAACTGGTCCAGCTGAAGGAAAGTTAGCATCTTTCCATTTCTTTTATTTGGTAGCTTCATAAATATTTGATCTTCCTTCCTTAGTTGTAGGTAGTAATTACTATTAAATAAGGCAGTTTTGACTAAAGCTAGCTTCCTTCCTTTGCTTCCTATGAGAGCTCCTAGATCAGGTCGGATCCAGCTAGGATCATCCCCAAATTAGCTTGATATACTCCTCTTCTTATGGCAAGTCCTCGATTGATTGTTCCTTGATTGAATATTGATTGACTCTTATCTTCAATCTCCTCCTTATAGTTTTGGTCTTCCTTGAATACACATGATAATTAGTATTAACTATGATCTCCTTAATTAAAATCAGATCTTTGACTTTCTTTTATTAGACGGATCTTCATTAGTCTTGTCTTCTGGCTAAAAATCTTCCATAAGTCCAGCTCGGATCCAGCAAGGCGGACTATCGAGCCTCAACAAGACGGACTTCCTGGGCCTCAACTCGTCCATTAAATAGATTTTCAGCTCATTGGCTTTGGGTTTTGTCAGCTTGACCCAATATGTAAATTTCAGCCACGTCATCTTAAATTTATAACTTCTGTTGAAGATTTCGTATCAATTTTTTTATAATAGAAGTATTGAGAGATATGAGTATTTATTTTTATTTTAATGATTAATCACATCAGCATGGAGAAGTGAGCTGGCTCACATGAAATTACTAGTTGGTGGGGTGGGGACTATGCAAACTCATTGACTTTATTCTTTGATTTATTTTATTTTTGATAAAAAATTTATTCTTTGATTGGTTGTGAAAATAATACAAAACATTTCTGTAACTAGCCAATTTTTGCAACTCCAAATTATTCCATGTGCCGACAAATACAATAGGGTATATAGCTACAGTTTAACAAAATGCCAGACTGAATAAGGCGAATGAATAAAGAACAAATACCATTATATATATATATATATATATTCCCTAATTATTAACTAAATAAATGGCAGTGCTTATTGTTGACGCAATTCAATTGCCTAACTGAGAAACAAATAATCACTTTATGTTTTCTTCTGTTTTGTCAAATGAGTTTTAATCATATCATTGATGCAGTCATGCAGAAATGGTGGGGTTACACAAAAACACTATGAT
Source organism: Buddleja alternifolia (assembly GCA_019426215.1). NCBI lineage: Eukaryota > Viridiplantae > Streptophyta > Magnoliopsida > Lamiales > Scrophulariaceae > Buddleja > Buddleja alternifolia. The sequence continues at coordinate 39,453,097 of CM033398.1, forward strand.
CGTTAGCAAAATATATGAAATTTGACTATTTCAATCCTAGTTGAGAAAATCTAGAAAAATTAGAATTAAGTCTTTTAACGAGAGATCTCGTAAACAAAAAAGAAAAATGCGGTGAATGAGGGATTTCCTTAAAGACTCTTTTGATGGAGGGTAAAAGCAAATATTATGGAAAATATAAAATGTTTCACAAAGTTTACTCTATTTTGAAGGATTGAGACTAAATAAAAAATAATAATGTGGCTAGTTGTAATTTATCGAGAATATATACATATATCTTTTTATTTAATCCAAAGCAAATAATAAGTGTGGGACATAATTTATTGGGATAATTACATTCACACCCCTCAACGATGGGATAATTACACAAACCTCCTCTCACTAATTGATAATTACAAACATATCCCTCGTGTTAAAGATTTCTTACAATTGCACTTCCTGTGTTTGTAACAATTCTTACAATTGCACTTCCTGTGTGTGTAACAATTCTTACAATTGCACTCCCCGTGTATGTAACAATTCTTTCAATTGCTCCTTTGTAAACCTTACAAATAGACCCACAAGGGGGTGTGTTTGTAATTATCAATTAGTGAGGAGAAATTTGTGTAATTACTAGTGTAATTATCCTAATTTATTTTCCAACTATAGTGGAAGTGAATGAATGGGCCTTATGGGTAGATCTTTTGGGCTCATGTAATCACGAATTGGTCCAAGCTCAAGTGCTCCTACCCAAATCTATGACCCGTTTAACTTTCCAAAACTTATCCTATTCCTCTACTATTTAAATCAGCAGTCGAAATTGTTCTTTTGTGCCATATAATTTTATTAAATAGAATACTCCTCCAAATACAATGAAGAATACATACAGACTGTAGACGACATATGTAAAACTCAAACATTTAACATACAACAACAAACTATTAACAGAATGGAACGTTAAACTATAAAATGTCATTCAACCTTCAACACTGACAACAGCAGGCATTCCCTCAGAATGAACTGATCCATTATTATGACATTCTTTTACATGATCCTCAATTTGTGGGGTGCATCGAGGCCGATCCTCGATTTTTTCCGAGCTCTTTGCATTATCATGTTTTACTTTTCTACCAGTCGAGGATTCTCGGGTATGAGTCTTGGAAAGGGAGCTTTTGGTTGGTTTCTTTGAAGCAATATTGCCCTTATCACCATTTGGAGCTCTCGGGGACTTGCAATTATCTTTAGTTGCACGTGGACTAACACACGATCCGCCATTTTCCACAGCCATAGAAACAACCCCTTTGTGCCTTCCGAGCTTAGGAGATATTGCACGTGTAGTTGGTATCTATACAAATGTCAAAACCAACTCAACATCACATTCAAACAACTAAATTTGTAGTCATAAATTAGATTATCTATCAATAGACTTCTACATCTAAAGTGATAATGTGTTTCTAGTCATTAATAATACGTTAATATCGAGTTTAAGCAAGATTCATGGATACTACCTTCTTGATTTCAATTTTTGGTGGAGGTTCTTTGTAGAAACTTGGCATAGGAGTAGCTTTAAATGTCAAGCTCTTTCTCAGATGCTTTATCTCCGCCTCTTGATTTTCCTAATATCAAATCCAAACAAATAAAAAAAGTGATATAAAAAACTACATTTAGTGTCGACTAAAGATATTCTATAACACATTCCCATGGCACACTTGTGTATCACACGACATACATATAAGTGGACCCGCAAAATTTTTATATTGAAACAGCCTTGTCAATCATGCATATGTGTGACATCAAAAATGAGATAGAAGATCCACTCCGGGTAGGGTTGAAAGTTTACTATATTTGGTCTTTGTGACGTTAGATTCTCAAGTACCTTCAATTTGGCTTGCAAGTTACTCTTTTCCGCTTCCTTGGCTTGTATTTTCTCTTCTATCTTCGAAAAGAACTGGTAATCAACACAAATATCAGTCATACTACAATGCATTTATTTGAATGAATAAATTATTGATGCATATCATAAAGTGCATTTACAATATATTACCTCTTTTCGTTTTTCAGCACGTTCTTCCAACCTGAAGGATAATCCTGCAACACTAACCCTATTCTGTCCCCCAGGAGTAAGAACCCTGATGAAATCACAATCTTATAAATATTTGTATTCAACAAGAACCAGATAAAAATGGCAAAAATGAAGGTGAAGAACATAATAGGGAGTTTAAGATTAACATACGATGAAGTAGTGGAACGAGCATCCTCCTCCTCCTTTACAACCAATCCGTTGTTGCTAGCCTCTGAAACTTTCTCGACCAATCTACAATTATGACTAAACAGTCATCATTAGTTCCAGTAAAGAGAGTCAAAACTCGAAATATGAATGTAAATAGTGTACCAAAACCAAGATAAGCAACAAAAGAGTAAATAACAACAGTTACGTACACATTGGCTGCAGCTTTGGTGCCATTTCCATTAGCAGGTACATTTTTTCCAGGCTGAATTTTGAACCAAACAGCTAAGTAGAGAAACAAGAAAGGATCGCAAGATAAAAGAGCGAAAAGAAGAGTTTTTATTTTTAATTTACCACGGTTGCTAAAGTTGTGCGTCTGCTCACACCCTTAGAATTGCCATTAACAGTTGAAACCTTGGGCAAAACTTTTGCACCATTTTTCTGAGACTCGTTTGTGTACGCATCGATGCTTCTTTTCGTTACATCAGAATGACGACCTCTGGATGGAAACGAGAGACTCTGCGACAAGCTTGCCTTCGTACTTTGCCCAAACACGACTGATCCTTTTGAATCAGATTGATTCTTGGCCAATTTACTGTTCTTTAGGCCATTCGTAACACACTTTTTACCGTCATTCGATATTTTCATAGACTTCGATGATACAGCTACAGATAATTCAATTTCTGGCTCTTTGTCAACATCACTTTCAACCTTACTAATATTCTCCTTGTTTACACACAGAGTTGATACTTCTTCATTAGTTTTCTTTATTATAACTTTCTTCTCATCTTCAATTGAAACACCATTTTCGGACTCCATTTTACAAAATATGCCCTAAACAACAAATCAGGGCAAAATTTACGCCATTTTCAACTCAATTAACAGAAAAGATGTGACAGAGATTAAATTAACAATCAGGGCCAAATTTCAACTCAATTAACAAAAAGATGTGACAGAGATTAAATTCCTAATGCAGAAATGAAAACGATCAAAAAACATAAAACTGTTACGGAATATAATTCAACCAAGAAATATATGCAGAAAGATGAGAAGAAAATAGAGATCCAGAACAATTAAATATTCAAGATTAACAGTGATCAGTGATGATAACAGTGTGAAAATAAACTAGTACAACACAAATGAAGAAAGACAGAGCATGTAATTGTTACCTCTGAATAATGCTTTTTAAGGTTGTGGATTGATTGTGTAATGCGCAGCAAATTTGTGTGTGGAATTCAAATGCTGCTTTCTTTCATCCTATAAAAGGTGATGTCGTGTGTATGTGTTTCGACAATACTATATCTATCTATGTGTGTATATGTGTGTGTGTGTGTGTGAGAGAGAGAGGTGTTCCTGTCTTCTCTTGGAGATTAATTTTTGGTTTTAAAAAGAGAGAAATGGATAGAATCATGGAGTTGGAATGACGAAACTGCCACTCTCCTAACCTCTTCTGAATAACTACCACCTCCTCATGGAGTTGGAATGACGAAACTGCCACTCTCTTAACCTCTGCTGAATAACTACCACCTCCACAAATAAAAGAAAGGGATAATTAAGTAAAGGGGTTTGGCCTAGTGGCTGCAAGACTTTCAGTCGTGAGAATTCACTCGGGTTCGAAATTCAGGAGAAGGGGGTGAGGTGTTTACTCCTACATCCTCCCCCGTTTGCGGGCTATTGTATATGGACATATTTGCTTTGCTGACTAATGGAGATTTACCTTGAAATTTCTCAAAAAAAATAAAAGGAAGGGATAATTACACTCTCAACCCCTCACTTATTGTGTAATTATGAAAATTGCCCGAAAATTTTGAAAATTACCAACACACTCCTTTTCAGGGACGAATTGTAATATATTTAAATTGACACATGGTGAAATTGGAACCTGACAGAGGATGGAATTATAATATGTTTTTACTGACAGAGAGGTTATGGTAATTGACCAAAAGTGAAGACGATTTTGATAATTAGGCTTAAAATAAAGGAGAGTTTGTGTAATTATCACTAAAAGGAACATAAAAGGGGAGGACACAATAAGAACTGAGCCACCAATTAGGCAAATTAGTAACCAAAGAGAGTTGATTGAGGTGGTATATATCTCAGTTCCCGTAACTAGAGGTCTCGGATTCGAGTGCTAGGTATGGAAAAAATTCTTTTGGGGAGAGCTAGCCCACACTTCCTTTAGATGTTCCCGACTCGAGTAACAATAGTCTGGCCAAAGGGTTAGGACACAACTGTGGGAAACCAAAAATAAATAAATTTAGTCACGCGATTAAAAAGTCAAAATTTGCGTTTAGATTGCAAATACGATTTTGATGAGCCTTAGGTCACTTTTTGTATAATTTCGATTGCACTTTATGTATCGCAAAAGTTACGCTTTAACAAAATTGAAAATTTAAACTCTTCTCAGAATCAAGTCTATGACAAATCGATTATTCTATAGTCACTTATTCAGCAGTGTTCAAACTCAACCAAGTAAGAAAATCTACGCCAAACCTAATTATTGAATGAAAAATAATCCAGATAATTTCTTTTGTGTTACTTTAGTTTGCAATCATTAATGAAATATAATGAAACTCAAAAATGCCGAGTAAGAGAGATGTTTGTTGATATCCCAAATAAATAATATAATTTATCATTTTTAATTAAGAGTATCTTTATTTATTAATGCGCCTAGAAAGGTGCTTGATGTATTTTAATTTTTAATATAGGGGATGTTTGAAAATTTTAAGAGTAAACGAAAGTATTTAATGGTGTGTCTATAGTAGAGAGGGGCAAAATGATTTTTGCCCTAAAAAGAATTATACCATATTTTTACATGCCTACCCTATTTCACCCAAAATTGATCAAGGGCAATACGGTCAAAAAGTATAACCAATGATTAACTGCACAAACATAACTGTAGGAGAACGTGGGGGGAAGCAAACTGAGATGATTTGGGCGTTCGGTGTTGTCTTGAATTAGGCCGACGTGGCACGATGGAGGAACGTGATTGGACCCACCCTTGAACTGTTATCACCAACCGTCGATCGTGAGTTGTCAGAATATGCTTGGTGACGGGGACGATCGTGCGGTCCAGATGCTTTCTTTGGAAAATCAGGACCGCTAATTTGGAGTCAAATGATTTTCCACGTTCTAGAAATGAACCGAGGCTATAATTGTGGTTGGAGGCGCGAGGTATGGGATTTTGTGGGTGGTACGTTGTATTCAAGGCTGGCTTGGCTTGTACAAGTGGAATTTGCATTAATCATAATTAAATCTTTCAATAATCTTAGGATACAAATCATTCTGTTTATTATTTAATTCGACAACAATAATCTTCTGTAATGTGTATGTAACTACTATCTCACATAGGATGGAAACGAGGGGCTTGAGAGATTTATAAATTCCAAGTTCCCTCTCGCTAGCGAGACGGACAAACCCGTGAGGCTCCTGCCAAAGAGGACAATACCTCGTGTAAGGGGGTTCGGTGTGCGAGAAGGCAAGTGCATGCCACATTATATTAAAATATAATATACCTATGTTTTTTGGAATGAGACGGTTATATCGTTAGATCAGATATCGAATTAATTATTATTAATCAACATTTTTTTATTACAAATTGAAAACAATGAACTACTACATAAATAGAGAAACAACTCATATATTTTGAAAGATCGAACTCATAACATTTAAATCACGAACATGGAACTTTAGTTTTGCCATTAAGCCATACATCATTGACATAATATACCTACTTCAATTAAAAAACAAAATAATGGGGTGAATAACAAGTTAATAATTTTATGATGTTGACACCGTCACGTCAAGATATATTATCTCACTAAGATTAAACTCATAATGTTAATGAAGTAATGATACACAAGAAAACAATGATTATATGATATTCAAGTTCTTAATTGAGCCTGGTTTATATGCTCTTGAGAGATCAAATTTAATTCGTTAATTTGCAAATTGCAAGTAATATAATATGACAAAAATCATAAAAGTGTAAATATTTTTTTAAGAAATAAGTTTTTGTCGCTTGCAAATATTAAGTATTATATTGTCATTGGACAAGTATAAGGACAAAGCACATGTAATGTTGTAGTATTACATCTGAATTTGATGTATCCTTGTCTCTCTCCTCTTCGGTAGCTAAGAGTATCCTAGGTAAATTTGACTTCTAAGTTAATGAATTTTTGTTGTAAGATAACAATTAGAAGACTTGTTATTGCATTCTCCTTTTTTATTTAATTCCAAATTTGTTCTCTTTATATGTTTGTATTTAATTTCTTTAACCCACCAACAAAGATTTCTACATATTGCGCCGAGAACTATATAACCTAAATCTATAAACATCGCAAAGTCTTTGTGCAATGCATATTTCTCTATGTTGCGTGTAGCATAATTGTTAAAAGCCTATGATATAATTGTCTCATACAATCAAGATATGGTCAAATCATCGTATATTTCGAATTGCCATAATCAAACTAAAAAGATGCGAACTTTGACTCTTGCACATTGACTGCACGACTAATTCACAATCTTGATTAATTAAATCATAAGATGTTACTTTTGGGGGGCACTTTTAGTTTTATGTCAGTTCTTAAGTAATGAATTCAAGCGGTTATGATGAAAGAAAAATAAAGATAGGAAAAGAAATTAACTTGCTTTTGTTGCATTTGTACTGTCACATAAGTTCTATGTTCTACTATAACTATTCGAGTGTACGAAATGCACAAAAAAATGGTTTAATACTTAGTTATTTGAATTATTAACTTAGGTGGTGGATATAATAATTAATTACATATTTACATATATGCTCGTAAAACATAGCTTTTAGACTCTATTTTGACAAACATTAAAAAGAAGAGGATACCTTGATTTGTAAATTGAATTTCAAAAAGAAATTATCGTAAAAGCTCTATTTTGACAAACAATAAAAAGAAAAGGATACTTAGGCTCTGTTTGGATGTGTTTTCATTTTGTTTTCAATCGTCATTTTCTAAAATGTATGGGAGAACGTGTTTTTTGATTTTCGTGTGAGAAAAGTAAAAAAAGAAGGTGTGTTTGGTTGTGTTTTTGAAAATAGTTGAAATTTATGAGTATGATGTGTAAAATGATTGAAAATTAATGATTAGATGATGGTGATGGGTGAAGAGAGATGATGGTGATGGGTGGAAGAGAGAGAAGATGGTGATGGGTGGATGTTAGAGAAAATGTGAGATAAGTGATGTGAAATGTAATTTTAAATAAATGATTGAAATTTCTCGGGAACGTAAAAACAAGAATGAAAATAAGAATATTTTCAGTTAAAAACAGTATAAAGTGTGTATTTTCATTTTCAGATGAAAATGAAAATGGAAAAAGTGGGATGAAAACACAAACAAACAAACAGAGCCTTAGCCTCTATTTTGACAAACATTAAAAAGAAAAGGATACTTAGAGTTGTAAATTGAATTTCAAAAAGAAATTATCATACTATATTTTTACGCACTCTCTGCAACATGTATAAACCATTTAAAAAGCAGTTCAAGAACCAAAACTTTTAGCAATCTAAGAGAGATAATAGACTTAACTACCTACATTACTTCCATGTTTTGTTTGACTTATATTAGAAGGTTCATTTAGCAAAAAAAAAAACAAAAACAAAGAACTACCTACATTTAAAACAATCTTCATTTCCCTCTCATTGGAAAATATTAAATAAATGAAGAAAAAGCGAAAATGATGCTAATCTGGAATGTCGCACATCAAGTGCACAATTTAATCACAAGGCTCATTTGGACACCTTCAAGTTAAATTGCCCTTTCTAGTTTAGATGCAAACAAGTTAAGCTAGCACACTTTGCGTGGTTGAAGTGGCTGGAATTACGTGGTAGTTTACGTTATTCAAGTGGGTAGTACATAAGTGTATGTACCATTGAATATGTATATGATGATGTTATAAAGTAGAATGACTACGTATCATGTATTATTCAATGAATTTAAAACTCACTTAGGTGCATACCCACTTGATATTGATATTGCTCAAACTGCGCATTACTTGCCGAGTTGCCGGAAAGTCTCATAGTCACACTTGGAGGAGGAGGTACACTTTTGCCCATTCTCCTCCTTTAAAAATAAATAAAGGAATAAGTATGGAATACTCCTCTTATAATGCTTAATTATCAAAAGATTCCTCATGTTTTTGAAATTACCAGCACCCATTACATAGGCCTAATTGTAAGATTTTTAGGGGGTAAATTTAAGAATTTTTAAATACACGAGGGGGCATTTGTAAAAAGTGCTTTACATAGGGAGGTCTTTATGTAATTTAAAAAATATGAGGGAACTGTTGGATAATTTTCCGATAAATAAATGGTAATAATCAATGGTCTATAGTCAAATTGAGCACCCAAACGGTGTAAAGCGCAAAAAGAAAGCAATTCACATATCTTACATTGAGTTCTTATGAATTATCTATAGAAATCTAATTCATTTGAAGCAGAAAATGAGGCACTTGAATCAAATGTAAGAAAATTGCATTCCATCTACAGTAATAAGAAATTTCTGTAGTAAACATTTACCAACTGCCCATTATTCAGTTGTCTCATATAGCACAACGAGAATTTCCAGTGTTACCAACACAAAAGAGCATCGGATAATCAAGACGAGGCTGCCACTGGGATCATATTTTCAGCTGTTGTGCCAACATGTTGAATCACAAACCCATAAATCTTTCTCTTCAAACGTTCAATTTTTTCCATCATAATCTCATCCCGTTTAGACACCATGCGATCCAACCAGTCGTTGACTCGCTTCAGCTGTGATAAAATTGCTGCTATTGGGCCACCATTCAGACCTCCATTACCAGCAGAGGGATTGCTTTTTCCAAACACTTTAAAACCGGCCACAAGTGACTCTTCAACAAACCTTAAAAACCACATTTGCATCTCAGACTGCAAATTCTTTCCAAGTTCGACCGTTTCATTCATTCCTAGTCCCCTAGTCCATGTTCCAACTACTGACGAGGAGACCTTCATGTTATTGTTCTTAACAGGGGCACTGATAGATAGTCGTTTCTTTGAACTTTGCTCAGTTTTTGATGAAAAGTTCTGGCTGGTTAAAAGAGAGACAACTTCAAGATTTGTAGCCAAAGCAGCTTCTACCCAAAGGGCGCTGGATTTTGACTGTTCTGCTAAGGTATTTTCAGTAGAAGTTGATGAATTATGGTTACCAGCAATTAATTCAGCATCTGTTGTTGATTTCAAAACATCTTCATAAATGGACATGAATCGATCAATAGTGGGTAGCGGGTTTCCAGGCTTTGATATTGCAAGGAGATCTGAGAACATGCTGCAATCGTGAAGAGACAAAAATGTTAATAATGTATTACAGATCAAAATCGTGAAACATTATTAATTGCTAAGATCTGCTGCCCACTGATTGTTACGAGTTTCTCAACATTGTCGTATATACCGAGTCTAATGTAAGGGGAAAGACTTTGAATTATCCAAATAAAAGGAATCTTTAATGGACATATAGAACCTTCAGAATCGAGAGAATCAAATTCAAATTGGTCAAAAAGAAATTATTAGCCCATCTAAGAGTGGCATTATAACTAACAAAATTCACTCACCGACCACATTAAAACGTGCTGAATTTAACAGCAGACATTTCTATTATAAATAATGGCTATGTGTTTTCGGCCCTCTAGATAAGTAACAATTGTAACGAATATCACATACAGTTCATATCCATACGCCATAAGTGGATTACCTTAAGCTTCTCACAATAGATTCAGTGGCAATGGCCTCCTCCAAAGCTTCAGCCGCAGCTGCTGAAGCAACTCTTCTCCTTTGCATAGCATCCTGTTTAAGACCCATTAATGAATCACGTTATGAATGCTGATCACAGAAAGGACTAGAACTAAAAGTCATGATGACCCTTAATTCTGCTGAAAGTATTGATGTAAATGCAATTAACTTTTCTATAGTCTAGATTTTCGTGCACCTTCCCGAGCTTTGCAAGACCTGAAGAGACTGAATCCAGTGAAACACTGCCATCAGTCCATTTCTTTTCGTGAATTGTGATTACTGGAGCTGGACTACTTGGTTTCTCATGATCCACGGTAATTCCAGCAACAGGAGATTTTACATCACATGGCAAATTATTGTGTACATCACTTAAACGCCTAGATATAGCCGCCTGAAAAAGAATGACATGATTAATTCATACTTATTTTAGCTTTAGGCATTAAGATGATACAATACTCTCATAAGAGTAACTACGAACTATCAATGATTTTTTTATTTTAGCATGTGCACATCAGAGTAATTCCCCAACACCAAGTACTAATTGATTAAAAAAAAAAACTAGTAAATTACAATTACTGCAAACAGAGATTTCACCTGAGTCCTCAAAATAGCCTGCAAATCCGATCTGTTCCTAGTCCCAGCCTTTTCTTTATGCTCAGAAGAGCCTCCACCACCTGATGCCGGCCCATCATCCCAGCTCTTCCTACTCGGCTTTCCAGACCCCACAAGCGCCTCAGAAACCTTAGAAATCCCAGCCGCAATATTAGCCATCTTCTTCTTCCCAGACGAGTCAACTGCCGGTGATACCTTGAGCCCACCCGATAACCTCCGGCCTGGAGAAAGTGACATACGCCTCGCGACCAACGGGCTCGCCTGCCGCCTCACAGCAGTCGGTGACGGCTGCCTGTACCTAGACGGCACTACAATTGCCGGCTCCTTTGACATCCTCCTGTTTTCCTCCTTGGCAGCCACAAGGCTGGGGACCACACATTTCGATGGCGCAGGAGACGAGGATCTCTTCCCCGACTTACCAGCTGGTGACGGATCCCTGTCTGCTGACATCGTTTTCTTACCAGACATCACCGATCTCTGCTTTAATGCCCCCGGAGACGAAAACCTCTGCGAAACCTTATCCGAACCAGCTTTACTACTACCGTAATCATCTCCCGAATTAACAATCACATTCACATTAACATTCTCTTTTACTTGCCGATTAACCTTACTCTCTGCATATTTCTCCTTACTTTCAACCTCTTTCTTCCCCGACCTCGACAAATAGGCGGCAATGGGGTCGACAGAGGGGTCGGAATCGGATACTGGCTGAATGACGAATCCGGTCTTCGACGGCGAGATTCGAGCAATGAGAGGCTCAGGGGAGCCAATAAAGGGGTGGCGACCGGCGATTGGACGGAGATTGAGCGGAGTAGGAACCGGAGGGGAGTCGAACAGGAGGCGATCGAGGTGGACAAACTGACCTAGCTGGAGACGGTTGTTGAGTATGAGATCCGTGTCGCGGTCGGAGAGGGAGACGTAGGTGGAATTGAGCGAATCGGAGAGCTGCACGTAGAAGCCGTGGTGAGGCCATAGGGAGTCGCCGGTGGAGAGCGCCGGCACGATTCCGATGACCTGGAGGAGGGGGCTGCGGTGGTCGCCGGAGACTCTGGTGGTGGAATTCATGGATTGGAGGAGTTTCAGGAGGATGCCTGGGGTTAGGGTTGCCATTTTTGGAATGGAAGAGAAATGAAATGAAATTTGGGGTTTCCTTTTTTTATTTCTTTCTTTCTGTGAAGAGAATTAATTAGGGATGCGTGAAATTGAGCATTGTTTGTGGAATTGAAGATGGCGGAGAGTTTGGGTTTAAGGTGTTGATGCGACCGTTATGGAATTTGAAATTTGAAATTCTCCCTCACAGAATTTGTTTCGGTTTCAAATTGTAACGGTATCCCCTTATGGGGGATTGGGGGCCTACCATTTTAATCGGGGTAATATTTGGTGGCTTAGGAAGTTGAACTTTCAAGAAATATTAACGAAATAATGTGTTAAAATATAATAAAATATATACATATTTTGGTAAAACCTATACATGTTTTAACCACTGTGAGGTGAATATTTCTCGAGAGTTAAACTCCCCGAGCCACCAAGTATTACCCATTTGAATTATGTGGAAGGGTTTGCCCGCTAACTTCTCTTGTAATTAATCATTTTTCTTGAATTATTGTATACATAGCAAATATAGCATAACTTATTCCAATTTCTGCTAAGAATCTATCTAACAAACATATAAAAATTACAAATTGCTAAAAATAACGAATTATAGGCCATGGGCGTATATTATTCCTAATTTAGCAAACTTGAGATCTTGGCTATATGTTTTTCTCAATTACAGTCAAAATATTATCTCCTATAGGGTCACTCCGTTGATTGAAGTATCTCTCCTCTTTACCAGCATCAAAGCTTCTTTATAATTTCTTCGTTAGCGCGTCTGTAGTAAGTCATTCTTCGGATTGAAGCAAGAGCATCTTCGTAGTTTTTACTCAGATATGCATCTTCAAATGTATTAGACCAATATCGCAATTTTTCCTGCAACTGCAAGGCACAACAGAGAAATGGGGGATATATTTATGGTTGTAACTAAATCTGATAAAGTATCACTTACAATCGCAAAGATATAATCACTTCATCAAAAGTTTCCTAACAGCAACAACTAGTGCTATAAATTGTCCAAATTAGGACAATGACCATCAATCGTAGTTGTGGAAATCAATTATTTATCTTAGTCATCTAAAAGATGAAATTCTAAGCAATGTCTGAATAATCTCAATTGGTTCATAATTCTAATATTTGCTGTTCAAAAGATAAAGAGTGCTAAATGCATATATAATTGGATCCCATGATCATACCTGAGCCTGGATCTCATTTAATGCCTGAGTATCTCCCGCTTCGTCTACAGCTTCCCTTAATTCCATAACCTGCATTACAGTCCACGTTTATAGTCAGGAATCAGTTTTCTTGAAAGATATGTCATGGTCAAGCATATTGATCCGATATGCTGGCTGAATCTGAAAGACCTCAGTAAGATTGGTTTACAACATTACCTCAGCGAGAAGCTCGGGGTCTGTAATCCTTTCTTCTTCATCGACATGCATACCTTCTAATTTCACCTACATATATCGTATGGAAAATGAGTGGAAAAGGATGGGGAGAGAGCAAATGGGAAGTCAAGCTAAATAAAGCCTAAACCGAGAAACTAACAAATAAAACATAAAATGATCGACTGTGCTATGACTGACAACAAGCTAAACAAGGCCACTTCTCTAACTATTGATAACCACTAGACATGATGTTGGCCTGCTACTAAGCTCTTCAATGCAATGACATATAAAAGAACATGATGAGATTAAGGAAACGTGATTATGCACTAACATTTGAAGTAACTAAGTGTACGAGGAATTTTGCGGATATAGCTCTGTCAAAGCCCATTTTCAATAGAAAGATCAAAAAAGTTTCCTTGTCATGAAATCATTTTCAAGAATGTTTCCAAAATGATATCAAACATCTTTTGCATTATTGATGTCGTCATTTAACAGTCTCTATTACATTATCTGCTGAGTTCAAGGTGGAGCAGATATGCCACAGAAAAATATGAAGAAAGATCAAGAATGTCGATAAATAACAAGATTCCCTAGCTTGTTTGACAACTCGAGGACAAAATAAGCTGGCTATTGCAATTATTGTTACTTCATACAACTTCAACGTATTCGTTTTTTGAAACCATCGCCCTTCATCCGCAATAAAATAGTATTTGTTACACCAATAAGTGCTCAGCAATGCTATAAATTGTAAGCATGAAAATTACACCATGTACTTGTAAAAAGAACAAAATGGGAAACATACAATATATTTCGCCCTGAGCAAAGGGTCAGTAAGTGTACGATAGGCATCTATCACTCGAGCAGACTGTTCAGCAGCGTACTCCCTCTCTCTCTGGTCCAAAGAGAACAAATGAAAAATGTTTTTAGTTTTAACAGACAACAAATTCTATTAGCCGAAATGGTAAGAACAACATAAATTTGAAATAACCTGGGATTTTGAATGAACTAAATCAGGATGCAGCTTCTTTTGCCAGTCCTTGTACTTCTTCTCCAATTCGTCAACCTCAATTTTATGTTTCCTTCCCCTATGAAGTCAACAACAGCTCTCATGATCATATTAAGTTTTTAACACCCAAACGAACTACGTCAGATTTTGACTTACTGCGTACATGATCTACAGCTAACTAGTGAATAGGCCTCTCCTTTTAGGTTCTAAATTCCATATCTCATGTTTAACAAGCAGATTTTTCGTTCTCATTTTCCGATTAATACAAACAACAATTGTACACAAAACTCTGTCCTTGAACGATCTAACCAAAAACTGTTGTGGAACTCAGAGTCATATTCCACCAAATATAGAAATAGCGAGGGAAATATTGTACTAGAAAACCACACTAGATTTAATTCCCAGGAAAGATTGGAGGCGTCACAACGGTCGCGCTTAAAACCCAATCTCCTCGACAGAATTAACTAGACGTATTTAATAGCACAATATAACACTACAACTATAACTAACAATGACTACTTGAAGAATAGCACAAAATAAAGAACACCAAATATAACGAGGTTCGGCTAATTTAGCCTACGTCCTCGGACCCCACCAAAATATTTCACTACACAAAAGAAAGGACCAAAAGTGAAATATACAAAACTATAGAGGAGGAAAGAAGAATAGCCAAAGATGAGAGGCTAAGGGATATCAAACAACTAAAGGGTGGATCCCTTTTTATAGGAAAAGGGATGGCCCTTTACAAAATTCTTCCTATGTTGGACAAATTGCTCTTTCATTATCAAAGGGAAATGAGTCATTTCTTCACCACAATTCAACAAATCTCCACCTTGGCGAATTTCCAAAATCTTCAATCTCCTTGTCAAACGGGGTCACAAAAAACCAATCTTCAAATTTTCCAATGTTCCTTTCCAGGATCATGCATATACCTGTTCACAACCCCCACTGCTTGGGAAATATCAGGCCTCGTACACACCATAGCATACATCAAGCTACCAACAACATTTGCATACGGTACTTTTGACATGTATTCCCGTTCTGCTTCAGACTTAGGTGACAGTGGCGCTAAGCTTAAAATGAGGAGCAAACGGAGTACTAACTGGTTTTGACCTTTTATCAATGCCAAAACGCCTCAACATCCTACTCAGATATTGTTTCTGAGTCAAACAAAGCCTCCTCAATTTTCTATCTCTGAAAATCTCCATGCCGAGAATTTTCTTCGCCTCACCTAGATCCTTCATCTCGAACTCCCTTTTCAAATGAGTCTTCAACTTCTCAATTTCTATTAGACTCGGGGAGGCAATCAACATATCATCAACATACAAAAGAAGATATATGAAGGATCCATCTTGTAGCTTGTGCAAATACACACAATGATCGTATTTGCTTCTTGTGTACCCAATTCCCATCATAAACTTGTCAAATCGCTTGTACCACTGCCTCGGAGATTGCTTCAATCCGTACAACGATTTTTGAAGTTTACAAACCAAATTTTCATTTTCAGCAACTTTGAATCCCTCTGGCTGAGTCATATAGATTTCCTCTTCCAAGTCTCCATGTAAAAATGCAGTTTTTACATCCAACTGAACTAGTTCAAAATTCAACTGTGCTACCAAAGCCAACAAAATTCTAATGGAGGAGTGTTTTACAACTGGAGAAAATACCTCATTATAATCAATGCCCTCCTTCTGAGCGTAACCTTTGGCCACCAATCTGGCTTAGTAGCGAACATCACCTTGGCTAGGAAACCCATCTTTCTTTACAAATACCCATTTACATCCAATTGCCTTCTTTCCCTTCGGGAGACTGGCCAGTTCCCATGTTTGATTCTTATGAAGGGACTGCATTTCTTCACTCATGGCAATCCTCCACTTATCTTTCTCTGGTCCTTTGACTGCTTCAATATAAGTGGTAGGAACATCATCAGCGGCAATTGCAGATGCACAAGCCACCATATCATCAAAGCGAGCAGGCTTTCTGATTGTCCTCTTTGGCTTGCTAGTTGCAATTGATTCAAGTTGCTGTGGAAGTTCTTGGGGTTGAACTTCCTCTTCTTCAAAATCTCCTTCTACCGTAGGAGAATGATCAAGAGTTTCTTGATCTGCTGGGCCAACAAACTTTTCAAACTCCACCTGTTTGGGAGTACCATCCTGCTGTTCTGCATTCACCTTTTTCAACACGATAGATTCATCAAAGGTGACATCCCTGCTAAAGATTATTTTCTTTGTTTCTGGACACCAAAGGCGATGGCCTTTTATTCCAGAGGTGATCCCCATGAACACAGCTTTCTTTGCTCTAGGATCCAACTTTGATTCCTTAACATGATAATATGCAGCGGAACCAAACACATGTAAAGAATCATAATCATCAGCAGGCTTTCCAAACCATTTCTCCAATGGCGTTTTTCCATCAATAGCAGTAGATGGTAGACGATTAACGAGATGACACGCATATGTCACAGCCTCAGCCCAAAATTCTTTACCCAACCCAGCATTGGATACCAAACACCGAACTTTCTCCAGCAAAGTCCGGTTCATGCGTTCTGCCACTCCGTTCTGTTGTGGTGTATGTCTAACAGTGAAGTGTCTGACAATGCCTTCATCCTCACAAAATTTTTGACATGGACCACTCCTAAATTCTCCACCATTGTCTGTACGGAGACGTTTGACCTTTTTATCAGTCTGAGTTTCCACCATCTTTTTCCATTTGAGGAATACCTCAAACACTTCATCCTTTGTCTTCATCGTATACACCCAAACTCTCCGGGAAAAAACATCAACAAAGGTTACAAACTAGTGCTTCCCTCCCAAAGAACTCATTTTTTGAGGGACCCACACATCCGAATGAACATAATCCAAGATACCATCAGTATTATGGATTGCTGTTCCAAATTTAACCCTTATCTGTTTCCCACGAACACAAAGTTCACAAAACTCCAATTTGGAGTATTTCACTCCTTTTGTTTTGTGAACGACCTATGATGAACAAAACTTCTGCATCTCCGCTTGAACAAACTTGCTTGTCCTTCTCAGTTCATAACTATATAGGGCAGCACAAACTTCGCTAAGAGATACAGCAGCAGCCTTCCCGTGAAGTAGAGTGGTTTCAAGAAACTCAAACTCCTTAGGAAGGGATCCCAGCAACATCAGAGCCAAATCCTTCTCATCCAAATTTCCGTTCTTTTTCCTCTATATCATTTGGTTTCTTTTCTTCAATAGCTAAGTATAGACCTTGTTGAAAGAGTGCGTCTACAACTTCGCTTTGCCACATGCCAAAATGGCCTGTGCCATCAAAAGACTCCACTGCCAATCGTGTATTCGCCACAGTGGTTCTCGCCCAAATGGACGACGACGATGCTTTTGAGGTAACTTCCATTTTTGGTTACAAATTATTCTTCAATAGCCCTCCAAATGCGAAAGCCAAATAACCCGAGAAAACTTTTCTGATGTGGAAGATCAGATTAAACTGCGACCACAGAGCATACTCAGAATACCCGAGCTCTGATACCACTTGTTGTGGAACTCAGAGTCATATTCCACCAAATATAGAAATAGCGAGGGAAATATTGTACTAGAAAACCACACTAGATTTAATTCCCAAGAAAGATTGGAGGCGTCACAACGGTCGCGCTTAAAACCCAATCTCCTCGACAGAATTAACTAGACGTATTTAATAGCACAATATAACACTACAACTATAACTAACAATGACTACTTGAAGAATAGCACAAAATAAAGAACACCAAATATAACGAGGTTCGGCTAATTTAGCCTACGTCCTCGGACCCCACCAAAATATTTCACTACACAAAAGAAAGGACCAAAAGTGAAATATACAAAACTATAGAGGAGGAAAGAAGAATAGCCAAAGATGAGAGGCTAAGGGATATCAAACAACTAAAGGGTGGATCCCTTTTCATAGAAAAAGGGATGGCCCTTTACAAAATTCTTCCTATGTGGGACAAATTGCTCTTTCATTATCAAAGGGAAATGAGTCATTTCTTCACCACAATTCAACAAAAACAATGAACAACATATTATCCAGCACAGCTTAACACAGTAATTTCCACAATAACAAATTCAAAATTGCTAACAAAAATTTAAACTCAATAACTACATAAAGAAGATCCGAATTAAGAACGAGAAGTGAAGCTCACTCACAGTCCGAATATTTGGAAGTAATCAATGGAATCAACAACCGGTTGGACGCTGCGACAGCCTTGACAAAACAGAAACGGCGTCGTCTTCTCAGCCTCCGCACCGCAATTCCAGCAGCGAAAATCTTCGGTTACCGAACAGAAAAATTTATCATTTCTCATAAACAAATTCACATTCTCTCCTGTGATAACACTACTTAGGGTTCCGATTCCGCCAAGAAAAGTAGAGGAAGAAGCAAAACGAGAGGAAAATAGGGGAGGCGAATTGAGTAGCTGTGGATTGTAATTGTGAGAAATGGAAATTGAAGAAGTGAAATTTGTTGATGTGATTGAGCGATGAAGAATTGCGGAGAGCTGTGTAGAAATGTTGATCTTTTTCTTCCACATACTGAGAAGCGGTAGAAGGTGAGAGAGCGAGACGGAGATGGGTGCTGAATTTATACGCTGGGGACATATGAGGAAAGTACTACTATTAAAGGGGGATTGCGAAATTGCAAACAGACCTATGTTGATGAAATAGTGGCTACATTGGGCGTTATTCAAAAGTCCGAAAAAATTACTTTTTATTGAAGAAATAGAAAGAAATATGTGTTTTTTGGGTAAAATAATATTATTTTACTTTTTATTTTATTTGGAGAGTACACAAATGACAAAAAAATATATCATTAAAGGTGAAAAATATGAAAAAACGCTCGTTTTTTTTTAAAAAAAGACCTTCTACAGACTTTTAAATAACACATAATGATATTTAGCCTATTTAATTTTTTTACAATTTCGCATTAACATAGATGGTTTTTCACATTTATCCCGTTAAAGGGTAATGTACAGCAAGAAAGTTTCATCTTCCTATTCTTGACAAATAGTATTTTACCCCCCTAACGTTTCT
This sequence comes from Buddleja alternifolia, assembly GCA_019426215.1. Taxonomy (NCBI): domain Eukaryota; kingdom Viridiplantae; phylum Streptophyta; class Magnoliopsida; order Lamiales; family Scrophulariaceae; genus Buddleja; species Buddleja alternifolia. The sequence goes on from CM033398.1 coordinate 39,472,220, forward strand.
CTATTTAGACTAAGCCCCACGTTAAGGACTAGCAGCGAGCACCAAATTGGCTAAAAGATCGAAAGTTTGGCTCGAGGATTTCCAAGGTTCAACTGAAAGGTAGAGTTTCAATTCACATTCAAGCCGAACGTTAATAGATGTAGGCTCGAAATTGAGTTGAATTTTGGGCTCGTACAAATAAATAATATATGTTATATTATATATTCATGTTTAAAATAATTATACTTGCATGTAAAACTATATAAAACATCAATTACATTTATAAACAAAAGTTCCTTATATATAAGGATAATATGGATTGTCCAATTAGAATGTATATACACACTCATATGAACCAATAGTGTTTTAATTGAAAATATTCTCCTATAGCGAAAACACAAAACAATAATTGGTTTTATTGATTTTCTAAAGTCAAGTTTAAATAATTCTAGTATGAATATTTTGATTGTGATTATTTGAAAGTGCTTTGAAATTGTTAGTTCTTTTTTATATAGATTTATTTCACTAAATTCTGCCAAAAATATAAGAAATTACTCATTTTTTATATAGACCTATTTCACTAAATTGTACTAAAAATATAAGAATATTCAAATCGACTTGAGCTTGTCAAGCCAAGCCCAAGCATTGAATACAAAACTCGTGTGGTATCAAATTGAATGTGAGTCTATGCAAGCTCGGCTTATCGGCTTGATTGACAACTCTACCCACACGAGTTAAGATAGAAAGAATAGAAAACGAAAACTTAAGATAAATCAATTATTTTCATTCAAATGTACTTAATTATTACAGTAAGTGTTGTAAACAGATTAAATCAACTAACTCTTATTTATAGTAAGGCCACTTCATTGTATCTATCCAGAAACGAAATGGAAGCAGCAAAGCATCGATTTTTTGTTTCTCCTTTTAGTTCCACTGCTAATGTTTCCATCAGCACTAATCGAATGGCTTTCTGTGTTGTTCTCGACGACTGTTGTCCCAATTCTCTGGTTTATGGAGGAATTCACATCGACGTGCTTAACCTGAGACGGACTTGAGCTGTCCTTATCTGGTGAGACCGGTGCAATCTTGCCTTGGGTTGCTTCCTTCGCACAAGAATTGGACTCTATATGCCTGAAATAAGAAGTTTTTACCAAGAAAATCAGCCAAGACAATGTTTTGCTATAGATATGCACATAATACACGTAAGGCTACGTCGACACCCATATGAATAAGACCCTAATTACAAAAATAGAGCAAGCTTTGAGAATGTTACCTTACTTCCACTATAAAACTAGATTACAATTTCATTCCTAGCAAGTAAAAGGAGATTACCATTACAGCCCCTATTTTTCGAGTTGAGACATGGGTGTCTTAAGAATATGAACAACTGCACGGGGCTCGTGGTAATTATCCAATACGTGAGGGGTATGGATTGACTTATCCCTACAAGTAGTATTACTTTTGTGTAGAAAGAAACCAAAGTTAAAGGCAAACGATTCTTATAATGAAAAAGTGCAGCTTCAAATATTCCATTCTGGCGTGAAGCTTTATGATTTTGTTTTGATTGATGGATGGATTTGGGAGCTAAGGATTCATAGTCATAATAACAAATTAATCTACTGAGCTCGTAATAGTAAACTTTACCTGGAACCATGACTAGGGGAGCTGCTCCTGAGTTCACACGGAGCCGATTCTGTGGGTTCGATTCTCGAAGATTCGCCACAATTCCCATTATTCCTTCTCATCAGATCAGTTTCTGAGGAAATTGATTTTTCTCCATCATCCTCTAAATTAATCGAATTTCCTTTCTTGGCATCAGACTCGTGACCTTTTCCACAGGTGCTATTATACTCCCGAAGTATGAAAATGGCCTTTTCCAATGTTCCCAAAGCTTTTTGAACCTTTGGGCTAATGCAAACCTTCTTTTCAATCTCAGAGCCAAAGTTTACTGTAATTTCATTGGTTAAATTATCACATGAATTATGCGTATTATAATCTAACGATTCACTTCCTTCTATATCTTGTCCCTCGAACTCCTCGATTTCATCAGGCACTTCGCTATCTCTAAAACCTACATTATTTTCCTTAGCACTATTATATTCTAATGCTTCAATATTTTGTTCTTCAAGCGTAATGGAACTTTCTAGAACCGGAGACGTTGTATATGTATCTTCTGAATAAAGAGCCTCGCGTATACGAATGTACATAGGGTCTTTTAAAGCCTCCAGAAATTTTTCATCACCTTTAGTAACACAAGCAACTTCCTGCAGTTTTTTCCAAGTATAGGCAACATAATATAGCAAGCCACATTTAAAAGATCTCAGATCAAAATTAATTTCATGAAGAGAACTTGTCAAAAGATTGGAATTAACCTTTTTATAGAGCTTGAAACCGCTACCGATAAGCTGCCTTGAGATAAAATTGATGAATGATGGAGGAGCAAAATCCAATTTGATATCCATGTTTGCTATTGTCCTGCACAAATGTGAAAGATTACAAGTGACTGGAGTTGCTCACGAAGAAAAGACTACACTTGAAAAATGTAAAAATTATAGTAATGCCTAAAAATCCCATAATCTATCTTTGGATTGTCCTAGTGAAGGAATCGTAATTTTATAAAATTAAAATAAAATAACTTAAAACGCTGAATATTTTTAATTTTGTCAGCAGAAAGAAAGATGAGATACGACTTACCTGAAGTAGCTTCTTTCAGAGGTGACTTTTTGTATAGCAAAGCCTCCCACCACATTTATTCTTACTACATCATCTGCATCAGGAAGCCCGTCTCTAGTGAATCCATGAGTACTTCTATCGATCGTCTCTGAGTCGGAGATCTAAAAAACAGATTAATACTTTTTCTAACTGAGATAGCCACATTTTGATGGAAATAGAAGCAGCAAAACTAACTTACTGAGTTAAGAAGCACCACAATTAGACCATCTTGGAAGTACTCAAATGTAAAATAATGTATTAGAGCCTCTCTGATCGACAGTGGCCATGAGTTCATCCTTTCTTTCAAATAATTAGGTATATATCAGCATCTCGATTTGATATTTCATCTTATTCCAAATCATATATGAGATTAAATAAAACACTAAATTGAAATACAGGATCTGAAGTACAAAAGTCAAACCTCAAGCATTTAATTCATGCATAGAAACGCATACCTCACTATAGATATCTGTTCGCCAATTCTAACTCTTTGCAAACATTGCGATGAAATGACTTTGAAAGCTGGAATTGCTGTTTGTGGCCACCTGAAATAATTTCAATCTCATATTATCTAATCCCACTTAAGCTAATACAATTCAAGTGTAACTCTTACCAATTCTTATAGAGGTCTGACTCGCATGAGATACATAGACCTGTTAAAGATTAAGAAACTTCAATCAGAAAAGCATGTGTCGAATATTTCAGTTTAGCTTATAACAAAATATCAAAAACAGAAATTGTCTGAGCATTTTAATTTAGCTTACAAACATCAACGGGCCCATCCACATAGCCTTCAACAAGTAGTGTATGATAGGGTGTGCCTTCTGGTCCTTCTCGATACATAACCCGGAACTCTTCAGTGTCCTCTTTTACCTAAAAATTATTAAAATCTTAAAACCCCAAAAATAATTATATAATTTGTTAATGACAATAAAGTTGACAATAAATTGCATACTTTCCAGCCACTGTGTGATTCGTCGCTTGATTTTGACCTCTCGATAACATTCGCCGAGGCACTCCTCAACATGCTGAGGAAATTGCACACTTCCTTACTTCTTCTTTTCAACACATATTCAGTGTACTCTGCAAAGCAAATATAACAAACTCTATAGCATCTTAAACATAAAATTCTTGCTTGAACGGTAGTGTTACTTTAGAAAATTCGGTAAGCTGTAAAAATACCAAACCTTCTAAATGAGAGGCCGATGATTGTAAAATTTGATTCTTGACAAGGGTATGAATCATTTCAACATTTATCAAGTCGGGGGATGCCAAAGTCTTCTCCAACTTGCTCCTATAATCCGAGATATTACTTTTCCTCTCCATATTTGCATATCCAAGCAAAAATGTAAGGTTTCTCCACCTAAGTCCTAACGAAACGAGATAACGAAATTGCTTTGTTAATTAATTTCTCACGAACACAAAAGTGCATGAAAACGCAATGGAAGATGCTTAAAAGTTTAATAAAGATACTCCATAGCCAAATACCCTCAGAATTGTTAAATATATACAATTGTAGAATCCAATCTGAAATGAGCTAATAATAATCATGAAAACAAGTACGAAATGTAGTTGGAGTGGTAAATTTTTCACCAAACAAAAGCTGTATAATAAAGTTACTATTGAATAATGCAATCCCATTATTCATACCAATCCAAGTCCTATAAACCAATTGAGATTTTCAATCACAAAATTACGGAGAAAAGGGAAATATTTTCTATCACTATAAAATATCTTACTTTTTTTCCTTTTTTTTATAAATGAAGTTAAGGTAGGATCAGGTCCGATTACCTACCAGCGTCAGGGCATTGCCTCCGGACCAAAAGTCGTTATTTACAGATCACTCACCAACATCTCGAACCCGCAACTGCTGTACAACATAGATAAACTTCTCGTCTCTTATACAGAAGAGGATACAAAAATTATGTTAAAAAATCCAGGCTTCAACCAAAACACATGAATACATTTCATTATCAAAATTAATTATGCAACATGAAATGGTAAAAAAAAAAAAAACTGGTAAAACTTACTTACAGCAGAAGTGGAAGAAACCCCAAATAGTGTTGTTGAATTTGTGAACTAAAAATGCTTGAAATTTGAATCCAAATGTGATTGCATTGCAGATCTCAAGGAGATATTAATTATTCCTTGGAGTATACAAACTTCAGCTGCTTAACATGGGCCTTTCTTGAACATAACGAATGGCAGAGTAAAACGATGCTGCTTAAATTTATTTCTAAAATATATGTGATTATTGAAAAACAAAAAGTGTTATTATATTTGGAAAAAATTTAAACTTATTGTTCTTGTTTGTTTCTAAGTAGATGAGTAAATTTTATATGGATTTCATTAAATCTCATTTAATTAATCTGGGTCTAATAAGAGGTGCTTTGAAGAGCCTAAACCTAATTAGTTGACCACAACGGTCGGAGTTGTTCAAGACCAGAAAATCTTGACTAAAACACTTTCGAACTGTGTATAGTGTCATTTTACTATATATATATATATATATATATCATATATAAAAATGTTATACATCATATATAACTTTTCACCCTTTTTTTCATGGGACTTGAAATGATAAAATATTAATTTATAATGAAAAGTATTAGGAAAATTTATTAAAACTCCTCTAAAATAAATTTTTAGTCCAGATAATACATGAAATATCTTTCAATATTAAAAACTCATTCAAAAAACCTAAAAGTTGAGATTAATATACTCTTCATTTCTTAATTAAGAATTATTCATTTGATACTTTTATCAAAATGTTTTTGCGTTTGTTGTTTAAGTGTATAATACAAATTTATTTTTTAAGATTTTTTTGAATTTTTTTATATAATTTATCTTCAATTTAATATGGTAATTATCTAAAAATACACTTTCTAATTTTTTATAAGAAGATTAAAAAATCTAAAATTTTGAAATTAAAATCATAATTGATAGCAGCAATTATCAATGTAAAAGTTCTAAATAAATAAACTTCTATATGAAATTAGAATTGATCAATTCTTATCTAAAAGGTTAAGGAGAATTTAGTCTATAAAATTATTAATTTTGAATGCTAGATTTTTTTGGATTAAAAATTGGTAAAATAAATTCTTTGGATCAAAAAATATTATCACAATCTTTTAGATATAAATGTTTATTTTGATAGATTTTTAATAATTTTCCAAAATATTAATTACACTTAATCAATCTACTACTTCTAGTGTATGTAAATCTTATTAAAATTGAAAAAAAAAATAGAACGATGACAACATAAAAAATAACGTATAGCATCACTCTTAAATAAATTTGAAATTTTATTACAGCCCACTAAAGATAATTACAATTACAAAATAATGTGGAGTATTCAACATCTAAAGTTTGGTGGAAATGGAAAAGAGTGTAAAATGGAAATAATATTAGTAAAATCCTAACATAGAAAATATAGATATTGGTAGTATTAAAGCTATCTCTATAATTATGAAAAAATCTCCTTCAATTATGTAAATTGAGTCGTAATCTAAACTAAGGTACACCGTACATGCCTACATGCTACAATTATTATTATAAGGGTGCCTTAAAAGCTCTTCTAGAAGGAACTTTTCATAATCCTTTTCAATAACCAATTATTTTGATTCGACTGTTTCATACATAAATAGTGACACTTTCTTCTCAACTTTCATTGTCATGCTTTTTATATAAGACTATATAATGACAGAAACAACTCACTTTCTTTTCTTAATTTTGTAATTTGACAAGAATGGCCCTCACGCTATTAAAAATTTATGGGACAAAGTAGTTTTATCAGGCACAAAGAAAATAGTTTTTTTTTCAGATAAAAAATGTATAAAAACAAGTGATTTTTGATAGTTATAAAAATATATAAAAAAAACTAAAATTCATATTTAAAGTGGTATAAATTATATTAAAGATACCAAAAGAAAAAAAAAATTACTTATTTGATTTAAAATTGAAAAATAAATTATCTTATCTTCAAGTGAAGCACATTCTTGACTAATCGAGTAAATATAGATAACTATATGTATTTATTTAAGAAAAATGAGTCAATAAATATTATTAGAAATAACAAGGTTTAATTGGATTATTTAAGTGTGCTCGCATGACATTACTTTTTCCTCGTTTAAATATTTGTTGCAGAGTTACTAACTATTTGTTCATGCCATATGTGTTATTGAACGGTTTATAATGTAGCAAATTTCATTAGTAGGAATACCAAGGTAAAGAAAAATATGCTTGAGAGCGTTTGCAATTTTGTGTGATATTACTTCTTCAAGATTAGATGAAAACAATTTATATGGATAAATTACATTTTAAATATGATATAAGTTGTTTTAAATATACGGAAGAGCATTATTGTCAACTTATCATTATAACATCGATTGTCAATGTAAACTCCATATACTATCATCGATAAACAGTTGCGTTTCTAACTAAAAGTACAAGCAATTTTTGGTGGATGGGGGTTGAAAAACTAAAAAAATCGTATCTACACAACCTATGTTCAATTAAGGTGACTATTATTGTTTAAAAGGTCATAGATTCTACTTACTTTCATAAACGGGATATAATGTCCACTACGATCAAAAAACTCCAGCCTAAGGTTATTGCATTGATTTAACTAAAGAAGCTTACGAAACAACTTACAAATGCGAATGTTAGCTTAGAAATTAGAACAACACAACTTATACGAAGTATTTCTCTTGGTAGCAAAAATATTGTTTCTTAGATCTTATTTAGCGATGAAGTCGTAATTTTTAGTGGAGACAAGATTGAATTGTTCAAAATATATTAATTTGCATGTTTTAAAATGGAAAATTTAGAAAGAAATTCCCAATTCATATTCAAACTTATGTTTCAGTCCCTACCAAATATTCTAAGCTATGCACTCCCTATTTGTAAATAAGGTTTATAATTTACTCCCTACCCACATAATTTGATCAAAAGGCCCCCACTTTATTCATTTGAAATTCATTTATTCCTTCTCGTTCCAATTCCTCCCTCCTCCCATACAAATCCGATTAAATATGTTATTCCGGGATCGAATGTGTTCAATGGTGACTCGCTTTTCTCTCTACGATGAAAGTAACAAATCGGGATCAATATTACCTATATGTTGAGGCAAAAATATTTTCTGAATAATTTATATGAATAGCGACTGACGGTACGCATAAGCCATGTATGTTCGTAGTATACTTAGTGCATAAGAAAAGTATTTTCAATTGATATATGTAAACAGTTTTGCGCGACTTCACGAGAAAGTCCATAATGCACTGTAGGATACTCGGAATCATAAACCGTTTTTTTCTTTGAAAGTAGATATATAGAGCTTTCTGAAAATGTATAACACATTATCGAGAAATATTTAATAAAATAGCTTTGTCTTTGTACGTAAGCTAAAATTTGTCGACAGTTTTGCGCGACTTCACGAGAATGTCCATAACGTACTGTACAATAATTGGAATCATAATCCAGTTTTTGTCTTTAAAATTAGACACATAGGGCTTTTCGAAAATATATGACACATTATCAAGAAACATCTGGTATAAAGCAGATTTTTCTTCAAACGTAAACTAAAATTTGTTGACAGTTTTGAGCCACTTTACGAGAAATTCTATAACGCACTGTAGAATGCTCGGAATAATAAAACGATGGTCACCCGAGGTGACCGCTGTTGCCTCCGGCGGCACCGGCAGTTAGGGTATGGGGTGGGTAGAGGATGGGAGGAAATGGAAAATGGAAAATAGAAAATAGAAAATAAAAAAGGAATTTAGTAAAGAAAAAGAAATGCATTATGTAATTATATATACAAGTGGAGATTTGCTTGACTTTTTACATGGATTAGGGAGTTAGGAGAAAGTAGTGCACCATTCAATTTTATGGCTAAGAACTGATCCTAAAGATGGATTTTTAATTGAAAATTTATCCCCAAATTTTCGTTTTAAAATTGAATAAAAAATATTCATATCAATAAGTAATTAATTAAAGGGCCCAGCCAATTAGTGCAAACCTCTATACTTTTTTTAATAATTAAAATTCATGCATTAATAAAACAGAAAAATATTATAAAATTCAGTCCGAGAGCATACACTTTCTGCTCACTAATACAAATTGCAGATATGACAGAAAATAAAAAAGACTCTAGAATGGAATTACAAAAATCACAATCACAACCATTAAAGTAACAGGTGACGGAATGAATGTTTGTTTCTTGTCTATAGTAAGAGACCACATCTGGCAGGAGCTTCCAATCCTCAAAAAAGGAGGTATCAAGTTGACACTGAAGCATGTTCTTCCTGAGATAATCGCTCAACCGAAATCTTCCATCCAGAGTCTTCTTTTCACAATCAATGTGAAGAGTCTTTTTTTCACCTTTCAAATAAAAATGTCCCAGAAAACTCATCACACTATGCCAAACAATCTGTTGCAACAAGAACCAAAGCCAGAAAACCAAAAACCACAAATAACAAAGAAACACAAAGCCGTAATAATAATAAAAATGAAAGACAAAAACAAAAAGACCCCATTTTTCATTCGGAGGAACTGCGGGAAACATAAAACAAATGTTAATAACATACTTAACCAACAAATCAAAAGGTTCCTCGATTTTTAACAAAGAGCAATTTGAAAAATGGAGTGTGGAAACCATTTTCTGATCTTCAAGTGAGAGATGGCTTCCCTCCTTTTCTCTTGACCAGTAGGGGTGCTGGATCGACCGGCGGTGGGGTATGGAACGCCGATGGACGTTGGAAAAGAGCTAACTTCACCTTTGAGCAGCGGATCTGGGGGTTTGGTTTTCCATAGAGATGATTCAGCCATTTTTTCGCTTGGTGGAGGCGCCGGATGTGAGGAACGCCGCTAAGGGCTCTTGAGTTTGAAGAAAGGCCGGATTCTTGACATTTTTTTATTAAATGAGGTAGAGGAAAAATGCATCGGGGTGGAGGTATGGAGGGAAAGATAGAGAAAAAGAAGGGAAGACCGAAAAATTCCGGTGGGGTGGCAAAAAACCCTTGCAGCAACACTACACTCTCAAAGGAGAGAGAGTGCGGAAGAGAGAAAAGTTTTCTCAATGACCCAAACCTCTATTCAATAAGTTATAATAACGAATATACTCCTACATATTAAATATTCCTCATATCATATAATGTAAACATATATAATAAATACAACAACATACTTTACAATTTGATACAATTTTGTAACGATATTTTTAGTTTTTACAAAATAGAAGTGGATCCAAACGCTTCCAAAACCAACCCCGATATTATTTTTCCCGGGGAATGAAATCAAAATTCAAGACCATACTTCAGAAGAAGTGACCTTGGGCCTTAAAAAAGGCGTTTTTTTCTGGCAGGTACCAGGCCCAACCTATAAAATCCCTAAACCCCCAAACCGTAATCTTTGGCGCCAACATATACTAATTTTCCAGAGTAACAATGGGAGCAGAAGCAGGGGAGCAGTCGCCTACCAATCCGGACACCGAACTTCCAGAAGTTACCGAAACAGCCTCCGATGGCGCGTACTCTTGGCCGGCGGTCAATTACGACGTCGCTCCGTATAGAACCTACCATTTCTTCCAGCAATTCAGAACCACTGACTCAAACCCTAACAACTTCCTCAAGGGCGTCAAATGGTAATTTTACTTCCCCAAACTACATCTATTTCGCTTGATTACTATACATATATATATATATGTGTGTGTGTGTGTATATATATATATATATATATATATATATATATATATATATTGGAGCATTTAATTTTTGAGATGCTATCTTACTGCGTTAATGTCTTTCTGGTTATGTTGTTAATAGGTCGCCAGATGGTTTTTGCTTCGCAACTTGTTCTGATGACAATACCCTTCGACTTTTCAATTTGTAAGTCTTTTGATAAAAATAGTAGAATTGTTGAATCTCTGTATTGTTCTTTTACTGCTTTTGTTCTATGGTTTTTTCGTTTGTTGCATGCTTCTAATTGTAATGTTTTTTTTTTCCGTTAGGCCTTATGATGACATTAGCACTCCTGGAAATGCTCCCTCTTCCGAGCCAGATTCTGGTAGCTTACTTTTATTGAATTGAAGGAATTCCATATATCGTGTTTGTGTTAAGATTTTGAAGACTGTGATGCATTTTGTTTGCTTTTCTTAATACCTAATTGGATCGTCATATTTGGAAATAGCTGCTTGTTTCATTCACCCTTTAAGAAAGTGGTTATTGTGAATTTGGATACACATTGAAGATGGCAAATGATTTGAAACCATTTAGATGCGGTTCTCATTTAATATTAATGCATATTAAGTAATTTTTCTGATAATGAATCTCTCTCTCTCTCTCTCTCTCTCTCAATGTAATGGATTTATTCGTTCTGGATAGACCTCCTTAATTCATTCAGATTGTTTGCAGATTCATATGCAGCGAATCTTGTTGTGAGTGAGGGAGAATCTGTATACGACTATTGCTGGTACCCACACATGTCTGCTTCAAGTACATCTTCATGACATGATTTTGTAGTTCCTATTATGATGAAGTTTTTGAAAGTAGAAGTTACTATGTTTATGATTGAAATTTCAGATCCAGATTTATGTGTATTCATGACAACTGCGCGAGACCTTCCCATTCATCTCTGGGATGCTAATTCAGGACAGGTGCTGTCGTCTAGTGCTTATCATACATGTTTGTTTCATGCTTGTTGGTTTCTTACCCCGATACCCAATTTTTGCAACTTGGTCTGTTCATATATTTCTCTTCATAATGTTGTGGGTGATAAGTCTCTTGAACTGGATTTTTCAGCTTCGCTGCACATATCGTGCCTATGATGCCATGGATGAGATTGCTGCTGCCTTTTCAATTGGCTTCAACCCTACTGGAACTAAGTAAGCATCAACCTAAAGTGTTGGTATATGACACCAATTCCCGAAGTTTTGATGTTTCTGTAATATATGTTTAGGTGCTGCAAATTATGTACTGAGGGTTGAGCTTAACTATTATTGTTAATTAGATTCAGGGAAACTTTTCATTTCTCAAAAGGATGGCACATTACTCAAGAATATTAGCATCACTGTTAGAAACCACTTCTTTTTTGCCATTGAGAAAGAAATGAGACTTTTACGCTTCATATTGCTTCGAACAAACATTTAGTATTACAATCATAATAATGGAATCCAAGAGCTTTCTTTTTTGTTAAGATTTTCTCTGTCGTCTTCTTTCTGATATTGTGTGATTTTTTTCTCATTAGACTATGAAACATGATTGGTCATCGAAGTTGAAATTGTATGCAGCTCTATATCTATGTTATGGGCATTGTAGAAATAAGGAAGTAGAGTGCAAGTGTTCTCCACTTAATATCATGCTGGGTTTGCATATTCAGAGTTCTTCTATACATTTTCTCTTTCCCAGGAATGTGTCCTGTTTATGTAGACTAGGTTTAGATGTAGTAATCTTCATATCCTGTTGCATCGTGTCATAATTTCTAGTAATAAGATCCAGTTCTAGGGTCCATGTTATTGCCTCTTTTTAGTAGGAATTCTATGTAGTATGGTATATTCATAAGCTCTTATCTGCATCTAATCTCTTGTCACCGTTGCTGTGTGGTTTTTCATCCTTTTTCTTTTTTTACATAAACTTGTTTACGTGTCACTTGAAAAATGTTCTCTTGTTTATCTCCATTCGTAAAGATTCTTCAATATCTCAGAAGCAAATATGTTCAATTATATCTTTCCCTGTGAATCCTCGGAGTGCTATCTGTGTTGACTTTGAGTGTTCTCCTTATGATTGTCTCATGTTCATTCCTTAATTCTCTTCCTATATATTAACTTATCTTACATTACTTCAGAGATTGACCATTTCCCAATTTCAGGATCTTTGCTGGATATAATAACACTATTAGAATATTTGACATTCACCGCCCTGGCCGAGATTTTGAACAGCATTCAACTCTTTCAGGAAAAAAAGAAGGGCAATCAGGTAAGTTGTGAGATTTCTAGTTTTAATGAAACTTCCAAATGCTTAGTAGCAGTCTTTGTGATATTCCTCCATACCCTAAATGATTTGATATGTTAAGTTATATATATATTGTGTTTTGTGAAATGGCTAACTGTCCCATCTTTATGTATTGAACTTATTGAGAGTTAGTTACTCTATAAGTCATTCTTCTTTTTGCGCCCAGGTATTATATCATCAATTGCTTTTTCTCCCTCGTACTCTGGGATGCTTGCAGCGGGTTCCTACAGTCAAACTAGTGCTATATACAGAGAAGATAACATGGAACCACTATATGTATTGCATGGCCAAGAAGGTGGGGTTACACAAGTAAGTTGGTGGAATTCCCATTCTGTATGTTGAGCTTCTGATTTTCTTAACGTGATTAATCATTCAAAACATGCATCTCTCAGGTTCAGTTTTCTAAAGATGGAAACTATCTGTACACTGGGGGACGGAAGGTAGAACTTCACACAGCCAGTCTTTTTTATGTGTCTTATCGCTTCCTAGAATTTCATGTTGCAAGTGCATGTATCCTTCGTCACAAGTTTGTATTGTATCTGGGTGTGGAATATCATGGGGAATCTGGCGGTACTCCGTTCGAAATGACCAAAGTATTTTGGTTAAATTTCCTTTTGACCCCTCAAAACATAGGACACAATCCTTCACCTTTTTATTGCATGAATATTTTCCCAAAAATATAAGTGATGCTTCAATTCATTCCCCACAGAAAGATAAATACTGAAAAAGAAAAGGAAATATAGCCCTATTCACTGTCCCATTTAGCCTACCAGGCAACTCATTGCTGCTGCCAAATCCTACTTCCTTGAACTTGTATCCTTAGCCCCCTAGGTGGTAGAGACGCCAAACATGAAAAACAGCTTCTACCCTTGCACCAAGAATCTGGCTGGAGTTTCTGGAGGTGTCTGGACTTTTATGAACCCACTTCATCATATCGATCCTTTTTATCCTTAGATTTTCACTTTGTGGTGATGTATTGGTTCCAGATTTTGACATGCATGCAGTTCTACTTCAAAACTATCAACTATGTGCGAGTGTTTGAAAAAATAATTTCTCAAATATCTTGCAGGATCCTTATGTGCTATGCTGGGATATTCGTAAAACTGTTGATATTGTCTACAAGTGAGTTTCTTGTTTCTCTGGTGGAACCAAATTTATAATTGGACATCTTATCAAGAAGGGGAATATTAAAAGCCATTAATGATAATTTTTTAGTCCAAACAACCTCAATTTGATTCTTTCGCTATTATAGTCAAATTTCTTTTCTCTTGTTAATGAACACATCGGAATGACTGACTCTGTTAAAGAATTTGATTTGATGGTTTCCGTTTATTTTTCTTCCACCTCTGGGCAGACTCTATAGATCATGTGAAGGGACCAATCAAAGGATACAATTTGATATAGAGCCTCTTGGTCGATATCTTGGAACTGGCGGCCAGGTACCAGTTCAACTTTGATCTATTCTATCAACCTGTCTATTTAACAACACAATTTTCTTAATTTTGTTTAATTGTTTCGTTAAGGATGGTCTGGTGCATATTTACGATCTCCAGACAGGGCAGTGGATATCAAGCTTTCAAGCTGCATTAGGTATTCTTTCATCTTCCCCCCCTCACCCCACCCTTTTTGTGTGCATGATCACACTTTACGTACATAGTTCTTTTTAAGTAATATCTACTATCTTTCTTTATCCTGGCACTTAATTTCTATTTTTCAGACACCGTAAATGGTTTAGCTTTCCACCCCTTTCTTCCAATGGCGGCCTCTTCATCAGGGCACCGGCGATATGGAGATCTGGATGACTCTCAAGAGATTAAGAGTTTGAGTGGTACTAGATTGATTCCAACTTCTGCAAAATATTACCTTCTATTATCATGCATCATCCTACCCTCCTAAGGAGCTTTTAATTGTGATTCACATTTTTGTTAATATCTTGATATAAATGTTGTTATTATGTCATTTTCTTTATACTTTACATTTCTTCACTGTCTTTGAAGCAAAACCTGTGCTTTTTCTTCGCTGTCTATATAATTAGTTTAGTCAACTATTATAGTTAATGACCTCAATTTTTGCATTCCTAATTTGGTACTTGAATTTCATCAAGTAATTTAGCCACTCAAAGCTGTGTTCAATAGTGAGGTTAACCAACATTGTTTTTTGTTTGTCATGTTTAGGTAATGAAAATTGCGTGTCTGTATGGAGCTTTTATTCGTCAACAGAGGATCATGCAACTGGCCAGTGATTCCCGGAAATTGATTTCAACTTGCATATTAATCAGTAAGCAAATTGTATTTTTCCATATCACTCATTTGATCTTTCTTGGCATTAATGTTAACGTAAGCGTAAGTCCTAAATGCAGCAAATGTTGAGGAAAAAAATCTGATTCGTCGTTCTTGTTTATTCATGCTACTTCTTTCCCTATTTAACTAGTGATTGTCTTATTTATGCCTCACCAATGTTCTACTGAAACGGTCAGTATATTTTCTCCTTTTATCTATCAGCAAGTTCTTATGGTGAATATTCACACTTTTTCAAGTGGATCGGGTCCAAAACCGTGTCATTCGTGGTACACAAAAAAAGTAGTTGCTTGAATCACAAATTTGCTTTTTATTCAACTTTCGTTGGATGGGATAGAGATGCACGTGAAATTTTTATTTTTTGGCTGTCCCCATGACTTTATTCTTCCCCCAACTACTCATGTAATTCAGGTAAAAGCCATTGTGTTAGTGTGGGATATATACAACAGTGAAATTAACGGCAGAGATTCCTTGTCTGCCACAACCATCAACGTCCATACCCATCACCCACTCCATGTTCTTGAATCAAATTTGCCTTTGCTCTAGCAATTTCACCATACACCAACTTCCAGTATCGTTTTTTTCTCTCTATATTTTTATTTTTACATTTGCATAAAATTTGACATAGGAACCAAATTGAATTCTTGATTGGACAAACTCTGGTAGGACTCTGAGACTCTCTGGAAAAATGCTATTATTTGATTTGACAAATAGAAGTGTCAATTAATAGCTTTGAAGATTTGCCTGATGAAATGGAAGGGATAAGACATATAATCGTCTGGCAGACAAATGTATATATTAGTCTATTAATATGGAAGGGATAAGAAGGCTGGCAAGTTTCACATGACAGTTTGAACGCCAAATTATTTGATGCATCACTATTTATTATTGGGATAATTATACATAGATCCCATCACTTATAGTGTAATTACAAAATAAAAGCCTCACCTTTTGGAAGTTATCGGCATATCCCCTCAATAACTTTATCCCCTCAATAACTTTATTTGTAAAGTTTACAGTGGTAAAATTATAAAAATTTTTAAATACATGAGTGTAATTGTAATAAATATCTTACATGGGGAACTTTATGTAATTTTCAAAAAGTGAAGGAGGTTTTTTGGTAATTACACAATAAGTGAGGGGGTCGGTGTGTAATTTTCCTTTATTATTATTGGAGTTAAGGAATATGATCCTTCATTGCCTCCTTAAACATATAATAACTTAGATCACATAATCCTCCATATAGGGTTAACGCTCTAGCGTTCCGAACTTGAGTGTTTTGCTCTATGTCGTTCTTAAAATTCTTAATTCTCGAACTAAAATTTAGGAACCACATTTGACGAAATAAGAATGATTTTTCACTAATAGTTGATATTTCATATGCATTCAATGAAAATTATTTAGTAATCAAAATAAGTAAAAGATTTGCCCTCAAATCAAAAAGACTGAAACAAATATAGATTTTGTAAAAAAATCAATACCTATAACTTGTAATGTTAAATTTGAATTTTTGGTGTTCTTTTCGGTCAAGAGTTGGGACTTTAAACTAAATATTATTTTAGAATTTTAATGTTCTTTGTTTCATTGTATATTAATTTTTTAAGCGTGCTAAAAAAGATAATCACATCATCTTATATTTAAAATTCAAGTTAATAAATACTTATTTTAATATGAGATAATTTTATCAAAATAATATTTAAAGATAATTTGGCTGAACAATTTATAATAACATGTGAGATATATGACAAGATAAACTTTAAAGTATATTTATCGCTCTACGCTCCTGCTCTCGCTCTATGTGACTTAGTGCCAACCACTCCTCTTCCCTGCATCCCCCACCCACGGCGATGCCTCCGACCCCTGAGCCCCACTCAGACTGTGAATCTGCTGCAGATTCACGATCTCAATATACTTTTTTTCCCTTTTTGTTTTCAATTTCATTTCTTTTTCTATTTTCAATTTTATTTTCTTTTTCTATTACACATAAGGGTAAAAGTGTCGTTTGCAAATTTTCAATTTTTTTTTGGCTGTTTTATTTAAGGGTGAAATAGACATTTCATTAGTTTACATTGGACATCTTCATTTTAGGGAGGTAGAAGTAATTTGACAAAAAAGAGTGAGGTGACTATATTTAACCCATAAGTTAGGGAATTTTTTTGTAATTTTCCCTAAATTATAACATCTTTGGCCATTTATTGCAGAAAAGAATCAAAGAAAAGAAAAGAGCATGGTGTAAGGACCAATTGAAAGTAAAAGTTTGATTTTAGCAGTAAAGTTTGCTATCATATACAGACTACATTAGCTTCATGATCGAAAAATAAAGCAAACTAATGAATACCCTAACAAATAATTTTAAATATTTTTTTTAATTCGGAAAAGTTCGAAATTCAAGCTCGATTCGAATAGTTAAAAATGATAAATATATGTACACATATGAAGTAACTTGAGTGCAATTCAATTAACAATCAAACTAAATTCTAACATTATTTTAGTTCGACAGTTATTCAAACAAAATGACTAGACTCAGATCAGTTATGTAATTATGCTCGTAACATCAAAGAGTCTGTCTAAAAGTAGAGTTTATTTTTTTAAATGTTTTATGTGTATGTTTGAAATGACGGGAAGCGCAACAAATATGTTTTTATGTCACAAATAGCACAGTTCATTTTATGCTATGTCTATCTTCTAGAAAGACCAAAAAAAGTGGCTCAAAAGGTGTGTAATTCTCTTGAATTTCTCAGAAAAGGCCACAACTTCTGGTATAAGTAATATCTGAGTCAAGAAATAATAAGTTAGTGATTGACAAGTGCTCCACGTACATAACTGGAACATTGGTCGCATATATGTAGAGAAATGGGAAAAAAAATAGAATGATCATATACCAAGAAACATTGAAATTCGTACTCGGATGTATGTGGCGCCTTACATACATCTACAAGATTTTAAGACCGGGTGCATCCTTCAAATTACTGTAAGTGTCCTTTTATAATTTATATAAACGATGAAAATACTCATTTATCCCACATTAATAATTCTTTGGTGGCTCCCGTAAGTTAGACTCTCGGATGGTCTACACCACACATGTATTAGAAAAATTCTTATATACATTCGGTGTGAGACCCAATTGCATGCACCAAGATACAACAAAAAATAATAATAAATGTTTGACTTGTTTCTATATTGAATACATATTTTTTTAATTATTTTTGTTGTATCTTGGTGTATGCAATTAGGTCCATATTTGGTGTATACAAGAATTTTTCCATGTTTTTATACATGTGTGGAGGGTTCACCATCAAATGCACATTTGATGGTGGAAGTCTGAGCCCAACTTTGGGAACCACCAAGAATGATACATTTAATTAATGTATTTATTCGAATTACTTGGTTAACTTTTTTGTCTTATTTACCCATAATATGCATGGTCCGTAAAAAGTGAAGAAAGAAAATGTAATTTAATTTAATAAAATTATGTTCCACGGGAGTCAAAATACTAGGACTTCATTTGCTGTCTATTCCGAATCCCACCACCTAATATAAATAATGTGTTTTGGTACACCTTGTTGGGGCTGTTTTATGCTGGGTCGAGACCATTGGTCTCTGCCCAGCTCAGCCGTTGGATCCCCCAACAGGGGGGTCAAATTCCCATTTAACCCCATGTGGGGGGATCCAACGGTCCTCGCTGGGCCGAGACCATTGGTCTCGGCCTAGCATAGAATTTTCCCACCTTGTTGCCTCTTTGGCTGAGAAGTTGCAATCTCAATATTAAATAATGCATTTTGGCACACCCTATTGCCTCTTTTGGAAGATAACTTGCACTCTTAATATTATTAAATAATGCATCTTCCCCCTGTTAATCCACATGACATGTGTTATGTCACCACAACTAGATTAGGAGAATACACTAATGTGCGCAAATGGTAATAATAATAAGGGGAAAATTGCATATTTATCGTTTTGTTGCTGAAAACCTCTTCGTGTTAATTTTTTTGCACGAAACTCCCTTGTCATCAAATAAATCCTGCACGAAACACGCCTGCCGTCTCAATTTAACGGAGATTGGCTTGTACGCGCGGGAGTTGCGAATTTTGGTCCATTTTGACATTTTTAACCATAAATACCATATCAAAATGACTATAATGCCCTTCCAATGTTTAGTACATAACATTTTGGCCTTCTTTCCCTCTAATTAACATAAAAAAAAAAAACTAGTTTGGATAAATCTATTGGGTGTGATATAATGGATATGGGTTACCAAAACCCAATCTATAACTTTTAGTATTATTAGTTTATTATTATTTTCTTTTTTTCCTTTTTCTTTATTCTTTTTTTATTTTTCTTCCTTTTTCTTTTTTCTTATTTTAATTGATCCGTTCTTCTTCCCTCTCAAAAGTCCGACACCCTTGCCACCTAAATTAGTTCGGAGGGTTTAACTTATTTTTTTCATATTTTTTTTCGATTTTTTCCTAATTTGTTTCTTAATTTATTTAATTTTTTGATTTGATTTTATTTTATTTTTAGAATTTTCTCCAATCTATAACTTTTAGTTTTATTATTTTATTATTATTTTTTTTGTTCTTTTTTTCCTTTTCCTTTTCCTTTATTCTTTTTTTTTCTTTTTCTTTTTCTTCCTTTTTCTTTTTCCTTATTTCCATTGATCCCTTCTTCTTCCCCCTCAAAAGTCCGACACCCCTGCCACCTAAACTAGTCTGGAAAATTTAACCTTTTTTTCTGTGTTGCTGTTTTTTTCCTAATTTGTTTCTTAATTTATTTAATTTTTTGATTTTATTTTATTTTTAGAATTTTCTCCAATCTATAACTTTTAGTATTATTAGTTTATTATTTTTTTTTTGTTCTTTTTTCCCTTTTCCTTTATTCTTTTTTTCTTTTTCTTACTTTTTTTCCCCTTATTTCTATTGATCCCTTCTTCTTCCCCCTCAAAAGTCCGATACCCCTGCCCCCTAAACTAGTCCAGAGGGTTTAACTTATTTTTTTCATTTTTTTTTCTTTGTTACTGTTTTTTTTTATTTTTTTCTTAATTTATTTAATTTTCTGATTTCATTTTATTTTTAGAATTTTCTCCAAAATTTTTTGATATTTTTTTCAAAATTTTGAATTTTTTTGTTGATTTTAGAAGATGTTTTTGAAATTTTTCTGTAATTTTTATTGTTATGATTTTTTCACTTTTTATTTTTTAAATATTTTCAATATTTCAATGATTTTTTTTGGATTTAAAAAAAAGAACACCAGGAAGAGGAAATAGAAAAAAGAAAGCATATTTTTTTATTTTTATCTTCCATCTTCAGACTATTATATTTTATTTGCCTAATTATTTTCTATACAAAATTATCTTTTTGAATTTTGTTTTTTTAATTTTTGGAAAAGAAATATGAACTTTTAAGTTAAAAAATATGATTGGAACTAAGATCAAAAGAAAATTAATGAAACCATAAAGGAAAAAGGATATTACTAAATTCATTTGTATTGAGGGTAAATGGTACAAGAGACACAATGTAGGGGTGAAAAAGTGCATTTTACAAATCTTAGATAACAGGGGGCACCACGCAAAAAAAATTAACATAAGGGGGTTTTCAGCAAAAAAAGATAACACAGGGGGGTTATATGCAATCCCCCCCCCCCCCAAAAGTTGACGGCGTTGGGATTTTTATCGGCAGATTAACAACAGGGGGAGAGTGTGCATGATTTATATGATCACAAGGGGATTTCTTGCAAAAAAATTAACACAAGGAGGTTTTCAGCAAATAAATTATAACACAGGGGGTTGTATGCAATTTTCCCTAATAATAAGCAAATTAAAGTCCATCACATCATCACAATTCTCCACCATACTAAAACCCAAATACCCAATCAACTCTTTCTTCTCTCCTTCCCTTGTAGATTAATATTTCATTTCGTATTCAACTTTACGATTCTGCATGAAAGTTTCAAAAATATAAAATTGATATAAACTATACTCATCCGTTGTACATAGATTATTGTGATATATCTTAAATTACTATGCGCAAATTTAGCAGAAGACTCATGATTAAAAGGCCGATACGCTATATTTATAGGGGAAAATTCGGGGCTAAGTTTCTGTTTATATTTTTGACATTCATTGTATTCTGTAACTCTTTCGTTAATAGTTAAATTCTATCCTCATCTCCCGTTGGACGTGGGCAATTATTGAATCACGTAAATTACTTTGTCGTTTAATCTTTATGCTTTTATTATCATATATTTACTGTACATAGATATAATAAAATACGAAATGATACACCATTTTAAAATAAAAAATTTGAAATACTTACACGCATTTGTGCATGGATTTTAAAACTCATAATTCTCAAACTAAAATAAAGGGTTAAATGCAAAAAAAATCCATGTGATATAAATTTTTTGCTAAAAATCTCATGTGATCACGAAATAGCCTAAAACCCCCCTGTGTTTTTTAAAAATCTGCAAAAGTAACTTTTTGTAAAAAAAGCGAGGTTGTTTTTCATGTTTTTCACCTTTATTGACATGTTTATTTGTCATTTATACACTCTTCAAACAATATAAAAGACAAAATAGTATTATTTCACCCAAAAAACACATATTTCTTTCTATTTTTTTTTTAAAAAGAGATTTTTTGCAGACTTTTTAAGAACACGGGGAGTTTTTAGGCTATTTCATGATCACATAGAATTTTTAGCAAAAAAGTTATATTACAGGTTTTTTTTTGCATTTAACCCCTAAAATAAATCCATGATCTTTTATATATATATATGTCTATATATATATAAAATATAAAAATGTGCCACTACTAGTGAATCCCTTTTTTCTCATTCCCTCTCTAATCCATCATACATCCATTTTCCAACCCGGGAGAGAGAATCAATTCAACAGTGTAAAACACCAAATCATGAAAACACTTTCATTTCTCTTCTCAAATTCTCTCTTCTCAACTATCGTCACACTCTACATTCTAATCTTCCTATATCTTCCATCTGTTCTCCTTCAATTCATTCTCTCCCCCGTCGTAATTTCCACCATAATTCTCCTACTTTACCTTCTCCGGCTAGGCGCAGAACAAAATTCCACAAACGAATCCGATTCCGCCGAATTCAATTCCACCGAATCACCGATCCTTCACGATCATCGCGATCACGAGTACGTCACAGAAACGGCAATCGAGCTCGAATCGAGCTTCGAACCGGACCTAAAAGAGAATCCGAACCTGTTTCACGCGGATTCCTTCGTCGAGTGGGACGTGAGAGCGCCGCTGGAGGTTATACACGAAGAACACGGCGAAGGCGAGGAGATTGAAGGAAACGACGGCGTTTCGGAGGAAAATCGCGAATCGCAGATAAAAATCATCCAGAGATACGCGTCGTTGTCGTTGTTTTATCCGGAATCAGACAGCGACGTGTCGTCGGAGGAAAACTTTCCGACGAACGGCGACTGCGACTCGCCGGAGAATACGTGTTTCCGGTGGGAAGAGGAGGAGGATAGAGACGGTTTAATCGAGATTGAATTGGATGAGAAGAGAAATAACGAGGTTGATGAAGAGAATTTGATTGAGATCGATCTTTTTCCGGCGAGATGACGTGGATTTCACGGCGGAGGTTTTAGGTACAGTTAACCTCAATTTTGTGTAATTAATTGAATTGAATGCTGAGACGTTTTTTGGGGTTCTGGGTTTTAGTACGTAAATACAGAGTTCTAACCACGAGAGGAGGAGGAGGTGCGGTGTGTTGTAGCTCGCCTCATTATTTAATTGAAAGTTCGATATCTATTTATGGGAATGAAGCACATTTCGTGGTCAGTTGTTTACTTTCAATAGGAGAGCTCCCGCGGCGAAAATAATTAATCACTGCTATCGATGGTGGATACGTTCATACCAAATAAATAGCACGTGCATAGAGAGTTTTTAGTTTTACCCTTGTATTAAATCAAGGGTTAAAGCGCGTTTAGTCGCTAAATCCAAAGATTACTAATGATGATGTGTCGTGTAATGACTAATGTGCCCTCACGGTCTTGATTAAAAGAAATAATGGTCTTTGTGTTTAACTATATTTTCCATTGTTTTGATTTGTTGTGTGAAGTTCGTTACTCATGCCAATTTATTTAATCAAATAGGGGACAAGAAAGCCCTTTTTGGTGAATAGTTTATATATCATTGCATTTCTTCCTTTCTTTCCTTCTTTTTTTTATTTTTTTGAATACTAGACAAAGGTGGTTATCTTGATCGAACAAATTCGAGGTCAATTGTTTTTAATCATGGCCACACAGACCCTATAAAACTCCAAATAAGAAGAGAAAAATCACAACTTGTGAGAAATTGAACCTAGAACCTACTACATAAAAGTGAAAGTTGATACCATTAGTCTAATAAGTCTTAGGTATATATCATTACATTTTAATCATGAATAACTATAATGATAATTAATAAGTAAAGATATATAGTTAACTAATAACTACGATAAAGATAAATAATAAATTCAAGTAGTTATTCGTAGACATCGAACCCAAGAACTTATAATCTTAAGACCTTAATTTTGTTCTTGATTTAGACCTCCCTAGCATGGACAAGAATCTCTATGAATTATGTTTCTTTAATTTTTTTTGTTGCGAACAAAGCAACATTTTTTCTTAGTTTGATGGTGTTCAAAGAGTTGAATTATGTTAGTTTATATTTTCAAATATTATTTTCTGTTTTATAGATCATCATTTACTGAAAATCACCACTACATATTATTTTCAACAAAAAATATTTTTTCTCAATTTTCCTTTCTTATGCTTCTATATAACTACACTTCAACAAATACATTCATCATTTCACATTATCCTTAATCAGTTATTACCTACTCCAACTATTCTTCCTTTCCTCTTTCTTACTTTACTATTTTTTTTTCAATCACATAACCATTATTTTAATAATTAACTCAATAATTTTATAAGTAAATACATCACTCAATTATTTTTAATTTCACATATTTTACTATTTACAATATCTTCTAAAAATATATACAAATGCAATACACATCACATTATTCGTACACCTACACATTCTACATTTCTTAAAAATATTTCAAAATATTTACTCAAAAACATGAACAAACAAATCTAATGGAAATACTAAGTGAAGATTTTAATTGCAAAAAAGTAGGTCTAGAAATATCTCTCTTTTGAGGTCCTAAGGCTAAAGACTTTTTAGAGAGGAACTTTATAGGGAAGGAAAAGTAGACATCTTTTTTTCCTTGCACTTTGGAAGCCAACTTTTTTTTTTTTTTTTTTTTTGTGGTTTAGGATTATAAAGTTTTCTCTTTTTCAATGATAGCATTTGAGTCAATTCTCATGTATTTTGATTGAACAAAAGTTTTTCCAATTCAACTAACAAAAAGGAAACTCTCATTACATGATTTTCATGAATTTGAACACTTATACATTAATTATTCAAATCAAATAATTAACAAGAAACAACCCATGGATTGGACCATAAAGTTGTGTTTAAATGGAATTGGTGAAGCGCACTTGGACGTGTGAAAACGTTGTTTGATGGCACAGTGCATGAATGTTTAGAGTGAAAGGGATATGACACATGAAAAGTTGGAGAAATTATACACAAATCCACTAAAATTGTTCACCTTCTTCCCCATTGTTCAATGTTTTTGGATAATTATTGATGACTAAAATGGCTTGCTTACTATTTCATTGACAACTTGATTTTTGTCACCTATCCTTTTAGGACAATGAAACTAATTTTCAAGTGTAACCTTGCTTATCGAGTTGAAACGTCAATGCTATTGTGAGGTCGTAAAAATTCATACTGGTATCTAATTTAAATAAAGATGAAATGAATAGGGGGTGAACAGGATATGCAAAAAAATTCTAGCTTACCCTTGCACGAAACTTGTGTCTATTCAAATATTCCATAACCGATGTTATAGTATTCTATATCACAATCAATATTACACGAAAACGTTGTAAAATGTGATATGTAGACAAAACTTTCAATTTTCTTTCACATTATAATTTTTTTTCGTATTCAAATCATTCTTTTGTACACATGTTTCCTATCCTTAGGTTGTGTAGTGTCTCCTATCTGTTGAATATGTCTACACAATCGCGTTTATAAATGATTTAGAATGCTTCTTCCACATTCATGAATGCCCTCATGTTAATTGTGTCATCTATAAACGGCATGAACCATAATATCTTTGAAGCTAAAATAGTGATATATATCATTTTCCGTATTGTCATATCTACGGACAAAAAAATAAATACAAGATAAACAGATAAGAAAATAAATGGAAAACTACAACAGTTTTGTCTCTTGATGGAGATAAGAAGCACGTAAAAATTGGCTTTAATACTCATCAAATTTCTAATCAATCAACGTAACATATTTGTTTTATCTTCAACCAAAAGACAGATCAAAATATAATGGCCGTATTCAACTTCATCATAATTAACTTTTTTTTTCCACAAATAATTGAGTAGGGTCGGCTCCGATCACATACTATGACCAGACAAACCTCCAGAACAAAGATCGCTTACAGAATTACTTACAGATCACCCACCAACCCTCACATTTGTAGAGGGAATCGAACTCACAACTTTCTGACATAAAGTATCCCATTTTTTATCAACTGAACTAACATTTTAGCCCTTCATCATAATTAATGTGAACCAGACTAAATTCATTTTTTTTTATTGATGCCACAAAATAAAATTTCTCTCTAGAGACCAATTGATTCAGATTTTTAGATAATTGAGATTCTGTAAATGGGCCACAAAAGCCCGTTCAGAATTTGAATTGAAAGCCTTTTGGCCTTAAGGTTTAAAATATACAGTTAAGATTGGGCTAAGCCCGTTAACTATATATGGGTATCTCTCCTGTTAGACTGATTTGCAAATCGAGGTGGTCTGCTATCTACCTTCAAGGACATGAATGAGGAAATTTTATCACATGACAAGTTTAATTCACTCACTTTGTGAATTATACTTCTTCGTTTCAATCAGATCGATTCTTAAGTAAAATTTCTGACACGAATATAACATATTAACCCTTCAACTTTCTAAAAGATATAACCCAAATTGGTCAATCTACCCTCACCCACATCAATTTTCCTTTCATTGGTCGAATAATTATTCAAATATTGATGACATAAAGATGGAAAAAGAAATATTACAAGCGTTTTACAACTGAAGGTTAACAAAGGGGAAGTAAGTGCAAGTACACAAATGAAGCCTGAAAAAGATTAGCTATGTGCATCGATTTTACGATGTCGGATTATCTCAACACCCAAGTAATCAACAGAACCAAGCACAGCTACGTGTGGCTTTCCCACCTGTACTCGGACAGCAGATACCTGGGGGTACTTACTCAACACTGTAGATGCAATCAGTTGAGCTACAGATTCGAGGAGATTGTGTGGGGATCCTTCAACGACTTCTTTAACTATGCTGCAAGCAAGTACAGGTCAATAAAACAAGTTATAGATGATCAATGGAGAGGGTAGGGGTATATCCAAATGCATTGCAACTTAAAGAAGCACGAGAGAGACGTCCCACGTATATATGTCAAACTGGGTACAAGAGTGACTTGTTATGATTCAGAAGCTAATGTAAATAGATATCATAGAAGAAACACTAGAAGAAAAATGAATGTTAGTGACAATCAACAAGATAAGAAGTGAAAATGTCGAAATTGTTACTAGTTATACATATTCACTGACAAAAGAGTTGTGTACTTGACAATTAGTTGCAACAACTCACTGGCTACAATAATCGCCACATAAATTATTATCTCTATGTATGTTGCAACAGACTTTTAGTGGTGAAAACTTTGGGAAACAATTCATGTCACTATTAAGCTTGAAATCACCATCGTCACAAAACAAAATCATCGTCCCTTAGAAACAATTTTGACATTGCCATGTACCATTTCGTCCACTATGTCATTAATTCTAGTAGTGAAGTTAGCTATCGGGAGGACAAAGAAGGGCCTCATTTGCCTTGTAATTAATTGGAACGATTCCACTTGTTTCAAGTATATACATATGTAGATTACAAAAATTAATCAGTTACCTATATATAGCAGTATAACTGATGGTATCTGATAGTCGGTCAGAAATACCCGCTGTTTGAAGATCCATCCAGGCATCTACATCAATCAAAAATTTCTGACCCAGTTTCCTTTCTTCTGGCTTCACACCGTGGTACCCATGGAACTTTAGACCCCTTAATACAAGCTTATCTCCTCCCTTAATCATTTCTCCATACTCTGTCACTACAGATGATGAAAGTGCAGCCCAAGATAAGGTCACGCATTGACACTGCTAACATAAAAATACAAGACAATGGCCAAAACAGACGTAAAAAATGTAAATGTCTGAAGGAACAATTAAGATGATTCTTAGAGGACAATTATCTTAATTCATATTAGGACAAAAATTTACGCGATATATGGCCTATGGACATGCTTAAAAATTTTCATATAAGAAATTACAGAGATTATAGCCTCTATGATGCATTAATGCAGTGCATTCCAAAACCGAAATAACAATCTGAAACGGATTCATGTCTTCGTATCCTTCTGTTGTATCAGAAGGTCTTACAGATAAGAGAGCTTAATTGCTAGAAAAGCTTTATACAAATATTCACAAGATTTTAATTTTCAAACAATTTTGTCTAAACATTTTCTATCAAATTCATTCACAACATGAAAGTATAATAAATCGAACAGTCAAAACAGCTAAAATCAACCAATTTTAAATTGCATTTACATTGATATGATTCCCAACACCTAGATGCACCTAAAAACCCCCAATTTTTCACAGTTCAACGAATTAAACATGAATTTTATTTTTACCCAAAAACATTTATGATGCTGCTCGCACAAAATTCACATTTACGGTTCTAATTGCTTATGCGTGTGATATTATATTAGCTAATGAGAAAAATTAGGTATAAACTAAATTGATAGAAGTACAATACATACACATTTCATAATTAGGTATAAACACACAAAAGTACACATATATATTCATATAATGTATGTATAGTACACGGCGGAAGCTTACTCACCGGCGCTGGATGATGTCATGAATGACGTAATTGCCGGTGCGGCGAAGTGGAGATTAGTTACAGTAAGTCGTTGGAGTGGTGGGGTAAGATATTTTCCTTTTTCTTTTTTCTTATTTAAATTAATTTGTTCCAAGTTAAGGTGGCCAATGGTCGTAGAGATTTTGGGTACTAAATTTAGATTAATTTCATTTTTAATTCTAGAGAAATCATCAAAATTTATAAAAAAAATAATTAAAGTCTTAAAAGAAATTTTTGATATCTTTAATTTATATAATTATGCATTTTTTTACGTCAATAGTATAACATATATAGTGAGTTTCGTTAATTAGTATCCTTCGTAGGAAGTTGTCAGAATCCTTTGATCTAGATTAAGAATTCCAATAGCATCAACAACCGTTTAACTATGAAAAACCCCTGCATGCCATCTCCGTATATGCCTATCAGTGAGCCTCGCGGCTCACCTTGGCCCAGTAGGGATCTCTTTGCTTGCTAGGCTAGCTCCGACTGATTAGTACCATGGGCGGAAATTTAAAACAAGTAAGATTTGTATGTAAAATAATAACTAAATATTTCTAAAAACTTCAACTAGAGCAAAATACATACAATTTTCATAATATATATTATTCGAAATCATATGAAGTTTTTAGGAGAACCAAATTCGTTATATTTCGTCTCATATCAACTTTTTATACTCAGTAATTGTGATCCCATAAAAAGAAAAGAATATCTAAAATCAATTTTTACATGTTATATTTAGACATAAAATATTTTTAAGCTAATATTATTTTTAAATTTTGTGAAATTTTGCTTTTCGATGAAAATTCCAAGTTTTGGTCGAAATTTTGGTGGATACTCTGTAAAATAATTTAATTTAATTTTTAAATTCGAATTCCAGTCGAAATTTCAACGAATATTCTGCAAAATTCTATCGAAAGTGAGATTACCAAAACACTTGAATTTCAATCGAAACTTTGAAATTTCAATCAAAATTTAAGACTACGAGTCGAAGAGTAGATTTTGGACTTATTTGCCCCCATAAACGTTTTATTGAGTTTGGACTGTCTATTACTGCAAACTCTTCTCTTATTTTTTTTTGTTTTAAATCAAGTTGAAATTCATAGGGTTTTGTGTTTTTTATAATTAAAGAATAGTGCAATAATTAATTCCATAATACTGTAAACTTTAGATAATGTTACTTTATAATTTGCGTTCTCATGGATATTTTTTCTCTGTGGAAGTATCTTAAACTAAATTTTCCCTATTTATTTCTGATTTTACATTTGATCTTCTATGAGTCTGCATCAATCAAAATAACGATCACGACAAATATAATTCACTCACTTGGCGTAATCTCTTTTCAAGAACACATACTTCAAATAACAAGGCAAATGAACTTCTCCAACATTTCCATCAAAACACAGACACAACTATAATGAAGACTATTGCCTTCGATAATCTTCTCCATGTGCCCCTTGTTCAACGAACTCTTTTGAGGCGCAAACTCAAAGGGATATTATTCCATAGTCGGACACCTTTCAGAGTGTAAACTCCATACTAAAGATTATGATACCAGTTCAGGTCCAAAATACCAAAAAGTAAGAAGCAAAAAATTCCACGAGAAAGACGAGAAACTCTCAAAACTGTTTGGAGCTATGATTCTGCATGTGTATTCATCCAGTTTATATATACAACTATCTGAAGTGCGTTCCTAACAGATGTCTATTCTAGGAACAATAAGTTCTCCAAACCACTATGCACGTCTCAACTGACTTTCCTATAACTAGTAAAATGATGTTAGTGTAAAAGAACTCGTCTGAAGAAGATTCGTTTCTTGTTTAACTCGGATATTTACATGTAAGGAATTTCAAAAAAATTAGATGTAAAATGGCAATTCTATCTCACCACCTTCTGATAATGTCAAAAAAATTAGACTCTCTTGTAGAAGAGGACATAGGCAGCTTGATTCTTTATCTGCTCCTCCGAAACAGGGTAAACATGGCTGTCGTCAAACTCATACCACCTATTCAGATTATGCTGCAGCAGCAAGAATGAATGAATTACATTTAAAAATCAATTTCCAAAGAAGATGAAATAAATTTTACAAAAGGAACTAATATTTTAAATAAAAAGAAAAGTCCTAAACAAAAAAGAATGACATAATGAAGATAATTAACAAGCCTCGGTATAAAATTGTTTAGATTAGAATTAAAACTTACTTGGGCGAATGCAGTGTAATGACCACCACCCATGCCACCATAATGGTTGCTCACAGCATATAACTTGTACCGATGGCCTACCATATTATTCTTCTGTATCACGTAATTAAAGAGATCAAAGTCTTCGATAGGGAAGTCCACAAACGTTTCCAGCTTGTTTTTCAAAAATCTAGTGTATGAAAATCTTTTCAAATGAATGACCAAGATCTCCGGTAATCTCCAAAGATCTAACTTCTTGCTAGCCTGCCTATGTTCCTTGCATTTAGGACAGTACCTACAACGAAAATTTACAACAGCAGTTTAGAGACTTTAAGATAACAGGTCATAAGCCAAGATGGAAAATGAAAAGGTAAATTACATAGACACTCCTTGTGTGAGGCCCTAATTACGAAAAACACCCCTAAATTTGAGAAATTACCAAAACTTCACGTATTACAATTTCACCCCGTCAGTAAAAAGCACATTAAAATTTCACCCCCTATTTTTCAAGTTGTCGGGATCAGATGATGTCTTGATAATTTGCAAAACCTCAGGTGTTCATGGTAATTACTCAACAAGTGAGGGGTGTGCATGTAATTACCCCAAAATGATAAAAGGTAATAAAAGGGCACGCTACAACTACTCAAATGATATAAGGATATATACCACATGTCATCCGGTCCAAGAGGCTCCTCTTTTAAGAAGGCATCAACACATTTATAGAGTGAAATAGAATCTTGAGTCCACTTCGACACAAACGTGGGCTTACAGACTTCTGGCAAAAGGCTTAGAATTGATGTATCATAGTCTTGGATCATTTTCTCTGGCCAGGAAGCACGCACTTTAATAGGCTGCTTGCGGTTTGATATAGGCACCGGTTCATCCATCTCTATCTTGAAGCCTCTTGAGTAAAGAGAGCCATCTTCCAAATAAAATTCAAAGTCACGGGGAGGCTCTAAATCATTTTCGAATTCATTGTTTAAGCTTGTAGCCTCATCCAAATCTACATCCTCTATCGCATTATCTTCATGGGCACTCTTTCGTGAAGCATCATTGTTTAAGAAATCTTCATCAGATAGTAAGAAGGGAGCAATGAGCTTAAGGAACTCTTTATGTATCTCAGATCCTTTAGAAAAATCAGACATCCTTGACACAAGAGGAATGCCAAACTTCTTGAAGAATAAGGAAGAATGAAATAATGACCTGACAAGATAATAATCATATCAAGAAAGAAAAAAAGCAATAATAGTAACTATTAGGAATCAATTAAGTCGATAGGTAATATAAATTCTGCAATCTTGTAAAAGCTACATACAGTAATAAATCTGCAAGTTTTCCTTGAGCTATGTTTGTTTTAAGGATAGTGGCAAGAATAATGAAAATTATCAATAACAGATGTTTCCACTGTTGGATTTATTTAAAGCTACGATGCATTTAGAAAGCTGATGATTTTCTTTCCAAAAATCATCAGCTTTAAATTAAACCAACAGCTGAAACATTTAAAGGTGAGTTGATTTTGATATTAAGTGGGATAAAATACATCAAAAGGCCTTGAACTTACTTCTCCTGCTGTTCATGAATAAACACAACCAAAGGAGATCCATCCGTGTCTTTTGGCAGTCTATACGCAACAAGTTTGTCATAGTCTCTAATTAGTTCTATTGAATCAGCAGGATCGTCCAAAATACGAAGGATAGAATTATTGAATATCTGCAGATCACATTGTAAGTTAAGAGCAGATGTAATTATACCTCAAGCACAAGTCATGGCTCATCACACAAGTAAATTTGATGATATAATTCTTTCTAGTACTCGTTACAATGGTTAAATATCAAAATGTCAATAATTGCGATAAATAAAATTAAGGGATACAAAGAGATAAGGCTCTGCATGTATCACTTGATAATCAGCTGTATTCTCACAACCAAGGTGGAAATTTTTTCACCATATAGCGCAATAGAGAACCTCAAAACTTTGAGGAAAGTTCAGAACTAGTGAAGTAGACATCACATGGAAAATGTTTTCAATAAATTGAGATTGAAACATTGTTCTAGAAGTATGTCATAATTACTTAATTAATTAAACATTCCTAGAACATTTTAGAGAGATTTAACAAAAGAAGGTCTTCAAAAGATTTTGGTTCTCAGTGATTCACATTCCTATTATATCTGAACCATTATTAACTTTTATTTCAGGACAAAGAATGGTAAAATGCGCACGCGAGTGACAACCCGGAAATAAGTGATAATGTCAAATAGGCCATGAATGAGATAAAAAAATTAATGAGGATAACCGTTAGTTGATCATAAATGCTCAATTTGGTCTAAACTGATACTACCTTCTAGGTAATTACTTTATATCTATAAAAGCTAGCAGAGGGCCAAAAAAATTAGAAGAGTACTGATTGATATTTGATTGGTATTAAACAAACAATCAGGTTCAATTATAAAGATCCTGATTCCTGAGATGAGTTCTCTAATAACATACCTCCGCTATTAGCAGTGTTTCATCATCTCTTGATGAACAAGCTTTACCCAGGGCATCCACGAGATCTTTGAGGGTCCCGTTGCCAGGGACTGTTATTGTAACTGGATGTGGCAAATTAGTCCCATCGCTGCTCAAGACTGTCAAAGTCATCTTCCGTAATGTTGTAGAAGGAAGTGGTAAGGACAGGTACATAAATGGATCAAATGTAATGGACAACTTTTTGCAAACAGGGCACACCAGCGTCGATCTATATTGACCCTACAATTAAAATGAAGAACTTTAGAGAAATGCAAAATCAAATCCATTTCTAATAAGAAGGAACATTATTATATCTTGTATATGAAGCTGCCATAGAACAAGGAAGAGTAAGTATACTTGGCATAAATCAACAATGATGGAATCATTTCGGGATAAATGGTTTGCCCAGTATTCATTTGCCACTTCTTCATCTGGACGATCATCTTCATCTTTTGCTTGTACGTAAGGTTTGCTTTTCACACGGTTGAGATCTTCATGGAGTCCATCCAACAAAAAGGAAA
Organism: Buddleja alternifolia; assembly: GCA_019426215.1. Classification (NCBI taxonomy): domain Eukaryota; kingdom Viridiplantae; phylum Streptophyta; class Magnoliopsida; order Lamiales; family Scrophulariaceae; genus Buddleja; species Buddleja alternifolia. The sequence goes on from CM033398.1 coordinate 39,505,507, forward strand.
GAAACTCCTACAATGTAAAAGTCGTAAAAACATGAGATAAAGTCCATCGCCCAGATATTATTTAAAAAGCTATTCTGAAGTCTACAAGGGTTCCATTTACTTGTGAATCATGTTGATTGTAACCACTAAATTGGGGAGCAAAACTAGAGATGGTAGACTTGAACATCCTTGGAGTTATTGGTGTTGCCCCTGGAGCCCACAACTTTCTTAATAAGTCCCCAAACGCTACAGCAAGCTTGCCCTGTCACAATATCCGTACATTCAGTGATTCAGCGAAACACATAAAAAAATAAAACTGCATTGGGCACAAATACATACATTCATGCCCAGTGGATTTCCGAAATTGAGATCTTCCCTGAAGTTTCCAAGAAAATAATCAACTAGCTTGGGTGTATGAGCCAAGCACTGGATAGCACTGTTCATAAAACAGGTATTCCCAAGATTATACAATCCAGTCAAGCCCAAAGCAGAAGTGCCATAAAAGCCACTACCAACCGCAGATGATACGGGAACTCTAGAAAACAAATTCAATTTATCCACACTGCCATTCATCCTAAGTGAAGAACTGGACGAGGGACCATCAACTGTAGACTGTTCCACCATAATATCCTCTTTTCTCGTATTTTCATCCTTGACGGTAGAAGACAAGCCATAAATTTGCAACTCCAAAAGAATCTGCACAAGCAAATACCAATATAAAGGCAAATTAAACAATTAAAACAAATAACAATTATCAAAAAATTCTTGTTCTCTTTCAGTAGGGCGGTGTCACAAATTCTACTCCAAAACTGGCTACAATGAACGTGGTGCAACACGTAAGATTAGAACAACTTGACATTGCTTTTCATAATTTCAGTTTACAGGAGGAATAGATAAGGAAACCCATTTAAACACAGGGAAAATTCGTCATTTTCTTAACTTCTGCCTTAAATAAGAAAAAGTATCATTACCTCCTCATTTGATTGACCAGAATCCATGGATGAGTCTATGCCGTTAACAAATAAGTTGTTTGTCTGTCCTGAGAAGTCCCAGATTTGGAACTGTAATATGTTGTGTGAAGAATCAATGTTCGGAGAAAAAAAGATTTATGATAAAACATTAATGATCAATATCTTTACTCACCATGCCATACTTGGTACTGAATATACCGTATCCTCTGTTGAAAGCTCCAATACTATTGTCCTTCAATTTTCAGAACATAAATTGTCCGATTAAAGAGCTATGGAAACTTAGAGAAAGCCATCAAATTTAGCTTAATTATTCTATATTTTCATTTAAGTTGAGTATCTTATGATTGAGAAACAGAAAAACTACGAATATTTATTTTCTGAAACTAGAATGAATGGAAGAAAGTGTGCAGGAGTGCAGGAGATACGCTTGAAGTAGGCGCAGGCGTGAAAAAAGGGTTTGTCGCTCATACGATGCAAGGACACTTTTGCAAAGTAACTTCCACTGAAATGATTTTATCCAGTAAGTAGAAAAATTTGCACAAATGGCTGGCACTATGGGAAAGTTTCATGTTTGTTTTTGTGATATATGTCCTAATCTATGCTACAATCAAGAAACAGTTGTTGTCACTATTGAATCAGTCAGCACCTACATTAACTGAATAGAAATCCTGCTATCTTTCTTTAGGAATATCTACCCTGTATTTACTGCTCATAGATATAATGACCTGAGTAATTTGCACTTTCAGAAAGTCTAACAGGGATCGGCTGATTTAGTAAATTTTACAATTAGCAATATAGGATTTGCATAATTTAACAAACACATCAAGTAGCAACCGAGTTCTCAAAGTTTATTCATTGAATTTTTAGGACACACTCCAATCTAGCACATGGAAACTAAATTGCCTAACAGAGTTCACCGGATAACAAGTCAGCAAGATTCACATCGTAGAATGGTTGAACAAAAAGAAAAATACAGCTAATTTGTAGAAGAACCTTTTGGCTAATCTTTATCACCAATTGATTTGCTTCCCTCACATACAAAAGTCTGATTTGTAAAGAGAACAAGTCGTGTGCACTATCTTCTCCAGGTAATAAACTGTCCACAACCTTCGTATCATAATGCCTACAATAAAAGGCAAAATAAAGCAAATGTCAAATCTTGGTTTTCGGATACATGTCCATGAAGCATCTTCAACTGTAAGGGAACCTATCTAGACACCAAATTTATATTATTCATTGACACCTTGAGCGAAATGCCCTAGACTTCATAGATGTGCTTATGACTTAATAACCTCATATGGCTACTGAGCATATATATTGACAGCAGAAACACCAACAAGTTATAAAACAAGGAATTTAGTAAATATTGTTGACAAACATTAGCTACGACAAGTGTGCTGAAGCAGTAACACAGTAACAAGGACTAAATCCATGGCAATTGAAATACTTCTGTTTAAACATCTTTCCCCAATTTGAATGGCTAAATCATAAGCTGTTCTGAAAAAACAAAAAAAAAAAAAGATCTCCATTTTTGCATAAGAAAACAAGAAAAGGGGAAGTCTCCCTTGCAAGCATACTTATTGAATCTTCGCTCAACATCATTGCTTTGATGCATAAACAGAAAAGAAACTCCAACAATGATATCCCTTCCAAGTGTTTGAGCCTAATACTTTGTATCTAAATCAATCCAACAGTAAGTAGCATCACTACATAATGATTTACAAGACTCTTATGATTCTTAGTAATTCCCATAATCCTGCCACAACTCAATTATTGTTCTCAACTTCATAGTACACTAGCCCAGCCTGAGTCAACAAATGAATCTCTCATCACCTCAGATACAACTACAACAATCCAAATTCCACATAATAACACTAGAACTCAAAATAACTACTCATTCATCGCAAATTAACAATAAACATATAATTACTAGCATAGCACTGGTCTACCAGAGCAGACCACTTACACGAACAATAAATAGAAATCAAAATTTACATAAACTCATTTACAACCCTCACCATTTAAGAGCAGTCAAGAACATCCACTCACACACCAATGCCAAATCCCCCTCGCCTCCGTAAACCCCGTCTTCTCCACTAATCCCAGCCTCCTCCTCCTCCCCTTCTCTCCTCATACCCACCAAAATCTCACTCTCCCCAAAACCCCCCATTAACTCCTCACAATCATCATCACAATTCAATCTCACAGTCGCACTATACAAAACACCCCCAACTCCACTCACTCCACCGCCGCCACACACCGCCTCATTCCACCACCTGCACCACAAAAAAAAAAGTTAGAGAGAGAGAGAGGAGAGAGAAAATAAGTAAAACCCAAAACGTAATTAGGGCTTATTCATTACCGGAAGGGGACGAGGTAGAGGGCTTCGCCGGGGTCTGAGAATGACGTGGGCTGTGACGATTGATCAAAAGGGTTGTTGAAAAAGTCGTCGTCGTCGTGGGAGAAGAGGAGAGAGTCCATGAAACGGATGGATTTGGAGATTAAACGACGCAGTATAGGGAAGATGAAGTGGGTGGATTTGTTGTAGAGGTGTGAGAGAGATGAAGGGAAATTGAAATTGAGGGCGGAATTGATAATGGAAGCAGTAATGGTGAGTGGTTTCAGGCTACGGTTCATCTAGAAGTAGAAGGAAAAGTGAAAGGAAAGGGAGTCCGGAAAAGGAAGCGGAAAAGTCATGAACGAATGGTTTTGATTTGATTTGATTTGATTTGATGGGTAGATCAGCCGAGATTGATTATTGTGCACCTCTGTAGTAACACGGATCGGACCAGACAAGATCGTGCTTTTTTTATTTTAATTGCCGGGGTTTTACCTTGACTCGATAAATTTGAATCGATAATTTTTCATTGTGGGTTACACGAACGCTATAGAACTCCAAGAATATAGAAGTTGTGACGGCCTGAATTAAACTCAAAAGCTCTCATATGAGAGTGAATATTGATACTACTATACTAACAAAGCCTCGTTTAAGATTGTGTTTTTGTTGTGGTACATTAGAGTTTTAGCAAGCTGAGGCTACTCGGGAACGGGAGGGGCAATCACATAAGATTTTTTATTGTAAAATTGTATTGTATCTTGTATTGCATATCATTCTTGCACAACAAGTGTATATAATCCATAATAAATTTATAATCAAAGAAATATTTTATATACATAACATTTATATATGAAGTGCAATAGGAAATTAAAATACGATTTGCAATAGAAGATCCAAACTGACGGTAATGACATGTTATAATTTGATATAAATAAATAGCCATGGGCTGAGTTGGAGATACCAATTAGTGTGAGTGGGCCGAATCTTAAATAAGAAAGGCTCCAACCCACCGAGCCCAGCTAGATTCATTGACCCGATCTCAAACGGGAAACAGATCTTGGAGACACGTGACCCATGAAGCATAGCCCATGATTGAGGAAGCTCATACTCTTATAAATGGGCCATTTTACATTAAAAAAAGGGACTCTGGATCAATTTTGTAATCACAACAACTAGGCGTGTAAACAAGCTCGAGCTTGATTATATTTTTTTGAGCTCGAACTTGACAATTCAATTTTTTAGTGCTCGAGCTATTCCTCAATGTTCATCATCTGCTTCTGGAAGAAATTGAATTTTTTTTGGGAATCCTACAAGATCGGTTCGTTCTTTTTTCTCTGATGGATGGTCAAAACTTTATCTGGGTTCGAATCCTATTGAGAGGTCCACTAGAGATCATAACTTGTTGAAGAAAGTCTCAAGCTCAAAGTAGATAAGTCGACTGTCGAGGCAATTGAATATCAATTTTGGTGGTCAATATACATGTCTCAGTCTTGCAATCAGTATAATTTATGCAATGTCTTGTTAATGATTGAGCCTGCAATTTGGTGTTGTGGAAAAATTTCAATTGAAGATTACATTCTAGAAAAAATTATCAACTTAAAAGAAATTAAGAATTAACTATTGAAAGTCAAAAAACTTGAATTAAAAAATTATCATCTCAATTTAAACACTTCTTAATAAAATTCGCAATTGAAGCCAATTTCTCGGCGGGCAATAGCCTACGTAAAAATACCAAAAAAGAAAAGAAAAAAGTCTGGGATACCCTTAGGTCCATTGGGTTGGACCCGGCAGTTTCAGTTTCAGTTCCAGTTCCGGGTCCACGAAGAACTATGCAGGGCGAATCCAGGACCCGTTGGATCCGATTGAAAACCTGACCGTTGCCATCCGGGTATGCAGTGTTAGGAATGTGCCCTAAAATCCAATTATTTAATGTGTTTATTATGAATAAATAAATAATATATATTAGAAGTTATGAGTATTACTAAATGTCCTATGGGATAGGCATAGTCCATAATTACCTATGAGAATCCAAATGGAAGTGATGTTCCATGAAAGACTTGGATTACGTATATCATGTGTTATTATAAATTGGTTATAGTCGGTGATAAGAATGGGCGTCTTATCTGCTAAAGACTATAATATGCTATATTCGATGATTTGTCTTAATCATGGGAATAGGGATTCCATATATAGTATATTCGTGTAAATCAATTAGATTGAAACACTGAACCGGACCAATCAAATTATTTATTTTGACTACTATCGAAAATAAATAATTTTGAACAATAACTCTTAATCCTATGATTGTCGTGGACTAATGCATCTAGTGCACATTGCTTTGATGTATTTAGAAGTGAGGTCTTCGGTGACCAATATACTTTATACATTGGGTAATGACATAAAAATGTGATTGAAAAGGACATTCATATGGGATCTATAATCTCTATAAGAGATAAGATATATCCCCTATAATGGATTTGCAATGTTCGACTTTTCTAAAACTTTGGCCAAAGTGTTTCAAGTGAAGTGTCGCTGAAATTATATGAAAAATAGTTTTTCATTTGGAAAGTTGATAAAAAGCAAATTGAGCATTATAGGATAAGATGTGAGAAATAAAATAAAAGTAGTCTCAATTTTATTTCTTCATGGATATTTAATAGAGGAGTTAATGAAATATTTCTTTACGAAAGAATGGGAACTCAAAAATAAATTGAAGTTGATTTTAGAGTGCAACAATATTTATTTAGTGGAATTAAATATTGTTAAATGATATTAAATATTATCATGTGATGATAATTTGATTTAATCTACTTGGAGCTAAAATTAATTTTTCCTAAGGTCCCTTCGCAAACCTCAAATTGAAACTCTACAAATAAATACTAAAGTATATCCATTAGATGGATAAGTTTGAACTTAGATGAAAAATTAACGTGGGAAATATGTTTGGAAAAAGATATTTAATTAAATAGTGATTTAATTAAGAAGGAAAAAGAAATTTTTTTTTAAAAAAAAAATTGCACGTGAACAGTACGCGCGTACTGCTCACGTGCGTGAACAGTAGCGTACTGTTCACGCGCAGCAGCCAACCACCAACTGCTATTGTCAAAATTTCTTTTTTCCTTTTTCACCCCACTAAGTTTTCTTTTTCTTATTTAACAATCCCACTTTTTTTTTTAATTCAAATTTCTTCCTTTTTCACCCTATATAAAGGGGTATCATTTACAAGTTCAAACACACCAAACAAAAACGAAAGCAAGAAGTTCTTGTATATTTTTACGAGAGCAAGCTAGCTTTTAAGAAAATAAAATTCCTCTTACGGAGTTTTATTTTAGTAGTATTTTTGGAGCCCACACTCCCGAGTTTGTTGAGGCATTGCGAAGAAGACTTTGCGGTGAACGAGTTCTTCTTTTACCGGCGAGTTCCAATCTTCGGTGTAAGGTTTGTTTTCCTCGTTTTCAATTATTATTGTTTTTATAGTTATTCAATTATTGTTTTTAATTAAAGTGTTTAATTATGTAGTCTTTTAATTGTTAGTTATAGATAGGCAATAATAATTATTAATTAAAGTGTTTAATTAATTGCTTTAAGTCATAGTATGTATGCTTTAATTTTTTGATGTCATGCATGTGCGCATAAGAGCTAGGTCTCTATTATAATTCCGCTGCGTACCAATATGGGTTTGATTTTGAATCGATTTCCCAACAACTGGTATCAGAGCCAGACTCTTGATACGTACATGTGGGACATATTGGCATGATGAGATATTATTTATTTTAGAATTTTGATTCTAGATATTAAAGCTTTAGACATGTATCGATTATTAAGCATTCTTGTATGATTGGATCAATTGTTAGTTATAGTTGCAGTATTATATTGTGCTATTAAATTCGTCTAGTTAATTCTGTCTAGGAGATTGGGTTTTAAGCGCGACCGTTGTGACGCCTCCAATCTTTCCTGGGAATTAAATCTAGTTAATTCTGTCTAGGAGATTGGGTTTTAAGTGCGACCGTTGTGACGCCTCCAATCTTTCCTGGGAATTAAAACTAGTGTGGTTTTCTAGTACAATATTTACTCTCTATTTCTATTTTTGGTGGAATATGGCTCTGAGTTCCACAACAAGTTGTATCAGAGCCTCAGCTCTTGATCCGTACATGTGCGACATGTTTACATGTTTAAAATTAAATGATACTATGGAATTTTATGGAATTAGATTCTAGATATTAATGTTTTTAACACGTAAAATTTTTATGATTCTTAAAGCATGCTTATTTTGATTAGATCAATTGTTTAAAAGTATGAATACATGTTTATAACATTAATATATTTATTCAACATGATAGATTTGATTTGATTAAATATTTTATTTAAATTGTTTAAATAAATGTTGAATATTTTTATGTCAATCATATATTGTGATATGATGATTGAGTGGGAGTAAGATTCAAGAAGTTGAACCTTAATACTTCATGAGCATGAGATCACGTTGTTTAAATTGTTTAAATAATGCATATGTACATTATTAAAGCATTAGTATGTGTGATTGTATTCAACATGAGAAACTTGATGTGATCAAGTGTATTATTTAAATTGTTTAAATATATGTTGAATATATGATGTCAAATTGTTTTTGACATAATGGTTGAGTGGGAGTATTTTCCAAGATAAGGAGAAACGTTTTGATGAGATCATATAATTCAAATAGTTGAATTTTTTCTATTTAATTAAATTTCTTGGAAATTCTAATTTGATTAGTACTTATTATTATTTAATGTATTCATTATATGATAATGAAAAATCCACGAGTTTTGAAATATCAAGTAGGAGAGAGATTCAAGAGTTGAATTCTCATGGCCTCCATTACTGCTCTAACGATGTAGCAAGTGAATATTATTCCCTGAGGAAGGTATTCACTCAAGGTTACAAGATTAGATCCTTGATGGGTAGATTGAAGTATGCGTAAACGAGTGCGATCACGCTGCCGTGGAGTATCTTGAATACCATATGAATATCTAAGTAATGGTGTACACTTGATTGGGAAAACATATTAGCCTCCCCGAGGAGCTCTGTTATGTCATCCCAAAGGCTGAAGATTAATATGGTGGGTTAATGATGTTTAGTAAGAGTTACAAGAGAAAAACATATTAATTGAGAAATGTTCTTGCCTAAACTTATTACATTTTTCGGTCCTGCCGCCAGGAAGGAAAATGTATAAAACCAGGTCATCATTGCATGTACCAAAATGTGGTTTGTGGATCCCATATTTGGTTTTTATTGCTAAAGACTCGACTTATAACTTGTTTATAATTTATTTATTTCATAATTGTGTTAGCTGGTCCTTTACAATCGTATTTCGAGAACATTAGTTCCTAAGGTCTAGATATGTCAAGTGGAATGTGAATCTTGAAAGTGTATCTACTTATGATATATATAAACTCGTTCATATATCTACATGTTCTTTTAGTTCCAATTGACAATGAATCACTGACTGTTGCGGACCGTTATGAATGGTCACCTAAAGTCATTGAGATGACTAAAAGCTATATCCTGACCACTTAGTCAACCATTCTCAAGCACTTGATGCAAGAGATGGTTCTTCTGAAAAAAAATACTAATAATTTTAAGGAGACGTTTAATGGCGGGATTGGACAGTTAGACATGGGTAATGAGTAAGTTGAACATTACCAAGATGTCTTAAGGAATACTAGATCAATAAACACATCATGAAGATGATGAGGTGGGTGAATAAACTAGAATTCCTTAGTATAATAATTGTCAGTCAAACCCAATAGGATAGGATCCTAAACTTCCATGTATTGTTTTTTTTTTTTTTTTGAATTTTATAATTCACTGTGTAATAAATAATGAGATTATATATTGCATGACTCTATGGAAGAAATGGGTGTTGAGAACTAAAGAAAGATGGTACGAGTATATCAATTAACAAAAATATGATTTATGCTTTAGAGTAAAGTATTGATCTTGAATAATGTCTTTGTGTACCTTTATTTGTAGAAATATAATTTCTGTTAAGATAGTGAATGTTTGATTCACAAATATTTAAAAAAATAAAAGTTATTCATAATAAATTGTTTATTAGTAAAGGTACTAGGAAAGATATTATTTTTTGATACTCTGTTCATAATTCTAGATACAAGTATGTGACTTACCATTAGAAAGATAATCTCTAATGACTAATAAAGTGTATGTTTAGCAGTAAGTTATATTAATTCTGATATGATCTAAAGACTGATTTATGATGGACTTAAATGTTCATTAGATGTAGAAGGGTCTACCAGTCTGTGAATCATGTTGTGGAAGATATAATGACTATGAGGCCATAGGCCAAACTAATTGTGCTTCTAACATTGCTTGAATTGGTTCACACTAATGATTGTGAATCAATTCGTGTTTAAGTCAATAGAGTTCTTTGAGATTTTCATGCGAGATGATTACTCAATGCATTTGTATATGTATATGATACATAAGTCTTAAAATGTTGAATAGTTCAAATTGATTAAGACTCATGTCGAGAATTAGTTAGATGAACGTATGAAACCATTTTGATATGATCACAATGATCAATATTTGTCTAAAGAGTTCTTAGATTTCTTAATTACAAATGAGATAAGATCTCAACTTATTGTACTGGGTAACTCTAGTCGAATAGTGTTGCAAATAACAAGAAATAAGACATTAGAGAAAATGGTAAGATCAGTTTTGTGACTCTTCCTAAAAGTTCCTTTTGGGATCTGTATTTAAATAGTTACAACCTATTGTACTTGTTTATAAGTCAGTTCCTGAGATAATTGTGGAACCATTGATTGGGTTAAGCCAGATTTTAAGTTCAAGCACATGAGGATCTTGACAAAGATAAGTAAATGACAAAGGTATATTTGTTTCTAGAGTGTCCTAAAGAAACAAAGGGTGGTTAATACTACAGTTCAATCATCACGAGTATTTTGTAAAGTACAAATACTGAGTATCTGGATGATGGACTACTGAATAACCACAAAAGTTAAAATGAACTTGTATTTCTGAGGATGATAGTATGAGATACTACATGTTGACAACCTAGAATAATTGAGAACATAAGTGGGACATAAGATGTATCCAATATAATTATTGATTGTGGGTCTAATATACTTGAGTGAGCCACAATGTAGTGGGAGTATTGTCATTAACATGACAGATATCTTCAGGAGACCCTAGGGGTGGAGCCTGAATATGAATCTGATACTCTTAGCAACAATGTAGCTCTACTAGATATAGATGTTGGTCAATGAGTCAAAGTAACGTATGTCTGATAACTTGTAGAGGCGCCAAAAGGCATTAAACTCATGAGATGTAAATGAGTCTACAAGAGAAAGAAAGTAATGGACTGGAAGGTAGAGAACCTCAAAGCAAAGATATTGGTGAAGTTTTATATGATAAAACCTGTCAGCCAGTAATCATGCTTAAATCCAGAATGATACTCCTGTCCATTACTCTCATTATGATTATGAGTTAAGAAATGGCTATGAAGACAATATTCTTGAATGGGCACCTTCAAGAAAAATATTATATGTTACAACTCAATGAACTTTTAGTTGAAAAGTCATGGTGCATATGGCATGAAAACTGAAGTAGTCCATTTATGGACTTAGATAAACATCTATACCATGAAACATCAAAATTAGAAACTATCAAATTTTGAATTTGAATAAATGCCGGATGTCCTAAGTGTATATAAGAGACATCCTGAGAGTTATAATGTTCTTAGTATAATATATAGACAATATCCTAATCATTATAAATGATGTATGAATATTATCTGTTGCCAAGTTTTGGTTGTCTTAATAAGATTGATATAGATGACCTATGTGAAGTTAGCAATGTTTTTTAAAAGAACAAAGTGCTAAAATAATCACATTTTGCATATAAAAGATAATGACGAAGTATAATGTGATGGATTTCAAGAAGGGTTTATCTCCTTTTAAGTTTGAAATTAATATTTCTCTAAATAAAGAACACATGAGATAGTACCACATATTTTTTTTTATTGTCTTATGTGGTTTGAGTATTACATAAAGGTCAACAGTTATCAATTAAATTATAAACCACACTGGCTAGGAGTGAATCATATATTATAGTACTTGAGAAGGACTATATGTTATATGATGATCTATCTCAGTGAAGAGTTGAAACCTATTAGATACACAAGATCAAGTATTTATTTAGATAAGTGATCACTCCACTGGCATATGTATTTACCTTTTACTGTAAGGAACTATTGGTTGGAGCAATGTATAATTATGAATTAACCATTTTCAACTACATAAGCTGAATATGCCGCGATTTATGAAGTTGCTAAAATAGCTTATTGGCTTAAAAGAAATTTTTATGAACTAGATGTTATTAGAATTTGACTAATACCAATCATATAACGATGTGATATTTGGTTGCGTAGTTAATTCTATATATTCTAGTAGTCATAATTGAAAGTGTCACATATTAGAGAATATGTAGACTACAATGCGATTGTAGAAACCGAATTAGTTTTCATGTATAATGTGACAAATTCCCTTTCTAAAAGTATTGACACAAAAGAGTTTTATTTATCTAACTGGGATGAGTCTGCTGGATATACTGCTAATTGGTTTTAAGGGCAAGTGGGAGATTGTTAGGAATGTGCCCTAAAATCCAATTATTTAATGTGTTTATTATGAATAAATAAATAATATATATTAGAAGTTATGAGTATTACTAAATGTCCTATGAGATAGGCATAGTCCATAATTACATATGAGAATCCAAATGGAAGTGATGTTCCATGAAAGACTTGGATTACGTATATCATGTGTTATTATAAATTGATTATAGTCGGTGATAAGAATGGGCGTCTTATCTGCTAAAGACTATAATATGCTATATTCGATGATTTGTCTTAATCATGGGAATAGGGATTCCATATATAGTATATTCGTGTAAATCAATTAGATTGAAACACTGAACCGGACCAATCAAATTATTTATTTTGACTACTATCGAAAATAAATAATTTTGAACAATAACTCTTAATCCTATGATTGTCGTGGACTAATGCATCTAGTGCACATTGCTTTGATGTATTTAGAAGTGAGGTCTTCGGTGACCAATATACTTTATACATTGGGTAATGACATAAAAATGTGATTGGAAAGGACATTCATATGGGATCTATAATCTCTATAAGAGATAAGATATATCCCCTATAATGGATTTGCAATGTTCGACTTTTCTAAAACTTTGGCCAAAGTGTTTCAAGTGAAGTGTCGCTGAAATTATATGAAAAATAGTTTTTAATTTGGAAAGTTGATAAAAAGCAAATTGAGCATTATAGGATAAGATGTGAGAAATAAAATAAAAGTAGTCTCAATTTTATTTCTTCATGGATATTTAATAGAGGAGTTAATGAAATATTTCTTTACGAAAGAATGAGAACTCAAAAATAAATTGAAGTTAATTTTAGAGTGCAACAATATTTATTTAGTGGAATTAAATATTGTTAAATGATATTAAATATTATCATGTGATGATAATTTGATTTAATCTACTTGGAGCTAAAATTAATTTTCCCTAAGGTCCCTTCGCAAACCTCAAATTGAAACTCTACAAATAAATACTAAAGTATATCCATTAGATGGATAAGTTTGAACTTAGATGAAAAATTAACGTGGGAAATATGTTTGGAAAAAGATATTTAATTAAATAGTGATTTAATTAAGAAGGAAAAAGAAATTTTTTTTAAAAAAAAAAAATTGCACGTGAACAGTACGCGCGTACTGCTCACGTGCGTGAACAGTACGTGCGTACTGCTCACGTGCGTGAACAGTAGCGTACTGTTCACGCGCAGCACCCAACCACCAACTGCTATTGTCAAAATTTCTTTTTTCCTTTTTCACCCCACTAAGTTTTCTTTTTCTTATTTAACAATCCCACTTTTTTTTTTTATTCAAATTTCTTCCTTTTTCACCCTATATAAAGGGGTATCATTTACAAGTTCAAACACACCAAACAAAAACGAAAGCAAGAAGTTCTTGTATATTTTTACGAGAGCAAGCTAGCTTTTAAAAAAATAAAATTCCTCTTACGGAGTTTTATTTTAGTAGTATTTTTGGAGCCCACACTCCCGAGTTTGTTGAGGCATTGCGAAGAAGGCTTTGCGGTGAACGAGTTCTTCTTTTACCGGCGAGTTCCAATCTTCGGTGTAAGGTTTGTTTTCCTCGTTTTCAATTATTATTGTTTTTATAGTTATTCAATTATTGTTTTTAATTAAAGTGTTTAATTATGTAGTTTTTTAATTGTTAGCTATAGATAGGCAATAATAATTATTAATTAAAGTGTTTAATTAATTGCTTTAAGTCATAGTATGTATGCTTTAATTTTTTGATGTCATGCATATGCGCATAAGAGCTAGGTCTCTATTATAATTCCGCTGCGTACCAATTTGGGTTTGATTTTGAATGGATTTCCCAACATGCAGTTCCTATTAGAGAACTGCTAGATGGTATCAAGAAAGGGTTAATAATGTCGACACCTCTTCATGAACTACTGCAATAGAGTTTCACTTCACCCAATTACAACAACCCCGAGATTGACGTAGGAACTGGTAACTGTATATATGAGTTGTGTTATTATTTATGCCTAAGTTTATTTTCCTTTAGATATGGTAGTTTTGGATGAAATTTGGCAGCTAAATTGTCCATATTTTTTTTTTCTTGATTTTGGTCTGGGAACTATATCATTGTCTATTTATTATTATAACTTCCCCTTTTTTGCTTTGTAAAGGATAGTTTGTCAGTTAATGACTTAATGCATATATGAGATCTAACAACAGCTTTGAATTTCATAACTGATATGATTACCAGTTTTGTCTTTTGGCATTTGTTTTGTTTGGGGTACAACTCAACCCATTGATGTACACTGTACCAGCGAGAGATTTTAGGTAGTAAAATGCTAATACTTGTTATGGAGAGTAGGAGACTTTGGAATTTTTGTTATTAAAATAGTAAACAGAATATCCAATTTATGGAGATTTGAGGCGTGATCCCACTTTTGTTAAAGTGATAATTGCCTCCACTATAAATTTGCTATCGGATTTAAATGACAATTCACTTCTAGGATACAACAAACCACCGAAGTCTGCGAATAGCAATTTCGAAGAATTTCCTCATGAACTAAAAAGAGAACTAATATTATAATATAGAAAGTAAGAAATTCGAACCATTGAATTCTTGGCTTTGATTGTATTTATAGACTATTGACAACCATTCAAATCATTGCAATGGTTTGATCAAATGTTTCTTCAAAACATTGCAAATGTTCAGATGAAAAACATAGTTTTTCACAACCAAAAATCATACCTTTTTGGAATTAAAATAAAAATTAATATCAAAAAATAATTAAAAGATAAATTAATTTTGAAAATTAATTAATAAATAAATCCGAAAATAAATAATATATTATTATTTATTTCCACGTGCGCGTGCCACGTGCCAAATCTTTGATATATAAATATATATAAGGTCAAATCTCATCAATAGTCCATTTCTTATATCATTTATCCCATTTTAGTCCTTTTTTCAATTGCGCTCAATTAGTCCTTCTATTCTCATTTTCATCCCTACAAGGTCACTGGGCTCAATTTTTCGTCAAATTCCGTGAGTGTTTTCTAACGGAAAATTGGGTCCAGGGACCTTGTTGGGATGAAAATGAGAATAGAGGGATTAAAGAGAGACAAATGATATATAATTTTCTTTTATCATTATTAATTGTTTCTAGAATTTTGTTTTCAAACACGTTAATTACCACACTTATCAACTAGTAGTATGCATATGCATTTTATTATTGTATGTTTAACCAGTAACAAAAAATTTAATTTGTAAATAACTTTAAGATTTCGACAAAAATATGATTATAATAAGTATGGATTTTTTCTTCTTTATTAATTTTACCCAAATTGATAAGTGGCTACATCTCTTTTAATCACATGGCTTTTGACAAAATATAATGAATGATTGCTAAAATTCATTTTTCTTTGCACGTGATACTGATAGGTCAATTTTATTTTTAATACAACACATTACATGATTTCAATTTTAGTCTCAATATTTTAAATAATTCCTATATTAGTTCCAAAGTTAAATAAAGTTAGTGACAGAGCGGAAGCAATTAATTGTGTAAAGATTGAAGATCAAGTCTCAAAACTTACGGATAAAGATTGAACGCACTCAAAGAATTTGCAAAAATAAAAGTTATACATTTATTTTGAATGATAATGATTGAAAAATAACCGCAAACACTTTAGTACCTTAAAATTGGGTCCCACTCAAAACGACAAGAAACCTGATAGAATTATATTCTGATTGATGTTTACGAGAGTACATAACACATGTATATATAGATAAATATGGTAGCCCTAACTATACAAATGGGCTGAGCTTATATTAACTCTATAGATACACTAATACCCCCCCGCAAACTGAGCAGTGGGACTAACGCGAAGATTGGCTCGTAAACGTGAGAATGTAGGAGCAGGTAAAGCTTTGGTGAAAATATCGGCAATCTGATCCGAAGTAGGGACATACTTCACCAAAACATCGCCAACGACAACTTTCTCACGGACGAAGTGATAGTCTATTTCAATGTGTTTCGTGCGAGCGTGAAACACAGGATTGAGAACAAGATATATAGCACTAATGTTGTCGCAATAGATCTGAACCGGATGTGGCAGAAAAATACTCAGATCACGAAGTATGTAGCGAAGCCAACATGTTTCAGCAACAGCATAGGCGATAGAGCGATACTCAGACTCAGTACTAGAGCGGGAAACGGTGGCCTATTTCTTGGCGGACCAGGAGATGAGGTTGCCACCAAGATAGACAGCATAACCAGTGGTGGAACGACGACTATCAGGACAACCAGCCCAATCAGAATCTGCATAAACGGTAAGTGAATCCAAAGAAGACGGGCGAATGAAAAACCCAAGGTCGAGGCTACCCCGAAGATACCGAAGAATCCGTTTGACCATCTGAAAATGAACCTCCCGAGGCGAATGCATAAACTGACTGACCAAAGTAACAGCATAAGCAATATCAGGCCGTGTGTGCGTGAGATACTGGAGGCCCCCAACAATGCTACGATATAGTATCGGATCAGAGAATAGATCACCTTCAAGAGCAGAAGGAGTGGATTTCGCAGAAAGAGGAGAGACGACGGGCTTCAAACTCATCATGTCAAAACGCTGAAGAAGCTCGATCGCATACTTTTTCTGGGAAAGAAAGATGCCATGAGAGTTCCGCGTAGCATGAATGCCCAAAAAATAATGGAGATCGCCCAGGTCTTTCATAACAAACTCCTGAGAGAGGCGTGATATAAGAGAAGTGATGACCTGTGGATCATTCCCTGTCAAAACAATATCATCCACATAGAGCAGCAGAACTAAGATAACAGAGCCAGATCGATAGACAAACATAGACATGTCAGCCTTGTTGCTAGTGAACCCAAGTCGCAAGAGATAAGAACCAAACTTCTGAAACCAAGCCCGGGGAGCTTGTTTCAGACCATAAAGCGCCTTTTGTAATCGACAAACATGAGTGGGATACTGAGGGTGAACAAAGCCACGAGGCTGAGCCATATGCACTGTCTCTATGAGGTCACCATGAAGAAAAGCATTTTTCACATCTAGCTGACGAATAACCCAGTGCCGAGAGGTGGCAATAGAAAGAACCGTGCGAATCGTAGTTGGTTTAACCACCGGACTAAAAGTCTCACCAAAATCAATACCAGCCTGCTGCTTAAAACCCTAAGCTACCAAGCGGGCCTTATATCGCTCTACTGAACCATCAGACTTGAATTTCACCCGGTACACCCATTTGGAACCTACAAGATTTTGAGAAGAATGCGGTGGCACAAGGATCCATGTGTGATTGGCTTGAAGAGCATCAAACTCATCAGCCATGGCAGCTCGCCAGAGAGGATCCTTAGCGGCCTGGGTATAGCATGTCGGCTCAGTGAGGGGGGAAACAACAGTCAGGGATGGAAGGACACGAGGCTTACGAGTGCCAGCACGTAAGCGAGTGATCATCGGATGACGAGATGGCTGTGACGGGACAGTAAGAGGGGAGGAAGTTGATGAAGTGACTAAAGTAGATCCATCAATAGAGGATGGTGGAGACAAGGGTGGAGGGGACTCGGGAGAGGAGGACGGGGAGATAGATACATCAGAGGATGGAGACGAACTATCAAGCAAGGGAAGCAAGACAGGAGAAGTAACGGAAGGGGGGGAAATGGACACAGCGGGAGCAGGGACATGAGGGGATGAAGCAGGTACATGACTTAGAGAGGGAGGATGAGGAGGGGATGAGACGGGAGTAGGGACAGGAGGAGAGGAGACGGGTACAGGACCTAGATAGGGAGGATGAGGAAGGGATACCGGGAAGGAGGGGGAAAGGGGCGGGGAAGTATTAGATAAGGCGGCAGAAGCGGATGAAAAGGTAGAGTAAGGAAAATTGTCTTCATCAAAGATAACATGACGACTGATATGAATATTGCCCGTGAGGGGGTCAAGACAACGATAGCCCTTATAATCTAGAGCATAGCCCAAGAAAATACAGGCAGTGGAACGAGGATCAAGCTTGTGGGAAGCTCGATGACCTAGGTAAGGGAAACAGGCACAACCGAAAGTCCTAAAAGAGGCATAGTCGGGTGAACGACCAAATAGAGCTTCAAAAGGAGACTTGTGAGTGAGCATGGGAGTGGGAAGACGGTTGATGAGAAAGACAGCAGTGTAGAGAGCGTCAACACAAAAGGAAAAGGGAAGATGTGCAGTAAGCAACATGGTACGAATGAGTTCAGAGATGTGACGATGCTTGCGTTCCGAAACTCCATTTTGTTGAGGGGTGTAGGGGCAAGACAATCGAAACTGAATGCCAGAGTCAGCGAAGAGAGAACGGAACTTAGCATTATCAAATTCTTTACCTCCATCACTTTGAAAAATTTTAATTTTCGTGGAAAAAAGATTTTTAACTAAATTTTTGAAGAAACAAAAATGTTTGAAAACTTCAGATTTTGCATGCATAGGGTAACACCAACTAAAACGAGTAAAATCATCTATAAAAATAACGTAGTATTTGAAACCAGAAACAGAAGTAACAGGAGACGTCCATACATCAGAATGTATTAAATAAAAAGGAAAATTACTACGCCTATCAACATGCTGAAAGGGCAGTCTATGAGAACGTCCTAATTGACAAAACTGACAAAAACTAACAGTACAAACTTTGGACTCAAAAATACCACGACGATAACTGCTAAAGAGTAGATATGCTCGGATGACCTAGACGCCGATGCCAAGTATCACCAGAGATAGTGCGGACAACAAAGGCACGAGGGGAGGAGGACACCAGATGAGATGAAACAGGATAGAGACCACTAGTGGAAAGGGATTCCAGAAGAACTTTCCTTGTTGCTTTGTCCTTAACACAGAAACCATTTGAAGAGAATTCAATAAGACATGCATTATCTTGACATAATTTTCGTACAGACAATAAATTATGAGATAAGTTGGGAACATGAAGAACATTAGATAAGTGTAAAGAACCGGTAGGTGTGTGTAGAGAGGAAGAGCCGACATGCTTAATGGGTAAAAGCGCATCATTTCCTACTAAAATCTTATTTGTACCAGTATAGGGAGTTAAGTGAGAAATTTTACCGTCATTAGGAGTCATATGAGCGGAGGCACCACTATCCGGATACCAGGCAAGATCAGAGGTGTCAGTTGTGGACAAGGCTGAGAAAGATCGTGGTAATTCCCCAGTCACATAGGCATGATTAAAACGCTGAATGCAAGCTTTTGCCAGATGACTCGGTGTATCACAAATCTGACAAAACTGTGGAGCTGAAGGAGTCGAGAGAAGACCAGAACTAGAGAAACCAGAGGGCCCTGAGGGCCTAGCAGAACGAAAACCAGATGGAGGCTGAGGAGTCAGAGGACTGTAGTGCTGAGAAGGCTGAGAGGACGAATGCCAAGACCAGGACGAGGTGCCACGACCATTTCGACCACGCCCACGTCCGGAACCAGAACCGCGACCGCGATTGTGTCCACGACCTTTACCACTAGAGGAGTTGGAATGGGGATGTGCAACGAAGGTTGGAGATGTAGGAGAAGATGACGGGAGTTGACTGAGACGTTGTTCAACTTGGAGAAGATGGGCGCGAAGATCATCAAAGGAAATAAGTGTGCGTGTTAGTGAAATACTGGTAACAAATGATTCATACTCTGAGGGAAGACCATTTAAAGCCTGAATGACTAGATCAAGCTGAGTAACAGGATGATTGATGGCCGCAAGATTTTCCGCAAAAGTTTTGAGTTTGCGTAAATACGCATCACATGAGAGGTCACCTTTCTGAATAGTGGAAAATTCACGTTTATATTGCAATTGTTTTGCAACAGATTGCTGCACAAAACGTCTTTCGAGAGCAAGCCACACATCACGAGAAGATGGTAATGTATGGACTTCCTGAAGAATATCGTGTGAAAATGTAGCATACATCCAAGTTTGGATGCATTGATCAGTGCGACACCAAGAAGAGTACGTGGGGTTTTGAACAAGGTGACCCGTAGAGTGAGTAACAATGGAAGGAGGGCACAGAAGAGTACCATCAATATATCCCAACAGATCGTAACTACCAAGAATTTTTCAAAATTGTGATTTCCATAAGAGATAAGTGTTGTCGTTTAATTTTGTATTCATAAGATTAGGGAGGGTGGACGGAGGGGTAGGAGGAGATGGTATCACGTGAGATGGAAACACAGAGTGAGATACGAGAGGGGGGGCAGACTGATTTGGGAGAAGTAGGGTTGTGTGGGGGCTGTTGTGAAAATAAGAAGGAATATGAGGGTGGTTTTGGAGGGAAGGAAAAATATGTGGACTGGTTTGAGAGAGAGGGGTAAGTTGAGGGTTATTATGAAAAGTAGGGTTGTGATTTAAATAGGAAGTGGCAATTTTTTCCATTTCATTTCCGCCTCCAAGATGATGAGCAGAGGCGACCGTGGATGAGAATCCGGCGACGGCGGCGGTGGGATTTTGAACAGCGGCGGCGGCGTCGTGATGAAAAGCAGCGGCAGCTGGGGGATTGAGAGCGGCGGCAGCTGCTGGATTAAAACCAGCGGCGACTGGATTTTGAAATGCAAGAAAACCAGCAGAGGGATGAAGGCCGGCGACAGCTGCGGGAGGAAGACCGGGGCGGCTGCAGGAGGAAAAACAGCAGTGGCGGCTGCTGGAGGAAGACCGGCGGCTGCGGTGGGAGTAGAAACAGCAGCTGCGGGTGCTGGAGGAAGCCCGGCGGCTACTGGGGGGAGATTACCGTCCGTGGAAGATGTAGATGCGGCGGCGCCGGTGAGAAGAGAGGGTGCGACGGTGAGGGGTTGAGATAGATTAGAGGATGGAGTGGTGGTGAGACGGAGAAGGAGTTGGAGGGTGGCGGAAATGGAGGGATCCGCCGCTATCGCCGCCTCAAGATGAGCGGCGGCAGTTGGATTTGATAGAAGTGGTGAAGAGGGTGGTGAGGAAAGAGAGTTATCAATCAGGGGTTGTAGAAGAGATGAGAGAGAAAGAGAGGAGGTGGCCGGAACATCGGCGACGTCGGTGGAGATGCCGGAGGTGAGAATGGCCTCACTGGTGGCTATAGGTGTCGTGAGGGCGGTAGACATAATCACAGGAACGATTTTCCCGTCTGATACCATTATAGAATTATATTCTGATTGATGTTTACGAGAGTACATAACACATGTATATATAGATAAATATGGTAGCCCTAACTATACAAATGGGCTGGGCTTATATTAACTCTATAGATACACTAATAAAACCTACAGGAAATGGGCCCATAAGACGAAAAACAGATATACTAAAATTCGACAAAGTTTTGAGTAGTTAAGTTAATTGAATTTCAGCCTTTGTCTCAAAGCGAGCTGAGATTGGGTATGTCGTAGGTCCCATAACTCCAAGCGGATAAAAAATTATGGAAGTTTTAAATTTTACCGACAAATCGCTCACTTTGACTTTGTTTTGCGCCGATCCAAGCTCTCCAAAAATGCATACTCTTGTTCTACATCGGCCTCTTCGTTTTGGATACATTTCAATTTTTTTCCAAGTGATTGGTCATTTTATTTTTATTGCAACATATTAAGTTATTTTAATTTTAATCTCAATATTCCAAAATAAATGCAATATTAGTTTTAGAGTTAATAAAGTTAGTCATTTACGGAAAATTGAGCTCAGAGACCTTGTTGGGATGAAAATGAGAATAGAGTACTCATTGAGTGCAATTGAGAAATGAGGGACTAAATAATATAAGAAAGGGACTGAGATTTGGCCTATTTATAATATATCTATATTTTAGCATTCCTCCAAATTTTCCCTCCACACTTCTATTTGAATTTACTATTTGATATGCATTTATAAAGTAAACAACTCTTGTTTACTTTTCCTATGTGGGATAAGAGATATTCATATTACAAGCTTTTTCCAACAATTTTATACTTAAAACTCATTCGATCAGAATATTGATTGGCGACTCTGGAAACCGAGCTGAAAATTAAATTAAGTTGCCCTGTATTCGATTCGAGATGGTTGCTAAAATCTCATTTTGATTTTTTTTTTTTAATCCATGTCGGAAATTGGAGAGGAAACTCCTTCAAGGCAAATATCATGGTAAAATTCTTGGCAACTTTTGTTCACTTAGACAGAACTAATGCTAGCCAACACACTTAACTAAGCTATTTACAAGACATGAACTATTACACACTACTACTCCTAGTTACAAACTGAGCACTTAACCAATCCATTTTCATTACAATCAAGACATTTTACATATGATCCATTGCTTTGGCCCCCTACCTGCGCCACCCTCCGGCTCCCATGACAGCTCCCACACATCACAAAGTGCATTCCACCACACCCTCTACAAGGACCGTCCGACGGACTGATCAACGGTATCCCTTGTAACAGATTCTTCAACATCCCGTTCTCATGCAACCCCACAACTTCATCAGCTCCTCCAATGAATCTCCCTCTGATGAAAAGCCTGGGGGGTACTACCCGTCCACCTAGGACTCTCCAAAGCTCATCTCGGTATTCTAAGTGCATCGAAACATCTCTCTCATGGAAATGTATTTTGAAACTTTGTAATAGAAACCGGATTGTGTTACAATCCTCGAACGTTTTCCTTATTCCTCTTAGGCTCGTCGTGTATAGGACGACGATGTCTTTTCCTCCCGGTGGGCAGTTATCCTCTGCTTCGATGGTTATGTGATCTTCCATGGACTCAGAAGCAATAACTTGATCTTCTTTTGATTTTATGGAGGGTGTGAGCTTTTCTTGGATATCTGCATTGGGACATGGAACGAATTCGTCCTCTTCGACATCCTTGATGATAACTTCGGAGATATTGAGGTTCTTGTGTTGTTTGGAGGTTTGGAAGGATTGAATTGGGGTGTTTGGATGGAGAGATAGGGGTGGCCTCCAAATTGGAGTTGAAATGGATTTCAATTTCATAAAAATTCTTCTTTTCATGTTTTACAAGTCCTCCTGAACTACCAAAACAAGATAGATAAGAGAATGGCAATTGGAATTTGGAAGAATGTGCTTGGGAGCAAGTTTGATAAGGATTTTTGATTTCAATGGTTGGAAAGTAGTGTTCTACAATTCCATTTTTGATTGCTTTTTTCCAAGTTATGAATCATGCACCAGCTAGAAAGCTTTTATTTTTTCCCCATTGTGTTTCTATCGACCAATCAGAACGGCCCACGTCAGCGTATGAAGGGCTTAATAGTAATTTCCAATCGACGATGTCTCTTCATGATTGGTTGAGTTTTCATAATCCCACAAATGAAGGAGACATTTGATCTAAGCCCCAAGGAGACAAGGGAAAAAGCATAACACTTTTCCCCCTTCTATTAGACTTTCTGGATATAAAGTAAGTATGGTGATTGAACCTTTATTCCACCATCCATGAGGCATGTCTCAATTAGTGTAATTCTATAGTGCATAGAACATAGTGCTTTTTTTTTTTTGACAAGGTAATCCGACGTCACTACTCGAAAGTGCGCACTGGTTAAACTCCGCCCTTATATAATAGCTCGTAAACCATAAGAGGGGGTTAAGCCGCACTAGGCAAGCCCTGTGCAATGGACTTATGTCATAGGAGAGGTTTGAACCCGGAATGACTTAGTAGAAAATACCTACCTTACCATCTCGGCCAACCCAAGGGACATAGAACATAGTGCTTTCAATTCACTAACTGCACTTCGATCATATCGGGGAAGAGGATGTTACCACCCATACCATTGATCCAAGGGTGTTAAACGGTTTGAGAGCTACAAATCAGTCTATCCAAAAATTACAATCTCAATGTCTTAACTAATTTCATGAGACCAGACACACTGGGCTTCGCCAACAACTGCTTGAAGCTCGTTTTCAATTTGCGAAAATAATTAACTCAAGTTGTTAGAAGAGTCTATTTAACCACTTATAGAAACCAGTCTAAATTATCTCCCCAATCGATATCGGATATCACAGTTAGACGATTAAGATTGAATAATCTAGTAAAGTGGCCTTAGAATCTCAAATAGGGTAATATCTAATACATGCATATATGTGGAATAATTCCACCAAAAAATATATATATATATATGTGGAATTAAATATCCGGTTAAAGTAAATAGTAAATACGCATTATTACGAATTTTTCTCCATAAGAAAGAAATAGTAGTACACACAATGATGTTTGAGAAATTCTTATATGCTCAGCATCGGGTCTTGTAACATAAAACAAATTGGATGATGTCATATCAGCATACTAACCAAGTCGTTACTAATATGACATCATCATACCATTTAATGTTTACCATCCGATGTGTTTATTTTATTCTATTTCAGTCAAAATTGTTATAACTTTTAAGTCAAAATGTAATTTCTCCACAAAAGAATCTTGTCATCCTCCTACAACATTGTGAGATGTAAGACGTATGATTTAGATTATTGATATATATAAAAATTGGCTAGAGGCTCGTAGTCTCGTGTCCTCGTATAGTTATATAGATCACTTATGACTGAGGCTCGTTGCCTCGTATCTGCTAACGGTCAGCTAAATTACCACTGTTATACGAGATTTGGGCATTATAGAAGCATTTACATGAAAGGTCCTTAATGGCACCATAATTGCATAACACTACAAGATCCGCGTGTTTTTAAGTGATCCGGGTCGGGTTGACCCGTGACCCGACCCTACGACCCAAGATCCTAACCCTTCATAACACCACGTGTCATCATCTGTGTGAAACTCCTGTCACTATCAGATCCGTACAACATGAATATCTATAAATACCTCCTCTCAACACATATTTGGGGGGACAATCTCTAGTCCCAACTCTCTTGAGTTAGCATCGTATCCACTGATACCTTGACAATAGACTCGAAGTACGTTCCCAATATACAAATTTGGGCTACTCAGCCTCGTAGGCATACGACCCAACGACCCTACATATACGACCTACACATACGACCCAACGAACCAACGACCCTACACATACGACCCAACGAACCAACGACCCTACACATACGACCCTACGAACCAACGACCCTACATATACGACCCTACGATACGACCCAAAAGGATACAAACCCATTAATAGAATTTAAACTTTTAAACTACGTTATGACTTGATCCTCCAAAGAGGTACGTAGGCAGCTTGGACTAGAATCCAAGTGCAGTCATAAATTTATCATCGCCACCTTCGTGTGCCAAACGAAGCAGCTCAAACTGAGGCAGATCGATCCCCAAAATCGAGCTAAATCAATTATGATCTTGACCTTTTTCTTCTTCGTTTCTTTAAGCTTCAGAGGATCTCAATTCTCAAATATGATTACAAATTGATGGCCAAATTTGATTTAAGGCCTCGGATGCTGCAAATCAAAATGAATTAAAGAAAATAAGATTAAAGGTCCATGATTCTCTCCACCAACTGATCATCATTTCAAAAATATATCAACTTTTCCAAGTCTCATTCTAAATCGACATTAACTTTGTCGATTCACTATGCTTATGGGTTCCACAATTTCTTCGTTCATCTTGAGTTTGGAATATATATTACATACACATATATAAATATATATATAATTCGGTATACTTGCTCGTTAATTAAAGACGGTTTAGTTGCATTGTACTTTAACTTAATTAGAGACGGCTTAATGGTAGCATGATTAGGTTAGACTTTTGAAATGCATGCATGCTAGTCTTTGTGTGCCTTTTGTCGTCCATTATTATGCATATTAAATAAAGTTGAATATTGAGCGTAATTCCAACCTAAACATATATAATTCTTACTACTATTAAGTTTCTGAAAATTATTATTATAGCAAAATTGTACTCACTTAATCACATGTTATTAGTGGTGACTGACGATTTTAATGTTATTAATTATTGTTTTGTCACTAAAATCAATTTCTTTCTTATGTATAAAAAATCGAGAAATTAAATTTGAGAGTAAGAAATTTCCATAAATCTAACTTCATAATGATTCAATTAAGTCTATGCATTCTCCTTGATGGTGGTACCCTAAGTCAATTAAGCCTTCACCTTTTATTTTCGTCATGCCAAACATTGAACAATTGGCGCCACCCAACTATATAAATACGTATATCACATTATAGTTTATACCACGACATACATCTATTTAAATTTTGGACCAATCAATGGTATACATCATACGAGGAGACACACTACTTATAGATAAGCAGTATTTATTTCATTTTACTTTTCTATTATATGTGAACAATGTGAAATAAATGTATAATTATAAAAATCAACTCATGGTGACAAAAAATAAAAAGTTGGCTCTCGTGATACCACAAGTTATTTTCCAGTATCGAACACTTTTCATTTTTTATTATTTTCAAAGAATAAAATTATTTTCTTTACCAAGACATACTATTTAATCACGATCTTATAATAAGAATGATAGATCCTTCTACTTCAATCCTCTTGCCCCTGGAGGCTCGAGCTTATCTTCGCTATACATCATGATTAAGTAGACTTTCACAACCCTACAATCATGGACGGAGCCAGGAATTTGAATGAAGGGGGCGAAATTATTGTAATATAGATATACATTTTTTTTTGGCAAATAGTTGAAGGAGTGAAAGGGGGATCGCGGTACGGTACGCTATATTTGTGGAGGAAAATATAATAAGAAACTAGATTTAATTACAACTTTTGACATATTTTATACTCCTATATCTCTTTCGTTATAACCAGAATTTTGGGTTTTGGGGGGGGGGGCGAACTTAAAATAAAAGGAAAAAACATGATATTTTTCGCTTTTAAGGGGGGCCGAAATCCAAATATCAAAAATTTTGTAAGGTAAAAAAATTATTTTTCAAAATTGAGGGGGAGCGACCGCACCCTCCAGCCCCCCCCCCCCCCGGCTCCGTCCCTGCCTATAATCAACGCAAATCGAATATTCTATTCGAAATTGTGTTCCATCTCCGAGGTAGCACAAACTGATTCCAATAAATTCAGTTCAGTCCTCAATCTTGATACCATTCCAACATTAACTGAAAATCCCCAATATAAATGTGTTTCGTAATACTATTTCAATTTGGATGAATAGTTAATACGTAGTTGCCAATAAACTTAATCTAATGTTTAGATTAAATTGACAAGAACCAAACATTAATCACAAAACAACTCTTTTTTTTTTTCAATTTTTCTTGGTATAATCTCAGGCCGATTGGAGAAAATCAAAGGGCACTTTTACAAATGGCCAAGTTGGAAGATCATACATATCTATTCGACAAGCAGCAAATGCCACCGATCACAACTATGAGTTAAAGTTATAGTTATATTTATTGTACTAACCAAATATCTCTTCTTCATATGAAGGAAAAAGAAGACGTACAATCAAGATATGAAGAAAAAGAAGACGTACAACCAAGATCTCATAATTGGGTCCGGAACGTGGATTATAAGCCGAACATAGTCACCGTACATATAGAACACCAAAGATGAAACAGTTATTATGACAAGGAACATTCAAAGTTTAATACTCCTTATATACAATATCACACGACAGTAACGAGGGAAAAGGGTCAGATTCTTGAGCATTTAACTATCAGCCAAGTCCTCTGCTACAAAACCAATGCTGAAGTCAAAAGTAATGCATGTCAATTCCTTCTTGTTTTCATCCACCATTTTCATTTGAAGTGTGTATGAACCCTGCATGTGTCGAATCCAATATAAAATATCAAATGGACGTGTAATGTCTCAGCTAGGCATTGAAACAATTTAGAATTTCTTAGAGAATTTAAATGCTATCCTATTGCTTGCATCAAATGATTCGACATACTCTGAGCCTTTTTTTTTTTTTAATTTAAAATTTATCATCATAACATTGTGAGATACTTGTGATTTGCAAAAGATCAGTTAGCGACTGAAGCATGATAATAGTAAATTACTCACAGGTGGTGTTATTCCGGGCAATTCTTGGGAGTGAGCAACCACGAAATCACCAGCTGAAACAGGGCATGACGTCTCTTTACAAAGCTGATGTTCCTCAGTGTGGACATGAAATATCCAATATGAAACATCAATTATCAGTTTCCCTCCGGAGATTGGTTCGCCTGCATGGAAACCCTCAAGGTAAGTCTTCCATTTATCGAACATTTTCACAATAGAAACTTCCTTGATAATTATTTGTGTATCAAACTCCTAACAAGTTGATAAAACAAAAATCAGAAAACAACTGCTCAAGGTTTATACGAAACCCTTTGAGGTGGCAAATTCAGCTTCTATTTTATAATTGATTGAAAGTTTGAGTAAAAACTTCCAAGATACTGCATGAAAGACAATTCAAACAATGCCTAATGCCTTCCTAGAAAGGGAATCTACTTCTTCATTTACATCCCATTACATGAAGGCTCCTCATACAGCCTTCTCTTCCCAAGTGACAACGGAATCCACCTCGTCTCACCACCAAACAACCATAATGTTAAATTACTCAATACCGATTAAAAATAGAACATTTTGTCTAATTTCCACTATATCGAATCTTTACATGGATACAAAAGGAAAAAGTAACTAAATTACTGCCTTAGGCTCTAAATTTTCCAGAAGTCAACAAAACCTTCCTTTAGGAAGTGGAATCCAAGTTATGCTATCTTCGTAGAATAGCTTTAATACACCAATTGAACACCATACATAAGCTATTGAAAGGAAAAATTAAAATAAGAAGACAACACTGAGAAACTATAGGTGATATGGTTTATTGCAGGACCATAATAATTGCAAAAAACTTATGCTTGAGAGTTCCAATTCAGGAGTAGGTAGTATCAGGAATCACTGAGTATATTAGAACGTAAAATATTGAAGTCATAAGGGTAAAGCTATTACTTGTAGTTGCAGCAATTTCAAAGGTGGTGTTTTTGCCTCTGGAAATTGGAAATGGGTTTATCTCGATCCCACTGACCTTGACAGCATAGGCCTTCTTACCTGCAATTTATTTAGAAGGCAAATATATTACAATCTCAGAATGCAAAAACAAACGACCCAGAATGGAAGCATTTACTTTCACGAAAAGGTCTTCCATCCATAATAAAGACTTCAATTTTCACGAAACTTGTTTTCATTTCAAAACTAAATGATCATGGACAGGCACCAATATAAGGCAGTACAACGCAATCAAATTAGCCGGACATCTTAAAAAGTAGAATCACCGAGGACCAGCAAATTACTAAATACAAATATGATGATCGGATAAGAAATAACTCATACAAACATATTCACCTAACATTTATATGACAACTTAAGCAAACGTATTAAGAATAATTTCTAGTCGTATGCGAAATAAAGTTGCACGCATCTGAAACCTTCAATCTCAAAGTTGTACAGATGTCCTACACAAGTTCAACCACATATTTTTATTCCAATTTTTTCCTTAATTTTAATTCCAGCAAACCTGAAATCTATATTATTTCCAAAATTCACAAAAAGAATGAAAGCTACAATAATTCATAAACCAGATCAACTACTCTAATTCACAAAGGAAAAAAATAATCCAAAACCCTAATGCAAAACAATACGGATAAATCACACAAACGCAGCAACAACAAAAAAAACTCTTGAAAATCGAATTGCGGTAATTATATTTAGCGGAAAAAAGGGGGGCAATTAATTGATTTAGGAAGAAATAAAGGGGAAACGTACTGCAGTAACGAACGTCGGTTGACTTTGCGGATGTCAATGGTACAAGCAGACACAGCGCGAAGAGAGCGACGGCGAGAAGCTTCATCATCTGCGCCATGGTTAATACTCAAATTCTCAGAGAGAAATCAGAAATGGGGAAATGATATTTTGATGAAAAATTTCTGTGAATGTAATAATTCTCAGCGGTGTCACCTACTACTTGCAATAAGTGATGGATAATATTTATTGGTTATGTAAACAATGGAGACGAATATATATATAGATATATACATAGATATAGATTCTTTTCTTGTGCTCAACGCCTCGGTAGTTTCACATGGACCCGATCCGATCTGGAAATTCGATCCATTTCTATCAGGCCTGATCGATGAATAAGGCCCAATTAGCCCAAACTTTAACCCAATTTCTAAACGATTATTTCAAGGCTATTTCACAATTTTATTTTTTTTATAATAAGTTTTTGGGGTAAAAACATTAACCTACCTGAACTTTACGAGTTTTGACACTTTTTTATACAAACTTTTTTTTTACACTTTTTTATCTCAACTTTTCGGATTTTACACTTTTTTATCTATTGGCATATTCCAAATGAATAAACAAACTTTGTTTTACACTTTTTTATCCGAACTTTGTTTTTCTTTACACTTTTTTATCCAAATTTTATTTTTTTTACATTTTTTTATCTCATTCCGCCGAATATGTTGAAATTCCACCGGAATATTCCACCGAATATGCCAATAGATAAAAAAGTGTAAAATCTGAAAAGTTGAGATAAAAAAGTGTGGAAAAAAAAAGTTTGTATAAAAAAGTGCCAAAACTCGAAAAGTTCGGGTAGGTTTGTGTTTTTACCCCTAAGTTTTTTGAAAATTACTAAAAAAATTCTTGTGATACCCAACAATGGTACCGAAAATGAGATAAATGGACAAAATTTGTTACTAAAAATGAGATTTTCCTATTAATTTTCATACACATGTGCGAGTTAATAGCCACGTGGATGACATGTGACATTTTTCGTTACCAAGTTAACGGGGGTACCAAAAATGATACAAATAGGCAAAGTTTGTATCAAAAATGAGATTTCAAGAATGTTTGGTATCAAAAGTGTACAGTGATCAATTACGGTATTAAAAATGAGATTTTCCCCACACATCAAATTAATTTTGCACGAAAACTTGTTCATGTGGATTTGCATCCAGGATACTGAGTTTTAATACCTATATGATATGGCATGCACTTAACTTCTCACACACTGGACCCTTTTGTACGAACTGTTGTCTGTTTTGGCCGGAGCCTCACGAGTTTGTCCGTAAGCGGTATGCACTTATTTTCTCGCACACCTGACGCCCTTACACGAGGTATTATTCGCTTTGACTGTAACCTTACGGGTTTGTTCTTAAAAGATGCATTGCTAGGGAGAGGGGAGCATTGGGGCTCATAAGCCTTTCAAGACCCCCTGTCTCTATCGGAAGTGAGATAGTAGTTATATACACGTCATAAGTTCCCTCAGATGAGAGATTTTGGTGGGGCACATAGCCTCTATCCCACGTACGACACCAATGTTTATTATAGTTAATTCTAATTATTACCATATTAGCTAGTTGTAGTAAGGACCCAACATCACATACCGATTATAAAAATTGATAATATCATAAATTATTTAACATGGTTGATTGAAAAGAAAAACTAATACGCGCCAATTACAAAATTAATCTATTTTTATTTCTTTCATGACTTTGGGACATGCTTCTTTAATATTACAAATTTTCCGTGGTGTGTCCGAACGTTTTCGAAATTTATTCAATATTTACGATCTCGAAACACATGCTAGAAATGAAATTTTGATCCTTGATTGTTATCGCACATTTATTCTTTTATAAATATACAATGCAAAATAACATCGGAAATTTAAGCCAAACATCGAACTCAATAGGACCTTTGAATGGACTGTATAAATGCCATCACAAGTATCAACGAAACTGTTGGATGTTTTCAACAATTAAATCTTAGCCATTGACTTTGTTTAAAAATCTAATGGATGTTATTTAATTGATTTCCCAAAAGTTGTGTCTCTTCATTAGAGTCCTATTCATCAGATAACTTTTTATGTTATTCTCTTAAGAATTTTAACGACATTATTTTTTGAGAAAACATGTCTCTTCATAAGAGTTGTGAAACCTTTATATATATGTCGTCAGAGAGATCTAAATAATAATTGCAGAAACAAAATTCTCTCCTACAAATCCATTATTCAATAGTTAAACATTTTATTTAGTTTCTTTCTCATCGAAAAAGAGTTTGGTTTGATGTTCTGCCATTATTATCTTTTGTGCAGAACACTTTTCACCGAATTATCAATCCAAACTCATGTACACTTAGGGTTATTATTTTTTAGTATTCGGGTTTGTTTTCGAAAGTGCAATTCGCAGGCAAACAACAGTTCTTGTAACTGAGCTCCATTGTATCTTGGGAGAAATTCGCTGTATAACTCGTTTGCACTCGATACGGGGTGAATATTGTCTTGAGGAGAGCGTAAATTTTGTGTGACTTGGAGGTTATATGAAATCATTCCTGTTATATGAAATCATTCGTATGAGTTGTTCGTCAAATTTTTCTAACAATCTCAAGACAATATTATGGCTTCTCAAAATTTGTTACAACTCAAGACTGATTTCATTCGGAGAGATATTTTGGTGAAAAAATCACTGTTCTGTGTGTTGAGAAGGGTGGGAAGATGAAGAAAGGCAGAATATGGGACCAAATATGGAAGTACAACGGAGTATTTGGTTGTGAAATGACCATTGAAGCCGTTTGCAAACTGTTGTTAATTTTCTGCCTCAACTGATAGCCACTCGGTGACAACCATTGTGAAAACAAGTATCAACGAAACGACCTTTGAACACCATCATTTCAATATCATTTCCAAAATTCGGAAATTCCAACAACGGGGCTGAGAGTTAATTATCTAACATGTGTGGCAATAATCAAATCAAACGGCGAATAGAATAGCAAAAATGAGACTACATACATGCCTTAATTGGTTGGAGGCACGTACAAACACTTGATTATTATGATCGAACAAGACAAAACCAATACAATGTGGGCTCAGAAAATGATTATGCACCTGGATTAACCAATGCCCCGATGACGTTTTGCAAGCTCATGAACCAGATTTTTCATCCTTACTTGGACCGGTTCGTAGTGGTCTACCTTGACGATATTGTGGTGTATAACAATTCGATGGAAGAGCATGCCGACCATCTACGCATAGTGTTCCAAGTCTTGCGGGAGAACGAGTTGTAAGTCAAGAAGGAGAAGTGATCATTCACGAAGAAGAGGTGTCTTTCTCGGGTCATATCATCAGACATGGGAAGCTTCAGATGGATGAAGCCAAGATTCAAGCGATTGTAGAGTGGGAGCCACTAACCAAGGTAACGGAACTTGGATCGTTCCTTGGCTTGGTAAACTACTACTGATGATTCATCAGCGGATACTCATTAAAAGCAACCCCTTTGGCGGACCTACTCAAGAAAAACAAGCAGTGGGTATGGTCAAAGGCGTGTGAAAGTGTCTTCGAGGATTTGAAGGTGGCAGTAAGCAAAGAGTCGATATTTTCCTTACCCAACTTTGCAAAGGTATTCGAGGTTCAAATGAATGCCTTTGACTTTTCCATCGGAGGAGTATTGATGTAAGAGGGGCATCCAATTGCGTTCGAGAGCCGGAAGCTTAATGAGATAGAGTGGCACTACACGGTGCAAGAAAAGGAGATGACTGCCATTATCCATTGCCTTAGGATATGGCGTCATTATATTTTGGGGTCACAGTTCATGGTCAAGACTGATAACATTGCTATGAGCTATTTCCAAACGCAAAAGAAACTCTACCCAAAGCAAGCACGGTGGTAAGATTTCTTGGCGGAGTTCGACTACGTTTTAGAGTACAAACTCGGGAAAGCCAACGTGGTAGCCAATGCATTGAATAGAAAGACATAACATGCAACAGTGACCTTAGCCAAAGGGAACATCAATGAGTTGATCAAGGAAGGCTTGGAGCAAGACCTGATGACTAAGGAGTTGATGCAGCTTGTCGAAGAGGGCAACACTCGATAATTTTGGGTAGAGGACGCCCTAGTCTACACCAAAGAACATGGAGTATATATTCCAAAGCGGGGCAACCTACGGAGGGACCTGATTCGAGAGTGTCACAACACCAAATGTACAGGACATTCGGGCCAAAAGAGGACGATAGTGCTATTGGATATGGCATACTTTTGGCCACAAATGAAAGACGGCATAGAGCTTTATGTGCAGACGTGTCTTGTGTCCCAACAAGATAAGACAATGAACCAACATCCGGCAGGTCCAATGGAACCTTTACCCGTCCTTGACCGACCTTGGGAGTCCGTCTCAATAGACTTTGTCGGTGCCTTGCCAAAATCTATGGGGTTCGAGTCTATTATGGTGGTGATGGACCAATTCTCCAAGTATGGGACTTTTATTTCATGCACGTGACATTGCACAGCAGAAAATGTGGCAAGGGCATTTTTAAAAAATGTCATGAAGTATTGGGGGCTGCCGAAAAGCATGATAAGTGATTGGGACCCCCGCTTCATGGGACAACTACAGACTGAGCTTTCCAAGCTCTTGGGATTGGAGTTATGCTTCTCCACGAGTTTTCACACGCAAATCGATGGCCAAATTGAAAGGGTGAGCCCTTTTAGAGTGTTATCTTCGGCACTTTGTGAGTGCCAATCAACAAGATTGGGCAAAACTTCTTGACGTGGCCCAATTCTCATATAATTTGCAAAGGAGTGAGGCAACGGGGAAGAGTCCCTTTGAGCTAGCGACGGGGAAACAACCACTCATACCTTATACTTTGGCAATATTTTTTGATTGTGCGAAGTGTCCCGGAGCGGCAAAAAATGGCAAAGTCATGGATAGAGCAATCCGACTTAGCAAATCTTTTTTGGAGAAGGCCTGATGGCATATGAATAAATTAGCCGACACCAAGAGACGAACTTGGAGTTCAACATTGGCGACAGGTGTTAATCAAGTTACTCCCGTAACAATTCAAGGCATTTCAGGGCATGCATAAGGGGTTGGTTCGGAAGTACGAGGGGCTATATTTGGTGGTCGCCAAGGTTGGAAAAGTTTCATATTGACTTGACCTTCCTAGCACTTTGAAGACTCATCCATTTTTTATGTGAGCATGCTAAGGCCGTACTAAGAGGACGAGGAAGATCCGAGCCGAGGAGAGTTGCATCGAGCACCTCCCGTGGTAACCAAGTCCTATGACAAAGAGGTTGAAGAGGTGCTATCACATAAGGTTGTAAGATGTCAAAGAGTCAAGTTGACGACACATTACTTTATCAAGTGGAAGGGGCTACCGGAGTCCGAGGCCAAGTGGGAATCGCAAGACGACTTGTGACAGTTCCAAGATCGCTTTCAACAATACGAGGCGACGAGGGCGTAACCAAATTAGGTGGGGGAGGAAGTTACGTCCCGGCCAAGTAAATCCGCCCCACTTCCCACAAATGAGGTTCAAAGAGGTCTACACTATCTTTTGTCCCTTGTATTTATAGTAGTGTAGGATATGTCTAGAACATCTCTAAAAAGTGTATAGAGAATTGTAACAATATTCTAGAATATATCTAAAATAATCTTTGTAAATATCTTAAACTAGAATCCTCTAGATCTTAGATTGTAGCCGTTAGATTAAAATGATCTCATCCATCCACTCTCAAATGGAGTTGTATAAATATAGGGCTAGACTTTATTTGTAAAGCATCCAACAACTTGAAAGCAATAAAAATACTTTGAGTATTCTAACTTTTTCTATACTTTCGAGTTCTTTGCTTAAAATACCAAGCACACGAGCACGAGTTTGATCGAGTCTGACTTAGCGAACCTTGCAAGAGGCAGGGCGAAGAGCTAAGTGCAGCACGAGGCGTTACTACAAGAGTAAGTCCGTGACAATATGTACACATCTTGTGAACCTAGTAATAATAGAATAGTTTTTACAGGTAAAAAAAATATTCAGCAAACTATACATTTATACCATCTTTATTTCCCTAGTCCTAGTTATTGTTATTATCTGAATTTTGTGAACCTAGTAAATAGTAATAGCGGAACAGTGTTTACAAGTAAAAAATATTATCCATCAAACTAGAACTTTGTGACTATCTTTATTATTTCTTCAGTCCTAGATACTGTTATCATCTGATTCTTCTCTGTCTTCTCTAGCAAGCCAGGATTATGAGGATTTGAACTTTCATCTTCAAATTTGTCTTTAGCCTTCTCTGGCAAGCCAGGATTCTCAGAAGCCGAAATTGAAATTGACATGGGAGCCACGAAGCTTGCCACAACTGAAATTGACTAGGTCATTCTTCAAAAGTCTCATCATCATTCCTGCAAATTACACATCAATAAAAGATAATTTGAATAATAATTTCAAGAAACAATTAAACCCATCACAATAAACCCTAATTACATTCTTACAAGCATGAAAAAAAAACAAGAAATAGTCAAGATTTTAAATAATTATTCTCAAAAGAATATATAAATTCTACAATGTAATTGGGGGAGGTGGGAGGTGGGAACAAAAATAAAATATAATTGTCTTTAGTGCACTTTACAAAAAACTGTAGGAATAGACTTTTGTTACTACACTTGTATAAAAGTGTAAATACGAATGTGTAGTAAAGACTTTTTTTTTTTTAGTGCAGTAATGGGTAAAAGGCATATTACCCCTTTGTGTTTTGGAAAAGGGGCTTATTGCCCTCTGTTTTATAAAAATAGGCCAATTATCCCCTTGTATTTTTAGAAATAAGGCAAAATACACTCAACCTCATTAAAATGTCAAATATGCCCTTAAGCATATAGCAATGGGTTTTAAATGAATTATTTTAAAAATCACCTAACTTTATTTTATCGTTTGTAATGATTTAAAGCAATAGTTATTAAATAAGTATATGTAGCATTTATATTTACTAATATATCAGGTTGTTCTAACATATATAAAATAAAAAAATATTTAGTTTTGTATAAGTATTCTTTAATTGTAAATGTTATAACTTATATCATAAAATATAATAATAATGTAACATACAAACATTATGATGTTCAATATATTTATGGTGGATAATGGTTATTTGAAAATTTTCTTTTCCAATGTTTAGTATATGCATGTCATATAAGATAAAAAAATATAAAATTTAAGGTTTACATATTATTTATTTCAATATATTACACTATTTTGAGTAAAATAATAAAAATAAAAAATAAAAATAATTATTTCACATATTTTAAATAAATTTACATATCAAAATTATTTATAATTTACTAGATGTATAGAACTAATTATATTTTATAATTATATACTGAAAAGGAAAAATAAATGAAGAGGTATCTCATAATAATTTTATTAAGAGTATATTTGTCTTTTTTTATTGAATAAATGAGTTTGGGTGTTATTTGCCACTTTTTTAATAACACAAGGGAGGTGATCAACTATTTTTAACAATACATGGGGTAATGTGCCTCTTTTCAAGAACATAACGGGTAATGTCTTTTACCCCTTCACTAATAGAGTTGTTATTAATGTACCTGTATTTATATATTATATATATATATATTATGTTTTTTAATATAAAAATAAAAGATTGTATCAATACTCTCCCCCCAAAACAGTTCTTGTCCTCAAGAACTGAAACGTGGGAATTTAAGCTGCAACTCATAGAGATTTTCCCACAAACTGTCCTCCTCAGCAGTGCTAAACCACTTTACAAGCACCTGAGTGATTGCATGGTGGTTCTTCTCTACAAGTCTCCTGTCAATAAATTTTCCAGGTTCTAAAACAATGTGCCCCTGTGATGTGAGTGATATAGGTAAATTTGGATTTTGAACCAATTTCTTCTTGAGCTGAGAAACATGAAATGTAGGATGTATCTTGGTGTCAGCATGTAATTCTAAGGTATAAGCCACCTTCCCAACTTTGTGTAATATCCTAAATGGACCAAAGTATCGTGGAGATAATTTGTGGTACGAGTGATCCTTCAAAGAGAGTTGTTTGTAAGGTTGCAATCTGATACATACCCAATATCCCTCATTGAACTCCCTTTCACTCCGGTGTTTATCCACTTGCATTTTTGTGTGATTTTGAGCGTTAGTGCGATGAGTCTTAAGTAATCGAATAGTGGACTTCCTTTGCTGAAGACTCCTATCAACAGAGTCAATGTTCGAATCAAAAGGAATATAGAGAAAATGCTCAGGAGGCTTCTGAAAATAGACAGCTTCATATGGAGTTGTTTTGATACTAGAGTGGTAAGAGGTATTATACCACCATTCAGCAAGTAATAAACAATTAATCCACTCATTGGGCCTATCACTGGACATACACATTAAGTATCCCTCTAAACATCTATTGATAACTTCAGTTTGTCCATCAGATTATGGATGATTCGCAGTAGAAGCGTTGAGTTTCACCTTTTGCAACTTGAAGAATTCTTGCCAGAACTTTCTAACAAGAATTGAATCCCTGTCACTCACAATTGATCTTGGCATCCCATGCAATTTATACACATTATCCAAGAATAGGTGAGCCACATTTATGGCTGAATAAGGATGCTTAAGGGGCATGAAGTGTGCATACTTACTTAATCGATCAACCACCACAAATATTGCACCCTTACCCCCTGATGTGGGTAATCATCTAATGAAATCCATTGAAATATCCACCCAAACCTTATGAGGAATTGGAAAGAGCCCAGGAGTAGCAACAGTTTCACCTTTGTTACTTTGGCAAACCCCACACTCTCTTTCAAACTGATATAGATTCTTCTTGAGTCTCTCCATTGAGATTGACCGATCCTTTTAAAAGTGTTATGAACCCCAATATAACTACTATGAAAGTAAATCAAAATTTCTTTCCATAATTGGCAATCATTTCCCACCACAACTTTACCTTATCAACAAATCATACTTGGTTTGCAGTTAGGATTATCTATGCGTTTCTAGATTAAGAGTTTAAGTTTGTCATCATATTGCCACCCTCTCTTGATTCTATCCAACAAATCAGTGCTAACAAAAGAGAGAGTGTGTAATGTACATTTTGTGGTACTGTGAACAATCTCCTCAATAATGTGTGCAACCACTTCCTGTTATGTGTCATCAACATGCATCCTAGATAAGGCATTAGCTACTATATTGTCCACAATTTTTTTATCTTGGCCACCCATTTATGTCGCATAGGAGTGGACACTCTTTGCTCCAATGAGTATTTAAGACTTTGATGATCTGTTTTGATCACAGAGTGTTTACCAATCCATTTTTGAACAACAGTAATTACGACCAACATTTTCTTTTCGTAAGTTGACAAAGCAATGTTTCTAGGTCCTAAAGATTTACTAATGTGAGCTATGGCTCTGCCTTGTTGAAGTAACACAGCTCCCAATCCATTCCCTGATGCATCTGTTTCTATGATAAACTCTTGATTGAAATCTGGTAACACTAAAACTGGAGCCTCACTCATAGCCTTTTTTAGTTGTTCAAATACATCAGTGGTTGCATTAGTCCAATGAAAGTTATCTTTTCTCAGTAAATTAAACTTGTTAAAGGTTTAGCAATATGCCCATACCCCTTGACACATCTTCTATAGTATCTTGTGAGTCCAAGGAATCCTCTGAGTTGTTTCAAAGTTTTTGGAAGGGGCCAGTCAATCATGGCTTGTATTTTTAAGGGATCAGCAGTGACTCCGTCTTGTGTTATTACATGATCGAGGCATTCAATCTTATCACTGCCAAATTCACTCTTGCTCTTTTTTACAAACAGTTTATGCTATGAAAGCTGTTCTCAAATAGATTAGATGCTGGGCCGAGACTGTTAATCTAGTCCGCCATGTGTCTAGGGACTTCCATTTTCTATGATTTTATTTTCTCATTTTCTTTGACACACTAATTTCTTGTTAATTAAACTTGTATCATACCCGTATATATAATAATATATATACGTACATAACATTGAAAAGTACTTTTTTTTCCACATGTGTTTGAGAGGGGGAGTGATTAAGGGGTTTTTATTTTTAATTTTAAGATTTGACTGTCAATTTAGGGTGAGGTGATGGTGGGCCCATGTTTTATGTTTTTTCCTCCAAAAATTTAATCCAAGTCACACGAGTCCCCAAGCGTCCACGTCAGCTTAATTGGCCAGGAAATTGAAAATTTCCAATTTAAAAAGGTCATGTGTGGTGCACGTGTTAAATTTCAGTAGAGCTAAATTGTCAAACTTGGAAGACTAAAATTGCCAATCCAAAAGCAAGTGGATTAAAAATGCCAATAATCATAAGTTACGGGCTAAATTGGCAGTTTTGTCATAATTATGTATATTGAGAAATAAAGATTTTATTAAGTTATATGCTCAATATATTTAACTTTTTCAACTGAAAAACATCATAGAAAACATGTTGTTTTATTTTTGGTTGCATTTGTTAACTGGTCATGCATATTAGTCTTGCTCAGTATCAAATCTAAAATATTTGTATTTAATTAAATACCTATTTGATTTAGATTATATTAAAAATATTATTGAAAACAACTTTCTAAAGCATCAAATAAGATTAACCAGTATCTATGAAACTATATTTGATTATCAATTGAAAAGTTATTTTTACCATGGAAATCAAATTGAAGATGTAAAAAGTTTAGAAGTCGTATCTTTTACTTATGCAACTATGATTAAGAGATGATCGAATTTTTAATTTTATATATATGTAATATATAACTTCTTAAGTAACGAACTATCAAAATTACTTTTCTTAATCATTTTCTCGACACAATCAAACAACTTTTTTCTAAAGAAGTGACTTAATTAATATATTCGGTATTGAAAATGATCACATTATAGAAACTATAAAAATGTTCCTTTTATTGAAAACTTATTATTAGAAATAAAATGATTTGTATTGATACAACGTTTTTTTAAAAATTTCTAACTGAATAACTAAATACATGTAATCCAAAATTAAACTGATTCAATAGTTAACAAAATATTAATTTTTGAGGTTCATATTTTAACATATTCCATAAGTGATATGTATTCCATAATGCAAGTGTTCAATAATTAACAAAATATCAACTTCGAAATGCAAATTTTCAAACAATCTAAAACATGTAAATAGTTCAAATGATATAATATAAATATATAGGAACATATCAATTAACAACTATTATAGAATTAAAGATTATGAAAGCGTTATCTAATTAACGAAATATAGACATTAAATGGTTTAATTAACAAAATAAATGGTTTAAATTTCAAAATTAAACGATGCGTGCATTATTAAAACCCTTAAAATATTACTAAAAATTTGGTATGAACATACTTCCAATTATGTATATGTGCTTGCATTATATTGTATATTGGTCAAATTTATTAGTGAATCCGCATGTTAAGTACTATAATTAAGTTATCTTTTGTATACTTCTTGTACTGATACTCAATTTCTTGAATCAACGCAATATATATAATCTTGAAAATTAAAATATAAATAATAACATGAACCGTTTATACTACATCGATTGTTTCATTAATTTCATATTTTCATCTTCAAATTGCTTTTGTTTCTCTTTTTGTTTCCTTTTTTCTTTCTTTAATAACATCCATAACTATTTTTCCATAAAATTTGTAATTGCTAAGGCTGGGGATTGATTCATACTTTGAATTAGGGAAAAATCTATATGAGATCGAGATCAGTCCTAATATTTATGCGGTTACCATACTGATGTTATAAAATAGATAAACACGAGCTATACACTCCGACCATTAAACTCAATAGGATTTTATCGTCGTAAAATTACGGGCTTGTATGGTATTGTTTTCATTTCCAATTCTCATTTTCAAGTTGAAAAATGTAGAAAACTGAGTTTTCAAACCTTATTGGTTTTTGTGTTAAAATTGAAAATATGTTTGGATGAGTTGTTTTTGAATTGTTAATTTATAAGTTGAAAATGAAAATATGTTTGGATGTATGTGGTTTTGTGTGAATTTTTATACGAAAAGACGCGATAAAGATGAAAATATGATCGAATAGATATTTTTGAGATATAAAAGTAAAAAATTGTACATAATTTGACATAAAGTAAACTTAATTTGTAGTTGGTAATATAGTTAATTATATTGTGTGTGTGTGTGTATATATACTTCTACTATGTATATGACACTTCTCAATCGTTTTATTAATCACATATATATTAATAATTTTCATACAAATATTTTTATTCAAATTTATATTAAGAAATGTATAGTAGTTAAAATTATTTAATAATGACCATAGTAATAAATACGTTGGATAACAAAATAACTTTTTTAATCGATTTTTTTTGAGCGGTTTGGAGAGATGGGGAGGGGGGTACCCATGAGTCAAGCTCAAACTGAGCCTAACGAATTGATCAGCTCGATCTTGAACTCAAACCAAGAGTTTCGAGCTTGAGCCAAAGTCAAGCTCCGAAAAAATTAATTTTTTTTTATTAATGTATATTGTTAAATATAATCTCGATAAATATTAAATATATCATTATTTATATATATAATAAACTGAAAATATAATAATATATATTAATAGATAAAATAAATACTATACTATATATATTAATGAATTTTAGGGTTGGTGGTGGGGGGTGTTTAACGAGATTCATGGGATATGGTGACTTTTTTGTAGGGCAAATTTTGGGCGCTATGATAGCATATCAGTTTTCATTTTTCATGAATTGAATTCTCAAAAATTTGAAAATTAAAAATTTTTCATTTTTATTATTTGGCCCAAACATATTTTGAATTTTTAAAGGGGTTGGGAATTGAGATTTGAAAATGAAAATGAAACCATACAAACCCGTACCGCTTTTGGTGGTGATTTCTTTCCACGTTTTTCAGTCTTTAACATCATCATAAACAACTAGCTGAAAATTTGAGTACAAAAATGTACAGCATTCAGCAGAACTCGGATTTTGAGGTTGTTAAACAGTCTGAGAGGACAGTACGAGATCGATTCGAAGCCGCCAATTCTTGAACACTTTTTGATAATTTCATCAACTTTCTGCCCTAAAATTCTCACAGATTTGACAATTTTTTGCTGGGCGCAATTTCACCAGGTTAATTTTTCTCTTTTTGTGCACGCACAATGTCTTAATTTTTCTTGAATTTCCCCCATGTTTAATCACGTGTGATCTTGATTGGAATTCGAAATTCCGAATGTTTGAGTTTAAATCGATCAAATTTTGAATCAAATTGTTGGATGAATTTAAATTCGAAGAACAGTGACGATAGATGATTAAATTAAATACAATAATTTTAGTCTTTATTTAAGCTCTAAGTGACGTCCCCTAATTTTTGCTGCAATATTTTAATACAATACCATAGATTTTTATGGATTGCTGCAAAGAAGTTTCATTTTCACTTTTTCTTTTTTGGATTGAATAAACCCCCCCCCCCCCACTCCCAAAAAAAGCAAAAAAGGATAGTAAAGAAGTTAATAGTAATTTGAACTTGACATAAATGGGGATTTATAAAAGATTCAGGTTATGTTTGGCCATATTTTCAAGTTTGTTTTTAGAATTTTGTATTGGGAATGGGGATTATAGATATTCGTGCGAGAATGTTGATCTTTGTGGTATGTTTGATTGTAAATGAGTGTTGTATCTGTCATAATGAATTTTTTAAGGACTAGGAAGTTATAGAGATGTCATAATGAATTTTTTAAGGACTAGGAAGTTATAGAGATGCAGTTGGACTTTCTCTTCTATATTTGTTAAGTTACTTACTCTAATAATTGTTCCTAGTTATGCAAATCCTTGGAAGTCTCCAATCTCTATCATCATTTCCGAATCCTTTTCCTATAATTGAAGTTTCGAGAAGTAATAACATCAATATGCTTGAGTGGATAATAGGTGTATGCATGTGTTGTGAGAGTTTGAGTTTGTAAGTTACTGCAGCTGAAATGTTTAGGAGCAGAGAACGTTTCCTGGTAAAATAAACTTATCTGCAGAACATAAGTTACCGGTGGGAAAAAGAGTCTGAGTGAAGGAGTTTTAAGGACGTTCTGTTCGAATTTGTTGGTCCTTTCATACGGGAATAGAGTGTTTAAGTGGGCAAATTGGATCAATTCTCTGTCATGCCTTCTTTTTTTTGGGAAAAAAATTAGTCCTTCGATTCTCATTTTCTTCTTTTATTGAGGCAAATAATATGCTTTTACGCGCCATCTTATGCTTTCTCACTCGATGCTATTATGAGATTTAAGAACAGCCAGTTGGAAACGAGAGTCATGTATGTGCAGTTTCAATGGTCAATTTCTAATACCCCCCCCCCCCCCCCCCCATTTTCAGTCTCTCTTTCGTCCTTCGTCTTATGTTTGTTTATTGATGCATAATTAGCTAGACTATGATGTTTTAATCCACATATTTGGAGTTATTCTTTTTAATTACTTGCAAAGATGTTTCTTTGACTATTCGTGTTAATGTCTGTGTCTGCGATTAATATGCTCATTTTTTCCGTATAATTTGTCTTTTCAAGTTAAGTTGCAATTAGCACCAAATCAAATTCTTTATCATCTGTTTTAAATCCATTATCAATTGAGTCTGTTGAGGTTGTAACTTCCCATTTTTTAAGCAGTCAGAATTCTCTTCCTGAAATTGCTCTGCAGATATACATAAATTTATGGTAAAGCAGAAACAGAGAAACGCTCGTCATGCTCCTGACAAGAAGCGAAATCAAGGTCTCCCGAAGGCTAATCAAAATCCACACGATGACGGAGATTGGACTATAATCAAGAAGCAGAGAATAACTATCTTAATTCCGCCATTGCCTGTCAAAGCGCAATCAACAACAATACCTAATGTACCAGAGTGTCATCTACAAGAAAACCCCACAAAATCCAATTCCGAGCCCTCACAT
The DNA here is from genome assembly GCA_019426215.1 of Buddleja alternifolia. NCBI lineage: Eukaryota > Viridiplantae > Streptophyta > Magnoliopsida > Lamiales > Scrophulariaceae > Buddleja > Buddleja alternifolia. The sequence continues at coordinate 39,550,014 of CM033398.1, forward strand.
CAATCACTTCATGAAACAGAGAAATCCATGTCATTGTCTCCCGAAAAGACAATTCATCCTCCTAAAATAACACATCCTTCAGAACCCATTTCAATACCCCAAAAGCCATCAACGTTGCTTCATCGAATAGCTTCAGACAATTATCCGCATAGCAAGGGCATTGGTAGAAAGGGAATGATGGTATTTGCTGATAGCAGTAAATTTCTAAATCAAAGGATGAGAGCATCTTATCTTGAGAAAAAACTTAAAAGAGCAGGAGGATTGGAGAATTGGCTGGTTTCTCTTGGGCTTACATGTTTCGTGAACGTTTTTCAGAGGAAACGTGTTAACAAGTTTCAGCTGGCAAATCTTACTATGAAGAAACTTAAAGATATGGGTGCAGATGCTGTTGGACCCCGGAGAAAGCTTATGCATGCCATCGACTGCCTATGTGATCCCCATTGTTTCCAGCAGCATCTATGAATGTTAACAGAGAAATTTTTTGACTTCCCAGCTTGTATTTGTGTATAGTTTCTGTTGAGATGGTGCTTGAAGATCGATGTCTTATATACTAGTCTTTTCGTTGTTAGACGAGTCTGTAAATGCCAGTACTGTTTTGAATGGAAAATATCGTGATATTCACTTGGATAGGTTTCTGATGTGATGAAATTAAAGTGCAAAAAACCAGAGAGAGAGAGGAACTATAAAATGAGGAAAACTAAAAACGCGCCAGGTAGGGGTCGAACCTACGACTTTCTGCTTAGGAAACAGACGCTCTATCCACTGAGCTACAGGCGCCTTCTTGAGTAATTATTTGATACAAATATATTATATTCTGATTATATCACTCTTCCTCTACAAAATGACATTTTGCTTCTTATAACTTTGCTGAAGTTCAATTTTGGTCCCATTCATTACGAATTTCTCACATTTATCCCTGTAACTTTCAAAATATCTCACACTTAGTCCAAACCGAAGTTTCCGTCCAAAATTTAGCTGTCAACTCCGATAATCAACATTTTTAACCAAGTTTCCTAGGGAAATTTGTGCTTGAGTGACACATGATATTAAATAGAAATATCGTGATATTGAATATAATTTGCGTGTGACTGCATTCTCGTATGAATTCTCCACCTTTCCCCAAATAAAAAATAGGTCAAAAGGTTGACTAACGAAGTTAATCAAATGGAAACTTCGATTAAGACTAAATGTGAGATATTTTAAAAGTAATAGGACTAAATGTGATAATTTCATAACGAATGGAACCAAAATCGAATTTGAGCAAAGCTATGGCATGAAAGATGCAATTTTCCTACTCTCACTGTTTTCAAGTTTAAAAAGGCGGTCATTGATGGGCAGAGAGAGAGAGAGCGGCAAACCGAAGAAAGGCGATGGATGAATCGATCGGGAAATTATGCAACACGGTGGCGAAATTCTGCAACCACCTCCAAACCAGCGGCGCCGCCCTCAAAGAGTCCGTCGACCGCCGTCCCATCCCCCTCGGTATTGGATCTCCTCATTTCTCCACCGCTTAACTAGTCGATACAGTGTAATATCAGTCTCGTATATATATGTATATACATATATATTCTTTTTGTGCATTTACCCTAAAATTTCGTACCTAGATTCCGCATCAACAACCTTCGTGCAAAGCGTTAATCGGAGAGTATCCGCCGCCGGAAGCGATTTGAACATGCTGGAATCCATGTCCTTCGCAACGGTGTCGTTTGAGGAGCTGTTAGGACATTGCAATGAAGTCTTGAAGAAGAATCAACACGACATTTTGGCTCTCCAGGATCACCTCCACTCCAAATCGAATTACATCGCCCCTCGTTCGTTCACCTTACTTCAATTCTCATCGTGTTTTCTTCCATAGAAAGCCCAATTTTATAGCTTATTTTATGGTATTACTTTTTTCCTTGGTTTTGTTAGTTGATTTTGATGAAGAGGATATCCTAGACGATAGCGCATTGGATGATTTCTCACCGGGAAGTGGCGAATTAGAATCGAAGAGTAACTGTATTGCAGAAGAGGATCCACTGTATCCTTTAGATTTCCATGGAGAAATTTATGTTGTGCTATTTGTACGATTCTTTATCGCTTCTAATGTTACTATTGGATGATATTGTGTGAAGTGTGCCTGTATTTTTGTTTTTCCTCTCCTGTTGCATTACTTAACAGATGATGTAGGCTCGACGATTCATTGAGTTTAAAGAATTTCGGAATCTCTGATGTTTGTCTTGCAACCATTGCATCTCAGTGTAAGTTGATAGTACTATAGCAAGCATGGTCATCGTGAGTTTGTTGAAAAGCCCTGATCTTCTTTCATGTGCACATGTGGTGAAGCTGACAGTAGGCTTGCGATGGATGAACCTGATTTTCAGCCCTATCTGAAGAATTTCGAAATGACAGAAGGTGTGAACATTTCTTGGCTATCGAAACTTTAACCTTATACCTACTCTGCTAGAAGTATGAATTTGAACTGCTGAATATAGGGGAAACAAGAGATGAACTGGACCGGTATGAAGATTCTAAGCATCTTATAAGTGTCTCTAGAGATGATTATGAAAATCTTCCGAAACACATGAAGAGTTTGGTATCATGGGAGGTACGCTGTTAACTTGTTCTTATTTTATACTAAGATATGGCTATTTTGTGTTGTTGGTATTTTTTATGTTTGATTTTAGATTTACTAGGTAAGATCTTAAAAATCGAACTTGCAATGTTTCATCGACAATATATGCATATCAACAACCATGTATTACAAGAAACGTAGGGACGTGGCAGTCAGATGCTCTGTGGGAAATCCAAATTTTCTTGTCAACTGTTCTTGATTCAACATTGAGATTGCTTCATTTATCCTGCCACCGATGTCTTGGGCAAAAATAAAAATAAAAATTGAGATTGCTTCTGTCCTAGGAGAGTTTTCATGAGTGTCTTCATAATGTGTGATCTTAATCCTTAACCATGCTTGAATTTGACTATGTTCCATCTGTGTGCATCAAATAAAAGATTTGGATTTTTGAAGTGTGTTTTATGCAGGACAAAGAATGCTTAAGAAAAGATTTCGAACTTTTACATAATTGTCATCACCAGCTAGTTCTTCTCCTATTACAGGATCTCTTAAGCGCTGTTGAAAAGATGAACTCATGCATAGGAACGAAGATGAAGAGTCCAGACATCTTCCGTCAAGATGAAATTGAGTTGCTAGGTTTGGGTACGTATTGTACAACAATTTCCAGGTTGCACTTTTCCCTTTTCCCTAACCAAAAAGCATGAAGCCCATTTCCTGCTCTGCGTCTTATTTTAACTTCTAGGTTTTTAGAGTAATATTAATCATAATTTGCATGTCGTTGAACGAATGGGTTGAGTTTTGAGAAATAGAGATGAAAAGTAACATTGTCACAATTTTATCTTCGCTTTTAGATTGAAAATACTTTCTGATTCGATCTCATTAAAGCCACCTTCACCATTATCTTTTTGGTAATAAGTAATAATCTTCACCATTACCCTTGGAACTGAAGTAGCAAGCACATATGAGATCTTTTATTATCCAGCTTTCCACAGTGTTCCTAAGGGAACATTGGTAAGGAGATAATATATTAGGTTAAGTGACTAGTGGGAACTTCAGTTGCATAATGTATGCTTTCATCTTGTGCAGGTTTTAAAGCAAGATCTTACCTATTGCTGCTCATAAAAATGAATCGACTATGCGTCGAGACGAATGAAGGTGTGATCTCCTACAGAATATTATCGACTTGTGGAAATTTGTAACACAATGTCGCCAATTAATATTGAAATTACAATTCTGGTTTTGACTTCAATCTCCATCTTTTGTTATATACCAAATTGTCACAACATTCTGTGGCACCTTTTGTTCTCCATATTAGACCCTCCCGTTCTAATACCACAATTCTTCGGTCATTTTCCATTTCTTATTTTTATTATTCCCCTCCTTTCGGTTTTCACCATGACTGTTCCGTTAACTTTTACTAGTGCCATAGATGTTCGAGCTGCATGCGACTTGTTCACACTGTCTATTCCTTTTTTTTTTCTTTTTGGGGCAAAAATGCCGAAACAGTTCAGTAGTTTACCTATTGTTCTGTTTTGATCCCCTAATTAGCCAATTTGGTCACGTAAGTATTGTTCATAATTAATTAGCCAATTTGGTCTTGTAACTTGGTAATTATTGTCATGTTATCCCTCAAAGGGAACACTAATTAGTTGTGGAAAGATTAAAATCCGCTAAAGAGGTGTGTTGTGTGTATACTACATTCAATATATAGTATATTTGGATCGACAATGGAACAAAATTGGAAGAAGATCAATGTCCAAGTTAGGAGAGGAGTAATTGACAAAATTCTTGAACAATTTTCCTCCAATTTAGTGTTGGTTTTTTCTACCTAAATGCCCGACATAAAGAACGTATATAACAATATTCTGTTCTGAGACGTCAATTTCAATCCAAATGAAGTTAAGAATATGATTCAAACTTTGAGAAATGATGGGACAAAGTTAGAAATCTAATGAAACAAATTAACTAATTGACTGTAAATAAAATTAAAACATACAAGGAGTGAATTATGATTTGACAATTAGGCCCTTTTTTCTCCCTCTCTGACGGACCTATATCGACATGTTGAATTAACAACTAACAAAACTTCACCACTCGTTTACTTAAACAACTAAATAAAAATCAACATTCTCCTCTAAATTGGTTACTTAACAGCAAGATGGGAATTATAGAGAGTTTGAATATATTCATATCTGAAATTTGCGCCAAACCCAATATTTCATGGTAACATAATCATTTATCTATTAAAAAGAGCAATATAATTGTTTCTTTTACAACCTCTCATCCCCCTATTTATAAAACATGATGAAATACAACCATTACAAAACGGCAGAAAATAATATACGGAAGGACTAAAACTATACGCACTTTACAACCCCATAGGCAACCAAAACCTCGTTCTGTATCATAAATTACACCAAGGACAAATATAATATTTTCCAACTACTTCAAAGCATTGTAACAATGGAAAGATGAGAACCGCAGCATCTACCCAGCACGAAAAATGTGACATGCATCTAATAGTGAAGCTCCCCTTCCAATTTAAGTCCAAAACAAAAATAATCACGAGATTTTTTGAAGAACAGTAGGGGACAACGAATCATATGGTTCTCCCTTCTGTCTTGTATTCTCCTCTACATATCCTCACGTCCAAGATTTTGCCTTCTCACCATGGTGTCAAAGTAGGCAATTTTTAGTGGGATCCCACTTAATTATATATTTTCACTGGTTTTTCAAATGTGTGGCGGTTCTGCAATTATGAGAAAGGCGAGAAATTTAAAGAAAGCTCAAGGATCAAGCTCGGGATAATCTTAGTGATTGTTATCCAAAAGAAATAGAGGCTAATAAATCAAGGCACACATCACAAAAAGTTTCTATATACTCACATCACAAAAAGTTTCTATATACTTGTGTGTGTGTGTGCGTGTGTATGGGTAGACATCATTATTGAACAAACTATAGATAATAGTTAAAAAACACAAATCAGTGATGGCAATCTAAGGATATTTACCTGGCTAGCAGCATAAGCCCTTTTAGGAGTAGTATCGGAGTGCTCCAACCCCAAGTACTGTTCCCAAGCACCATACACATCTCTTCTCTGAAAGAGAGCAATACAAGTTCAAGAGTGCTAATCTAATCATACTAAGGAAACTTCATAACTAAATCACTAGACAATACTTATAACAACAACACAAAAAACTCAGAAATCAAAATGTGACCTGAAAACGACTGGAGACAACGTCAGAGTGGTCAAGATACTCGGGACGTCCCAATGACAAAAATGCAAACTTCCACTGGACATTTTAGGAAAAGGTCAAATGAACAGAACTATTACTTAAGAAATTACACAACACCTACTTAACTTATCAAGGGAAACTTTTAGAATTTAAAGTGTAAACTTTTAAAAAGATTTAGTTTTAATCCAACATATACCTTAGAGAACTCCTCATCTGGAACCTGTAACTTCTTTTGGATGCGTACTTTTACATCTGTTAATGTTTCACCTTCATGAATAACCAAAAAGAACGGTTCCCCGAAATTCTGGACTTGCTGTTCAGAAAAAAGAGAATACAAACATTTAAAATAAGTAGATAAATACTAACACAGAAGTATTCATGTCCAAACACAAAAACCGACAAAGGCTGAAGTACCACTTGATTCTGTGCGCTCTCCTTAGTGAAATGGTAGACGTGAATCAAGCGATCGTTGGGCCTAAGATTCTTTTCTTCTTCTGGAATCTGAGAGAGAGAAAACCGAAGAAATTATAAGCTGCATAGAATCCTTAAGGAAAAATGGCAACCTTAAATGTTAAAATATGATAAATATATACAATGCTACAAAAAATTACCACTATCCAAATTCCAACCAAACAGGATGAAAAGATATTTGATTATCAAAGAAAGATGATTTAAAAACAGTTAAGGCTGTCACTTCCTGAATTTTGTCATTCATCCAATGATCATATTACTCAGTTTTAAGACACAAAAGATGAACTGCAAAGAGAGCAAGAAAACATTTTGAGATAAAGATGGACTGCAAAGAGAGCTTACCTCCTCAGCACGCAGCGTCCAGTACTGGTCATTTATGTTCTCAATCTTCTCATGGGGAGGAAAAATCTGCAAAGTTAAGAAAATAGATTGCGGATTACATCACAAAATACAGGATCTGTCCGCAGAATACATGAATGCAATCTTAAAAGTCCCTTAAAAATAGTGACTAGGAATATCAATTTCACGCCGGCCACTGTTACAACAACCAAGCAAAGATCATCACTTAAAAAAGATCATTTTCTGAATCAAATTATAACCAAAAGTTAAGACATGATATAGTACAAAATACACAAAATCATCGTCCACAAGTTTTCACAATTTCTAAAACGTATGTAAGCATTTGCTTGGTATGGTTCCAGCAAAATTTTGCAACATATCACGAATCAAACATGTTAGAGCAGAGAGCATTACCTTGTAAATCTTGTGATAGAAAACTTCAAGCAACCTAAGCTCAGCACTTGGATGAGACAACTCTACCTATTCAGTTGCACAAGATGTGAGACTGTGTATGTCTTATGCCTGCTATTTTCTCAATTTTTATCTTAGATGAGGAAATCATCAGCAGATCGGTTATAAATCTTAAAGAACAAAAATAATCTGACGTGGAAGAGGAGCACGAGGAACTTCAGTTTTCTCATTTTTCGTTTTCCAGTAGGACAACTAATGTCTTGCAGTACAACTTGATTAAGCAATGAGCTAACCTTTGTTTTGATCTCATTGAGCACATCACCAACAGTGCTTTGTTTTGGCAATCTAATATTGAGGATTACAGCCTGAAATTGACATCACATAACTCAGTGATCTTATCCTTAAAGTTGATAACAACTTTACAAGGTGGAGCACAGAAATTTGAGCACCTCATCCTTTGTAGCATGATGGAAGGCAACTTTCAGCGTCTTCAGACATTGCAATTCTGGAAGAGGAATATCCAGCACTTCATAATACAGTATATCAGAGATCTATTATAAGAAACCACAATTTCATTAATCCAACAGTTAATATCAACACATACACACACACAACCAAAAAAGAAATCAATGACAGAACTTGATGCCAGAACCACCTGATTGTAGTGGACAAGCATGTCTAACAAATGATCAACTGATCTATATTTGATTGGGTTGGGTTTTGGTTGCTGTGAATAGCAATTGTGAGGAGTAAGTCGAATTTTTGATGGATCATCCAAGTCAAGGCGCTGGGCAACTCTTTCCACAACATCGTCATAAGTGTGATTCTTTGCTCTGTGGGTATATGCAAAATATGGTCACAGAATTCCCCAACCCGAAATATTACCAGCAAATTACACTGCCAGAAAATCTAGAAATGGTATCAAAGACTACTCACAATTCCAGGGAAAATTCATCCTCCTTGGGTCTCTCCAAAGCACGAAAATGTACAATCTGCAAAAGAACAAATACTTGAAAAGAGTTCTAAAAATAAAGAGATAAGTGGAAGAGCATCATTATAGCTTTGTAAACAATCACTTCATTCAGCCTGTCTGTAGCAGGGGCATACCCTGGGCACAAGCTTTCCAGTTACACAACGTAATAAGTAAAAGGCTTTATAAAGAAGGTGTAGCTACCCTTTAGAAAGTGCATAAAGGACTAATATGAGCGAAGACAAGGAAGTCATTGCATGTGCATAAAATTCCATAGAAATGGCTGAAATGAGATTGCTGGGGAAGCTAATGGAATAAACTCAAATAGATAATCGATTGCAAATGTTCAAAAATGTGTATTCCATATTTAGGAATCGTTAGTAAACTTTGGATGGCATTAAGATGCACAGTGATCGAGCCATCCGATACATTGCATCCATTACTTTAGTATCACATATTAAAGGCATCTAAAGATAATCTGGAAAGAAGTAAAATATTGACCTGCCGATTTTTCACGTATTCCAAAAATGAAGGAACATCAAGAAATCGAATTTTTTCTTCACTTTCAGGCGGAGGCCGTTTCTGGAAGCATACAATGTCTCCATCTTCGAGCTGGGGCGAGAAGAGTTGAGAAGTTTAGGGTTACATAACAAAAAGGAGAGTTACATTTGAACGATGAAATGAGGGTAGAGCAGTATATACCTGACTAAATCGAAATGAAGCTCTTTTATCAAGGCGTTCACACATAACAGATGGCTCAAATTTTATTTCCTGTAAAGATGGCGAAACAAGAGCATTGTGCATTCAATAATGTTTCATGAATAATAGAAACCCAAGCTATACATATTGTCTATTATGAGTAACATGTTCCTATGCTTACTTGTGTAAGTTCAAATGCTATTAATCTAATGACTAGACAAACCTCAAAGAGTTCAATCTCTTCATCAGGAGCAAATCCAGCCATATGATTTAATTTTGGTAGGATCTCAATTGGCTTTCCAGAGCTCTTCACAAAAAGCCTCCCAACATATCTGGAAACATCACAAAGTAAAAACGCGGTAACAAAGAAATAAATAAGAAACTACCCTATACATCGGGAAAAAGGATTACCGAAGCTCTTCTTTCTCGGGATCATAAAGCTTAAAAAACAGCAGGATGTCTTCCTTATTTTTTTCTGGTGGAGGAACCGGATGTAGATCCTATACATTCAACATAGTAAATACAGTTGAACCACGCAACTTTGACATTTAAAAGCTAGTCAACAAGATCGTCTACAATGTTGTCAAAGAGAAACCTGTCCACGCTCTACTTCCAAAAACAACTTTAGTTCTGCATTGTGGCCCTTATTGGAAATTTCTCTTAATGCTCCAACCTGCAGAGCTTATCTAGATTAAAATTTTACCGAATTAACAAGAGAAAAGTTTAATGAAATAGCTAATACAGCAACTATATGACAGAAAACGATGAAACAAAGTAGTAGAACTAAAGCGATAGAGCAAGCCAAAATCATGTTAGATAACAATTCTATTACAATGATAGCATAAAAGCCACACACTCCAAACAAGATAGTACCTTAGGAAAGAAAATGGCACGATTCTAGCAATTTTATGTTCCACTTAATTTTTTTAATATTATGTTCCACTTTAATGATATTCTTTTCGTTTGCAAATCAATAATTCTTTGCTGAATCTTAAAATAACTAATATGCATTTTCCAATTTGTCCAGAACTGATTCGGTCTTTGTTCACATGTCAACATGAACAGATATAAAAGTTTTTTAACAAAATTCCTGATTGCCGCTGATTAATAGGAAAATATTCTATCATCTGCAAACACCTAAATCTGTTGCACAAACCTTCATCACCCACTGATCGCAGATGGGGTATTTTTTGTACTAACATTCATCTCAACTTCTAAAGTTGAGGAAAGGGAATCTTTAATTCAATATAATGGGAAGCAAAGCCTTCTTGGAAACATTATGCTCTTATCACCGAAAACAGATAATGGACAAGAAATCAGTAATATATTTACAGTATGTGCTTCCTCCTGTGGTGTCAATGGCCGGTTTGGACGATAAGTATGGTTCTGTCTTTTAGCCCATATCCAGAAGCGCTGAAATTGAACTGGTATACCAAATTCTTTAGCGACCTCCTCCTTCATAAAACATGAAACCATTAGTATTTTTACAAAAAACCTTTAAAAAAGAGAAGGGAAAAGAAAAGGGAAGTGCTTCAACATGTTAATACTTAATAAACAAATTTAACCAGACAAGATATAACTACAAAACAAACGTGACCAGAGAAGAAAATAAGTACAAAAAATTGAATTATTATTTTGGCAACACGACTGAGAACAAAGCTGTGAGGTTATTGAAATATCAAAGGTGACCATAAACTCTTATGTGAGGTTGACACATCAGAAAAATAACTTGGGAACACAAAAGAAGTGGTTATTAGATAGAAGAAAAATTTAATGGTAGAACACAAACTCATAACAAGCGCATCCACACACAGATGGAGGAGGGAAAGAGCACACGAGCATGTGAGGCACGGGGAAACATGAACTGGCAGGCATACACAACAAGCGAGCCTCAGAAACAATTCTTAGCATGAGGTGAAGTACTTCATTTCTCAATAATTCATGCTTTAATTACTGGGAATAAGTTTCGGACTAAGTCTCACTAATTCAGTTGTGCTTCCACACTTCGTTGAGGAGCACCAGTCCACTCCGTCAAAAGTCATCTCCATAAACCAGGTAGATGATACAAATCCTTATGAATTACCCACACTTCATGTAATCTCAGATGGATCTCTGTTAGGTTTACTGCAATACTAGAAAAATCATTTTCTATAACCATCACGGCTTTTACTGAACCGACAAACTCCTCCTAGCAATAAGCTTCCATTCTTTTCTAAAAAAACATAAGCTTCCATTGTTTTCAAAGTAGTTTCATATCTTTGACTATAAAATAATAATAATAAAAAAAAGTAAGTACCTTGAAGAGGTTAAAAGGCATTTGTTTCTGGATTCGAAAGTTGTGGACTTTATCATGATCAACAAGATCAAAATGGATATCTTTTCCAATCTGTTCCATTAAGTCCTCATCTCGAGCAACCTGCAAATGTTAATAAATAGCTTCAGCGATCTATTTGCAGCACTGGTAAAAATCATTTTACCCGAGAATCTCACTGAGAACATAACCTTGATAATAGTATAAAGGTGAGCCTGCGCTTTGTATCTTCTTTTGTCTTCCTTTTCTTCCTGTTCTTTTTTCAGCCTTATCTGGAGTAATTTGGCATATGATGATCCATGATAACCTTTATTCAAACATAGTTTGAATGGATTCTAAATGTAAAATTGCAAAAATTACCCGTAGATGTTCCGCAATGTCCTTCTCATCCACATCACAGATTATCTTATCCTTGTCACTCACACGTATATACACAAGCATGTACGCATTTGAATATTTTGTAAATTTAAATGGAGTGTTGTTGTAGCCAGGATTTGTCTGTGGCAACTGTACAATAAAGAGAACATAAGGAAATAAACAGAAAGGAAATACAAGAGGATGAAAATGAAAGGGCAGGATATGACCTCTTCCTCACCACCATATTGCTCCTCTAATGCCCTCTTCACATCTTCTTTAGTGACCCTCTCGTCATCAAATTTGTACCTGAAAGATGAATCATAAACACAAAGCATGCCCATATTGATTGTCAAGCTGATATGGAAAATGTAAGTATTAACATATATATAAGGGTAAACTTTAATTGATTAAAAAACCACGACTAACTAAACATGAGTTTAAGAAAAATCATGTTTCTTCTGTCATTATCATAAATGAAACTGAAACACTTCATTTAGTTCAGTTTTCCCTCTATTAAGGTCTTAAATATGTGCAATTCGGGCACGGGACAGGGGATGGGGAGAGATATTTTTCAGAGTATGATGCATACCATTGATCAGAGAGCGTTGGCCTGATGAAAGCATAATAATGTCCACCATGCACCCCACCACTATGAACCAAAACACTGTTGGAAAGAATAGATGCAGAAAAAAAGAGAAGGGTAAGTCGAAAAATCATGAGAACAAAGTTCTAACTGCTTAATGGGTGCAGATAAAAAAACAGAAGAACCTCTACAGGGACTGGTCACTCTCAAGACCAGTATACAAAATTTGTTGTCTTCAAGTATCAGCAAGGAGACAACATTATGCCTTATTTATCCACATTTATCAACTACTCCGGTAACAAATTTACATTTCATAGGGAACACATCACGGTCACAAACTCACATTTCATAGGGAACATTTATCACGGTAAACCACCAACATCAGACAAAAACTTTATTAAAGCATTTGGCCATTCAAGAGAAGAATAGGCCTTAAAAAGCCATATTAAGCTAAACATTCTGGTGCCGGCAAAACACAACCACCAATATCTGCTCGGCAACAAGGCGCCAATAACTTGAAAGCAAAGTAATGGTACTAAATTAGTAATAAAGTTAGTCAGAAGCAAAAAGAGAACATCAGGCTATCTGAGCCCAAATCACAAGGCAGGAGTATAAAACTTAGCATCATTATTTATTTCTAATTCACGATAATAAGAAGCTATAGATTCAAGTCAGATTCCCAAATGCATTGCAGGCCTTATAGGCGCCAATGATGAGCAATAAGAAACTGGAGTGTTATGCAAAGCAAGTCCGGATATTGATATGTACATGTTGACGAGAATGTGAGACTGGTTAAGTTACTTAATAAATCCTTCAAATTCCAAAGACAACGAAGATCAAGAGCTCATTCTGATAATGATCTCGTGTGATGCAATTTTTCACTCGTGCTTCTGTTCTTTTGTTCTTTCTGATCAAATTTTATTTCATAATTTCCTATATTCCACCGTCATTTAATGATGGCAGCAAAACCTACAGGTAAAGATAGGGATATCGAAATAGCGTGCATAATAACCTGTGAAGCATGTAGAGGTTCCGTACGCTCCTATCTGCATCTGGCGACAAATACTTGCCGTTGTCTCTATCAAGATCAAGTTCCAATGGAAATTCATAACGGTCATTTATCTGCAACCATGAAAGATTTCGAAAACATCGCATCAAAGATGTATCAAATGAGAAAATAAAAACCAAATCAACATATATGTTTTGTTTTCTAAAATCATCACCATAACAAGAAGAACCAAAACAAAACATTTTAGATATAGACAAGACTTTCTGCTGAAGCTTATTTCAGGCAGGAAGCCCTACTCAAGCTACTTCCGCTAAAAAATCACAACATGAATTTGGGTAGAGCAAGGTTTGGACAGCATCATCAACAACTGGTGTCAAAGGCACAAAAGTGAAAACCAGATTTTCAATCATACTCTAATTTGAGGAACGTGCCCAAGCACATAAAGAGGCCACATTCGGATTGCTTAGGAGGTGATTAGAGAAAGACAGTTCAGCAGCATTAATCCTTACTATGAGCACTATTTCCATATCATTTCAAATAATGTGGAGGAAGAGCAATGAGATTTAGCAAAAGAAATATGGAAACAAAGGTTCTATACGCGGATGTAAACATATAAATCGACCCCAAGTCACAAAATGGCTATTTGAAACAGAGGAACCCAAGAAAGGTCAGCTTTCCAAAATAGGAGAAAACTCAAGTTCTCACCAAACAATGATTTCATCCCTTATAATCCATAAGTCTAGCAGACGAGGACCTTTGAAACAGAACAAGCATCTGCTGCTGTCATGGGTCTATAAAGGCCAGTGAACAATGACTAAGTATATAAATTCTAGACAGCAAAATATAAACAAGCAACTGCTGTTAATCACCCTTAGGTACAGTATGATCCATTCATATATTTCTGATGTGCTAAAAGATGCAGAGAAAATGGAAGCACATGCTGGAAACACATGTCATTAAATTTAATACTAAAAACAACAGGCAACCAAACAATGACCTTAATCAAGTAATAAATGAAAAATAACTAATACTAACGCCACTAACCTTCACCATTGTATCTCTCATAAAATCATATTCAAAACGCTTCAACTGAAGCTGGAGAACTGGAGGAAAGTCGATAAACAAGACACCCTTCTTGGCATCCTATGATTCAAACAATATTCTTCAGGCCAATTCAGTAAAAGAATAATGTCATTAAGGTTAAATGTTACATCAATCAATTTACTGGGCAAGGAATACAACACAGAGAAGCACAAAACCATAAAAATGTTGCCTAAAACTTCTGATTCAAAAGGATGCTAGCCAGTCCAAGCGGTTTTAGGGTTTAGATATACAGATAAGCAACCTCCTAAAAAGCATATTCAAAGGAGATGTAAAATAATGGCGTCAATAGGTGTCAAGACTTGAAAACATCATCTTAACTCTAAGCAGAGCACCATCATGGATCTGTTCAGACTCCAAAACTCAGAAGAAACTGAGCTTACTCTTTCTTCTTTCAATTCTCTCCACTTCTCATTACATCACACCCATTAGCACTGCCCACTACGAGTAGTGAGAAAGCTGAGGCGCAGGCCAAGAGGTCATAATGGGGAAAAGGGAAATGAACATCTGGATAGATACCTATATAAGTTCCTAGACTGTGAAGATCAGCTTCAAGTCAAGTAGATTCCTTCTTTTCTTATAACCCCTCCCCTCCAACCACCGCCCCAAATATATGTTACTAAATCACAAGACCTCCCAAATTTTAGATGCAAGCAAGACGCCTATGCTGACAGTAGCGGATGGCCCAGTAAGAACTTAAAGTGACAAAGCTACATTGTAAGAGTAAATATTTCACAGTCGGGTTTTCATGACTTCTCCAAACACATATTTCTAGATATAATTTGTCAAACAACTTTTGCTCCTCAACTGTGTATAAAACTTCAAACTAAGATGCAATTTTTTTAATAATGATGTCGGCTTATTAAAAATTCTTCAAAAATACACATGAAAAAGTAACATAATTGACATTTGATAAACTAAGAAAACATCAGACTAGAACTTAAAACTTTTTATCACTCAGAAGCTGCAGACATAACATTGTCTCATCCTTCTACTATAATATTATTTGCTTTTATAAGTTTCATGTTGAATTGTCAGAATCCCCATTTTATCAAAGTGAGTCTACATTATCATTCAGCAGCAATCTCCTTATCATAATCAACCTTTCCAAGAAAACATAAGATAAACAGACACACTCACGAAGGACGTTCTTATTCATTAGAGGAGCTGCATACCTGCAAGCCATGTTCTTCGGCATGGTATTTGTTATCTCCTTCAAGACGTTCGACTTCCACATACTTGTCAAAGGAAGCATAAACATCCTTGCAACCTTTCACATCAAGTTGAAGGTCTGCCACAAGTACATGTGTTAAATAAATTGGTCCACCAATGCTAAAAAGTCAAGGACAAGACTGAGAAACAGCTAGTACCATAAAATGACTCTTTTCTTGTTGATTTGAAGTCTACATTGATACATTCAATGTAATTCATATGGTGGCCTTCAAACAACTTTTGTATGGTCCCTTCAACAACAGTTCCCTGTGCCAGTAGAGGAGCTATATTACATCACAATCACCTTTTATAGATACCCAGAAAACAAGAACAACTAAGGAAGCTTATGCTGTCAGACACCAGTACCTTCATCTTGTCTTCAAGCTTTTCGCACAAAACTCTGTTAAGCTCTTGCACATCATGCTGCATAAAGGAATCATATGTGTCCCATCCAAATGATTTGGTCAATTCTTTTGTCGCCACACTCGTGTCATTATATTGGAGCTTATAAAATAAACTCTGTAAAGCCAAAGGGATGCTTCCTGTAGGGTTATCATTCTCTGTTGTTGGCATATGGTATACAGCCTGATACAACATTTAAAAATGAGGCTATTAAACATTTTAATACATCAGAGCTAGCTGAATCAAAAGAACCTTATTACAACCTTTCTGAAGTAAGGAATATGGTACAAAGTTTGGAGCAGAGAGTTCATGTAACAAGTTGCTCCCTGGTTCTTAAGCCCAACATATCCCGTCTCCTTCTTTGAGTCATATGTCCAGTAATCAATGACCTTACGCACAGCAACATCAGCTTCAACAACACAAGTATCATTAACGAGGTACCCCTTGCTGGGATCATAAAGCTCACTAAGAGGCATGAAAGATGTGAAACCCCAATCACTCTCCCTTTGATTGAACTGGTGCTGTGTGTCTGTGAAACCATAAATAAGTATCAATGCATTACAACAACCATAACTAAGACGTCAGATGCTTTTCTTTGAGCAGGGTAAGATACTAAAATTTTATGTTCAACAATTAAATAAATAAGCTAACTATTTATACCTTTTTTTATTGTATACTTGCTGTGCAGATGATTAACTACAGCCAAGCTAAACTGTGCATATCTATTCCACCCATACGGCAAGGTAGCTGAATCAGCCACATCTAAATACATGGACAAATACTCCACATTATTTCCCTTAGGAAAAATAAGCACCCGCCTGCGGAAACCATTGCAAGTCAAAAGTCAATCAGTCACTTCCTGTAAACCATTGTAAAGTAAACAAGAAATGAGACCTAGATTTGTAACGCAATTTGACACAAAGTCACTTTCCGTAAAGCATGGTATTGTAAACAAGAAATCTAGATTTGTAACACAAGGTGATTAACCCAAGTTCTCTAACATAATAAATTTGCCTTCTAACACTCGTCAATGTAGATAAAAAGTTGTAAACCCAAGTTTGCAGCTTTCAAATTACCATTTATACTTCCCAACTGTGAAGACGTCGGAATAAAGCTTCTTCATATTCAATCGGGAGAAGTTCTCAATTGTCCACGTGAAACGTGATGCTTGTGGCTCGTCGTTTTCCACAGTTCCAGCATTGTCCGCTGGCGGCGCTAAGAATTGACAATGCATCAAAACGTTAACACAACTGCATCGATAAGTATAATAAACTGGAAGACAATGTAACAAATAACGCGGAAAATAATTTCACAGAAAAATAAAAGATCAGGACTGTAGAACTTCATACACATGCATGCATCTATCTGAAGACAACAAAAATTCAAGCAGTGTGGAACAGAGGATCACCTTCCATTGGCTGAGGACCTTCAACTAAATCCGTATTCGGAACAAGCATCTCTTCGTCTTCCTGCTGCTACAGCAAGCAGTCCAAAAACCAAAACAAAATTAGCTTGATCCAATATACCATAGCCTTCTTCGACAAATTCAAAAACATTAAATTCCTTTGCTCGCATTTAATTAATTAACACAATTCCACGAAATTCAAAATGGACTAACTAACTAACTTAAACCTCCCTTTAGCTGGCGCAAAACCCTAGCTGATCACAACCATTCCAATTTCCATACACAGACAACAAAAATTCGCCGCCGCAAGACATCATTTAAGAAATTTTAGAACAAATTGAGTTATGCATGTATATATATATATATATATACATATATATACACACACATATGAACGAAGAGTGACAATGCGATTGTAGCACAGAGCAGACTTACATCTAACGGCTGAGGAGTCACCATCGTCATAGCTAGAGGTATCACAGCCGTCCGATCGATAAATCACAGAGCAATTAATGTAACTGGAGAGGGGGAAGAGAGAGAGAAAGAGAAGAAGGAGAGAGAGAGAGAGAGTTAGAGAGAGAAATATATAAGGCGTTCTGGGTTTTCTTTTCTGTGCGTTGGTTTCGACGAGGATATGTTGGGGATTACTGGAAAAGGTTAAGGGTAAATCGGGGATCGCAAATAGTGAGCAGTAGATACAGATGATTGTAGTCGAGTACAATTTTCACGTTCTTTAAACAGTCAACAGAATAATGACACGTAATCAGAAAAAGGCGATCTCGGCTTTGATCCTTTTTTAGTACTAGAACGCGAAATCAGGTGCATGGGAGCAGGATGTAGAGTGATGTACACGATTTACCGACGTATTTAAATGATTTTTTTATTCGGACATCCTTCTTTTACTTTTCCGTTTTTGTTATTTTGATTAGTACGATAATACTATGTACGCTTTTGCCTACCTTGGAACTTCTAGAATTTCAGCGGCTCTATAGTAGTAAAAAGCAAATCATGGAGAAAAAAAATAATAGAAAATTGCTCCTTCTAGAAAACGAAATAGAAAAAAACACTAGGTTTAACTATTTTTAATAGTTTGATGATATTCAACCCAAGACTAAAAAATAGACATTTACTTATTTACGTATCTGCCCCTCACTGCTCCAAATATTACATTAGGGCCAAGGATAATTACATTTTCTATGTAACAGATCGAGTCGACACTACTACTCGAGTAACTAGAATCATTGATCACTAAACACGTGTCATAATTTAAGTAGGGATGGAGCCATGAATTTTGGTTCGGGGGGCGAATATAAAAAAGGGGGTAAAACTTGATATTTTTAAACTTTGAAAGGGCGAAATTCCAATAAAAAATTTATAGGATGAAATCATGAATTTCTCAAAGTTGAGGGGGGGTCCACGAGGCTCCGTCTCTCAATCCAAATGACCCAAATATCATGTTATGAATAGTGTTTTCCTATTATTATAAAATACCCTTTATGTTCATTTATCGCGGGACTGACACATTTGCAGAACCATTGATCACATGACACATGTCATAATCCGAGTGACCCAATGTCACGCCACTAATAGGGATTATATTCATTTGTTGGGGGACCAACATATTTTTATTGAGCATTCTCTCAATTCACCTCGTATTCCATGCATCTTTTAAGCTTGTATTTACCCTTCGATTGATCCTAGTTAAGGTAAAGTTCAATCCTAAAATTGAACTAGACTTGATCCTACTTTATTTAGGTACATATACAACTTAACTTCGATCAAGTCCAATCCATTTATAATCTAACTTAGTCTATTTTTGGTTCGAACCATTCGAGTGAACGACTTGATACAAATTATCCAATGAAATTAGTAACCAAATTAAAAGCTTTTCATAATTCGCTAATTGGCTGATAACTTTGTGATAATTTTAATTAATTATAAGTCCCAATATTTCACAATTTTATATTGAAATTTGGTACGGTACATTCAAATATAAGTAACAAATCCAAGCAAGTACGATATTACACAAGTCAAACACTATGAGATTCTACTTCTAATTAGAAGATAGCTATTTACGTATGTAATTCACATGTTTTTGCCTATCAATCAAGGATTTAAGCCCATATTGCCCAATATTTTGTAACTATTTCTGGTAATGATTTGGTGATTTTATGATGAGAACATGTCGGGGGGGGGGGTGTTAATGTGCCAACAATGGTGGTTGGCAACATGTCGGCGGCGGCGGATGTGGTGGCCGAGTGTGGGGTGTTTGCTGAGAGTACGGTGGCGATATCTTTCGGACATAACCCGAGTGACAAATAATGTTGAACGAGAGAGAGAGCCGTCGGAAGTGACGGGTCGGAAGCCAAGGTTGCCGGCAATGGGATTTGACCGAGAGGATGAATAGCCGATGGGAAGAAGAGTGACATTAGATTGGGTGAGGAAGATGAAATAGAAGCAGAATGGTGGTTTGAGGAAGAAGACAAATTAGGAGGAAGAGAAGTAAAAGCCATGCTGGCAGCTGCGGCGGTGGTGGCGCCGGACAGGGAGGAGGAGAAAGCGGCAGATGTAGAGGCCGTGAGGGCGGCAGAGTTAGCCACAGGATCGATATCGCTGACTCTGATACCATGATAGAGTTCAAAGTACGTAATAAAGTAGAACTCTGTAATATGTGTATTGTATATTACTGAGTGAATTACAATGATACAAGCATATGTATATATAGAAGTCAACGTAACCTAATGTAGCCCTAATATACAATTGGGCCGGACTATAAACTATACATGGGCCAAACTATAAACTATACACTAACAGCTTACACTTCCCATGAAGGCCCTGCACAGCAAAAGAAATACTTAGTGATATTGGATTATAAGCTAGATGGTCGTTTATGAATAAACATGTACCTACAAAACAAGTATAACAGCAAAACAGTTAATACTTACACTCGGGAAAATTTATGTATAAATCGGGTTTTGGGCCCCACCTGTGCACCATGTGGATGTGATTAACACATATCATATGTTTTTTAATTCAAAAAAACAAAATAAGTAATATGTATTAATCATATTCACAAGGTGCACAATTAGGACTCAAGACCCGATATATGCAAGTGTTTTCCCTTACACTCATGTAAGCTCGTTTGTCCACAAAATAAGACAAAGAACGCGTAATATAGTAATGAAAGACGTAATTTTTTATGTCAAATGTGATATTTATGCGAACATATATACAAAGGTTACTTCCACTTCCCTCCACGCAGCCATCTACGAGTAGTCAATTATCTGTTTAATTATAATTACTAGATTAAATCATGAACATATATATATATATATATATATATATATATATCTGTAGGGTGTACCTGTTGATTTTTCCAAGTCCACGACTTCCTATAGCAATAAGATCCGTGTGCATTTGCTCTGCAACGTCGCAAATAATCTCTTTTGGATCTCCTTCAAGTATGTGACTTTTTGCTTCAACCTACAACAATTGATGAAAGTCATGTTTTAGCTCATGACATTATATTGTACAATCTAATTTCATATAAGTGTTTTGAGAATATTTTCAATTTCTCTTTACTTCTTTTGGAAAATTTTCTTTCTTTTAATGGATTGATCAAACTTCATGAAATTTGAACACTCTGTTATAAAGAGATTTTCTAAATTCTATGGCTATGTTTGGTTATGTTTTAGGATGGTATTTTTGTGAGAATTATTGGTGAGAAATTTATGGGGACACGTGCATATTTGATGAGATTGTGTTTGGTTTTATTTTGAGAGTTGGTTTTTTGGCTTTTTTTTTATGAGATAGTGTTTGGTTTTATTTACAGTAGGAACAAAAGTTACTGTAGCAGTCAAATCGTAAAGCTTTTGTCTGTTCATAATTAGTTAATGATTGAAAGTTAAGAGTGGAAAAAGGCAAAAGTAGGGACAATACCTTAGATGTAAATTTTTAAATAAATAATCATTGTACTTTTTTTAACCAAAAAAGTAACATATTTTTGGCCCTATCAAAATTTTGGACCAAATTGGGTTTGGAAACATATCCAAACACAACCTATACTTCTTATCATTCATTTTTCTCATTTATTATTTTCAAGACCTCAAACTTAACTTTTCCTCTCCCATTTTGTTAGTTAACTAAATAACTTGAGGAAGACAGAGTAAAAATCAATAACACGATATATGATATATCCATATGAGATCAAATTTTCTAAATTATAAATGAAATAAGTACACTATTAACAATTCTTCCCATATGTAATGAGATTTTTTTGATTATAAAGAGATATGAAATATATACAAAACTAACTATTCTTTCATTACACATGTGGTGCATGAGCGAGTATTGCTGAGGCATTTTCTTCTTGAGCCTTGTTCACTGATTGTATTATTGAGGTTGTTGGAAACATGGCTGAAAACAATTGAGAAATACATGAAGCACAATCTAATATATATACTTGCATCAAAAAAAAATTAATATATATATATATATATACACACACACATGCAATTATCTCAAATAGAGAATACATAATGTTACTAAAACAGACATAAACATTAAAATCTAATGATTCAAATACAGTGAATATGCGATTATTGACTTATTAAAAAAATTCAATTACACGCGAAATTTGATCAATGGATCCTAGAGGTTGCATTTGACGACATGGATTACAGAAGTGATATGGCATTAACATAGCAAATTCATCCAAGCAATTACAACGAATGTACTATTATGGATATTATGTAATTATAATTAGGGAAGGCAACGGGGCGGTTCCGGGGCGGTTCCGGGGCGGTTCTCGAGGATCCAGAACCGGACCGCATAGGCTAAGCGGTTCTTGGAATCGGAACCGGAACCGCATGTTGAAGGAACCAGAACTGCCAGGAACTGGAACCGCTATACCCACATGGACCCTCTTAAGAACCGGAACCGCTATACCCGCAAAAACCCGCGAGACATATTAGAAACCGGATCCGCGAGACCCGCTTGGACCCACAAGACATCTTTTTTCTTTTTATTATTTTTTATTACATATATATATTCATATGTAATCTTATTACTTGTTATTGTGATAAAATTTGAAAAATTTCACTCCCTAACTCAATTTAATCTTATTCAAACCATCCCTAACTCAATTTAATCGTATTCAAACCATTCATATGGCTAGTATACTTTCTATATATTTATTGTAAGATAATAGAAAATCATGTTTTTTTCTTGCAATTTTAGTCCAACACATTAAGGCTTCTTCTTGCAGATGGGTTGTTCTCTGTTTTCTATACTGTTATGCTTTATGAGTTGGACTAAAAGGCTATTTTTTTGTTTGCAATTTTAATCATACTAATCACATTCTAATTTCATACTAATGTAAAATCCAGGCAAACAATGACTAAATCACATTGTTTTGACTTCAAACTTTGGAATTATTAAGGCATATGCTACTCTCGAGTGATGCCAATTTTGTATTCAGGAAAGTAAATGGAGATAGTTCAATAAATAGAACATTATGGCAAAACTTTGATTTTCCAGCTGACACCCTTTTACCTGGGATGAAACTTGGGATCAATTTTAGGACAATGCATAAATGGTCACTCACTTCTTGAAATTTCATACTAATTTCAAGCGACACCCTTTCGAAATTTCATACTAATTTCAAAAGTGACTAAATCACATTCACCACTCCTTTAGTTCAATCTAATCTATTCCATATTGACATCTGAAAAACATAAATTAACCAAGTCGTTCACTAGCACATTTTTCTTCTTCTTCTTCTTCTGCTTCTTCCTCCTCCTCCTCCTCCTCATCCAATATCCTAGGACAATCAGATAAATCGCCAAACTTAGAACAAGTACCTACCAAGATAAACAAAGAAATAGTAAATAATAATAACAACAACAATAATAATAATATCATATCAAGTGATAAAATCAAACTCAAAGTTAACTTACCATTTGCCTCTTTCCACAACCAAGAACGAGAACACATCAAAGCCTCCACAGTCGAAGAATGGAGCCTATTCCAATGTGGGCTTAGCAATCTTCCGCTAGTACTAAAGGCAGATTCAGATGCAACTGTTGAAACCGGAATAGCTAAAATGTCTCTTGCCATGGTTTGTAAGGTAGGATATTTCAGTCCGTTTATCTTCCACCAACTCAAAACATCCAAATTTTGTGTTCTTGGCAAGACACTCTCCTCCAAATATACATCCAACTCAGATTTCAAAGAAGCTGTAGCAGCGGAACGCGAAGCCACAAATAAATCATACTCGTCGTCTAGAGAATCATCCGTTGATGCATCTGTGGCACCAGAAACACCACCTCGTATCGTGCTTCCAATGCCTCCCCTAGTATTCGAGCTATCACCCCTCATAGTTGCACCTCTTGACTGATAATCACTCAATAGCTCATAGCAATTACGGCGAATTTCATGAATTTTAGACTGCGATTGTTCACCATAAATTCTTTGGAAGTAAAACTCAACCGATACCATCTTATATCTAGGGTCCAAAACAGCAGCAACCGCCATCATGATATGACAAGTCTCCCAATACTTGTCATATTTTTCCAACATTTTATCTGCCATATATCGAATCATCCAATTCGGACTCTTTACCCACTCATTTAACCTTACCTTTATATTACTAATAATTGGAAAGTAAATGTTAGCAGTAGGATACAAAGTCCCAGAGAACATCTCAGTTGCTCGATAAAAAGTTTTCAACTTTGCACAAATTTCAATTGCGTTCACCCAATCCTCATCAGTTGGTAAGTCTTTATAGTATTTCTCTTGGTGTTTAACTTGTGGAAACACATCCTTATAGATTATAGCAGTTTCGAGCATCAAATAAGTGGAATTCCAACGAGTTTTACAATCAAGAGATAATTTTTTAGTACAACCTATAGACAACTGACGAGCATGTTCCTCAAATTTTTCTACTCTAGAAGGTGAAGCAGTCCAAAAAACCACACTATCCCGTATCCTCTCAATTGAATCATTAATTATTCCCAAACCCTCTTTAGCAATCAAATTAAGAATATGAGCACAACAACGCATGTGTATTACCTTTCCATCCAATGGCATATATCTCTTTGGGAGCTTTTCCAAGAGGCGATCAATCATAGCATCATTCATCATACAATTGTCTACAGTGATCGTCGACAGTTTTCGATCGATGTTCCAATCAATCAAAGCTCCAACAAGATGTTGTGAAAGAGCTTTAGCAGTATGTGGAGCTGGAACATATATAAATCTACACAAAGTAATCAAATGTCACAACTAAAATTTCAAATACATAAATGCAATAACAAATCTAAAGAATTAAAGTATTTAAAATACCTCAAAATAAACAAATCTAAAGAATTAAAATATTTAAAATACCTCAAAATACAACTCTGTAAAACCCAAGAATCGTCAATGTAATGCCCTGTTATCGCCATAAAGCCTTTCTTGCTGTTGCCTGAAGTCCACATATCAGTTGTGATGGCAATTCGACACTTGAGCTTCTCCAATGCTTTGTAACACTTGGTCTTTTCATCACCATAAATCTTCATAATGTCATTCTTAAGAGTGTTTCTCGAGATCATTTGAAAGCTTGACTGGAAGCTAGCGACGAACCTCCGAAACCCAACATGCTCAACCATGCTTAGAGGATAATCATGTAGAACAACCATCATCGCAAGTTCACGCCTTGTTTCTTCTTCGTTGAAAGGTTTAAGCTCTTGACTTCCAATGACTCTCTTGTTTGACACTGCCGGACTTTGATTAACACCGCTACTTCCGGGTTTTTTTTTACAAGACAACCTATAATGCTTGCTTAAGCTAGAGGTTCCATTTTTACTAGGAACCTTGAGATTTATTCCACAATATTTACATTCCCCATATTGACACCCATCAATCTTAACTCTTTTGAAGTGATTCCATGACGTTGATGTTAGCTTCCTTGTACTAGTAACATCCTCAATTCCCACTTCAATCTCCCTATTATTATCCCTCATCTCCGTACTACTATCTCGTAAAGTGAAGGATGGCAGAGTGTTACATTCTTCTTGTTCCATCTACAAAACAAAAGGACAAAAGCATTTTCATATAACTTTTTGTTTTGAGATGTTTCATTCGAATATTTAAATTTACATGACTAATCCAATTTGAACACCATGGTAAAAACACAAAACAGAAAAAAGGATCAATTTTGATGTATAAACAGGTTCAAAAACCTCATTTGTCAACTAGAGATATATTCATACTTTTTTAACTAGAAGTATGAATAATACTTCTATTTGGTAACCATATAAGAAATACTCTTGAAAATTTACATAAGAAATGGCAATTATCATCTTTCTAAGTACCATCAGTACTACTTATACAGTATGATGATATTTATGCCAATCACCGGGACACATGGATTATGCTTTTGAACATTTTGACCAAACCATAATATACACCAACTGGTGTGGTAGCCTAAATGCCACCTAAATGCTATTCCAATTATAACAACCTATGTCATGATATTCTAACAAAGATAGGCCGTAGCAAGTAATCCCAAAAGTTCAAAATCAGGTAATCCTTCTGAACAAAGATAGGCCGTAGCAGCATATTCTAACAAATGAGAATTCAATAGCAATAGCATAAGTCAATAGCTTTCCAAATTCAGACATTTTTTTTCAATTAGACATTTTCACAAACATTTGGGGGGCCTTTGAGTCTTTGACATACCAATTAAAAAGAGAAGATGGAGTTGTGGAACAGTGAAGCGGTGACAATGGGCTGCCGGAAAACGGAGATGCAGTGACGGTGAGAAGAAGACGTCGTCGCGAGATGGGACTTTGTGGGAAATAGAAGACAGTGAGAAGAAGACGTTCTTTATTGTTGGGGGGAAATAGAAGGGTTTTGAGTTTTGACTTTGTGAACATAAATTATATGGTATAATACTAAGTTTGTTACTTAAAAAAAATAAAAATAATATTACAGCGGGTCCGAGCCCGGAACCAAACCGGAACCGCTAAAGACCTCATAAGTTGGAACCGGAACCGGTTAGTGCGGGGGAACCTGGACTGCTTGGACAGTTCCGGGGTGGATCCGGGTTGGACCCGGATCCATTGCCATCCCTACAGACAATTGACATCCACACCCCTCACTTTTAAAATATTGGTATGGACCTCCCTTCCTTTGAATTTTCAATTAAATTTATTAATTAAAGACTAAAATGCCCTTTATTTTTAGAGCTAAAAATGTTGAACTAGACTTAATAATTTCTTGGATTTTTTTTTTTTTTTAAGTATCATTAGATGACATTGTAATAAAATATAAAACATAATCATCCAAATAAAAAAAAAAAAATAGAGATATATTTCTAAAACTCTTAAACCATAGCTCGGATACTTTTATTCTTAAGTTGATATCTAAAAAACGTACAATGAAAAATTAACTTATGATATTGTATAAATAACCTACAAATTAATGAAAAATTATAACACAAGAGGTAGCAAACCTATATATATATATATATATATATATATATATATTGATGAATTCACTTAACTGAATGAAAAGAAAACCCAAATATCACCATAAATGCTCAATTCCGAATATAAAATTATACTAAATACAATATAAAAAAAACTGATTGACAAATTTGATTCAATTAATATTGGGATAGAAATAAAAAATGATGTAACAAATAAAAATAGCACAATTAAAATAGAAAATATTTGTCCATGATAAACTATTCACGGAATTACGAAAGATTCTTTTTAAATATATAATTTAGGGTTTAGGGATTTTAGAAATATTTCTAAAAAGAAATTCGTTTTAAACATTTTGTTACAAAATAATTTGAAACTATTTTGACAAATTTTCATTCAATTAAACATTTTTAGCTAAAATGTGAAGGGTATAATAGTCTTTATATGTAAAGTTTAGTAAAAAGTTGAAAGAGGGGAGGTCTATGCTAATATATCAAACATGAGGGGGTGTGGATGCCAAATACCTATAGTTTGGGGGAGGTCAATGCAAGTTTCCCTTATTAAAAAGTATACTATCTATTTGTGTGGATAGAAATAAAAAAGAGTACAATTCAGTGGAAATTCAAGAAATATATGTAGATTGTATGATCATATGCATGGACGTGCTAGAAAACAATACTAATGTAATTTTCAAAAATTTATTTCAGGATGCATTGTAATAAACTAATAATTAGATTTATTTGCTAATAAATAATTAAAAATTAAAAAAGACTCTTGATATAAGTTCACACATTCATTTAAGTGATTTCATATTGGAAGACCATGTGCGAAGCACGTACTTCTTTCCAGTAATTAAAAAACACAAATCAGTAAAGGCAATCTAAAGATATTTACCTGGCTAGCAGCATAAGCCCTTTTAGGAGTAGTATCGGAGTGCTCCAACCCCAAGTACTGTTCCCCCCTAGCACCATACACATCTCCTCTCTGAAAGAGAGCAATACAAGTTCAAGAGTGTTAATCTAATCAAACTAGGGAAACTTCACAATTAAATCATTAGACAATACTTATAATCAACAACACAAAAAATCAGAAATCAAAATGTGACCTGAAAACGACTGGAGACAACGTCAGAGTCATCAAGATACTCGGGATGTCCCAATGACAAAAATGCAAACTTCCACTGGACATTTTAGGTAAAGGTCAAATGAACAGAACTATTACTTAAGAAATTACACAACACCTACTTACTTATCAAGGGAAACTTTTAGAAATTAAAGTGTAAACTTTTAAAAAGATTTAGTTTTAATCCAACATATACCTTAGAGAACTCCTCATCTGGAACCTGTAATTTCTTTTGGATGCGTACTTTTACATCTGTTAATGTTTCACCTTCATGAATAACCAAAAAGAATGGTTCCCCGAAATTCATGACTTGCTGTTCAGAAAAAAGAGAATACAAACATTTAAAATAAGTAGCTAAATACTAACACAGAAGTATTCATGTGCAAACACAAAAACCGACAAAGGCTGAAGTACCACTTGATTCTGTGCGCTCTCCTTAGTGAAATGGTAGACGTGAATCAAGCGATCGTTGGGCCCAAGATTCTTTTCTTCTTCTGGAATCTGAGAGAGAAAAAACCATAGAAATTATAAACTGCATAGAATCCTTAAGGTAAGGTTAACCTCTCTATCAAAGGTGAAACCATAAAGATCGCACATGGCAACCTTAAATGTGAAAATATGATAAATTTACACGATGCTACAAAAATTACCACTATCCAAATTCCAACCAAACAGGATGAAAAGATATTTGATTATCAAAGAAAGATGATTTAAAAACAGTTAAGGCTGTCACTTCCTGAATTTTGTCATTCATCCAATGATCATATTACTCGGTTTTAAGACACAAATGATGGACTGCAAAAAGAGCAAGAAAACATTTTGAGATAAAAATGGACTGCAAAGAGAGCCCACCTCCTCAGCACGCAAAATAAAGTACTGGTCATTTATGGTCTCAATCTTCTCATGGGGAGGAAAAATCTGCAAAGTTAAAGAAAATAGATTGTGGATTACATCACAAAATACAGAATCTGTTTGCAGAATACATGAATGCAATCCTAAAAGTCCCATAAAATTAGTGACTAGGAATGTCAATTTCACGCCTGCCACTGTTACAACAACCAAGCAAAGATCATCACTTAAAAGATCATTTTCTGAATCAAATTATAACCAAAAGTTAAGACATGATACAGTACAAAATACACAAAATCATCATCCACAAGTTTTCACAATTTCTAAAACGTACGTACATAAGCATTTGCTGGGTATGGTTCCAGCAAAAGTTTGCCGACATATCACGAATCAAACATGTTAGAGCAGAGAGCATTACCTTGTAAATCTTGTGATAGAAAACTTCAAGCAACCTAAGCTCAGCACTTGGATGAGACAACTCTACCTATTCAGATGCACAAGATGTGAGACCGTGTGTGTCTTATGCCTGCTATTTTCTCAATTTTTATCTTAGATGAGGAAATCATCAGCCGCTCGGTTATAAATCTTAAAGAACAAAAATAATCTGACGCGGAAAAGGCACATGAGGAACCTCAGTTTTCTCATTTTCGTTTTCCAGTAGGACAACTAATGTCTTGCAGTACGACTTGATTAAGCAATGAGCTAACCTTTGTTTTGATCTCATTGAGCACATCACCAATAGTGATTTGTTTTGGCAATCTAATATTGAGGATTACAGCCTGAAATTGACATCACATAACTCAGTGATCTTATCCTTAAAGTTAATAAGAACTTTACAAGGTAGAGAACAGAAATTTGAGCACCTCATCCTTTGTAGCATGATGGAAGGCAACTTTCAGCGTCTTCAGACAATGCAATTCTGGAAGAGGAATATCCAGCACTTCATAATACAGTATATCAGAGATCTATTATAAGAAACCACAATATCATTAATCCAACAGTTAATATCAACAAATACACACACAACCAAAAAAGAAATCAATGACAGAACTTGATGCCAGAACCACCTGATTGTAGTGGACAAGCATATCTAACAAATGATCAACAGATCTATATTTGATTGTGTTGGGTTTTGGTTGCTGCGAATAGCAATTGTGAGCAGTAAGTCGAATTTTTGATGGATCATCCAAGTAAAGGCGCTGGGCAACTCTTTCCACAACATCGTCATAAGTGTTATTCTTTGCTCTGTGGGTATATGCAAAATATGGTCACAGAATTCCCCAACCTGATATATTACCAGCAAATTACACCGCCGTAAAATCTAGAAATGGTATCAAAGACTACTCACAATTCCAGGGAAAATTCATCCTCCTTGGGTCTCTCCAAAGCACGAAAATGCACAACCTGCAAAAGAACTAATACTTGAAAAGTGTTCTAAAAATAAAGAGATAAGTGGAAGAGCATCATTATAGCTTTGTAAACAATCACTTCATTCAGCCTGTCTGCAGCAGGGGCATACCCTAGGCATAAGCTCTCCAGTTACACAAAGTAAAAGTAAAAGGCTTTATTAAAGAAGTTGTAGCTGCCCTTTAGAAAGTGCATAAAGGACTAATATGAGAGAAGACAAGGAAGTAATTGCATGTGCATTAAATTCCATAGAAATGGCCGAAATGAGATTGCTGGGGAAGCTAATGGAATAAACAGACATAGATAATTGACTGCAAATGTTCAAAAATGTGTATTCCATATTTAAGAATTGTTAGTAAAATTTGGATGGCATTAAGATGCACAGTGATTGAGCCATCTGACACATTGCATCCATTACTTTAGTATCACTAATAAAGGCATCTAAAGATAATCAGGAAAGAAGTAAAATATTGACCTGCCGATTTTTCACGTATTCCAAAAATGAAGGAACATCAAGAAATCGAATTTTCTCTTCACTTTCAGGTGGAGGCCGTTTCTGGAAGCATACAATGTCCCCATCTTCGAGCTGAGGCGAGAAGAGTAAAGAAGTTTAGGATTACATAACAAAAAGGAGAGTTACATTTGAACGATGAAATGAGGGTAGAGCAGTATATACCTGACTAAATCGAAATGAAGCTCTTTTGTCAAGGCGTTCACACATAACAGATGGCTCAAATTTTATTTCCTGTAAAGATGGCGAAACAAGAGCGTTGTGCATTCACTAATGTTTCATGAATAATAGAAACCCAAGCTACACATATTGTCTATTATGAGTAACATGTTCCTATGCTTACTTGTGTAAGTTCAAATGCTATTAATCTAATGACTAGACAAACCTCAAAGAGTTCAATCTCTTCATCAGGAGCAAATCCAGCCATATGATTTAATTTTGGTAGGATCTCAATTGGCTTTCCAGAGTTCTTCACAAAAAGCCTCCCAACATATCTGGAAACATCACAAAGTAAAAACGCGGTAACAAATAATAAATAAGAAACTACCCTATACATCGGGAAAAAGGATTACCGAAGCTCTTCTTTCTCGGGATCATAAAGCTTAAAAAACAGCAGGATGTCTTTCTTATTTTTTTGTGGTGGAGGAACCGGATGTAGATCCTATACATTCAACATAGTAAATACAGTTGAAACACGCAATTTTGACATTTAAAAGCTAGTCAACAAGATCGTCTACAATGTTGTCAAAGAGAAACCTGTCCACGCTCTACTTCCAAAAACAACTTTAGTTCTGCATTGTGGCCCCTATTGGAAATTTCTCTTAATGCTCCAACCTGCAAAGCTTATCTAGATCAAAATTTTACGGAATTAACAAGAGAAAAGTTTAATGAAATAGCCAATACAGCAACTATATGACAGAAAACGATGAAACAAAGTAGTAGAACTAAAGCGATAGAGCAAGCCAGTTAGATAACAATTCTATTACAATGATGGCATAAAAGCTACACACTCCAAACAAGATAGTACCTTAGGAAAAAAATGGCACAATTCTAGCAATTTTATGCATTAATTTTTTTAATATTATGCTCCACTTTAATGATATTCTTTTCGTTTGCAAATCAATAATTCTTTGCTGAATCTTAAAATACCTAATATGCATTTTCCAATTTGCTCAGAACTGATTCAGTCTTTGTTCACATGTCAACATGAACAGATATAAAAGTTCTTTAACAAAATTCCTGATTGCCGCTGATTAATAGGAAAATCTTCTATCGTCTGCAAACACCTAAATCTGTTGCACAAACCTTCATCGCCCACTGATTGCAGCTGGGGTATTTTTTGTACTAACATTTGTCTCAATTTCTAAAGTTGAAGAAAGGGAATCTTTAAATCAATATACTGGGAAGCAAAGCCTTCTTGGATAGAACATTATCCTCTTATCATCAAAAACAGATAATGGACAAGAAATCAGTAATATATTTACAGGATGTGCTTCCTCCTGTGGTGTCAATGGCCGGTTTGGACGATAAGTATGGTTCTGTCTTTTAGCCCATATCCAGAAACGCTGAAATTGAACTGGTATACCAAATTCTTTAGCGACCTCCTCCTTCATAAAACATCAAACCATTAGTATTTTTACAGAAAAACTTTAAAAAAGAGAAGAGAAAAGAAAAGGGAAGTGCTTCAACATGTTAATACTTAATGAACAAATTTAACCAGACAAGATACAGTATAATTACAAAACAAACGTGACCGGAGAAGAAAATAAGTACAAAAAATTGAATTATTATTTTGGCAACAATACTGAGAACAAAGCTGTGAGGTAATTGAAATATCAAAGGTGACCATAAACTCTTATGTGAGGTCTATACATTAGAAAAAATAACTTGGGAACACAAAAGAAGTGATTATTAGATAGAAGAAAAATTTAATGGAAGATCACAAACTCAAAACAAGTGCATCCACACACAGATGGAGGAGGGAAAGAGCACACGAGTATGTGAGGCACGGGGAAACATGAACTGGCAGGCATACACAACAAGCGAGCCTCAGAAACAATTCTTAGCATCAGGTGAAGTACTTCATTTCTCAATAATTCATGCTTTAATTACTGGGAATAAGTTTCGGACCAAGTCTCACTAATTCAGTTGTGTTTCCACACTTCGCTGAGAAGCACCAGTCAACTCCGTCAAAAGTCATCTCCATAAACCAGGTAGATGATACAAATCCTTATGAATTACCCACACTTCATGTAATCTCAGATGGATCTCTGTTAGGTTTGCTGCAGTACTGGAAAAATCATTTTCTATAACCATCGCAGCTTTTATTGAACCGACAAACTACTCCGACCAATAAGCTTCCATTGTTTTCAAAGAAGTTTGACTAATTAAAATAATAATAATAATAATAATAATAAAAGCAGGTACCTTGAAGAGGTTAAAAGGCATTTGTTTCTGGATTCGAAAGTTGTGGACTTCATCATGATCAACAAGATCAAAATGGATATCTTTTCCAATCTGTTCCATTAAGTCCTCATCTCGAGCAACCTGCAAATGTTAATAAATAGCTTCAGCAATCTATTTACAGCACTGCAAAAAATCATTTTACCCAAGAATCTCACTGAGAACATAACCTTGATAATAGTATAAAGGTGAGCCTGCGCTTTGTATCTTCTTTTGTCTTCCTTTTCTTCTATAAGTATAATAAACTGCATCGATAAGTATAATAAACTGGAAGACCCAACAATCCTACGCCATATGTAACAAACAATGCAGAAAATAATTTGACAGAGAAATAAAAGTTCAAGACAGTAGAACTTCATACACATGCATGCATCTATCTGAAGACAACAAAATTCAAGCAGTGAGGAAGAGAGGATCACCTTCCATCGGCTGAGGACCTTCAACTAAATCCGAATTCAAAACAAGCATCTCTTTGTCTTCCTTCTGCTAGAGTACAAGGAGTCCAAAAAACAATACAAAATTAGCTTGATCCAATACACCACAACTCCACAAAAATTGAAATAGACTAACCAACTAACCAACTAACTAACTAACTTAAACCTCCCTCTAGTAATCAATGACCTTATGCACAGCAACATCAGCTTCAACAACACAAGTATCATTAACGAGGTACCCCTTGCTGGGATCATAAAGCTCACTAAGAGGCATGAAAGATGTGAAACCCCAATCGCTCTCCCTTTGATTGAACTGGTGCTGTGTGTCTGTGAAACCATAAATAAGTATCAATGCATTACAACAACCATAACTAAGACGTCAGATGCTTTTTTTGAGCAGGGTAAGATACACAAATTTTATGTTCAACAATTAAATAAATAAGCTAACTATTTATACCTTTTTTTATTGTATACTTGCTGTGCAGATGATTAACTACAGCCAAGCTAAACTGTGCATATCTATTCCACCCATACGGCGAGGTAGCTGAATCAGCCACATCTAAATACATGGACAAATACTCCACATTATTTCCCTTAGGAAAAATAAGCACCCGCCTGCGGAAACCATTGCAAGTCACAAGTCAATCAGTCACTTCCTGTAAACCATTGTAACGTAAGCAAGAAATGAGACCTAGATTTGTAACACAATTTGATACAAAGTCACTTTCCGTAGAGCATGGTATTGTAAACAAGAAATATAGATTTGTAACACAAGGTGATATATAGATAGATATATATATACATATATATATTACTTCTTTTTAATAAGTTCTCTAACATAATAAATTTGCCTTCTAACACTTGTCAATGTAGATAAAAAGTTGTAAAGCCAAGTTTGCAGCTTTCAAATTACCATTTATAATTCCCAACTGTGAAGACGTCGGAATAAAGCCTCTTCATATTCAATCGGGAGAAGTTCTCAATTGTCCACGTGAAACGTGATGCTTGTGGCTCGGCGTTTTCCACAGTTCCAGCATTGTCCGCTGGCGGCACTAAGAATTGACAATGCATCAAAACGTTAACACAACTGCATCGATAAGTATAACAAACTGGAAGACAATGTAACAAACAACGCAGAAAATAATTTCACAGTAAAATAAAAGTTCAGGACACTAGAACTTCATACACATGCATGCATCTATCTGAAGACAACAAAAATTCAAGCAGTGTGGAAGAGAGGATCACCTTCCATTGGCTGAGGACCTTCAACTAAATCCGAATTCGGAACACGCATCTCTTCGCCTTCCTGCTGCTACAGTACAAGCAGTCCAAAAACAAAACAAAATTAGCTTGATCCAATATACCATAGCCTTCTTCGACAAATTCAAAAACATTAAATTCCTTTGCTCGCATTTAATTAATTAACACAATTCCACTAACTTAAACCTCCCTTTAGCTCGCGCAAAACCCTAGCTGATCACAACCATTCCAATTTCCACACACAGACAACAAAAATTCGCCGCCGCAGGACATCATATTATATATATATAATATATATACATTATATACACGCACACATATAAACGAAGGAAGAGCGACAATGCGATAGTAGCAAAGAGCAGACTTACATCTAACGGTTGAGGAGTCACCATCGTCATAGCTGGAGGTATCACAGCCGCCCGATCGATAAATCACAGAGCAATTAATGTAACTGGAGAGGGGGAAGAGAGAGAAAGAGAAGAAGGAAAGAGAGAGAGTTAGAGAGAGAGAGTGAAAGAGTCGGAGAGAGAAATATATAAGGCGTTCTGGGTTTGCTTTTCTGTGCGTTGGTTTAGACGAGGATATGTTGGGGATTATTAGCAAAGGCTAAGGGTAAATCGGGGATCGCAAATAGTGAGCAGGAGATACAGATGATTGTAGTCGAGTACAATTTTCACGTTCTTTAAACAGTCAACAGAATAATGACACGTAATCAGAAAAAGGTATTCTCGGTTTTGGTCCTTTTTTTAGTACTAGAATGCGAAATCAGGTGCATGGGAGCAGGATGTAGAGCGACGTACACGATTAACCGAAGTATTTTAATGTTTTTTTATTCGGACATCCTTCTTTTACTTTTCCGTTTTTGTTATTTTGATTAGTACGAGAATACTATGTACGCTTACCTTGGAACTTACTGGAATTTCAGCGGCTCTATAGTATTAAAAAAAGCAAATCATGGAGGAAAAAATAATAGAAAATTGATCCTTCTAGAAAACGAAATAGAAAACACTAGGTTTAATTCATGAGAATTAAACTATTTTTCATAGTTTTTTTTTTATCAAACAAAACACATATATACATTCAGATTAAAATATTGTACAAGATAACTATTTTTCATAGTTTAATGATATTCAACCTAAGACTAAAAGATAGACATTTACATATTTGCCCCTCACTGCTCCAAATATTACATTAGGGCCAAGGATAATTACATTTTCTATGTAACAGGTCGAGTCGACACTACTACCCGAGTAATCAGAATCATTGATCACTAAACACATGTCATAATTCAAGCAGGGACGGAGTCAGGAATTTTTGTCCGATGGGCGAAAATAAAAAATGGGGTAAAACTTGATATTTTTAAACTTTGGTGGAGTGAAATTCCAATCAAAAATTTATAGGGCGAAATCATGAATTTCTCAAAAAGGGGAGGGGGAGGGGGGCGTCCCTCAATCCAAGTGACCCAAATATCATGTCATGAATAGTGCATTCCTATTACTATAAAATACCATTTATGTTCATTTATCGCGGGACTGACACATTTGCAGAAACATTGATCACATGACACATGTCATAATCCGAGTAACCCAATGTCACACCACGAATAGCCATTATATTCATTTGTTGGAGGACCGACACATTTCATGCATCTTTTAACCTTATATTTACCTCTTCGATCGAGCCTAGTTAAAATAAGTTCAATCCTAAAATTGAACTAGACTTGATCCTACTTTGTTTAGATACATATACAACTTGACTTTGATCAAGTCCAATCTAGCTATAATCTAATTTAGTCTGTTTTTGGTTCGATCAAACCATTTGAGTCAACTAACTTGATGCAAATTGTCCGGTGAAATTAGAGCTAAATTATGGCCAAATCAGAAGAA
The DNA here is from genome assembly GCA_019426215.1 of Buddleja alternifolia. Classification (NCBI taxonomy): domain Eukaryota; kingdom Viridiplantae; phylum Streptophyta; class Magnoliopsida; order Lamiales; family Scrophulariaceae; genus Buddleja; species Buddleja alternifolia. The sequence goes on from CM033398.1 coordinate 39,586,476, forward strand.
AGAAACCCAATTAAGAGCTTTTCATAGTTCGCTAATTGGCTGATAACTTTGTGATAATTTTAATCAATTATAAGTCCCAATATTTCACAATTTTATATTGAAATTTGGTACGGTACACTGAAATATAAGTAACAAATCCAAGCAAATACGACATTACACAAGTCGAACACTTTAAGACTCCACTTCTAGTCTGCAGATAACTATTTACATATGTAATTCACATGTTTTCGCCTATCAATCAAGGATTTAAACCCATATTGCCGAATATTTTGTTCAACTATTTCTGGTAATGATTTGGTGATTTTATGATGAGAACTGGGCATTTTGCATGATGAGTAACATAGTCGCTTACACTTCCCATGAAGGCCCTGCACAACAAAAGGAATACTTAGTGATATTGTTTTTTTTGATAAGATAGTGATATTGGATTATATGCTAGATGGTCGTTTATGAATAAACATGTGCCTACGAAACAAATATAAGAGCAAAACAGTTAATACTTACACTCGAGAAAATTCTTATATAAACTGGGTCTTGGGCCCCACCTGTGCATCATGTGGATATGATTAACACACATCACTTGTTTTTTAATTCAAAAAGACAAAATAAGTGATGTGTATTAGTCATATCCACAAGTTACACAGGTGAGACCCAAGACCGGGTGTATACAAGTGTTTTCTCTTACACTTGTGTAAGCTCATTTGTCCAGAAAATAATAAGGAACACGTAATATGTAGTAATGAAAGATTTAATTTTTTATGTCAAATGTGATTTTTATGCGAACATATATACAAAGGTTACTTCTACTTCCTTCCGCGCAGCCATCTACGAGTAGTCAATTATCTGTTTAATTATAATTACTAGATTAAATCATGAACATATATATATCTGTAGGGTGTACCTCTTGATTTTTCCAAGTCCACGACTTCCTATAGCAATAAGATCCGTGTGCATTTGCTCTGCAACGTCGCATATCATCTCTTTTGGATCTCCTTCAAGTATGTGACTTTTTGCTTCAACCTACAACATTTGATGAAAGTCATGTTTTAGCTCATGACATTATATTGTACAATCTAATTTCATATAAGTTTTTTGAGAATATTTTCAATTTCTCTTTACTTCTTTTGGAAAATTTTCTTCTTTTAATGGATTGATCAAACTTCATAAAATTTAGAGTATTAAACACTTTGTTATAAAGACATTTCTAAATTCTATGGCTATATTTGATTATGTTTTGGGATGTCATTCTGGTGAGAATTATTGGTCAGAAATTTATGGGGATACGTGCATATTTGATGAAATTGCATTTAATTTTATTTTGTGAGTTGGTTTTTTGGTTTTTTTTTTTTTGGTGAGATAGTATTTGGTTTTGTTTCCAGAGAGAACAAAAGTTACTGTAGCAGTCAAATCATGAAACTTTTGTCTATTCATAATTAGTTAATGATTGAAAGTGAAGAGTGGGAAAAGGCAAAAGTAGGGGGCAATACCTGATATGTAGATTTTTAAATAAATAATCATTGTGGTTTTTTTTTAACTAAAAAAGTAACATATTTTTGGCCCAATCAAAATTTTGGACCAAATTGGGTTTGAAAACATATCCAAACATAATCTATACTTCTTATCATTCAATTTTCTCATTTATCATTTTCGAGACCTCAAACTTAACTTTTCCTCTCCCATTTTGTTAGTTAACTAAATAACTTGAGGAAGACAAAGTAAAAATCAATAACACGATATATCCATATGAGATCAGATTTTCTAAATTATAAATGAAATAAGTACACTATTAACAATTCTTCCCATATGTAATGAGATTTTTTTGATTATAAAGATATGAAATATATACAAAACTAACCATTCTTTCATTACACATGTGTAGTGCATGAGCGAGTATTGCTGAGGCATTTTCTTCTTGCGCCTTGTTCACTGATTGTATTATTGAGGTTGTTGGAAAGACAGCTGAAAACAATTGAAAGATACATAAAACAAAATCTAAATAGATATGTATACATAGTACTATCTAATAAATAATAGTACATAACTTTAGTAGAACATACATAAACATCAAAATCTAATGAAATTCCAAATATGGCGAATACGCCACTATTACCAAATGCGATTACGCACAACTTTGTTCAATGGATCCTAAAGGTTGCATTTGCATTGGACGACTTGGATTAAAGAAGTGATATGGATTTAACATAGTAAGCAAATTCATCCAATTAGCAATTAGAACGAATGTATTATTATGGATATTATGAACTTGAAATCTGTAAAAGCGAAATCCTTTTTTTCAAATTAATATACCCTAAAGTATTTCTAAACATTACTTTTGAGATGTCTAACAATTATGTCACATTCGGATGCAAAAAAACATCGATCACGACAAACACATATCAAATATACCTTGTCCTAGTGGCAAATTGGGACAACAAAATCGCAGCCGGAAGTTTCAATTTCATCCTCCACCCCATAAATGATTAGAAACGAATTAATTAATTAAGAAAATGCTTGCTTGCTAGCACCACACCCTAAATTAATATTTCTATTCACATATATACACCATTTTAGTTAATCAGTAAATCCAGGATTAATTATACAAATTTTCTATTTATTCGTAATTACTGATAATGAGTATCAATTTATGTTAAAAATGTTGTGAATTTTTTTATTTGTACTCTACAGTATCTAATTAAGTCCAAGTACGTACTCTATATTTTGATGTGCAAAGCTATTAATTCTCGGAAAATTCTAGCCCGCCCCCAGTTCAGTCACACACAAGTGTATTTCACAAAATTAGTGATACTTGGATCTACCCATTAGGTGTGGCCAAGTCGGAAGTGGCTAGAATTTCCCTTCTAATTTTGTCCTATTTATTATTTTGGATAAACCCGAAAGTCAAGAAACAATTTTCTGCCATATATATAGTAGCATATATGTATAAAACGAAATTAAAAAAGAAGAACAAAAAAATAGAGTAATTAATATTTACTGACCATGGACTCCAGGATAGACGTAATGAGGGAAAGGCTCCATGACATGTATGATTGAGAGTGTGCCCTCTCCTAATACCAAATTATCGAGAGCCCATTGTAGAGCATAGAAACTCTCGTCGCTGTCGTCGATCGCCACCATCACACTACTCATTTTTTTCTCTGATTCCGCCGTCCGCGTCGTCTCCGGTGCCGCCGCCGCCGCCTCTGGTGCTGCAGTACTGGTCTCCATGTCTCTATCCGCTACCTAAAGTATTTCTATGCTACTTAATATTTTTTTTTTTTTTTTGTGGTATTAGTACTATTTCTTAGTGAGACTATAGAAAGTAATTTATTTTTGGCTGTTTTAATTTTTCCTCAAAAATCACATGAATAACAAGAAAATGATATTGGCCTTTTGAGTAATTCTTCATTGATAAATTAATGGTTTCCGGGGTTGATAAGATTAATGCATGCGACTGCATAATTTGGAAGAACATGCATGCATGTAACAGAAATGAATAACGTGGCGAACATTGGCTCTCCTCTGCAGTGTAGGTGGCACGCACTTAAATGGACATACAAATCCAACGCCGTAACAATGAGATTTCTACCAAGTAGCACAACATCCAACCATGGAAAATTCTAATCCAGACCCGACTTGGTCGTACCCAAGTGTATTTTACAAAGAGCGTGTATTACACTTGTCATATAATTAGTAAGTTATTTTAAAGTATACACGTGGGTTTGGCCGAGTCGGGAGCGGACTATAATTTCCCCATCTTACGAGGTCCTAATTAATATTTTCAATTTTCTTTTTTGAAATTACAATATAATGGCTCTAATAATAATTAATATAGTTGTTAATAGAATATCAGATCAACACTTTCATTTAGTATTGAAAGTCAGTGATGAGGAGTCATTTCGTAATATTATGGAGAAACACATGACGTCATCGAAATTTGACACATGTACACTTATTACAATTAAATCAAGGGGCTAAAGACTAAGATTTTTAAATTTGACAAAGATCTTTTGGTTTGACCTAAACTTGACCAAAGACCCCAATCTTCTAAGGTGTTCTTTTCCGTATCTAAGTTAAATCCGGGGTCTAACGTCATATAATAGTAGACCTCAACTCCAAGTATGGGTTTCCTTTTTCCAATCTTTCACCTTAAAATTCACTATCTCCAAAGTTCTAACTTAAGATTCGGAGGACCTACCCCTGGGGATAACCCCGAGTTTCTATTTTGCAGGTCCAAACAAATCGCCGATTATCCTCGAATCCAACTTCTGACTACCGTTTATCTTCGAATCCAACTTTTTCGCACAATAAGTCATTGGATCTAGTTCGTTGATTTTGATACATCATCAGTCAGCAATCTCAAATTTGTTGTTAATTGACTAATTGTACGTAGCTTGCTAGCTCGGACTATATAGCTAAAGGATAAGTTATAACTTAATACACAATTATCCAAATGCTTATATATATATATATTTTATTATTATTATTATTATTTTTCATTTTCTTTTTAAAAAAATATTTTCATTTTTGTTTTCCCAGGACTAGATAAAAAAAATTAGCACTTACGTAACTTTTAAAAATATATATATGACTTGTTAGCTGGTTTGTAAATTAACTAAATTGATTATAATTCTAAGTTTTACTTACATTAGTTATTGAGAAAAATGCAAAATTAGTCATGTAACTATAGGGGTCTGGCAAATGTAGTCCCGTATTTTGTGCTAGTGGCAATTGTGGTCCTGTATCTCCAAAAAAATAGCAACTTGAGGACAAATTTCGCCGAAAATTTTCAATTTGGCCTGAATTGCTGATGTGTCATGCACGTGGATAAATAAATTTGGGGATTTTTCAATTGTTGTTGGATTTTGCACGCGTGGACAAAGGGAGCTGGATGACATGGGAGTAACTTGACAAATAGGACGCCACGTCACACCATTTTGGAGGGAAAAACACATAAAAATGTATAATTTTTATATTCCAAATAATTATATATTAATTAACATTTAAATTAATATTTTTAAAAAATTTAATAGTTAAAAAAAATAAACCACCCCAACCCCTCCCCTCTTCCACTCCCACCCTCACCCCCCTCCCCCGCCTCTTTCAGATCGGACACCTAGAGCTCAGCCCACACACCATTTTCCCGGAACGGTGTTTATTGTGTGTGTGTGTGTGTTCTGGGTGTGGATCGTGACGTCGAGGGGAGGCGGCGGCGACGGCGAGGGAGTGGGGGAGGCGGTGGCAACGTGTGTGTTCTGGGGTGTGTGTGTGTGTTCTGCGTGTGGGTCGCGACGGAGAGGGGAGGTGGGAGAGGCGGCGGCGGCGACGATGAGTGAGGTGGGGGGAGGTGAGCATTTTTCCTTTTCTTTTTTTTCATTTTGTAATTTTTTCTAAAATTTTGGTTTACTAAAATTTTCTTATCTATGTCGGCATCTTTTAAAAAAATGAAAATTGATAAAAACGCCACATGACAAATTCAACCAAAAAATAAAAAATAATTCCCAAATTGAATGCGACATGGCAAACTCCGGCCAAAATTAGGGCTTTTCGGTTAATTTGTCCTCAAATTGCTATTTTTTTGGAGATATAGGATCACAATTACCACTAGCACAAAATACGAGACTACATTTGCCAGACCCCTATAGTTACGGGATTAATTTTGCATTTTTCTCTTAGTTATCTAATCCTTTCACATTAGGACTGGCCGGTTGAGCGTTATGTCTCTGGTAATTGAGTATAATTCTCAAGTGTGATAAACTTCGGATTTTCCTTCAAATTGAGATGGGTTGAACATTGTATCTAGACATAAAAATATATAGTTAGGCACGTCCTCAAAGTACTAATTATCCAATTTTTTTCTATCTTTTGTTTAATTAAAACGAGACCCCTGCAAGTAGGGGTGTGGCGATGGGGCGCGTTTGGCAAAATCTGCAACACGCCCCATTTACCTTTATTAAAAGTCGAAACCCCACTTAGCCAAATACCCTTTGGAGTCAGGTTTAACCCGTTAAACCCATCTGAGTCATGAAAATTCATTAACCCAATGACCCGCCCAACCTACAAAATCTGACCAAAATTCGAATCTAGTGAAGCCTAACTCAACCAGATGAACTCAATTAACCGCTAAAATCTACTCAAATCACATACTAAAATTTTACATAATTAATAACCAGATTAAAACCCATATAATCCAAAAACTAATAAAGCAACAATATAGACAAATATAATGAAATTTCACATAAACAATAATCAAATCACATCCATAAGTCTAAATTGAACACCCATATCAATAGGTTATTTGGAAGAAAAGAAAATGGTTTATGTTGGATATGATTTGGACTTTGTATACCAATTCCTAAATTACAATATTAAGTTATGCTAAAAGGCATAATAAAAAATTATTAATAATATTGATGGACTGGATTAAGAGGCGGGTTATACTAAACTTGCTACTTCGGGACGAATACACATGTAACCTGGCCCCATTGCCATCCCTACCCTCAAGGACTCTATTTATAAGATTAAGGTTTATAGGTAGCGAAATTGTTAGAATTTTTAGATACAGAACTTTTAAATACAACCCAACTTCAAGAATTTTTTTTGATAATTGTCCATAACCCCACGTAGGTAATTATCTCAAATATCTATTTATGTTCAAGAGTAGTCAATTCGTATTCCCTTCCAATGATATTAGCTATAATTTGAAATAATGCAACATCATCTTATATTCTGCAACTCATTTACACTTAATCCATCTCATCTATTCATAAATACTTACATATTTCATTACGAGTAAACGAAGAATGAGTTCTCGACCCTCAAGATCACTCGGAAGAAGATTATTAGACATTAAAAGCGTATGACATATAGATAAGTAACAATACTCCAATATTATTTAGTAATATCAAATGTTATGTTTAGCCACTATATATTGGCATTATGATCAAATACTTATGGACCTCAGATTAACTAATAAATCAAGAAAGGCGAGCTTAATAATTCACAAAGTCTTCGGTCTTCATTAATTATATATATATATATATATACACACACACACACATTGTTTTACAACACAATTGTCAGAAAACGACTCTCTCTTCTCAAGTCTTGACTCTTCTCCTTCCAGATGATCTCCCTCTGCGTCAAGATCACGTTTTCTTAGGTGTTGGTGGTGGCTTTACCACGAGAACTGGACATTTTGCATGGTGGGCACAGTAATCGCTCACACTTCCCAAAAATGTCCTGAAAAAAAATATATATTATAAAAATATTAATTAATGTTCTCCAAAACCTGACCTGAAATTGAATATTATTACTACCAATTTAAGTGAGTTTAGTCATAGATGAGAGGCTTGACAATTAGTGTTACTTAGAGTTGTTTTATTCTTTTTTATTTAAATCACAAAATCAAGTTAATTTATATCAGTTTCCAGCTCCCATTGAAAGGTACTGAATTCAATTCCATACTATCATAATTTTTCTTTCCTTATTTGGAGTCTTATAGATATGTTTGGCCACAATTAAAAATTATTAGTCTGATTGTGTCGGGTCAGGATATTCCCTAATTTAAAAAAAAAAAAAACAAAAAAAAATCAATCTGCCGATAAAGTCTAGCTCTACTGCCGATAAAGTCTAACTCTAACAAAGTTGAGGCCCCAAAATATTAAAAGTCTTGGATTCGACTCCCACCGAAAGCATGTGGACTTTTCTCTACTTATATAGTAATTGTTATTATAGTTGATTGTAATAGTTCTTAATTGGTTCTAACCCGTTGCAATTTGATATCCATAATATGTATCATGTAACCGATTCATTCAAATTAAAAATAAAAAACAGAAGAATAAAATCAATCTTTTCTCGATCAAGTTTAATTTCCAAAATATTAGGCAAAAAGACTCTTGGCAAAATTAATAAACTATAATTAAATATACGCTAAAAATTAGCTATGGTGCACCTCTTGATTTGACCTAGTCCACGGCTTCCGATAGCCAGAAGATTTATGTTCATCTCTTCCACAGCCCGACAAATCCTGTCCTTCGGATCACCTTCTAGGATTAGCGTCTTTGCTTTCAACTGCGTGAATTAATTAATAACCCTATTCAATTATTTGAAACACGCTTTTAGTTATAGAGAGAGAGAAGAAAAGATCAAAATACCGATTTTTCCCTGCACATTTCAAAGGCACGAGAGAGAATTCTCGAAGCATTCTGCTCCAGGGCTTTGCTCGCAGATTCCACAACTGCTGAATTCGTAATTAATTGCACCTTATTATAAGGTAGAAAAAACTCAAAACGGAAAACGTTTCTCGATAAAACACGTTTTTAGTGTTATTGAATAACGAACCGTATCCACCGGGGAAGGCGTAACGGGGCAACGGCTCCATCACGTGGACTATAGTAACCACTTTAGACTGTCGAGGATCAGTACCCGCCTCCGATACTGATCCCTGCTTCAGTATAATTTTATCCAGGACCCATTGGAGAGCGTGGAAGCTCTCGTCGCTATCGTCGATAGCCACTAACAGGTTCATCGTCTTCTCCACCTCCGGAGGTGTCGGTGGCAACGCCACCATGCCGGCTGCTCCACCACTAGTAGTTTCCTCCATTGTAAAATTAGGTGACACACCGCTTCTGTGTTTAATTATTGGGATTTATTTGGATGTGGGTGGGAAATTGGGGAATTGATGTACAGATTAGTAATATTAATGCATGTTGGATTGGAGAGCAAACGTGGCAGTTTTGGTGTTTATCTTGTTTGCATGGCGAAATGGATGTTTCTTATTGCATGCAGGACATGTGTCAGCCTCGGACTTTACTTGAGCTGGTCTTTTTGTAACTTGTGACATAATATATACTAGTCGTGTGGGCACACTCGATGCGTGTGCTGAGTAAATAAAAAATTTAATGAAAAATTCATTACTATATCAGCATTTTATGTGAGGTTTTGTAAATAAATAAAAATAAGTTGAACAAATTATTAAAAATATTGGATGAAAAAAAATATGATAGGAGAGAGAGAGTGGGTGAGAGAGAGAATGTTTGAGAAGTTGAGGATACGTGATATAAGAGAGAGAATATTGAAAAAAAATTATCTAAAAAATACGTTTTAAATGGAGGGTAATTTAGTCATGACACTCCAAAACACACCAAAAGTGGTTATTCTAGGGTACTGGTACTTTATAAAAAAGTATAGATATATATATATATAGAATTAACTTACATTGGATGAGCAATAGAAATTAGAGAAAACCAAAATGTCTAATTTTGTTGACCACAAATTCTACTTAGAAATTACACCAGCAATTTATCAAAGAAAAAGAACAAACTAGTAACAATTTGGGCATAAATCAGCTTTCAAGATAAATTCTTGATTGAAAGGGCTAACCAAACAAATTAGGCCATTTGGCGAGAAGTATAAAATAGGTGACAAAAACGATCATGCCAATTTCAATGCATATAATCATGGTCCAAATTCAATCTATATATCATAATAAGATTTGAGACTAATGAAAATGTGAAAGTTTGAGTAGTCTAAAAGTCATAATTAGAAGCTAAATTGATAGCAAGTTGGCTGCAGTGTCACAAAGTGTATTTTGTACAGGATTCGCAATATAAGAAATTAATTAGTTAATTATACACACACATATATATACGTGTAACGTACATAAAAAAATAATAATTTAAAGTCAAGGGGTGCAATTAAAAGGGGACGTTCTATGCTGGGTCGAGACAATTCGACCGTTGGATCCCCAACTAGGGGGGTCATTTAGCAATTTAACCCCCCTAATTGGAGATCCAACGGCTGAGACTGGGCCGGGACCATTGGTCTCGGCCCAGCATAGAATTTTCCATTAAAAGGAGTACTACTATCTAGCTATATAGCTACTTGCTTATGCTCATTTCCAACAGTGTGGTTGAAAGTGAAAATTTTTACTCAAAATTACTTGTGTGATATATATCTATATATATAAAAATACATATATATATATATATATTCTCTGCATGGAAACAACACCAATGGCGGAGACAAGCGCGGCGGCTGAGGGGGTGGAGCGGCAGCCACTGATGGCGGCGGAGAAGAAGATGAAGATGAAGATGAAGGTGTTGGTGGCAGTAGATGATAGTGATGAGAGTTTCTATGCATTGAGGTGGGCACTTGACAACCTCTTCAGCAGTAATAATTACCTTGTTTCTGCCGGTTTAGAACATCATGAGGAGCTGCAAGAATCAGACACCATAACCTTAGTCCATGTCCAGCCTGTTTTCCAGCCCTTCATCTACCCCGCCGGACCAGGTACTTATTCTAGAACTTTCTAGATTCTATATCTTAGCAATTTTTTTTAATTTTTATTAGTTTCTATGTTATTTATTATTAATGTGACAGTAATCATCAGAATTATGTAGATCAAGGCCTGTGATTCATACCTAGTAATTCGAAATTCAAAGCTTAATTATCTGACAAGTTTCAAGTTGGGAAAATATATTTGCTCCATGGCACAACAAGAAAATTGAGTATTGGTAATCACTACAACCAAAAATAATATTTATGACAAAATTTGAAGTGACAATACTAAAATTATCACTAGATCTACATAATGAATGACAATAATTTTTGTTTTGTCTTGACAATTAGTGACACATGTATAGTGACAATACAAATAGACTGATAATTATAATTGTTGTCACTAAGTTGTCACAAAAAGTATGTCACTAATTGTCCATAGTTATAATAATTTTCTTATCACTAATTATCAAAAATGACAACTTTTATACAACTTTTATACAATTTTTGTCACTATTATAAACATGTGGAACATATTTTAGTGACATGACAAAAATTCTTGTCACTAAAAATTGATAATTAGTGACAATTTTGATATTATCACTTGGCATTTTTGCAACCAATGTCATATTTTTTTGTAGTGAATGAAAATATATGATATGACTTAAAATCGTGGTTTATAGCAGTCTAAGTGCACAACTAACTTGGCCGTGTACAAGGTATTAAATTTTGGTATCGATATCGATATCGGGGTAGTAAATTTACGGAAATTTCGATGGAAATTTCGAGGATCGAAATTTCGAGATTATTCAAAATTTCGATATCGATTTTAAAGAAATCATGGATATTTATAGAAATGTTTGGAAATTTGCAACGAAATTTTGTGTAACTTTAAATATCATAATTATGCATCTTTTACATAAATAATATTGTATATATAATGTATGTATAGTGAATTTTGTTAAGTAGTATGATTAAAATCTATGGCGAAAAATATAAAATAAATATGATTTGAGAGTAAAGTAATAATCAAATCTCCTAGGAACTTCATTTAAACAAAATACCACAATTTTAATACAAATCATCATTTAAAACCACATTGAGTTTCTCGGGGGATCGAAATCACTATCATTGGTCTCTCTTCTCCCACCATTTTCGTACTGCATGTACAAATTATTAGTCAAATGTTGACAGTATTCATCTCATGACATTGAATGTTAGTAGTACTGCATATAATGATGGTAATATAAAGATCACACTTTTCAAAATGAATGTATAGTACATCCAATAGGGGAAAGAATACAAAATTTTGAAATTTTTTGAGTATTTTCGATATTTCGGGATATTTCTGGATATTTCGATGGATATTTGACAAAGTATTTTTTATTAAAAATTCAAGATTTCGGGATATTTCGGAAATATCGGTAAATATCGGGAAATATCGAAAATATCTGGAAATTTCGATAGATATTCTGCAAAATTGGATCGAAGGTGAGATTTCGCTTCGAGACCCCCGAAAATCTGAAATTTCGGTCTAAATTTCGAGGTATCGACGGATATTTAATACCATGGCTGTGTAGATATTTCATATAGCCACATTAGAGTTAACCGTGGTGAAAAAGAGTGTTAGCTATTTTAAGCTCTAACTAGCCGTGGTGGAAAAAACGTTAACCTAACACTTTTTTACAATGACTAAAAGTCATGGTATTTACAATGAACAAAACATTAACCATGTCTATAAGCCATGGTAAATGTTTTGACCATGCTTGCAAATACCACGGCCAAAGCCGTAGCAAAGCCATGGTCAATTGGTTTTAACCATGACAAAGAGACTTTTCACCATGACATATTGACATGGGTAATAATCATTTTTTTTTTAGTGAAGTACATACTGATTTAATTAATTAGGTAGGAATTTTGGCATGAACATTAGCAATAGGCACCGGGATCGAGCGAGGAGCCAAGAATAGAATATAAGTTTGGGGGAGAATGGAAAATAAAGAGGGCAAAATTGAATATTTTTAGATTGGGGGGTGGGGGTGGGGGTGGGGGAGGATTTAATTTTAAAATTTTGTAGGGTAAAAAATTTAATTTTTCAAAATTGAGGGGTCCCCTACCAACCCTCGGCTCCGTCCCTGAATAGGCAAGATAGATATATTTTAACTCAAAGTCTAGTCTGTTGCAGTATTTCTTAAAATTCAATGTTCAAAATAATTAACCTCAAAATCGAAGAGGTCTTTTGAGCATAGACTAAGGTTTATATACATTTTTTACTGTCTTTGTACCTCTTTCAGTTATAAAAATTAGAGTAACTACATATCACCTCACGGCCAACACTTTTTTGTCACCTCTTTCTAGTTTCGGTAAGAATGAATGCAATAAACACATTTGATTGAATTTTTGTAATTCGTGTTTACGGTAATGAATGATGGAAAACGTGCACTGCGACACACGACATTTTTCTAAAAGTTATCACCTCCTTGCTCATAGATGTAGCTCGATTTGGGTGAACTACGTAATACAAGTTTTTGACTTATATTTTCAGTTTCTTGCTTTATTCCAACGAAGTATGATTTAGTAATTAATCGAAGAAGGGTTAAGTTCACTAATCTACAGAAATTTGTGATTACACCCACTTGAGTAGTGCCATAGGCCCCGTCTCATGATACTAGTTTTCTCTTCTTTTTTGCTACTACTACTTATTGATTTCTTCATATTTCTGTAGTTGTGTATGCAACTCCTCAAGTGATAGATGCTGTGAAGAAAGGCCAAGAGCAAAATACTACTGCTCTACTCTCTCGTGCATTGCACATCTGCAAACAAAAGAAGGTTGTTTAATTATTATTAGAGAAAATTACATATTCACCACCTCACTTGTGCAAAATTACCGAAAACTCCCTCACCTTTTCGAAATTAAATAAAATTTCCCTCATATTAAGATATTATAATAATTGCACGCCCTGTGTATTTGAAAAATCTTACAATTTCACCCCCTGTAACCCTTACAAATAGACCCCTTGATGGGGTCTCGTTGTAATTTACGAAGTCAGGTGGTGTTTTGATAATTAACACTAAAGTACGGGGGTGTGCATGTGACTCACCCTTAGTATTATTCATCGTTAGCATTTTGAATTTCTTATCTCTCCCGATGATGGGCATATATTTATTTGATTAGATAAAGGCAGAGACTTTGATTCTTGAAGGAGATGCCAAGGATATGATCTGCCAAGCTGCAGAACAATTGCATGTTGATCTCGTCGTTCTTGGTAGCCGTGGCCTCGGCGCCATTAAAAGGTACATATACAATTATACATATTACTAGTAATTTCTTTCCAGAGCCTAACTGATGCTCTTATGCTCTGTAATCTCACATAACAAATAGTAGATTTAGAAAACTAATAGAATCTTAGTTGAGTAAAGAAACATACAATGGAAGATCAATAGGAGTTCATCGCCATAATTTCTAATCAAAGATATATTCGAGAAAAAGGTGATATCTTGTTGGTGATAACCCTGTATGCAAACATTAGAAAAAAGTGCTTTTAGGCCTTTTTTGGTTGAATTTAACTTATTTTTTGTTGTTTGGTCTCGTTGATTGTGTTCCTACTTTTCCATAGAAAAGCTGAAAAGTAAGCAAAAAGTACAATCATTTCTAAATTTACTTCTCTACCAACTTTATCTATTAACAGGTATTGACTAAACTCAACTTTAACATTTTTGACACTTATACAATTTTTTCTAAAGTTCATCACTTCTAACATAAGTTTTTGCAAACAAGCTTGACATATATGATACATCCACTGTCCGATATGATGAATATTGATTGTTTCATTTCAGGGCATTGCTGGGAAGCGTGAGCAACTATTGCGTGCATCACGTTCCATGTCCCGTTCTCGTCGTGAAGCCTCCTACAAAACTGGCTCATGAGTGACACAACATAAAAAGAAGACCTCAAGTAGTTTATATATGTTTGATTAGAGCTTATACTTGGTACTGTCCTTGTTTAGTCTCATATGTTGGATCAAGCAATGTACTTTTCGTTAATATTTCGTGTACAATGAAAAATTATATATTAGTTAATGAGGTAAAAATGACGAAAGGACTCAATGACAAAACCAATAAAGGTTTGAAAACTCTTTTTTATACTTTTTTTCAACTTGAAAATGAGAATTGAAAAAGAAAACAGAGTCATACAAGCCCGAAAACTTCTATGTTAGGCCATTGGTCCTGGTGTGATAAACACTACATATTTTGGTTGGGTTGGGTAGTTTTTATCATCACCACTTACGTTTTTACCATCCACCCCAATATAAATATGTGATATTTAAGGTATCAAGACCGCCGTTGGGACTAGCATAGAATCACCATAAAAGCCCATATATTTCTACTAATTTTCTCTTCAAAAGTCTTAAGTTGACTCTTCTGATTATTGTCTTGTGTGTGATCAAGTCTTTTGAGTTCAATAATTAGACGTCGACCAAGGACATTTCAGTAATTAGACAAAATAATATTAATCAAGCAATAAACAAAGGAAAATGATATTAGCATTCCACATATATGATAAATGCACTCGGACTTTGACTTTTTTAGAAGCAACTTACTAAAATGCCCTTCATATTTAGAAATTATATTTTGTATGATAATATTTTACTTGATATTAACTAAGCAACCCAAGAATGCAAGAACACAACACATGATTAAACGGAGTTGATCATTCCTTTGATATTGTTCTAATTATTTTATATCGTAATCAATTATCTATATCATTTCTTCATGATTATTAATTTTTTTTTCTTCTTTTAGTATACTCTTGCAAAATAATATATTAAAATAAATAATAATGTGATTTTAGAGGTAAAATTTATTCTAATTAAATTTTTAAAACAAAACAAGAGAACATTCAAGTAACTAAAAATGAAGGATAGCTAAAAGAGTATACTCTAATTTTTAAGCTAAACTTAGCAGGTCACTTGTGCCGTGATAAAAAAAAGAAATCACATTTATAAAGCACGGAGCCGTAGAATTGAATGTGAGACAAAAATGAACATAGTTAAGAAAATTGTTAGGTACGTACATTTTTATAGTCAATAAAGTTAAATTAGACAATGTTAATAATATTAAGTATATTGTTTAGCACCCAGACAAAGAAACAAAAACATTTATCACTATTTCATGCATTATTAATTTAAGATAAAATGTATAAATTAGAAATAAAAATGAAACATAATCTAATATCTTAGACAATTAATGAAGATATTATGAAAATTAACAAAACACATCAAATAACTTCGGCATTTGAATGTTATTGCTCCGTCGTGTATGTAAAACAAATATTTCAATTACATAAGATATTATGAAAATAAAAGAACATATCAAATAACCTCGGCATATGAATGTTATTGCTATGTCGTGTATATAGAACTAATATTTCAACAATACAAAATATATATTTGTTACTATAAAATAGTATATATATATATAGTAATGTTCCCTCAGTTATTAATGGGCAATTTTGTCAACTCATTACAAAAGAAATAAAAGTGGAGGACATTTATTAAATTCATTTAATGGAGTGCCAATATCAACCCCTAAAACTAATTAGGTATATGTTTTTTTATAAGACTAATATATAATTCTATTACAATACCTTATTAAGATGTTAATGCAACAACAACTCATTCCTCATTAATTAATAACTTCTTGTTTTCAACATAATAACGTGCACGGTTTAGCAAACCCCGCGTTAGATAATATTATCATACTTATCACATTTAGAAATCTAATAAATAATCTTATTTAAATTCTGATAAAGCTGTTTAAGGGAAAATTGTATACAGACCCCTCACTTATTGTATAATTACCAAAACCTCCCTTATTTTTCTGAAAATTGCATAGTGTTCCCTTATGTAAGGTATTTTTTGCAATAACCCATGTGTATTTCATAATTCTTACCACTTTACCGCTATGAACCTTATAAATAGACCTTGGGAGGGGGGCGTTGGTAATTTTCAAAAAGTGAAGGAAGGTTTTGATAATTACAATAAATGAGAGGGCATGTATGTAATTTTCCCTAATTAATTTGTATGGCTATAGCAGCCATGTTACTTACCAAACTCCATTCTTCCATGTAGACTATTAGCCTCATAATTCTATTTATTACATAATCCCTTTGAACTTTCTTCTCTCTGATGATGATGAACTAGAAGGAAGAAGTATAACTTGACAATCTCTTCAAGGCTTCATCCATGGCGACCTCGACGAGCCCTAATATCGTCTTTCGCACGTGTTTTTCTCGTCGGTTGGTGAAAGATCATGGGAGGAAGTTGTCATCCTTTCTTCCTGTTTTATTAGCTTTCTCGAGCTCAATTTTACTTTTGTTCTACGTATCTTCTACTTCAGAAATCTACAGTTTGAGACGGATTTCGTCGGTGTATCCTCGAGCAATTATGGGAGTAGAAGTTCAAGAGCACCTTCAAGAAGTTCATGAGAATATGATCATCACAAGAAATAGTAGTAGCTTCAATATCAACACTCAACGATCTCCACGAGTTAGTACGGTTGGATCGCCACTTGGTAAGAAAATTCTCGCCTTACGTCTTATAATGATGCAGTCATCTTCCTCGTCTTCGTCTTCGTCTTCGTTCGTCTTCTTCTGCAGCATATATTTCATAGCATACGTCAAAATCAGGCCACCGATGAGGCTTAGTCAAGAGAAGTTATATATGGCCGTTCTGCATACGTTTCAAAAATAAATTTTAATTTTCTAGATCATAACTTGGTAAAAATCATATATAGAAACAATTTTTCAACATAAAACTCTTACTTTTCAAATTTACTTTCACACATACATTTATTACTTCACGTCATCTCTCGTAGATTGAACAACTTCAACTATTTTCTATTTTATCTTTCTTACTTTACTTATTTTTAATCATTCTCAAAATAACTAAGTGATCAACTATTTTCCACATCATATGTCAACAAACCTCACTTGATTTGATATGTTTTATTAATCTCCATCATTTTTTGAAAAATAAAAATAAATAATGAAATGCAATCAACAACAAATTACTTGTATTACACATTTCCTGATAAACAAATCCAAAATAATATTTAAACATATCCTATATACTTTGCACACTTGAAATTGTTTAACTAGTAAAGCAAAAAGTAAATTCTTGGAAGCTTTGAAAAGATGGAAGTATTTACATAGGCTAATATATTCTAAACCTATGTTGTAGAAGGAGTCAATTTTTGTTAGTGATTATGCCATTATTTGATACTCTGATCATTTATCATGTAACCGAAACATAACAAAATTTTCTATTTCAGAAAAACGCAACAAAAACGACGATACATTCCACGACGAAAGCCTCTTCATGAAAGAATACAAGGAAATGAACAAGAGCCTTAAAATATATGCATATCCCCACAACAAAAATGATCCCTTTGCAAATGTGTTATTACCAGTGGACTATGAACCAGGGGGAAACTATGCAAGTGAGAGCTACTTCAAAAAATCACTCTACGAAAGCCATTTCTTCACAAATGACCCTTTAGAGGCAGACCTTTTCTTCTTGCCCTTTTCAATTGCAGGGTTGAGGAATGACAAGAGAGTTGGTGTTGGTGGCATTCAAGATTTTGTTAAAAACTACGTTCATAATATTAGTCGGTTTTATCCGTTTTGGAACAGGACGGGTGGGGCGGATCACTTTTATGTTGCATGTCATTCTGTGGGGAGAACGGCTATGATGAAAGCCGTTGAAGTGAAAATAAACGCGATTCAAGTGGTTTGCTCTTCGAGCTATTTCTTGCCCGGTTATGTTGCTCACAAGGATGCATCTGTACCACAGATTTGGCCAAGGAAAGGGACGCGCCCGACCCGTTTGCCATCGGAGAGGTACTTGGTTTTTTCTTTCACTGTTGGTAGTAGTAAGATCATGCAAGAAAACAGAGTATTTTGTTTTTGTGAAGTAATAATGACATAGGTAGAATAATCAAATGACCTAAATACACTCCTTACTTATGGACAATACAAAAGGCCTTTACGGTGCGCGTGTTTTTCTTCGGGTCGGATGTGACCTGACTCGCTAACCCGGCCATAGGAGTGTAGATCACCTACTTGCGCCAAAATCAGATCATGCCACGTGTCAGAACTCCAATCGTATACCACATAAGTAGCCTGTAAATGTTTCATGCCATAACATTTTTAGGTAAGTTATCTATTGTTTTTATCTATACTTGGATAGGTGGATTATAAACGACCTAAACTGTCTTACATACTTGACCAAAGGAGGATCCACGCCGGTAAAAACTACAATTTGGCCTTAACGAATGTTCTTTAGTTTCAGATAGTTAACAATCTTTAGTTTTAATGCTGCTTCCCCAAAATTCCTAAGCTCTACTTTAAGCGAGTCAAAATATCTATCTCGATTGTCAAATTTAGATTTCCGATTCTACACCTTTGTGTATAAATGATGATAGTTTAAATTCACTTTGCAGGACAAAGCTAGCCTTCTATGCCGGAGCAATGAACTCTCGGGCCCGAGAGTTCTTGGTTACGACCTGGGAAAACGACACCGACATTTCAGTCCATCAATCCCGTCTCAAAACTCCGTATTCAGAAGCTCTTCTGGAGAGCAAATTCTGCGTTCACGCAAAGGGATTCGAAGTGAACACGGCCCGAATCGGTGACGCTTTGTACTATGGATGTGTCCCTGTGATTTTAGCAGATCACTATGATCTGCCATATGCGGACATCTTGAACTGGAACACTTTCTCTGTGGTTGTCTCAACAATGGATATCCCAATGCTGAAGAAAATATTATTACAAGAAATAGACTCCAATGCATATTTGAAGTTGCAGAGAAATGTAATGAGAGTGCAAAAGCACTTTGAGTGGCATAATGTGTCTGTTGATTATGATGCATTTCATATGGTTATGTATGAATTATGGCTTCGGAGAAGTCATGTGAGAATCTCATAGGATTCTTGTCTGAATTAGTTCTTTAACATTGATGCACAATATATTGGGCCGCACCAATTCCTTGTACGGATTTTAGACAAAGTTACTAATAAAAGAGAAACATTTCTTTTTTCAACTATTGATTTACATAAATTATTACCATTAACTTCATCCAAATGAGTCTACAATTTTGGTTAAATTATGAAATAATAACACTTAACACAAAATTGAAATTAAAAAAGTTACCTTTATGTTTTTATTATCTTAATAATCTGTATAGTGATGATGCAAGTAAAATATGTTCATTGGGTTGAGTTGAATACATAGTGGGCTACACCGTGGTCCAGACCAACAAACTTATATTAATTAGGTGTCTTGTGTCATATGATTGAGATCTATAAATATTACTTTCACTAATATTATTTATGAGAGTCATTATCCTAAAAAAAAAAAACATAAAAAAATAGGAGAGTCAACAAATATATTCATTAGATACAAATTTATTCAGAGAATTTCTAATTTGAATGTCGGAGGGCCAATGCTGAGATACCATTATCGTGTCTTCTAACTCTTTTTTTCAAAGGTCCAGTGAATTCATTAACAAATTGGCGGAATTCTTAAAAATTTATGGTGCCAAATTCATCTGCATCATACAAGTATATATAATTATGATATGATTTAAAGCATATAAATATAGGAAAATTAAAGCTCGTGCGGTCCAATCCAAATATTTTACTTAGTTCATTAGCCATGCAATTAATCAATCAGTTTATATAATATATTTGAGTTTGATCGAAGGGAATAAAATTTTCTATAAATATGTTGAAAGTGGTTTTGACATTATTTCCCATTACCATACCATTTCCATTCATAGCAACATAGGCGATGGCTGCTTCGTCTATCTACCTACTCCACAGCGTCCTCACGCGCCGCCGTGACCAGAACTTACACTTCTCCTCACTGAAATCTTTACTCTTTCTAATGCCCACGACCTTAGCTCTCGCCACATCTCTCCTCATTCTCCTTTACATCTCTTCCACTTCCAATTTCTTCTTCATTCATCCACACCATCTCCAATTAGATGGGGCTTCTACGAATCATCAAAAACCCTCTAAAATTCTGTCATTTTCCCCTCCAAAATTCGTTGGTTTCAGCGAAATTCCGAATTTTTCGGCAAGGGATGGTGTTATTGGGGAGACTAAGGATCAAAATACCTTCAATTTTCATATGGGCTCTCAGGGTATGTGAATTTTCAAGCTTTAATCTTCTTTTCTCTTCATGGGTCTTTGCTTTCATTGTGAATCGAATTTTCATTTTTTGGAAGTGTATGAAGGAGTGATACTATGGGTTAATTTAATTTTTGGAAATATATTTGTATGCAAATTGTCATAGTTTAGCCAACATGTTTCCCTCCGCCGATGTGATAGTTCTGTTGGCGGACAATCTAACTACCTCTAGCACCTGGCAGGTGATAGGAGCGGATCCTACTTAAACTTTTATTAACGAAACAAAAAATTGTCATAGTTTATGGTTTGATTGTGTTTTAAAGCATTCTTTGAGCTTATAATTAATATAAGATCTTTGAAGTAATTTGGTTGATAAATGTGCAAAAGAAAATAAAAATGTGTGAAGGCTTAATAATCAGACTAATATATAACTAGACTTTCCATATTTCGGACCTGTCATTTTATATCTGGAACGATTACACAAATCTATAAAGTTTGGACCTTTTGCTGGCAATGGAGGCTCCATTTCTTTCCCGAAGTTTCATGTTTAACATTTGGACTCGTAAATGGTTGTCTCTAGGTTCAAAAACATATATTAATAACGAAGAGCTGTTCCATGACAGAGATGGCTTCCATGAAAACTACAAGCAGATGAATAAAAGCTTAAAGATTTACGTTTATCCACACAGACAAGATGATCCATTCGCTAACGTGCTCCTACCCGTTGATTTTGAACCCGGTGGTAACTATGCCAGCGAAAGTTACTTCAAGAAGGTTCTCATGAGCAGTCATTTCGTTACGATGGACCCTTCCGCAGCGGATCTCTTCTTTTTACCTTTTTCTATTGCAAGATTGAGGCATGATCCACGAGTCGGAATTAACGGTATCCAAGGCTTCATCAGAGATTATATTTTCAACATTAGTCATGAGTACCCTTATTGGAATAGTAGTGGAGGTGCTGATCATTTTTATGTTGCCTGCCATTCGATTGGACGTTCTGCCATGGAGAAAGCTGTCGAAATTAAGCTTAATGCTATTCAAGTCGTATGCTCTTCAAGCTATTATGTGTCTTCCTTTGTTGCTCATAAAGATGCTTCCTTGCCACAAATTTGGCCTAGGCAAGATAATACCCTGAATCTTGCACATGAAAGGTGCGGGTTGAAGGTTTTCGTTTTTTCATGTTTTAGTGCATTTCACCCCCTTTTTTAGCTTAGTTTTTTATTGCAGAATGTGTGATTTCTTTAAGAAGTGTTTAAACCATATCTTAATTTATGCTTTACATATTTACAGGCTTGCATATCCAAATTGCCCTCATGAATATGATAAGTTTCTTTGGCCCAATTAAGTTAGTTGAAAATTTTGATTCTATAAACTCCAAAACGGAGACATTATTTCTTGTTATTATGAATGGTGAAAATCATCAACGCATGTTTTTGTTGAAATGCAAGTTTATGCTTGGAAATGTCGACTCCCAATTGTTATGAATGTAATTATTTGGTCATTATTTCGTGAATTACTATTTTTCTAGGCTATTACAAACATCGTTCTCCTGAGCCATAAAACACGACACACCTGTCGAGGCCCATCTCTCTGTGGACCTTTTATTTATACGCCCAAAAAAAAAAATCTGTTTATAGCAGAAGGGCTGAATAAACATACTTGATTTCATTCGTTTCCTACTTGATTTACATTCACACCTTTATTTGAATAAATTCAGGACGAAGCTCGCCTTTTTTGCCGGATCAATGAACTCACCGGTCCGTGGAAAGCTTCTTCAAGTATGGGGAAATGATTCTGACATATCTGTCCATTTTGGTCACCTAACAACATCTTATTCTGAGGAGCTTCTAAAAAGCAAGTTTTGCCTTCATGTCAAAGGATTCGAGGTTAATACAGCCCGTGTTGGCGATGCACTATACTATGGATGTGTCCCGGTAATAATTGCCAATCACTACGATCTCCCTTTTCAGGATATACTAAACTGGAAAAGTTTTTCGGTCGTTGTTGCCACATTAGATATCCCTCTTCTGAAGAAGATTCTAGAAGGAATAAACGGTGACGAATATTCAATTTTGCAAAATAATGTTTTGAAGGTTAGGAAACATTTTCAGTGGCATCTTTCGCCTGTTGATTATGATGCTTTTTATTTGGTTATGTTTGAGTTATGGCTTAGACGAAGCCATTCAAGAGTCAAAGCTTAGGTTATGGGATAGGTTCATGAATTTTTTTGTTTTTGTAAAATGTAAATAAATTAGTTAGGATTAGGAATAATGTGCTGTAATTCTTGGAAATGTTTGTGAAATTTACCATTGAAAGTAGAAATCCATGTGTAAATGATCAGTACATCTTGGAATGCAATTTTGAATGCACAAATAAAACTAAAAATATTAAATTGACAATAAAGTGTAATATAAAGTTAGTTAAAAGTTGAGCACTTTGAGTTTGACAATGTATTATGAGAGCAAATATTGGGAAAATAGCATATATGTTATAATTTAAATTCAAAAAATAATATTCAGAAAAATAATTAATAAGAATTAAACTTTAGTTTTTACTGGTTTGAGATTGCAGAACTGACTTGGTCAGTAATACCAGCTCGAATTTATGGAGTGTTTACCGTATCAAAATTCTAAAATTATCTGCAAATAATTTATTTTTTTTGCATTTACTTGGTTACAAAATTAATAAAGAAAACAAATTATGTGTAATGAAACTAAATTTAACACGTCAACCAGTGCTTGAAAATAGGAGGGGCTTCAAATGGTTACCATAATTTACCAACTATATGAACACAACTAAATCCTTGAAATTTTCATCATATTACAAAGCTACACAAACAGGCACAGTTCAAGATTTCTGGGCACAAAATTCTTTTGATCATCTGAACTGGTAACTATTTAATTTCTTCTTATTTATTGCATGTTTCGTTTCGTGTCGTTTCCTTTTTTTTTTTTTTTTTCTCTTTTATAATGTTCTGCAGACTCAATTGTGATTTGTTAGATATCTCGATCATAAAATGGTCTTAAGGATTTAGACAGAAACATATATCCGAAACAAAATTATTTAAAAGCATTGTTTTATTTCTAATTAATTTCGTTTTGGATACATTCTTTTTTGGATCTGATTAATTACTGATTAAATCGGCTCAAAAAATTGAATTTAATCCATATATATTGCAAAAGATTTACTTTTTTGATCTAGACAAAGTACGATTATATATTGTGGTTGATTGATCCTAATAGACAAATGAAAACTTTTGTAGAAGCTCTTGCAACTGTTCATGTTATGCATGGAATCTATATACATTTCATATTTATACGCATGGTTGTGATTATACATGATTCGGAATGAGCTTATAACATTCACGGGAGACCCCCGAAATATTGAATTTGTTGGTTTATTCAGAAGATCCATTAATTTACTTTTCTTTTTGCCATGCATAATTACTGATTCATATATAAATGATAAATTTCCAGTTAATTGTTCTCACGTTAAGATCAATCGTGGAATTGTACAATGTGAAGTTTCTGACTTCTGAGTTAATTTGATAATGGAATCATTTTCTCTTCTCAGGTACTTAGTATTACGAAAACGCGATTTTATGGATTGGCTGAACAAAAGTTCTATGACAGAAGACAAATCTGATGATGATATTCTTCTTAAAGACGAGAAATCGGACAAGGAAAAACGGCACGTTAAAATTGGAAGTGAAATCGAAAAGCTTGAAGCAGAAGATAGAAAGATAAATAAGGTGGCTTTCGAACTCGAGACCAAGTTAGAAGCGGAAGACGAGAAAGATGAAAAGAAATCAAAGAGTGAAGAGCAAAGTAGAGGGCTAGGAACTTTCATTGACGAGATAAAGCATGAAAAGGAGAAGAAGGGCGAGAAAGATGAAAAGAAACCAAAGAGTGAAGAGCAAAGTAAAGGATTTGGAGATTTCCTCAACGAGAAAAAGCACGAAAAGGAGAAGAAAGACGAGGAAGATGATAAAGACAAGAAGAAAAAGGCGAAGGAAGACGAGTCTAATGAGGAATCAGAGGGTGAGAAGGATAAGAAGAAAAAGAAGAAGAAGAAGAAGAAGAAAGAAAAGAAGGGCTCAGATAAGGAGTCGGAAAGTGAGAGTGAAGATGATAAGAAGAAGAAGAAGAAAGAAAAGAAAAAAATGAAGGATATTAACAAGTTGAAAAAGAAGCTAGAGAAGATCAATGATAAAATTGAATATCTTTTAGAGAAAAAAGTTGACATCATGATGGAGATAAAGGAAGCTGAGGATGATAACTATGTTGATGCTACTAAGGTAACCAAGGATGCTGCGGTGGGGCTGTGCGTTCGGTTTTCAGTACACCCAAACATCGGACCGAATAACGAACCAAACTGCTCAGTTCGACTCTGTTAAAAATCAAATTTGTTTCGATTTGAATTAACCATCTTTTCCGGAAAGAAAAAGGAAAAGGCGAAGTTCTTTCTCTTAGTTATTCTTATTCCTTTTGTTTGGAGTTTCTAAAAATTCATATGAACTATTTTTTGAGCTGCATCTATGTCTAATTATTTGTATGATTTGATCTATTGAAATTTGAAAATGGTGATATTTATGCTTATGCTGATATGGTTGTATTCAAATGCAAATGTTTATCCTACAAAAATACAATATTAGTTTTGAAAGGACTTCGATCTGCTTGGTATTTTAGTGGGATTATGATGATGAACTCGTCCTTCGAGTTAATACTATGATTGAAATTAAATTTCTCGCATTGCGAGGGATTTATAAGATTTATGCTAAGAAACAAAAAAGAAAAAAAGGTAGCCTACATAGCAACAGCAGAGATGGAGCGAGTCCCCGGTTTTTGATATTTTGCCCCCTATAAATTTTTAATTTTTGACATTTTGCCCCCCCAAATTCTAAAAATATTACGCTTGCTCCGAATGTTTTTCATTCGCCCCCCAAATTTCGAATTATGGCTCCGTCTCTGAACAGGTTAACACTTAACACACTCCAGTGTATAAAATTGACTATACGGATTGAAAAATTAGCATAAGAAATAAAGTTCAGCAGTCCGAATTGAAAAATAACATGGATTTGGGTTAGAGTTTTCCATTTATTCATACTAGAAGCCTGTTGCCATCAGAGCCCGGGCGAAATGCTCTAACAACATATAAAATCCACATTCATCAAAATAAAGTAAATAAAATGTTGTATTTCACAAGCCAAGTTTTATTATTTCGTAATTGGAAAGAAATAATATTTAAAAAATAAGTCAATAAGAAATAAACATTTCTTTATCCTTGTTCTTAACTTCTTATAGTGGAGATTGCAGAATTGGCTTGGTCAATACTAAACTGTAAAAACGAGAAGAAGTAAGGCTCTGTCTGTTTATGTTTTTGAGATAAAATCTTGAAAATTTCTCGGGAAATGCGTACTACATGGATTCGTGTGAGAATTGATGTGATGTGTGTTGTGTTTGTTTATGTTTTTAAATAGTGGTTGAGATTTGTAAAATGTATCAAATCAATAATAATTTATTGATGTATGATGAGTTAAATAATTGAGTTAGTTATTTGTGTAATGATTATGTGAATAAATAAATAACAGAATAAGATAGATAGATATATAAAGTTAATTTAATATTAATATATTTTGAAATTTGAAATTTGAAATTTATTATTAATATATAGTAAAAGTGGAAGATTGAATAAAAAAGTAATAATTGGAGGAAATGATGTTGATTGATAAATGTGTGAAATTGTTGATATAGTGAGTGATACGTAGTTATATGGGGGATTGAAAAAGTTAAAGTTGAAAAAGGTAGAATTTAGATGAAAATGGTTTGTGTTATGGATTTTTAGAATTTTGTGATCCAGGATATTGAAAATGGAATTTGAAAACATAAACAAACAAGCCTAACTGTTTAGCATATATTAAAGAGAAAATTACATGGACACCCCCTCATTTTAGTGCAAATTATCGAAAATTTCCTGACCTTTTCAAAATTATATAAAGTCTCCTCATGTTAAAATATTATTACAATTACACCCTCTATATATTTAATTTTTTTTATAATTTCATCCATTGTAAACCTTACAAATAGATACTTTCGTAATTTACCAAAAGTCAGGGGAGGTTTTGATAATTAACACTAAAGTGAGGGGTGTGCATGTAATTCAACCTAAAATTCTAAAGTATCTCCTTTACTAAGTTTTCACTCTTTTGGCAGCAAAATTGATAATAAATTATGTGTTCCTATTTTTATGCTTTTGTTTTTTCAATTCAAGAGGAAGGGGAATACCCTACATATCTAACCCGATAAATTCGGGTTGATAGTTATAATCTTGAGCCATAAAAACTCTATCTAACTCTGTTTACACCATAAAATAATTTAGGCTTTCGAATTACAGAGCCCAAATAACCTAAACTGTAGAAATTCGAAAAGAAGGAAATTGAGTCCACAGGTAGGTAAGATAATACTCAATAAACTCAGAAAATTGCAGAAATGCAGGCTGAGTTGATAAAAACCCAATAACCGAATCTGAAGAAATACAGAGAGTCCAAAAGCCAATAACCTGCATTCAAAGAAGACGAGCCAAGTTGAAGATTTTGAAAGAGACGGTTGGATGAAGTTGACGGCAATTCCCGAAAAAGAAGAACGTGGGTTCTCCAAGGCCAAGATATATAGGCGGCCAAGACAGAAAAAGAAGGGATCATCATCATCAGAATCACAACTTCTACATTTTTCATTTTTCTTAGAACTATCTCTAGCCTTAGGAGTAGTTTATAGCGTAATGTAGGAGTAGTTTGTAGCGTAAATTAGGAGTAGCCGTAGAATAATGTCATAATCGCTTGTCGAGAATTACTGGGATTCGGCTGCAAAGCTTGTATCCGCAGTTTATTTGTAATTATCACAATCGAAAACTCTCATGAGGTATAAATTATCTTTTTTTCAGATTTAAGTATTTGATAGGTTAATTTTATCTTGACTTGAATCTTTCGATTCACTGTTTTTCATACTCAAAATCGATAGTTAAGAATTAATTAAAGACAGCGATTGGGGATCAATATGGAGGTATAATATTTATCGTTTTATCAGATTTGAATATTTGGTAGATAAATTTATATCTGGACTTGTATCTTCCTTTCCTCTTTATTTGTATTAATTGCGGTCCGAATAACAATTTTAAACAACACGTCGAAGTGTTAAAGTCTGAACCACCGTCTAGCATATCGAATTCGAACGCGGGGTTGTTAGATAATTTTAAGTGGAGAATTATCACAGGGCTTGAGTTAACCGAATTAACTCTTCCTTGTTCAAATATGTTTTTATCCAAAAACAAACTTTATAAAGGAGGAGAGAACCACAACTTGTGGCAGCCTAAATTCTAAACCAAGATATCTTATATAAAATAAGAGGTGAATAACATTATACCAACGGGTGTTTTGTCCTATTTTTATTCTTTTGACAAGAATAAATTATGTGTTATTAAAGAAGGAAAACTTTTCAAAAAAAAAAGAATACGTGGACCGGAACTTGAACATTGGAGGGCCCCGGCTTCACTCATATCCCTTCCTTCGACCGGCGTCGTTTTACAACGTGTACGTTACTCACACGGTTTGAATAACAATCACTTTTAGAAGTCGTGAAAGACTCCAAAGTCACTAGTCCCGGGACTCCCACCTATATAAACAGCTAAATCTGTAAGATTTATACCATAAAGACACACTCAAACAGAAGCAAGTTGTAGAATTTTGGGCGCCAACATTTGCGAAGGTAATTTATTTATTTTTAATGCATTTCTAGTTTTCTCTCTTGAATCTTTTGCACAATTTATTCGGATGTTTCAAATCGAAATGGTGTAAATGGAAATCTTTGGAGCAAATATGCTTCAGTGTTACGGATTTGATTAACGAATTCTGTGTTTTAGATTTTTATTTTTTTATTGTATCAATCCATTAGTTTGTGTTCCTTATTATGGTGATAATTGCTCTGCTGATATGATCTAAATCGATAAGGAGAAGAAACTTAGAATTTTTTTTGAAGATTGAGACGTCGAGGACAATCTCGACTCACGCAAACACAAAAGACTATAGATAGAGAAATAGGAAGAACCAACTTTGCCAGGCCAAGATCAGAATGATATTTACGCTATGATGCACGGACACTCCGATACATCATTCTGTGTAATGTCGGACATGCGCCGTGTCCGTGTCCAGCTATTTAGAAAAAAGAAAAAAATATACATGAACATTCGTGTCTAAACCGTATCTGTATACTAATTTTTAAAAAAGTTCACGTATTCGTGTCACGTGTCGTGTCCGTGTCTGTGCGTCATAGTATTTACGTATTTAAACACCCAGCTAGATATCACCTATTGCCAAAATTTAATCAAAACAAAGTTTAACTAATTTCAGCTATATGGCATTTACTACTAAAAACTTTTCTTTCTTTTTGCCTTCTATTAAATCGTATTTCTTCTAATGAAATTGCTAATGAGTTAACTACGTTTCTCTTCCATTTTGGCACGTATCATCTGCTAAAAATGCTACTTTTGTCATTAATTGCTCTAACGTTTTGATCGATAGTCGTACTCGTATGTAATGATGTGAAGTTTCTGAGTTTGATTATGGCGTCCTTTTCTCCTCTCCTCAGGCAATAGATATCGATTGTTGGACTGAAAAGTTGTGATGGAAGACAAATGTGTGAACATTCTTATTGAGGAAGAGAAGGTGGAGAAGGAAAAACTTCATTTGAAAGTTGAGCGCGAAATCAAAAAGCCTAATGAAGCTGAAGAAAAGAGTAAGGTGGAACTTGGACTGAAGACCAAGTTGGAAGTGAAAGACAAGCCAAAAGACAAGGAAAAGAAACACGAGAAAGACGAAACGCAATCAAAGAGTGATGTAATTGAGAAGAAAGAAGATAAGGAGGATAAAAAGAAAGAGAAGAAGAAGTGCAAAGCGCAATGTGATGAAGAGAAACCTAAGAAAGACAAGAAGGATGAAAAGGAAAAAAAGAAGAAAAAAGAAGAAATAGATGAGAAGGATGAAGAGGAAAAGAAAGATAAGAAGAAGAAGAAAATTGATGGTAAATCCAATGAAGAAACAGAAGGAGAGAAAACCGTGGGTAAAGAAAGTAAAAAAGACGAGGAGAAGAAACACGAGAAAGATGAAACGAAATCAAAGAGTGGCGAGGATGATGAAAAGCATGTAATTGGGAATAAAGAAGGTAAGGAGGATAAAAAGAAGGACAAGAAGAAGTGCAAGGAGCAATGTGATGAAGAGAAACCTAAGAAAGAGAAGAAGGAGAAGAAAGACAAGAAGGATGAAAAGGAAAAAGAGAACAAAAAGGAAGAAACAAATGAGAAGGATGAAGAGGAAAAGAAAGCCAAGAAAGATAAGAAGAAGAAGGAGAAAATTGATGGTAAATCCAATGAAGAAATAGAAGGAGAGAAAAATGTGGGAAAAGAAAGTAAAAAAGATAAGGAGAAGAAGCACAAGAAGGATGAGTTAGAGGGAGAGTCTAATTATGAGGAAAATGAGGGTGAGAAGGGTAATAAAAAGAAAGATAAGGAGAAGAAAGAGAAGACTAAGAAGAACAATGAAAAGAAGGCTTCAGAGGGAGAACCAACCAAAGAAACTGAAGATGAAAAGGAGTGTAAGGAGAAGAAGAAGAAGAAGAAGGACAAGGAAGAGAAGAAACACAAGCAAAATTAATCCAAAGGAAAAGAAGAATGAGTGAACAAACAAATGTTAAAACTTAACATACACCCTCCAATGTGTAATATTGACTTACCAATAATAAACAAATAAAATCTCATTCATCATCTTTTCTTCTTGTTGTTTAGCATATTTTACCTTTTGGGACATCTGGGAAAGCTATAGGGTTCCTTAGCCAAGAAGTACAGAGTTTATTCATACTAGAAGCCTGTTGCAATCAGAGCCCGGTGATACTTGATGACTCCAGTAGTCCAACTCTCGGGAAATATCCACCACACAAAGTATTAATACACAATAAAATATGTCTATATTTTGGTGAACTCCACACATGTTTTAACGCTGTGTGGTGGATATTTCCCGAGACTTGGACTCACGGGAGCCACCAAGTGTCACCCGGCTAAATGTTTTAATAGCATATAAAATCCACATTCATCAAAATAAAATTTAAAAATGTTGTATAGTTCACAAGTCAATTTTATTATTTTTTAATTGGAAAGAAATCTATGATAAGTTAGTTAATAATTTAGTTAATTTGAGGTTAAATGTGTTGTCAAGCATTACTACTGCGGCAATAGTATATAATTTATATATCACTTTCTGTTGGATATTAATATGTTTCTGGAAAAGAATTGGAAGTTCCAGACAATTGAACTGGAAGTACTATCTCAATATGCTTTTAGAAGATGTAAATAATGGTTGAATGGCTGCGAGGGTCAGCTATCTGTCTTTAATACAAAATTACCCCACTATTTGTAATACGAGCTAATGCAATAGTATTCTATGCGAGTGTTTTTTCATCTTCCATTATTTACTATCGTTGGACGGAAAGAATCTGATAATTCGGGATTTGTTTGGGATTTAATTTATTAAATAACAATTAATTAATTTTAAGCAAAAAATTAACATTGGGTTGCGGCCCTAGGCCTAGGTCCCTCAGAAGATCCATGGAACAAGGTCCAACTTATCCCAAAAACTTTTTCAACCCAAAGAGGCTAATCTCCATACCACAAATATAGTTTATAAATCATCGTGTCTTCTCTTTGATATCCTATTTGGGATATCCAATATCACGCATATTGAAACAACAATCTCTATCACTCAATTTCTCATTAGTCCGAAATTTGATTTGAGAATTTTGAAGTGCATATCTCATCTACTCGTTACGTAGATTAATATTATCTCATGATATTCCGTATCACAGAGCTTAAAGTCGTGTTTCAGACACTTTTCTACTACATTTTCCAACGGCTTCAAGAAATAATAATAAAACATAAATCAATAAGAAATAAACATTTCTTTATCCTTGTTCTCAACGGAGATGGCAGAATTGGCCTAGATAGTAAACTGTAAATGTTCAGCATATGAAAATTGTGTAGTATCTGCCAAGTAGTTTTCATTCATTTGATAACAAATCTAATAATAAAAAACTTTTATTTATAATTAAATAATAATAATAAATAATGTGTTATTAATTAATAAAGAAAGAAAAAGAATACGTCGACCAGCACTTGAACATTGGGATGGGCCCCGGATTCATTCATATCCTTTTCAATCGACCGACGTCGTTTTGTCTTCGATACACCGTGTTACGTTACTCACACGGTTATTTATACTAACACATCAGCCCCCAGGTGACGTCGTGGAGCCTATATATACAGGTACAGCTATATCTACACCATAATACACAGCTCAACAAAAGGAAGTCTGTAGAATTTGGAGCTACTGATTTGGATCATTTGCAGAGGTAATTTATTTTATTTATTTATTTATATGTGACGCAATTCAAGTTTTCTCTCTTCAAATTCTGCACAATTTATTCGGATGTTTATTTAAAGTCGATAATGCTAGACCTGGAAATGTTGCGAAGTTAATATGCTAGAGTATTCCGTTATCAATCTTGTTTGGCTATACGAGTATAATTTGTTATTCTGTGTTTGCTGGTATAGTTGGATCTGATTCAAGATCTGTGTTATTTAGATTTTTATTCTTCGTTTTGGTTGTAATGGTTACTGTGCTATTTTGTCAATTTATTGCTCTCACGTTATGATCAGTTGTCATATGTTATGGTGTGAAGTTTCTGAGTTTGATTATGGCGTCCTTTTCTCCTCTCCTCAGGCAATAGATATCGATTGTCGGACCGAAAAGTTGTGATGGAAGACAAATGTGAGAACATTCTTATTGAGGAAGAGAAGGTGGAGAAGGAAAAACTTCATTTGAAAGTTGAGCGCGAAATCGAGAAGCCTAATGAAGCTGAAGAAAAGAGTAAGGTGGAACTTGAACTGAAGAACAAGTCAGAAGTGAAAGATAAGCCGAAAGACAAGGAAAAGAAACATGAGAAAGATGAAAAGAAATCGAAGAGTGGTGTAATTGAGAAGAAAGAAGATAAGGAGGATAAAAAGAAGGATAAGAAGAAGTCTGAGGAGCAATCTGATGATAAGCCAAAAGACAAGGAAAAGAAACATGAGAAAGATGAAAAGAAATCGAAGAGTGATGTAATTGAGAAGAAAGAAGATAAGGAGGATAAAAAGAAGGATAAGAAGAAGTCTGAGGAGCAATCTGATGATAAGCCAAAAGACAAGGAAAAGAAACATGAGAAAGATGAAAAGAAATCGAAGAGTGGTGTAATTGAGACGAAAGAAGATAAAGAGGATAAGAAGAAGTCAGAGGAGCAATCTGATGAAGAGAAACCTAAGAAAGAGAAGAAGGAGAAGAAGAAGGATGATAAGGAAGGTGAAAAAGAAAAGAAGAAGAAAAAGGAAGAAACGGATGAGAAGGATGAAGAGGAAAAGAAATCGAAGAAAGATAAGAAGAAGAAAATCGATGGTAAGTCCAAAGACTTGGGAGAGTCCAATGAAGAAACCAAAGGAGAGAAAAATGAGGGAAAAGAAGGTAAAAAGGATAAGGAAACGAAGAAAGATGAGGAGAAGAAGCACAAGAAGAAGGATGCTGAAGGGAAAAAGGAGTTGGAGGGAGAGTCTAATGAGGATACTGAGGGTGAGGAGGATAAGAAAAAGAAACACAAGGACAAGAAAGAGAAGTCGAAGAAGTATAAAGACAAGAAGGTTTCAGATAAGGAGTCAGAAGGAGAACCAAGCAAAGAAACTGAAGATGAAAAGGATAAGGAGAAGAAGAAAGACAAGGATGGCAAACTAAAGAAATCCAAAGGAAAAGAAGGGGATTCGAAGAGTGAAGGGGAAAACGAAGCCGAGGTCACCTCGAGGGATGTGTGCAAGGATAAGAAAGACAAAGATAAGACTAAATTGAAGGAAGAGAAGAAAAGAAAACTCGAAGAGAAGTACAATGCCAAAGATCTCGCCAAGTTGGAAACGAAGCTAGAGAAGATCAACGATAAAATCGAAAGTCTTTTAGAGAAAAAAGTTTTTATCATGGTGTTGATTAAAGAAGCCAAGAATAAGAACCATGTTGATGCTAAGGTGACCAAGGATGCAGCAGAGGAGAAAACCCAAGATAAGGTAGTAGCTTCACCCGAGGTGGCTTAGCACTCTATGATCTTCTACCATGTAATATGTCAACTTACTTACGGATTTACATTTTTGTATTTGTGTGTATTTCTGGTGTTACAGTTGTGAACTATAGTTGAGCAGTGTATACAGATATGGTCGAATAAAAGATGTTTTTGCAAATATATGTAGTAAAACGTGGATTGTTACTTTATTTGCATTAAAACTCTCATGACATACAAATTCCAGTAGACAGGAATGGCTACAGGACTAAGTGAACCGATAAATTGGATTGAAACAATCAGAACGTTTCAAGGCAAACTTAGTTGGCCTTTAGAGGTTGCGTTGTGAGTCCATATCCAAAGGGGAATAGGGGGTCGTAATGTGGATCCCCAACATTCATAGGAAGTTGATCAACCGTCTTGAACCATGTATGTGGTAGTTTACCACTAAAACCATAGTCGCCAAATAGAACATCAGCAATGCCTTGGCCTTCTGACCCTGGTAGCCACGCAGCTACAAGGGCATCAATTTGTGCAATATATGGCTGAATCACGACTGGACGGCCCGTGATCAGAACGACAACACATTTTGCTGAGGTGCAGACGTTTGTGATTGTATCAAGTCCTGACTGAGGAATTGTCAAGTTTAGGTTGTCTCCAAATGTTTCAGCATATGGTGGCTCCCCCACCACGACAATGGCGTATGAGAACTTGTTGGACTTTATGTATCCAGCATCAGGGTTTTCACTGTAAACGACTTTCGTTTTGGAGTCGACTGTGTTCTTTATTGCGGAGAGGATTGTGGTACCAGATGTAATATTACCACTCTGCCCCTGCCATGAAATGGTCCAACCACCACATTGGTTACCAATGTTGTCAGCATGTGTTCCTGCAACAAGAATCTTTGATGCCTTCTTAGGAAGTGGTAATAAAGGTCCGTCTGCAGATTCACCGTTCTTAAGCAGTACAAGTGACTTTCTTACTGCTTCTCTTGCCAGTTCTCTATGTTCCTGCGAAAGTTATACGATGTATTAATTGACGGGTTTGCAGACACTCGACAGCTCTAACCAACCAACTAACCTGATGTCCTAGGTACTTGATCATACTATAATCAGCCAACGGGTGTTCAAATAGGCCCATCGTGAATTTAACTCGTAGAATCCTTTTCACTGCATCATCAATTCGACTCATGGGAATATATTTACTTTTCACCAGGCGGGTAAGACCATCAATGAATTCTTTATATTTGTATGGAACCATGATCTGCATTGTATAGGTATACCTTATGAGTACTTTGTTGTACATCATTTGAGAGCCAAAAATTTGATTGTATTTAACAACTAAATACGAAAAACAAATGCACAAACCATGTCAATTCCAGCATTAACTCCAGTTAGGATCGAATATGTATAATTCGCATGAGGTGGAAAAGTTATTCTGTCAATTCCTTCCCAGTCTGAGATGACAAATCCCTGAAAGTGATTAACAATAAAATGTCACTTAAAACAGTTTTTTCAGGAAAACTACTAAACCCCCCTTAAAATAGATTCTATATCAATTTTTTGGATATAAAACTTTATTTTAAGGAATTTTAATATTTCGCCCTTTTTTATTTCGTCCAAGGCATGAGCCTTGAAGTCGAAATTTCAAATGTAAAATCAAATATTACTCTGAAACGAAGCTTGTTTTTGAGGTAACCGGTGATGAGATCACGGTTAGCATGCATCTTTACACCGTTCCAGCTTGAATACGAGACCATGACCGTTCCCACGCCTTTGATGACAGAATCGTAGTAAGCTGGCATATGAATACTCAGCAATCCATGCATACTTGCCACTGTATTGTTCTCATTCATTCCTTTAGTGGTTCCCCCATCACCCACGAAATGTTTGGCAGATGCTAAAACCTTTTGCCTAAAAAAATTTAAAACATAATTTTCAAGTTAAAAATACAATAAAGGGGATCCTATATTATTCATATAAAGTTTAAATAAATCACTGTCACAACTCAATCACGAAGTCAAGTCAAACTTTGGACCCATTTTTCGCATCTTTAGGTGGAATTATGGTCCATGTCACTAATTCTTAACCATTTCCAAAATGCCAAAAAAGTTGTTTTCATATTAATCATTTTCAAATCAAAAGATTATATTAATCGTTCACAAGGTAGATCAGTTGGAGCAAAAGTTGACTGATGATATTTTGATAAGATTAGATTGAAGGATAAAGAAGGTAAGTAATGTAGTAAACATGACTTACTGTCCACCAAGGAAAGGAACACCTTTTCTAGAATTAAGAGGTATATCTCCTTGTAATCCCGGTACAATCTCGGTCATTGCTCGAACAACCATTGGATCCTCGCTATAACTTTCATAACAACGACCCCATCTTAGATCTCTACAAACCTATATATGCAAAAAAGAAACGAAAATATGTCGTAAAGTAGGAAATTTGTGGTCGTCATAAATTACGAACAAATAATCTAGTAATTAAATTATCTACCGCGATGCAAGGTGCAAAAGCATAAGGAATCCCAGTAGCTCTAACTTCAAGTGCAGTTGCAGCACCAATTCTCTTGACCAAATGAGGATCTCTATACACATAAAAAGTATTTCACAATTATTATTAAGAAGAAAAAAAAACTAATTCTTGCAAATATAAGCAAATTAGTATAAACTAAAGATTTGCTTGCCTAGTAGCTCCAAGACCAACATTATGTGGAAATATTGTAGCTTTATAGACATTGTTGTGTCCGTGAACTGCATCAATCCCATAAATGATCGGTATCTTAAGACGGGTCGATAAAGCACCCTTTTGAAAATCATTAACCATATCAATCCATGTTTTCGCAGATGCCATTGGAGATGGAATACTACCTCCACCACTCAATATACTGCCTGCTCACATATGATCAGACATTAAAATTATACTACAAGATACTAATATTATTGTAATGAAGCATTGGAGAAAGTATTATATGGATGCATACCTATGTAATAGTTCTTTACGACCTCGGATGATGCCACGAGACGATCAATTTGTGTCATTTGGCCTATTTTTTCTTCAAGAGTCATTCTGCTCATTAAGTCCTTAATTCTATGACTTATTGGATGTTTTGGATCTTGGTATATTTTGTACTCTGCATTTGCTATGAATATCCAGGAGCAGAAAAGTATAACCCTGGTGAATATTGAAGGAGCTTTCACCATTTTTTGCCTCAACATAACCTTCATATTGAGGAAAAAGATAAAATCTTTAATATTATTGAGAACTTCACAAATCCATAGCTTTAACTATCAATATACAAATTAATAGATCAAAAGAGCTGTAACATGAAGGAATAGATCATGGAAAAGTACTATTAACCTTTCTATATATTTCTAAATGTGACATCAAAACTA
Source organism: Buddleja alternifolia (assembly GCA_019426215.1). Lineage (NCBI taxonomy): Eukaryota > Viridiplantae > Streptophyta > Magnoliopsida > Lamiales > Scrophulariaceae > Buddleja > Buddleja alternifolia. The sequence goes on from CM033398.1 coordinate 39,623,511, forward strand.
AAGTGAATTCCTAACTTAAAGTGACATTTCAAGGTAAGTTGTAGCTTAAGTGGAGAAGAGGAAACAAGAAAATGCAAATAACTTACAGCCATGCCACTTTAGTAGCTTTGCTTGATGTGAGAAGAGACTTCAATTATATAATCTATTTAAACAATTATATGGTGATCAGCTTGAAGAAATGTGATGATCATAGGCGGTATATATAGAAAAAGTTTGTTGCAACTTGTTTGATGCAACTTGTTAGTATCTTTTACTATGTAGTAGCATACAAATGTTAATAATCATTAAAAAGTACTCCGAACATTATGATTTGATATTAAGACGTGGACTGAATCAGACTCTATAATATTTGTTCCATTATAAAACGATGCAATATTTATAGTGTACTACTTTTATATTATCCCGTTTTTAGAAGCCTTCAGTAATTATAGACTCAATACGGTCGGTATTATTTTTGTGTAAAAATTAAAATGTATAGAAATTGATGGTAGTGAGTATTATTGAGCTTAGATTGTATAGTGTAATTCTATGGTGGATCGAGACCATTGGTCCCGATCCACTTTTCACAATAGGATCTGGGGTAATTTAGTAAATTACCCTCCCTATTGGGAACTCTATGGTGAAAAGTTGATCGGGATCAATGGTCTCGATCCACCATAGAATCACCCGATTGTATATGTATATATGGATATTTTTGATTTCCTAGTATTTTGTTTTATTTTGACACTATTAATTAAGAAAATAATACGGATAAGTATTAGGTTCGTGTGCCCTCACCGGTCTGCAGCTGGTGTGAGCAGTGAGCCCCACAAGTGTTATCATCACTGGTGCTGAAGTGGTGCCGCTAGAGGGAAAATTACAGAATTAGCCCATAGGATAGGGCAATATTGCATTTTTTATTTCATTTTTTACAAATTATAAAATAAATCTATAATATACTCTTTCCGTCTTAAAAAAGAATGTCCCTTCTGATTTTCCATAAGAATTATCAAAAGTTCATTGTTCTTCAATAATACCCTTTCCATAAAATAAAAAACAACTAATAACATTATCTTCTAAAATATGTCATGATTTAATTAATTTATTACTCTCTCTGTCCCAAAAAGGATGTGTCTTTGACTTTTCTTTTTAGGAATCATCAAAAGTTCACTATTTTCCTAAAATACCCTTTTCATAAAATAAAAGACAACTAATAATATTATCTTCTAAAACATACTATGATCTTAATTTAATTTTTGACTATCTACTATTCACGTATGAAACTATCTTCCTTAAATACGATTGCAGTTTTATAGTAAAAATGAAGTAATTATATATTTCTCAATTAATTTTGAGGGTAATATTGTCAAATTAGACAATAAAGAAATATGTTTATAATAAGGAACAATCATTTTGGGACTAACAAAAATTGAACAGTGCGCATTCTTTTTGGAATGGGGAGAGTAATATTATCTATTGTCAATGCATGAAACTATCTTCCTTACATACAATTGCAGTTGTATAGTAAAAATGAATTAATTATATATTACGCAATTAAAATGGAGGGTAGTATAGTGAGATTAGACAATAATTACATACTTTTATAGTAAAGGATAAACATTTTAGAACAGATAAAAGTAGAATAGTGGATATTTTTTTTGGGACGGAGGGAGTACCATTTTTGGAAATCCATTTCAACAGTACAAAGGGACGAAAATCATTAGTTAGGACACATGTGAAATTCCGTTCAATTTTTAATAGATGATACCAAAATTGCCAAAAATTGCATCGTGGGGGACTATTTACAAATTTGTAAATAATAAGACTAAAAATGTAATAAATCATATTTTATAGGACTCATATTGCAATGTTCATTAACTAGATCTGCCTAAGCGAAATAGAATTTGGTCTCCTTTGACGACTTTTCTACGGCAGACATTTTTCCAGCACCAAATTCAACAATATGAGTGAAATTGGGGTGTATCTACACATAATTAAAGGCCCAAACAGAATAGGGACTAGATATTTTAATAATGTCATAAATACGTTAAAAGTATTGACCAATAAATAAATTTAAAAAGTTTTATATAGTGTATTAAATGTATGATAAACAAATTCAAAAATATCTGGATAGTTTATTGGAGAAAATAACAGCAATATTTTTTTTGATGCAATATGTGAAAAACGTATATTTATATGCATTTTCTGGTATGCATGATCAGCATTGACGGAGAATGTCAGTGAATACTAAACAGACAGCATGGCTCGACCAGATATTCCGGGCCCTAAGGCTACGGGGTAATTTTATGATGGACCGGAAGTGTTGTTTTCGAATCATTTTTCATCACATAAATACTTGGGGTGGGGTGATTTACACAGGGGTAGGTGGGTGTGAAATATTACTTCACTCATGGTAATGGGTGTTGTAAAATGGACCGGGAGCAACACTCCCGATCCATCTTAGAATTTTCCAAGGGGTACATGCCTTAAGTATTACGTTTATAGAAACATTTATTTAACCTATGTTTTTGTAATACTAGTAAAATGCACTAGTGTTGCATGTGAAAACCAGTTGTTTTAATAGTTTATATAATTTAGAAACTTCTAATTATAGTTTGTATAACGTAAATTTCAAAATTGTTATATAACATAAACTTAATTGACTTATTTTTCCTATTTAAATGAATATGTGTCCTATGAAATACTTGCATAATTTGATTGAAGCAAATAATAACTTAATTCACAAAGGAATGTAAAAAATTTCTTGATCAGATAACTCTTTAGAATTGCAAGTACAAATTTCCTCAATTTTTCTCAATATATTTAGAGAAAGTATAGGTTCACATTGATATAAATTCATTGGACTTCACACTCGAGTCATCCTTATATTTTAAGATTTAAAAATCAATTAAAAATATAAAATGCTGTTATTTCTAGTTTGTTAGGCATTTTTAATGTTTTCTTCATCAGTTATATGAAACCATAACAAAATTGCACCAGTGGTGCATAACAGTGCATACTAACACCCAACGATTCAAATTGGTTGAGAATCATCGTCATAAGGCGTACGTAATGCATTTGGACTGTATATTCCTTAAATTGTTTTACAATTACCTTCAGTTTTTGAGATTGGGAAGAAGGCGAAAATTGTTCTTCAATATGTCGGGTACACAAACCTCTATATTAAAATTCTAGTTTGATGAGAAAAAGAAGAAAAGCAAAGAAGTTACAATGGAAAATTTACTTGTACATGTAAGTATTTATCTCAATTTAAAATTTGAATTTGGAATAGTTTAGATTTATGAATGAAATAATATCCAATGCAAATTATATTATGTGAATTTGGTGATCTTCCAGCTTCACTTTGGTTTTAATGGAGGCCATTTGCAACTCTTTTCGTGAAGATTCAGTGTGATGAGTGGGGAAGATGTCAGGTTTAATGATAAAAATTGGATGAATTATTTGTGTTATTAGGGGCTCTTTTTAGAATTCTACCAGAGATGGATTGGAGTTATTGAATTAATATACATCATAATGATAATATAATTCCAGAATGTACACGCCCCTAATTTCATACAAGAAGTCAGCTAGCATGCACCTCATGAGTTTGTCCTCACTTAATATCTTTAATTTAATTAATAAACTAACATTTATGATTGTAAGGAGACAAAAAGGTTAATACATAATTGTGATAGTAAATGTCAGTCAAGATGATGGAAATTAGTATTTGATGGTTTGTGCACATTTCGGTTGAAGGGTTTTTAGGAGATGTAGAGCCCCAATTGATATTAGCAAAATTTAGTTAAGGGTACTCAATAGAATTATTTAAGCAAAGGTAATTAATTAAGGGTAGTTGATAGAATTATTTAAGCAAAGGTTATTAATTAAATTATTTAATCAAGGGTAATAATGTATAATCACAATTGGAACAAACACCTTCCAAAATCCATATTTTTATAATAGTATAGTATATATATATATATATATATATATATATATATATATAGATTAAACTATGGGATTGAAATTAATTAAAATTCTTTCAGAATCAACTTAGGAAGTTAAAATCGAATCTTTCAGTTAAATCTGACTTATTAATTCTCAATACAATGCAATAATTGTATCACATGAACTTAAATTATGATTGAGACGTGAGAGAACCAATCCATTATACTTTTGTTTTTTTAAGGAATTGCGTCATCTTATTTATAGATCCATCTTCGTTTCATCAGGTTTAAAGTTACGATACACAACTTGAAGGTAGATGTTCCAACTCAACTCGCCAATGATGGTGGTGACATCAGTAGTGATGAAAGCGACTGATTCACCAAACTATACCATCATTGGCGGAGAAAAAGAGAAAAAATATGAGTAGGGTTGAGAAAGATATGGGAGAGGCGGCTTACTTATGCGGTTTATATATTTTTCCTATTAATTGCATTTGAACCACTAATTTGATTATTTATTTTTCCATTTACTAATTTGAAGAATTGGAATACATCCATCGTGTTTCAGCCAAAACAGCATTGATTTTCCATGATTTATTTAAACTTTTAAGTAAGCTCTCGCACATCTCAATTGAAACACCACCTCGATTTGTCGCTCGAAAATAATTTGCTCCAAGTTAACCCCATATGTAGTGATCGTCTAACAAAGGATTCCTCAATATATTCGTGCAACTAAAACATATTGCAAAAAAAGACAAACAAGTCAACACTTTAAGGAATTTATATAAGTAAGTTTTGCACCATAAATTTTAAGTTATATCCACGATTTTTCCAATAAATTTCTTAGATCTTCAAAAGATAAAGCATTAGTAGTCATGTTGAGAGTTTTCTCAGTGTTCGTCCTCCAACCCTAAAGTAAGAAAACCCTAATAGTCATAAGTTTCTTGAGTCTGACTCATAACTCAATAATCTAATATTGTAATAATTCAACCCAAGATATATCGAGCTCATATCCGTACATATCAATGGCCCAATTATTCATGTTTACTGTCCCATAGTATATGAAAAATACTCTTGAAGAAAAACCAAAACCTGTTGGTGTAATAGTATGCATCTCTCACTTTATGTGAGAGATCTTGAGTTTGAATTCAGGCTCTCACAAGTTGTGGTTCTTCCCTCTTTTATGAAGCTAAATAGAGTTTTTAGAACTCAAAACTATGACTATTAACCCACATTTGTCGGACTATATATTTAGAGTATCTCCTTCGTCTTGAATTAAAATATATATATAGATATATATATACTTTTGAATAAAATAGAAGTAAGTTTTTGATTTTGAAGTTCTCTGGCCCCACTCTACAAATTGCTGTGAATATCATGATTGGTGGGCGTTTTAGTTTCTAGCTGTTGTAACGTATACGCATGTTAGGTGGACGTCCTTGTTGCCTGCTTACGATGCAATTGTGGGGTGGGCGCATTATAAGGGTAAGTTCTATGGTAGACCGATCTAACATAGAATGACCCCAATATAAGTTTCCATTTAATAGTTCGAGGATGATCTTCCGCACTTGCTTATTGTTACTTCCAATTCTCTACTTCAGAATGATACTTTATTTTTTAAGTTTAATATTGCATAAAACACAAAAGAGACAAATGAATATAATATATGACAAGTATATACTTAAAAAAATTATTCATGTGTACCGAAGTAAATTTAATTAATTGGACTTTACAGGTTTTGTAGTAAGGCCAAATCCTAATGGGAATAATGGATCATAATGCTCGTCACCAACATTCATAGGAAGTTGATCAACACTCTTAAACCATGTACGCGGAAGTTTTCCCGTAAAACCATAGTCACCAAATAAAACATCAGCAACACCTTGGCCTGCAGTTCCTGGAAGCCAAGCAGCTACAAGGGCATCTATTTCTGCAATATATGGCTGAACGACGACAGGGCGGCCCGTGATCAGAACGACAACACATTTCACCGAACCACAAACATTTGTGATAATACTAGGTCCTGGCTCAGGAATTGTCAAGTTTAGGCTGTCTCCATGTCCCTCCGAGTATGGTGGTTCCCCTACTACGACAATCGCGTAAGAGAACCTCTTCGACTTTACATATTCAGCATCAGGATTTTCACTGTAAACAACTTTCGTTTTAGAGTCAACTGTATTCTTTATGGCGGTAAGGATCGTCGTACCGACTGTGATATTACCACTCTGTCCCTGCCATTGAATAGTCCAACCACCACATTGGTTGCCAATGTTGTTGGCATGGGTTCCTGCAACAAGTATTTTTGATGATTTCTTAGGAAGCGGTATCAATGGCTCGTCTGCAGATTCGCCGTTTTTAAGCAGCACAAGTGATTTTCTCACCGCTTCTCTAGCAAGCTCTTTATGTTTCTGTTGCAATTAGGCCATTATAAGCACAAGAACTTTACTCTTCTAAATATTGACTAACTAAGAAAGAATAATTGAAAAAACTCCGTTTAAAACGAAATTTAAGACTAACCTTGCTGCCCAGGTACTTAACCATGCTATAATCAGCAAAAGGATTTTCAAAAAGGCCCATTGTAAACTTCACTCTTAAAATCCTTTTAACAGCGTCATCAATCCGGCTCATTGGAATGAACTTATCTTTTACCAAGAATTTTAGGCCATGAATGAATTCTGTATAATTAAACGGAATCATGATCTGAAAATAATAGCATCAAACATTAAATATGTGATCATTTTGAAGTAAGATACAAGAAATTAGGAGCAATTACATTATAATAGAAGATATATATGATGAACAAACCATGTCAATGCCAGCACCAACTCCTGCTAGAATTGAATAAGTATAGTTTTCATGAATTGTAGTAGTAATTTGATCAATACCCATATAATCTGATATGACAAATCCCTGAAATGTGAAAAATGTTATAAGTTTTTTGTGTTAAACCAAAGGCATAAACAAATATCATTTTAAAAATTTCTATGAGAGAAAAAACAGAGTAAAATTTACTCTAAAATTTAGCGTATTCTTGAGAAAGCCCGTGATGAGTTCACGGTTAGCATGCATTTTGATCCCGTTGAAGCTCGAGTATGATGCCATGATAGTCGAAACTCCCTTAATAATTGAATGATAATAGGGTGACATATGGATGCTAAGCAATCCATGGTTGCTCATCACAGTATCATTCGAATTGATGCCTTTGGTTGTTCCACCATCTCCAACGTAGTGTTTGGCACACGCCGCAACCTTATGTCTACACAAAATATATAATCAGCTCATTGCGGTTAAAAAAAATCATTGAAAGAATAATAAGGATGGAACTTACTTTCCAGCAACATAAGGAACACCTTTTCGAGAATTACGAGGTATATCTCCTTGTAGTCCTGGTATAATCTCAGTCATTGCGTGAACAACTTTTGGATCTTCACTATAACTCTCGTAACACCTGCCCCATCTCGGGTCTCTGCAAACCTATTCATGCAAAATCACACCAAACAATTAGATAATTTTTTTTTTCATGATTAATAATAAACTAGAATTATTACCGCGATACAAGGTGCAAAAGTGTAAGGAATCCCAGTTGCTCTGAGTTCAAGTGCAGTTGCAGCTCCAATTCTCTTCACCAATTTAGGATCTCTGTTCAAATGAGACATAGCCCTACCTTAGTTATGCTGCTTTACATTGTACCAATATGTTGTCCAGATTTTACATTTTTCTTAAATACATCCATTAAGACTTATCAAGACATAAATAGCACAATAATTTAGCTTGAGTTAATTCTTATGGACAATAATTTAGTAGAAACAGTATCCATAATTAACACAATAATTAAGCTTGAGTCGTTAATTCATATGGACTCAGGGTAGAAAAAAATCAGTTTCAAGTGGATACAAATTAAGAAATAAATCAAACGTCGAGTTCGCAGACACTACTCTATAAAATAGAAAGTTTACTAATGTCAGAACAGATGATTGAGAATGGCCAAAAAATGTCGAAAAACAGCAAAATTCGAGGCTTATAATGGTACATTTACTTGCCTAGTAGCTCCAAGACCAATGTTATGGGGAAATATTGTAGCCTTATAAGCAGTGTTTTGGCCGTGAACTGCATCAATGCCATATATCATCGGAATGCCAAGACGGGTCGATAACGCCCCCTTCTGGATTTTATTCACCATGTCCACCCACATCTCGGGAGACGCCTCTGTAGCTGGTGCACTACCTCCTCCACTCAACACACTCCCTAATACCAAAAAAACAAATTCAAATATGCATGAAAAGTATTCTAAGAATGTGGAAAACAGATTGATATATATACCTATATAGTAATTCTTCATGACATGATACGTTGCGACAGTTCGTTCGATTTGCACCATTTGGCCAATCTTTTCCTCTAAGCTCATCCTTCCTAACAAGTCCTTGATTCTGCGATTCATCGGCTTTTTAGGATCTTTGTATGTTTTGTACTCTGCATCTGCTATGGCTCCCAAGCAACAAAACACAAGAATCCAGATCAAGCATTTAGTGTTTTGCTCCATTTTCAGCTTCAAGATTGCCTGCATTCAGAGAAAGACACTAAAAACCTTGATTTAATGACAAATACTACTACACATCATTATTGTTTTGTATAAAGGAATGAAGATCTTCTGATAAGTCCAGCTTGAAATATTGATAAATATGAAGAAGACATAGAGAATAATATCTTTGTTACATGATGCTAACAATTGTGTAAATCTAGAAAAAGTGTACATGTCGTTATTATGTGATGATTTTTCAATATGTGGCCCACAATTCACATGATCACAAGAAAGAACCAAAACTATATATCTCTTGTTGTATGTCAATATATATATATATATATATATATCATATAATAAAACAAGAATTTTTTTCAGAAAAGAGTACCCCATTAACATGTGATGGAAAATGTGATCTGTTTTAAGTCTGTATCTATCTTCTAAAAACTGAAGGTGAGTTCAGCAACTTTAATTGAAAAAATATGATAAGAAAATAGTAAAATATTGATATTTTTTTCCTAGCCAGTGTGGTCATCAAGCTATGTGGAAAAAGGTTATGTACTTTGAATTATAAGTTAGGTTTGCCTTAATTTATAGCTCACCCCTCCCTTTTTATTATAACAGCAAGAAGAGTAGAATTGCCACATAAGATATTCCAACAGCAATACAAATCTTTTATTACGGAAAGGAGTTGATATTAGCACTCCACAAACTGATAAATACACTCCACTCTTACATTTTTCTCAAGCAATTGACAATATTGCCCATCATTTAATAGAAGAATATTGCTATATTTTTCTTATAATAAATAAACCTTTTTAATTATGATATAAGTGTAGATATACAAATATTTTGGTGAAAGAATAAAACATTCACTCTTCCGTTGGTTATAGGATGCTTTGCCTTCTTTTATCGTTATTTCACAAATACCCTAATTGATTTTTAATATTCTGTTATTTATTTGTTTTTTATTGATTTAAGGGCGATTTGTCCACTTTATTATTAAGTATTTTTATTATATTGTTCCACATTAGAACAACCCAACGATAAATTAAAATCATCAATTATCAATTTGTCGATGATTAATTTAACATCAAATCTATAAACAAAAAAATAAAAATAAAATAAAATAATAGACAATTGCTTAATGTAGTGTGAAATTGTAAATGGAGGTAAAATTAAAGTGGCCCTGTGTAAATAAAAGGTAAATATTTTCATTCTATATTATTTATCATAAGATAAAACAATCATATGTTCTTACTAATCCCTGGGCAATTTTGTCTATAGCATTAAAAAAATTCAAATTGGAGTGCCTTTATCACTTTTTGGAGTGTTAATATCAAATTTCATTACGCAATTATATATATAATACTTTTTTTTATATGCACAATAAATGATATAGTGATGAGAACAAGGAGTCTATACTAAGAGTTGAGAGGAATCAATACATGCATGTGAGTTTATGCTTCAAAAGTTTCAAGTTAGCTTTTTAATGTCTAGCTGAATTTAATGTCTAGTTGCAAGTTGAAGAAAAATGCTTTATGTTAACTGTTAATGCTTCACCATTTTATGATTGATCCTTGTCAGATATCATTAATAACCGAAGCCAATTTAATGTATTTATTGTATGTATTTATAATAAAACTCGAAAAATAATAAAATAGAGATGAGTCAACACGTGATATATAAAAGTGCGTATGCGAGATATTGAAATTTACATGAGACTTGAGGGATATTTTTAATTTGAAGGTGAAAGCCAAAGAATATCAGATGATGCAAACCAACAAGAAAAATCTACATCCTCCTAATTAAAAAGATTTTACTACCTACTTATGAAAAGATGTATTATTTTATTTAAATAGATAATATAGATGTAAGCAAAGGCCACTTCGGTGGATCTTCATTTTCCAATAAGTTCTCGACACGTATGTGATGATTGCTGAGTCGTGGTCCAATGGCGGTCCTCAGTTTCATCTTTTATGCTTGGCATGCGAAAGGCCATTTTCCATTCCCCAGATTTTGCGACATTTTATTGCACTTCTGGAAAAAAAAATTCTGTAAATGAATGGCACTTTTGGGATTTTTTTTTTAATTTTTTCTTGCTAAGAAGCACATTTGGAATTATTTCCGTAGATGTTCAACAGAAAAATTTGTGTCAGACCAAGTTCAATGGTCCTAACTGTTCAATCGGTGTAATATTAGTCTTTTTCTTTTAATCTTTTCTCAAATTTAATATAAATAAATTAATTTTTTTATGGTAATATGTCTTAAAGTCTTAGACTCAAATTTAACAGAAGATTCATGATTAATAGACATGTTCTTTTTTTTTTTTTTTTGAGTACAAAAGAGAAAAAAAAAGAACACGTTCTACAAATGTTTTAGTTATAATTACTCCGGAAAATTTGGGGATATGTTTTAGTTAATACTTTTGACATTCATTGTATTATGTACCTTTTTTGTTAATAGTAAATTATCCCCTTCTCTTCCGTGGATGTAGTCAATAGTCGAACTAAGTCTTATCAAGATGTTAACAACTCCTTACGAAATTATATATTTAAGATTAAATTAAAATTTACAATTACATCCTCTTTAATTTGAAAAACCACATTAACCTTCTCAAGGACAAAATAAGAAATTTAAAAAATTTATTTTGATGATGTCAGCAAATTCGGTTAGTTTGTTTAAATTACAGAATGAGCGATTGTAATATTTTGTTATAAGAGGGGGCTATTTGGCATGTAGTCAAAAAAATGGATCGAACTATAATTATACTAAACAAGAAAAAGGATGGTTAGCCTAATTAGCTTATTCAGTTTAATTCTCCCCATAATACCCCTCTCCATAGTACCAATCAACCCACAGCAGCAAATCAAAATACAAACTGATCACGCATCCAGTGACTGGGAATAAATTTCTCCATTCACCTTCTCTCACATTTCTTCAACCTCAACGGTTAAATAAATTTCTCCTCTACGATACGCCGTGCGAACTTGCAAGAAATGACACGTCCTGATCGTATCAAATATTTCAAATTGTCGGGGAATGACAATACGCTCAGGTTGTTTCAGCCTCAATATAATGATTTTTGGTTCTTACTAACTTATTCGCACTTGTTAGAAATCAAGACTTTCAATGGTGAAATATTTTGGGAAAAAGAAGAAACAATTGGGAAATCTAAAGCAATAAAGAAGACAAAGAAATTTTGGTGGAAAACCCAATCAAGGGATATAATTACCTTCCAACTAGATATTTATTCAACTCTTCAAAGTGATTCAAAATTCAATTAATGTTAAAGTCTGGCTATTTATAATAGTTGAGCAATTCTAAACCCTAACTAACTAAAGAATATAATCCTAATACAAAAGAAAGAGTTTTAATCACAATAGACGGAATATAATCCTAATACAAAGGAAAGAGTTTTAATCATAATAGAAAACAAAAAAAGAGTCCAAAACTTGCCAAATTCGAAACCCACTCAGATGCACCCAACACCGAACGCCACGGTATTGAAGCCCGAACACCAAGAAACGCCGCGGCGTTTCGTCCTGAAATGCCTTTCTGGCCTGATTTCTTCCTTTTTTTACCCCGTATCCACTTGTCTCCCATCCTCCTTTTCCACTAATTAAGTCCATAATTGGGCCCAAGTCCATTCGGTCCATGAACATATTTATTCCATGAAGAGTAATTAAATCAGCCCACTAAGCAAATAGCCCCAAGAAGGACAAATTGCGAAATTCACCCAAACACTTATTGGACATATCACTTTATGATGACTGATTACACACTTTCTTTCCTTACGAATCCTACACACTATGTATATAAAGAATCAAGTTTCCGCTGCAATTTGTGTCAATTGATGAAATTAATGTCTCTGTTGAGTATTGTGTATATATATATATATATATATGTATTTTGTGAGAAGGTTAAGGCTATGTTTGGTTATGTTTTCAAGTCATATTTGGTCCAAAATTCCCGCCAAACAATGTTTGTTTCACACAATATTTCATCAAAAATACACAATTTTTTTCATCCAAAAAAACATAATCATTATTTTTCATCTTTCTCTCACTTTGTCCCCTATCTCATTCTCTCTCCTCTATTTTTTATACAAAAATTTTCTCTCTCCTCTTAATATCCACTATCTCTCTCTCCTCTCTCTATCCCCCTCTCCTCTTCTCTCCTCATTCTTTCTCTTCTGTTTGACCGTGTCTTTTTTTTTTTTGTAATGTTTTTTTGTAATGTTTTGTCATATCTTTGACAGTGTACCATTAAACTTTAAAATAGAAAAAAGTTTGTTTGTTTGTAATTGTATCATGAGAAATAGTATTGATAAAACATAGATTAAAAGTTGTGGAGTTTTCTAAAGTAAAACTTTCAAATTTTGTTTTATAAATTAGTTATAGTGAAAGTATTTGGATTTATATATATCTATATTTATATACATATATATGTTATTTGTACATATTATTTTAAGTTTTACTTATTTTTTATGTGTGTGGCTGTGTATAATTTATCTCATTGCTAAATTTGTGATTTGATTGTGTGTGGATCGAGAAATGCATGTGTGTTACCCATATTTATATGTGTATGTTTTCTTAATGTATATTATGTGGGGGGAAAAAAGGTCTTGGGACGGTCAAAGGCAATTTGACCACGGTCAACTCGGGTTTGACCGAGTCAACCGCGTGGTCAACGCAAATTTGACCGCGTGAATAGTGACTTGAAGCAAGGGTTTCTTATTTCATGGTTTTGGTTTGGATTTGGTAATTGACTTGTAGTAGGAGTGACCTAATTATCTAAGAATAGGATTGTATTTTAATAATTTTTAAAATAAATTACTTATTAATATTTTTTTATAAATTAAATAAAAAAAAGGAAAAAAAGAAAAAAGAATGGGGGGGGGGGGGACTGTTCATCGTCTTCCCCAATCTCCCCCAACCCCCCTCACACCCCTTTCCCACGCGCACACACACACTGTTACACGCACACACAAACACACACAATTACACACACACATACACAAACACACAATTACACACACACAGTCACACACGCACACTATTACACGCACTCTCACACACACTGATACATATATATATATATGATTTAGCACAGATTTTACCCTACGCTCTCAGTCAAGAATACCTCGAATACACAACAATAAATGGGCTCTTCGAATTATAGACTGCACTCGGATACTAACGAGCTGCCTACGTACCTAACAAGGATCAAGTCTAAACGTAGTTCGAATTCGGTACGTGTGATATCTATCGTTCGTATTACGAGTGTACCTTGTATTTATATTATGGGATCGTACTCTCAAGTCTTCGAATAATCTGAGCCACACGATGTATTAATCGTAGTATTTATTGCTCCGATTATCCGCCCTCAAATCTTCATAAATGACGGTATTTATAGAGTTTCCACGCTGTACTGTAGAGTGAATGACAGATAGGACGTCTTCCCTGCTGATCCTTTACACGTGTATGTGATGGATGGCACAGATTCGATGCCCACGGGTCGGGCCATAAACCGACCCTATCCGAGTTACAAAAACACGCGGATCTTGGAGTGTATTGCAAATACTATAATTATAGGGACCGGATATGCAACCTACCTCGTTGCATCGTATACGAGGCTCTAGATGGGCCTAACGAGTAAATACATTTAAAGAATACGAGGTAATCCAAGGTCGAATATTCGAGGGGCCTTTTGGTATATCATTAAGTCCCCCACTTCGTGAGCGATGGAGAAATTAATGCCAATTCCTTGATCCATGGCTGACGAAGTATAAATTAATGCCACGTGCCCAAGTGCTTTTCTATAATCATTACGCTAGAGGTATCTAGGTCATTAAATCTGACACGCCTTTTCCCGATAGACGCGCCTGACCTGCTGCTGTTTCCGAGAGATATAAATTGCACTCGAAACGTCACCTCTCTCCACCGTCAGATACAACTTTTAAGCAATCGATCTGAGCCGTTCATTTCAAATCTCCCCCTAGTATATACACGCAGGATTTACCCTTCATTTGAACGTTTACTCAGCAACATTCATTCACCGGAGTAAAATTTCTTGCGGCCCCTTCCGGCGTTCTTGCTACTTGAAGATCTATTTCAAATCTGAATCTTTTTTCTCCTGCTAGGTATAAGCTTCATCCCTCTCTTTCCATTATTTAGCATTATTCAGTCACTTTTCATGAGTACCTCTGGTGTGCGTGTCTCTGACGAGGAGGTGAGACCTCCTCGTCTGGTCAAAGCGAGTCTACTAGCGGCTCAAGTAGTCCCGGACATCCCCCGAACCCAATATAAACGACGCACCCGTCGCTATCGAACCCGAGTCTCCGGACATTCCCCCTCCATATCCGGATCTCGAAGGAGACGAGGATGTTAATACCCAGTTATTTTCTGATATGGATAGGGCTCGTAGAGCAATCCCCTGGTTAAGGTATTCCTCTATTTTAACTGCCTCGAATATTGCCGATATTCGGGTTAGATACCATATACCTCCCAACTATCGACTTTAGTCCCCAACGAGGGTGACAGAATGCATCGTCCCCCCTTAGGATTCCGTACCATACATGTGGCCCATCTTGCTTCAGGGCTTAGGTTTCCTCTACACCCTGCCATAGTTAACATTCTTCTTCACCTGCGTTTAAGCCCCACTCAATTACTTCCCAATTCTTACAGGCATATTTTTTTTTATAGTCATAATGAGGATGTATGGAGTTCACCCAAACATCAAAAATTTCAATGGTTTTCTGTCAGTACATCGATGTACTAAATCTACGGAGGAAGGTTTTTTCTTCCTCGCACCCCAGCGTCATTGTCGTCTGCAATCGCGAACGCAATCTTCATTTGGAGATTGGAAGAAAAGTTTTTCTTCATCGCTCCCCCTGCAGACCAGCTTGGAATATACCCCGTCCGTGGAGTATGGACCTCGTTGACTTGAGCAATGTTGGTCGACCCACCATACCTCGACAGACACTAAAACGTATCCTCAAGCGGCTGTTCAAGCCCGAGGTCGTGATGAGTGAGTCTATGCTTGTCACGTGTGGTCTAAGTGGTGCCGACGTGCCTGCCGTCGAGAATCTCGTAACAATTTCTTCTTGCATCGTTTATGATATTCTTCAATGTACTATGGTCAACTAATGCCGTTTTTTCTTTATTCGTAGCTATGGAAGAGAGACAGGCTCGTCTGAATAGAAGAGCTGTTATCGCTGCCGAAGCGGCTCAACGGGCAGCCGCCGCCACTGGTCGAGGTGCTGGCCGAGGGCGTGGCTGGGGACGAACTCAAGGGCAACCTTCCCTAAGGATCGGTGAGCCCCCCATTCATGGGTCCACCCGCGACCTATCCGCACAAACTGCTCCGACCACACCTCGTCCTCCCCGAGCCATTAGCACCGGACCCACATCCGAGGCTGAGGAAGGCTCTCTCGTCCGTCGTCGCCGGACCGAAACAGTCGGAGAGCTAACTGGTGCTGCGTATGGTCGTCCCGAAAAACGACCTCACCGGGGGGTACCTCTCAATCCATTCCAGCCGAAGGGACCCTTACACCCCCCAAACTGGACGTCCAAACGAGCCCACAACCCGCGACTATGAGCTGCTGAACGCCGAATCATTGCTGCTTAAAGACTACCTCGAATGTGAGGTAACTGAACGCCTCCCCTCGTTCTGATCAGCAGCCACTTATACAGGATTGGCACATATATCCTGATAGTAGCATACTCGAGGATCGCAGTGGCAACACCGCCATCGAACTATTTCATCGCACACTCTTGCCCAGAGATAAGGCTCTGATTCTCGATCAGCCTCACCCCATCGTCGAGAAGCAAGCCGCTCAATACCTCGAAAAGGTATACTATTTGCAACGTTCTATCTTCCTGGTCTAATTCCTTTATAACTTCACTTGACATGTCATTTCTGTGTCGTTGCAGACGAAGCTGTTGATACATCAGTTGTCCCTTACCAGCTCGAGCCTAAAGGAGGTCCTGAGAAGATCTCAGCAAGAACTGACGGACTACAAGGGACAAGTCCAAGCGGAGTTGCTTACTGCCCAGGAGGACAAAGAGAGAGCGTCCTCTCTACAAGTAAGTTGTATTTGCTGCTATCTTTAGCCCCGTTGCCATTTTCAAAAGATGAAACTAACTTGATTCATCCGCAGACGGAGCTCGATATGCTCTGCCGCTCCTACGATGCTGATAAACTCAAAATGGCGGATCTCGAACGAGCTAACACTGAGCTTCGTCAGCAACTAAGTGCCTTGCAGGAGGGGACCGAGGCTGAGAAACGACGTCAATTCACCCTGGGCAAAGCTGCCGGTCGTCGGGAATTCCAAGAATCGTCCTCCTTTCGACGCCAGCTTGACGATGCTCGTCTGAGCGGGCCCGTGACATGCTCCACTCCACTGTAATCGACGACCGCTTACTCGATCAAGCCCTGAACGATGTCCAAGACGGCTTCTGTAAAGCCCTCGATTACTTGAAGGAAACGGAGAATCTCCCCTCTACTTTCCAGGAGGAAGAATTTGTTAACTCCTACCTGAGAGCACCCCTCAAACGACCATCGGCCACCCCCCCTGATGGTGCCGCTTATACTTACTTCCCGGAATTCGATGCCTTAGTCATCGGCGAATCTGGAGCTAGTATCCAATTCGAACGAGAATTGGAGGCAACTGTTCATCGGAGTGAAGGCGAAGCCGCAGCCTCAGCTGACGAGCCCCAAGTTATCGAAGATTGACTATAGAGTAGTTGACTAGTTTTTAATTTTGCATGGTTTTGGTTTTTGTTCTAACATCTGTTTTGATGATATGTGAAACGTATCGTTTTTTGTTGATGATCTTGGGATTGTTTCCTGTTTCTGTAGTTGCCAAATGTTTTGAACGAGGATCTTATCCCTTTTGATTTACTTTGATTTATGTTTGATTTATTATATGCTCACTCACATATGTATAAAGCACCTTCTAAAATCGAAGTAAAGATACATCATTGGATTTAACAACACTGCATCGTAAATGCCCCCTTTATGCATAGAATTTGCGCAAGTTATTTACATTCCAAGGGCGTGGCAGGTCGTTACCCACGAGATCTTGTAAGCGATAGGTCATTGCCTTCGTAATCTTTACGACCTTAAATGGTCCTTCCCAGTTCGCTTCTAACTTTTTAACATGCCTCGATACTTCCACCCTCTTCAGAACCAGGTCTCCAACTTGAAAAGACCGAGCCTTCACCCTTCTGTTGTATGCTCTTGCCATGGTGCTCTTTTGCCTCAACATACTGGCAACGCCTTGTCACGCACACCATCAATGACATCCAGCTCGAATTCTCTTGTGGACCTGTTCTCTTCAGGGTCATAAGCGCTCACTCGATGAGTCATCATTCCAATCTCCGCTGTAATTACCGCTTCCGAGCCATAAACTAAACAAAATGGAGTTTCGCCTGTAGACGAACGAGGTGTTGTTCGATATGCCCATAACACTCCTTGAAGCTCGTCTACCCATCCCTTCCGCTCACCATCGAGTCTGGTTTTGAGGTGTTGCATTAGTATACGATTCGCCACTTCTGTCAGTCCGTTAGCTTGGGGATGACCCACCGCGGTGAAATTTTGCTGAATCTTCAATTCGGAACACCAATCTGTGATGGCTTTACCATTGAATTGCGTCCCATTATCCGATATCAGTATTCGAGGTATACCAAACCTGCAGATTATATTCTTCCAGATGAAATCGATGACGACTTTCTCTGTGATGCGGGCCACAGCTTCTGCTTCTATCCATTTCGTGAAATGCTCGATTGCTACAATGACAAATTTCTTTTGATGTTGTGCAGGAGGAAAAGGCCCTGCATACAATTTAATCGGTCAGAAATGCATTTTATGTTGTTTTTGTTTGTGTGTGTGTTTTTTTTTCAAACACGTGCATCGATGAGGTTCTACCAACCTAGGATATCAATGCCCCATTGGTCAAACGGATACGCAATTTTAATTGGCTCCATAGGGGTTCCTGGTCGATGTATCTCATTAGAATGCCGCTGACATTGCCGGCATTTTTTGGCAAATTCATGAGCATCTTTTACCAATGTCGGCCAAAAATAACCTTGCCTTGTTATTTTTTGAGCCAACGATCTTCCTGCAGAGTGATTTCCACAGCTTCCCTCGTGTATTTCACGAAGGACATATTCGGATTCTGATGGAGTTAGACATCGTAACAACGGCCCCCCCACTGATCATTTGTAGAGGTCTCCACTCACAACAACAAACCTGGTTGCTCTCTGAACGACTTTCCTGGCTTCCACCTTGTCCCGAGGTAGTTCGTCATTGACTAGATAGTCGGTAATTGCATCTTTCCATGAACTCTCCGTCGAAACTGGAAGGACTGATGTTAACGGGTCTATTTCCGAGTGTTCAGCCACCAGCAGAGTGACCTTCCTGCTCGTTAATCCCACAATCTGATTCGCAAACTTCGACAAGGCATCGGCTCTCATATTTTCATCTCTAGGAATTTGATGCAATTCGACTTTTTCGAATTCGAGCATCAATTCCTTCACCCGCTTCAAATATCTTATCATCGTTCGCTCTCTGGCTTCATACGTACCGGCAACTTGTCTAGCCACCAACTGTGAGTCTGTATAAACCATCATTATTTTTACTTCCAAGCTTTTTGCCATTTTCAACCCTGCGATGAGGGCCTCATACTCAGCTTCGTTGTTGGTGACGTCAAAATTTAGCTTGATAGCAAATTCCAAATCCACCCCATCCGGTGTTCGCAACCAGACTCCTACTCCTCCTCGTTTCGTCATCGAGGAACCGTCCACATGTAGAGCCATGGCTTCACAGGTTCCGTTATAGCGACCCCAAGGACCGCTGCCGAGGTCATCTCAACAACAAAATCCGCCATTACCTGGGCTTTCACTGCGGTACGGCTTCTATATTCAATGTTGAATTCTCCCAGTTCAATAGCCCATTTCACGAGTCTGCCAGAGACATCAGTTTTGCCAACACCTGTTTCAACGGCGTGTTCGTTAGTACGACGATGTGGTGGGACTGAAAATAGGGTCGCAATTTTCGGGCAGAAGTCACCAAAGCAAGTGCCCATTTTTCAATCTCCAAATAATTGAACTCAGCCCCCTGAATTAATTTGCTAACGTAATACACGGCTTGTGTTCACTCTCCACCTCTCGGACAAGACTGCACTGATGGCGGCTAAAGAAACAGCCAAGTACAAGAATAGGGACTCTCCGAAGACAGGTTTTGTCAGTAACGGGGGTGATACTAGGTATTCTTTTAGCTCTTGAAAAGCCTTTTCACATTCTTCGGACCATGCGAAGTTCTTGACCTTTCGCAAGACTTTGAAAAATTGTAGTCCTTTGTCGGCCGATCTAGAGATGAATCTGTTCAGGCTTGCCATTCTTCCCGTCAGTTTTTGAACTTCCTTCACATTCGAAGGGATTTCATATTTAAGATTGCGTCGATTTTTTCAGGATTGGCCTCAATACCTCGTTCAGTTACCATGTATCCCAAAAACTTTCCCCCTCGAACTCCGAAGGTACATTTATTTGGGTTTAATTCATCATCCCATATCGTTTCATTATTTCAAAGATTTCATCAAATGAGTCAAGTGGTCTGACTCGTCAACAGATTTAACGAGCATGTCACATATAACCTCCATTGTCTTCGCCTATCTCATTTTCAACATATGTTGACCAAGCGCTGATACGTGGCCCGGCATTCGAAGACCAAACGCCTCACTGTGTAACAGGAGACACACCATCTGGCCGTGACGAAGGAAGTTTTCTCCTACTTCCTCTGCCAATCATTATTGATTAAAACCTTGATAACAATCCATCATTCTCAATAACCACACGCCGTCAGTTGAGTCTACTAAGAGGGCCAATCCAGGCAAGGATAATGACTTCGAATAATCTGAGCCACACGATGTATTAATCGTAGTATTTATTGCTCCGATTATCCCCCCCCTCAATCTTCATAATGACGGTATTTATAGAGTTTCCACGCTGTACTGTAGAGTGAATGACAGATAGGACGTCTTCCCTGCTGATCCTTTTACACGTGTATGTGATGGATGGCACAGATTCGATGCCCACCGGGTCGGGCCATAAACCGACCCTATCCGAGTTACAAAAACACGCGGATCTTGGAGTGTATTGCAAATACTATAATTATAGGGACCGGATATGCAACCTACCTCGTTGCATCGTATACGAGGCTCTAGATGGGCCTAACGAGTAAATACATTAAGAATACGAGGTAATCCAAGGTCGAATATTCGAGGGGCCTTTTGGTATATCATTAAGTCCCCCACTTCGTGAGCGATGGAGAAATTAATGCCAATTCCTTGATCCATGGCTGACGAAGTATAAATTAATGCCACGTGCCCAAGTGCTTTTCTATAATCATTACGCTAGAGGTATCTAGGTCATTAATCTGACACGCCTTTCCCGATAGACGCGCCTGACCTGCTGCTGTTTCCGAGAGATATAAATTGCACTCGAAACGTCACCTCTCTCCACCGTCAGATACAACTTTTAAGCAATCGATCTGAGCCGTTCATTTCAAATCTCCCCTAGTATACACGCAGGATTTACCCTTCATTTGAACGTTTACTCAGCAACATTCATTCACCGGAGTAAATTTCTTGCGGCCCCTTCCGGCGTTCTTGCTACTTGAAGATCTATTTCAAATCTGAATCTTTTTTCTCTGCTCTAGGTATAAGCTTCATCCCTCTCTTTCCATTATTTAGCATTATTCAGTCACTTTCATGAGTACCTCTGGTGTGCGTGTCTCTGACGAGGAGGTGAGACCTCCTCGTCTGGTCAAAGCGAGTCTACTAGCGGCTCAAGTAGTCCCGGGACATCCCCCGAACCCAATATAAACGACGCACCCGTCGCTATCGAACCCGAGTCTCCGGACATTCCCCCTCCATATCCGGATCTCGAAGGAGACGAGGATGTTAATACCCAGTTATTTTCTGATATGGATAGGGCTCGTAGAGCAATCCCCTGGTTAAGGTATTCCTCTATTTTAACTGCCTCGAATATTGCCGATATTCGGGTTAGATACCATATACCTCCCAACTATCGGACTTTAGTCCCCAACGAGGGTGACAGAATGCATCGTCCCCCTTAGGATTCCGTACCATACATGTGGCCCATCTTGCTTCAGGGCTTAGGTTTCCTCTACACCCTGCCATAGTTAACATTCTTCTCACCTGCGTTTAAGCCCCACTCAATTACTTCCCAATTCTTACAGGCATATGATTTTTTTATAGTCATAATGAGGATGTATGGAGTTCACCCAAACATCAAAAATTTCAATGGTTTTCTGTCAGTACATCGATGTACTAAATCTACGGAGGAAGGTTTTTTCTTCCTCGCACCCCAGCGTCATTGTCGTCTGCAATCGCGAACGCAATCTTCATTTGGAGATTGGAAGAAAAATTTTTTCTTCATCGCTCCCCCTGCAGACCAGCTTTGGAATATACCCCGTCCGTGGAGTATGGACCTCGTTGACTTGAGCAATGTTGGTCGACCCACCATACCTCGACAGACACTAAAACGTATCCTCAAGCGGCTGTTCAAGCCCGAGGTCGTGATGAGTGAGTCTATGCTTGTCACGTGTGGTCTAAGTGGTGCCGACGTGCCTGCCGTCGAGAATCTCGGTAACAATTTCTTCTTGCATCGTTTATGATATTCTTCAATGTACTATGGTCAACTAATGCCGTTTTTTCTTTATTCGTAGCTATGGAAGAGAGACAGGCTCGTCTGAATAGAAGAGCTGTTATCGCTGCCGAAGCGGCTCAACGGGCAGCCGCCGCCACTGGTCGAGGTGCTGGCCGAGGGCGTGGCTGGGGACGAACTCAAGGGCAACCTTCCCTAAGGATCGGTGAGCCCCCCATTCATGGGTCCACCCGCGACCTATCCGCACAAACTGCTCCGACCACACCTCGTCCTCCCCGAGCCATTAGCACCGGACCCACATCCGAGGCTGAGGAAGGCTCTCTCGTCCGTCGTCGCCGGACCGAAATAGTCGGAGAGCTAACTAGTGCTGCGTATGGTCGTCCCGAAAAACGACCTCACCGGGGGGGTACCTCTCAATCCATTCCAGCCGAAGGGACCCTTACAACCCCCCAAACTGGACGTCCAAACGAGCCCACAACCCGCGACTATGAGCTGCTGAACGAGGCCGAATCATTGCTGCTTAAAGACTACCTCGAATGTGAGGTAACTGAACGAACCTCCCCTCGCTCTGATCAGCAGCCACTTATACAGGATTGGCACATATATCCTGATAGTAGCATACTCGAGGATCGCAGTGGCAACACCGCCATCGAACTATTTCATCGCACACTCTTGCCCAGAGATAAGGCTCTGATTCTCGATCAGCCTCACCCCATCATCGAGAAGCAAGCCGCTCAATACCTCGAAAAGGTATACTATTTGCAACGTTCTATCTTCCTGGTCTAATTCCCTTTATAACTTCACTTGACAATGTCATTTCTGTGTCGTTGCAGACGAAGCTGTTGATACATCAGTTGTCCCTTACCAGCTCGAGCCTAAAGGAGGTCCTGAGAAGATCTCAGCAAGAACTGACGGACTACAAGGGACAAGTCCAAGCGGAGTTGCTTACTGCCCAGGAGGACAAAGAGAGAGCGTCCTCTCTACAAGTAAGTTGTATTTGCTGCTATTTTTAGCCCCGTTGCCATTTTCAAAAGATGAAACTAACTTGATTCATCCGCAGACGGAGCTCGATATGCTCTGCCGTTCCTACGATGCTGATAAACTCAAAATGGCGGATCTCGAACGAGCTAACACTGAGCTTCGTCAGCAACTAAGTGCCTTGCAGGAGGGGACCGAGGCTGAGAAACGACGTCAATTCACCCTGGGCAAAGCTGCCGGTCGTCGGAATTCCAAGAATCGTCCTCCTTTCGACGCCAGCTTGACGATGCTCGTCTGAGCGGGGCCCGTGACATGCTCCACTCCACTGTAATCGACGACCGATTACTCGATCAAGCCCTGAACGATGTCCAAGACGGCTTCTGTAAAGCCCTCGATTACTTGAAGGAAACGGAGAATCTCCCCTCTACTTTCCAGGAGGAAGAATTTGTTAACTCCTACCTGAGAGCACCCCTCAAACGACCATCGGCCACCCCCCCTGATGGTGCCGCTTATACTTACTTCCCGGAATTCGATGCCTTAGTCATCGGCGAATCTGGAGCTAGTATCCAATTCGAACGAGAATTGGAGGCAACTGTTCATCGGAGTGAAGGCGAAGCCGCAGCCTCAGCTGACGAGCCCCAAGTTATCGAAGATTGACTATAGAGTAGTTGGACTAGTTTTTAATTTTGCATGGTTTTGGTTTTTGTTCTAACATCTGTTTTGATGATATGTGAAACGTATCGTTTTTGTTTTGATGATCTTGGGATTGTTTCCTGTTCTGTAGTTGCCAAATGTTTTGAACGAGGATCTTATCCCATTTTGATTTACTTTGATTTATGTTGATTTATTATATATGCTCACTCACATATGTATAAAGCACCTTCTAAAATCGAAGTAAAGATACATCATTGGATTTAACAACACTGCATCGTAAATGCCCCCTTTATGCATAGAATTTGCGCAAGTTATTTACATTCCAAGGGCGTGGCAGGTCGTTACCCACGAGATCTTGTAAGCGATAGGTCATTGCCTTCGTAATCTTTACGACCTTAAATGGTCCTTCCCAGTTCGCTTCTAACTTTTTAACATGCCTCGATACTTCCACCCTCTTCAGAACCAGGTCTCCAACTTGAAAAGACCGAGCCTTCACCCTTCTGTTGTATGCTCTTGCCATGGTGCTCTTTTGCCTCAACATACTGGCAAACGCCTTGTCACGCACACCATCAATGACATCCAGCTCGAATTCTCTTGTGGACCTGTTCTCTTCAGGGTCATAAGCGCTCACTCGATGAGTCATCATTCCAATCTCCGCTGTAATTACCGCTTCCGAGCCATAAACTAAACAAAATGGAGTTTCGCCTGTAGACGAACGAGGTGTTGTTCGATATGCCCATAACACTCCTTGAAGCTCGTCTACCCATCCCTTCCGCTCACCATCGAGTCTGGTTTTGAGGTGTTGCATTAGTATACGATTCGCCACTTCTGTCAGTCCGTTAGCTTGGGGATGACCCACCGCGGTGAAATTTTGCTGAATCTTCAATTCGGAACACCAATCTGTGATGGCTTTACCATTGAATTGCGTCCCATTATCCGATATCAGTATTCGAGGTATACCAAACCTGCAGATTATATTCTTCCAGATGAAATCGATGACGACTTTCTCTGTGATGCGGGCCACAGCTTCTGCTTCTATCCATTTCGTGAAATGCTCGATTGCTACAATGACAAATTTCTTTTGATGTTGTGCAGGAGGAAAAGGCCCTGCATACAATTTAATCGGTCAGAAATGCATTTTATGTTGTTTTTGTTTGTTGTGTGTTTTTTTCTTCTTAAACACGTGCATCGATGAGGTTCTACCAACCTAGGATATCAATGCCCCATTGGTCAAACGGATACGCAATTTTAATTGGCTCCATAGGGGTTCCTGGTCGATGTATCTCATTAGAATGCCGCTGACATTGCCGGCATTTTTTGGCAAATTCATGAGCATCTTTTACCAATGTCGGCCAAAAATAACCTTGTCTTGTTATTTTTTGAGCCAACGATCTTCCTGCAGAGTGATTTCCACAGCTTCCCTCGTGTATTTCACGAAGGACATATTCGGATTCTGATGGAGTTAGACATCGTAACAACGGCCCCCCCCACTGATCGTTTGTAGAGGTCTCCACTCAGAACAACAAACCTGGTTGCTCTCTGAATGACTTTCCTGGCTTCCACCTTGTCCCGAGGTAGTTCGTCATTGACTAGATAGTCGGTAATTGCATCTTTCCATGAACTCTCCGTCGAAACTGGAAGGACTGATGTTAACGGGTCTATTTCCGAGTGTTCAGCCACCAGCAGAGTGACCTTCCTGCTCGTTAATCCCACAATCTGATTCGCAAACTTCGACAAGGCATCGACTCTCATATTTTCATCTCTAGGAATTTGATGCAATTCGACTTTTTCGAATTCGAGCATCAATTCCTTCACCCGCTTCAAATATCTTATCATCGTTCGCTCTCTGGCTTCATACGTACCGGCAACTTGTCTAGCCACCAACTGTGAGTCTGTATAAACCATCATTATTTTTACTTCCAAGCTTTTTGCCATTTTCAACCCTGCGATGAGGGCCTCATACTCAGCTTCGTTGTTGGTGACGTCAAAATTTAGCTTGATAGCAAATTCCAAATCCACCCCATCGGTGTTCGCAACCAGACTCCTACTCCTCCTCGTTTCGTCATCGAGGAACCGTCCACATGTAGGAGCCATGGCTTCACAGGTTCCGTTATAGCGACCCCAAGGACCGCTGCCGAGGTCATCTCAACAACAAAATCCGCCATTACCTGGGCTTTCACTGCGGTACGGCTTCTATATTCAATGTTGAATTCTCCCAGTTCAATAGCCCATTTCACGAGTCTGCCAGAGACATCAAGGTTTTGCCAACACCTGTTTCAACGGCGTGTTCGTTAGTACGACGATGTGGTGGGACTGAAAATAGGGTCGCAATTTTCGGGCAGAAGTCACCAAAGCAAGTGCCCATTTTTCAATCTCCAAATAATTGAACTCAGCCCCCTGAATTAATTGCTAACATAATACACGGGCTTGTGTTCACTCTCCACCTCTCGGACAAGGACTGCACTGATGGCGGCTAAAGAAACAGCCAAGTACAAGAATAGGGACTCTCCGAAGACAGGTTTTGTCAGTAACGGGGGTGATACTAGGTATTCTTTTAGCTCTTGAAAAGCCTTTTCACATTCTTCGGACCATGCGAAGTTCTTGACCTTTCGCAAGACTTTGAAAAATTGTAGTCCTTTGTCGGCCGATCTAGAGATGAATCTGTTCAGGCTTGCCATTCTTCCCGTCAGTTTTTGAACTTCCTTCACATTCGAAGGGGATTTCATATTTAAGATTGCGTCGATTTTTTCAGGATTGGCCTCAATACCTCGTTCAGTTACCATGTATCCCAAAAACTTTCCCCCTCGAACTCCGAAGGTACATTTATTTGGGTTTAATTTCATCCCATATCGTTTCATTATTTCAAAAGATTTCATCAAATGAGTCAAGTGGTCTGACTCGTCAACAGATTTAACGAGCATGTCATCAATATAAACCTCCATGGTCTTCCCTATCTCATTTTCAAACATCATGTTGACCAAGCGCTGATACGTGGCCCCGGAATTCCGAAGACCAAACGGCATCACATTGTAACAGTAGACACCTCTGGCCGTGACGAAGGAAGTTTTCTCCCTATCTTCCTCTGCCATCATTATTTGATTAAAACCTTGATAGACATCCATCATGCTCAATAAACCACACCCTGCAGTTGAGTCTACTAATAGGTCAATACGAGGCAAAGGATAAGGATCCCGAGGGTAAACTTTGTTAAGATCAGTGAAATCAGTACACATGCGCCATTTGTTTTCGGCTTTAGGTACAAGAACTACATTTGCTAGCCATTCAGTAAATTGAATTTCATTTACATAACCTACTTCTAGCAGTTTCTTCACTTCTTCTTCAATGATGGCATCTCTGTCCGGACCAAAGTTTCTTCGTTTTTGACGAACTGGTCTCGCCTCTGGATCAACATTCAGACGATGCACTATTACATCAGGGTCAATGCCTTGAAAGTCCGCAGCTTTCCACGCAAAAATATCAGTGTTGGCCTTGAGAAACTTTATCAACTTCGCCTCCATCGTAGGACTCAGCTGTCCCCCGATTCTCGTAGTCTTCTCCGTATCTCCTTCAAAAAGTTGAACCGTCTTGTGTTCCACAGGCTGCACCCTCGTATCCACCCTCTTCTGCCTCTTTCCCAGCTGCTGCATCAGTATAGCTGCATCCTCATCAATGACATTCACCCTCGTAACTTCTCTCTTCCTCTTTTTGCTCGAATCTGTTATTAATGAGGTAGTGTAACAGTCCCGCGCCTCTAACTGATTGCCCCTCACTTCACCTATACCATCCCTGGTTTTAAACTTCATCTTCAGGTGAGGAGTCGAAACTACAGCTCCAAACATATTCAGCATCGGCCTCCCCACTATCATGTTATAAGCAAAAGGGGTATCTACAACCAAAAAAGTTACACGCAACGTTTTCCTCTTCGGAGCCGATCCCAACGATACATCGAACTCAATTGATCCTTTTGGCAGGATTTGTGATCCAGTAAATCCCATCAAAGGAGTGTTCACCTTTCGCAGATTCACCTTCCCCAAGTCCATTTTTTGCAACACGTCCCAAAATATTATATCTGCTGAACTGCCAGTATCAACCAACACCTTATGCACCGCAAAATTCGCGACATCCATCGTTATTACCATCGGATCATTATGGGGAACCATCATGCCCTCGTAATCTCTATCGTCAAAAGCTATTGGTGGGTCGTGACTCTGTACTGAAAAGATCCTCGTAAGCTCCTGACGATAGTGATTGCCACGCATTTCCCTCTTATGTTTTTTCCTTGCACTAGACGAGTCGCCTCCGACCGGGCCTCCAGCAATAGTGTGTATCTCTGCCCTAGCCACATGCGTATGCTCTTTTCTTCGATCCCCCTGACGATTGCTACCACTTTCCCTTTTTTCATCACTCCGCCGATAGTTATCACTTCTAGGATATTCATCATTCCTAAGCCGGTCATACAGGTGATTGTCACGAACCCGATGATCGGATCGATTCTCATTCCCTCTATATTGAAAACGCTCAGGCGATCGGCTACGTGATCGTCTCCCCTCTTTTACGCGGTTGGCCCCTGGGGCTCTTACTTCCGCGAGGGTACGATCAATGAAGTCATTCAAAATTCCGTCTTTTATGAGACGTTCCAGCTCATCTTTCAACTGGTAGCATTCTTCGGTATCGTGACTCTTGTCCTTGTGAAAATGGCAATATTTATCCGGATTTGCTCTGGATTTCGACTTCATTGGCTTTGGCCATCGGATGGCATCCATGTGCTGTGCAGCCAGTAACACTCTTCCTCTTGATGCTTTCAAGGGGGTGTACTGTTCGTATTTTGCATATCGAGGGGGTCGTTCGTGGTTCTTTTCAGACCTCGACCCTTCCTGCCGATAGCTATTTTCTTTTCGATCTCTTGGATCGTTTACGGGCTTGCAAGCCTCGGAATCTTTTGATAGATTCATTTGTTCTTCATTGATGCATTGCTCTTCCAACTGCATCAATTCTTCTTGATCTTTCGGTGCACGCCGAGCTAAGGCAGATGCCAAAATACCTTTTCTTAAAGCCAACAAAAGAAATGTTACAACAAGATCATGGGTTAATTCAGGTATTTCTAAAACCTCCTGATTAAACCTATGTACAAAATCTCTCAAGCTCTCACTAGGACCCTGCTTGAATCCCATCATGGACGACACAGATTTCCTGGCCTTCTTGTTGGCCGCAAAATGATTCTCAAATCTCTTGATGAGCTGCTCGTAAGAAATTATCGAACCGGATTGCTTACTCGTGAACCAATCCTGAGCCCGCCCTACCAAAGTCGTCACAAAAACCCTCGCATTAATGGCATTAGACTGATGATACAACGACATCAACAATTCAAAAGTTGTCAAATGCGGCCCCGGAGCACCTGTCCCATCGTAAGTAGGCAAAAGTGGAGCTTTGAACGAACTTGGCGGTTCCTCGAACATTATAGACTCGGAAAATGGCGAATTCCTAGCCATTAACGCTGAAACCGGCCTACTTTTTGGTAGTAGCGTCTCCGGCTTACGACTCAATCTGCCAAGCTTTTCGTACATGCCTTCAATTTCAGCCTTGGATAGCACTGGTTCCCCTTTTTCTTCATCCACAAGCTGCTTTCCTCTTCGAACTTCTGACCGCAGGTCAGCCCTACTGTCGACCTCGTCATCGGACTGTACCTCCACCGCTCCCCTCTTCTTAACCTGTGAACCCATCACCTCTTGATCTTGAAACAGCCTCTTAGGCGCCATAGGCGTCACCGGAGCCCTCTGAACATTCGGAGTAACCAGTCCCGATGCCCCAAATCGACTCAAAATTTCATCCACCTTTTCCTGCACCATCTTGTCCAGCTCTCCCTTTGTTAGCAATATCTTCTCTTCATTACGACCTTCCCCGCTCCGCAATGGCGCAGACGATCCGGAATCCTCTATCCGAACTCGCTTTTCCCTTTGAACTTCTTCCTCCATCCCTTACTTCTGATTTCAGCGACCCTCGAGTAGTTTCCCACAGACGGCGCCAACTGATTTAGCACAGATTTTACCCTACGCTCTCAGTCAAGAATACCTCGAATACACAACAATAAATGGGCTCTTCGAATTATAGACTGCACTCGGATACTAACGAGCTGCCTACGTACCTAACAAGGATCAAGTCTAAACGTAGTTCGAATTCAGTACGTGTGATATCTATCGTTCGTATTACGAGTGTACCTTGTATTTATATTATGGGATCGTACTCTCAAGTCTTCGAATAATCTGAGCCACACGATGTATTAATCGTAGTATTTATTGCTCCGATTATCCGCCCTCAAATCTTCATAAATGACGGTATTTATAAAGTTTCCACGCTGTACTGTAGAGTGAATGACAGATAGGACGTCTTCCCTGCTGATCCTTTACACGTGTATGTGATGGATGGCACAGATTCGATGCCCACCGGGTCGGGCCATAAACCGACCCTATCCGAGTTACAAAAACACGCGGATCTTGGAGTGTATTGCAAATACTATAATTATAGGGACCGGATATGCAACCTACCTCGTTGCATCGTATACGAGGCTCTAGATGGGCCTAACGAGTAAATACATTTAAAGAATACGAGGTAATCCAAGGTCGAATATTCGAGGGGCCTTTTGGTATATCACTTAGGCTATGTTTGGTTATGTTTTGGGATGATATTTTGGTGAGAATTATTGGTGAAAATTTTATGAGGACACGTGCAATTTTGATGGGATAATGCTTGGCTATGTTTTGGGAGTTGGTTTTTGAGTGATTTTTTGGTGAGATAGTGTTTGGTTTTGTTTTCAGAGGGAACATAAATTACTGTAGCTGTCAAATCATGTAAGTTTCTGTCTGTCAATAATTAAAAATTATAATATAATATTGAAATTGAAATAATTATTATATAGATAAATATATATGTATATATGTAAGTAATAGTAGTGTGTGTGTGTATATATATATATATTAGTGTACATATATATATATATATATGTGTAATAGTAGTAATAGTAGTTTATATAAAATTAAAAGAAAAGTATATATATATATATACACACACATATATATAAGTAATAGTGTTAATAATAGTTGATATATAATTAAAAGAAAAGTATATATATTCATATATTGATATACCAAAAGGCCCCTCGAATATTCGACCTTGGATTACCTCGTATTCTTTAAATGTATTTACTCGTTAGGCCCATCTAGAGCCTCGTATACGATGCAACGAGGTAGGTTGCATATCCGGTCCCTATAATTATAGTATTTGCAATACACTCCAAGATCCGCGTGTTTTTGTAACTCGGATAGGGTCGGTTTATGGCCCGACCCGGTGGGCATCGAATCTGTGCCATCCATCACATACACGTGTAAAGGATCAGCAGGGAAGACGTCCTATCTGTCATTCACTCTACAGTACAGCGTGGAAACTCTATAAATACCGTCATTTATGAAGATTTGAGGGCGGATAATCGGAGCAATAAATACTACGATTAATACATCGTGTGGCTCAGATTATTCGAAGACTTGAGAGTACGATCCCATAATATAAATACAAGGTACACTCGTAATACGAACGATAGATATCACACGTACCGAATTCGAACTACGTTTAGACTTGATCCTTGTTAGGTACGTAGGCAGCTCGTTAGTATCCGAGTGCAGTCTATAATTCGAAGAGCCCATTTATTGTTGTGTATTCGAGGTATTCTTGACTGAGAGCGTAGGGTAAAATCTGTGCTAAATCACTAAGTGTTTTGTGTTCTGCTTTGGATCAATCCTCATTAATCCTAAAAGTTGAAATAAAAGGTCAGATTATTAAGTTCTTACGGTAATCATGTTAGATTGATGAAACTAAGAGATTATGATATCTATACATATGCAAGTATATATATGTTGTGTTTTATTAAAGCCCTCCGTTTTGCCATTAATCTGATATTTTATTTGTTGAGCAGTGAGAAATGGCTATCTTCCCATGCGAAAGAATGAATATATGCATATAAAATAAAATAAGAAAGAATGAATTTATGCATATATTGGACAAAACTTCACCAAATATCATAAATGAATAGAATGTTGCATTGCTTAGCTGGTACGAATTATCGCACAAGCGTCCCAAAATACAATGAAATACGAGGGACGGAGCCAGGATTTTTACCCAGGGGGGCGAGATTGTTGTGATATAGCTATACTTTTTTTTTGTCAAATAGACAAAGGATTCAAGCCCCCTGCGGTACGGAATGCTATATTTTGTGGGGGGAAATATAATAAGGAACTAGGTTCAATTACAACTTTTGACATACTTTATACTCTTATATCTCTATCGTTAAAGCCAAAATTTTGGATTTGAGGGGGGGGGGGGGGGAATTCAAGGAAAAGGGAGAAAGCGTGATATTTTTCGATTTTGAGGGGGAGCAAAATTTAAATATAAAAAAATTTGTAAGGCAAAAAAATGATTTTTCAAAATTTAGGGGGGGAGGGGGCAGGCTCCGTCCTTGGATATACGTTCTGAATTTAAAACCACTTCAAATTCCAGAACCTTTCGAACTACTCACTACTTGAACTCTTGAGAGATAATGAAAAAGTTGAATGCTTTGGTGTGATTTTTGTCATTCAGTTGGAGGAACCTATTTATAGGCTCAAAAATCCGACCAATTAAATACGAGAATTTAATTAGAATTCTATTACTGCAGCCAACGTTCGAATGTTAAGCAAATCAACGTACAAATGTTGAGCTGAAACGCACTCAGCTGTTAAGGCAGCGGAAGCGTTTTAGATTCTGCATTAAACCTGGTCAACGATCGAACGTTAAAAATGCAAAGTTTGAACGTTGGACCTTCTAGAAGACTAATTCAAAAAATGAACAAAACGTTGCTAGCGTTTGTTCAATCTCATTTTAATAGATCAGATTTTCAGCTATTGGATAAATTGTTAATGGATCAATTTTTGTCTAAAAAATTAATATTTTCCAAGCGCAAGCCCCACGACCCGGACTTGGTTCCAGCAAACAGCGGCGGCGTGTGGTGAGCCGGACCATGGTTAGGTCCTCTCCCCTCACTAACCCACAATCACAAAACTTGAGATGACCCAAAGAGCTAACTCTTTACCTCAAGGTAATTGTATATAAACCAATACACATTTTGAGCTATTTCCTATATGGGATAACCCACTTCAAACACCCGACTTTGATACTTAATTTCTCATTCGTTTTAAATCCGATTTGAGAAATTTGAAGTGCTAAACTCATCTACTCGCAATGTAGATTAATATTATCCAATATTATTTTGTATCCCGTGTACTTACGGTGTTTGAATTGCTTATGCAAAAATGGTGTAAACCCACTTTTCATATTCAAATTATCCAACATGTGTGTTTCTGTAATTAATTGCAATTTGCATGCAATCATGCATGATGATGTAAAGTGCTCACAAAATACATATGTACACTAATGCATGATGTAATGTTGGTATATATGTACAGAAATATACTCTGTATATATGATATGAAGTTCTGATCAAATGTCGAAATTGTCTACTTATCAGAAAATATTTACGGATTGAAGTTACAAGTCTATGTGTTAAATTTTGCATTTGAAAGTTAATCGATAGATGACTTGTTAGTCACCAAAGTGTCAATATTATTAAGTTTATAAATTTCAATGCGTATTGATTAAATGTGAGTAAATTCGTTGTTACGTGCTCAAAATATCACAGTCACACATGGCAACGGCATCAATGAACTCCAACGTATTCCTCGCTTGTTTCAGGTACAATCAGAGTCCTCTTTTTGTTCGATGTTAGATAATATAATATCTTTCCATATCTTTCTAATATTTATGTTAGTTTAGGTTTATTTATATTTCCCTTTATTTATTTTTTCCTTATTTATAATTAGGGTTTCTTGTTTACCAAAGACATGTATCTCTATCAATATGTTACTCAATAATACAAGTTCCCTAAAGGGTTTTCTCTAATCTAACATGGTATCAGAGTCATAGCTTTGAGTCATGGTATCTCAATCTCTCGCTTCCGCCATCCTCAAGTCGCCGATCCTATCTGGTGCACCTTATCTAGTTTTAGTTTAGGATAGTTTTTTTTTTTTTTATCTTTGTTTATGTTGTCACCGCTCACCCTTGGAAAAACAAAGACTTGGAGTCGCCGCCTTATTTAATGGTTTTCAGACGAAACTGCTCCACATTGAGAAGCGTCTTCGTCGAACCGTCGCCTTATTCAATAATTTCGGGACGAAACTGCTCCACCTTGAGAAATGTATTCGTCAAAATCTCTCTACTAAGCATTCTTTATGCCTGGACTGTCGTAACACCTTTTCTCAGTTTTAGTTCAATCTCAATATTCAAAACTCTCACGTTTCGACTGGGGAGAAGTGTTAGATAATATAATATATTTTCATATATTTGTTAGTTTAGGTTTATTTATATTTCCTTTTATTTATCTTTTCCTTATTTATAGTTAGAGTTTCTTGTTTACCAAGTACATGTATCTCTATAAATATGTTACTCAGTAATACAAGTTCCCTACGGGGTTTTCTCTAATTTAACAGATTTTAGTTTCGTGAGTTATTTGTCATGAAATCACTATTTCCTTTTCTTTTTCGATTTTTATTTCTTTGATTGATTAATGTTACTTGCGCAAAATATTAGTCTCACACGGCAATGGCATTGCAGAACTCCAACATATTCCCCGCATGTTTCAGGTACAATCACTGTTTTCGTATGATGTTTGGTCTTTTTCTTGTTCGATTTTAATTTCTTGATTGTTAAATGAACATTGTGACGTACACAGTCGTCCAATCACATAACAAATTGGATAGGCTCCTATATTGACAATCAACCTCGCGGGAACCGGAGGACGATGTGCAACGGATCCGGAATATTTTTTTTAAATGAAACGGTTACATCATTATATTAGATATCAAATCAACAATCGTAGTCAACAACTTCCTATTACAAACTAGTAAGAACGAACTACAAACTAGAAACAAAGAATTACTGTATAAGTAGAGAAATAACCCACACATCTGGTGGGATCGAACTCATGACCACTATATGGGGCCTCAGTCTTACCACTAAGCTAAAACATCATGGGCAACGGATCCAGAAATAGTAAGACTATTTCCATTGAACACAATAAATCATCAATTTATTACACTTCACTAATATTGAAAGAAATAGTATTTGCAGATGACTTGATCGAGTCAAAGAAATTTGAGATATATGTTCTAAAGCCAGGCCGCCCGAACCCGTGGGTTGATCGCTTGTGGTACTTGATGAGTGGTGGGGGATTTTTCAGGCTCCCCTCCATTCTATATCCATCTATATCTATATACTATACTAAAATTGTGGATCCTAAAAGTGTTTGTTCCAATTGTAAAAAGACAATTGTGCCCGTACTTAAGTACTCATTGTTATAATATAATAATTCGTTTATGATAATTACAATAATATTAATATTGATATTATATTAATTAACATAATAGAATTTTCACTTTCTTCACTTCTCATATCTTTGGCTGCATGTTCTCCTTATTAATGTTCTCCTTATCATCTTACAGTTCCAACATTTCAAATTCTTTGAAATTTCAACAATCACAAAGTTAAAGAAATCCTATAAAGATAGGAGTTATAAATCAATTAAATAGATTATACTCTCTAATGCACATATCCATCCAAAAGTCACACTGTATAATAGAAAAATCTTTCAACTTGCCTTTTCCTTCAACTTCCAAGTAGTTTTGAAGTCTATATAAATATAGCCTTTTCTTTATATCTTCTCTCATGCAATCCATTATTTACAAAAAATCTTTATTTGTGAGTAAAAATATTTTTTTTGGTTTCTTTATATGGGTCAAGATTTGTAAAGTAATTTGTTAGAAGAAAATTCAAATGTGTATATACGCTATTCTCATTAGTCAATAGATGCATACTGCAAGTGTTCTCCGCAGATTTGGCAACTGAGGCTAATGACTGATTTATACCTATATATTATATATGTGTTTTGTCAACCATTTCGGCACAATGATAGTTCACGCTCATAGGAAAGAACATGTTGATGTGGTTTATTATTGTGAACTATAGAGAATGCATACGGGGAAAATTAATGATCATGCTGACATTTCAGTTTCAAAGATAATTGGCTATCAAGATTCAAAAGAATTTGGACAATAATATATCTTGATACCTCTTCTTGCTCATTCATTTTCTTTTAAAATTCTTTTTGCCCGTTGGCATTCAGTACTTTGCCTTTTGCATTCTTAGTATACATACTTAATTCTATAATTACTAAATTATTAACTAATTAATCTCTTTCATTGCTAGGAGTTAAATATATTAAACGTTATCAAGTTCTCCTTTTTTTTTTTTTCATTTGATCAAAAGTAGTATAGCAAATTGCATGGGGAATGCTGACTCAGTATCACATTTTCAAAATTCATTATAAGGATTGACTTGGAAAGTGAAAATTTATCTATTTATGAAATAATTCAATTGACTCTTAATTACTCAACCATTTAAAATTTTTATATATAATAAAATTACATGTCGAATGTGTCTTATTAAAGAATAGATTTATTATTTATCATATTATTGGAATATAATTTTTTTTATTAGTATTGGAATATAAATCAAGATCTACACAATTTTCAAAAAATTAATTCTAGAATAAAGTATTTTAATAAAATTGAATTTTTTAAAAATAATATTGTTACTGTAGTTGTGCAAAATTTTATATATATATATATATTGTAATGTATACCAAAATAGATTGGTCAAATGTGATTTTAATAGATCCAGTATTGTCTAATGGCCATAGATGTTGACACATATATCTATATTTCTAAAAGAAAATACCGGTTGATAGAGAAAGAATAAAATGATTTATTTCAAACTAATTTTTGAACAAAAACCTAGCATCATTAACATTTGAAATTACTAGATGAAAGTATTATTATTTGGCACGAAATACTATAGTTGAATACTTTTGTATTAGATTTTTTGGTATTTCCAAATATATTACATGGATATAGAAATTTTTTAATATATAAATATATGTTTTACGTGCAACGCACGTACAATCTACTAGTTATTATAAAAGTGTGGATCGTGATAATGTTTCTTCCAATTGTGAAAAGATACTATTGTCCTCACTCACTTAAATAACCTTAATAATATGTTACTATTTAATAATTTAAATATATATAGAATGTCATTATGTGTACGTGACTCATGACTAAGAAGCTAGAAAGTCATAAGACACCATTATCATCATTTAACTAACTTTAGTAATTATATGTTACTATTTAGTTAGAAGGTCATAAGACAACACCATTATCAGCACTTAAGTAAACTTACTAATTATATATTACTATTTATAAATTAAATACATATAGGATGCAATCATGTGTCTATGAGTCATGACTAAGAAACTAAAAGGTCATCCAATGACTTTTCAACTATAATTCTTAAAATATTAGTTAAAGATAATTATTAGAAGAATCAGACTTCCACGTGCAACGCACGTGCTTTGTACTAGTCTCAAAAAAAGCGCAGTACATCAATCTTCAATAACGACATGTTAGAAATTGAAATAAAGATTCCTACTCCTTACAACGAGATTCTAAAGTTTGGCATATTCATTGAATCTAATTTAATAATTCCCTTAATTACATCTGATAGATGACAATTTTCAAGCACTTCCAAATTATGCACATCGCATCCAAGATTGGCAAAATAATCAGCAGCTTGATTTCCAATTGCTTAAGGTAGCTTTTGATGGAGTGAAGAATCTCTTGGTATCTCCAAGCTCCTTTGTACTTTGATACAATAAGTTGGATAACAGTTAGAGCATCAAGTTCAACCCAAATTTTGATAAATCCTTTAGAAATGCAAAGCTGCAAGCCCCTATACACAGCTGCAAGTTCTGCTTACAAGTTTGTTGTAATACCCATGGGCTCATAAAATGCAAAGATGACCTTCCCATGGTGGTCTCGAGCAACTCCTCCAGCCTCGGCTAATCC
The DNA here is from genome assembly GCA_019426215.1 of Buddleja alternifolia. Lineage (NCBI taxonomy): Eukaryota > Viridiplantae > Streptophyta > Magnoliopsida > Lamiales > Scrophulariaceae > Buddleja > Buddleja alternifolia. Next base: position 39,661,321 of record CM033398.1, read on the forward strand.
CAGATTTCCTCTTGCTGCTTCGTCGGTATTAAACGTAATCCACCCCTTCTCCGGTTTTTGTTGGTTAAAATGAATAATTTGATTGTGATAAAATGGATATGCAAAATCTGAATCGAGGCGAGAGTTGAACTCTCTATCCTTAACACAATATTGCCCCGCTATAGCCCTGCTATTGGTGGTACGGGTTCCTGCAATTTGTGTCCCAAGATACAATGATTTTTCTCGGGATTGAACCACTTCAAAACCGAGACCCACGAACGAAACCCTGTTTCGAACTCTCAATAATAACATAATTCAACTCTTGATTTCATTATTCCCGGAATAACAAAACTCAAAGAATGAATATGAATGAAGAGGAATTGTTATTCGCTCTTAAGAAGATGAATACCCAAGGGGGGTTTATATAGGGATAAAGAGGGGCATAAGAGTCATTAAACTCACTTTAATGACTCACATGTGATATGATCAATGACTCACATGTGATGTGATCAATGACTCATATAAATCATTAATGACTCACATGTAATGTTAAAATACAGCTCGTACGATCGTGGCCATCGATCGTAATGGGTAGTATCTTTAATTCCTCCTCGTTTAACACGGTTGGATCAGAAGAAATTCACGGTAAACCCACAGATTTCAAACCACAACTTCAACATTTAATTTCTCATTCGTCCAAACTCGGATTAGAGAAATTCGAAATGCACACGTGTTATTCGAATTTGTTACCGTAAGTACGTCACACGTACTTTATTTACATCCGATTTCCAACAATCCCCCACACGAATGAAATTAACATATGCAGACACATTGAGAGTTCGGGTGAAAAACTATAGCATCAGAAGAGGTAGCTTTTGGCTTTGAACCTTTCTTAGTGAAATATAATCGGATTTACTAGGCTGCCCAATGAACGCGATGTCTTGAATTGTTCAGCCGTTCGTGTAAACCAAGACAATGATATTCACACCGTAGTCTCTCGAACAGATTCTGTTCTCACTGTTGGGTCCATTTGGCCGTGGCACCCCCTCTTGGATTCATAAGTGTTTACATTTTGCCCAATGTTGAGACGGCCTACACCTCACACTTACATAGGTGACTTCCTATTTAAGAGTATCCTACTATACTCCACTTCATTTACATGACAGTATAGGAATCATTAAAAGCCCGGCTTAACCTTTTGCTACAACTTGCAGGTTGCACTTCTTTATCCTAGGCAATGGGTTTGGAGATAAACTCCTAAGCGCCATACTGAATTTTCACAACTTAGTTGTCCCATTGAACCATGATCTTGGGATCTCCAGTCAACATGGTTGGGTTACCGCTGTGTCCATTCTTAATTTGTAGTCTTTAACCCCATTCCTCTTGATAGGCAGTCTATTTGATCTCTATGGAAGTCCTTTCGTCAAAGGATCTACTTTATCCTCCATGATCAGTGGAGATAATGCCATTATAGATCAACTGTTTAATGGTATTGTGCCTACGACAAGCCTGTCTAGACTTACCATTACTTATGCCACTATATGCCTTTGTTATTGCAGACGAACAGTCGCAATTGTATGCACGTGCTATTGCCGACTTATTGTCTCAATATATCAAACTGGGCATATGTGCATATTGCAATATGGGTTCACCATGGTTCTCAACCAAGTCTTTTGTCACTTTCTTACAAGAGCACTGTTATGGAAACTAAATTTTCCAAGTATAGTCTCAGTAAGTCAAGTCTTTGGACCGTACCCATATCATTTATGTCGAATTCTTTTTCAACATCCTTTCAGTAGTCATGATTACTTACATAATCAACATATCAAACTTTCACACCAGAAAAGGTAGCTTTTGGCTTTGAACCTTAGTGAAATTTCATACTATGAGCTATGTGTTTTGTTAAAACCACATGTATCACGCTTGTTGATTATGAAGTCGTTTGAAAACATAATATTTTGTCAAACCTTTCATGCCACTACTTAGGAGCTATGTTCGAGTCCGTATACCGACTCAACATACCCCTCGGTTAGTTCCATGTGAACTTCCTCATCTAATCTTTTGTTTAAGGAACGCAGTCTTAATATCCATTTCAAATATCTCATGGTTATGCAAATTAGCAACAACAATGAATATTTTATGGATTTAATTCCCATTCCCGAAAACATGAAAAGACGAAATCAAGGTCTACCATTTGAAGGTTCCCTTTGGCTACCAAGTACGCCTTGTAACCTTGTTAAGGTTTGGGTGTTTTTACCTTAACCCACAGCCCCCACATTTGTACGTAACTGTAGGAAATCTTGCCATCTTTCAGGCAGATTCTTACTCTTACTACTACGTGGGACCTTCGTTCAGAATGTAGTTATCTAGGACCACGTCCCCCACAATTTTGAATTTATCCAACGCATCATTATCTTCTTCAGAGTATGATTTTGGCGTTCGAAAATATCATTAGACCATGGTGAATACTACCACACTTGCATCAAATTCTTTGAACGACGCACCATCGGATGTTTGATCGACTTTCTCGATTGTACTCCAATGGTCAAATCCTTCGTATTTTTGACCAAGTTGTGTACTTCGTACACCACGTCGTCTAGATGTTTCTCTCTTCAGAGAATATGTGCCACAAACATTAGGACCGATCTCACTCAACAACTGTATAGTTTAAAGTGACGACGTCCAAGTTTATGCACAACACCACTTTACCTATTCCAACCACAAGTGACGTGATCAAGTTTTCCATAAACATCATCCGCTCATCAGCCGGAGTGTAAGATGTGCACTTGGTTTGGAACTAGGTTTGGAACTTGGTTAAAAACTGGTTTTTACTCTTATACGTCCAAGATTCCATCCTGGGTTCTCTTCTAAATATTGTGTAGTCACTCAGCTTTTCCATCAACTTTATCTAAAGCTATGAATTCTGACATGATCTATACAAGTTCATTTAGATGATTTCAATGACACTGATCCTCCACCGATGGTAAACCAGAACCACTCGTGGACTTAGAGTCGTTTGTGTCAGATATCCAGTATCCTCGAGAAAAGACAACGATTCTATATTCCATGATTTTGCCGTCATGAATATCAGAATTTCTTGACTTTATGTACGAGATACGCTATGAAGTGCATATCCAATATGCAGTCAATGGTCCTTGACCATTTGGATTTTCGGTATTCCAAAACCTCCACATTTTCAAAGTCAAACATCCCGGGAAAACTTTTCTGATGTGGAAGATCAGATTAAACTGCAACCACAGAGCATACTCAGAATACCCGAGCTCTAACCACTTGTTGTGGAACTCAGAGTCATATTCCACCAATTATAGAAATAGAGAGTGAATATTGTACTAGAAAACCACACTAGATTTAATTTCCAGGAAAGATTGGAGGCGTCACAACGGTCGCGCTTAAAACTCAATCTCCTCGACAGAATTAACTAGACGAATTTAATAGCGCAATATAACACTACAACTATAACTAACAATGGCTATTTGAATAATAAAGAACACCAAGATATAACAAAGTTCCTCATTTCATACGGAGTCTCACTCCTACTTTCGAAAATGTAATTCGCTGAGAGGATTGCCTCTTTCCCCCACAATTTTGCGATACACCAGAATTGATTAAATCCCCTTATCTCCTCGAGATTATTTTTGGGATAAATAATACCAACAACTTCTGGCGATGCGATTTGGGACATCTAACGTTGCTATCCGCGATGAGCAACAGCGCTCCAAGCGCATTATTTTGGTCATATTAACATAAATCTATTTTATTTAATAGACAAACTCAAAATGATTACATTCATGTTGGGCCGAGCCCACACATGATTTAATAAATGTAAAACAAGCAAAAGCAAAAAGCAAAAAGCAAAAAGCAAAAGGAAAAGTAGCAAAAGGCAAAACTTTTCCGTAATGAACGGCTATTTAGCAATTCTTTTTCATGCTTTTTCATGATGATTACTTTAACTCTTTATACTTTAACATTTTTAATATATTAATAAATAAAAACAAAATAAAAGACAAAGCAAAAGGCCTCTCTTTTTCCATCCGAGCTTTTGTGACTTTTATTCTTATATCATCCACTAATATATTATTTAAAAAGTGTTGGCCCACAAGAAAAACAAAAGGCCAAAAGGCACCTCTTTTACCGTAATGGGCGGCCACTTTTAAGACTTTTGCATTCTTTTCCATAATGGCTACTTTAGCTTTTAGTATTAATATAATAAAAAGCTATCATCACCATTGATATCACTCCACCAGATTCTCCGATCCGGGAGGATTTTTCAGCGAGATTCGTCGATCCTCGCGTTGCCAGAAATTCGCCATTTTCGGCGGCAACCCAGCTTCGGCCTCTAAGCGACCCATCATTAACGGGATTCGAGGGCCACAAGAAATTCGCTCCGAGCAATTTCTTTTTCGTGAAATTCGAAAATCGCACCTGCCATTTTCATGGCTTCGCCGGCGAACAGAGGCAGCAACATCACCCAAGTACCGTCTACGATGGGTTACGGCGGTGAATTCACCGACACCTAACCCCACCACACGGCAGATTTGCTGTCTCAAACCCAGCGACAATTAGTTGTGTTGCACGGCGGCAATTCAACCAAATCGGGTCCAACCCGATTCAAATCTTGATTTTTAGATTTTCAGAATTTTGATCCAATCGAAAAATTCCAAGAACATCAAAATCAGATTTTAGTTCAAATTATTGTGATTCCAAATCACAAAATTTCAGATTTTTCCAAATCTTTGTTCCAAACAAATCGGATCTTTCTCTCTCGATTTTCCAGCCCCAAACCTGATTCATAATTATCAAAATCCAGATTTTTGGCATCAAATCGAGTTATCCAGATTTGATCCATTTTACTCACATCAAATTTGAATAATATTGTGTTAAGTTTGTTGGTTAAAATGAATAATTTGATTGTGATAAAATGGATATGCAAAATCTGAATCGAGGCGAGAGTTGAACTCTCTATCCTTAACACAATATTGCCCCGCTATAGCCCTGCTATTGGTGGTACGGGTTCCTGCAATTTGTGTCCCAAGATACAACGATTTTTCTCGGGATTGAACCACTTCAAAACCGAGACCCACGAACGAAACCCTGTTTCGAACTCTCAATAATAACATAATTCAACTCTTAATTTCATTATTCCCGGAATAACAAAACTCAAAGAATGAATATGAATGAAGAGGAATTGTTATTCGCTCTTAAGAAGATGAATACCCAAGGGGGGTTTATATAGGGATAAAGAGGGGCATAAGAGTCATTAAACTCACTTTAATGACTCACACGTGATATGATCAATGACTTACATGTGATGTGATCAATGACTCATATAAATCATTAATGACTCACATGTAATGTTAAAATACAGCTCGTACGATCGTGGCCATCGATCGTAATGGGTAGTATCTTTAATTCCTCCTCGTTTAACACGGTTGGATCAGAAGAAATTCACGGTAAACCCACAGATTTCAAACCACAACTTCAACATTTAATTTCTCATTCGTCCAAACTCGGATTAGAGAAATTCGAAATGCACACGTGTTATTCGAATTTGTTACCGTAAGTACGTCACACGTACTTTATTTACATCCGATTTCCAACAGTTTTAACCAATAAACTGGAAAAGGCCTAGAGTTAGCCTTAACATGCTGAGTTTTTAATCCCCATAATTGTGCCACATTTCGATCTCCAATCCAAAGTTCCGTTTTCCATTAAGTTTCCTTTGTAGAGAAGCTGGACTTGACCAAGAACTTTGATGATGATTCGCTCTCCCGAAATTTTCGCATAAACTAGGTGTAATCCGTGATGCTTCTAGTGGCCAGATGTGTAAACCACTCCTGAGCTCGACCCGTAAGGGTAGTCAAAAAAATTCTACTATTTAGAGCATCAGATATGTTGTGCATTGTCATCAAATTTTCATACGCAATTACATGCGTTTTGGGATCTGCTGACCCGTCATACTTCGGAAGGTCGGGAATACGAAAGTTCCCCAAAGATTCCGACAAAATTTCTTCACAAAAGGGAGAGTTTTTCCTTTGGAGGGCTGACACAGGCCGGAAGACCTTTTTGGGTATGTTGGGTGATTCACACACCTCTTCATGCTCTTTGTTTTTGCCCTTGTAACCCTCACGAAGTGAATGGATATGGCCTTCATTCTCCCTTTCGGAGTGTTTCTTCCGATTATCACCTGATGCCTCTATGTCTTGATCCTTCCGAGCCTTATCGGTTTGTGGAATGGGCTAATGGAAGAGCTTACGAGGCGTAACAGGATCGGGGTTAATTGGTATGTGTGGCGTAGCCGGAGCGTTAACCAAGTATTCTTGTAGAGCTCGTTGAGCACATTCTTGCATCTTCTGTTGGAATAGCTCGTGAGTCATAGTTATGACGGGTTTGTCACCTAGTTCAAATCCCGGAGGTGGTTCCACCTCGGAATTGAGTATGCGGTGTGCTGCATCGCCTTGTAGTGTCTTGTTCTTGCAGTTGCTCGGTTCTTCCATTGCTTGAGTTCGAACTGTTTCAGTGAAGCTAAGTAGACTTTTCCCACAGACAGTGCCAACTGATCTGGGTCGTATCTCGGAGAACCTACAATACAACTCAAAACAGTTGAGGTTCGGATAGGACCCGACCCGGAGTTACACAGATTATAGACTGCGCTCAATAATGGAGCTGCCTACGTACCTCAAATGAGATCAAGTCTATCGTAGTTCAATTCGTTAATAGAGTCCTAACATAAACCTCGTATTTATAAGTGGGTCTACTCAGAATCTAGCTCGAAACTCGTAGCTCAGAGCTACAGTGAATTTAGTGGTGAATTTTGTGAACAGTGATCATCCTCCAATTTGAGCACTCGTGGACATATTTATAGGTGACACTGTGTACGGCATGATAGATCATTAGTGCTTGGAAGATGAATGCTATGAGCCTTTGACGATGCAGATGAAAGAATTACATCAAGCACTCATTATTGTTTGCACAAAGACGACATAATAGTTTGCATTGTGGTCATTTGAAGCATCGTGGTTGATCATACTCTTTGCTCGTCAACTTTGTTTGGTACATTTCTCACTTTCATTGTATATGTTTTCCTTTGGTATTAGCCATGTCGATACTTAAAACTTCCATACCCAAACTTTTCAACTTAAAACTGGTATTCTACTCATCTATTCGGTTTATACTAATTGTTAGATTTTTTTTAGTATTCTGTTTTGTTTAATTGCATATATACATCACCTTAGCAAGTACCATTTAACTATTGGCGTTGGCTACAAGGGTGCAAATGCAAGATTTCTTTCAAAGATTTATAAATACTATGGTCCGACCGTGAGCAATTGATCAACATCAAAGTATAATGTGTACACTTATGTTGTTAGTATGGTGAGCAGGTTTATGTCAAAACCTTGTAAAGAGCATTGGCATGCTCTGAAGTGGATACTCAAATACATTAAAGGTCTATTAAGAAGGGACTGGTATTTGGAAAAATAAATGATCACTCTTTGAACAAAGATATAATTGAAGGATTTGTGGATTCTGATTTTGCAGGATGTATTGACTCTAGAAAATCTTTAACTGGCTTTGTGTTTTTAGCAAATGGAACAACAGTAAGTTGGAAAGCAAGTCTTCAAAAGGTGGTAGCTTTGTCAACAACTAAAGCTGAGTATACTGCATTAACAGAAGCTGTAAAGGGAGCTCTTTGGATGATTGGATTTATTAAAGAGCTAAGGTTTAAACAGGAGAAGATTGTTGTGTTCTGTGATAATCAGGGTGCGGTTCATTTATCAAAGAACAATATGTACCATGAAAGGACAAAACACATTGATGTCAAGTTGCATTTTATCAGAGAGGTGATTACATCAGGATCAGTGTTCGTGAAGAAAGTTCACACTGAAGAGAATCCAGCTGATATGATCACTAAACCCCTTCCAAGCAGAAAGTTTGCATACTGCTTGGAGCTAATCAATGTTCTGGATTGTTAGCCTTGAGTTCAAGGCTGGTTTGTGCACACTCTTGAAGCTATATAACTAAAGGTGGAGATTTATGAAGCTGGAAGTTAGTTATACAGGAAGTACACATTGCTTTGGCAGTTAGGGAGTTAGTTATTTGGTTAGGCTTGGTGTTTTGATGGCCATGAAGAAGGTGCAGTTGAGAAAATTTTGGATGAGCTGGCACATGAAGTTAATGCATCAGTTGGTGTGAAAATGCATCGTTTAGGTGTTTGTGAGTGGGAAGTTAAGCTTTGGATAACATCCGAAGGAGATGCTAATGGAGCTTGGAGGGTTGTGGTCACGAATGTGACTGGTCACACTTGCATTGTACATGTAAGTAGGTTTAAATGGTTGAAAATATATAGGATCATGTCAATGGTATACGCGCCTTGTTGAAAGTAAGTCCATGAATGAAATAAATCATAAAAATTAATTTCAAATTACTGGTTATGGGACTCCGGTGCATGTAAGTAGGATGTTTTAATTAAGAGTAATGTTATATACCACCTTTTATATGACACCGATTTTTCACCTCCCCTAGTTTTGGTAAGAAATCACTTGCAATTAATTGATTTTAATGGATTTAATATATTCATACTTTCTAAATCAAGGGGCGGTGAAAAATCGGTGGTATAAAAATGGTGGTATATAGCATTTTCCTTTAATTAATACTATGTAACTCGTTCAGTAATGGTGAAATTCTCCTCTCTCCTCTCTCTTAGTAGGCAATTGTCAAACCACGTAAATTGTTGTGACGTTTAATTCTTTATGCGATTATTTTTGTGTTTGCTCTAACATTCTCCTAAAGAGTTGTTTAACACAAGTGTGTAACTCAAAGTTTTCTATTTTATTTTCACCTACATTTTGCCAAATGATCTTCTGAATTTGTGACATAAATACACCAAAAACTACATAATAATTGCATACTAATAGAAATTTGTTACTACTTTCTGGTGCACCTCAAGTTGAAATATATTGCGTATAAACATTGGCATATATCAATGCTCTGCGTTTGCTTAAGCTCATAATTTTGCCCCAGTAATATATATATATATATATATATATATATGAAAATCCAAGTTCAAACTTTTGCTTTTAATCCTCCACACCATTGATCTACAAAATTCGATCTGAAAGTGAAGGTAGCCTCCGGAAGAAATTGAGAGCCGGCGACGGCATTCGATCCCTAAATATTGGATGTCTCAAGTAATAAAATCCAAATGCCATAGCCACCATCTTCGACGGAACCAAATACAAGATAAACGCCACGAGCAGGCAGAGCCCCACGAATATCCCCGTGGCACGTGGGTCCCGCCATGTCACGAGCGCTTGCATTCGTTCACCTTGTGTGGCGAAATCCCCCAACACCGTTTGGACACGTGCCCCTAGCATTCGTAACTTATCATACCTTGCACGTACCATCTCATTAGGTCTAGTACAAGGCATTGAGTCGAACTCTTCATCGAGCTCGTCTCTATCAACAGACTCTGCTAGTGAAATCTTCGTGTCAAAGTGGGGTAATGAACTTTTTGATCGGAACCTGTAGTTCCACGCCCCAACCACAAATACGTAGAATGCCAATGTGGGAATAATTAGGTCGGGAAACCACACGAGCATCACCAACAATGCGTGTACGAGGATCGTGGCCGTCGGATTCTTCCACGCACGCGTGTCATCCACCCATTTGAACATGTCGATCACCCCAGCAATCACATTGATGATCCTATACCAATTAGCACGAACCTTGCGCATGCTAAACGTGTGAGAATCAGCATCGAGGATGTAGGTCACCACCTCACGGCGGAGGGGTGGCTCCGACCGCGACATATGGCCTGACACTATCTTCACCGCTATTGCCCTCAAAGTCTCTTGTTGAACCATACCTAGTGGCTTTAGATGGTGCATCATGGGCAACAAAGGTTGCGAATACACATGCAAGAAATCAATTGTCGGAGTAGCACGTGCAAATCGGACGGCCAATTCTATCTCCCCCATTTTCTTTAAACCAGCTTGGGACAACAAAAGCAATGGGAACATGCTTCTATATACCTTACCAGTAGCCAATGTCGATATACGAATACGTACTTTACCTATACGAAAATCGGGGCGTACAGACTCTTTCGAGCCGTCCGATTCGAATACTTCCCAACTATCAAACACACCAATAGTCAACACAGTTGATGGATCATAGACCCTCCACGTGTATTGCTCATTCCATTTGGGGTCCAAACTATCAGAAATTGTACGTGTACGTACCCATTTGTTCCCATACTTGGCAACTGCATAAGCATCCGTAAACCCTTTGCATTTAATAGTCTTCATTGGTAGCAAATTCTTGCACCCAATAATGCCTAACTCAACTGTTCCAATTGGGGGTTTCCAAAGCTGCCTCGCAGTTGGACGATAATCGCTACACACGTGGGCCCCTTCATCCATTACGTGATATCCACCGTCGAAACATAGACGCAAATGGATCCTACCTTTATAGACCCGTTTTTCTTCATTCGGATCCTCCAAAGTAAACCATCTCGATACCACGTTTCGATCGTCCACGCGTCGTTCTATGGACGTGAGAGATGTTCTTGCCACGCCGACGATGACCTGCCCTTTCGGTGGCCGGTTCTCGATCAAGAAAAATATGAGGTTGTGCTCGGTGAACGGCTCGGCGGCGACAAATATCAGATCTTCGTTCCACATCGGCACACCGGTGCTCGTGATGACGGGTTTTGTTTTCTGGACCTGAAATCCTAATTGAACCTTAACTTGAAAGGACGATTCTTTTAACGGCATTACCATGGAGATATCTTGAGATTCGATAATAGTTGATCGGAGGTACCACAATTTAGGCGATTGGTACACCTTTGATTTTGAACTTGGATTACCCGCCGTTTCGGTCTTCCATGCCTCGGGGAACGATTCGTCGGCTTGGGTCCCGATCCACGTGGCAAGCATCAGGTCGCCTCTGTGGGCTCCACCTCCTTCGAGACGATACCATTGTGGGGCCAATGGGCTGTCGGGTGGGTCCCGTAATGGGATCTCACCAACATCAAAGCAAATGCCACCCAGAAAATCATGTCCCGCTACGTCGAATGTGGGGCCCGACGAGTATGCTCTCATTGGGTCCCACACTGAGACTTCAAGTATAGAGGAGGAATCAGGTGAATCTCGATTGAAAGCAAATGTTTGGTCCCAATCAAAGAATGCGGTTTTCCGAGCTGGTTTTGAGATGACGTGGCTACCGGATACGGCTATCTTCACAACGGGGTTACCGCCGGTGGGAAGATACCGAGCTTTCACCACTCGAACGAAGAGGTAATGCATTTTCTCGACAAGATCGAATGAGGACCTTTCGATAGTGGATCTATCGGATTGATCAGACATAAAGCTACTCACTGATGATACTCGGCTAATTGGCTGTGGAGCGTGGATGCTGTTAGCTTTAACTTCTGGCATAAATCCTGATGATACTGATGCCATCACTTGATCAGGGTTTCGATCAGTGGGTGGTATGGGTTCCATCTCTGGAGTTGAATGCACTGGATTGCTGCTCTCTTCTTGCGTTGCCCGCGGATTCAAATCAGCTTCAGCAGTAGGATTTTCTACAGGGGGTGGTACCGGAGTTTCAGACGGCGGCGGAGGCGGTGGTTCCTCATTCGGCTTCTCTCCATCGGACTGAGGCGCCGGCGTCTCCTCCGCCGGCACTGGTGGCGTTTCAGTCTTAACAGCTTCTGCTGCGGGGGCATCAGAAGCAGGTGGTGGTGGTGGCTCGGCAGGCGCCGCCGCTGCAACATCAGGTTTAACCTCCTCAGCCGGAGGAGAAGGCTCCGTCGGAGGCGGCGGAGCAGGCGGCGGCACAACATCATCAAAAAAGTAAATCTTCAAACCAATCTCACCCTGGATCCAACTAAAGAGATTCTTCTTCTCCAGGGGGTAATATATCAAGGCCTCCTCGCCTTTCTTGACAAATTGCCCGGAATTCAGCCGGACCCTGCCCAGAAAATTGTTCCTGGTGGTGGGGCCGATGTTTTTGTCATGGAAAACGTCGAGCTCGAGCATGTCTCCAAATACTTCAGATGTTTTTCCAACATTGAACTCCAATGTTTCATTCCACGCAGGATTCAGGTCCCGAATCACTGTCCTCGTCTTCCTCCGCTGCCCGTGGAAGTCGAGAATCACGTACGGGCTCGAAGCGCCATGCCCATCTTTCGGTAGAAGATCTCGGGCATCAATAACCTCAACTATAAGTTTACGAACAATGGCCATTATATAAACTTGAAAAGGTTTTATTAACCTTGATCAGTATAAATTTCAATAAATCAGAATGATGCAAACTCACATTGTATAATTTGGAAATGGTAATGGATGGATGAGATTAAAGAGAGAAAATGAAAGGAAGAGAGGATTTGATTAGTGAAGGAAGAGAAGTTATAGTGTAAATGAGGGGAGTAAATTAGTGGAGTTCATTGTTGGATTGGAAGTTTAAAGTGATAAAAAGGTTGAAACTTCATGTGCAAGAAGTCTTTATGCCATTACTTAGGGCCAAAACTCAGGATTTTGGCATTGCTTTCCTTGTTAACATAATCAATCTATACATACAAAGATTCCCCCCACTTTATTGTTTCAAACTTTTCTCTCAAAAGGCACAAATAATTTTATTAGCTAGTTCTAGATGTATAATTAATTTCAAGCAAATTCATATTTATTCCCCACTAACTTTGACCAAATCTCATTTCAAGGACGCGTAACTTTTCATTTTTTTCTAATTTAACTCAATTGGGAATACAAGTTAACAACATAATTCGAAATTTGCGAACAAGTGGTCATTTGCCTTGCACATGACCACAAAATTGGAGATTTTCCCCAACTTGTGTCGACAAGGCGACTCTAGTTCAGCTAGATCTTAACGTACATATAGATCTTAAGAAATTATTTCGACGACCGTGGTTAATTTTACATGAATATTAATGAGGAATCGACAAAATCTTGGTCTTAAATTTCTAATGCAATATTGTATGTGAATCAAAAGTACTTGTGGCATGGATGAGGAGCTAGCTAATAGCATAGAACTACATTGAAATTGCTTTATTACTTGGGTATTGGTCATGATGGGAAAAAACTTTTTCTTATACTGTAAGATTCTCTTTTTGAATGGGGACTCATAAATTTATCAGAGATGAGTTTTGTGATGCAATTTGATTGAAGATAATGAAATCAATAAGGAGTGATTCACTTTTGACAAAGATGAACAATTAATATGCTTTTTCCAACCGACCACGTTTTGTAGACCATATGCTTTTCTATCTTTCTGATTGAAAAACTATGTGGAGGAGATCATTATTTTGACACACAATCACATTAAAAACCCTTTCTTTTTTATCCCATTTATTAGAGATTCAATTGTCTGTTTGGACATACATATTTTAATGCTTTTCACTTGGAGTAGGCTTTTTTTTCACTTTTACAATGAGTAAATGTTTCTTTATTCATAGAGCTTGAAGTTTAGGAAAAATCACAATTATCATGCAAAATAACTTATGTAAAAGATTTATCACATCGATGGTTGTGATTAATTTTGTCAGTTCTCGATCAAAGTCATTAATTCTCATAGTGGAACCCGTTTAGCTAGTCCAACGAGTTGCAGTTTTGTCGGGCTAGAATGCGGAAAAGGTCGCGGTTCCACTTGAGTCGGTATCATAAGTCATATCCTTTCGACTTTTTCAGGAAAACCGGTTTAATTTGTGTTTTTGTACAAGTGTGGACATAATTATTGAAGTGCATAAATTTTTTTGGCAATTGAAATTATTGCTCCACTGGAATCTTAGTCAAAAAGATGATTTTTGGTTAGTGTGGTTATGTGTCTAATTTTTGTAACATCATAAGTATGAGTAATGAGCTTCAATAAATATTATTTATTATAGCTTTGATCAGATTTTGCTGAACTCTTGGCACGATCTCTATCAAGAGGAAATTTACATTGGGGTGTCTAGTGTGTTTGTTGTCCATTTCTTAAGAACATCGAAGGCAAAATCGGATTTGGTGGGTGGTTTATTGCGCCCTCTTCGGAGGGCTCAAGATTTTTTGGGAAAATCTCGATCCTTCTCTCTGTCAGGAATCGGGTTGAATCGGACTTGGTGGGTGGTTTATTGAGCCCTCTTCGGAGGGCTCAAGAATTTTTTGGGAAAATCTCGATCCTTCTGAAAGGAATCGGGTTGAATGTGTTTCTTTTTTTATTTTTGTTCGTGTGACGTACCCCAATATTAATTTTAGTATTGATAGGAGTTGTGCTAGAATAGACGTCTTTTGTATTTTCGGTTGATCAGGGTTTCGATCAGCGGCTGGTAATGGTATGGGTCCCATCTCTGGAGTTGAATCCACTGGATTGCTGCTCTCTTCTTGTGAAGCGGGCGGATTCAAATCAGCTTCAGTAATAGTATTTTCTACAGCGGGTGTTATCAGAGCTTGAGACGGTGGCGGAGGAGGTAGTTCCTCATTCGGCTTGTCTGGCGTTTCGGGCGTTTCAGCTTCTGCTGCAGGGGCATCAGAAGCAGGTGGTGGTGGCTCAGCAGGCGCCGCCGCTGCAACATTAGGTTTAACCTCCTCCACCGGAGGAGCAGGCGGCGGCACAACATCATCAAGAAAGTAAATTTTCAAGCCAATCTCACCCTGGATCCAACTAAAGAGATACTTTTTTTCCAGGGGATAATAAATCAAGGCCTCCTCGCCTTTCTTGACAAACTGCCCGGAATTCAGCCTGACCCTGCCTAGAAAATTGTTCCTGGTGGTGGGGCCAACATTTTTATCATGAAAAACGTCGAGCTCAAGCATGTCTCCGAATACTTCAGATGTTTTTAAGACGTGGAACTCCAATGTTTCGTTCCATGCAGGATTCAGGTCCCGAATCCTTGTCATCGTCTTCCTCCGTTGCCCGTGAAAGTCGAGGATCACGTACGGGCTCGACGTGCCATGCCCGTCTTTAGGTAAGAGATTCCGTGCACCAATAACCTCAACTACAAGCTTATGACCAACGGCCATTATAAGTTGAAACAAGTTTTATTAATCTTGATCAGCACTATTAATTTCAATAAATCAGAATGATGTAAACTCACATTGTATAATTTGGAAATGGTAATGGATGGATGAGATTAAAGAGAGAAAATGAAAGGAAAGAGAGGGTTTGATTAGTGAAGGAAGAGAAGTTATAGTGTAAATGAGGGGAGTAGATTAGTGGAGTTCATTGTTGGATTGTAAGTTTAAAGTGGCAAAAAGGTAGAAACTTCATGTGCAAGAAGTCTTTATGCCATTACTTAGGGCCAAAGCACAGGATTTTGGCATTGCTTTCCTTGTTAACATAATCAATCTATACATACAGAAAGATTCCTCTCTTTATTGTTTCAATTTTTTCTCCCAAGAAGGCACAAATAATTTTATTATTAGTTCTAGATATATAATTATTTCCAGGCAAATTGGTATTCATGGTCCCCTAACTTTGACCAAATTTCATTTTAAGGACACGTAAGTTTCTGAAATTTTCTAAATTTAACTCAATTTTACGAAACAAGTCGCAAGAAAATTAGAAATTCACCCAAAGAATGTCATCTGCATTGCACGTGACCACAAAATTGGAGATTTTGCCTAACTCGTGATGACAAGGCAGGCTCTAGTTCAACTAGACCTTAGCGTTATATATAGATCTTAAAAAATTATTCGGCAATAGGGAATAATGTTTCATGAATATTAATGAGAAGTTGGCGAAATCTTAGTCATAAATTGTTAATGCAATATATATGTACTGTTGATTACTTAAATCAAAAATTGAAGTACTTGTACCATGGATGAGGAGCTAGTAGCCTAGGGGTTGCATTAAATTGCTTTTTACTTGGGTATTGGTCATTATGGGTAAAAGCTTTTCTTTGCTGTAAGATTCTCATTATTCTATTTTTGAAAGGTGACTCATCAGATAATCATTGATGAATTGTGTGATGCGATTGGATTGAAGGATAATGAAATCAATCGATAAGGAGTGATTCTCTTTTGACAAAGATGAGCAATTAGTGTATGCTTTTTCCAACCGACCACGTTTTGTAGACCATATGCTTAGGGGTGTAAATAAATCGAGTCGAACTGAATGAGTTATTGTTCAAATTTATTTGAATTACAATTGAGCTTCAAAATTTGTGTTTGAACTTGTTTGATTGTTAATTGAACCGAGCTCAAATAAACCTTTAATTGAGCCAAACACAAGTCGAGCTCGAGTAACTTGACTTTTTTATACATGTTTCTACCAATTTTACTAATCAAGCCGAGTTCGAACCGAATTTCAAAACTTATCAAACACAAAATGTTGTTCAAGCTTGGTTTGATACATTGACGAACTGAGTTCAAATGAGCTCTTAGCGATCGAGCTCGAGTCGAGTATCGAGTAGTTTGGTTCATCTTTCAGCCCTACATATGCTTTTCTATCTTTCTGATTGAAAAATTATGTGGAGTAGATCCATTTTTTGACACACAATCACATTAAAAACCCTTTTCGTTTATATCTCACGTATCCATGTAGTAGAGATTGATAGTCTACCAACATATATTGGCTCAGTTGTTGAGGAAAGTCCACTTTTTCCTTATAAGACTATGGGTTCGATATCTTTTACTGATATGAGAGATGTGTTGGTGGGCACTCTGTAAATAACTTTGTAGGCGACCTTTCCATAAAGCTTCAAGGCTTGATGTTTTCGAAAAATCATAAAGTGAAACTTGGTTGGAAAATTCTAAGTCCAGCCAGTCGCGTCTTATCAGTCCAGGAGGCCAGGAATTGGGATGAGTCTGACATAGGTGGCTAGTCCAGCCAGTCGCGTCTTATCAGTCCAGGAGGCGAAAAAGGTGGCCGTTCTGCCTGAATTGGTATCATAAGTCACTTTTTCGGAAAAACTGGTTTGTGTTTTCCATGTAGATGTGGACATAATAATTGCAGTCCAGAAAATGTTTGTGGCGATGACATTATTTCCCCTCTGCAATTTTTATCAAAAAAAGACCTTTTGTTAGATGGTTATGTTTCTAACTTATTATAACTTTAATCAGATTTTGATGAATTCAAAAGCGCAGCAAAAGCAGACCTGCTAGGTTTTCACTTCACAAATCACAATACTGATAGGGAATTTATATTGGTGAAATGCTGTTCTCGAACAATTTTGCTTGCTTTGTAAATTGTAGTCATATTTTTGATAGCCTTATATATATATATTAAATAAAAGTTTAGTCAAGTTCGGCTCCGATCACCTACCAATGTCAGGGCATGCCTCCGGGACCGTAGGTCACTTATAAAGGTACTTACAGATTGCCCATCAACACAATCTTATATATATGATTTGTATTATTGTATACATGCATGGTGTTAATCAATAATGTCTATCAGAAAAAGATCCAAAAAGAAGAAAGCTTGGGAGAATATGCTCATATTTTTTTGTTTATTTTTCCCCTTTTTTTGGCGTGTTCCAACTTCCAAGAGTGTACAATGGCCTACGAGTGCAAGCAAGCAAAGCAAAACCCAGAATATAATCCTAATTTAGAATATTCATCTTTTATTTCCATTCTAGCTAGTGAATAGTATGATCAGAGAATATGAACTATTTAAATAAAAAATTGTGGAAGAGGAAAAAAATCCAAGGTCTAGTTATGTTGTGTTTCATTATATATTATCAACCAACATTCATACATCTGACAAAGAGGAAGAGGAATAGGATTAGTCAAGTGAAAATATATTACATAGCTTGATTGATGCACAATTATACACGTAAGTATACATAGATATGGGTAATAAATAGAAAAATCTATTTAAATAATGGCTAACAATAAATAAAGTTAGTAGCTTGATTAACTATATATATCAATAACAAAGTGCTCAGCTTGAAAATAAAAGTTTGCAGTTGTATGTAACTAAGCACATTGTATCTTCTGTTTCGAAATTACATTCTCTCTCTTATTTTATTCACTTGTGTGCATGTTAGGTATATAAAATCCTATATTTATGGAAAAAAATTATACAAGTGTCACGCATATAAGTAAATGAAATAGAAGATAAAACATAATTTGAAATAGAGAATATACACTTGAGGAAGAAGTAAGTGGAGAAATTAATACGGTCAAGAAAAGCCAACCGATCAAGAAGGTAGTTAAGAGAGTTGGAATCGGGGCGTGAGGAATGAAGCCTGGTCCGGGATCATGGCATTCCATGCTCAGTAACCCGATATGGATATACGAAGAACGATCTTGGAACAGTCTCCATTCCTAACGCCTCCTAATTCTCCTTTAATTTCTTGAATCCCTCTCCCTCCCTCTCTCTCTCTCTCTCTCTACACTTGCACAATTAACATATAGAAGAAAGCTGCAAAAGCACTCAACTTCACAATCTGTAACTAGTGTACTAGGTAGAGTCTATATAGCACAACTATTTAATCGCACTGGAAATTAAAAGACATAAAATCATGGTAGGTTGTGGGATATTGGGTGCAAGAAACAAGAAAAATATGCGACCATTACATATTGGAGCCACATGATGGACAGGTCGTATTGATGCCTAAAATAATGAAAAGCTGATGGGTTTTGGAGTCTTACCGTTGTCTTATTCTGCGTGGGCATATACGTGCAACGAGCAGACCAACAAAAAGACATGGACACTCACTCACAAGGAAACCCTGTGACAACGCGAATCAGGACGTATTATATGTGTAATGTTATGGTACAATATAAATATTGCAAGAAAAGGGGGGGAAAAACACTATATTACGATGTAGAAATTATGATAAAGATATACCAATTTGATGACTATTTAGATGAGTGATTATACTCAGATGACACTAGAATATAATTCTACTCGATGAAAATACACAGAAAAGAGAATAAAGAAACGTAAATAAATAAAATGTTTTATTTCTATTCATCAAGAGTTTCTGCTGTTAATCATCAAAAGGCATCGATCAACATGCTATCGATAAATTATTAAAGCCGCATACGCCTACAGAAGGGTCCAGCTCCACATAAAATGTCAGCAGGCATTCTCACAGCAATATATTCTGCCTGGAAGATCATATGATAAATATATCCAATCAAACCGATGAACAGGATGCCCTCATTATTGATGCTTCTAGGTGGGTGCATATCTTCACAACGAAACTATGAAGACTGAATTGAATGACAAGTTAAAAACATCGATGATCTGTACAGGTCAATTTACAGAGAATTCTACCTAAAGAAGTTTAAGAAGAATTATTACTGGTTCCCATCCTATGATTGGTTCTTTACAATTCTAACACTGCCGTACAGGCGCTTAAGATCCTTTATGGCCTTCTCTTCAATTTGAATTGAACGAATTGGCGAGGGTGCATCAGTCTCTGGTTTAAACCAGCGGTTCACGCCAGCAGACTCTGAGGGTGATCCCTGACCGGTCATCACAGAGAATCCAGTGGTTCTTGTATTTGGGCTGTGAGAAACTATACTCTGATGTTGTTTTCCCTGGTGATAATCATCACATGCGCATAAATTAGTAGGCAAAAAATGCTACAAAACTGAAATTTCGATAACTACTGAGAGGAAAAGAAACTTAAAAATAATTCTCTAAGGTTGTGTTTAGATTAATGGATTTGGTTTGGAGGAATGGATCTGGATGACAGACCTCAACTGGTCAATAATGATTGAAAACATAGCTCGAAACGAATTCCAAGAGATTTGAAATCCATTGTAGCTTAGAATCATCTAAACAAAACAATTTCAATGGATTTGTTGATGAATTTGATCAATAGATTTCAGATCCTTCAATCCAAACACAACCTAAGGTCTTGGACAAGTTAGGAGTCCAAGAAATATAACACACCTGCTGCAACTGGATATCCCTGAGAGAGGGACGGGAATGGGAAGGTGGAGTGCCCGATGCAGCCCAAGGAGGTGTGTTCCTATCTCCATCCGACACCTGTCCTTTCCGAGCAGGCACCATAGGTATGGGAGTTGAATGCAAAAATGAACTCAATGGGAGTTTCCTGTCGACTGTGCTTTCAGAAAAATCTTCCAATAGTTCTTTCTTTTTTGTAGGCATAGTCTCCTTGGTTTTGCTCTGCTCGTCAAGTATAATACGGAGTGAGGTTGAGCCCTTATCAATTTTAGAACCACCCCATGCGGGACCTTCACTTTTGGCAATCACCGGAGGTGGGGCGGAAGTTTTTGGAATGTCATCAAGAGCACCACTCAAAAACATAGAGAGCCCGCCTTTTCTATTCTTTTTCTTGGACGTTGTAGGTGGAGTAATCTTGTTTTGGGGAATATCCACAATTGCTTTCTTATCATAAAATGGAGAACCGCTCATCTTTTGAATTGCCACAGCACTTTCGAAATCTTCAGCTTTTTTCTCCTAGGATATGACAAGCAAATGATTTCAATAACAATAAATACAAGGATAATTACATGCACACCCTCCTTCACTTATTGGGTAATTACCACAATTCCCATGAGGTCTTTGCAAATTACCAAGACACTCCTATTAGATCAAAAAAACAGGGGTTGAAACTGTAAAAAAAACAGGGAAAGTTATGGAAATTTCTCAAATCTCATTGTGCTTTTCGTAGCTAGGTTCCTCCCACAGGGGTGTGTATGTAATTTACCCATATTACATAAGCCAATAACACATAATGATGCAGGTTATCAAATCTTTAGCCTTTTGGCATCCAAACTGAATAGGATAAAATAAACTATATGCACCTTATTGGCGTCTTGTGGAACTTCAGCATCCAGGAAACCCTTCATAATGCCTGATTCAACATCGATTGAAAAATCATTAGACTCCTCTTCCTTCGCCTTCAGTTTGCTCTTTCTTCTTTGCTTTCTAGAGACCCCTCTTTTATTCCCTCTTTCATCAATAGCAGAACAGGCATTTGTCTGAACACTTTCAATAGGCACACCAAGCTCAACAAGCGAACTTTCCAATACAGCCCTCGACTGAAGCTTTACAATCTGCTGGTCATCGAGAAGATGGCCCTTGGATTGTTTTTCCTCAAGAAGCTCAATCTGCTGCAATTTTTTCCTCAAAGCCCTTATTTCTCTATGGACTCCTTCCGTTGCAGCATTGTTGGATTGTAGAAAGCCATCTAATCTCAGAGCTCCCTCTTTTTTCAAGGTTGGCCTTTTTGTACCAGCTTCACGTGTCCTAAGTAATTCACTCTCGTCATCCTCTTCTTCACTATTTATAATAGCTGGAAAAGTAGCAGTTGGAGTAGGAAGCCGACGACAACTCCATTGTTCTGATGACTTCGAGTCTAACAATTTCTCAAGATTTACCAAAATATCCAATGAAGTGCTACTGAAAGTATGTGATGACACTGTAAGAATATAATCTAGGTTACGGATTGCAATCTCCTGCAGCAAGTTTTGACACTGTTTAGTATTGGAGCAGTTTATCAACGTTAAGCTCAGAGAAACAAAGTTTCGAAGTAAAAAAAAAACACAATTCAAAGAAATCTCAACTTGAAGTGTTGCAAATAATCTTTTTCCGCATTAAAGAACACTATTATAAGGTAATGCAAGTAACAAATGAAAGGGTAATGAAAACTACCTCACAATGTTTCCTGAGGTCATCTGCTCCAAGTGAATCTGCAATTTCCAGAACTTGAATGGCATTCCGTGGCTCCACCAAATGCTCTGCAGCCATTTTCTCACAAAGGCTTTTTAAGCTTGGTACGATTCTTTTCTCAGAGATGTTTCTAGAACCTGCCACTGCCCGGTTACCAATATCATCACTCTGTATAACATCCTCAGACTCCAAATCATCAAACATAAAACCTTCACGCAATTCGTCTAACTCATTCAGCTTTTTCTGAGTAGTGTCAGTAATACTAGGAGGATAGCCTGGATGATAGAGTGAACTAACAATAAGGAGATGAGTCTCTCCAACCGATACGAAAGTTGCCTTCTTCACCCCATGTAACCTAGTTGTAGTAGGTGGATCACATTTTCCCTCCTTACCATCCCACATATAAACATCACCCATTGCAGTAACTGCAGCAGTCCAGAACTTCCCAGCAGAAACGCTAACTATACTTCTCCCACATAGAGAATATAACTACAGGAAAATATAAAATGTGTTTTTTGTTGATAGAGAAGATCCAACAAAAAAACAAAATTCAAAAAATAAAGCAAAACCTGATGACATCGAAGATCGGGATCGGAAGATGACCAGTAAAATAATGCACCATCATCTGTAAGAGCTATGCTGTGTGTCATCCCAGCAGCTATGGCAACCACATTAAGGCGTTCCTTGCGGTGGAACTTCAACACATTTCCAACTTTTTTAATATTTCTAGTAATGACAACACGTCTCGGAGTGACAAGTCGATGACCCCAAGTGAACACCTGCCAAACATCACAGATTGTGCAATCATTAAGATCCCTTTGCTCTAAAGGTGTCATAATACCAAATTCCAAGAACATATAATAGATGTTGCATGCCTCTCCATCAGATCCTAGAACAATGGTATGATACTTCGCTACTGAGACTCCAGTAAAAGATTTTCCTTTCAAGTATTCCACCACCCTAGGAGTGTAGTTTGAAGCTGAATTAGAGGTACCATAACCAAGTTGACCCTCTTTATTGCAACCCCATGTATAAATTTCACCAGCCTCTGAAACTACTGCAGTGTGTTTGTTTGCTGCAGCAACAGCTACAATTCTTGCCTTAAGCGAACTAACTCTGCGAGGTGTGGGTTGGGTGTCAACAGAAGTATAGCCAAGTTGGCCCTCTGCAGCAAAATCATTGGAAAGAATGAATTATGTTAAAACCATGAATGGTGACAAAATTAATTACTTACTTTCAAGCTAAGCAGAACACAAGACTAACTATTGCAATTTCCGTTAAAAATTGCACTGGTCCATTTTCCCTCCATTTGAAAAGGCAAACATAACTATATTTTTGGGTAGAGGCTAGTAAAGTGATGGAACAATGCTACATTAATTACCTCTATTAGAACCCCATGTAAATACTTCTCCACTCTCTGTGGCAACAACAGTGTGATGCTTAGCTGCTGCAATAGCCTTAACCCGACGTGCACCTAAACCTGAAGTCACTTGACGAGGAGTGATGACTGCAGCTTGACCACTGCAAAATGAGAAGAAATTAATCACAAAGAACTTCTATAAAAGAAGCACAGTTATAAGGGGAAAAGATAAGCATTTGCAATTCCTAAACTAAAATTATGTACTCATCAACAGACGAAATGGTTTACGATCTAACCACGTATCTTGACATTCTACACAATGGCAATTGAAGAAGAAGAATAGGCAACACATCAATTCTGGAACATGGATTCTCTATAAAAATCATAGGAACTCTAAATCCCTACTTTCGCGATCACAATAACTTATAAGTGGTAACATGACGATGAAAGCACAATCATTCATTAGAACAGTGGAATCAAAATAAGTAAATTTGGATAACTCCAAAACCAATTTATTAACAACCAGGTAAATTCTAACATTTTTATATTGGAATTACAGGATCAAGGCTAATTTTTTATCTTATTTTCTATGAGTGAAAAATGCCAGACTGACTCTCACTCACCTGTGTATATCAAAGTCAGGATGCCCAAGACGGCCGCCCCTTCCAAATCCCCATGTGTAGACTTCCCCGCGTGCACTAACTGCTACACTATGGAACTTTGCAGCAGAAATCAGCTTGATGAATGAACCATGAAGTGAATCAACTTTACATGGTAACTTCTGGATGTGTGCATTCCCAGTTCCAAGTTGATAATTAACACCACTGCCCCAGCTGAAGACCTCCGTGGCTACTGAAAAAAGAAGATACATCACCCTAAATATGCTCACAAACCAAAACTCTTATGTTTCGGAAATATAAAGCTTAAGAAAGCTACTCAGGGCTATTATTTTTTCATTCACCATACTTGAATGGTTTTCCTTCCCAACAGCCTGCAGGACAGGCCCAGATAGGAGATCAACAGGTGTTCGTGATTTTGTATCCTCTGATGTCAACAAGGCACCAGACTCGATGAGGACACAAGCAACTGCCAGATGTCCAAAATGTAGAGCTCTGTGAAGGCTACTCCATCCTGATTCCCCATCCTGAAAAAGAGTCAGCGCATTTTTAGAAATTTGATGAAAAACCATCTCTATGAAAAGCACTTGACTATGGAATTCAAATATCAGCGAATCTTTGTCACCTCCCAAGATACCAAGATGGGCATCTTTCACATGGATAAGTTTTTAACCCCAGACATTTTGTTAGCAAATAGTATCATTCATTTAATGAACTACTAAGATTTTCTACTATGACAAGTTAATGACTGTGTAAGAATCCGCATGTATATTCAGATTAAAAAAAAACCTTCTTCATGATAAAAGACAAAATCAACTTAAATAATTGTTTTGCGTAAAGCTCTTGATTACAATTTCATTTCCCTTGCTCCAGTTTATAAAGATATTTCTTTAGTAACTATCCTTCTCTGGTGCTTCTAATCGAGAATAAAAAGGAAAAGGATCATTATAATACCTAAAGGATAAAGAAAAAGGAACCTGCATGCCATGACTGAAATCGTGAAACAATCCCGTATCAATCATCAAAATAACAACTCGTTATGCACTGAGCTTAACATTGAACAGATTAGAAGATCAAAAATATTCAGAGTGCAAAATGTACCCTAGCATTAGGGTCTGCACCAGCTTCAAGAAGCCTCTTAACAATAGGTGTGTGGTTTCTCCAAGTAGCAAGGTGCAGAGGTGTGAGGCCAAATGAATTTCTCGCATTAATATTCCCCCCCTTTTTCTTCAGCAACGACAAGGCTGAGTCGACTTCAGAGACAGACCCCTCGCTTACAACCGACCAGAGATCCTTAGTCTGAGGAGCATATCTACGAGGAGCATGACTAGTCTGCTTCTGACATGGAGGCAAAACTAAATCCTCCATGAGAATATATTAGGAGAAATCAGATGTTATCTAGGTCCTAATAGTACTCTCTCTTACTATAAATATGTAATCAGAAACCTGTCTTTTGTAAACTAATTCAGATCAGGACATTAACAAAGAGTTACAATGAAACAAGCTTGCAAATCAAACACGGCCATTCTCCATTTCCACCTCAAATGTAAACCAGCCAAACTATATACTTTTCAAGAGGCACCATTGAGCATCGTTTTCTGCAAAACATCATGAAGATCAAGTAAGCTCTCAAATTTAAGTCGTTGTCAGAAAATGTAGCTTCATTTAATAAGCAACAGTGGTTAAGGAAAGGTCAGTAGACCATCGAAATGGGAGATTCCGAGAGGGCACATGCACAACGCTAATCGGGTCAAACTACATAAAGATCAAACAAAACCTAAAATTGGATCTGCATTATAGTTCCGGAGTCGGTTCAAATAACAAATCATGAGACAACTGACACGAAACACAAGATTTATGGCAAAAAAATCAAATGCAAAATCTTGAAACATAATTCAACAATTCTCTGCATACAATCAATTCAGAACATAAAAATCATGCCTTTGACAAAAATATAATGGAAATCATCTTAATTATTAACAAACAAAAATTCAATTAGATAACCAATCAAATTCGACACCGAAAGTATAAAGACCGTATCCCTAAACCCCAACCAACTGGTTGCTTAAGAATCACTCGAACAGGACGAAAAAGAAATGCTAAAAACATTGAATCTTACATGCCAGAAACATAAACAAATAATTAACAACAAAAACCCTAAGATTGAATGTAAAAGATTCACCTTAAGATTTATAGGACAAATCCATCATTTCAGAAGAATTAAAGCAGAAACGGATTCCATATTCAGCAAAACAGTTCTAGCGCTCTCTCTCTCTCTCTACCCACATATATATATATATAGAAGTTATATATCATATATGCGTTCATGTGCGATTACTTGAGTATATAGATTTAATTCACAGAGTTGTAGAGAGATAAAGAATGAAGAGAGAGAGAATATACCCCAAGAAAACCCAAAGATGCGAGGGGGAAATGGAAGTTGCAGAAAACAAAGGGGTTCAAGGGCATTTTCGTAATTAAAAAATTAGATGATGAGACGAAAATACCCTTAGATTTTATAGGAATTGACGCGCGAGGGAGATGGGTCGGAAGGATCGAATTGTCTGCTGCCACGATTTCTCAAAACCTGCCTCAGTGTTGTTCGCAATCGAACAAAGTATACCGCCTGAGGTTTGGACACGTGGAAATTGCTGGATTTTTATGACTTTTTTAAAAAAATTTACTTTTTTGGGATTTTGTTTTCAATTTTTCTTGTCTGAAATCGAATATGTGTTAGATATTCTCTTTGGCCATTGAGTTGAATTCTCTACTTGTGTATGGATTTATGTGAATGAATAGTATATTCTTATGTAACAAGTCGGCTCATTTGTTAAGGAATGCGTAAATTTTTTGTTAAAATATTGTCGTACGATTTTCTCTTGTAGGATGGGCAATTTGTAATTATTTTTGTAACTTACTTTTGACGCGAGAGACATGCTAGGATTCTGATTCGTAATAGTTGTTCGGAACCGTCTTTACTCAAAGTTTCCTTTACAAAAAAAAAAAAAAAAGTAAAGTATATTCTTATTGATATTTGAAACGTGCACAACAAATATTACAAATTGATGACCAAAAACAAATAAGAAAAAGGTGAGTGATGAAAAGGTTATACCTAAATTATCGGTAGGTTGAAGAATTTGGTGAAAGATTTGGTCCTTGCAATCTCAGGAAGGCACAATAATTAAAATTAATTTCATTGGATTATTTTATTTTTTTTAAGAGAACTATGTTTTTGACTTTTTGAGGATTTAACGGATTTTTTTTCCTTTTTACCACTTTTAAGGATGTCGACGTATCTAAACCAATTGCAATATGACATGTCAGCTGTATGGTTGACAGTTGACTGAGTTAGAACAATTTAATAGAAGGCCCATTTTTAAAATGGTACGAATGCCCATATTGAAAATGGGTAGTAATTAAAGTAATTGGGCCCATTTTGGATCTCAATTCTCATGTGCCTTAAAAGGTACACATAACACATCCTTTAAAAGTCGGAAATTAGTTTTAAGATAAAAATTAATTTAGAACCACGCTATATTAATCAAAGACCTCTTGATCTAGTGGTGTCCACCTTTCACTTTATGTGAGAGGTCCTGAGTTCTCTTTTATAAAATTGGATATAATTTTTATTGCTCAAGATTATGATTATCAATCCGAGTTTGTCGGGCTAAATATTTAAGGTATCTCCTTCATCTTGAATTAAATAAATAAAAAAAACCTATGTTACATTAAAAATATTTGAAATGACATTAGTGATATATCATAAAATTATGGGTTCATTGACCTGATCTAACTTATTTAAAAGTAATTTGGACAAGTTTTTGCAATAAACAATTTGAATCCACATGAAACTAGCGTGCAATTCCAAAGTAATATTTCTAAGATTATTCTGCATTTCTGTACGTTAAAGTCAAGGCCAGCTCCTCATATTTTGGCTTCATTCACCAGCAAATCAATAGTCTGATAAAAGATCGTGAGGTACAAGGCAAACCTCATGTGGTACACCAGTTTTATATTACACTATCATACCGGCCAAAACTTGTGCCAGAAAAAATCAATAGCTAAATAAATTGCCCCCTAAACTTACTCTTCAGGGCATTATCTCAATCTTATCATATAACTCATTTTGCATCACATATATATACAAATATATGCGCTTGATATGACAAGCAAAATGAAATATTAAACTGGTATAGAGCATCCTGAGACTCAAAGTTATGTTCACAAAAATATCAGCTCAGGTCTCCCTTTCCAAATTGATGTTTTGTATTGGATCTCACATTTGGATCAAGAGCATATCATGAGTGAACTTGAAAAATGCTCATACAGACTGGATGTTCAAACATCGAACGGACAAGATGAAACCATGTCACCATGGATGTTGGTGGATGATGACAGAGATTCATTTTGACGGTTTGGTGTATGCATCAGGGCCCGTACAAGCATTTTCCATTAGATGTATGCCATGCCAATATGGACTAATCAATGCAATACAAATTTACGTGCTGATAAGTTAAATGATGAGGCACCCAGACAAGGTTGAAAGAATTTGAACAATGAAATGCATTGCACAACCAAGTGTAGAATCCATTGGGTTTACATGAATCAGCCAGAAGCTAATTTGTTCGATTCTGAAGCTGAGTGTCTCTCAAGATAAAAATGAAAATCATTCTGAAACAAGCCATCAGAAAAAGAATATAGCATTCTTTCACACCTCCAAATCCAAATTTATGCAGAAATAGGGTCCTGCATGATAGCAAATTGCGAAATCACAATGGAGAGTCGAACAAAATATAAAGCATTTGATGACTAAAACTAAAGTTGACACTTGACACGCACAACAATTCTTGCTAAGAACAGGCTAATGATTAAGGTTGAACTACAAAGAGAATACAAATGTTGTCTCATAAGGGTATCTCTTTCCATAAAATTAATGAGGAAATTAAATAAAGCATGTCTTAATAAGCATAAATATAACCAAATCAAATAACACACAAAACTGCATGAGAGGCTTTAGAATACAAGTACGTATATAGCTTTTCAGTCAATAATACTGAAAATGTCCATAATTGGAAATAAACCAACAAGGAAATATCAGCAAATTTTGATAAATATATTCTCTGCTGTTCAACTAATAGTGTCATCTGAGATCTTTATTTGGATAAAATCAGCAAAATTCTCTACTAGGGCACACGTAGAATTTCCACTAGGGGTACAATAAACTTCTCTGCCATATATCTCTTCCGTTCTTTTAAAATATTTAAACAACTATCATAAATAAGGAACAATTAGGTCCAACCAACTCAAAAGATTTGAAGGCTTAATTAATAGTAAAGCACCACAAGTAACCCCCCCCCCCCCCCCCCCCCCCCCACCCTAAAAAAAAAAAAAAGAGGTTCTATAATCTGCCATTGATTCGTTGCAATTATTGAAAAAAAAAACCTTCATGATGATCGATGTAAAAGGGGTAAATGTGCACCTTAGCCGTCAAATTGGATAGCGTCACATTCCATTTCTCTCTAGTTTTTGAACCAGCTACCTGCCCAGCTTTTGCCATTTTATTGAAAGCACCATTCAACCAAGTTGTTCCCGCTGACACGTATCTGATACAGATCAACACTTAGAACATCCTAACCAACCACAAGACAAAAGGCCTACATGGCAACATGGCCAGTAAATACACCAAGCTGTCCATAAGCAACAATCATTCAAAACTGTCCCTACTTCTTTTCATATACACTAGTAAACAAACTGAGGTTGATTGCATATAGGTCATTTCTTAGGTATCCATACATAAACAACGATTATAACGTTACTTCAACCAAGAGCAGGTTTCAGATAGAATGCATCAACCTGGAATAATTATATGTTTAATCTATACTAACAACCGTTTTTAATACTGCCACGTTTTTTATTATTTTCTGCTTCGAATTAACATAAAGAAAGACATCAAATACTGAGCAACTTTCCAAACCTGCTAGATTTAACAGCCAATCCAGTATTATTTATTTTCCTTTCCGCAGCCATAAGAGCTGACATAGTTTTATCAGACACTTGAAATCTTTGATCCACAGACTTCACTTTCTCATTTACTACTGAAATTCCAACTGAGAGTTTTTCCGTCAGCCCAACTCTCTGGTCAAAGGAAATTACTTTTGCAGATGCATTGGCAGTCAACCCATGCTTTTCATCAAATGCTTTGGCCTTATTCACGGCATCTTGTCTAATAGCTGAACCTTTTGCAAGCACGCTTGACACAACATCTTGTGCTTTACTAACATATACTCTCCCATTATTTGGGCTCATTTTTCCCTGTTGGCAAAGAAACAGATTACAAAGATTGAACAATCAGATTCCAAATATAGAATGAACTAAGACAGAAAGTTTGGTATTCTATCATCTTCCATTCAATATAGACATAAATACTAAGTTAAAATTACACGTTCACAAGATTATATAGAATGAACTACAACAGAAAATTTGGCGTTCTATCATCTTCCATTCAATATAGACATAAATACTAAGTTAAAATTACACTTTCACAAGATTAGATCTGTACAACTAGCTTGAATCCAATTTATTACGCCAAAGAAGAGATTGTTATTGCATTTAGACAAGAAAATTTAGCATATGTAATTACCTCGGCATCTGCGGAAGTATTCTCCTGAGACGTGCTTACGGCATTTTCAACAATCCTTACTTCCTGGATGCATAAGCAACAAATCATTAGTTTAAATAAATATCCTGAAAAAGAGACGTTCAGAATTCTAAATAGCAGTATTACCCGAATCTCAGGCTGTGATACATAGTTTTCTGCAGCTGTTATGGTAACAACCTGGTCCACTATGGTTGCACCCTGCAAGACACACAATCAGCAGAACTTTTCGAACTCTAAAATAACATCAGCTTACTAGTAGAAATGTCACAGTTCCAAAACAGCAGTAGAATGCCTTCTCTCAGCAGTTTCCACATGAATATTCACAACGAAGACTTGTCTTTAAGATGGGGAAAAAAATAGAAGATACA
The DNA here is from genome assembly GCA_019426215.1 of Buddleja alternifolia. Taxonomy (NCBI): domain Eukaryota; kingdom Viridiplantae; phylum Streptophyta; class Magnoliopsida; order Lamiales; family Scrophulariaceae; genus Buddleja; species Buddleja alternifolia. The sequence continues at coordinate 39,691,909 of CM033398.1, forward strand.
CAGGAAAAGGTACATATCAAATAATAATCTATAATGCCATAAATCTCAGGGCTCTTCGTAAGTTAGAGTTTAGAGTTGAGACTAAAAAACCTGAATTTCATTATAACTACATATTCTAGCATATCGTCATCAGTTAAATCGAAGCAATATCGACCGGATTATCACATTCTCTTTTACATTTGCACTACAGGCTACCAAATGTGTTAACATACATATTTTCTAAATATATTCCACTTTTCAGCATATTGTTAATTACAGCTACTCCACAGCTGAACTAAAATTCCAGGTTGGCTTCTCTCCTTAATTAACCATATTTATGCATTCACATTTATTACTATAAATGAAACTACCAAATTTCATCAAATATTTCAAAGAAGCATAGCAAATCAACCAGAACAACAAACAATAATCAAATTACCGATAATAACAAGGCGATTTCGAGAGCGTTCGGATCTTTAAAAGTAACAAACGCAGTCTTGGACTGCCCTGGCTCTCTGCAACCACCAACAAAGTACACAGAAATTGAAATAATCAAATACAGCTGCATGATTTTTATCGCATAGAAAAAAAATGAAAAAAATTAACAACAATCAGCAAGCTAACCTGCGGATCTCAATGTGTTCAATTTCACCGGAAAATGAAAAGAACTCATGAATTTCTCTCTCCGTAGCTAGATCTGATACTCGCTTCACTTGTACTGTTCTCGCCTGCTGAAAAATCATCAAAATAATGATGTAAAACTCAATGATTGTTAGCTAAAATTCGATATAGAAATCAAACGTACCGGCATTGTCAGTTACGCTTTCGCTTGGCTCTCTTCGAAGATTTTCTCTGAATTATTCAATATATATATATACGTACAGATTCATATACTGCAAATTGTGTATGTATTATTGTGTTGAAATGCGTGTTCTTTTCGCGGAAGAATGTGAAGGGCAGAGGAAGCTGAATTCAAAGGCGTATCTATCTTTATACCTTAATTTTCGGTTTTATTAACTGATTAATCATTCTTATTTCGAAAGGAACTGATTAATCATTCATTTTATCTAACGTCACAGAAGGATTATTTATTTCTCGCTGATATTTTGTTGTTTGAAGTGTGTCTATTCTGCCCTCCTGTCATTGTGGCGCGTTTGGATAACATGACAAGTTCAAAAAGCAAAATTGTTTCCTTTTAGTTTTTGACGACTTTTTTATTTTATATATTAGCGTATATGGGGTGAGAAATGTACCCTAAAAACAATATAGGGCGAGAAATATCAAGAATTAGATATCATTAAGTTGATTAACATATAACTAATACATATGTTAGATTATTTTTTATTTTTTTTGTTTCAATCGGAGTGGCAAGCTCACCCTTCTTCATTAATAACATCGAAAATAAAAAGATGGGGATGATCCCAAAAGTGGACTCCATTAGATAGACGTTGTCTTAACTTAGCAAGTGCATAGGCATGCATATTGCCCTCTTGTTTAATACAATTTAGCAAGTACATAAGTTAGATACAATGACATAAATAGTGAAAAATTCTGGTTTAGGTCGAATTTAAACATATGAAATATGTGAGTGGGATATTAATGAATTACGCTTGTCATGTGATTGATGTATGACATGAGGGTGATCGATACACTGAGCATTTAACTAATTAAATTTGATTAAATCATATTTGGACAATAATTTCAATAACATTAAGTATTAACAGACAAATGAAAATATATACATTATTGCATTGAATGTTGGGATTAATATTTATTATGAAATTAGGCTAAATATGAAAACATAATATGAACCGATTAAATACAACGGAACAATGTTGTGTTATTATGTTGTGATTAAGGTTTTGTGTATCTTTCACTTACATAATAATTGGATATCATTTTTATTATATTGATTGATCTAACAATAATAGCAAGAATTACAATTTATGAATGCATTATGCTCAAATGAAACGTCAAATTCAATAATGATGACGAGAAAAATGAAATACTATTATGTTAATCATGGTAGAGTAATACCACATTTCATATGGACTTTCACGCTAATGGAAGTTTAAAATGACATATCCAATTTCTTGTATATAATATATTGGAGAATAATATAATAATAAGATGTATATTCAACAAATTTATGCTTGACAAAAACATTTAATTTAGTTAAGATGTATATTGATGAATTTCAACAATATGTGTCGGCAAAAGAAAAAATAAAAAGGACTTGCAAGTTTAGAAAGCAAAATAATGGTGTGTGGTGCCCAAACACCTCTTTGTGAAGTGGCAGGCATAAGAAGGCATCAAATTGGAATGACCTTGATAGGACGCCAGATGACAAAGATAACGATAAACATGACAGGGGCTTTTCAAGCATGAAACTCCTCTCATTTTCTATTCCTGCAACCGCCGTTCTGTTTGGACGTTTATGACAATTTTACCCATGGAATTAATTTATAAAATACTCTTACCTCAATCTCAATTTTAAAATAAATTATTAGTCATTGTTTTTGAGGTTTTAACAAATTCATGGATTTGAGCGTGTAGAGACAAATTAAAGCGTCAAAGGAAGAAGAAAATGAGTCGAACGACCCCTAGGGGCGCGACACGTAGTGCAGTTGGCCACTGCACATGGCGCCCAGGCGCCCCTGTTCTGCTCCTAGGTGTGGGTCTGACGCTGGGAGTGGATTTTGACGCGGTTTGTTCTTATTTTTGGCATGTTTTGAGTTACCTATTGGGATTAGGTCATCGTATCTTTGCCTCCAAGTATAGAATACATAAGTAGATGAACTTTTTTTCATTGTAATTGTATATCTCTCACAAGAATAATAAAATCTCTCTAGCATAAGTATGTGGACGTAGACAAATTGCCGAACCACGTAAAATCGTTGTCGTGTTTTTCTTGCTTATTTTTATTTTTAAGTTCTTTTATGCGCATTGATTCCTGATACAAATAACCCCATGTGTTAGGTCGAAAATGCTAAAAAAACCCTGTGTTAAATCAATATGCAAAATCCGATTAATTAGATGCTACTCATTTGGGCACGTGCCCAAGTGAGTTTTAAACCACTAGATCATACATTATGAATTGATCATTTCACTTTATGACATCATCATGTGCAGATTCAGCAGTTTAAAACCCAATTAAACACATGCCTAAGTGGGTAACATAGAATTTCCCACAAAATCCCCTTCTATTTATGTAAACCATGCGTAAAACTTTTTTTTGTTTGAAAATTGATCAGCATTTAGTTTTTAAAATATTCTTTTACTTTTGATTTGTAACGAATTTCAACCCGGGCAAACATAGAAGTTCGTTTGAGAGAGATAGCATGGCCAAAACTAGGCGATAATATCTCCTATCACGCCAAAGCTCTCTTGGTCAATGTTTGACACAATATGTCGACAGACACTAATAAGTAATAAATGGTCGTGACAAAGACATTAGTTGGACCAGGGTCCCACTTTGCCTCTATGTTCCTTTCATGCCTAAATTTTAGTTTTAAACTTATAATTATATTAGTATACTAAGATACTTGTCAAAAAAAGTATGCTAAGATACAAACAGTACAAAGTAGTGGTGCATGTGAGATTTCTAAATTAGCCCGATTCAATTTTCACAATCACTATCTTGTACATAAGCCATCCTATGTCAAGATAGAAGTTGTTTATTTGGTGCAGTGGGTGTATTCGAATTTTTTATTTTTTTTTTGATAATCGGTGTATTCGAATTGCAGAGTCAAGTTGATTGTTATTGTCGAGCTCGCGCTCCAACATCGATCTTTAGATTCTATAAAATTTGGCTTGATATGGTATGATATGCGAATAGAGTTCAGATTTTTTCAATTAGGTCTAGAGTACATTTTTCATAGTGATGTAATGGTTAATGGAAGCAAAGAAACGGAATTGATAGTCTCACACTCTCAGTTAATGACGACAAACCGCGGAATCGTATTGGGTCCTATTGGAATGGGTGTGTTGGGTTTGGGTCCAAGTAAATATGTGCAAAATGGGTCGGGCTCAAAACGTTTGCATCACAAAGGCCCAATACTGGCCCGAAGTGAACCCAATGAATACCAAGATAAAAAGTTTAGTATCATCCTCAACAATGTCAATATCCACAAAAACAAGAAAGTCAATGAATATTATTATGTTGTATCATGTATCAAAAATAATTATGCATTAGTGACCATTTTATGTAATACATAAAGTATTTTTGTGAAACATTTATAAATTAGTTATAAGATTAAATATTCTATAAGATATGAATAATTGTGCAAGGGCTAGAGATGAAGTTTTTTTTTTTTTTTTAAATAGAGACCCAGAGAGGGAGGGGAGTTTTTTGACTGTAAAATGTAAAACAATTTCCATAACTAAATAATATTTTCAAACTCAAGCTAATTATGATTAAATAAATATTTAATTAAAAAGCTCGTAAATAACAGGTCGTATATATGTGCACTAGAAATAGAAACAGAGAAGATCATGATTGACTTTCATCATATATAGGTAATACACTCCGTTCCTGAATTTATAATTCATATCTTGTTTAAATATTCCAAAATGGAACGCCATTTTTTAATTTCGTTTCAAGACTACCTTATCAAGTAAAATAATAATGTTACATCTGTTAGATATTATTATTGCTCTCCTAATTAAATTAGTATTATTATTGCTTTCCTAGTTAGACTAGTATTCTTATTAACTTATTTATCTTTTACCTTCTTTATAAGTTTAGGGTTTTCTTGTATTCTCTCTCTTGTAATTCTATAAATATGTTACTCAGTAATACAAGTTCCCTACGGGGTTTTCTCTAATCTAACATGGTATCAGAGCCATGGTATCTCGATATCTCGCTTCCGCCATCCTCAAGTCGCCGACCCCGTCCGGCGCATCTTATCTAGTTTAGTTTAGTTTAGGATAGCTTATTTTTTTTTCTTTATCTTTGTTTATGTTATCGCCGCTCACCCTTGGAAAAACAAGGACTTGGAGTCGCTGCCTTATTTAATGATTTTCAGACGAAACTGCTCCACATTGAGAAGCGTCTTCGTCGAACCGCCGCCTTATTTAATGATTTCCAGACGAAACTGTTCCACCTTGAGAAACGTATTTGTCAAAATCTCTCTACTAAGCATTCTTTATGCACGGACTGTCGTAACATCTTTTCTCGGTTTTTAGTTCAGTCTCAATGTTCAAGACTTTCACATTTCGACTGCGGGGGAGTGTTAGATATTATTATTGCTCTCCTAATTAGATTAGTATTATTATTATTTTCCTAGTTAGACTAGTATTCTTATTACCTTATTTATCTTTTACGTTCTTTATATTTTAGGGTTTTCTTGTATTCTCTCTCTCTTGTAACTCTATAAATATGTTACTCAGTAATACAAATTTTTTACGGGGTTTTTTCTAATCTAACAACATCATCAACTCACAACCATAATTTTAAGTGACAGTGATATAATTATACACGGTGCACTAACCTACACTTTTACGAAAATCTTCTAAGTCGAATAATTGAGTGTGATCAAGCAACAAAAATTAAACTTTTTTTATTTTATTTTGAAGTTACTTTATTCATTGGCCTTTGGATAAAAGAATCGTACCAAATTTTCAAATATCAACTTCAAATCATTTTGAACAATCAAAGCAGCAGTCGAAATTGATTCTGCAGTTGAAGCCTAGGAAGCAGACAGACTAATCTGAAAAGACTTTGCAGTCTCCAAGCCAGCAGTCTTCAAGCATGTCTTTTGTCATTTTATCTTTGAAAATATGGTGTCAACTGTCAATGAATCAGCACATTTGTTTAGTACAAAGTAATTTATTTTTTCATTAAATTGTTGGCCATAACGCACATGGATCCCAATAGTGGAAAAAATTGTAAAACTTATTTTTAACAAGAAATTTGTGTGCTTCAAACTGTAGTTGATGTGCAAATTCAAATTCAATTTTTCCACCGTCAGCGCAATCACCATCATAGTCTTAATATTTTCATTTTACTTTAGAAATTAGTTTTATCCCTGTCACCACTATAGAATATGCTTTTTTTCCCGTGACGTGGTATGTCTTAAAGTTCTAATTAAGAGGTATTTTCTGTAGAGGTTAAAGTTATAATACTTTTAACAATCTCTTGTAATCTATTTATACATGTTTCTAGATATAAAAATAATTTTCTACACACCGTGGATAGTTTCAAATTTGAATGAACCACGTAAATCTTTGTATCCGTGTCTTGATTCCTTGCTTTATTTTACTAGGACATGAGGAAAAAGTGTGTTGAACTAAAAAAGAATAAAATATTTCTTTTCTGAAAAAGTTGGCAAAATGACACATTGTCTACTAGGAAAGCCATGAAGCATTGAAGCTAGCACAAAGTGACAAAACAACAAATTTATGTGGGCACTTTGTACAAATATACAAACAAAATACACATCATTTTTCTACTTCCCCAGACAAACTTTCACCTTTTCACTTTTCAAAGCTTCATCCCTCACCATTAATAAATACCTTCAAATAGTTATTCAAATCCCACAGAAAAAAAGGAAGCACTTTTCCTTGTCCTCCAAGTCAGTGCTACCTTTTCTCTCTTTCTGCTTCTCAAAATTTCTTTCTATAATGCTCTTGAAATGGCTCCACAAGGAATGGCACTTACAAGAACTGATAGCTTTGAGAGTGTTTGTAAAGAAATTCATGATTCTTTCAAGGATGATAAGTTGCTAACTCAAATTCTTGTAAATTTAAGCCAATCTGATTGCAGGAAAGTTAGAGAGACTTACATCAAGATTTATGGGGAGGACTTAATTCAAGAGATCTCATTCTTGGCCAATTTGATGCTTAATCCATTCGAGCGCGATGCAGTCGTTGCAAGAGAGGCACTTCACCAATATGATTCTGTCAATTACAAAGCGTTAGTCGAAATATTTACATGTCGAAAATCAAGCCATGTTCTTCTCATACTACAAGCTTATCAAGCAAAATATAGGAAGCCCTTGGACTTGGACATTGCTAGCATTGAGCCTTCCCATCCTTACCAAAAGGTTAGCATTTTCTATCAGCCCAAAACTTTTCTTGGTTATTTAAGATGGATCGGGTCTGAGCTAGAATTCTCCGATCTAACACTTTACACTCTATTTCCTGAAGTAATTTCTTTCATAAAAAGAAATACATTCCAATTTTACTTTAACAATACTCCTAATTAATCACTATTTTCGATGGGCAATAACCGAAACTGATAAATCAACTTTCGAGCCCGGAATTTTATTAACAGATGTTGATGGCATTATCGGCATCACACAAGGCGCATAATGCTGATTTAAGCCAACACATTGCAAAATGTGATGCAAGAAGGCTGTACCAAACAGGGGAAGGGAAGCCAGGATCAGTTGATGAAGCTGTTGTTCTCGAGATCTTTAGTAAAAGGAGCATTGAACAGCTTAAGCTTACATTTTTCAGCTACAAACATATTTATGGGCACAGCTATAAGAGTGTAAGAAATCATATTTGAGCTTTTACAAGAATTGTGCCCTTTTTCCTATTTTTTTGTTTATGTTGTAATATAGTGTTTTCACTTTGCAGTTTCTGAAGAATGAAGACTTTGGAGGATTTGAAGATGCACTGAGAGTTGTTGCAAAATGCATATGCAGCCCAACAAGATATTATGCTGAGGTAATGTTTTACTTATGTTGTCTAATTTAGCAAGAACATAGTATTATGAAGTTCTAAAAATAACAAGAGAAAAACCACATATTATTTATAGAGAGTCTCTAGATTCTAGTCTAACACTCAATTTTCACTGTTCCAATCAAACTAACAAAATCTGAAAGAAGTACTAGTTCCATGTAGTGAGGACTTCTATGACTAGACTAGCCCTAGACCTCCTCTGCTAAAAACTTCAGTTATGCATTTCTTTTGTCTAGAAATGAGAGTAACATAGGACCACTTGCATCTCATCTTTTATTTAACACAATGAAAGGATTTCCTAGTTTTCTGACATATTTTGTTGCTAGACTCTGTATGGATGCCTGAAAGGGACATCAAACGACAAGGGCGCGTTGGTCCGTATCATGGTGAGTCAGGCAGAGGTGGACATGGATGAGATCCAGAGATACTTCAAGAAAAAATATGGCGTCGATTTGAAAAATGTCGTATGTGAGAGTATTCCAGAAGGGAGTTACAGAGGCTTTCTTGTTGCATTGGCGACGAAGACGTCCACTTCTTACGCCTTCTCCTAGTGAAAAAGTCCAGCCTATATTTTAAGTAGCTAATTATTAACCCTTGCATATATTGGGAGTCATGAGTCTTGACATCCTCGTGATGAAGAAAATGAATCATATCTTATGATAATCTTTCAGTAAGTCGAAAGTGTCCGAGCATATAATACCCTACTTAGACTACGGGCCGTTTTAAGTTTCATTAACATAATAGAAATCAAACATGAAATTGAAATATATGATCTGAAATGCTTTAGTAGTACGTTTGCCCTTGGGCCTACATGTGATATAAAGTATATTCAACGGCTTATGCAAAATAGAAACAGAAGTCACAAGATAGGAGGATTTCTAAGGCATGAAGAAACTAGAAAGAATTGATTCTCTTACTCTGCACAGGAAATCCAAAAGAAACCAATTGGAACATCCTATAATATGTCCAAAGTTCATATTTGGTACTTCTATAAATGAGCCAAGAAATACATCTCTACATAAAAACACCTTCAACAAACAGTTTATTATGGAACGAAAAGCTAATCAAGCACTTGCATACGAAGAATTTGAACCGTTATGTAAATGGCAACGCAATAAAGATTTCGACGTTCTTGAAATCCATCTCCAAGGTGAATATACATATACATTCCATTTTTCTCTCTTTCCAAATTCATTTCTAACCTTGATTGTATAAACTTTTCGTTCTTTTGTTCAAAAGTAACTAATATTGATTAATATGAATCAAACATATGAACTTTGAGATTGCATTTGGTTAGAACATTTTGAAAGAAATTATTTAAAATGACCTCAATATTTTTGATTTCACAGCAATAGTAGAAAAAAAAACTCAAAATCTGGTAACTTTCAAATATTTCAATCCAAACGCGAGCTTTTTCACGAATTCAGATTCCGAGGTTTAAAGTTTAAGCATCTAAAGCAGAAATAAACTTTGGATTGAACAGCAACTACTTTTGCCAATGCATCAAAGTGCAAATTAGAATGCAATCTTAGAAATTCGCGATGATATGTAATATAAGTATATATAACCATTCTCCTTGCATTTAAAGGATTCAAAAAGGAACAGCTGAAAGTGCAAATCAGCAATTATGGAATCCTAAAAATCTCGGGGGAACGTCCATTAGATGCATCAAGAAAGAGCAAATTCTTTAAGGAAATCTCAATCTCAAGCACCTATGAAGCCTCTGCGATTCACGCGAAATTCCTGAACGGTTGGCTGCACATAACAATGCCAAAAAGAAAAACCCTAGTACCTGAAAATGGTGGAAAAGAATCGCCTGAAGCATCAAAAATTGATCGATCATCGAAACCAGAGCCGTCGGATCAATCCAGAGCGCCACCTAAAAGTGGCGGAGCAAAGGAGCAAATACAAACTTCCGGCGGGAATTCATCGGCGGTACGTGGATTACAGGGGTGGAAACGCGCAGCTCCGAGCTTAAAACTGGCGGCGGCGGCGGCGGCGCTGGCTGCTCTCATTGCTTTCGTTGTTTACGTGTACAATTTCAAAATTGGTGATGAATATTGCTTGAGTCTGTGATTTATGGGATCAAAGTTGTGCAGAAAATGATGAAAATAACATGTATACATGATCGAAATTTGAAATGTAAGTGATTAATTGACAGAAGATGGACATTGTTGTACAAATTTCATGTGGTTTCCGGCGATCTAAATTATGATATTTCAATTATGGTTCACAGTTTCTTACTTTTTTAAACGAAACGTACGAAAAGTACGGTTTTTCAACTTATCGAAAAGAAATTATCATTAAATTTCGATTTTAATATTTTCACTGTTTACATGAAAACTCTGAATGTTTTCATGATTTCCATATTGTTTCCATACATAGAAACATTGAGAGTTTGGTAATTTCTTTTTAAAAAGACTTGCTCTATCGCCAAAACATTGAGATTCAAAAAGATTTTCATAAAAATCATGGAAATATTAGGAATTTGGTAATTCATTTTCAAAACAATTTGCTCTATCACAAATACAACACACCTCTCAAATCTCTTAATGTTAGGGGAAAAAAACGAAGATGAAGAGTAATAAATCTAACAATCAAACAAATATTTATTTCACCGAAGATCGACTTTTTATCATACGACTCAAGATGAAAATTATTGTATTATCGATTAAAGTAATTTTTCCATATAATTTGCAGATGAGATCGAAACCATGATATCATCCATATTAACTTTTTATAATTTTTTATTTCACAATTTAAGTTATTAAATTTTTTTCAATTATATGCTTGAACTTTAAACTTGAATAAAAAATTACCACTTTTCATTTCTTTCACAACAACACTTTACAATTTTTTATTTCACAGTTCAAGTTACTAAAATTTTGCTGGTTATATATTCTGTGAATGTTAAACTTGAATCAAACGTCACCACTTTATTTATTAGTGTAATTTGATCGATTATTGATGTAGATGTATAAACATTTTACACAACTATTATTTTTTGCTAGTGAAAAGAGGAAACAACTCTTCTTTACTTCTTTTTTCACGGTTTCCACCTAATTTCTAGCATTTTTCAAGTTTTCCATGATATTTCCGAAACGTTTTCGATACGTTTCTTATATTTAAGAACTCGAAACTTATCATCGAAACGAAATTTTAATCCTTGATTTCAATTGCCCCATTACTTGGGCTAAGCAAGCAACATGTTACCATGTTAGGCCTCTTTTTTTGGGTCAGTTTGAATTTTCGGATGCAAATTGCATTGGAATCTCCCGTTCTGATATGTGTATAATATATTTTCTTAAATATAAATTTATTATGAAAAATATTATTATATATGAATAATATGTGTATAATGTATTTTTTTGAATATAAATTTATTATAGAAGATATATACTTGTCGTACAAACATAATATGCAATACAAGATGCAGCACAATTTTGAAATAGAAGATCTCGTGTGTGAGTTGGTGCTATTGCATATAATGGGGCAAAATACTATTTGTATCCCAAAATTATTCATTTTATCATATTTAGATCCATGAATTATTAATAATAAAAAAATTGTCCCTTAAATTAAGTCACGACAAGCTATTCAAAGTCAAGTCGAGAGATCATTTTGTTATGTTTGATAGTTCAGTAATCTAAATGTGATAAATTGAATAATTTATGGGTACAAAGTATATTTTGCCCTATAATGAAAGTGGAGTTAATTAGGTTCAATTCGTGATGTATTATCAAGCCTTAAATTGACGAGAAGTTCTTGTCGGAATTACATTTGAGTTCGATTAAACTGAACTAAAGTTTTTGTATTTTAAGAAAATGCTATGTAACCAGCATCCAATTGTTTAAGATGATACATTTAATAGGAAGGTTATTGAATTACTGCAATAATATGTAATTAGTGGAAAATGCATGGATAAGCAATCATGATTAAAATTTGATTTACGCCAATAAATAATGGATAAGTTTGACAAGTACATCTTAATATTAATATATTGATAAGAACTATTATAATTCATTCACTCGAGAATTTGATGAATTATTTAATACTTTTGGAAAAAATTCATAAAAAGTATTCGGTAATGATGTGTCCCAAAAATAATGAAGGTGAGATTCAGTAATTTTATCATTTTTTAATTACAATTGAGTTTGTATAGAATATTATAATATTAATATGATTCTAGGCTATATTGATATTGGGCTTAATTATAAGTGGCCCATCTTTAATTATGATCTAATGGGCTCATATATTAAAGCTCAAACTCATGATCCATCTGTGACACTAAAAATACCCTTTATCAATCAAAATTAATCCTTATCTAATTTTCATTCTCAAAATATTAATCACTCGAATTCAAGCTCTGGGATTTCAAATTGTCACCTCAAAACTATTTTGATCTATTTTGATCCCGCATCAAGTAACAATCTAACAAATGCTAATATTTTTATGTAGAAAAATATGAGTGATGTTATACTAAAAAGCATTAAAGGGTAAGTCAATGGTTTAAACAAAAAATACTATAAATTTATAATTTATCAAATAATATATAAACACTATAAAACTCCAACACTTTAGCTAACTAGGAGATTAAAAAAGAGCTAAACAACATTTAAACAATTAATATAGTTAATATATTTTTTTTGGTATGTATTAGGGTTTCCCCCGACTGATGATGGAGACTATTTTCCTTCGAGGCGTAGAGATCACCGAAGTGAGTTTTGTCTCTTCCAACAAAGTCTTTTCCATTCACACCGCCAGGAATCGAGATCAACGAAGTGGGTTTTGTCTCTTCCAACAAAACATTTTCCATTCACACCGCCAGGAATCGAACCCTGGACAAATGCTTAAGGAATTCAGTTATCTACTAACTGTGCTAGACCTTATTGGTTAATATATATATGGTCCGTGCTACCTAGTAACTTTTTTCATAACCATTTATATGGAGAACATAAACATTACTTACTTTTCTATCTAACCAAGACTTATTGATTTAATACTTTATGTGAAGTGAGAGGTCCTGAGGTCGAATGAACAAGTTGTGGCTCTCCCTTCTTTTATAGAACTACATAAACTGAGAGGTCCTGAATTCGAATACAAAATGACTCAAAATTATATCTATCAAACTGGATTTATCACATTAAATATATATATATATATATATATATACACACACGTATGATATCCCCTCCCTTCCTCTTCTCTTTAATTGAAAAAAAAAAAAAAAAGAAAACTGCAATTTCTAAAAATTATTAATAGGCACAAAATATCATATAGTAAATCGTCCTTATTACAATTTACACGAAGAGAGAGAGAGAGAGGGTGGCACTACACCGCAAAATGCCTCCGAAATCTGCTTCCACCGCTTGGCCGCCGCGCCGGAGCGCTCGACACACCGCCCGTAAATCCACACCAAGTCCTAAATTTTCAACTCCGATCAGCTCCCCTCCTCCCTCCTCCGCCACCAACGCCGCCGCCACTGCCGTCATTCCACCTCCAGCCGCCGTCATCCCCACCTCTCTCGAACCCTCGCAAAAAGAGGTACTTCTAGATTCATCTGATACCATAGACACTCCTCAAACAATTTCGAATGCAACAATCGCTGTTTCTCCGAGTCAACCCCCAAATTCAGAACAAACCCTAATTACTGATTCAGGTGTGGTTAACTCTGATTTAGGTATGGTAACATCTATTGAGCCTGAAAAAACAATTCATGTGGAAGGTGAAACTGTGCCGGATCCTAAAAATGGGGCGGTTGAAGTGGCAGGGTCTGGAAATGGAAAGCGGAAGATAGTGAGGAAGACTGTGAGAGTGGTGAAGAAGATAATAAAGAGGAGAGTGCCGAAGAGGAATTTGATGAACGGTTCAGAAAATGGTGTGAATTTGAAAGAGGTAACAGAAAGTATAAATCTTGCAAATAATGTGATTGAGAAGCCTAATTTAGGACATGATGAGTTGAGGGAAATATCAAAGATATCTGATGAGTTAACAGAAAGTTCGAAAGTTTTAGGTGATGTTGATGTTATTGAAAATTCTAATGTTGTGGATGGGGTAACAGAGAAATGTAGTCCTGTTAATGAAGCAATGGATGAATCGAATGCTGTTGATGAGGTGAGGGAAACATCGATACTTGATGATAATGTTTCTTTTGTTTCAGAACCAATTGCTAGCGAAAAACGGAATGATCTAAGTGACATTGATATGCTGGACATTGGAGCTTCCAAAATTAATAGTGGCCCACATGTTTTGGAATCAGTGGATGATGAGAAAGGTAATGATCAACATGACATTTGTTCTGTGGAGGCGCACGAAACGAAGAGTAACGATGTTAGAACTGGAGAAGATATGAAGGACATGGATGTAGGTAGTCACGATTCAATGGAAGATGAAAAGGTTAATTATGCAGCTGAAAGTATTGCACATAGTCAAAGAAGTAAGGATGAAGTGGATTTAGTGATGGAGAAAGAATCTGTTACAGAAAATCAGAAAAAAGAAGAAGTGGGGTTAGTTGCAGATCAAAATGTTGATCCAGTTGAAGAAAATGGTGTGGTTTTGGTTGAGGAGACAACTGGAAGTCCGACTAGGAAACATGAAAGTGATAATGGCGACTTGGAGAAGGATAATGTTGGGTTGAATGAAGGGCTATTATTAAGTGGGGTAATGGAGGCATTGGAGCGAAAGAAGAGGCGAAAAATAGAGCTTTTTGTTGGTGGGTTGGACAAGGATACAAACGATGAAGATATTAGGAGGGTGTTTGAAAAGGCTGGGACAGTTGTGGACGTGAAGCTGGTGATGAACGCTAAGACGGGGAAGAACAAAGGTTTCGCCTTTGTGAGGTTCGCCACAGCTGCTGATGCTAAGAATGCATTGGCAAAATACTCCAAAATTGAGGTAACTCTCGTTACTTTCCAGTTGAGTAAAGTTCTCTTTGAAACAGAAAAAAGCTATTTATCTTTCGGTGGTTTATATAATTTTAATGAATTGCAAGTTGCTAGTGCAAGTTGTGCCTTATATATTTGGAATATGATGTTTTTGAAATATATGATTGTGATAATAATTCTTAGTTTTCAGCCATGAAATTTCATGATATATATCGTCGGGATAATAATTCTTTACTTCTGGAGGCATATGTTTTTGCTTGGTCTTGTAGCTTGTAGTTCGTGCCTTTCTGTGAAACATCAGTTTTCCTTTAGCAATGATATGCCATACAGCTGTTTCTTATGTTCTCTATATCTGTCTTACTAAATCAGATATGTGGGAAGCAGTGTGGCGTATCACCAGTTGAGGGTAATGATACAATATTTCTTGGCAACATAGACAGAAAATGGAAGACTGAAGATGTGAGCATTTTCTTGTACGCTGATCTTGTCCAGGAAGTCCATCAAGAGAGTGATATAACTAAAGGGTTGTCTTTCTGCAGGTGATGCAGTTGTTAGGGAAATCTGGCATTGACAAAATAGATAAAGTTATTCTTAAGGGTGATCCTAATAACATGGATAAAAATCGCGGTTTTGCCTTTGTTGAGCTTGAAACAAATAAAGTTGCTCAAATTGCTTTTAATAAACTCCAAAAGAATATTTTTGTCAAAAACTTGAAGATAAGGGTTACATGGGCAGAACCCTTAATCGAGCCGGCTGAAGAAGAACTTTTAAAGGTCAGTTTTCTGGAATAGTGTTCTGTTGAGATTCACTAAATTTTCTTGGTCCAGTTACTTGTTTATATTTCTGCCTAATTTCTGTAAATTCTTCATTTTACATCTTAAATGGTCCAATTTCTAGAGCATAAATCCTCCTTATCTGTACTTCGCACCGAATGTTTTATTTATTTTCCTTTCATTTGCTTTTTATGAGTGTGAAAACAGTGGCTTTTATCGAGTAACCTATGAGCCATGTCTGATATATGGTAGAGGTATTTTGCTTCCATCCAGGTCAAATCAGTTTATGCCGAATATCTACCATCCTCATGGGATGAAGATAAAGTAAAAGAATACTTCAAAAGATTTGGTGAAATTGAAAATGTTGCGCTTGCCAAAGATCTTCCTTCATCTAGAAGAAAAGATTTTGCATTTATTAACTATACGACCCGCGAAGCCGCTCTCGCATGCATTGAGGCTGTCAGGAGCGAGAGATGGGAAGATGATGGCTCAAAGGTTTTAATTTGGCTGTCTAGTTTCTTGTTTATTTACGTTTAAGATACACCATTATGATTTGATGTCTCCTCACTATTCACCATTCAGGTTAAGATGACAGTCTCTCTTGCGAAACCATTTTCAAAGACCAAGCAAGCGAAATATGCTTCAGATCTGACTACTAAACAATTTTCGAAGAAGAAGCCAAAATCATCACACGGTGAGTACTGGCATTTTTGTCATGCTTTATTTGTGTCAATCATTCAAATTCGCTGGTTGAAATGGATTCGAAGTACTCTTTTCATTGAAGTATTTTTTATTCATATTATGTAAAACATTTTCCTGCTTATGAATTAAATTTTTCCTTCTGCGACTTTGGTTTTTTAGCCACCATAAAGCCGCATGAACCTAGATACAAGGAAAAGCGAGCCAGCAGTAGTTATGATCATGCAAAATTTGCTACGGGGCCTTCTACTACTGATGAACTTGTACAAATCTTGAGGCAACAAGCATCAAACAATCATATCCCTCCGCGTCAAAGCATAGGTATATATCAAGTAATTGGTTATTGTTAATTTAGCAATTCTATTGTCTTTTCCTAGAACTTTTGAAGGTATTGATATACAATTAATAATGACATCCTATTGGCTGAATAAATTACTCCTATTTTTTGTAGTTTACATGAAAAATAAGATCCCCGCTTTTAGCCCCTTAAATCCATTCATTGAACAAATTCTTGTGATGTATCTGATTAATCCTTCTATCGCGTTAGGCACCGCTATTCCACACAGTCATTTTTCCCAACCAGGGATCAAGAGACCATTTTCACTTGTGGTATGTTACGTAAAGTTTTTATATGTTCATGCATTCTTCCTTCCCCCTTCCGCTCTTTAAACTTGGTCAAATGTGAAATATAGGCTTATATCCTTTTATTCAGGGACACAATCCACTGTACTTGGAGCCCAGAGGGTTACCACGAGGGCGCATTGAGAGTTCTTATCCAATTTCAGGCCCGAGGTTTTAGACTTTCTTTGTTAAGCATTTACCTTCTAGATATATTATTACATAAGTCCATGATGATTTCTGATTTTGATTTTCTATTTCCAGTGCCTTATCCCATGGTGTCAATGTGGAGTCTTTTCCCTATCATCATCCTCCTCATCCAGGCCCTGGCCACCCATCTGGTATGATACTTTTGTCATGCACTTTTTTGCCATCTTCCTTGGTGTCTTAAATTAGGATTATGATGTTTCATATTTATCTATCAGAATCAGTCAACGGGAGGAACATATATCCGATCCATTTCCAGGTATGGATCCTTTGCTTTTATAATCATCCTTTTCGTTTCTCTCTCATCTAGGAAAGTAGTTTTTCAGAGCATCTGGCTTCCTGTTTTGACATCTATTTCGTATTTTACACAGACAAGGGAACAACCTCCCTACTATGGAAACAATAGTATATATCGTAGATGTAAGTGAATCAGTTAAATTCATATTGTTAATATATGAAATATTTCGTCCGGGTAAATCTCATGAAGATATTATTGTCTGTCTCTACAGATTGACGAAATCATTCAGCAGTAAAATGGAGGCATTAACTTATTTTGCTTGGCCTTACCTCGAAAGCTCACCATTAGATGATCTTGTAAATTTTTTATCAGAAGTGCTCCCATATATTGTAGTGTAATCGGCGGTTGGCTACAGTTCTATAATAGTATAATTAAACATGCTACAAAATACAAATGCTGATCTTGTTATACATATCACTGACTTTTCCTTAACCTTTTGAATTCCCTATTTGGAAAAAGGGAAGTTCATCCAAGTAGATTAATTACAACTTTCTTTTTAAACAGAATAAATTAATTACAGTTCTTTGCTATGAGAAATGAAGTTAAAAGGGAAAGATTTATTGATGATGCGTCACGACGCATGTAGCAATATTGCGGACTGCAATATTGCGGACTGCAATATTGCCATCATATAAATTTTGATAAACGGTAATTATTAGCATCGGACGATTTTTATATAACATAAAAGTGGTTCTAGTTTGGTTTGTCAAATATTTCTACCAAGCAGTAGATTAAAGAGATTTTGGTTTAATAGTCAAATTCCATATCCTGATTAACATCCGCCCCAGTGCGTCCCAACGGCTCAATACCTACCCACTAGAAGAAGGCTGCCATCCTTATGTAATGCGCCGGAAGAAACCTCTTCTCACATCCTCTACGAAGGCCCAGTTTTTACACAAATCCACCCTGCGAATACCACTACAATATCAACACACCTTCTTATCCACCTCCATTTGCCCTCGCTATCATATGCACGTCGTCTTCTCAAACTTTACTCCTTTGGGTGCATTTATCACGCTAGAAATAAGGTCATTTTTTAGAATGCCCCTATTAATAACTGGATCACATATCGTAAAATCCTGAACCAACTCTTACAACACAACCTTAACCATCCTCCCCAACCTCCCCCACAAGTCTAACCTCTTAAATGGTCACCACCTCCACCCAACTAACATAAACTGAACATTGACGGCTCCTCTCTAGGCAACTCGGGCTCATTAGGCGCAGGGGGCGTCATAAGGGACCACAAGGGTGTTTTTGTAGTGGCCTTTTCTATCCATATTGGGACTACCACTAATAATGTTGCATAAATCTGGGGCAAAAGTTGGCATATAACTAGCTGTGAAGTTACATTTGCATAATCTTATCATTAACACAGACTCTGTTCTTTTGTTTCACTGTTTCTCTTGTAGGACGGCACATGACCCAATTATGAACACTCTTCTTTAAAGTTGCCAAAAGTCCTGAACGGAGCTCCAACACCTCCAAATTCACTTTTGCTACAGTGATGTAAATATGGTGGCGGGCCACTTGACGAAGGCAGAAGCCTCCCAGTTGGATCGGGCGGACTACTACTGCAAGTGCTTGGATTTTTTGACCCCTTTTTTCATAGGAACCTTGTGTGTACTGTACATAGGCTTGCACCTTGGGGCCATCTGTGTATAAAAATTTGTAATCTTTTTTGATGTAATGTAAATATGTGTATTTTCGTAACAAAAAAAATATTCGAGCGCGTCCATAAGAATGAATATAACATATAGTATGCTTAATTAGTTAAATACTGGATGACGAATATTCGGTATTTAATACGTATGAGTATTTTATAATTTTTTATTAAAATTTAGGGTAAAAAATTTGGCTAAAACGATGGGAACAGGAATAAACGGGTAAGATAAAAAAAATTTATTCAAGAGTAAAAACGTGGTTTATTTTTATATTATTTCTTAAGGTATATTGACTTTTCTTGCTTATATATTTGAAAAAAGATTTTGTATGAATCATTAATTGACAATAATTAATAGTTTAATAAATTAATATTTTTTTTTGTAAATAGTATAATATTCAATTAATAGTTTGAATCTTTTGACAAATATAAAGTATTATTCGTCAAGTATAATTTGAGATACATAAAATATGTGTACTAAACAATTCAATTCAAAAGTATGACTATTTTTTTATGTTTAGAATGTATACGGGAAATAGAAATATTTTTTTAATTCTATGTAGGTACGTGTATTATACAAATAAAAAACAAAATTTAACTAGAGAATTAGTGTTTTTTTAAATGAAATTGAACATATATTGATCAGTATTCAGTAATTTCAAGTTATGTAAAAGCTATAAAACAGAAAGTGGCCCATTTGTTCTGCACATACCCTTCCTACAACGAAAACAGACCCAATCTACGAAAAGTAAAGACAATTTAGCCGAAGCCCGTATGTGTGTATTAAGACAGCCCAAACCGAAAATAGATTTACTTAAGCAAAGAAATTGAGAAAATAAAATAATAGAAATAAAAAATGTAATAAAAGAAAGAAACAAAATTAAAAAAGGGATAAACCCAAAACCCTTGTGTTGCACTTTCACTCGCCGGCGGGAGCTTCAAATATTCACAGTATCCACTTCCTCCACGCTATCCAACGATATCGTCTGCTAAGTATAAATAGAAAATAATTAGACGTGCAAAATAATAGAAGTAGGTAGTGTTAGCAAACATAAATGATAGTAGAAAAAAGGTGCAGAGGACTGTTTGCCAAAAAAAGTATTAATCATATTTTAAATAAATCCATGTTAATTGCGAAAATACCATAATAAGTTATAAAAACTCTTTTACTGATTATAGATCAATATTAATTAAATTAAAGAGAATTAGAACCATAATTTAAGTTTACAAACACTCCCAAAATTTGTTTGTTTCTATTTTGAAACGGCCAAAATTTTGGTCAAAACTCGTTTGGTTTATCCATTTTTCACCAAATAGGTATTTTTTGGCCAAACATTTCTGACAACTACATTGACTACACCAACTTACACCCTTTTTTACTTTTGACTTACTTTTTTGTATTATATAAATTTTATATTATATTTTTCAATCATTAACTAATTATAAACATAACTTTTCAGACAAAAACTTATGTGATTTGATTGTTACAATAATTTTTGTTTCTTTTGAAAATAAAATCAAACACAAAACCAAATACATTTTCACCAAAGTACACAACTCCCAATAATTTTTTTCACCAAAATTTTCATAAAAAAAACCCTCCAAAATAGAAATAAATATAGCCTAAGTCATAAACTCACAAGCACTTATTTTAAGACTTTGCAAACACTCTTTTAAAACATTGGTGAGTTTAAATGTAATTTACAGCGTCGCAAATCCTCTTACCTGATACAATTATAAAGTCGATTATTAGTTTGGGGTTTCGAATTCGCACCGTAAAGAACTGTAGTCAAAGGTACAAGAGACGCTGATCTCTTTTCCATTTAGGGAAAATTTCAGTTTGGCCCCTGCACTTTCACTAAAACTGAAAATTACTACTATTTAATTATTATTAATCCCAACAAACATTACAAATTGCAGAGAGCCCTTTAAAACCCCTCACTTTCACACACTCCGACTCTGCTGCCGTAGACTGCCACCGTATTCACTCCCTAATTAGGTCAATTTAGGTTATTGCAACAATATATTTTGGAGGAATTATGGGTAAGATTTTCGCCCTAATTAATTGTTGTTCAATCTCCGATTTTGCAATGTTTTATTTTTGTTTACTTGTTAATTCGTTCGTTGTTTTTTAGGTAATGAAGAAAAATCCAGCGATAAATCCCGCAGAGAGCGCAGAAAAGAAGCTCGCTTGGCTAAGAACAAGAAAAAGTTTGATTCTTGGGTCCAGCACCAAGTAATTCCTATGATTATGCTTTGCTTTATTATTATTATTATTAGTGATACTTTGTAATTTGATTATGAAGCTGAGGTAGCCAAATGCATTGAGTTGTTTCTCTTTTTAGGAAAAAATTATAATTAAGAGATGTTTTTTATTCCTTATAGCAATCCTCTAAATCGAAGAAGCCCTTGTTGGAGTTGAACTCAGGGGATGCTCGAAAACTACCTAAGGATAATGCGAATAAGGATTGCACCGAGCATTCTCGAATGGTGGAGAAATCCGAAACTTATGTGAGGGATTTGAATACGAATGGGTCAAATATTGATGATTCCACTGAACTAACTTGTACCTTAGTAAACTCGAAAATTAAAACGAAGGATTTGAGACGGAAGAAGGGACTAAATAAAGCTCCTAAAAGCAGTTTCTTTGAGTATCTACAAATGGAGGTGAATGGAAAAGCGTTATCGGCACAGGAGGACTTGAGGTTCGAGAGGAAACTTGCAAAGAAACTTAAGGTTAAAAATGGGAGGTTGACTGCAGCTAATGATGATATTGACATGTTGCTTGAAGGAATACCTTCTGTTCTTGATTATCATGGGGAAGTCCCTATGAGGGCTGAGAATGATGGGAAAAGTAAAAAGAGCATTTCAATGAATGAAGATTTGGAGGATGAAATTTTAGTTGACGAAGGGGATGAGAAATCTGATTCACTGATAGCTAGTAGTGAGGAGGAGGAGGACGAGGACGAAGACGAGGAGCATGATGATGTGGTGGAGGTGATCTCACCAAAGGATTCAAGCAAAAGGAAAAGAAAGAAAACGAAATTTGAGGAGTATCTTGAAGCTGACATTCAGGGTGGTAAAAATTCGGATGAAGCTGATCTGGCATTGGAAAGAAAACTTGCAAAGAAACTCAAGGTTAAGGCAGGGAAGGTACCAGGGGATGATGACGATCTCAACATGTTGTTCGAGGGAATTCCTTCAGCTCTTGACTTGTCAGAGGATGAACAGATACAAAATCAGGAAGATTATCCAAAGAAATCACTTAAGAAACTCAAAAATTCTAACTTAACTAAACAAGACCAGAAGGCTGAGACAGGATTAAGTTCAAATATCAAAGCATCTGAGCCTGAGGAAACTTTTCCAGCTGACGTGGCACCAGGGAAATATGTAGCTCCTCATCTTAGATCACATGGTGGAAGTGAATCTGCGGAAATTGCTCAAGTACGCAAACGATTACGAGGTGTGGATTTACTTGATTATGCTGATCCATAATAGTTTGTCATCCTATACTGGTTTCTGGATCTATTGAAAATGATGCATCATCTCCTGAATTGATTTAAATCTTTTCAGGACTACTTAATAGGCTTTCTGAAACTAATGTGGAATCTATCACGGGGGAAATTTCTACACTATTTCACGTAAGATACTAGTTCTCATATTTTTTTTATATTTTATTACCATATGAGTTGTTTGATTAGAAGTTCCGGGGAGCGTATTGTGATTGAGGCATGTGATGATGAATAGTAAATCAACTCGGAACAAATGTTTTCTCCTGGTTGATTGTAGAATGTTGGTTGAGCTTTCCGATAGACTTGTATGAGCAAATCGTGGATGTTGAAAAGTTATTAAATTTTTCACTATTTGCAGTCAGTTGGTCGCGGTGTTGGTACTCAGATTGTCAGTGAAGAGGTTGTGGCATCTTGTTCTGGAGGTCCTCGTGGCAATGAACAGTTAAGAATCTTTTTTATTCATTCACTATAAGTTGTTTCTCCTGTTTTTGTCCAGCTTGTTGCAGTTGAACCGAAACGTTAACTAACAAATTCAAATTCATGTGGTACCTTCAGTGTTTTATTATCTGTTATTATTGCGTAGGTGTTCCTGTTCAGAAAACCCATAGACTTCATTGTATTATTGGATTGTTACAGATGTTGAATTAGTTTTCCTGATTATATTCATGGTTCGTGGATGACCAGGACAGGAATGAACACTGTAATTTTATTCTCCCATTTTTAAAGACTTGTAGGAGTGTAATGTTATTACTGTGTGATCTGGCTGGTTTCTATTTGGTTTCTACGGCATTCAAAGATTTGATTTTTATGAGATCAATACGACCTGCTTTTATTTAATGCTCTATTCATTTACATTGACCTCAAATCTCAACCCATATTTCCATGTCAAGGTATGCTGCGGTTTTTGCGTCATTTGTTGCTGGAATGGCTTGTCTGGTTGGGATTGACTTTGGTGCCAAACTTCTTGCACGCCTTGCAAAATGTTTCGAGGTGCTTCATTTTAACAAGTTTTATGCAATTGCATAATTGTATGCATGATAATATATAATATTTGAAACATTAGAACTGGATTGACCAGAGGCTCTTTCTGTGTTCTATCTTCAGGAAGAGTATTCGAAAGAAGACAATCTCTCGTTGCGGAATCTGACTCTTCTATTTTCCTATTTATATGTTTTTGGAGTTTGTTCAAGGTAAGTTAACAAGCTCTGAAAAATTTGGGTTGCTCTATGTGTACATTTACCCTCTCATAAACATTCTTTTGAATAATTACAGTGAATTGATATATGATTTCCTGATAATGCTAAGCAAACGGTTGACAGAGGTTGATGTTTCTACAGTCTTGACAGTTTTGCAATGTAAGTTGTACTGTGTTTCTACTTTTTATTTTTTTAATCATGGCAAAATCTCATCGACTGTGGACAGTAATAAGCCTTTTAAGTTCAGAATACTTGAGCAGCACCTATCTCAAACAATATTTACATGATGGCTCTTTTCAGTGTTGACCAATCTACCAGAACCTGTCATATAATTCATTTAGACCTTTTTGCATAAGAAAAGTGTGCTATAATTGATAACTGCAATCAATCTAATTTAGAACAGTAATGAGGCAATGCATTGTAAGATTGATTGATACTTACTAAAATGTTCGGTTGGCTTTGTTGTTCCAAATGCATTTATAGTTCTTTCATATTACTTATATAAAAGCTCAAGATCAAAAGTTCTGGCCTTAGTTTTGAATTTAGTTTCGCTTCTTGAACATTCTGTTTGTATGATATATGTTGTATTCTTTGTGCTACATGCCTTCTGCTCTTGGTAAGTGGATTGTTATGCTGTTCGCACCAGCTGTTTAGAAACTGTCTGAAATTTGCTTTTGACAGGTTGTGGGATGAAACTGCGAGGGGATGATCCTGTTGGAATGAAAAACTTTATTCTAAGTGTTCAGGAGAAAGTAAATGAATTGAAGTCCGCTTCTGAAAATGGGCAATCAAATCTAAGCAGCAAAAGAGTATGCTTTTTTCTGGAATCTCAAAAGTGGATTTTTATTATTTGATTTAATTTATTGATTTTCCGTGACCTTATGCAGATGGAGTTTATGATTGAGACTATATGTGATATTAAGAACAACAAGAAAAGACCCAAGGAAGATACTCAACAGCACACCAGGATAAAGAAGTGGCTACAGAAGGTATTTCTATACAATTAGCCATTTCTATACATATCTTAATTAGTTTAACTTGTTAAATTAAATGAATGGTTTTTCAGTAATATTTTTGTTATTATATTTTTCTATGGCAGTTAAGAGTAGATGATATATTGATTCGAGGGTTGAAATGGAGCAAGCTTCTCGATCCTAGCAAAAAAGGTCAGTGGTGGTTGTCTGGGGATATTGCTTCAACTACAGAGAACGTTGAAGAGGTTGCTGGCAGTATAGATAAAGAGATCCCTGAAACTAAAAAGATGCTACAGCTCGCCGCATCACAAAGGATGAACACAGATGCAAGAAGGGCTATTTTTTGTGTAATTATGAGCGGAGAGGATTATGTTGATGCTTTTGAGAAACTTCTGAGACTGGACTTACCGGGGAAGCAGGTAACTAATATTCTCTTAATTATTAGGGTAAATTACATATACAGCCCTGCTTGGGACCCTAATTACGAAAAACACCCCGAGGCTTGAGAAATTTCCGTAACTTCCTCTTTCAATAAAAGTAGATTACAATTTCACACCATGTTAGTGAAAGCAACTTCTCAACCCCCACCCCCCTCCCAATCCGCCTCGTTTTTTCGAGTTGTTGACGGGTGTTTTCTTAATTTACAAAACCTCCAGGAGTCTCGTGGTATTTACCCAATAAGTGAAGAGCTGCATGTAAATATCTCTAATTATTATTGCTTTTAATTGGCATTGTAATTTCTCTTAGTCCAACTTATCTTTTGTTCATGCTTAGGATCGAGAGATCATGAGGGTACTTGTGGAGTGCTGTCTACAGGAGAAAATATTTAACAAGTACTATTGTGTTCTCGCATCTAAACTATGTAGCCATGACAAAAACCACAAGTTCACTTTGCAGGTAAGAAATTGTTCATTTTTCGCTTCATCATTTCTACAAGAACAATCACTTTTACTTCATAAATATTCTTTTCGTTTTCTCTTTTTCCATTTTTTTACACTCATTTTCTTCTTTTGCTTCTTTTTCTGTTGTAGTACTGTTTGTGGGATCATTTCAAGGAATTGGAGTCAATGCCATTGATCAGATCAATGCACTTGTCTAAATTTACTGCAGAAATGGTAGCATCTTTTAGTCTTTCACTAGCAGTTTTAAAGTCGGTTGATTTAAATGACGTCACACAGCTAAGCCCCAAAAAGATTATGCATTTCCGGATGCTTTTTGAGGCCATATTCGAGTTTCCAGATAAGCTCCTTTGGAACGTGTTTACCCGTATTGCTGTGACTCCCGAGTATGAATCCTTGAGGAGTGGGATCGAGTTTTTCATCAGCAAGTATGTTCTGAGTAGCCAAAAGTCCTTGGGAGTTAAGTTCAAGATTGCTAGGAAAGCTCTTAACAATGTTGAAGGTATTCTAATGTGATTTGGTTAACTTTTATTTATTTATTTATTATTTGGTGGTAATTTTGTAACTTGCAATGCCATGGGAATGTAACATATTTCATTTGTATTTCCTTGGTCGAATTTTGTACAAACTCGGATAAATTTATTTAGTGAGTTATCTTGGGTCAAATTAACATTGGTAGTTGGTACAAATACTTGGTAAATTAGCATACTATAAATAGGTCAATTCAAATATAATATTGTGTTAATTGAGACTTATTGGTGGTACAAATAGTTGGTAAATTAACATACTATGAATGTGTAACATCTACCGTGTCCAAAAAATGTGAAACACAATAAAATACATTCTAAAGTGCATTAGAAATTGGTTATAATCTTTATAAAAATCATTTCAATCTAGTAATTATAATAATTATGCAATAAAAAGTTCAAGTCTCCAACGTTATTGTGCATGCATCCGGACGTAGTTGTAAGTGCGACGTACATGCATCCGAATCAAAATGAGTTGGCGAGTTTAATTTTTCATATCACATGGGTTAAAAGATCTTGGCTTGCGATACAGAATTAATATAATAAATCACATTCAAGAAATATACCAACCTATTATTAAGGAATCCTTGAGTGTCTATAACACATATCTATAGTTTTAATGAGTTATTGGAATCTGGTCCACTATTAAAAATTTGTTTGGATTCAGTTTTGTTTAACATAACCAACCAAGTTTGAATTATTTTTTATTTTGTTCAATCGTAATTGGAAGTTCTCTCAACCTCAACTAAAACAGTTAAAAAAAAGAAAATAATATGTATAAAAACATCAGATTGTATGAGTTCGATTTGTATTTGACACGGTTAAAACTCGTTAGATTGATTTTATTAACAATCAAACTTTACTGTAATGCTTTAAATTCAGATTTAAACAAACTTACAAGATATTTTATTCAACTCGATTCGTTTACACCCTCTAAACCAATCGCTACCAACATGACCAACATGTATATAGCACTCTCTTTATGCAGAATATTTTAATAGATTGTGGCCACAAATACTGGTTGATGTCTATGAGCAATAAAGAATTGTTCTTAATATATTCGTATAGCATCAGTTCATTTCTCACGATGGATATGCAAACTACAATGTTCTCTTTTGTTTTTTTGTTGTCACAACTAAAATGTTCGCAAGAGTCGAAATTTGCCCAAAAGGTCATTATCCTTGTCCGATTATAGTTGGTTTATTAAGCTTACTTCATTGCAAACAGCCGCCTCCTGCCCCCCTCTCTCACTCTCGACCCTAACTTTTTTTCTTCTCTCCGCCGACGATGGTTTGGTGAATATCGCATCCATCACTACTGATGTCACCATCATTGTCGGCGGGTTGGGTTGGAGCACTCCCTTCAACTTTTGTATCCCCACTTCAAATCTGATGAAACGAATATGGATCTAATGAAACAGATGGATCTGACGAGATGAAGACGAACAATACATTAGTTTTTATATAGCTTTTTAGATTTATCGTTTAGTATTTGTTTTCTCTCTCGTATGAAAGTTAGTTTTCTCTCTCGAATGAGAGTTTTGTCTCTCTTGAATAAGAGTGTGGTCAATTGTACAAGAGTTTCCTGGTGTTCGTTGTTAGTTTTTAAGATTTGTCATCTTGAAGAAACTTGATATTAGGTGTTTCAATTGTTATTACTATATCGTTAGAGACAGTCTAAATTGTATTGTTCTTGACGTTGTAAACTTTTTGTTGAATGAAATATATCGACCGTTATTCCCTCAAAAAAAAATTAAGCTTACTCCGAATTTAAAATGGTATTTCAATTTTGAAATAAGATGAAATTGAGGCTTAAACTACGTATACAACCTAGTTAAGTGTATTTATTGAGCAATTAAACTCTTAACATAAAAGACTGTAGAACTATAACGACCGCCCTATGTCCAAATTTATTCCTTCCTTACTATGTATTCAACTATTGGGACGTGGTCCATGATGTCTTAAGCTAGTGGTAAGATTGAGGCTCCATGATTTAGAGGTTATGGGTTCAATCCCACCAAATTTGTGGATTATTTCTTTACTTATATAATATTCGATGATGTAATGATGTAATCGTTTTATTTAAAAAATATATATTGGGACATGAATTTATTTGCAGTACTTTTTTTTTTGTTTTTGATAGGAAATTTATTTGCAGTTAAGGACTCATTAACCTGTCGTGATAATTTGAAGCACTTTGGACTATTATGATATTTAATTTTATATTATGCTATTCTATGCATGCAAGTATGCTACATATTTCCTTTAATACAAAAATGACATGAATTATATATATATATATATATAACGTGTATTGTGTAATACGAACCAAAAAATGAGACATTTTATAATCGAGAGATTAAAAGTGACCAAGGAACTAGAGATGTAATTTGTAGAGGATCCGACTTTGACGTCGACAATAGTGGACTAATCATCTTTTTTCTACTGGTGTTATACCCATTTTTATAATATCCAGAGCGTTAATATCAATTTCCCAAATAAATTTTAAACTTATAATTAGGAATTAGGACATGATAATTTGAATTTGAATAAGATTCTTCACCCACCAAAAAAGAAATAAGATTCTTTCAAAGATAGAGTAGAATAAAATTATAATTAAAAAAAGTAAGTTATCTGCTTCTACTAACAAATCGACAAAACCTAACGAATTAATTAAATTAATGTAAGATTTCCCATCAGATTCACATAATTTAGGTAATTTATGACAACAGAATCCCAATGTAAATGGATAGCTTTAACTTAATTTTAATGAAATAGTTAGGCCATTACATTATATATCAAATTGATTATTATAAATCATCGTAATCAAGGAATTATTATTTAACTAAAGAAACAACTCACACACACGGTGGAATCGAGCCATTAACTAGGTCATGTGGCATCAATCTTATAGGTAATTTTATGTCAAACTCAATTCATTCAATAGCTTGAATATATATTCTTTATTTATCTCTTTTACGGGTAATTTTTAGTGACTTTTGGGTATTTATCCCCTTCTCCATGTATTATTTACATGGGCCCCTCCATATGTATATCCACATGAAGGAGTAAATCTCCAGAGCCCAAATTCCGAGAGTCACCAAATACCCCTCTTCCATACATGTACGTGAGAACGCACGCAATATATTTTAATATGAGATAAATCCCGTTCCTACCATGAGGCCAACTTTGACTTAAACCTCCTTATATATAAACCCAATCACCCACTTTTTGTTTACACTTCCAAAGTTTCCAAACAACCACACCACCAATTGTTGTTTGTTTTTCTTACACACATACATTCATTGTACTACACACAAAAATATGTCTCACAGAAACAACCGCCACCAGCGGAGGCCATCGCAGGGTGTTTTCGTCTTTCCGGACAACTTCTCCGCTCCTCTCACGGAGGACATTGCTCCGCCGCCTGTCGCCGCCGTGCAAGCTCCTCCACCGGTGCAGGAAAAAAGCGGCGGCGGAGTTCACTTGCCGCCGCAGCCGCCGGCCAAGCCAGCTGAGGAAATGCCGACATCTGACGGCAAAATCAAAGGATAATTAAGCTATTTGAGCCTATATAGCTAAGCATGAAGTAAAATTAATTAGTAGTTTCTTTTTCATATTGTAATGCTAAGTTTTTAATTTTAATTAATATTGAATATTACTTGTAATAGCGTAGAATTTCACGTCTGTTAAATTTTCTTGTTTCGGCTATGTGTTAACATTTTATTTTTATTTCATATTATATATATGTGTGTATGTATCGATCAGACGTTGTTCTTCGCTCCTGCAGTGATGCCTCTTCTATGATTCTTAATCATATTTAAATTTCAGGATTATTTCTTATACGTTAAACAATAAAAAGGAAAATTAAAGATTTGAGTTACTTTAACAAGCTATATTTTATTTTTCTTAGATAAATCAATTTCGCATTGAAAATGAGCTAGTAAAATCCAGGTTCTTCTTCTTTAAACCAATATTAATTAACTTTATATAATAGTTGATGTTTTACCACTTAATATAAGATTATGCTTAAACTTAGCTTAAAGTTCAAATTATGAAATATAAAAATGCTCTAATATTAAATAAATATATTTTAGGTTATCGAAACAGAATTAAAAATGCACGTTTTGTGTTTGTTCTTGAACAAAAATTGACCAATTCTTTTGTCTTGTAATACAATTGAAGCTCCCATTATTGTCATCTAATCCCTTCAAAAAGTAGAGGAGAAAATAATTGATGGAGACCATAGGTTAGATTTGGACCTTGCAAATGTGATGATTCAATTGAAATTTAATTGCCAACACAAGTTACTCATTTGGTAATATGAGTGATGAGTTATTTTTTCTCAGAAAATTGTGCGTTCGATTATCTCTATTCACGTGTGGGCTGTGTTGGTGGGCGATTTACAAGTATTTCTATAAGCAATTTATGATCCCAAATATATGTATGATCTGGTAGGTGATCATAGTCAATCCTAACTAAACTTTTTTTAAAAAAAAATTGAAATTTAATTAAAATTAATCTAATGACTAAAATCTAATACCCAAAACCAAAAAAGTCATATCATTGTTTCCAGGAATTCAAAGAAAAGACACACCGACGAAGAAATTGCAGTCAAACTTTATTGCTTTTATTACTTTTTCAAACTTCTTTTTGGTCAACTTGAATATTTAAAGACAATGCTATCTCAGTATCTCTGTTGTCTCTTGCACAGATTTTCAGGACAACCTTACAAGTATTGTAGTGTTTTATATCTAAAATAGTGATATGAATTTTGTATATTTGATGTGCATTACTTTGGGAAGAAACGGATCAATTTTTTTTAGAAGGTTGTGGGTTCGATTTTTATTGCGGATATGAAAATTGTGTTAATGGACAATTTGTAAGTACTTTTGTGATTGACATTCGACCCTAGAGGCATATTCTGGTCCTGGTAAATGATCGGAGTCAATTCCACCTAAATTTTTTTATCAAGAAAAAGAAAAGAAAAGAAACATGATGATTCACTATGTTAAAATTTTAAATAAAAAAACTATAAGTAGTTTCTCCTATGTTAAAATTATGCAACTATGGTTGTGACTTGTGAGGCTAAGATGGAAGTGTGAAGTACAACTTAACTGACATGCACTGCAGATTTCATTACATTAATGTTTTGGATGTTATCATAGGTCCAATCCACTAGAGTTAGGGCTGTTAATGCTTATGGGCCTACTACCCCAAGCCTGATGATTTGGCCCATTTATATTAAAACCGAGTCTAATTAAATGTGAACATAACTAGTTGAGTTTGAATATTGAAATTTGGTCAGATGAATTTATGAGCTGAGCTTTAATCGAACATGGTGAAACTTCTTTTAAAACTTTTCAGGCTTGAGCTACTATATTGGATTTTTTTCATTTTTTCCTTTTAAAGAAAATTTTTGATAGTACGCGCTCACCTGAAAGAAGCCCAAAGTTCATTGAATTTGCTAGATGAGTTTGAGCTCAGCCATCCACTAGAGTTAGGGTCTGTAATGCTTATGGGACTACTACCCAGACCTAATGATTTGGCCTATATATATTAAATCCGAGTCTAATGATATGTGAGCATAACTAGTTGAGTTTGAATATTTAAATTTAATCCGATGAATTTATGAGCTGAACTTTAATCGAATGCGGTGAAACTTTATTTAAAACTTTTCATGCTTGAGCCACTAGATTGGAAGTTTTCATTTTTTCCTTTTAAAGAAATTTTTTGATAGTATGCACTGATCTAAAAGAAACCTAAAGTTCATAGAATTTGCTAAATGAGTTTGAGGTTAGCCGAAAGAAAAATTTATGGCTACTTTTGATCTTATCATCAAGTCCAACACTAGTCGTTCTGTTAAGAAAAATTAAAGTTGATTGTGGCTTTTAACCATTTAATCCTAATGTTATTTGAATTGGAACCGTAGTATTAAAAACTTAGAAAAAGAACTTTATTCATTCCGCAAATTTAGTCCAGAGTTGATTTAGCCATACATGATCATTCATTCGATGGGATTTAGTTTAGTAATAAATAGCCATGACATGACAAGTGTGGTAAAACTTGTAACGTTTCTCTTGTAATAATCACTTTTCTTAAGTACATATTATTTACACAAGTCTAGTTCCGTAGTTGTTTGCATTGGAGTCAATTTCTTCAAGTCACTTCCACAAAGCCAAATATGCTCAAAAGCCCGAACAGAAAAGAACGTATTTTATGCTTAAATTGCAATACAAATAGTGCAGAATTTTCACGGGCTATTGACAGCTTTTGCAGTGTGTATTATCAGGAATCCTTCTACTTTATTGGAATATACATTGGTTAAATTTCCTTTTCTTTTGGTACTTATGGGATAAATTTCGGCTACATACCAAAGTTAAAAGGTGAACCAAACTATTTGATATTTGACTCATGATCGTTCGGTAAAACTCGTATGAGCCTGGTTTGTTACCATATTACACCAAATTTGAACGTCTTTCTGTGTGTTTATTATGTTTGAAGCTCGGCTCGAGCCGACTCAATTAATAAAAAATGATAAAATGTGTAGAAAAAATCAAACTACTCGAGCTCTATTAAAGCTCGTTTGAGTTCGATTCGATTTAATCAAACCAAACTTAAAACAAAGTCGGAAACTCGATAATAATTCAAACAAGTTTGAACAACAATTTGTTTGACTCGACTCGTTTATGATCCTAATTTTGGGACTGAAAGAAATATTTAAGGTAACTGGATATATTTTAATTTGTGCAGGATATATTTTAATTTGTGCACTATATAAATTTAAAAAAGTATTTAAACTTGATAACTATTTTTTCAAAATCACGTGAAATTAGCTTTTCATGCTTTTCGTGTCATTCTTTTCCAATAACTTTTATAAATGAATTATTGCTAAAATGATTACAGCAAAGAGTGGCCGTGGACCACGATAATGGCATCAAGAATTATCGCCAATATACTTCATCTATACTAGTTTTTTAATGAAAACAAAAAAATGACATGAATATTAGTAACTCAAAACTACAATACTAAACATGATTACTTTTATATAACCACTCTTAAGTCTTAACCATGCTACGGTCAGGACCGAAATTGCCTATATTAAGAACATAGTACTGGGTCTTTTGGGCCCGGTTTGACTTGGAGGCGGCCCCTAGACTAAAAGTCTTGTATGGTATACGCAGGGACGGAGCCAGAAATTTTGTCGGAAGGGGGTGAAATTGTTGTGATATAATTATACATTTTTTTTTTTGCTAGATAGATGAAGGATTCAAGGGGGGTGCGGCCCCTCGCGGTACGATCCGTTATATTCAACTGGAAAAATATAATAAGAAATTAGGTTACAATTTTTGACATACTTTATACTCTTATATCTCTTTCATTATAGTCAGGATTTTGGGTTTGGGAGGGACGAACTCAAAAAAAAGGGAGAAAGCGTGATATTTTTTTATTTTGAGGAGGGACGAAATTCAAATATCAAAAATTTTGTAAGATAAAAAAATATTTTTTTAAAATTGAGTGGGGCGAGGGCCCCCCCCCCCAGCTCAGTCCCTGGGTATCTGTATTTTTTGATTATTTTTTTTGGATAATTGTATAAGTCTCACCTATGCGTACGTGTCTATTTTAATAGTAAATATTTGTTTTAGGTCGGCATGGAATTAAGACTTAAGAAATTAGTTTTTATTTTTCGGTAATTAATTAATAAATAAGTTATTGATCAACTAGAAGAGTTGTCCTAATATTTCTTAGAAAATGATATTTCACAAGTAATTTACTGCAAATAATACGGTGTCCATGTAGGTGATTATTTTTCCAATGACACATAATTTCTATGATTAATTCTTTGAAGTTTGAACTAGGCGTGTACGCGGTCGGGTTCTTTTAATAGACTCTTAGGTTATGTTTGGCATATTTTTAAATATGAATTTTTATTTTTTGGATCACGAGAAAATTAAGATTCGTGTTCAAACTATTTTTCTCCAAAAAGGTACTTGTTCTCATTTTTTAATACACATTTTCTCTACAAATATCTATCATTGCACACTTTCAATTATATCACATTTATTTCTCATAATTAATTACTTTATCATCACTATTAAATTACTCTCTCTCATACTTTACAAGTACCTCAATCATTTTCTACCTCAAATATTAAAAAAATATTATATTTGAATCACATTTACACTACTTCCAACAATTTTTTAAAAATACAACCAAACATACTATAAAATTCAACATTCTTGCACGAATACATATAATTCTCATTCCCAATACAAAACTCTAGAAACAACCTTGAAAATATAGCCAAGCATGGATGATTATGTCAAGCGGAGTTCAATGGTCCAAATGTGAATTCTGTGGATATCTCTCTCAAGCAAGTGTGTGGAGGGACCAGACACAATATACTTTATCGTGGAAAGATATAAACATAAGGATCATTGGATTAATATAGATTTTTCTGCCAAACATAACCTTAGCATTCTTGCTTAGTGTTTGAACTTGGGATGCCTAGGAGCCAAACTCGAGCCTAGGCGGACCAAATTTCTCTGTTTGAGCTTGAGCCAAGATCTTTTCGAGGTAGAGCTAGACAAGCCTGATAAAAATGAGGTTGGGCTCGAGCTAAAAATAAATAAATAAATTAACAGATATATCATTAATTTTGTATTAATATATATGTATGTATGTATATATATATATATATATATTATTAAACATAATCATGATAAAGATTAAATATATCATTATTTTTACATATATAATATTATAAGATATTATATTATACATATGTATATATTAAAAAAAATTATATATATTTATAAGCAAATAAATAAGTATTATTTTTTATTCCAGCTCACAAGCCTTCGAACAAGCATTTTTAAGCTCGAGTCGAGTTTTTTTTAAGCCGGCTCGCCTCGTTGGTCACCCCTAATTTGAACGACGGGAGCTTGTTGTCATTTGATCTTAATTGTGATTGTTTTAATATGTGGCCATATAGAAACTAATAACGATTTTTAAAATTGGGAATTAATCTTGAATTTTCGCAATTGCACAAATTATTTGAAAAATGTCACGATCAGGCAGCGTGGAGTTATCAATGCTTGATAGTCTAATGATATCAATTTTTACTTTTATGTAGAAGGTCCTCGGCTCAACTCCAAACTGTTATAAGTTGTGATTTTGAAGTTTTATAAAATCTGTATGACTAATAATGAAAAATTATCCGCTCAAATTTATCATTTCAGGATATCCCTTTTTCTAAAATTAAAAAAGGAAAAAGGTCGCGTGGAGTCCTTTTCAAAAAAATAGGTAGAGAGAAACTCTAGTGGGGCCCACGCATCGCTTGCATTATATTCTTATCCTTTTATTATTTTCGGAAGTAATATTAAATTTTTATAAGTATTAATCCGACTGGAAGTAAAATTATGTAATTTCACTCTCAACTTATGGCTCGGCTCGGCTGAGTCACTTGACAAGCCATAGGCTCGGGCGTCAATTTCTTTACTACTTATTCCTTGTTTTTTTGTTTGAATAGTTTCTTTGAAATATTCTTCTAGAATAATATGCCTTAAATTAATATACAAAATGTAACAAGAGTGTTTGTAACCACAAACGTTTATATAAAAGCGGTGATAACTTAATGTAAAAAAATTAGAATTGAGATAAACTAGAAGTGAATAGTGTTTACAAATTATAAACATGATCTGGGTCGTATTTCGGTGAACCTCAATACAACTAAAATCAGTCGAAGTTCGGGTAGGACCCGACCCAGAATGAATTAGATTATAGACTGCACTCACTAATAGAGCTGCTTACGTACCTCAAATGAGATCAAGTCTAACGTAGTTCAATTCGTAAAAAGAGTCCTAACATAAACTTCATATTTTTAGGTGGGCCTACTTATGCTCTAGATCGAACCTTGTAGCTCGGAGCTACAGTGGATTTTAGAAGCGAATCTTGTGAATAGTGATTGCGTGTGTAATTTGGGCACTCGTGAGCATATTTATAAGTGACACCGTGAACGGATACATATATGCCATGTGCACTTCCTCAGATTAGAACACGTGGCGAGATCGGACGGTTGCTATGGTTCGGGTCGTGAAGCGGGTCGTAGGTGATCCTAAGATCGGGCGCGGATCCTGTTCCGGATATGGGCCGCACCTCAGTGTTTTGGGCCTTATCTTATGTTTGGGCTTATGCTACTTTACTGTGGGTTTGTTGGTTGTACTAAATTTATATGTCCAATTTTGGGCATATCATCTAATCCCCTACTTCGTAGTGTAATAGAGAACGGAATGGTAAGTGAATTCGATATTGTTCTACGAAGTACAAAGTTGGATATGGCTTATGACTGTGAAGTATATAGTTGTATATTAATTATGAAGCACGTAGGGGTCTATCGAGGTGTTAAATGTGGGTTTGGATTTTCGGCGGCTTTTTTGCCACGCCACACACTGTCATTACTGTCACCATGTCTTTCCATGCAAGTAATGATGAGCTTCTTCATTTAAACCGAGGAGCCCTACCGTCGCTTCATTATAGCCGCGCGATAAGGACACGTGTCGTCGATCAGAAGCACCCTATTCAGACTTCACCCGTCTATAAATATGGGTTTCCTCATTCTTGTTTTACTTTTTACTTTTTACCATTTTCTCTGTCCTCTCCCTTAGCTTGTTCTCCGTTGCTAGAAAGGTCGCTTGCTATTCAAAGTGTCGTTGTATTCGCCTCGTTACGCAGATCGTCTTAGGTATTCTTCTATTCGTTTATTTATTATTTATTATTTTTGACTTATGGAACCTCGTAGTGATAGGAATTTTTTATCTGTTAATAATGAAGCTTCTGATGCTAACTCGACTTCTGACGTCATGGATTTATTTGAGGAGATCGAGGGTTTTAAAACGAATGACGAGCTCACCAAAGTTTTAAATCTTAGCTCGTCATCAAATGGTCGGTCAGATACTTCATCCGATTCTCAAACCGATGATGAAAATAACGAAGAGAATAACGAGAGTGATACTTTAGTAGATAGTAATAATGATGGGAATAATAATAATAATAATGAGATCGACGAAGAACAGGGTATCGATGCGGGTAATGATAGCGAGGGTAGCATCAACTTAAACTCAAATCTATTTGTCCATAGGAGGAATGTTGCTAAATGGACCACTTTTAGCTCGTCCTTAAACGAGGTTATGATTGCCGATATCAGGATTAGATATCATATTCCCAACGAGTATAAGATTATTATTCCTCAGGGGAACGATAGGCTTTATAACCCCCCTCCTCATTATAGGTGTTTCCATATTGCTCATTTGATGTTCGGTCTTAGGTTCCCCTTACATCCTTGCTATATTGAAATCTTAAATCGTCTTAGACTTAGTCCTACCCAGCTTTTACCCAACTCGTATAGACTCATTGCATCTTTTGTCATAGTAATGTTAGGATTAAATCCGGACACTACTTTTGAAAATTTTTGGAACCTGTATAAGCTTTGCCGAGGTTCAAAACTCGATGGGGTGGGTTTTTTCTATGTGTCACCTCGTAGGAATCGCAAATATTTAAATGTTACCACCTCGTCTTTTGGTGAGTGGAAAGACAAATTCTTCTTTATTGCCAAGCCCAATCTTGAGCCTTGGGGGGTTTCTCGTCGTTGGCGACTTACCATGCCTCAGATCGAAAATGTGGGTAACTCAACTTGGGGATCTACATTCATCCGAGATAATTTCAATAATTTCAAGACTTGGTTCAAGACGGTTGATTTAATTCAAGAGTCCGTCTTTGTCCGTTGTGGATTGAGCCACGCTCCTATTCCTCATTTTTCTGGATCTCTTGGTAAGTGTTGATTTGTTTCGTTTGTCTCGTATTTATTATTTTTTTCTTTGCCTCGTTTTATATTGATTAGTTATGGATGAACGTGAAGCGGCTATGCTGGAAAAGGCTTGCACGGCAAAGGAAAAAGCCGAGGCGAAGAGTAATGCCAAGACTAAAATAAGGGTTAAGGTTGTTAGCTGGGGTAGCATACGGGGTTCCACCCCTCGAATCGATGAAGTTTTACCCCCAAAAGCTCCTGCTGTCAAGAGCTCGACACCTCAAGATGAGGGCCCAAAAATACAACCGTCACCGCGTGGTTTCACCGGTGTTGTCGAGGCATTGGACACCCTTATCCAGACTAAAGTGGATCCTGAGCCTTCTCACATTGGTTCAAAAAGGAAAGCTACGGAAGAGCTTCGGAAGAGCAGTTCCTCGGATTGGCCTTCCGCAATTTCGGACGAAATCTACCAAGAGCTGGATCGTCATGAGGCTTTGTTGCTTCGTGATAGGCTCGAGTGTGCGAAGAAATGAGGATCAACTGTCAAGGAAGATATGGATCCCTTGCGCCCACTTTTAAACCCTGACTGGCGCGTCTATCGGGATTCTAGCCTTCATGATCATCCCAAAGGTGTCATAGCATCTGAACTTTATAATAGTATAGCTCTCTCTCGCGATAAAGCTGCGCTGATGGAAATGCCCCATCCCGAGGTTGAGGATGTCGGTGGCTATTGCTTAATGAAGGTATACCTCGTCTTGTTGTTCATTTTTCCCTTTATCGTAGGCTTAAGGCATCTTAAGCTGCATCTCATTTGAACTTGGTTTTCTTGTTCAGGCTTCATTACACATGCATCAGCTTGCTCTGTCCAGCTCTTATTGGAAAGAGGAAAAGAAGAAATTGGCCGAGAAGTTTGCTCATTACAAATCGAGGGTTGAGACGGGAATTACCGACGTGAAACAAACGTTAATGAAGGTTTGGAAAGAACGTGATGATGCATTAAGCATCATCAAAAATGAAAGAGAGAGATATGCCCATCAACTCGTGGGGCTAGAGCAGAAATTGAAGAAGTCCGAGGAGAATGCTCAGTCTGCTTTTGACGACGAACGACAAGCTGGACGGGTGGAGTTCGTGACTTCACCCGAGTACTACAAACTAATGAAAGAACAAAGGATGACTGGAGCGCGTGACTTCCGAACTTCTACAGCATGTCGTAAACTTACGATTTCTAAGGCTGCTGACGATATGGTGGATGGCTTTAACAAAGCTGTTGACTACTTGATTCAGGAGAATTACCTTCCTTGGAATTTTGACATTGAGAAGTTCAGCCCTTTTGCTTTCCAGCCGATGCTTCGTCCTTCCGTATCTCGTCTTTCCGTCCGTCAGACATTCATCGATTATGCTGAATTCATGCCGTTGGTCGAGACTGATGACGAAGATGACGAGGAAGACGACGAGGGAAATGCAGAAGAACATGCTACCGACGCAGTTGAGAGAGGTCCTGGCAGTGGTGATGCAATTTGAAATTTGTTTTTTAGACTAAAGTATTCGAATTTTGGTTTTGACGATGTTGACAATACTATGTTTTGTAGTGATGCTTGACTATATTTTGTAATTTGTGATTTTTGACGACTGACAGATCGGTATGTTGGTTTTATCAATCGTGATCTATAAGCATCGTAATTCTTCCGTTTATTGGAATTTATCATTTTGTTTTGATAGCCTCGGTAGTATGTTGACAATGTTTGAAAGTTTTGTGGTTCTTGACCATTAGTAGATCGTTGTATGGAATTTTATGCCTGAATCACATCTTGTGGTTCGTAACAGAGCTATGTATCAAGCTACACCATTGATTTCATACATTATTTTCACCCTTGGTCAATGTTATATTGGCAATGTTAAATCATGAGGTTAATACCCCAACAATTTGCTCATGCATATATTGGCAATGTAAGTGAAGAGTCTATTACTTAATAGAGGCATAGCTGCCTGGACCGTACACTTACATCGGAAATGACAATGTACTCTGTCACAAAATACGATGTCTACACATAAAATTTTCTAAGGTTGTGGACATTCCATGGACGAGGTAAGTCCTTTCCATCCATATCTTGTAGCCGATATGTTCCACGCTTCGTAATTTCTATAACCTTAAATGGCCCTTCCCATTTTGCATCTAGTTTGCCGACGTGTTTTGACACTTCTACTTTTTTAACACTATATCTCCGATCTGGAAGTTCCTCAATTTGAGATTTTTGTTATAAGCACGAACCATTGCATTCTTCTATGAGAATCCTCATGTATGCATTCTCCCTTTTTTCTTCGATCGTTTCCAAATCAAGGTGTCGGTTCTCGATGTTTGATTCGAAAATGTTCGGCTGGTTATAAGACGCAACACGATGTGATTCGAGCCCTATTTCAACCTGAATAACTGCCTCCAAACCATAAACGAGGCAAAAGGGGGTTTCTCCTATCGAACTTCTAGGTGTAGTTCGATAGGACCATAAGACGCCTGGAAGCTCTTCAGCCCAGTTTCCCTTTTTTCCTTCGATCCTCGCCTTCAATCCTTGAAGGAGGATCCTATTACTCACTTCGGTTTGACCATTGGCTTGTGGGTTTCCTACTGCAGTAAAGTTTTGTCGGATTTTCATCTCTGTACACCAGTTCGTTACTGTTTTTCCATTAAATTGAGTCCCATTGTCCGAAATGAGGACACGAGGGACACCAAATCGACAAACAATATTTTTCCAAAGAAATTTCCTGACTTCGGACTCAGTGATTTTTGCCACCGCTTCAGCTTCAATCCATTTTGTGAAATACTCCACCGCAACAATAATGAATTTCCTTTGGCCAGTAGCTGGAGAAAATGGACCTAGAATATCGATCCCCCACTGATCAAATGGATATGCAATTTTGATTGGTTCCATTAGAACAACATGTTGATGAGATAGATTCGAATGTAGCTGACATTCTTTACATCGTCTAACGAAGTTCGAAGTGTCTCGAACCAGAGTAGGCCAAAAATAGCCTTGCTTTAAAATTTTATATGCTAGAGCTCTTCCTCCAGAATGATTCCCACAACTACCTTCATGGATCTCTCGCATCACATATAAAGCTTGTGATGGAGCTAAACATCGAAGAAGAGGTCCCGCCACAGATCGCTTATAAAGCTCATTCTCAATTATTGTGAATCTTGTAGCTCGGTACATTAAGCTTCGGGCTTCATTCCGATCTTCCGGCACCAAGCCTGTTTCCAAATATTGTCTTATCTCATCCTTCCAAGATTTCTCTTCATCAACGTTCATTACAGTATCCGACCTCTCTTCTGCTATTTCAGAACGATCTGTGGTAAGGAGTGTAACTTGCCTAGTGTTCAGTCCAGTGATCAGATTTGCAAACTTTGAAAGGGCATCGGCTCTTTCATTTTTTTCCCGGGGTACCTAATTCAAGGTTAATTGTTTAAAATTGGTCATGAGGCCTTTCACTTGTTGCAAATATTTATTCATGGTTTGCTCTTTGGCTTCGTAAACTCCGCTAACTTGGTTGGCTACGAGTTGTGAGTCCGTAAACTCAGTAAGATTCTTCAAGTTTAAGCTTTTAGCCATCTTCAATCCTGCTATTAGAGCTTCATATTCCGCCTCGTTGTTAGTGACATCGAAATCGAGCTTAATAGCAAACGCGTGGTCATTAAAACGATCTACGAAAGACTGTAAACTCTCATCATCCTTCTGTCGTATTCCGAACAAGTGAGTTATGGACTTCGCATATTTGCGCTTGCTGGCAAAATGGTATTCAAATTTTCTCATAAATTGAGTGTAATCCGTGATGCTTCCAGTGGCCAGATGTGTAAACCACTCTTGAGCTCGTCCCGTGAGGGTCGTCAGAAAAATTCGACTGTTTAATGCATCAGAAAAGTTGTGCATCAACATCAGATTTTCATACGCAACTACATGCATTTTGGGATCAGCTGACCCATCGTACTTCGGAAGATCGGGGATACGGAAGTTCCCCAAAGACTCCGACAAAATTTCCTCGCAAAACGGGGAGTTTTTCCTTTGAAGGGTTGATACAGGTCGAAAGACCTTTTTCGGTAGGTTGGGTGGGGGATTCACATACCTCTTCATGTTCTTTATTTTTGCCTTTATACCCCTCGTGAGGTGAATGGTATGACTCTCATTCTCTTTCTCAGTGTATTTCCCCCGATTGTCGCCTGATGCCTCGGCATCTTGATCCTTCCGAGCCTTATCCGTTTGAGAAATGGGCTGATGGAAAAGCTTACGAGGCGTAACAGGATCAGGATTGATTGGTATGTGTGGCGTAGCCGAAGCATTAGCCAAGTACTCTTGTAGAGCTTTTTGAGCACATTCTTGCATTCTTTGTTGGAATTGCTCATGAGTCATAGTTATGATGGGTTCGTCACCCTTAGGTTCGTCACCTAGTTGAAAGCCCGGAGGTGGATCTACCTCGGGATTAAGTATGCGATGTGCTGCATCGCTCTGAAAAGCCTTGTTCTTGCGGATGCTCGATTCCTCCATAGTTCGAGTTTGATCTGTTTCAGCGAAGCTAAGTAGAAAGTTCCCACAGACGGCGCCAACTGATCTGGGCGTATTTCAGTGAACCTCAATACAACTAAAATCAGTCGAAGTTCGGGTAGGACCCGACCCGAAATTAATTAGATTATAGACTGCACTCACTAATAGAGCTGCCTACGTACCTCAAATGGGATCAAGTCTAACGTAGTTCAGTTCGTAAAAAGAGTCTCAACATAAACTTCGTATTTTTAGGTTTGCTACTTATGCTCTAGATCGAACCTTGTAGCTCAGAGCTACAGTGGATTTTAGAAGCGAATCTTGTGAAAAGTGAAAACTGACTCCAAGCGAATATTTGCCAAAAATATGAATTAAAAGTGATCAATATATTTAATATAGCTTCGATCAAATTACAAAAATAACATGATAAGTTAAACC
This sequence comes from Buddleja alternifolia, assembly GCA_019426215.1. Classification (NCBI taxonomy): domain Eukaryota; kingdom Viridiplantae; phylum Streptophyta; class Magnoliopsida; order Lamiales; family Scrophulariaceae; genus Buddleja; species Buddleja alternifolia. The sequence goes on from CM033398.1 coordinate 39,734,596, forward strand.
CTCACTTTATCAACTTATAGACTATAGATTGTTATCATATAAGCCGTGTTCTGAAAACCGGACCGGACAGCGAATCGGAAAAATGACCAGACCAGTTCAATCGTCGGGTCAACCGGGGTTGAACCGGTGACGTCATAATTATGCAATAAATAATAATTAATATACTATTAAATATATAAAATATGAAAATATGAAGAAAAAAATATGTATTTTCTATATATATATATGAAAATATGAAGAAAAAAAATATATGTATTTCCTATATTTGGGGGGACCATTTTTAGATTTTAAAGGGGTTAATTTCAAATTTTTAAATTTTAAAAGGTTGAATTTCATTTATTTTCAGAACCGCCCAGTTTTACCAGTTTTGACCAATTCTGACTGGTTGAACTGCGGTTCTGACCGGTTTTGAGCCTTGAACGGTTTTTTCACATAACCGGACCGGTTTGATGGCCGGTTCCGATTTTAACAGGTCGGACCGGCCGGTCCGATCGGTTTTCATAACATTGCATATAAGTTTAGATAATTAAAAACATGTGTCGGATTCACAAACACCTCAAAATTGCTTTGTTTTTATGATATAGATTTAAAATTAGAGTTTGCTTGGGTGAAAGGTACGAAACAAGAGCCAAAAGTCGAAGCTTTATATTCTTGGAGAGCCGGTGATAGCATTGGGTGGAATGCACCTATATCTAGTGAAAATATAGGTAAATTATTATTTTTGTATGAATATGAAATTGTTATATTGGATCCATTAGCTAGGTTACCGAATGAAATCACTTGCACCGACCACATAAACCCAACTCATCCATAACGACTTAAATCAATGGAAGAATAGATTCGTCAAAAGAGAATTTAATGCAACTACCATCCACTAGCCAAAAGAGCATACCGTGCTAATTGAAAAGATTTTATTTCTTTACATTGCATTTAATCCGTTTGTCGAATGATGCTCCTACTTTGGATAATGATTTGTATTGTTTTTTTCTGTTATGTTAAAATTGTTCATTTACCAAGAGAAGAAAAGAAATTGTTATATTAATACAAGAAATCACATTAAATTAATATATACTGCTAAATCAACTATTGAATAACTGAAAATAAAACTTAAATTTCAGAAATTTATACAAATAAATATTTTCCTCTATAAGCTCAAATATGTAAACAATACACATAAAATAATAGTTATAAATTAACTTACAGATAGTTAAGTCATAATTATTTGTTCTTATTTCATTCCTTCTTGATCTCCACACATATTTTTGTACTTAAGTAATTTAATTATTATCTTTTTTCTTCTTTTTTTGGTATCGTGGAGAAGAGTATACACGAACATATTATTCTAACATGCCAAGATTCATTCTAATTATTCTAGGCCACTTGACCTTAGTCCTAACTTGTTCGAGGGAGTCCAACAACTCATCCATGGGAACCATGACAAGTCGTAGCGTCTCCTAACCAGATTATCTGCCGGTTTATGAGCCTCACAAAAGATATGAAAAATACGGGCATCCCAAGAGCGATTTAATTATCATCTTATGTAGATAAAAAGGGTAGCACAATATTAAATTCCATACAAGTGACTGAGATAAGCATTTGAGTGATTCATGATATTAAGTAGTGAATGTCGGATCGTATATGTCCGTGCCCATTAATTCAAATTCAAACAGATCAATTAGGATTATTTATTTCAAATTAACTGTTTATTTTATATATTTTTTTTTTCACAACTTGTGCTTAAAATTTTTCTTAAAATACACAACGAATATATTTATAAACATGTAGAATGTGAGAAAATAGAATAAAATGAAATATCACACTAGAATAAACAATTCAAAAATGAAAATAAAGGACTTTCCGATATTGAAAATGAGATTGTGATTCCTGAGTCGAGATTCAGCCTTGAGCCAGCCGCCAAGCCAAGCAATCGTTGAATAAGCTCACGTGCACCCTACAACAGTACACCCGTGTTACAGGCGATAAAAACCCTCCACCAAAGCCACTCAATAAAAGAGAACTAAAAATCGCATGACCACCGCTCCTCACTCATTATCGCCGGGTCTCACATTTTCTCTCTCTAGAATTTTCTCTCACTAGAATTTTCTCTCAATTTTTTTTCTTTGCCAAATCTTTCGTTAGTCGTCGCACTTTCTGCTAAGAATTAAACCCCAAAAATGGTGAGTTTTCGTCTCTATATTTTCCTGATTTTTGCTATTTATTGTACTGATGATTTATGGCTTGAATTAGTAGTTAATCTGATTTATCGTAATTTTAGTGTGGATTTTTGTTTGATTGTTGTTTATTCAACTATTTGGCGTCTTGATCTGTTGTATGTTGTAGTTTGGAGTTGAAATTTTCGGCTTATTGTACAGACTTTTCTGCAATTGAGTTTAGATTGTTGCCTGAAAAATAATTTAATGTACAAACATGGAGCTGATGTGAATCTTATCTGATCTGACGGTTCTCGTTATTTATTTAATTATGATCTCATTGGTTTCAATGTTATTATTTCAATTTTTTTAAGTTTACGCACTCCGAAGATAATGCTGCGTGATCCACATCATGATTTTTGGCAATTGAAATAGGCATTCGATTCGTTTATTTGTTCCGCAAATTAAAATGTAGCTTTCACCAATTTATTTGTGGCTCGATGATTGCTTGAATTTACCTAGCTTCTGGATTCGGATCGCCAGAGCTGGAAGGTAATATATATCGGCTCATTTTGAAATCGTCCTGGAGCTTAGTTGTATTGGAGAAATATATCGAAAAATAACTAGCACTAACTAAAGCTTTAGCTGGTGTTTTTGGTTGCTAAAGCGCAGTTTTGTTGAACGAAACTCTTATGATGTTATTTGTAGGCAAATGCTGCATCTGGAATGGCTGTGCATGATGACTGCAAGCTGAAATTCATGGAACTGAAGGCGAAAAGAACTCACCGCTTCATTATCTATAAGATAGAGGAAAAACAGAAGCAGGTAATTGTTGAAAAAGTTGGTGAGCCGACTCAAAACTATGAGGACTTCACCACTTGTCTTCCTGCCGATGAATGTCGCTATGCAATCTACGACTTCGACTTTGTGACTGCAGAGAACGTCCAGAAAAGCAAGATTTTCTTCATTGCTTGGTACAATCAGCATTTTATGGTTACCTTCAGCCTGAGTATTATTATACTATGTTGCATTTCCAGTTCGATATAAGCGCAATGCTACATTCGCTAAACATTGTGCACTGTCTTGATTGGTTTTTCCTCTTAAGGTCTCCTGACACTTCTCGGGTCAGAAGCAAGATGATTTATGCTAGCTCAAAGGACAGATTTAAGAGGGAATTGGATGGAATTCAAGTGGAATTGCAAGCAACTGATCCGACTGAAATGGGGCTTGATGTTATTCAGAGTCGTGCCATCTAAGTGGAAGGTCTTTAGGCCATCCCTGACAGAATTTCTATCTGCAATCATCTTTATTTGGAATGCAATGTCTATAGTTCGTGGGGATGGTACACTTGGGTAGTGCTGACCATAGTCACCAAGTACTTCATATGCTGTTCATTTCAATTTTTAAACTGGAATTTGTGTGTTTGATTTATGATGTTATTTGTGAATTTAGATACTATTCACTGGATGGTTTGGTGGTGGTGGTTGTGGTTGTGGTTGTTTGATAATTATAAGCTTATATGTTACAATATGAGAGGGGTTGAGACTCTTCGCCTGTTTGGATACTCGTATAGTCGTATGGATACACTTGACCCCTTTTTTTGTTTTGTTTTGTTTTTGGAGTGCGAACTAGCTGTTTCTCTCTTTTGTAGTTGCCATTTGAGAAGTTCACTTTGATAGAGGGAACAAATGCTGAATGTTATTTGACATGGTATGTATGAGCTAGCTATTCACTCATAAGTCATGAGCACTACTAAATTAAAGCATTTTAGGTAGTTCCGTTAGCGTAATTTGATTGTGCTTTAGCGTAATTTGATTGTGCTTTTGTTCCGCAATTGCTGGAGAAGTAAGTGTTACTAATTTATAAGGGTGTAGCTAAATACTTGTGAGTTTTAAGCCGTCTCTTACCAAGTAAGAGACAATTGTCGAAAGTCGAACTTTAAGGGCCTATTCTTGGAGAACAAGTGATAGTATTGGATGGAATGCAGCTATGTATATTTAATATAAGTAAATTATGAATCCGAAATTATTATATTGGACCGGTGAGTTAGCAGATGAGATCACTTGAAGCGACCACACAAACCCAATTCCTCCTTAAATACCATCTTAATCAGCGGAGCCAAATGAGCATTTCATGCAAATAGGAATCATCTTATTTATTTGGATTCTATTCAATTCGCTTAGTCAAACTCTGTTCCTCCTTGGGACGTGATTTGTATTTGCTTTCCTTTCATGTTATAAATGTTGATCTACCAAAAACAACGGTTATGTTGATTGAAAATCACATGAATTTTTTTCTAATGTTGAATCAACAATTGAATAACTGTAGATTAAACTTAAATTTCATTCAGTTTAGATTTGTATACAACCAAATATTGGGCTTTACCATGGGGCTCTATAAGCTTAAATATGTAAAAAAACACACGAACAATAGTAGTGATAAAACAAGATAAAGAGATTTAATCATATCTTTCTATTTAAGTAATGTAATTATCATCTAATTTAGATATAAAAAAAAAAGGGCATGTAATATTCAATTACATGTAAGTAATGGAGACAAGTCTTTGAGGGATACATAATACTGTGTGCTATGATGCACAGACACGAACACAAGACATGTTAATTCTTAAAAAAATTAATATACAGACACAATTCAGACACGACTGTCCATGTTTATTTTTTATTTTTCTCAATAGTTGGACACGGACACGGCGTGTGTTCGACACTGCACGAAATAATTTTTCAAAGTGTCCGTGCATCTAGATTGTGTAGTTGATATCTCTTTGTCCTATTTAATTGATGATATGGTAGATTCTCAACCATCTCAATGAAATGACCAGTCACACCATTCCATCAAAATTTATTCCAAATACTGTTATGATAGATTGCAAATGATACACTTGTACAATTTTCAATATTCCGCTCAATTGCTACGTGAACAATCATACAAAACTTTATCATCTCAACCAATATTTAGATTTTCCAAATACAACCCAATTGTAATGGTTCGCAAATTTAACTGCAAATACATCACAACATTGTAAGACATTACTAATTAAACATCTTATATTGAAATGGAACCAAATACCAAAAAAAGCTATGAGAGAGCTATATTAACAATAACATACACTTATAATTAAACATCTTATATTGAAATGGAACCAAATACAAAAGGGCTATGAGAGAGTTATATTAACAATAACATACACTCTCATGTTAGGGAAAATAGGGTTTTAACAATACCAATATGGTTAGTACATGAAGATTGTGATCTAAAATAAATCATCCATATCAAAACAAGCTGAGATAAAAATATAGTGATTGCCATATAGGCCTTCCATATGAATGTCTAAGCTTATATTCCAAGTCCAAATTGTAGGTCTTTAGTTTATGAATTTAGTCTTGTAAGTTTTGACTATGATGGTTCTCATGTTTTATTTGTTCCTCAAAAAGTGCATTCTCTTGATTCGATGTCTTTTTTTTAAATACAAAGAGAGGGGTGTACCCTAGTTTGTTAACCCGACAAACGCGGGTTAATAGTTATGATACAGGTCCAAGTATGATCATCTAAATCATCTTGGAGAGCTCGCTGAAGTCTCACATCGGGTGTGTTCCTAAACTTCAACTCCGAACCGATACTCATTTTTGCAAGTTCGTCCGCCACTTGATTAGCTTCTCGCTATATACCTTGTATACTCAAATCCCAATCCCGTTTTTGAAGATTGTGGATTTGTGAAAGTACATCAAAATGATGATGAGCCGTGGACTTGATTCGATGTCTTAATATCTTCATTAGCAAAGTTACTCTTTTTCAACAATCCAAGTATAATTTCCCATTGATTTATGACACATTGGAGGATCATACCATCGAAAGAAATTACACCCTTCGCGCTGAAATTTAAATAAACAGATGCATTAAGCAGATTAACCCATTATATCAGTAGGCAAATTTAGTTACCCCCCTCGGATATCTATGCATCCTTCTACCATGATCATCATTTTCCCAGCAATGTCATGTCCACATTCGCAATGAACTATTGAAATTTTTTCTACATAGTGCCAATAACTTTGGACACGGCTAAAAGAAGAACCTCTTGACGTTGTTAGCTAATACCTACAATTTATAAATAAGGGTGATCAACATAAAAATTTAGGAAATAACAATAGTATTCAAACTGACAATATTTGTTCATTACGCGTGAATCAAACACCCTTCTCATATATACAACAATAAGGTTATGGAAAAACTTAATATATGGAATTCGTAATTAACGATGCTATAACCAAGGGCGGATCTACCCTTTGCCAACTGCCCCCACTGAAAATTTCATTTTCCCCCCTAATATAAACATATTTGCAAATTTTAACTTTTTAATTACATTAGTGCCCCCTCCCCCCCTCAATTTTGAAAGTATAAAATGCCCCCTCTTAATTTTGAAAAATTATTTTTTTACCTTACAAAATTTTTTATATTTGAATTTCGCCCCCCCTCAAAATCGAAAAATATCACGTTTTCTCCCTTTACTTTGAGTTCACCCCCCAAAACCCAAAATTCTGGCTATAACAAAAGAGATATAAAAGTATAAATTATGTCAAAAGTTGTAATTAAACCTAATTAGTTATTATATTTGCCCCCATAAATATACTGTACAGCACTGAGCCCAGGTTCTAGATCCGCCACTGGCTATAACAATATATCATTATTGTTAGATTGTATAAAACCACGTAGGGAACCTTGTATTGATTATAGACATATATATAAGTACAAGAGTTTTGGAATACAAGTAAACCCTATACTAGAAATAAGGAAACAAATATACAAAAAGATATAATAACAATCTATCTAACACGCCCCCGCAGTCGAAGCAGGAGGTTCACGGATGCTGAGACCGGAACGAAAATCAAGAAAAAGCGCGGACGAGAGGCCTTTGGTGAAAATGTCGGCAAATTGATGAGACGACAGGACGTGTAAAACACGAACTTCACCCAAGGCTACTCGTTCGCGTACAAAATGAATATCAATTTCAATATGTTTGGTGCGTTGGTGTTGTACTGGATTAGAAGACATAAAAATAGAACTAATATTATCACAATAAACTATGGTGGCTTGAGGAAGGGGACAATGCAATTCAAACAAAAGATTGTGTAGCCAAGAAGTTTCGGCCACGACATTTGCGACACCACGGTATTCAGCTTCAGCACTAGAATGAGAAACAACGTGTTGACGCTTAGAAGACCAAGAAATAAGATTATCACCGAGAAAGACGCAATAACCAGAAGTAGAACGACGAGTATCAGGGCAACCAGCCCAATCGGCATCAGAGTAGGCGATGAGCCAGGAAGAAGAGGAAGGACGAAGGTGAAGACAGTGAGAAAGAGTACCCTGAAGATAACGAAGGATTCGCTTGAGAGCATTTAGATGAGGAATACGAGGATCATGCATAAAGAGACAAATTTGTTGAACAACATAAGAAATATCTGGACGGGTGATGGTAAGATATTGTAAAGCACCAGCGAGGCTACGATAGAGAGTTGGGTCAGGAACAGGAGGACCAGACGAGGAGAGTTTGGATTTAGTGTCGACGGGAGTGGCACATGGATTGCATGAAGACATAGTAGCACGATCAAGAATTTCACGAGCAAATTTTTCTTGAGAAAGATAGAGACCGGACGGGGAGCGAGAAACAGAAATACCAAGAAAATAATGAAGAGAACCAAGGTCAGTCATGACGAACTCAGTCGAGAGAAGACGAGTGATAGAGGAGAGAAGAGAAACAGAGGAAACAATTAAAATGATGTCGTCGACATAGAGAAGAAGATATGTGGTATGAGAAGAGCGGTGAAGGACGAAGAGTGAGGTGTCAGCTTTGCTACTGACAAAGCCTAAGGAAGAAAGATAAGAGGCGAAACGATGATACCAAGCACGAGGAGCTTGCTTGAGGCCATAGAGTGCTTTCTTGAGACGACATACGTGGTGAGGACGAGAGGGATCAGAATAACCAGGTGGTTGTTTCATAAAAACGACCTCAGAGAGGTGGCCATGGAGAAAAGCATTTTTGACATCTAATTGGTGAATAGGCCAAGAATGAGATAAAGCAAGACTGAGCACAGTGCGTATAGTGGCAGGCTTGACGACAGGACTAATAGTTTCATCATAGTCTAGGCCCGGCTGTTGGGAGAAGCCTTGAGCAACAAGTCGAGCTTTATAGCGTTCAAGAGTACCATCAGAACGAAATTTATGGCAAAAAATCCATTTAGATCAAACTATATTAGCATCAGGGGGACAAGGGACGAGATCCCAAGTACCATTGGAGTGCAAAGCCGAGAGTTCAGCATCCATGGCATCTTTCCAAGAGGGAGACTGAAGGGCTTGAGTATAAGAACGAGGTATGGAAGAGAGAGGAGTAGAAACCGAGAGGTTGAAGACGTGACGGGGACTAAGAATGCCAGACTTCGAACGGGTTGCCATGTTAGATTGTATAAAACTCCGTAGGGAACCTTGTATTGATTATAGACATATATATATAAGTACAAGAGTCTTGGAATACAAATAAACCCTATACTAGAAATAAGGAAACAAATATACAAAAAGATATAATAACAATCTATCTAACAATTATAATAGATCACAACATATGTAAATCATATACAAATATAAGTACTTCAACCCACTTGGAGGACACCTAATTCGTATAAATCTCTCGACGATTTGAAGAGTATTTACTCTCGGTACATGTAAATTAAAGAGCATTGAGCCCAAATGAATTTACAATCAAATTACAGGTGAAACTGTGAAGTTCTGTTCGAGCCCGAGGGTTTATGGAACGATCAGAGCAAAGGAAAAAGAACGGGCTCTTCAGAGGATGCTGGAATTCTTTTAAGTTTTAATTGAGCACATGTTAATGGAAGGGTGTAATAGAAATGATACTATTACTAATATTTCCCTTCATTTAAGTCAAATCACACACACACATAATATCATAACAAACAAATACATGGGCCTTGGATTGTAGATATGCTTGACCCAATAATTGAAACAGATCAATTTAGATTATCTATTTTAATTTAGGGATAATAGCAGACACTCCCCTCAGTTATGAGCTGATGTGCACTTTGCCCTCCAACTTATTGAAATGTGCAATTTGCCCCCTCACTTATCAAAAATGTGCACTTCACTCCTTCGGACAGCTCGGGCAGGGGCAAAGTGCTACAAAACACATAAGTCAGGGGGCAAAGTGCTACAAAAACATATAAAACAGGGGCAAAGTGCTACAAAAACACATAAGTGAGGGGGCAAAAATTCAATTTTTATGATAAGTGAAGTACCTGAATCTGCCCGAGCTGCCCGAAGGAGTGAAGTGCACATTTTTTATAAGTGAGGGGGTAAATCGCACATTTCAATAAGTTGGAGGGCAAAGTGCACATCACCCCATAACTAAGGGGTTGTCTGCTATTATCCCTTTAATTTAATATTTTATTTTATATTTTACCTTCCGTATGTAGAACGTTTGCATAAATGTTTGTTAAAATATACAAGAAATGTAATTATGCATGTGAAAATATACATATAAAATAGAATAAAACAAAATATCAATTTCTGAATAGCCTCAATTTAGCAGGAAATTCTAGCTCGCTCTGGTTTTTCAATCAAATCCATATGAATTTTTTAAAATAATTTACCAATTATATAACAAGTGTAACACACCCTATTTATGAAATATACTTGGGCACAATCAAACCAAGTCCCGATTAGAATTTTCCTAATTTAGCTTACGCGGCGTCAAGTAGTTGTTTTAATCTCAATTCTCACCCACACCCTGCAACAGTACATCCGTCTAACAGGCGAAAAAAACCCTCCACCGAAGCCACTCAATAAAAGAGGGCTAAAATCGCATGAGCACAGAAAACTGCGATTTACTTTATTTATCTGCTGCGGGTCTCATATTTTATCTCTCTAGAATTCTTTCTCTCAATTTTTTTCCTTCAAAAATCTTTCGTTAGTCGCCGCACTTTCTGCTACAAGTAAACAATCCCCAAAATGGTGAGTCTCTCTCTTCATTTGCCCTAATTTTTCCTTTAATTGCTATTATTTTACTGTTGAATTTATGGTTTGAATGAGTACTTGATCTGATTTTTTCGTAATTTTTGATGTGGATTTTGTTGGATCGTCAGTTTATTCTACTGTATGGCGGCTAGATCTGTTGTATGTTGTAGTTTGGAGTTGATCTCTGATTTGAGTACATGAATTTTAAGAATTCTGATCCTAACCTCTCCGCAATTGAGTTAAAGATTTTCGCCTGAAAAATAATCGAGCTACAAACATGGATTAGATGAAGCTTAACTGATCTGAAGGTTCTCGTTATTTATTTATGATTTCAGTATTATTCTTCCGATTTTCAAGTTTACGATAATGTTGCGCGATCGACAACATTATTTTTGGCAATTGAAACGGGCATTAGGTTTATGTATTTGATCCACAAGTGAAAATGTAGTTTTCACCCAGTTATTTGTGTACGGATGATTGCTTAAATTAACCTAGTTTTCGGAGTGAATGATGCCAGTATGTGACAGCCGGAAGGTAACATATATCTGCTCACTTTGAGATCGTCGTGGAGCTTAGTTGTCTTGGAGAAATATATCGAAAAATATCAACCACTAACTAAAGCTTTAGCTGGTGTTTTTGGTTGCTAAAGCGGTAAAGCGCACTTCAGTTGAATGGAACTCTTATGATGTTATTTGTAGGCGAACGCTGCATCTGGGATGGCTGTGCATGATGCCTGCAAGCTGACCTTCATGGAACTGAAGGCAAAAAGAACTCACCGCTTCATTATCTATAAGATAGAGGAAGAACAGAAGCAGGTTGTTGTTGAAAAAGTTGGTGAGCCGGCTCTAAACTATGAGGATTTCACTGCTAGTCTTCCCGCTGATGAATGTCGCTATGCAATCTATGACTTCGACTTTGTGACTGCAGAGAACGTCCAGAAAAGCAAGATTTTCTTCATTGCTTGGTAGAATTAACATTTTATGGTTACCTTCAGCCTGAGTATTATTAATTTATGTTGCATTTCCAGTTTGACATAAACGCATTGCTACATTCACTAAACATTGTTTACTTTCTTGATTGGTTTTTCCTCTTAAGGTCTCCTGACACTTCCCGGGTCAGAAGCAAGATGATTTATGCTAGCTCAAAGGACAGATTTAAGAGGGAACTGGATGGAATTCAAGTGGAATTACAAGCAACTGATCCGACTGAAATGGGGCTTGATGTTATTCAGAGTCGCGCCTTCTAAGTGGAAAGCCTTTAGGCCTTCCATGATAAAGTTTCTGTTTGCAATCATCTTTATTTGGAAAGAAATGTCCATAGTTTGTGGGGATGGTACACTTGGTTAGCGATGACCATAGTCACCAAGTACTTCATATACTGTTCATTTTATTTTAAAATGGGATTTGTGTGTTTGATATATGATGTTATCCGTGAATTTAGATAATATTTACTGGGTGTTTCGGTTGTAGTTTGATAACTACGAGCTTATATGTAACAATATGTGAGTTGAGACTCTTCGCCTGTTTGGATACTTGTATGGATACATTTGTCCACTTGGTTTTTGTGTTTGGACTGCTAACTAGCTGTTACTCTCTCGTAATTGTTATTTGAGAAGTTCACTTAGATAGAAGGAACAAATACAGTGTTAATTGACGTGGTGTAATAATAATGGCTAGCTACTCTTGTTAGCTGAACAAGGACTCATGAGCATCTTTTCTAGGCAGTTGAGCTAGCGTTGTTTTATAATGTTTTATAGGTCTTGAGCAATTGTCATGTTTAGGTCCCGTGGGCTCAGGACGTGACAATGATATCAGAGCTGGTAATTTGTTGGAATTGAATAAACTTTTATATATGTTTTGTGCTTGCGGAGATCTACCTATTTCTCATGTCTTGTATGGTCCAGTGGTATACTGGTATGTTATTTTGTCAATTTATGTGACTAGTTAAAGTTGAGGAGGCTAATAATGGATGGAGAGTAGAGAAAGGAAGTGTTACTAGTTTATAGGGGTAGCTAAAGACTTTTGAATTATAAACAGGCTGTAATTCTCTTAATTCAATATTGTTTAATGTACAAAAATCTACAGTATACTACTATTTCTCTGTTACAACATTTCAAATTAAAATGTTAAAAATATATTCATGAATTTTACTGCCAGAATTTGGAAAATTGACTAACCAAAAGCATCGGAAATATTGGTTTGGCCTCAAATATAAAGAATGTTTTTCAGAAATATGGTATGAATATGGCCAAAACACATATCTTGAATGTTTATTGTTGGTACGATCTCTTTGGAGTGGGTTCGATTTGACAAAATCTTATCACGGAGCTTCAAAATTTAATTTAATTGTTAATTGAATTGAACTCGAATAATTTTTACTTGAACCGAATACTAATGGGATACGAATAGCTTATTTCTTCGTATGTATCTATTTTATTAATCGAGTTAAGTTTCAAAAGTTATCGAATAAAAAAAAGTTGATTAAGCTCGGTTTATAGTTATAACAACTTGATATTTAACGATTGATTTTGAGTTCATTATCGAATAATTTGGTTTGTTAAATTGAGCTAAGCTTAAAAGGTTATCGAATAAAAAAAAGCTTAGTTTGTAGTACTAGCAGTATCAAATAATTTGATTCGTCTATGAAAATTTCTCGGAACTAAAAATGTTTTTGCTCTTTTAAAGCGCATATATATATATATATGTATTTATATAATATATATGTATCCTATCTTATTTATTAGGCCCCCGCCCTCTTTCTTTTCTCAAAAAATTTAAAAAGTAAAAAACCAGTGAGAATGTTATCCAACTTACATAGGTAACAACCATCTCATCCGCCTCTCCGGCACTCTCGCAGCCTACAAGCTATATCCAATTTGATGTTTTCATCCTTCTCTCCTTTGTTACTGAACTGAAAATTTAGCTACTTTTTCAACTCAGCTCAGTGTATATCCTCTTTGTGGTTATAACTGTTCAAGCCCTTTTTTGGCACACCATATGTTTGTTTAATTGCTTGAATGGCTTTTTCTTCTTGCCTGAAGTGCCACCCCTGGACTCATTCTCATACTTTAAACAAACCCTTTCTTATTCATCAGAATTCAGAACCCGCAAAAGCAATTTCATTATCATTTCCCCGAAATTGTGCAAAGCAGCCTTCCACACTCTCATTTGCCGGCTCTTCGGGTCTTTCAAGCACTTCACTTTCCCCAGATTTCACTCCGAAGCAGCTTTTAGACACCCTTCGTCGCGAAGAAGATGAAACCTCGGCCCTTCGCCTTTTCCAGTGGGCCGCGAAGCAGCCGAATTTTGCACCCACTTTGCATATATATGAGGAAGTTCTTCAAAAGCTTGGGAATGTGGGGTCTTTTGATTCAGCTAGGCAAGTCTTGAATCATATGAAGCAGTCCGAGGTTGATGTTGTTGAAGGTATTTTCTTTACTTTGATCGATAGTTATGCGAAATTCGAGTTATATGATGAAGCTGTTAGTGTTCTTGATTTGATGGAAAAAGAGTTTGGGGTGAGGCCGGGAACTTATACCTATAACTTCTTGTTGAATGTTCTTGTTGATGGAAACAAGTTACTACTTGTGGAAAGTGTGCATTCTAAGATGCTCAATAACGACGTAAAGCCTGATGTTTCAACTTTTAATATATTGATAAAGGCCTTATGTAAGGCACATCAAATTAGGCCTGCAATCTTGTTGATGGAGGAAATGCCTAGTTATGGTCTAGCACCAGATGAGAAGACTTTCACTACTATAATGCAAGGATATATTGAGGAAGGCAATTTGGGAGGAGCTTTGAGGGTTAGAGAGCAAATGGCGGCAGCTCAGTGTCCATGGAGTAATGTGACAATAAATGTTCTGATAAATGGGTTTTGCAAAGAGGGCAGAGTTGAAGAAGCCTTGATATTTGTTCAAGAGATGGCTAACGAGGGATTTTGTCCAGATCACTTCACGTTCAATACCGTGATAAGTGGTTTGTGCAAAGTTGGACATGTGAATCATGCTATGGAGATTTTAGAGTTGATGCTTCAAGAGGGATTTGATCCTGATGTGTTTACGTATAACACTGTGATATCTGGACTTTGTAAAATGGGTGAAGTTGAAGAGGCAATGGAACTTCTCAATCAGATGCTTTCAAGGGATTGTTCTCCAAACGCAGTCACATATAATACTATAATTAGCACTTTATGTAAAGAGAACCAAGTGAAAGAAGCTACTGAATTTGCTCGTGTTCTTGCAAACAAAGGTGTGCTGCCTGATGTATCTACATTTAATTCTCTTATACAAGGTCTTTGCTTAACTAGCAAATTTAGCGTTGCAATGGAGTTATTCTTTGAGATGAAGACAAAAGGTTGCCAACCGGATGAGTTCACTTACAACATACTAATTGACTGTCTTTGCACAAAAGGCAAGCTTGATGAAGCCCTGAGACTACTTAAAGACATGGAAGCAAGTGGCTGCCCAAGGAGCGTAATAACATATAACACACTAATTGATGGGTTTTGCAAAATCAAGAAAATTGAAGAAGCAGAGGAGATATTCGATCAAATGGAACTGCAAGGGGTTTCACGAAATCTGGTCACTTATAACACCCTTATTGATGGTTTATCTAAGTGTAGGAGAGTTGGAGAGGCTGCTGAGCTTATGGACCAAATGATAATGGAAGGACTTAAGCCTGATAAATTCACTTATAATTCCCTTCTTTCTTACTTTTGCAAACAAGGTGATATAAAAAAAGCAGCAGATATTGTACAAACCATGACCTCAAATGGGTGTGAACCAGATATTGTGACATATGGAACCCTACTTCAGGGATTGTGTAAAGCTGGTAGAACTGAAGTTGCTACAAAGCTTCTCAGAAGTATCCAGATGAAAGGAATGATTTTGACTCCACGTGCTTATAATCCTGTACTTCAAGCACTTTTTAAAAGGAAAAGAGTTAACGAAGCTATGAGACTGTTCAGGGAAATGGAGGAGAAGAGTGATCCACCCGATGCAATTTCGTATAAAATTGCTTTTCGAGGGCTTTGTTCGGGTGGTGGGCCCATTGGGGAAGCTGTTGATTTCGCCCTTGAAATGACCGAGAAAGGGTATCTTCCAGAATTTTCTTCGTTCTATATGTTGGCTGAAGGGCTTTGCGCTTTGAACATGGAGGAGACTTTGATAAAACTCATTGACAAGGTAATGGAGAAAGCAAAATTTTTGGATAATGAGGTGGCCATGATAATGGGTTTTCTCAGAATACGAAAGTTTCCGGATGCATTGGCCACTTTTGGACGCATTTTGAATAGCAGAATGCCTCAAAAAGGTTACTGGTGAACTCAAAAGTAGTTGTATTTATGTAATAAGTTGATTGTCCATACTTCCATTGCAGAATATTGAATTACCGGACTTTCTAAGAGGAAAAGTCTTGATTTGGAGTGAGGGGAATTGAAGGAAAACCTATAAAGGGATGACTCTATACCTTGAGAGATCTCATCTGATCTTTTAGTTGAAGTTCTGATATGATCAGATATTGTTGTAGTTTGTGTCGACGAAAATGATTCCAAACTCAATAGAAATTGATCAGTTATCTTTCAGAGGTACATCTTCGAAGTTGTGTGTTTATTTAGAGGGTGATGAATTTAAACATTCATTCCCTTCCCTTAATAGTGAATCTGTTCAAGCGTCAAAGAAGCAGAATTTAGTATCTACATACTCTGAAGTGCATTCACCTCTTTCTAAACAAGATTATGAATTCTATATGGATCGAAATTATTTCTGAATTTTCAAACACTTGAAAATCATTTGTGTTTATGTTCATTGCCATGTTTCGGTGAGAAAGAAAGAGCTTTCTTTTTTCGTCTTGCTTTGTTGGCTGTCTGATGAAGAATTGAGCTGAATCTGCTATGTTCTGCAACTCTTTGCATCTCCTTCTGTTGGGCTTGAGTTGCATCAATTTCTGTGTATGTGTGTCTATGCCTGTTTTGTGGTATGACACATTTGCAACATCAACAGAAAGTGAAACCACCACCAAGTGTTTCTATCTGTGAAGAATCATGTAAAATCCTCCTTCCAACCCGAATTGTTTCTACGAGTACCAGGACTCGAGGTCGAGGTACAATAACAACCGCCATATATCGTTGACTTTACATGAAATCCATCATATTTCATGTGTAAGATATTCCTCAGGAATATGGAACTCACTACATAGATAGATGTGATTGTTTTAACATCTATAGCCCCGAAATCTCGTAAGGATTGTCCCACTGCCCTACACTTATAAGCAGATTTCAAAAAACTCATTGTCCGACTCTAGTAATAAGTTGTTGTAAGAATAGTGATCCATTACTTGTTAATTGTTATTCACTTACCTTGTAAATTATACTTGAATTCTGACAAATTATAAGTGGACTTGAATTTTTCGTTTAAAAAATTGGGTTCCTTTTCACGGATATGTCCATTGTCGGGTGAAGCCGGCGCATCAAACACCATTGGACGCAAGGAGAGAATTGTAAAAATCACCCAATTCAATGGTATCCAACGGTGTTAAAAATTGTTTTTCCCCCATATACTATTTTCTACTGTGTCCCAACTCCCAAACAAATTTGTTTTTCCCCAACATTATCTAATTGTCCGCAAGCCAGACAATAACTTAGCAACAAAAAACCCACTTATAAAAATTGAAGGCCGAAAATTCACAATATAATACACTTGTCTTGCTCTCTCTCTCTCTCTTCCTCAAGTGACTACTTAAGTTATCGTAAAAAGGCCGCCTGAAAATGTCGTTTCTTTAGATTCAGAATCTTCGGTACTCTCAAATTATTCTCATTCTTGTGTCCTATTCTTCTCTTCGCTCTCGCCGGCTAACCCACTTTAACCCCCCTTTGATCTATATATAATGGATTGTGTATCTATACATGTTAGTTAGTCATTGCGCGAGTGATTGAGCTGAAAACAAGTCGTGGTTCATCTTCAATGGCTATCGACGAAGAATCGCCACTTGTTGATCAAATCTCTCCACAATCTCAACCTCTGAACCACAAAAAAGATGTATATATATTGTGCTGGGCATTTCTCCTGATTTTCTTAGCTTATGGAGCTGTTCAGAATTTGGAAAGCACAATCAACACTGTAAAATTTCATTCTCTCTCTCTCTCTCTCTCTTTTTTTGTTTTTTGTTTTACCTTGTTTTATATGTAATTGTGTATTTGTTATGAATTTATTTTCGTTTGTATTGCGGTTTTAGGAAGGAGATTTGGGCACTAAATCACTGGGGATACTGTATGTATCGTTTGCGGTTTTTTCGGTGTTTGCTTCATTAGTGGTGAGGAAGCTGGGATCAAAGATTGCTTTGGTTATTGGTACAACTGGATATTGGCTGTTTACAGCAGCCAATTTGAAGCCTTCTTGGTATATTTCTTGATTAGCATTGAATGATCATTTTGGTTGACTTTTGTGAAATTGTTGGTGATCATCACTTTTTTGCTTTGAATGTCTTCTGGTTGTGAGAATTTATGAATTGAATTAATTTTAAGATGGTTGTTTCTGAGATGGAATCATGGTGGCCTTTTGAGTTGATCTATTTCATGATATATATGAGGATTGTCTTTTGTAGTTGCGGTTGATAGTCAGAACTGTCACTTTTCAGTGACTAATTCGAAGCATTATGTGTGCTATAAGGTTTAAGGCATTCAGGACTCCTCTCTCATTTTAGCACGAGATTGATGTGATGATCCGTGAATCATGCGATATGGACTCCACCGGCTTTATCATGCTTTTGATAGGTGAGATGAGGCGTTGAACTCTCGTGAACCTAAGGAAACTCTTGCCCTGCTGGTGGTATCATACCCAGGAGATTACAAAATAACGAAAAAGCAAAAGTAACCGAGATGCAAGGGGGAAACTTTTGTTTAACATTTCGGGAAAAACCACCTTTTTGATATTATAAGAATCATCATTCTTTCCGCGTTTCATTTCATGAGATGGGAAGCTAAAGATTTTATATTGCTCATCATAGTGAAACTGTAGTGGCTCATTTCGATGCTGGATTGTGCTAATGTTGACCAACCGGAATCCAGTTCTCAACGATTCTTATTTTCTCTCACGTTATGATGCTCCTCTGCGAGAATTTGATCCTATAATATGTTGATGAATATAATTTCTTCTACAATTTAGAACTTCCTGATGATATCTTCAATTATTTCGAATTTTAAGTGATTTTCGTGACAGCTATTTTGTGATGTCGGTTTTGTGACTCACTGTTGCTAATAATTATATAGTGGCTGAAGCTAAATAGAGCTTTTAGAAGCGATTAGAGTGATATGCCTTTATTCATCTAGAGTATTTCTGATAACTTTTTCAGGTATACTATGGTGCCAGCTTCTGTGTACCTTGGATTTGCTGCTTCAATAATATGGGTTGGGCAGGTTTGCCACATTTCTTCGAAATCCTTATATTATCTATAATTTGTAACGTGTGGCTATTTCTACTAATTATTTTCCCCTAACCTTCACGATTTTCGTCAGGGGACATATCTCACTTCTGCTGCTCACAGTCATTCAAATGATCACAACCTGCATGAAGGAACGGTAATTGGGAAATTTAATGGATTATTTTGGGGGATGTTCGCATGTCACCAGGTGCAGTATATACACTTACCTATAAAAACGTCAGCTGTTAGTTCGTACATACTAAATAATCATACTTTCACATGTTTTTAATGAAAACATTTCTGTTCTACTATGAATCTGCAGCTAGTGGGGAACCTTGTCACTCTTGCTGTTTTAAGAGATGAAAAGGTATGAAGCTCGTCAATTCTGAGGTTCAATTTAGATCATCAATAGTTTGTTGTTTGGAGAAATGAAAATTATGTATATGCGGTTACTCGTACTTTTGCTAATTGTGATTTGACAATACAGATACAAAAGCCCATCAAAGAAAAGGAATCCGAATCAGTAATCAAATTCATTTTCCCTCATTATATGCCCCATGCAGTATGATTCAGCACCCATTTGTGGTAGTTGACACTAATGAATGATGTTAATAAGTTAATTCATTATTTTTCAGCTTCTATGATTTGTGAAGCCTCAATCGTTGCCAAGTATAATGAAATCCTTTTGCTATTTTATTTGAAAGATCACACGTTTGAGAATTAATCATTGCGGCATTTATCACTAACTGATTTAAACTAGTATATTCATTAGAACTTGCTAGACTCTTTATGTTATCGTATATAAATTTGATCTGTTAATTGTTTGACAATACAAATTTCAGGGAGGAGGTACCAGTGGAACAACTTTACTTTATATTTTATTTCTCGGTAGCATGACCCTTGGTACAATCCTTATGTGCTTTTTGAGTAAGAGAGATGGTAAAGACGAAAGGCTACAAGACTCTCCTGTCACTTTTTCATCTTCAGTGGGGTCTTTGTTAAAATCTATGTTGAATTTATTATTCGACATAAGGATTCTCTTGGTTATCCCACTTCTTGCTTATTCAGGATTACAACAAGCATTCGTGTGGTAATTACCCTGCAAAATTATGAATTGAGTCATCCTCCTACAGTCATGCTTTTGTAAACATGAAGTAAAGTGTAGATTTTCTTCCCATTTCAGGGCTGAATACACTAAAGAAATTGTGAAGCCTACACTTGGAGAACGTGGTGTTGGTGGTGGAATGGCTGTTTATGGAGTTTTTGATGCTATAGTAAGTAGTAAATCGGAAATGGTCACTGCTGATTTTGGCAGTCAACTAAATTACGCCATAAATATATTCCTCTTCTTTTGTTGCTACTCGGATTACAAAATAATCATTTACTTCACATAAATAATAAAATTTCTTATTGCTTGATTTTCAACTTCTCTCAGTGTTCGCTAGTAGCAGGTCATTTTACTTCTGGTCTCTCATCGATCACATTAATAGTCTTGGGTGGAGCTTTAATCCAGCTTATTGTACTGCTTTGGCTTCTGCTGAACTACAGGTTGATTCTCCCATCAACTTTCATACCTTTCAGGCATTCTAAGTTTCATACAGATATGAAAAGATGAAGATTGTTTAGTTGATATTTGCTTGCTTCTTGTGTCTATATTATAGCGTGAGTGGTGGACTGCTTGCTACAGTGCTTCCACTTCTCATAGGGGGCTTATGGGGTATTGGCGACGGAGTACTCAACACACAACTTAGTGCATTGCTCGGGATTCTATTTAAGCATGATCTGGTACCAATTTTCTCTATCGTTTTATTAGTATTTTACTCTTTCCCCTAAAATTAGTCGTCTAGGGTCACACGTGTCACATCATTACTTTTAAAGATAATTACATGTATACCCCGCACTTATTATTAAGTAATTATCACGAGCTCCCCTGAGACTTTTCAAATTACCAAGACACCCCTGTTAGGTCTCACAACTCAAGAAATAGGGAACTGAATTGTAGTTTGCATGCTTTTGCTTTTACTGATGGGTGGGTAAAATTTACTGACAAGGAAAATTATGATAAGGGCAAAATACAAAATGCCCCCTGAACTGTACCTATTGTTACATATACCCCCTGAACTTTAAAAGGTACCAAAATGGTTCCTTATGAAAATTCTCTCATCCAAACACAACCTTATAATATTTAAGCACTATATTGACTTACCCAATAATTCTTTCTTTTTGATGAATTTGTCAAATTTAAGTCTTCAAAATTAATAAAATATTCAAATCTTGTAATATTTTAATTAACAGATTATGGAGAATCATTATTATTATTATTATTATTATTTAAGTCATGTTTAATTAAATCTTATCAACTAACAAATTATTTGAATGTTGTTATTTGTAAATTTATAACTTATAAATTAACAAAGTCTTTAATTTAGATTAATAAAATTAACAAATTGTAGATTTAAACTTATAAGATTTGTATTTTTCAATAGTATCATACTCAATTAGTCAATTATAAGTTATTTAATTTTATCAATTCACACATCCTATTTAAATCTTGTATGAAGTTCAAAATATTTGCAATTTTTTACAAATCTTATAAGTTCAATTAGAAAAAGAATAACCAAGTAAGTTCATTTGGTGCTTTAATATTGTAAGGTTGTGTTTGTATGGAGCATTTGGCATAACTAAAATCATGAGGGACTATTTTGGTACCTTTTAAAGCTTAGAGGGTTGTGCATATGTTTGGCGACAGTTGAGGCAAATAGTCGCCTTAGGGCTGGAGCATTTGTGGAGCGGTTTATTTAATGCACTTATGATCTAATAATATCCAACGATTTCTGATCTCTTTGGCTTTTGGGATCAAGAACGTTTCTCGTATTTATTATTTTCGTTTAATAAATTGTCCTTATTTTTATAACTCATCAATTTAATTGTCAAAAAATGATAAATAAAAATACATAAATCGAAAGTCAAGAGCCTTACAAGAATAATATCTTGTCCCAATGTTCAAAACTGAATAAATAAAATAAACACTGAAGACCCCTTAAAGCATAAGCGCTATGCAAGCTCTGAGAAAGGAAATAACTTGACCCCTAAGCAACTAGAAAACTTAATCAACAAATAACTAAACTCCTAAACTAACAAGACTCAAACTAGAAATGGAATTCTGCTTCACAACAGTAAGGTTGTGTTTGGATGGAACCTTTTTGGGAGATCGGGTAACTTCCTCGAAGATGGAGTAATTCAAACGAAGTTATTACCACTTTTCTCAATTTTGGGTGCTTACAATATCTTATACCTTGTTGCTGCAGGAAGGAGCATTTGCACAGCTTAAGCTCTGGCAAAGTGTGTCGATTGCGGTAGTCTTTTTCATCAGCACTTCTATATCATTACAAACAATGGTCGTGATCATGCTCGTGGCTCTCTGCATCTCGGTGGCAGGGTTTCTTTTTCTCACACTCAAGGTGGAGAAAGCATTTTCTTACCGTGCGCCCTCAGCTTCAGAAAGTTGATTGTTTTTTCCCGGACTCGTGCTTGGGGAAATTCCAGTGTGTTTTAATACCCAAAAATGTCGTATAATTGCATACGAGTTTGTGCATGCTCATTGTTGTACATAATGAGTGTTTTCCAAAATCTGAGAAACAAGAATGATCAATGTTTATGTACCTTGTTCTTCAGAAAGTTGGCTCTGTAATATTGTTTTGGGATAATTACACTCACCCCCTCAATGATGGGGTAATTACACAAACCTCCCATCATTAATTGATAATTACAAACACACGCTCTCATATTAAAGATTTTTTACAATTACACCTCTGTGTGCGTAACAATTTTTAGAATTTGCACCCCCTGTAAATCTTACAAATAGACCACCTGAGAGGGTGTGTTTGTAATTATCAATTAGTGAGGGTAGGTTTGTGTAATTATCCCATCATTGAGGAGATATGAGTGTAATTATCCCTATTGTTTTTCAAGCGAGACGTGGGTGGTTTTGGAGCAACCTTTTATCAGCCTTAGCCAATTTGAGGGATGTGATTTTTGGAATAATGACGTGATACTCGGGGGTTGTTGATAATGACTAAAATTAGGGTTGAAAAAGCAAAATCTTGATATTCGACTCGAAATCGATATTTAAAAATTTGTTTCAACTTGCTTTGTTTAATATAACAAGCCAAGTTTGACTGGACTGTGGAATTCAATAAGATTTTAAAGTTTTATTCGATTATTTCAAAAATAATCAAATATGTATAAGAAAATTAAGCTATAGGTTGTCGACTTATGAAGGATTCTTTTAATGTTTGTTTGAGATTGATTCGGTATCCATCAATTCAAAGTTGACACAAAATCAAACAAATTTAAATAACATTTCATTCAATCCCACTCAATTTGTTTACACATAATAAAGTTTGTGGTGGAAAGGTTTTGACTTTTTTCTTTCATGAGGAGGACTTACGACGGAAGGTAATTATAATAATTCTATGGTAAATTTGGAGTGTTATTTTAAAATGTATTATTGTGTTTATATTTTTTACGCAACTATGTATAGGATTCATACACAGTATATTTTAGTGTGTAAAAGAAACAGACATAAAGAATAAGACCTCCAATCCACCATAGAAAAATCCGGCCATTACAATCAACTTATTGCCGCTACATTCAGCATTTTCGCAAAATGATTAGTTGGATTATTTGTAATTTTATACTAACCGAACTCACGTATACCACAATATTGGAAATTTTTTTATATACTCACCAAAAAAATCTAGATTATGTTGTATAAGTAAAATGTCATGTACTACACGAAAATGTGGCATAACCTTTTGATGTTTCCGACCCCGGTTTATACAAAAACTTCCCCTTCATACTCTTCCATTTCTACTTCAAAAAAATCTGGTCCCTTTTTATTATTCATATATATATATATATATATATATATATATTATTGAGGAGTCAGTCATCTGTCTCCTCTCTTTCACATTTTCATCTCCACCATAACCAACTAACTAATAAACTATTATGATTCTTCAATATAATTAGTTGAGATTAGGTCCATCAATACCCTCTTCAAATGAGACTATAACTATTTGCACTTTGACCTTAGGAAAAATTTAAAAAAAGGGTAAGAAAACCATACCTTAGTTTTATACTCTTAAGTTTCTGTAATTTGAGATGAGATTCAGTTTCTTAAATTCACTGCTTCAACGGATACCTCATCCAAGGGGGTCTCTGCTACTCTACGCCGCCACGTGGACAACCATTCTAACGGTAACGGTGGCCGTTGCATCGTTCTCCTCGGAGTTGGCTTTTCTTTCGGCGATCAGCCCGGGCTCTTCTTCCTGTCAGGCGTGCCGTAAAGCAGGCTCCGTTAGGTTGCCGTTAGATATTCCGTCCGAGGCTTTTTGCATTCCTGATCGACTTATCAAGCGGTCCAGAATAGATGTGATTGTGCCGCCGGTTTTTGCAACCGTCATTGTAGCCGGTTCAGCATGTCTGGTTAAAGCTTTCGGCTTGTGGGAAGCTGATGATGAACAGTTCTGAGAGAATGGTGAATATATATTGAGCTCATGATACACAATATATATATTATTTATGCATGTATATTTCATTTTAGTCGAGTTTTGATTTGATTTTTTTTTTTTCGATTTTGAGTAAAATGGAAATTTACCCATTGTGTTTTATATTCGATTCGAAGGAGTGCATAAAATTTCAGTTGGGATTACATTCTATTGGTTGGTGTGATATCTTTGTCTGCATTCTTTTTTTTTCTTATGAAAAATAAGCTTATTATGTAATGTTTTACAAACTCCGGGGATGTCACATTTTTTTGGATGATACTTAGTTATTTCTGGGAGTCCAACTCCGAAAAATATCTACCACACATCGTGTTAAAGTATATGTAGAATCTACCAAATTATATATATATATATATATATATATATTATATTTTAACACTTTATGTGGGGATAAAGCCACCAAGCTTCACACCATTTTTTGTCCCATATATTTAGACTTATTTAATTTTTGGTCTCATTCGTTATGGGATTCTCACATAATTTCGCGTTATTTCTAAATATTCTTATATTTGGTCTCATTCGAATTTTCCATCTAAAATTTAACGGCTAACTTCGTTAGTCAATAATTTGACTGTTTTTTTGGAGGAATTTTGTGAGCGAGTGACGCGTGATATTGTATAGCAATATCATGATAGTGAATGTAATTTAAGTGTATGCGCATTTACGTGTGAATTCTTCCCCCGAAAAAAGTGGTCAAATTATTGACTAAGAGAGTTAACCATTAAATTTTGGACCAAAAGTTAGGTGACCAAATGAGAGAATTCTTAAAAGTTACAAAACTCAATGTGAGAATTCTATAACGAATAAGACTAAAATTAAAAAAGTCAAATATACTAGGCCTATAATTTTCACAAAAGGATATCCAAAAGACATGAGCTCATATAATGGAATACAGGATGTTGAAGATAGGTTACTTTCAGATGATGAAACTTGAGGTTCGTAACAATTACAATTATTTATTTGATGGAATTCACGTAAAATGTGTAGCTCATTATGAAAGAATTATAGTGATTATTGTGAAATTCCGTCTTTTCAATATCATTAATAATCAGTAGATGAAAATAACTACTCTACCTAGGAATTAGACCAAAATTTTCTTGCATAAATAGGTGAACGAAAACAAGAAGTGCTGCTAGACAAAGCAGCTATCAAACTCAGAAAATACATCATCACCTATATATAACTTGCAAGAAACTAAAAATAATTTGTAAATCAACTGTCTTATAAGGTTTAAGACTTAAGAGAGAATATATATATATATATATATATATATAAATAGGGCATCTTGCCTTTCTATAAAAATGTAACATAACAAGACTCTCTCTGTAGGCAAATAATTAAGAAGAAAGCAATTCTAATTCAAGAGTTTTCAGCTGCATTAACCAACTTATTGCTGAAATCCCATAGCTTCTTGGCTAACATTGCGTCCCTTGCTAACTTGCTCGGCTTGGACTCATTGCAGTCGGAGAAATACTTCCCCGATGCACCTTTCAAGTTCGGATGAAGTGCAACGTAGCACGTTGTGGCCGCCCCCTGAAAATCATTACGAAACATTCAAACTCAAGTTCAACTGAATTCATTACAACTTACAAGGTAAATACTAAATAAATATTGCCCTTAAACAACAAGGATCAATTAATTGTTACCTGATGAACGTTCTTCCACAGGAAACAACTGAAAAACTTCAAAATTTCTGCAACAAAATAGCTTAATTAACATAAGCATATATATAATAGATACTTAATTAGATTTTTATTTTTTTTCCATTACGTGTAGGATTTAAAGTACTTACTCGTCAGAACAGCATAATATTTAAAGAGATTTGTAAGTATTAACCCTGGATGCAGTGAGTTTACAGTAATATTTACTCCCTCAGCCTGCACCATATATAATTTGTGACAATTAATAGTATTTAAATTGAACATTAATATCTTATTCTAAAATAAAAGTTATTCACAGAATTTATACCTGTAAGCGACGAGTGAGCTCATTGGCATGTAATATGTTGGCTAATTTGGATTGTCCATATGCCTTTTTGTCATCATAACTGTCATTACAGAATAATAAATACTAAGTAAATAATAATTGATTAGGGGAAATATTAGATGATAATTAATGTTAATGATAATTACCTGTTTTTTTCATTAAGTTTTTTAAATCTAATCCCTCCATTATAAGTGTGGATATGTGCTACTGATGATAAATTTACAATTCTACCCTCAATTCCAGTAGATATTGCCGTCTCTTTCATCTTGTCAAGGAGAAGGTTGGTCAAATAGAAGTGACCTAAAAAAAAATGAAAAGAGATTGAAATCTATTAATTGAATTGATTGCATTTAGATATATGTTATTATAAAAAATTATAAAAAAGATCACACTTATATATATGCAAGAAATTCATAAAACAAGTAATTAACAAATGTTGAATAAAAAGTTTAATCATTTATACCAAGATGATTTGTAGCAAATTGCATCTCAATCCCATCTTGAGAGAGCCGATAGGGACAGGACATGATACCGGCATTATTTCTGAAAATCGAAATTGAATACATGCTCATTGAAATAGAAATAATATCATCATTAAGACTGAAGTAAATCTAAAGAGTGATGTTATATACCACCTTTTATATATCATCGATTTTTCACTCCCCCTACTTTTGCAAGAAAATCAAGGGGAAGTGAAAAATCGGTGGTATAAAAACGGTGGTATATAGTATTTTCCAAATCTAAATATTTACTTACATTAAGATGTTGAGGGGAAGATTAAGAGCAATGAAGTTATCAGCAAAGGCCTTCACTGATTTAAGCGAAGCAAGATCGAGTTTAAGGACATCGACACGAGCATTTTTGTTATCTTTGAGAATAAGCAGTTTTGCTTCATTTGCAGCTTCCATATTTCTTGCTGCAATAACAACATGCGCATTTCGTAGCGCTAAAATTCTCGCTGTCTCAAAACCGATCCCACTTGCACCACCTACAATCAAAACGAACTGATTTTAAGAATTTTTTGCCAAGAAATTTCAAAATATTTAGGAAAAACAATTATATAAACATACAAGGCGCAAATGCTGAATTTCAGTTATTTAATCCTTGTCAAGGAAAATTCTAGCTGGATATAATTTGACCATACTGAACTAGTATACAAAAAATGCAATTTAATTTTATTGTGATTAATTATTTTAGTTGGATTATATGCCAATTTGATTGATACGGAATTGCCTCAATTACATATAAGTAAATTGTAATTCATTTTCTACGTTATTAATTTTAATGCGAGAAGGCTCATGCATTAATGTAAGGACAGATCAAGAATGGTTAAGACAAAGCATGGGGACCAAATGAAAATAGCCGCCAGTCAATTTCAAAGAGGCCAGCTTAATTAGTAGTGTAGACACAGAAAAGATCCTCTGTTGTAAATGCTCGTTAAAATCTACCTCGTTTAAATCATGGGTTGAATTGCAGTCCGAATCTTGTATTGCAAACGATGTTACAATCTCTTATTACACTTAACATATGAATGACATGTGTATATGTTTTTTTCTTGAATATAAATTTAATATGGATTATATACACATGTCGGACATACATGATATGCAACACGAGATGCAATAACATCTTACAATAGAAGATCTTGTTTGTTCTAATTGGGAGTTAATTATATGTCAGTCAATATTATTTGTAGATGGATTCTCTATTTATATCTTTTAAGTACTGGATCACAATATTAATTATTGGTTGGTGAAAAATGCTAAAAATGTCTGCTTTTAAATTAATCTAACCCATCTCTTGTATAGGTTCAATTTAGAAGAAGAAAAAAGAGTTGAGAATACAACTCATGTGTGTGTGTATACATGATATACATACCGTATAAAGAAACAAACACACACATGTGTGTGTGTGTGTGTTTGTATGTATTTGAGCGAGCAACCTAATCATGTCAGAAAGAGTTGAACCCAATATTGTACAAACACAATTAATTGGAGGCTGTGAAACTGAACCCAGAAAATGTATAATTCTTTTTTTCCCTCTAATTATTTCATTATTTCTAAAAATATATTTTTTTGATAAGAAATTATTTCTAAAACACATAAAAACAGTGATAGAAAATATATATATACACACACACAAGAAGGAAAAAATATCCATCATATATAAACGAATATAATAATCAGTTCTTTTTGCATGCCTATAAACATATAAATATGAAACACACACACACACACACACACACACATATATATAATTTGTTATATTAACTGTATTGTCTAACCTGTAATAATGCCAGTGAGATTGGTAGCATCAATCCCTTGAGTAACCTGTTCAGCAGTTGAAGCTGATCCAAAACCACTTGGCCCAGGTAGTCCTGAGATCAACCTAAACATTTTTCTGCTTTTTTTCTCTCCCTAAAATAAATATTGCCAAATTAATTTCTTAATATATTTTCTGCAAAATATGCTCTTGCACATAAATGAATATATATATATATATATATATATATATATTCTATATATAGAATATATAGTTTGAACAAAGAGTGTGAGACGATGATGAGTTTAAACTAAGTCAGCAAGAAAAGAAGAAGGCTGTTTTTATAGGAAATATATGTGGACATAAGATTAATTAATGGAGAAAAGAAAAGGGCAAAAGAAGGGGTTGAGTGTTATGATGGTTGAAATTAATGGAAGTAAATGAAACGAACGTGATTGGATGAGATGGTTATTTACACGTCAAATCTTCTATTACAAAATATTGTTAGCATCTTATATTAAATCTCACGCTTACATGACAAGTGTATATATAATATTAAATTTATACTCAAAGATTATTTTATACATGTGTCGTTCATATGTTAAATGCAATAAAAAATTACAACACGATTTGTAATAAGAGATCCAAACTGAATTATTTATGGCTTTGGAGGAATATATATGTATATATATTGTACATTTCATTTGGTACGCTGACATATGCACATTTATGGATGTCGTGGTAACCGGTGGGAATTATAGACTTTTATTCACGTATACAGAGGAGTTGCATTCACCTCCCTTAAATCATAGATAGTTGACATCTACAGCCTCTCACAATTGGTAAATATATGTACATTTCCTTCTTCAACTTTTTCATTAACTTTACAAGTTAAAGACAATAATATCATTTACTTTGAACTAAAAAGGTTTTGTTTCAATGAAAATATTGTCAAAACGTCATTAAAATTAATTAAATGGCTTTGTAATAAAATCAAATCATAATGAATTCGAAATGAAAATTTTCTAGAAATAACTCTAATATCCTTAAACCTTAAATTAAAAAAATTGAATATTTCCTGATTTTGTGAATTATCATGTAAAAATATTTACTATTTTACTTGTTACACCATAGTTTATTTTTATGGGAATATCCAATCAATTTGTATAGTGCTTACATATTTTATTTAGTATAATTTCATATTATGATTGATAATTAGGGTGATACTTTGAACTTTTATTTTCTTTCAATTAAGTCAAATTCATGAATATATATATATGTGTGTGTGTGTGTGTGTATGAGTGTTCTGCTGCTGTTTTCGTTATATTAGTTTTCAATAATTTGTAATTTATTTATATTATAGTTTTAAGTTAATATTTTATTATTATTATTATTATTATTTTAGTATTTTAATTTATGAACAGAAGCAGCCACAATTTTTCTGATTCTTTTATGGTTTATGATTTTTAGAGATATATTCTAAAAAATTCGATGATTTATTTTTTGTGTTTATAACAATGTCATTTACTGGATTTTTTGGATTTTTTTCATTATCCAACAAATTATTAAGTACAATTCAATAATGAAGGACATTTTAGTCCATAACTAATTTATTTAACAAAAGTTGAAAGAAGGGAGGTTCATGGCAATATTCCAAACGTGAGAGGTGCGGATGCTAAATGGTCATGGTTCAAGGAAGGTTGTTGCAATTATCCCTATATATATATATACACACACACATTATCCACTCTTCAACCGTCTTTTTATTCTAGTTTCAAACAATTGTGTGCAATATTTATATTTATACATAATATTTGTATAGGGTATGGATCAAATACATCCTATTACATTTGGTAAGATATAAGACTCAATCTACACCATTGATACCGTTTGATCCCAAGGTCCGAATTTAACTCCATTTTTCAGATTTTATAATTTTTTTAATGATGACAGGGGCATTTTAGTCAATGAAAGTAACAAACTCATGCAAATACAACGAGTATTTGTCATTCAATCAAAGGAGCCTGGAAGTGACGGCATGCTTGGAGAGATCAGAATGTGACGAAATGGACATCGAGTAACGCCGCCTCGATGGCGGTGGCGCCACAACCGATTTTCTAGGTTCAAACCCCATCACCTCCCAGTTCCACCGGTTATTACTCTCCCTCTGTTCCCCCATTTCCAAAACAACTCATAGATTGGCTATAAAAAAATCCGAATTAAAGTAAATAAAAGCAAAGAGAATCAAGAAATCATAACGGATGAAAATCGAGGTTTCGCAGATAGGAAGAGAGATATAGATGAGTATGTATGTATGTATGTATGTATGTACACAACTCTCTCTCTCTCTCTCTTCTCTACCATTGAATTATGGTACGCTTTTTAATTCTTTTTCGGGTTTATAACACATTATACAGTGTGTGTTTATACATTGTTCAGTTACAATCTTATAAATCATTATACAGTATCTTATAAGTCATTATACAGTATGTTATAAAACATTATACAGTATATTATAACACATTATACAGTGTGTGTTTATACATTGTTCAGTTACAATCTTATAAATCATTATACAGTATCTAATAAGTCATTATACAGTATCAAACAGGTTGTTTCACCAACACAGAAGCCTTCTGAATCTGAAAAATCATATCCAACTCAATCAATTGCGCCGCCTCTCTCCTCTGCTCGTGGATTTGAAACGACACCATAGCTTTCTTCACGTCTTGAAGCACAGCGAACAGCTCCGGCGGCACGTCTTGTGGTGACTGCTGCTTCGAGATCTCCTCCAACTGAATGTTTTGCTCTGTTTCGAAGGTGTGGAGTACAGAAATGGCGGCCTCAACATCTTCGAAGGAAGGTCTTGGCGGCAGAGATTTGTAGATTGTGATGATTTCTTCAACGGTTTGTACATAGGCGGGTGGTGTCGTCGACGCCGAGGCCATGGCGGAGGAGTGATGATTGGGATTGACTATTATACCCCTGATCCAATTAGAATCAATTTTTCAGCCTATTTTTTGCTTTCATTTTGGACGGTTGGATTTAATGGATCCAATGATGTAGATTGGGTCTTATATGTTATCTAATATATGATGTGTATTAAATCTTGACCCTGTTTGTATATTATTATATATATATATATATATTACCTAGTTTTTATTCGTCGTATTTGAAGTGGTAACATATTAATTAACGTGTGATCAATAAATTCGCGGAGATATTCTACTTGGGGAAACAGATTTTAATTTTTTTTCTTTTACGTCCAAAAAAGTTTATTACTAGCTACTAGAGATACCACTATAATTAAGTGCGATTTTGCTACACACTTGATATTTGTAGTACCAATGTCATAGGACATACGGACCGCGTTTACATTCTAAAACTTTAAAATTTTAAAACATATTTACTTGTATGATGCTATAATAATTTATCGAGAAATGAGTTTCGTAACTTTATTTTCTAGAAGGGTGTAATTGTAAAACCCTAGTTGGAAGCCATTTGGCATACTCATTAAAACTGAGATAGACTAGGTAAACTACTCATAAGATAGATACAAAACATGACTATAATTTCAATTTGTATTTACCACCTAATTTGGTTAAATTCTTGTAAGTACGTTTTTAAATGCGCCCTATGACATGGGGAAAAAGACATTAGAGTAGGTGACGGACACATAGCTGAAGAAATAATAGAGTTTTGGTAATAAATAAGGATAAGTCTTTACTGGTGGTAATTAGTTACACTTGTATTAATTGTGGGTGGGCAGCATATATATAGTGATAATGAAAATAAAGTTTACTAAGTATGTGGCCAAAATATATATGTTATGATGACCTCGCTCTACATATATATATATATATATATATATATATTTATACACGTACAATAGGCCTAAATTATAATTTATTATTATTATTAAAGTATGAGTAGTTTCTTGAAATTTTTGATAAAATTATGAGTAATTTTTTGAAATTTTTGATAAAAGTATAAGTAGTTTTTTAAAATTTTTGATATACTTAATATTTCTATGTAATTCACTTTTAATGGCAAAGAAGTCAAATAATAAAAATACCATGTATCTATAATAATAAGGTGTATAATTACATTGGAACTTTACAATGAAAGTATATATGTAGTTGTATAAGGAATCTACACGAAAATTATATATAGAGGACTTTACAAAGAAATTATATATAGACAATAATCAAATGTAAAATTTAATAGATAGAGAATAGAAATAGAATATATTTATAAAAGTTACGGGTTGTTTTTTGAAATTTTTGATATAAAAATATCCCCATGTTATTTAAAGTTTTAATGGCAAAAGAGTCAAAAATAAATAATAAAAATAAATTTCAAATATCTACAATAATAAGAAGTATAGTTACACTAGACTCTAAATAAGGTCACTCTTATTTATTTATTCATTAAAAAAATAAAATATATTGGAATTCCAATATGTCAACATATACGGTACAACGAAATTACAAATTTACATTTAATATTGAATTCTAGGAAATAGAAACACATATCCAATCAACTTTTTATTTTATATTGTAAGTTAAGATGGATATGAATGAAAAAACTTAGCTCAACAAACTAATCTATTCTAAATTTATTTTTCGAAGCTCATTATGGCAGAAATTTTGGAATCCTAACTTTAATCATACATAAATTTAGTGACTTTCGAAACTAAAATATCCCTATGTAACTCAATTTTTTAATGGTAAGAGAGTCAAAAATAAATTTTAAGTATCTAACAATAAGAAGTATAATTGCATTAGGCTTCTACTATTAACAAATTTATAATACAAATAAACATAAACTATTCACATCGTTGTTTATATTTTAATTTTTGATTCATTTATATGAATATTACGTGATCGAGAAAATTGAATATCATCACACAAAGCATACAAAAACAACTTAATAAAAGAGGCTTGGGAAAGCTTCGCATGCAGTCATGCGCCATTTTATTATCTTATTTCATTACTATTATTAATTAATTAATTATATAATAATACAAAAAAGAAAGATAGTCAACCATTGCTCCTTCATGTTTTTGGGAGATATATTGACATTTGCTATTGTAATTCAATAAAATTTGTTACTTTCATTTAGTGATGACTCGCACAACACTTCATTTTTATTCAACCACCTTTTTTTTTACACTCATGAGCTTGGCTAACCTTATTTGTGAAAGGTTGATTTCATTTTATCCGTTCAACTTACTCATTTTGGCATTCCATCAACTACAGTCTTATTGCTATAAAAAAATAAGAAACAAATAATAATAAAAAAAAAGACTAAACGAGTATCTAGATTTTGAGTCATAACAAAGAGATTATTATAAGTACACAGGACTTAATGAGAAGAAAGAAGTAATGAAGCGCTCGATCTATCAAAATTAAACAAGATAATGTATAAAAAAATCATGAATTTACATTAGAATTTACTTAGTGATATTATTATATATGTCTTGATTTTCAATTAACCTAATTTCTTCAAATATTCATTTAATTTTTCATGGCAGTCAATATTTAATTTTTTAAATAATAATAGGTTATCAATTAGTAGTTCATTAGTTATGTTTGTTTTTATTTTGGGTTGTTAAGTTGTTGTTCAAGCTTTGGATTTATCACATTGAACAATATTTATGTATGTGAATTGCTTTAATGAAATCATATGATTCACGTGCGATGCATGTGTTGTTTACTAGTACTAATAAGAGTAAATGTCACTAATAGTCTATCTATGTAGTAAGCAGTGGCGGATCTAAAATTTTTGTTTAGTCAAGAATTTTATTCGGGGGGGCGAGATTGTTGTGATATAGCTTCCCCCGCGGTACAGTACGCTATATTTATGGGGGAAAATATGATAAGGAATTAGGTTCAATTACAACTTTTGACATAATTCATACTCTTATGCCTCTTTTGTTATAGCCAGGATTTTGGGTTTTAGGAGGGCAAACTCAAAGTAAAGGGGAAAAACGTGATATTTTTCGATCTTGAGGGGGACAAAATTCAAATATAAAAAATTTTGTAGGGTAAAAAAATAATTTTTCAAAATTAAGGGGGACATTTAATAACTTGAGTGAGGGCATTAATATAATTTATAAATTTAAATTTAAAAATATCTATATATTAAAAAAAAATCAGCCCCCCCTCCCCCGGACCTAATGTAGATCCGCCGATGGTAGTAAGGGTAAATATCACTAATAATTACTTCAGAAATTCCTGCGCTCACTTCCACAAAAATACATTCCATCCCACAAGAATCATAGAAGTATTGGTAACTATACACCCCAACTATTTTGAAAAGTGTAAGGAGAGTAATAAATGAACTAATCAAAATTCTTTTTAGAAAAATTACGTAGATAATCTTAAATGATACAGTAACATGTCCAGATTATGTTTCTGTGCTAAATAACATCAATTCCAGATTTCACTAACAACAAAATCATAATATATGTTGATCTTTTTCTACCAGCCCAATGTCAGCTCACATTAATAAGGTCAAGATCTTCAACCGAGGGAAGATTATTAATTATGCAGGTAGCAACACGTTATTGGGAAAAAATGGGATATTAGGAGAGAGAATGTGAGAAAAAAATAAGAAAGAGAAAGCAAAAGTTAAAAATAAAAAATTATAAGAGATGAAATATATAAAAAGAATTATTTGAGATACTTATCAAATTTTTAAAATAATAATGACTTCACAGAAATAAACAGCCAAGATGGTTACGTGTTATAGGCTCCTCTGGGTTTATAAATAGTATAAATATATCAACTAGAGATGTGTTGATTATTTTGATTTAATTACATATCCGGTATCCCAAATAAACTAGCTATTTACAATTGTGTTCAACCAAGTGATCTTTATGAAGTTATGGAGTCCGACCAACCCAAAATTTCCTAAATTTAAAATATATATATATATATATATGTATATATTGACTCGTAGACAATTCATACTTGTTATGCAAAATTTGACTAAATGAGTTTAAAGTGTTGTGGTGTGTACATGTGTAACAAAATAATGAGACAATCACTTACATACGCCCAAAAAAATTCTAATATTTTGAAATTACATAAAATCTCTCTCGTGTAAAGGCATTCTAACAATTACACCCGCCGTGTATTTGCAAATTCTTATAATTTCCATTTGTAAACCTTACAAATTAAATAACCCATTTGAGGGGGTTTCGTCTTAATTTACCAAAAATTAGGAGTTTCTGATAATTTGCACCGAAATAATTTAGGTAAATGAGAACATAGAGAAGTGGTCAAAGAGAGATTAAAAGCATGAAAACGATATAGCAGAGAGCGTTGGCTTGCTGCTTTTGGTGCATGACTGCATGTGAGCATCTCGTGAATATAGCATGGGGTGCACCAATTGACCATCAAACTTGGAAAATTTCAAACTACAATTTTGATTTTCTCTATAATTAATACTAAAATTTTGACTGGAATTTCATATTGATGTTACATTTTAATGTGTCTCACTTACAAAAATAAAAATAAATATGCCGAGTAATTATTAATCTTAACTTAAAACTTCACAAAATCTTGAAATTCAGTTAATTTGCATAGAAATTAGGATTGTTGAGTAGAACGCCTCCTTCTAGTTTTTCCTCTCTTTAATTTATGTTTCTAAGTAGTAAGTACACCTCAATTGTGTTGAAACATAAATACAAAACACACCAAAAACCATTGAGTCTAAGGTGAAATCATTTATCAACCATTTTAATTATTTCAATATTTAATTTTTTTCTTTTAAAGTGAATCAATTACATGTTGATGGGAGTAAAACTCAATACCTATTATATCTTAATATATCAATTCCAATAATAGTGCTAAATTCCTTTGCATTTTTACAATAGACTATAAAATCGTGAAAATATAGAAGCGAACAGCCATACCTCTTCCACACACACACACACACACATATATATATATATATATATATATATATATAGTTAAGGTTAATTTTTTGGTGTATATTGATACATCGATCGCCGTATAGTGTACGGTGGATAAATGTTATGCCACCTTCGCACCATAATTAGCAGTCACATGTTCGTTCAAAGGGGGGGACGCACCAAACAGCTGTAGCAAATGGGTTCTTTTAATGAAGATCTTTGGGAAATTTGGCAAAAGAAAAATTATACTTACTTTGGTAACTTATGTAAGATAACACATTCCTATATATAACCAAATTAAGTAACCAGTGGAGTGCTAATATTAATGTATCACTTAACCATGATAAATTATTATTGGACTCGTGCTATGAAACAAGGAATTGATATTGGAACTTCAAATCAACGTACTTGCACTGTGATGTATCCTAATATCTAATAATAATCAAGGTGATTTGGTAATTCAACTCTTTTTTGGCCGGAATTGGAAGAGAACAAGATAAAATTGATATAATGTTGGGCTAAAATATAAGTGGCTCACTCTTAATGTTTACTAATCGCAATGGCACACTCGATGCGTGTGCATAATTCTTTAAAAATCATTTTAGAATAATTTATTTATTTATTATTTTGTTATATTAAATTTTTTCAATATTGTATGTGTTGCTTGAAATCATGCAAGCATAAATTATATCTATGTTTTTATGCCAATTATTATAATTAAGTAGTTAGAATTTAGTGCAATGGAAAAGAGGGAAAATAAACAAATTAAAGAAAAAAAGACAAAAGAATAATTGAGAGAAATAAGAAGAAAAAGTGAGTTAGGAGAAGAGGGAGGGAGGGAGGGAGGGAGCGGGGGGGGGGGGGGGGCGTGTAGTTAGGAAGGAGGGAGAAACCACCTTTGACATTTGTCCAAATGTGAGTGGGTTGGGTGTAAGATGTCATATCAAAAAATTGGCAGACCAAAAGTAGTGACTCTAAGGTCTTCTCACTTTATATATAATATAAATATATAGTATAGATAAAATAGGTTTATGAAAAAAGGCTCCAGCCAATGGCCCATTGAATCACTATAGATACTCATTAACCAGACATAATGAATCATAATTTAATTTCCACATCAGGAAACTCTTTTTTGAGAATATTATCTAGTTTATCGTGAGTCAAATCGAATTCCAAATTTCCTTGTGCGTCTCCGAAGTTCCCAATATTAATCTCTATAGTATTTGATCCCACATCACACTAGACGGTAAATCGTAAGCTTCAGATGTCATTTTATTCTAGCGCAGACAATTAAAAACAAATAGTATGCAATATTATTTACGCGATGGATGGATCCAGTTTTGGGCCTTCCACAAAGTAATATGTGTAAACTGTAAACGGGCTCGATTAAGCCCATTAGCAGAGCCTATCTTATTTGTGGGTGATTGAAATGTGAGGCTGTGACGGCTGGCTTTATATGCTTTATAGTAATGAAATATAACTCTTTAAAATGCAAAGATTAAGCCCACAAGCTTGAGTTCTCAAAAATAGATCTCAAGCACAATATGTTTTTTGTTTTATAGTTGAAAAGTTACCTTTATACCCACCAAGCAAAATATAAAACACAAACTAATGATATACAAGAGCCGGGGAACCAGAGGTGGTGCAATATTGTACCCTCCGGAAATTGCAATCTCCACTCCTCGTTATAGCACCACTTTACAGTTTATACATATTCCCTTGCGGATGGCCAGAAATTGGATTCGGTCATCCATCGTGTAATATACAATAATATTGCATACTATTTGTGTTTAATTGTCCGCTATTGAATCAGCTTTCACTTTCATGTAGGAGGTTCTGGGTTCAATTCCAAATAGTCAAAATGTGATTTTTCTCTCCTTATTTGTAGTCTTATAGGGTCTGTGTAGCCCATGATTAAAAACTATCGAGTTTGTTGGGTCAAGATATCCAACTTCGTCTAGAATTTGAAAAAAAAATAGATGATTGAATCAGAATTGAGTCTAAAATTAAATTAGAAAAAGGGTCCTTACAACACCACCCAAAGATAGAGAAGAAAGAAGAAACGAAAAAGTGAAAAAGGGGTAAAATGAAAAATAGTTCCTTGTGGTATCCAGGCATTTGCCAGGTCCACTACATGCAATTTTACAATTATAGACTAGTTTCAGAGCACAAACCCTTCACAGTAAAAATATGTGAAAACAAAAGGGAATGAATACCTCAAAGAAACCCTCCCCCAGTCCAGTTGGCATCTGATTTTCCATTATAACCCTTAGTATTATTATCAGGTGCACTATGATATAAATTATCAAATCCATCATCGTTACCATCATCCCAGCCTGCCCAGCTATCTGCATCCTGGGAAGTTTTCGTCTTTGATGATTCTTCCTTTTTACTATCTTTGGTATCCCAATCATCCCAAGAACCAGAGCTGACAGAGTTAAACTGCTTGTTTGATGATGGTTGTGATCCAGCAGAAGAATTCCACGCTTTAGAATCCTGCTCAAACTCTTGATAGTAACCATTATTCTTGTCTTCGTTCCTCTGCCAACCCGAGCCTTCTTTTGTGCACTCCTCGACCTTCTGAGAGGCCAAAGCCATTACCCCTCTCATAAGACCCCATGTCTTTTGCCCAATCTCTGATGTTTTAGCGGATACAACACTCACAGTTTCGTTCACCTTGTGATCATAGCCCCCTTCTTTTACCTGTAAAAGAAGAGTTAATACAGCTGTCTTGTTTCACTTTACCATGACTGTATTTTGTCGGGGGAAATCTGGGTTTGAAATGTGTCATTCAATTTGTAAAGCGAGCCACATATAAAGTTTCTTTGAAACTATGCAGTGTGAAAATGACACGGATCTCAGCTATTACGGTTGAATAATTCTAGAGATTTAAGTCAACCACACAAGGTTAAAGTTCTATTCTTTTTCACACATAAAACTGTTGTGTCTTGTGTGATGTTCTGGATCACACTGGCACCTAGTATAACTAGAGGAAGATAATAGAAAATTTCCAAATAAATTCATGCACTTCAAGTGTGGTTTTAAGGCACCTGGATACTTACGATTTTCTGATCGAGGAATAGTTAGCAGAAAGAAGGACATGCTCTAGATTTTCGTAGCAAATCAAGATCAATATCAATAAAAGCACACTCCATTTGGCCTATTTATTTTATCAGATTCGCTTTAGTTGCCTAGTTGTAATATAACAACACTATAGACATCATGAAAAACACAAAGAAAAAGTCCATAATCATGGCGGCCAAAGGGGTTAAATGCCAATATTCTGTTCAAAAGATGAAAATCATTACCAATACTTTCCCACAAACAGATCAATTCCGGATGTGATACAAACTTACTCAGCCAAGATAACAAAAGTTAATAAAGGAAATAGCAGACAGAGTGCATAACCTTCTCCGCTTCATAGATATTATATTCAAATGTGATAGAACTCCAGGCCATACTTATCCTCTTTCCCCATGATACAATTGGACTTGTAACATCCTTGCATTGTAAGTTTGTAACAATGATTGGGGGAAAAGACCGGAGCTTAATTCTCTAGTTGCAAAACACCAGTTGAAATACGCAAAATTACTGATGCAAATTTTAAAATTGATCAAGGTTCATGCAGAGTTTATCTTTGTAGATACTACTATCCATTTATACGAGTAATACCAAATATACAACGCACATACTATGAAAACAAGTGAAACACACCGTTCAACAGAACAACGGGCAAAAAACAAAATAATAGTTGAATCACTACTTTTAACCCTTTTATGATAAATAATTCGTCATCTATTATTGAACTATAATCAGAGATTTTCATAATACAGGAATACAAGACCAAACTACCTTGGAAGTGAACTCCTTGGTCCCAGCTTGAACAACACTAGCAGCAGATGCAGCTACCGTAGATAACCTACCGAATCCCTGCATATCCAAAAACAACATCAGCCATTACACACACATCAATACTATTAAAAAACGAAGCATACATAAACATGAAAACGCCCGAATTTCCACCTGAGTAACTACCGAAAGAACATCTCCCTCGGTATTATTCCTTGGTGCTGTAGGTGCTGGACTCGATCCAAATCCAACATATTTCCCACCTTGAGAAGGCGGAAGCCCCTCCGGCCTGGTCTCATTCTCCACCATCTTCCTAGCGAAGAAACTCTCCTTATTAGCGGCCGACGCCTCCAATTCTGACCGCGAATAAAGATTCTCTGTTGACTTGGACCGAGATGGCGCACTACCCCCATTCAACGAGCTCCTAAAATCGCCCAACGAACTATTCCTCTTAACATTATTACCAGAACCATTTCCACTATACCCTCCATCACCATCCCAACTATCCCACCCCGCACTACTCACCGAATTACCATTTCTACCACCACCACTGCTCAAAGGAGGCTTACTACCATAACTATTCCCAACATTATTATTCGATTTCAACGTTTCCTTTACAACCGTAGGATCGCGCCAGGGTTTGCCCTCGGCAAGCGCCTGGATGCGATCGCGATATATAGATGCAGCATTTGTATTATATTTCGCAACAATTTCAGTATCCTTAGGGATTCCGTACTGAGAAATGAAATTATTGAACTTTTCATTACCTCCGAGCTCCATTTTCTTGATCTGGATCTCGGACCATGAATCCATGGTTACTGATCGGACGAAGGAGATGTGAACACCGAGGCCACGGTGTTTGCCGGAGCACTCGAGGCACATGAAGACGCCGTATGATACGGAAGCCCACTGCGGATTTTTCTGGTTGCAATCGACGCAGATTTTGTTGCCGGCGAGTGATTGGAGCTCCCGGAGCCGCCGCGACGCCGCCATGGGTGTGGGTGGTGTCGGTGGGGTGGGGTGGTATCTGAATCGGATCTGGAGGGATTGAAATAAACAGTTATTAGATCATGGAATTAGAATGGGGATAATTGGGGAGAGAGGAGAGAAGAGGAAATGGCCGACACCGTCAAAAATGGAATGGTTGAGGTGGATAACGGCTGGTGTACAACTGGGGATGGGTTGTCAAACAGAAGCATAATTAGGGGCAGAATTGTATTTATTGTAACTTATTTTTTACTTTTCCACTGGTATTTCTCCATTTGCCCAAAGCCCCAAAGAGCCACAATTGATTACAAGAGATAATCACCTACGTACCGGATACGAACATTACCAAAATATTCTTTTTCGAATCAGAAAATAACTCTAGAAATTGAGAGATTAAGAGAGAATTTCTTTTGAGCAGAAACTAAGCTCCAAAATAAAAGACGAAACTAAACTTTTTTTTTTTTTTTCAGTAACATCATCTTTCCACAATTTATACAAAGAAATTGTAACTACCACTACTCCCACTAAATCACTACTGCACTACTCCCACTAAATAACTACTGCATTCACTAATACAAATAATTGACTAAAATAACGTTCAACAAAAATAGCAATTGACTAAATAATTCAATTAGGATAATTAATAATATTTTAATAGTAGGCGGCATATTAATGCGATCCTACAATCCAATAAATACGATCATCTTTATTTAGTCAATTGCTATTTTTGTTGAACGTTATTTTAGTCAATTATTTGTATTAGTGAATGCAGTAGTTATTTAGTGGGAGTAGTGCAGTAGTGATTTAGTGGGAGTAGTGGTAGTTACAATTTCTTTGTATAAATTGTGGAAAGATGATGTTACGGAAAAAAAAAAAAAGAAGAAGAAAAAAAGTTTAGTCTCGTCTTTTATTTTGGAGCTTGGTTTCTGCTCGAAAGAAATACTCTCTCTTAATCTCCCAATTGCTGGAGTTAATTCCTGATTCAAAAAGGAATATTTTGGTACATGTTCGTATCATACCCCTTATGTTGGTCAATTACTAAAAATGGGTGCAAATATGGGTGCAAAAGCTTCACGAAATTTAAAGACAGATCCCATCCGAGTTGGCAAATATGATTTTCTATTTCTAAGTTCTAACTATTATTACATTTCTTATTTCAAGGTATTGGGTGAATAATACATGTTTTATAAAATACTCAACAATTATATCGAGAGCCATGAATTATATCACTAGAAAACAGAACAAAACAATTGTCCAAAATGGGCCAAGAATTGTGATATGCCCAGATTTGATACGATTCAAAGACCAAACTACCTTCACTACATCAAGGTCATTACAATTAAGCCAGGATACGCGTGTTTTCATGGGTCTGGTCCAGTACAACCCGACCTGACACAATGACTCTAAATATTGTTCGTAGGATCAGGATATGTGGCATCTCTATGAACTATATGTTCACATTATGTTCGTACACTAGAATATATCTATAAATGTCCCAACTCATGACAAAGTAAAGGGGGACAATCAACGGATTGTCTTCTAGTTCTATGAATAATGGATCCATTAGTGAAAATTCCTTATACAATCGTTATATGTATGATATTCACTCTAGTTGGAATATAACATTACTAGTTGCATTGACAATTATCTTTGGTCATTAATAGTCAGAAATCTTTCCCTCACATCGAACTTGATCATATCCCATGGCTTTGGGGGTTTATGGCCGCCATTTGGACGCTTTGGAGGGGCCGAAATACCTTCATTTTAGAAGGAAAGCATACTTCACGTTTTGAACTGCTTCATTCTATTCAAGAGATGGCACTTGACCTCCTACGGGCATTTTCACCCTTGGCAGAAAACAATTGTTTGACACAAAAACTCACTCATTAGACTAAACCACCACGAGGATGGTGCAAGTTGAACACCGATGGTAGCCACTATACTTCGAATCGTCAAGCAGCGGCGGGGAGCATCATTTGGGACGACTAAGGAAAATGGTTGAGTGGCTTCAGTTGGAAGTTGGAATGCATTACTATTAACGAGGCGGAATCGCTTGCCTTGAGGCAAGGTCTTGCATTGGCTTGGGATCGTCGGATTAATTTCCTTGAAGTCGAGGTGGACTCGGAGGTGGTGTTCAAGATGGTTCACAGAGGGGATGTTAGTGGCATCCGTCGGGCATGGTCATTGAAGATTGTAGAAGGCTCATTGGGGGGACCTTGGGTTTGTATGTTTCGTCACATTTTGCGCGAATGCAATGCATGTGCCGACGCTTTGGCCAAATTAGGGCACCATCAGTTTCAAGGAGTGCAATTCTGGGACCTTTCCCCGAAAATTGTAATGGACCTCTTAGATTAGAAGAATGGGCTGAATCATTCCCCGTTTGTTTGTAACAAAAAAAAACAAATATTTAAATATTTATTTCTCAAGAAATCTTATCACTTTAGTGATCTTTTCTATAGATTCAATATAAATTGGAGCACCTTCTAGTACGATCCAAATGGATATGACCCTACGATCCTACAATCCAATAAATACGATCATACGATCCCATAGAAAAATCTAGACATTTAAACTACATAAGACTTGATCATCCAAGAAGGTACGTACGTAGCTTGGTAAAAGTAGCAAAGTGCAGTTTATAATATCATTATCTTGGGCCATGTTAGACCCGTCGCTCCTACTGTATTGATGCATTCACTTGACGAACAACTCAAATCAAATTGAGATAGGATTTCGAAATGTGGACTGAGCCACCTGAAGAGCTCAAAGCATTGTTGATGAGGACTTGGAGCCTCCTCCTGCTTAATTTGTTATTGATCTATCTTTTCTAAATAAAAAAAAAAAAAGCTCAATTATTATACGTGTCATTCACCCAATATAATGCAATAGAGATTACAATAAAATATCTGCTTTGTTAGAGCATAACATATTGTGCTTTATACATGTAAACTATAACTATGTCATAAGTTTGTGTTTTATATTTTGCTTTGTGGGTATAAAGTTAACTTTTCAACTAAAAAAAAAAACATATTGTGCTCGAGAGCTATTTTTTAGAACTCAAGCTTGTGGGCTTAATCTTTTATTAGCAAGCATTTTAAAGAGTTATATTTCATCTATAATCTCTATCTATAACCTATCTATAATATATAATCTATAATTTATAATCTATAATCTATAATTGTTATAAAAGTGTAAATGTTAGGGGATGATT
The DNA here is from genome assembly GCA_019426215.1 of Buddleja alternifolia. Classification (NCBI taxonomy): domain Eukaryota; kingdom Viridiplantae; phylum Streptophyta; class Magnoliopsida; order Lamiales; family Scrophulariaceae; genus Buddleja; species Buddleja alternifolia. The sequence continues at coordinate 39,778,995 of CM033398.1, forward strand.
TACATTTCTTAACTTTTTTGTAGAGACTAAAATATCCTTATGTAAATATTATGTTAGGAAAAAAAATGAGGGTTAATAAGTAAATAATTTTATTGTACTAATAATTAATTTAATCTATCCTTCTAAAAAAATTAATGTTAGTTCATTGTATGCACTACTATAATAAATGAGTCAATTTGTTCATTGCATATATTCATGACTAATTTTGTATCTACTTTTTCTTACTAGAATATGTAATTTTCTTTTGACTAATGAGCAACATAAAAAAATTTAAATGGACTTTAAATAAATCTGTTACAATTTTTGACGTGTATTCCATATGAATTCTATAACATCAAAAAATTTAAAAATCAAACTTGAAGGGAAAAAATGTTGGGTTGTTGGTGACATATATCATTTTGCATGCTTTACTTACGTTAACTTTAAAAATTCAATTAAAAAACGTAGTTGAAAAGATAAGAAAATACAATCATAAATAGGAAAAAAATCATTTCTAACATTAGAAAAGTTCATAAAACACGTAATTGAAAAAGAAAAAGAAAATACACGAGGAGAAAGAAATTTATTACTCTATTTCGCAAAAATAAATAAATGAGAATTCTGTTTATAATTTGCCTATTCATTTTTGGCTTTTTATTTAACAACAAAGAGTCATGAAATTAGTATTTTTATTTATATTTATCGATAAATTTGTCTTTTCTATATTCTCTAACATTATAATAAGAATATGTTAATTAGAGAGAAAATGAGAAATTATTTTAAACAATCTACAAAAATACATAGAGGTCAATTTTAAGTAAATTTAAGTTGGTGTCTCACTATCTTTTCTTACATAGTGTACATGATTCTAGAAGATTCACATACTTAACTTTTTTACCGTTACAAAAATTACATTTGAGCAGTCCCCGTATTTGTCATATATGGTATTATTTGTTATATATAGTAGTTTTTAGTGTTTTATCTTTCTCAAAAAATTTGTGAAAATTAAAAATGATTTTATTCAAAATAGATGAAAAATACTATTTTATATGGCAATAAGCAAATTCCTATATTCCTCCATAAGGTTTCCTAAATAATTTATTCCCAATTATGAGTACCAACATCTTAATCGAGCTACAAGTGATAAAAATGATTATTCAATAACTCCTTGGGGTATCCAGGCATTTGCCAGGTCCACTACATGCGATTTTACAATTATAGACTAGTTTCAGAACACAAACCCTTCACAGTAAAAATATGTGGAAACAAAGGGGAATGAATATAAGCTAACCTCAAAGAAACCCTCCCCCAGTCCAGTTGGCATCTGATTTTCCATTATAACCCTTAGTATTATAATCAGGTGCACTATGATATAAATTATCAAATCCATCATCGTTACCATCATCCCAGCCTGCCCAGCTATCTGCATCCTGGGAAGTTTTCGTCTTTGATGATTCTTCCTTTTTACTATCTTTGGTATCCCAATCATCCCAAGAACCAGAGCTGACAGAGTTAAACTGCCGGTTTGATGATGGTTGTGATCCAGCAGAAGAATTCCACGCTTTAGAATCCTGTTCAAACTCTTGATTGTAACCATTATTCTTGTCTTCGTGCCAGCCCGAGCCTTCTTTTGTGTACTCCTCAACCTTTTGAGAGGCCAAAGCCATTACCCCTCTCATAAGACCCCATGTTTTTTGCCCAATCTCTGATGTTTTTGCGGATACAACACTGACAGTTTCGTTCACCTTGTGATCATAGCCCCCTTCTTTTACCTGTAAAAGAAGAGTTAATAGAGCTGTCTTGTTTCACTTTACCATGACTGTATTTTGTCGGGGAAATCTGGGTTTGAAATGTGTTATTCAATTTGTAAAGCGAGCCACATATAAAGTTTCTTTGAAACTATGCAGCCTGAAAATGACACGGATCTCAGCTATTACGGTTGAATAATTCTAGAGATTTAAGTCAACCACACAGGTTTAAAGTTCTCTTCTTTTTCACATATACAAGTGCTGTGTCTTGTGTGATGTTCTGGATCACACTTGCACCTAGTATAACTAGAGGAAGATAACAGAAAATTTCCAAATAAATTCATGCACTTCAAATGTGGTTTTAAGGCAACAGGATACATACAATTTTCTGATTGAGGAATAGGTAGCAGAAAGAATGACATGCTCTAGATTTAAGGTAACAGGATACATACAATTTTCTGATTGAGGAATAGGTAGCAGAAAGAATGACATGCTCTAGATTTTCGTAGCAAATCAAGATCACTATCCATAAAAGCACACTCCATTTGACCTATTTATTTTATCAGAATCGCTTTAGCTGCCTAGTTGTAATATAACAACACTATAGACATCATGAAAAACACAAAGAAAAAGTCCATAATCATGGCGGCCAAAGGAGTTAAATGCAAATATTCTGTTCAACAGAAGAAAATCATTACCAATACTTTCCCCACAAACAGATCAATTCCGGATATGATACAAACTTACTCAGCCAAGATAACAAAAGTTAATAAAGGAAATAGCAGACACAGTGCATAACCTTCTCCGCTTCATAGATATTATATTTAAATTAAATGTGATAGAACTCCAGACCATACTTATCCTCTTTCCCCATGATACAATAGGACTTTTTGTAACATCCTTGCATTGTAAGTTTGTAACAATGATTGGGGGAAAAGACCTAAGCTTAATTATCTTGTTGCAAAACACCAGTTGAAATACGCAAAATTACTGATGCAGATTTTAGAATTGATCAAGGTTCATGCAGACTTTATCTTTGTAGATACCTCTATCCATTTATACGAGTAACACCAAATATACAATGCACATACTATGAAAGCAAGTGAAACACACAGTTCAACAGAACAATGGGCAAAAAACAAAATAATAGTTAGAATCACTACTTTTAAATGATAAATAATTCGTCATCGATTATTGAACTATAATCAGAGATTTTCATAATACAGGAATACAAGACCAAACTACCTTGGAAGTGAACTCCTTAGTCCCAGCTTGAACAACACTAGCAGCAGATGCAGCTACCATAGATAACCTACCGAATCCCTGCATATCCAAAACAACATCAATCATTACACACACATCATTACCATTAAAAACGATGCATACATAAACACGAAAACGCCCGAATTTCCACCTGAGTAACTACCGAAAGAACATCTCCCTCGGTATTATTCCTTGGTGCTGCAGGTGCTGGACTCGATCCAAATCCAACATATTTCCCACCTTGAGAAGGCGGAAGCCCCTCCGGCCTGGTCTCATTCTCCACCATCTTCCTAGCGAAGAAGCTCTCCTTATTAGCGGCTGACGCCTCCAATTCTGACCGCGAATAAAGATTCTCTGTCGACTTGGACCGAGATGGCGGACTACCCCCATTCGACGAGCTCCTAAAATCGCCCAACGAACTATTCCTCCTAACATTATTACCAGAACCATTTCCACTATACCCTCCATCACCATCCCAACTATCCCACCCCGCACTACTCACCGAATTACCATTTCTACCACCACCACTGCTCAAAGGAGGCTTACTACCATAACTATTCCCAACATTATTATTCGATTTCAACGTTTCCTTTACAACCGTAGGATCGCGCCAGGGTTTGCCCTCGGCAAGCGCCTGGATGCGATCGCGATATATAGATGCAGCATTTGTATTATATTTCGCAACAATTTCAGTATCCTTAGGGATTCCGTACTGAGAAATGAAATTATTGAACTTTTCATTACCTCCGAGCTCCATTTTCTTGATCTGGATCTCGGACCATGAATCCATGGTTACTGATCGGACGAAGGAGATGTGAACACCGAGGCCACGGTGTTTGCCGGAGCACTCGAGGCACATGAAGACGCCGTATGATACGGAAGCCCACTGCGGATTTTTCTGGTTGCAATCGACGCAGATTTTGTTGCCGGCGTGTGATTGGAGATCCCGGAGCCGCCGCGACGCCGCCATGTGGGTGGTGTCGGTGGGGTGGGGGTGGGGGTGGGGTGGTTTCTGGATCGGTTCTGGAGGAATTGAAATATACAGTGATTAGAATTGGATCATGGAATTAGAGATTATTGGAGAGAGTGATTTTGTGCCCTGGTGTTTCTCCATTTGCCCGAAAGGCCAAAATTTATCATAAGAGATGATCACCCACGAACACTCTCGTGTTGGTCAATTGCCAAAAAAATTCTGGCTTTTTCTTAAATTACATAAATTTCATTTCGTATTAACACATTCTTATAAATACCATTATATTTTCGTATATTTAACAATTCTTACAACTTCGCCTTTTTGAAACTTTATAATTTGACCCTTTGAGAAGATCTTGTTGTAATTTATCAAAACTTAATAGAGTTTTTATAATTAATACAAAAATGAGGTGGTATACAAATAATTCACACTTAGAGTTTGACTCTTATTTGATTTTAATTTTATCCTCCCTTAATTTTTATTATTAATAATAATAAAATTCTTTTTAGTGTTTAGTACCAAAGTTCTCTCTAATCTTTTTGAAGTTTGTCAATATTAAATAATAATATCAATTGAGAAATTCATGTAACTTATATCTACTTCTTATTTGTATACTTTCCTTACATTCTATTTATTTCATAATATGTCAAGTTTAAGGTCTCTCATGTAATAAGACTGTAAATAATGACAGACTAATAGATCGGTCTGACTGATCGTGATGGGAAATATACATATAGCCCAACTAAGTACATTGAAAAATTAAATTTTTAGTTTCTAGGTTTTAAACATGCGAGTTTATTAATCCTACGGGCTTATCACGTAACATAGGCTTGCGCATCTCTACACTAGTTATTTAAAGCTTAAATAAAAAAGATCCTACCTTATTCGGTTTTTCGTAAAAATCAAAGAGTTTCTTCTTCCTTAACGTAAGCTCCCTAGCTTGCTCCTTGTTGCTTGAATCAACTCCTTCGTTTTTTCCTTTGATGAAGAATTCGAATTCCTCCACCAAAAACGTCTTTGATCGGATTTTTGATTCACTTCAGAGACCCAAGTGTTTCTCCTGTAAAGTTGATCCACACCCCGGATACGCACTCGTTTACAATTTTTAGCTAGGTTGATCTTTTAACGTTTATTCTAACTCTAAGGAATAGTGTATGGGATTAATGTGAAAGCAAAAATTTAATTGTCTAAGTAATTTGGAAGAATTCTTGAATTCAAGATCTTGATGAACTCAAGAACTTGTGGAGAGAGAGAAATGATTTTCTATACTAGATGAACGAAAATTTTTGGCTTGTGAAGCTATTTTATTTTCAATCCATACTAGTCCTATTTATAGAACTAGATTCTTGCAATTCTTTCTCATGTAGAACTCTTCTACCTTAAATCTCTTCCATGTAGGAATAGAAGACTAATTAATTCTGAAATAGAACTCTTTTACATTAAATCTTTTCCATGTAAGAATAGAAGACTAATTAATTTCCAAATAAAACTCTTCTATTTTAATTAGTTTTCTTTCTCTTTAAGAAATCTTATTTCCTTCTAAAAGAAAATTAATTAAACTCTTTAATTATTTTCCTCCACCAAATTTTCGACCAAGGCTTAATAAAATAGATTTTTAATAATTAATCTACCATCTTAGATTAATTAAAAGTCACTTTCAATTAATTAAATGCTTTCTAAATTTAAGCTTACTTAAATTGATCTTATCAAGTTAATTAATTTATTTATCCAACACTTGAATAAATAAAAGTCTTAATTAATTAATCTAAATAATTAATATACTAGTTCAATTACTTTGAATTAAATTCCCTTAGTTAACAAATGGATTTGTCCGAGTATTATGTGTGACTCTTTGGATTCACCAACATACTAGTAATGGGTTCATAACATTTATGATTTAATTTGGACAATTAAATTATCTCGATTAATTAAACACTTTTAATTAATCATCTTATCATTTAATCTTCATTACCCTTAAACCTCAAATTCACAGAACTTGCCAATTGTTCAACTTGTGCTTCCAGATTCATTGTCGCTCCCACTATCAAATCAATTTTTGCATCAACATTCTCGAACTGTTTCGCTATTCCATTAGCAAGTTTTTCAATAGCAATCTCCCAAGCTTGTGGCTACCTTTGTTCTTGAGGTAGTGGTCCTTGATGATGTGTAGGTTGCTATTGAAAGTTCTAAGGAACTTGCTGGAAACATGGGGAAAACTGGTCTCCAGGAGGAAAGTAAAGAAAAGTTTCTAGCTACTTATCTTGAAGACCTAGCTAGATGTAGGCAATTCAAAGTGAACTTTTCCAATCGCACATTCCATGCAAGTGAGATTCTTCCATCAACTAATTTTCCAGTTGAATTAAGAATCGAGAAATCTTATTGGTCGAGATCCTTGTAAATTCAATCTTAATAATTCAAGTGTGTTTGACTAGTGACTAATTAGTTCAAAAAACTCATTTTTTAATTAATTACTTACTTGCCTTAGCCAAGGAATACTCAGTCAAATCAGTTAAAATAGAAAATTCACTTGCTTATCTAGACAAGTGATGGATCATTTGTTGTCAACACTAACCTCCTTATACGAGTCACTACACCCAATCACCAGTCTATATGTATCCTTGTAAAAAAACTAGTACGGGAGTCAATATACAAGATTACTGTGATGACTCAAGTCAAATAATTAATCTTGCACTATCGTGATTAAAAAACTCCTAATTCGACATATATAGAAATAATTCCAATTTAGGAAATTTCAGTCAGGGTGATCAATGAACTTGTTCTCAACAAGCACCCGCGTATGCGTATTTGTGTCAACTACACTAATGTCTATAAAATGAGACATTCTCTAATTAAGATAATGCATCATAGGCGCAAGTCTATCCGAATTATCAATGTCTCATCTTGATAATTCTATGACTTGGACAGTATTTAGAAATCACAGCCTTAGAGACTTATTTTATGATATCCATCCAATGAGATATCAAGTCCCATAGCTATGTGTGAATTCTAGGAACTCCATCATACAATTATAAATAATTTAAACATAAGATGAAGAAATGCCTTTTATTAATATAATATAAAACGAAATTGTTTATTACAAAAATAGATAAATAGAGCCTATGTAGGATTGGCTCGCAGGGCACTATTCTAATAACCTCCCATTTGCACTAGAGCCAATTTTTTTGGTATCTAAGACCCATCTTCTCAAGATGTCTTTCTAATACGTTACGTGACAAGGGCTCGGTTAGTGGATCTGCTATGTTCTCTGTTGTGTCAACTCTTTCCACGCAGCCTCGATTGTGGAATCCGGAGTAGTTTTCTGTTTGGAACTCTTCCAACTTACTGTTCCACTATTGAGGGTGAATACAAACCCCAACATTGATTTCAAATCATCCACCTCAAATTGGAAACTAGAGTCAGTGAACCCTTCTAGTTTCAATTCTCCACCGTCGTATATCAAAAACAAATCCTTAGTCCTTCTCAAGTACTTGAGGATTGTTTTCACAACTACCCAGTGCAATTCACCTGGGTCGGACTGAAAACGACTCACTACACTTAATGCATGAGCCACATTAGGCCTTGTACATAACATTATATACATAATACTTCATATGGCAGAAGCATATGGTAGTAAATTTATTTTGTTATTAATAATAAAGACATTATTTAGTTTTCACTTAAATTTTATCTGCATCTATAAGTTGTGTAAAATGTTTTGTCCATGTTTTTAGTGCGATCTCTCTGCTTCCTATGGGATATGAAGGTTAGCACTAGATAGATCGATCTTGATTACTAAATCTAGTTCGCAAGTAAAATAAAGTCTTTAATGGACAAATAAAAACTTAGAACACTTGTACAATCTTAGCTCTGACATAGGAGTGTCAGTCGAGTACCATGGGATGGTAGGAGCTTAAGATTGTAGGCACATATGCTCGAACACGACTCTCATCGATTCTGTCACATGGGTTTTCCCTCTGTGACTGTCAATGACAGAACTGATTATGCGTAATAGGTATAAGTGAACCTTTGACATGAAGTATCAGGCTGAAAATTCACTTGTGATGTCAAGTATTTCATTAGAGTAGTTAGACCTAATTCACCCGTTGGTGGGGTCGAACTCGAAATGCGGCTTGATGGGCAAGTGGTAGTCTTAACTGATATCTAACATGAGATTTGTTCTCTAATAAGTGAGTGAGAAAGTACCCTATGTGATTATAGATAAATAGAGATCAAAGTCTTTGGCCAAAGCAAAAAGAAACGATTGTGCGAGGCACTAAATCGATCTCAATGATCTCGTATTATTATAATTAATACATATGGTCAAGTCCAGTGAGTTTGACATAATCATGACTCTCACTTGACTGGGGTACACGAACAAAGGGTTTATACTTATATGGTATTTACGATTAAAAGGTTGTGGAATGATCCAATCATTCGATTTCGTTTGGGCTACGAAGTGGGCCACGTGACTAGCTAGGTGTTACCCACTTCCTTTGATTTTCTCTCATTGCCAAAGGAAATGATACTAAAGAGTCGCGCTAAATGATTGATAAAAAAAAATGAATAAAGGAGTTCCTAATTTTCTTCTAGGAGTTTTATTTTATTGGATAAATTAAATAATTAATTGTTCATTAGATGAAATAATTAATTATAAGGATAAGATTAATTATTAGTTAATTTCCTTTGAAAATATATTAATGAATTAATTTATCTAATTAATTCGATTATTTGATTAATTTATTTATTTATTGGATATAATAAATTATTAATTAAATAGATAATTAATTAAAACAAAAGGACACCCTGAGACCGTAATGGGCGTCCAAGAGGACGCCTATTAAGTCAAGTTGGGCGTCCATAAGGATACCCAACAACAAGGGAGTCTTTTGTTTGTCTTGGTCAATAAGTCATGAGATATAAAAGGAGTCTTTAACATAAAAAACAAGACATAGACTTTCATAACTCTCCTAGAAAGAAAAAAAGAAAATCATCCCCCTTCTCTTTATACTAGCCGTCGCCCCCTAGAGAAATAAGTGAGAATTTTTCGTCAATCAATCCGTGCGTGATAATTTAGAGACAACGTAATTTCGTTGTTTGGATCAAATTCAAGAAAGTCAACGAATTCAAGAATTGAAGATTACATGAGGATTGAAGAAATCAAGACTTCATCAATTCGAGTTTTTGAGGAGGAATCGGATTCTCCAACCACTTCGCTTCAATGGGTAAGTAGTTATTCGTTACGTGAATTAAAGATTTGAATATGCGATCAAAGAATTTAAACTTTGGGTTTTAAATTAAATTTTTGAAATCCTTCTGCTGGGTTTATTCGATTTTTCGCGAAAACCCAAGAGTCTACCAATCTGACCATGCGGAATTAATTTGAAAGTTGCCTACCATCGCTCTATATATATTTAATTTAATGTCACTGCCAAAAACTTGCTTAATTTTTGTTTTGTTAAAAATAAAATAATATACATACATACACAGGTCACACATACAAACATACATATGTATATAAAGCAGCTAATATCCGTACAAACTCCAAATAAAATATTACAATTTAATTTAAAATAAATATTTTTTTTCATATATAATAATAGCATCATGTTGTGTTATTATTATTGTATTTATGCACCACATATTATTTGGATATTAAATAGCTGAATGAATTATTTTTGTTTGCTATTTTGACTAAATAGTAAGTTGTGTTAGGACTTAGGACTCATTTCTTGATTATTTTTATTTTTTGAGAGAAAAGTATTAGTAAGTCAATTTCTTGACCAACACATAATTTAATCTTTATTTATTAATTAATTATTTCTATCAAAATACTAGAAAATTTATACATAAACACACTTGAAAATGTATGTGAGCATTTAAGCAGACGCAAGATAACATTTCAAAACATCAGCAAAAATCAAAACATGGTAGAATTGGTAGTTGTTTCTCCATTCATTATACCTCATGACATTACAATTTGCTTCATTACAAGTCGCTGATAGGTGCATGCTCCATTAAAGAGTATAGCATGAGTGAGTCATTGAGAACAAACCACATCTCATGCTTGTTCTTAGGGGTGGGCGTCGGGTGGGTAATTCGGGTTCGGGTTTTTCGGGTTTCGGGTAGCAAAATTGCTACCCAATCGAAACCCGAAATTTTTGGGTACCCGAATAAAAATGTCGGGTTTCGAGTACCCGGATATTTGCAATCTGCTTTCAAAAGCAGATTGCAAGGTTGAAAACAGAGGCTTGAAAGCCTCTGTTTTTGCTTTACATTTTGCTTGCTTGCATTTTTTTTATTTATTATTTTTAATATTATTAATATTCATTAGAATATAAAATTAAGAAATAAGTGAAGTTTACTTTTCTTTTGTTGTATTTCTGCTTTGCTGAGTTTCTTCTATTGCCCCCTGCTGGCTGCTGCGTTTAAGTTAACTTATATATGTATATAAATTTTTATTTTTTTTTGGCTTTGACAGGGTCGGGTACCCGATCGGGTTCGGGTAATACCCGATACCCGATTTTTTTCTAAAATTTGCTACCCGAATTACCCGAACCCGATCGGGTCGGGTGGGTACCCGAAAACCCGACCCAAACGCCCAACCCTACTTGTTCTTTGCTTCCACTCTTTTGCTTAAAAGCATCCACATTGGAGTTAAAAACATCTCTATATACGGAGCAACTTTGAAAAGATGTGCAAACTGTGATCCCTTGCATTAAACCATCTCATAGGGATGGTCATTCAAGCATTCCGCAACAAAATTTGACTTCTTTTGCCAATTTGCAATTTGTAGAAATTCGACACTTGAAGTTTTGTTGTGTATGACTTAATTTAAAAGTATGTCTAGGGATGTCACAAACCTGTAAATCAAATGAATCATACTATTAAATAATAATTGATAGAAACTTGAAAGACTATTAAGAGTAAAGGACAATGTTTTACTTATTGGGGGAACCACAATTCATGATCGTGTTGTCTCTTCTGTGTTTAGAGCAACTGTTGTCGGTCTTGATGGTGGTAGCTGTGGCGACTGATTGCCCTCAACAATATGATACGGAGTCTGAATTATTCGTTTACTTTCGTTAAACGCATAAACAGTTCAAAATATGAATATAACTATAATAAAACTTAAAATTGATTAACTTCAAATATAAAAATAATGCAAATACATAAAAAAAATAGAAATAGTAAATATTTAATTTTTTACATTAACACATTCATAAACAACACTTTTAATTGATGCGCTCCAAGTACAAGCATAATTAAATACACAAAATCATATCAAATTGGGGATTTAGAAGATGATAATCATTGCGATTTCGTGCTTTTGCGTTTCTCACGCTCTCCGACAATTATTCATACGGGTCATCCTTTTTTTTTCTTCCACTCACCATCAAATTGATAATATAATGGAATCTATGACATTTTCATATAAAAACAAGAAAAAAGAAGTTATTTATATTAAAAAATTAAAGAATTTTTTTTATAGAATGAGCTAACTAGAAAAATTGGGAAGATTGAGGGCAGTCAGTCTGGAATGACTGGGTAGATTGGTAGATCGGTCTATCGGTTTAGAGACTTTAAAATTTCAATTGGGCAAACCTGTCAATCTAAACACCAATCTGCCAAGTACTGTACATCGTCTTCCTCGCGAAATTCACAATTTTTAGATTTTAAAAGCCAAAAAACCATTGATCTTATTAATATTTTAAATTACTCTCTTAAATATGAATGCCTAGCCTTTAAACAATAAATTTTATGTAAAAGTATAAGAATTGAGATTAAACTAACAATTTTGAAGCTTGATTTCTCAAACTGTTGGGTATTAATTTCTTCAATTTTTCTTCTTTATGTCCATTTAAAGAAGTCCAAGACAAAATTGTGAAGGTTGGTGGTCGAAATTTGAAGATTTAGTTGTCAATCATGAATGAGAATGTAATAGGGTTTGAGGATTTGAGTTTTTTTTTTTTTATTTGGTGAGGAAGTGTTTAGAACTAATTTCTTTTGGGAAGATGTTCTCCTTTCTTCACGAAAGAGAGGAGAGAGATGATTTTTTTTTAATACAAAGAGAAGAGAGGACCCGAAAGAACAAGCCCGACAGACTAGGGACAGCAGTCGTTCATCTTAACCATGTAAGGCCATTCCGATCTTGTTCCAATTTATTCCAATGACTCAGACTAGGGGATTGTATCAATTGGAGGGTATGTGTGAACCCTCTTTGGCAAGTTTGCCCTCCACTTGATTGACCTCTCTCAAAACGTGCACAATTTTCACGTGCCATGCAGATGTTGCCTTATTCTCTCGATAAGGTCAATATTATGGTGTGCAGCAGTGCCCTCTTGAATGCTTGTAGTAGCCTCTCTACTATCCATCCTAATAATCACATATTGCAAAGATAAATCCTGAGTCACTTTGAGCCCAAGTAAAATAGCTGTCAGCTCGGCTTCAAGAGGTGTGGCCCCTATCCATGCAAAGGCTAAATCTCCGTATCCACTGACCAAGGTGGTCTCAGATAACTCCTCCAACACTCGCCTCGTTAGCTTGGAGTTTAATCCCCTGCCGCACAGCAGCGTCAACATTTATTTTAAGTATTCCTAGCTCAGGTGCAACAATTATTATTTTGAGTTTTTTTATGATTTTTTTTTTCATCAAGGGTGATTTAGTCTTGTATAATAAAATTAGATAAAAAAATTAAAAAAGAAAATCTTTTTATGAGAGGGCTATTTGTTATTTGTTACCAGATCCGTTTCTATTGATCCCTCCAGATCCGATCCAGATACCACCCCACCCCCACCCCACCGACACCACCCACACCCATGGCGGCGTCGCGGCGGCTGCGGGATCTCCAATCACACGTCGGCAACAAAATCTGCGTCGATTGCAACCAGAAAAATCCGCAGTGGGCTTCCGTATCATACGGCGTCTTCATGTGCCTCGAGTGCTCCGGCAAACACCGTGGCCTCGGTGTTCACATCTCCTTCGTCCGATCAGTAACCATGGATTCATGGTCCGAGATCCAGATCAAGAAAATGGAGCTCGGAGGTAATGAAAAGTTCAATAATTTCATTGCTCAGTACGGAATCCCTAAGGATACTGAAATTGTTGCGAAATATAATACAAATGCTGCATCTATATATCGCGATCGCATCCAGGCGCTTGCCGAGGGCAAACCCTGGCGCGATCCTACGGTTGTAAAGGAAACGTTGAAATCGAATAATAATGTTGGGAATAGTTATGGTAGTAAGCCTCCTTTGAGCAGTGGTGGTGGTAGAAATGGTAATTCGATGAGTAGTGCGGGGTGGGATAGTTGGGATGGTGATGGAGGGTATAGTGGAAATGGTTCTGGTAATAATGTTAGGAGGAATAGTTCGTTGGGCGATTTTAGGAGCTCGTCCAATGGGGGTAGTGCGCCATCTCGGTCCAAGTCGACAGAGAATCTTTATTCGCGGTCAGAATTGGAGGTGTCGGCCGCTAATAAGGAGAGTTTCTTTGCTAGGAAGATGGTGGAGAATGAGACCAGGCCGGAGGGGCTTCCGCCTTCTCAAGGTGGGAAATATGTTGGATTGGATCAAGTCCAGCACCTGCAGCACCAAGGAATAATACCGAGGGAGATGTTCTTTCGGTAGTTTCTCAGGTGGAAATTCGGGCGTTTTCATGTTTATGTATGCCTCGTTTTTAATGGTATTGATGTGTGTGTAATGGCTGATGTTGTTTTGGATATGCAGGGATTCGGTAGGTTATCTATGGTAGCTGCATCTGCTGCTAGTGTTGTTCAAGCTGGGACTAAGGAGTTCACTTCTAAGGTAGTTTGGTCTTGATTTCTTGTATTATGAAAATCTATGATTATGGTTCTATAAAAGACGACGAATTATTTATGTTAAAAGGATTAAAAGTTGGTGATTCACTTGTTTTATTGTATGTGCATTGTATATTTGGTATTATTCGAATAAATGGATAGTAGCATCTACGAAGATTAAAGCTGCATGAACCTTGATCAATTTAAAATTTGCATCAGTAATTTTACTTCAAAATTCAACTGGTGTTTTGCGATTAGAGAATTACACTCAAGTCTTTTCCCCAATCATTGTTACAATGCACGGATGGTACAAGTCCTATTGTATCCTGGGAAACGAGGATAAGTATGGTGTGGAGTTCTATCACACTTAAATATAATATCTATGTAGCAGAGAAGGTTATGCACTGTGTCTGCTATATACTTTATTAACTTTTGTTATCTTGGCTGAGTTAGTTTGTATCATATCCGGAATTGATCTGTTGTGGGGAAAGTATTGGCAATGGGAAAGTATTGGTAATGATTTTCATCTGTTGAACAGAATATTTGCATTAACTCCTTTGGACGCCATAATCGTAGACTTCTTCTTTGTGTTTGTCATGATGTCTAAAGTGTTGTTATTTTACAACTATACAGCTAAAGCGAATCTGATAAAATAAATAGGTCAATGGTATGTTCTTTTATGGATATTGATCTTGATTTGCTATGAAAATCTAGAGCATGTCATTCTTTCTGCTAACTATTTCTCAATCAGAAACTCGTATGTATCTGGTGCCTTAAAACCACACTTGAAGTGCATGAATTTATTTGGAAATTTTCTATCATCTTCCTCTAGTTATACTAGGTGCAAGTGTGATCCAGAACATCACACAAGACGGCACTTTTTATGTGTGAAAAAGAAGAGAACTTTAAACCTGTGTGGTTGACTTAAATCTCTAGAATTATTCAACCGTGATAGCTGAGATCCGTGTCATTTTCACACTGCATAATTTCAAAGAAACTTATATGTGGCTCGCTTTACAAATTGAATAACACATTTCAAACCCAGATTTCCCTGACAAAATATAGTCATGGTAAAGTGAAACAAGACAGCTGTATTAACTCTTCTTTTACAGGTAAAAGAAGGGGGTTATGATCACAAGGTGAATGAAACTGTCAGTGTTGTATCCGCAAAAACATCAGAGATTGGGCAAAAGACATGGGGTCTTATGAAAGGGGTAATGGCTTTGGCCTCTCAGAAGGTTGAGGAGTACACAAAAAGAAGGCTCGGACTGGCAGAGGAACGAAGACAAGAATAATGGTTACTATCAAGATTTTGGACATGAGTCTAAGGCGTGGAATTCTTCTGGATCACAACCATCATCAAACAAGCAGTTTAACTCTGTCAGCTCTGGTTCTTGGGATGATTGGGATACCAAAGATAGTAAAAAAGAAGAATCATCAAAGACGAAAACTTCCCAGGATGCAGATAGCTGGGCAGGCTGGGATGATGGTAACGATGATGGATTGATAATTTATACCATAGTGCACCCGATAATAATACCAAGGGTTATAATGGAAAATCAGATGGCAACTGGACTGGGGGAGGGTTTCTTTGAGGTTAGCTTATATTCATTCCTTTTGTGCTCTGAAAATAGTCTATAAATGTAAAATTGCATGTAGTGGACCTGGTAAATGGCCTGGATACCACAAGGAACTGCTTCTTTTTTTTTTTTTTTTCAACCGTTTTTCTTTTTTCTCTTTTTTTGGGTGGTGTTGTAAGGACCCTTTTTCTACTTTAAATTTGACTCAATTCGGATTCGATGATCTATTTGTTTTTGTATTTTTAATGTTTTAAATCTCTAGTTGCTGTGATTAGAACTTGTTATAATATGTAAGGTACCACATTTCTAATTAATTTTCAAGGTAAAATTTGAAAATGAGTAAAAAGGTTTTTCTTTTTAATCTTCTAGCACAGAGAAACTACCTTCAAGTGAATGTAGTAAATTATTGTACTCAGTTCCCTTAACAGAGTAACTAAAGTAGTGAGAAAACTGGCTTTTTTTTTCCCGGATAATCGTGAGAAAACCGGAATTGGACTCCAGTACCCACCAAGTATCACCCTGTGTTAAATAAGTAATACAAAACAAATTCTCTGCATTGAGTACTATAAAGTGAAAAGAAGTCTTGCAATAAACTTAAGAATATAATCATCCAAATTTGAATATGTAAAATCAAGTACATTACCGTCACTTCACCGGCGAAAGCTGCTGAGACTGCAACCCGCCTTCCGCCTCTGTGCATTTCAACAGCTTCCGTCTGCAATGGATTTGAAGTGAAGTACAGTTGTGAAAGATACCAGATCCTCAACCTCGAAATCGCATGCATTGTTAATTTCTACGACTGTTAATGCATTTCAGATACTTCAGGAAATATTATCAATCCACATGGAAGAATATGGGAAAATTCTAGAATAGACCGGGTCCAATGGAGTCGGTCTATTCAACACCATTGAATGCTAAGTGTTTTGAGTAATTTTTATTTTGTCCCGACATCCAATGTTGTATAGTGTACTGACCCTGTTGAACTGGGTGTCACATTGAA